>OZ008368.1:154945974-156315786 GCA_963931995.1 Phaonia tiefii
TAAACAAACTAAAGTACTTGCTGTAAGATTGTAGTACATTTTTGTGTATAACTGAACACAAGCAATGCATATTTTAAGAAAACCCATATGTCAGGTTCTTAATTTGGTCAAGGGTTGATGTCGAAAACTGAAGTGACTTACATGAACAGGCCCTAACAGTTTATTCGAATTATCCATTTATCAAGAATCCGGGTTTCGGTTACTAATTTTTATAAAAACAATCGGTGAACTCGGATTTTTAGGTTTATTTTAAATAAATTATAAAAGTACAATAAATTTGTTTAGCGACCCTTGTATAGTGTAGAATTCCAAACTTTCTTAACTGTATTTAAATTTGACAATCATGTTTAAATTTTATATTAAATAGAAAGTCATATTCCAATTTAAAGTGTGTGTTAAATATGAAGTTTTAAATTTTTATTCAATTTCACATTCACAACTCATTTAAATTTGAGAATCGTATCAAAACTTGAAAATATTAATAGATGTGAATATCGAATTCATATAAGTACAGAAGCCTGTATGTGTATCACAACTTAAATTATGAGATTAAAAATAAAATGTTTCGAAACCCTTATTTGCATTTGATAATTTTACTCAAATTATAAAATTATACATATTTCGATTTGAAAATCATGTTTCTATTTAAAGTCCCGTACTAAGAACAACATTCACGTGACATTTTATAAAAGTTCAATTCAAAAAAATTACAGCGAAATATTTCCGCACGTGTAGATGCGAAATATCAGCAACATGTACCGAGCAACATTTTTATGTTTCTAAGAAAAATGTAACGACCAACGAAATTGATGGAAGAAATGATCAATGTTGCCAACTCTCATTCTATTTCTCAAAAACAACGATTTTTAGTAAAAAAAAAAAACTTAAAAGCAGAGAAAACGATAGAAACAAATTGGAGTTGCTCAATATATTTCTGAAATTTCATTAAAAATTTAAAATCACATTTTTTTATTTAGTGTTTTAAAGATTACACTTTGAGTACAAACCGAAAATTAGGTTTTTTTTTAAAAACCATCACATGGCTAGGATCACACAAAAAATCGATAACCGGTTTTGCCGGTTTTTCAATTTCAATTGCACTCTAGTTCTGCCGCTGGATACCGGCAGCTGTACAAACCGATTAGTGTCATTTTAGTTTCACACTTATAAGATAAATTTGCTGTCTGTTTGGTTGGCTTTTGTACAAAATGTGACTATATATTTCTGTTAAACAATAAACATATACATATTTTAAATTTGGAATTTTCTTTTGGAGATCAATAAATTTAGATGAGAACTATGGGTCATCACAGACGATGAATAATAAATAACAAAAACTTTGCCCAATGAGCTTTTAGGTGGAATTTATCATAATCAGCCTATGTATACTAGATTGTTCCACGTGTTTTTCCTTTTGAATTCCCCTGCGATATTGTTAGTCTAACGCCCTATTTTTAGTCCAATATTTGGTAGAGATAATTTTTGACGTCGAAAACTACTGACATGATCAGGTGAGACACCGTTAGGGTTGTCATAAAATTGTTAAAGTTATAAACAGGTTAAAAACCTACGTTACTCTTTGGGTGTATTTGAAAACTATAAAAATAAAAATAAATGGTTTCCCATTACATCCCATGAAGGGACCGGGGAGAACTTCTCACAATCACTTAGCTGTGCGCTTTCCAGTTTTCACTCACTGATTGGGACATACAGTTTTACACCGATTCCGAACGGTAGTTTGAGAAGCCTTTTCATGGCTATATACTCGATAGTGTCGCCGTCACTATGCGAGGTGACCGCCGCCGAAAGAAATTTGAAGGTGGTCAGAGCAGGGTTCGAACCCAGGATCTCATGTACAAGAGCCGCGCACACTAACCATTGCACCACCGACGGCCACTATAACCTCCTTTAATCAGAATTTACAACAACATTAAAAAGGGGATTGGATATGAAAATAATATGCTACTCTTATTACTAAAAAGTTTTGTACAGAGAGGTCAATATGTATGCACGAGTCATTAAATGAGTCTCTTTTATGTGCAAAAATTAGTTGACCTTGTTTAAATTAGCCCCAAGTGTTTAAATGTTGTGGTTAGTTTTCCACCTCTAAAATATGTTCCCTTGTCCTTCGTCCTGGCCAATGATTTAAGGCAATAAATACCATACTCATAAGTGGAAGGCTGTCCAACACCAATTAGCTATTTAAATAACTTAATCCTCAAACTATGTCTCGTATTCGTCCCATGTCAAAATATGATTTAAAAATCCTATATCGTACATTGTATAGGGGGCAGCTTTTAATAATCGCTTTCTATTTTTAGATCCCTATTACTCGGTGATATATACTTTTGCGCGTTTCAACACAGACTCACTCGAAATGATCACGAACAGGCTATTTGTAGTAGTTACAAAACTTCAGCCATAGCAGTTATAAAAATCACTCTCTCTCTCTCTCTCGCGCGCCATCTAGTTTTGGGTAAATATTTTCAAAAATTCCGTAGTGTATTCATCAACCGTTCGTGGTGAAATCTAGGCTTGTGTCGAACTCGTTCACTAGTTCTCGAACTCGTTCATTTAAGGTGCCCGGGCACAACAATCACGAACATACTCGTCGTATCGAACGTGTGCATTATGTTCGTGAGGGTAATATTTGGTCACCCTAATTGAACTAGATGGTTCATGAACTACCCAACTCTAGTGAAATAGTAAACGGTAGCTTTCAGCTTACAGCCATGATCGGCATTTCGTTAACATTAAGCTTTACTTATCGGACAGCAGACAGAACAGCAAGCTGCAACACTCACCTCAGGTGTTCATTAACATTCGAATGCTCGTTTAACATACTGCAGATGCCCGTTGTGATTCAAATGTTAGTTATACCAAAATATAAAGTATTTTTCGTAACAATATGGCTACAAATCGAAAACGGAGGAGCGTCCAATCGCCAAAAGTAAGGGGAAAGTAGAGGGATTAACCATGGAATAATAGATAAGACAAATAAAAGAGAATGCATGTTCTCAAGCACTATTTAAACTCAGTTTACTTTCAGTTGCTTATAGCTTATTCTCCCATCCACTCTGTCCTCTATCAAATCTCCAACTACCATTTCAATCAGTTTTAAACCAATTATAATAATATGACAACAAAATTGTTTAAAAAAAATTAAATACAATTTTACCAGTTTTTTAGTAAATTTATCCATAAGTAATGTTACTCGTATAATTCATCCGAACTCATTGTCGTCGATGGCTAAGACAGATTCTTTCCTCACAATAATGACAAACAATATGTGAAATATATAAAATCCCTTGAAAGGATTGCGGAGAGCTTCTCACAACCAGTGAGCTGTGCGCTTTCTAGTTTTACACTCACTGATTGGGACCTACAGTTTTACGAACGGTATTTTGAGAAGCTTTTTTATGGCTAAGAACCCGGTAGCGTCGCCATCACTAAGCGAGGTGACCGTCGTCGAAAGAAATGTAAGGTGGTCGGAGGAGGGATCGAACCCCTGTTATCATGTACAAGAGCCGCGCACACTACCATTACACCACATGAACCCCCTGGGCAAATATGTTGCTGAAATACCAAAAATTTAAATAAAATAGCAGACAAAAGTGTTTGTCAAAACAACAAAGACATTGTGACACATTTTTTAAAAATTTAAAAATTTTCAAAATTTTCAAAATTCGACATTGACTTAATGATTTGTGTTGAGAACCATCCATTGTCCCAGACTGTTCCCGCTATATCATCAAACATTCGTGGTGAGTTAGTATGAGGTAGTTTTCAACTTGCAACGCCGCGGCCGACATACTTTTAGGGTCAAGTAATATTAGATAATTTAGTTTCAATACCCACCACAAATTTCGTCGACATTAGTTAGTTAAGCCAAACAGGTAAAGCATTTATCGAACCAATATGTTTGTTAATTTAGCAAACATGTTTGGTTTTTATTATTCAGCAGATAAAGTCTGCTGCGTCAGCAGCCTTGGTTGCCCTTGTTACTAACATACGTTTGTGTGTGAACAGTAATAACTTGTAATTCAGAAGAAATTTCGAACCTACCTATTCTGAGGCTGACATATCAGAGAAAACATATTAATTTGTGGCATTGGCTTCCAATTACTCAATCGTAGCTGGTTTATGCATGTAAACTTTGAACTTTATGTAGCCCCAAAAGGAAAAAGTGTAGATGTGTGACATCACATTATCCAGACGGCCAATTCCCCAACCCGAAGGTTGAAATTACCTGGTTCAATTAACCGAATTGTTGTGGCAATAATGCCACGATTTCACGGGATGCGCGACAAGTAACGCCGTCTTGTCGAAACTAAATGTTATCGAAATTATTGGCTTGAATTTCAGGCAGAAACTACTTTGTGATCAAGGCACAATAACGGTCGTAATTCACAGTTAAATTCCAGCTTGTCTAATTTTTTAATTGAACTTCGATATCATTGCTTTGTCAGAATCTAATGACAGCTCTTGAACCTTTTCGGTTTGTTCTGCAGCACAAATATTTCATTGTTGCTAATTTACGTGGCCATTAACCTAGAAATAGACCTAATCTCGGAATAAAATATTGGCCGAAAAATGTGGATCTCCTTCAAGATTTTTAAGAATAATTTGTAGATGCTATGCCGGCTTAAGTCTTTCCATGATGAATTTAACGAATACAGTCGTTTAAGGTTTCGTTCGCATTGTAATCGAAATGTTATGTATCCTGATTTCGTGCAGTCAAACATCTGCTGTCCCACGAAATGTGAAATTTCGAGTGCAATACGAACATAGTAAAGGCGTTTCCAATAGGGTCAGGCAGATTTTGACAACACATGGCGGTTGTTTTATCGATTGTTAATTTTCCCGTTTTTTCTTTTTAATAATATTTTAACAATAAAGACAAATCACAACGTCTAGTAATACGGGTATCTTGTGGCAACGACACACACGTTTTTTGCAACGTACCACACGTGGCCCACCAAGTGGCAATGCATCCGCAGAAAGTCACTGTTTGTGTGCGATAATAACCAATTTATTTTGCCCAAACTTTAAAGATATAAATGTGAACAATATGTGGTTTCAACAGGACGGCGCTATATGCCACACACCTGATGCAACAATGGACATTCTGCCGACCGATTTCAGGGCATGATTATCTCGCGCAGAAGCGACGTGAACTGGCCATCGAGATCGTGCGATTTTCTTGTGGAGGTTGATTAATTCGCAGGTCTATGTCAATAAGCCACAATCCCTCAAAGTCATCATAACTGCCATCGCTCAAATTCAGCCTGATCTTTGCGAAAGAATCATCGAAAATTTTACCTCTAGGATGGTCCCCGAACAGCGAAGCCAAGTCAGCCATTTCAACGACGTCATATTCCACACATAATGTCATTGATAGTTATATTTTAACATCTTCACATCCCTATTGGAAAACCCCTTTATAAAATTATGAGGACTTCGGAATTTTAGTACTTGGGCGACATTATGTTTTTAAAAAAATTCCAACTTGATAAACTTTCAATCTGAATGTCAGTCTTTGTGTCCAAAATGTATTTGTAAGATTAAAAAAAGTACTTTGATTTGCTGACAGAATGAGATAATTGCAATAAAAGTGAGTAGAGTTGGGAATACAAAACAGATTGAAAATATATTACAGAATGTTCATATCAAGTACGTGATTACCTGCATTTTGGTGGTTTGCCTTCAATTCAACCAAGGTTACCCTGCCCCACACCAAATTATAATGTGCAAAACGGTTTATTTGCTCAATACGACGAAAATGGGGTTTGGCAACTGACGCAATCATTCACAAGGCGCATTTCCCGCCGGCACATTGAACATACTGCATGCCGAAACTTAATTAACTCAAAATAGTTTCGAATCCGAATTTTTCTTATTTAATTTGTTGTTTGTTTTCTTGAAAAATAAAATCAAATACTAGATTGAAGAAAATTCTTTTTGAACGGGATAATCAGGTATTTGAAACCACTACGTCAGAGGGCAATTAAAAATACATTAAAGTCAAAAAAAAATTAACAAGTATTTCAAAATACATTCAAACACTGTATTTTCTATTTTATGTTTTCGATTCTTTTTTTAAACTTTTCGCTATAGAGGTCATTGACTACACGGCCACACTGCTCTTTAATAACTCAACGCTGTACTAATACAATTGTAGCTACAACATCACGTACTAAATATCGTTTTAACACAAACATTTCCAACATTTTCTCACCGACATTCAATGGCAACAAATTCGCCATCGACAGATGTTAATTAACACCCAGATATGCGTCTTCTTCTCCCACAAAATTCAAAATAGTTTATTTTTTAAATAAATAAGAGAAAATCCACCTTGAACTCGCCCAAGAAAAAGAAGAAGCAAATGCTGAGACTGTTTATAAATTGAGTTTTTGCTATTTTGATTTTAAATGTAATTTTTTTGTTTGTTTTTTATTTTTTTTTTTGCTAAAATGTAAGAGCACAAACAAAAAAAAATATATATGGGAAAACACATTTTCTCAGCCAATTGATGTGAACCATGAAATTGTTCGGAATCCATTTTTCCATCATCTACTGATTAAGACTTATCTATGACTGGTTTTACATGTTCAGTGTTCTATATAGAAGGGTGGCACGTTATTGCTCTATTTTTTAAATTCAAAACAATTTGCAAATGTTTGCCAAACTTGATTTGGTTCGGTGATTCCGTGATTAGTGAGCAGGGCCGTTAAAGTTTTAGACTAGCCGAGCGGGAGCTTTAGTTATACACTCACTGGTCGGGAGCTACAGAATTGCACTGGTTCCGACGGATTTCTTGACAACATTTTTCATGGCAATTACTCGATGGTAAGTCTGTATTTTTATTCCCTGCTAAACTAATTTTTCGACCACTTTGTACGCGGAGCTAAGCGATATAGGGCGATTTTAAGCGGCTCCCCATAATTATTTTAGCGGAAAATAAAAAAAGCGCTTAGTGTTGCGGTCACAAAGTGAGATGATCGACTTCAAAAGAAATGTAAGGTGACCGGAGCACCGATCGAACCCTCGTTCTCATGTACAAGAGTCACATACACTAGCCATTGTACCACCAAGTGGTATGACCAACAGAGTATTGATACCAGGCATCGTATACGCACGCGAGCGTGTATACAAAACTCCTCTCAATACTTAAAATACATCACGCAAGATTTGAGTCATATATATACAGTGGTGGCCAAAACATATGCAACTAAGACTGGCTGCCTTTAACAGGGTCTATAAGTTTGTACAATTTTACCACAAAAAGGACAATAATATTCCAATAAATAATAAACGGCATTAAGATTTTTAAAAAATTTCAGAATGTACAGCTTTTGTTTACATTTCCATGTTATCGGCATTTTTATCGATAAATATTAAAATCGATGTGGACAAAACATATGCAACTCTCCAATTTTGTTTTAAAAAAAGGGTTTGCAGTTTGCTTAAGACTATTTAAATTGGCCAGGTAGTAAATGGAGGTCTGTCTTGTTTAGTGACCAATCAAAATGTAATATTATTGGCGGCGATGGCATGTGTTACGTACGACGACTAGTAGGAAAACGGATCGAAGCACGTTATTGCACAAAAACGGTCAAGCATGGAGGAGGAAGTGTAATGGTGTGTGGCTGCTTTTCTGGTGCTGGTGTTGGCCCACTGCATAAAATTGATGGCATTATGGACCGATTTGTGTAAAAACACATATGCCGAGTACGATATGCCATTGTGGTGGGTCTTCCACCAAGCCAAGGGCCCCAAACACTCATCGAAAGTGGTTAAATCCTGGTTTGGTGAAAATAGAGTTACGGTTATGGAATGGCCACCACAATCACCAGACTTAAATCCCATCGAGAAACTCTAGGAAAACCTAAACCAACAAATTGAGTGGGAAAATTGTACAAGTTCTGATATTTTGTTTCGACGTCTGAAAGATGCGTGGAACTCAATCCCAACAAGCGTTATGGACATACTAATAATATCAATGCCTCGAATATGTCAGGATGTAATGGACATCAACGGATTTGCTAGAAAATATTCAGTTCAAATATTCAGCATTGAACTGCGCTTGATTTTATTAATATCTATGGAGTAGAACCCTTTTCCTTATTTTTAAAGCAATAAAGTATACAATTTAACCCAAAAAAAATGGTTAATTTTATTTTCAGAAAATGTGTAAGTAATATTTCGTAAAAGATGCATTTTGGTTGAATTTGTTTTGGCCACCACCGTATATATACTTATATAGGGTGATTCAGGAAGTTCCGGACAAATTTCTCCAGCGTATTCCTTGGCTCATTTCAAGAAGAAAAGTCCACTAGGACCATGTCCGAAAAAAGCAAGGGTGCGAACTGGCAGCGGGTTCAAAATTTTCGGATTGGCGGTCGGAGGGTAGTAGGGTAAAGTTGCTAATTTCTGAGCCAGTGGTCGTTTTTGGGCTTGTTGGAAAGGTCTTAAGAGGCCTTTCAGAATCAATAAAAAAAAGTAGAAAAAGGTCGAGATACAGAGCTTTCGGAAAAAAATAAAAAAAAAAATTTACCTAACCTCAATTTGCTCAGCCAGATGGCAGGTAACTTATGTTTTTTTTTTCTCTGTTGAAAGATAGCCATACCTCTTACATTTCCAAAATGACCTAAACGAAGCCCAGAGGTCTTACCGTTCCAAAGTTATGACCATTTTACTGAAATGCAAAAATGTTTGTTTTTGTTTTTGGAAGCGAAATAACAGCACACATTTATTTGTTTTTGTAAATTAACACGTTTAAGATTTTATTTTATTGAAATTTTTGGCTAAAGAATCAAACACATAAGGAAAAAAACATTTGATGTTAAAGGAAGTTTCCAATGTGGTTCCCATTTTCTACTAAACACAATTGCAGCCGAATTGCAAAAAAATCCGACCACTGGCTCAGAAGTTAGCAACTTTACCCGCTAATCCGAAAATTTTGAACCCGCTGTCATTTCGAACCCTTGCATTTTCGGACATGGCCCTAGTGGACTTTTCTTCATGAAATGAGCCAAGGAATACGCTGGAGAAAATTGTCCGGAACTTCCTGAATCACCCTGTATAATGCGGGTCGTTCGTCGTTAGTAGACGTTAGAGAAATTTTGTCATTTAAATTAAATTTAAATTAATTAAAAGTGTTACCACCTATCATTAATTTACCTTGCAACTATTTCATTTATAATTCCTCTACGTACTCCATTTTATTTTTAACGCATGTGGGGTTACTTCTGATTGCTAAAATTATCAAAATGTCAAAATTCCGGCCTCAAACAATTATCAAACAATTGTTTTCGTACAAATAGCTTTGGCGTAACAACTCTGTAATAGATTTTGCCTACGAAATTTTCGCAGAGAGCTGAGCACCAAGCAATTGAAAAGTGAGCGAAATTTTCGTTATTTTTTTCGTTACGGCAACGAAAATTTCATAAAAACTGAATACCGGGCTTAAACTGGCCACACACGTGCGATATGTTCGTACGATTTGTGTGAGAACCATTTCTCCACACACGATGAACATATCACAATAAACTGGAACGTCAAGCAAACACGGTTGAAAAACTGAAATGTAAAAATTGTCAACTGTGACCGCACAACGTCACAACCACATCGAACAAATCGCTAGTAATTGCCAATTTTGAATTACGTGGGATACTTCCTAAATTTAAATTTTAAACTCAGAAGCTGTTTTTCGTGATTAGGTTCGCTTCCGGAAAATTTATTCGCTCCCAATCGCTCACTCCTCGCACTCGCCTTACACCAATTATATTGAAACAGACAAATCCTGGAAATACTACGCAAAATGTACAAATTTGCCAAAAAGAACAAACAACGTGCAACAAATGTAGGACAAAGTACACAATGTGTAGCAAAAAGTACAAAAAAAATTCCAGTCAAGTAAATGCACAAAATAGTACATATAGTGTACCAAAATAAGTACGTAGTGTAGCAAAAAGTGTACAATGTGTACCAACAATGAACATAAAGTATGTATACAAATGCTACATAAAGTGTAAATACTAAAAAGTATATAATGTGTATCAAAAAAGTACAAATAGTGTACAAAAAAATATGTACCAAAAAGTACATTGTGTACAATAAAAGTACATAATGTGTACCAAAAACATTGCATAGCGTATTTCAAAACTGTACATAAAATTTAACAAAAAGCACATAATGTGTATCAAAAAAGTACATAAAGAGTTCAAAAAAGTACATTAAGTGTAAAAGAAAGTAATAATATGTACAAAAAGTACATAATGTGTACCAAAGCTGTACATAGCATGTTTCAAACCAGTACATAAAATTTACCAAAAAGTACATAATGTGTATCAAAAATGTACATCAAGAGTACAAAAAAGTACATTAAGTGTAAAAAAGTAGTAATATGTACCAAACAGTACATAAAGTGTAACAAAGAGTATATAATGTGTATCAAAATGGTACACATAGCGTACCAAAAAGTATATTGTTTACCAAAAACGTGCATAATGTATTTATATCAAAAACTGTACATAGCATGTTTCTCACAAGCACATAAAGTTTACCAAAAAGTTCGAAATGTGTATCTAAAAAGTACATAAAGAGTACCTAAAAGTACATAAAGTGTACCAGAAAGTAAAAATATATGCCAAACAGCACTAAAGTGCAGCAGAATGTATATAATGTGTACCAAGAAAGTACAAATAAAGTTCAAATATTTGTACACAGTACGTACATTGTGTACCAAAAAAAAGGTACACAATGTGTCCCAAAAAATGATCCAACAAGTACATAGTGTATCGAAAAAAGTAGGTAATGTTTACATTTTTTGGTGCAATATCTGTACTTTTGTCACTCACAGTCTGTTCTTTTTTGGTACACAATACGAACTTTCATTGGTACACTATGTACTTTGTAATACACTTCGTGTACATCTATTGGTATCTACCTTGCTACACTATGTATTTTTACATACTTACATTGCTACACTATGTATTTTTTGGTACATTTTAATGTAGTTTTTTGGAACACAGTCCGTACTTCTTTGTACACTTTACATTTTCTTTGATACACTTTATTTACTCTTTAGTACATTTTCGGTACACTTTATGTAGATTGGTGGTACCTATATGTATCATTTTTCCACATTTTATATTTTACTACACTACTTGGTACTTTTTATATAGATTTTTGTATACTTTATGTACTTTTTGCTAAGCATGATGTACTTTCTGAAACACTTTATGTAATTTATCGTACACTTTAATACTTTGTTGCTGCCCATTTAATACGTTTGGTGCATTTTGTATACTTTTTGTACATTTTGTGCACATTTTTGACGCACTTTATGTACTTTCTGGAATGCACTATGTAATTTGCGGTAAATTCTATGTACTTTCTTGTACAAATTACGGTGAATAAATACGGTTACCGATCCACATTCGCTACTTGAGTCATTTTCTCCTTCCTCTCTACGTAATAGCTTTCTATGTCCAGCGGGATTCTATGGCACAGCTGATCGAAAAGGTACTAGTCCGATGATGGAGAATGAGAGAGCAAAGAAGACAGGAACTAATTTTAAATAGTGTTTATTGATACTAATGACAGCTAAATTTGATTTTTGTCCGTTTTATGTCCAAAGAAAGCGTAAAATTGGTAAAATACAGCAGTAAATAAAACTCTATGAAATGGCCTACTACCTCGTCGTCATGAAGAGGCATCGAAGAGAGTAATGGAAACTCGTAAGTATTACTCTATGCTGTCTCGCGTGAGGTACACGAGCTGTTCCCGAACGCTCGCGGACGCGTGCGTTTTTGTTTACCCTTTCGCACGTGCTTCGGAGTTGTATATTTTAGATGTTCTTTTTACATCTCACGACTAATGAGTAGAAACGTGCGTTTACGATGCCTGATTGACACATAATTTGAAAAAAGAATCACCCTACTACCTACACTCTGTACAGGTCCTGTTAGATCTGTGTGATGTCATTCCTATGAAAGCGACGAGTCCATGAAAATTAAATAATATACCGCATTCTGGATGGTTCACTCATAAATTCAAATATTTTTCTATTTTGTTTACAAGTTAATAAAAACTCATACAAAGATAAAAATAAAATCAAGTCCGAATCATCATCCATATGAACTGAAACAGATTTTGGCAAACATTTCTATTGAGTGCTGCCGGTGAAAAAATACAAAAAGAAAAACGTCACATAAACATCGAGAAAACAAAACGCACCACAATTCAAATCAAATTCGTTTCGATTTCAATTAAAATTAAAATCCAACAAACGAATGAAATTTAAAAAAAAAACAAAAATCATTTCTTGGCAAAATGATCAGGAAGCGCCGCCGATGACATAAACACCCGAGAGACGAACGTTGTGACCGGACCGGCCGGACCAATGTCTAGTGAAGAGACCAAGTAGCTATTTACTGCATTCGTCGCTTAGTATTCTATTTTATTCTCTGTTACTTTATGGCCCAAAATAAAAACGAAATCAAATGCATTTACGATACATTTATATACAGCCGTGACCATAGAGTAATTTTTTAAAGAGAGAAAATTTGACTCATATGATGTTTCCTTTCCACTCTCCGTGGTGCGGCCGGTCTAATAGAGAGATGTTTGATGAAAAGCGACTTACGCCAGGTGGAATTACAAAAACTTCTGACTTTAATTTTTCATGTCGTTTTGGTGAAAAACAGTGAAATTTAAATGTGTTTTACACTTTTTTATTGACTGTTATTGTTATTTGAGTTGAATTTAACACAATAATTTTAACACACAAAACGAAATACCGTTGTTGTTATTTTGTTGGTTGTTTTTAACCAGTGCCTCTATCTGGTATTATTGAAGCAATTCTTTTCAACATCCAACGTTCGTATCATCACGTCAGGCCAAATGTCATAAATTATGGTTTATTTCAGTTCATGCAACAACTGGACTCGACGGATGCTGCATTTAACTGCCTGTGGTTAAAATTTCGAATCAAATCAAACATTATGCATTTCGGGTTTCTTTAGACAAGCCCAACTGTAAAAAGGATCCCTGTCCGATTCAATTGCTAAGGTTTTAGAAGATTATTCGAGTGAAGAAATTGTAATCGCTAGTGATGTCAATGTCCACAATCACTCCTATCTTACCCTTTCAAGCCACTCAACTCGGAAGGGTCAATACGCCAAGTTCACAATCATCTTGTGCAATTAGTAGTAAAGTCAACAACACATATTCCGCGTGTACCATTTCTGTCTCCTTTTCGCATTCTGACCTTCATATTGCTTCAAGACCATCCAAGAAGTGATCCATATCTTTGTACGAAAAGGTTCGTTTGATTCCATAAACAGTTGAATTGGAAACTTTTTTTTCCCGGTGACAATAGGGCAGGTTTTTATTCCATAAAGCTACTGCCGCTTATGACCCTTTAAAAAACGATCCTCAGTTAATACTAAAGATCTGCAAGAATTCATTCGTACAGTGAATGGACAGTCGCATTCATGAATATTTCTTGATCCACAGTTTGCAGTAATACATACCTTTGAATGAATGTGAATGAATGCAGTCACTGAAGTTGTGTTGTACTTCGGGGTGCTTCGTCTGCCGCAGATTGTATTCATTCGTACCATAAAGCGATCAAACTCGAACTCACAATATTCAACATCCAAAAGACCAAAAAGGCACTATCAATGATACAATTGAGTGAGTGAGAGAGCACAACGAAGAACCACACAACTTCAGCGGCTACATTCACGAAGCCAAGAAATATTCACGAATGTATTCATTTTACGAATGAATGCATGCACATGTTTAGTTCCAACACTGTTTGGGTAGGAATGGAAGAGAAAAGTTAGAAAAAGTAAAAGTTATGTTTTTCTTTCCGTTTGAGTTTTTCTTTCCGTTTGAGTTTTTCCTTATAGTATTTCTTCCATTAACTCGGGTAACTCGAATTACTATAATAGTATTGCATGATTTGAATATCCCATTTAAACTCGTTCGGCCTTATTAATAAAAAGTTGTGAGAGGTTTGAGAGACGAATGAAACAAAACCCTGCTCTACTTCGTAATCGTACTACATTCATTCATACCGACGCAAGCATGATACAAATACAAGGTACTAGCATTAGCATTGTTGTAATTTCCGTACCCAGTTATTGTCAAAATCAGCTGATAAAAATTTACACATACATGTTCAATTGTGAACATAGATAGATTAAATCAAAAGAGAATGCACTCACACAAACAACTTTGACATTTACTGGGTACGATGAAATGTAAACAAAGGAAATCATATGGGCTGACGCTACTACCTTGTATTTGTATCATGGACGCAAGCATATTCAATGTTTACCGAGTGGTGACGAGTGTGAATCGTTGTTTGTGTGTATACCTCAAGTTAAACGAGTTCGATGCTTTTGCACTTTAATCAATTCAAGTAACTTTTGCACTAACTCACTACTTCCCACTGAAACTGAAGTGAATGAATATGTGGCATTACTTTTTGTGAGTGTATCATGGGTAGGTTCTTTGTGGCAGTATACTTGCCGATGTTTACTTAATACTACGAAACGTGGCAGCATTTGCTACAATGCGGAAAAAATATTCGATATGGCAACACGTGTTTACCAGTGTCAAAAATATAACACATACCGCATGCTGTTGTGAAATATTTATTGCAATTTTATTTGCAATCGAACATAAAAATGGATCCCTTAAATTTAGAGGTATAAAAATATACTAGTCCATTCGTTGTCTATGTATTCGTAACCCATTTAGCAATTTTAGTTTTTCGTTCACAAGAACTGTCAACAAAATCACTTCTTGTTGCTAGTTTTTGAAAATGAACATGTGGCAACATTGTCATTGTTTAAGTTGAAATGAAAGTGGGAAATTGAAACGACGCTTAATATCGTTTAGCCTCCTCCATACAAATTAAGCTATTATCAAATTAAGCGGGGTAAAAAAGAACACCTAGCATTGATGCTGCTGCAGAAATAGTTGTAAATATTTTTTTAACGGGAATGAAATTGTTCATGTCTTCAAAAATAACTTCGATTAAATGTTTTGATAAATGTTGGTTTAATTAGGTCTACAAAGCTGTCAGGAAGCTTTCATAAATTGGAATAAAAATGAAAGTACGTGAATTTTTGTACGAACAGCGTCTTCGTGCAAAAGTTATTTCTACCTCTAGCGGGAGCAACTGATTTTGATAATTTATTAAAAGAGTAAAGGACAAATCTTCTGCCTTTGTACCAACTATTATTGAGAATGCCAATATAATTGACAAAGCTAACCTGTTTCTAAAACCATTGCAAATATGTAATTAGTTTTTGCAGGGGAGCAATCAACCACACCTTATGTTCGGAAACGTGTCTAAGTTAATGCCTGTGTTATTTTTGGAAACACGTAGAATTGACAATGTAATTGTGGGCCCGGCTGAAATTCCAGCACGTTTGAAAAAGTGTTCTTCGATGTTTGCCCCGTCCATTCGACAAACTTTTCAGCCACTTTTAACATGCGGTTATATTCCCTTCGCGTTAGAAGGTCCAGACGCACCTTAAAAAGGTGAAACTACTAACCACGAAAACTACCAGCCAATTGCAATATGCTTTATGTTCTCAAAGGATATGCTTCATTCTCTCGAAGGTGATTCACCATCTGGGGAGTTATCTCGAATTCAATGGTCGACTTGTGATGTTCTGTGTATGAAGATAATGTGACGAAGCAACATTTCAAGTGTTTGTGATTCTTAAGGCGGTGTTGGAGATTCTTCAATCCATTTGATTCCTCAATAAATACATCACGTAATTCGGTCGAAGATGGGATATAAATCTCATATTGGGGCTTGTGCAACAAGTCCACCTTGGGGATTCTAGGCCGTGTACCAACGAGTGCGATGATACAAATAAAATAAAACATCGTCTAAATTTAAGATGTGAATCGATATTTCCCTTACGCGTAGCGTTCCTCTGAGATACATGATCTCATACCTGAGGTTAGACATTCACGTCCGTTTGATGGCACTTGACCCGTACAACGAACTACACACTAAAGAGAGTATGTGGTATAAACTTTCGCGAGTGTAGTCCATATTACTTATGATACCAACAAGTTTAAGTCAAGCACTATTCTATCGTACATTCTGCTCCAATCTCGCCTTCCTAAGTTTATAGGGGGAATCCCAATAAAGAAAAAACAGCTTATTGGCATTCATTCACAACATGAAACAAAACAAAAAACACTTGTAAGCTACTTTATGATCCTCTTAATGCCGTCTTGAAGAACCTCCTCTGTGCATGATCCTTAAAAATAATCTCAACAAATCCGTGGTGCACTTATTAAGGACAGTACACGACATAAGGTACCCAAAATTAATCTGGGCAAATATTGGGCGTCACTCTTCAAATTTGTACCACTATTTTTGAGATGCGACAGGGTTTAATAGACAATATACGGAGTTTCATTAATACCGAAGGCAAATTGACAAAAAAAAGAATAGGAACCTTAATAAGTACGATTTCAACAGGCATCACTCTGGCCGAAACTAAACATTGTTTATTATTTTGCTGAGGAAGAAGAACGCTGCAGAAATATTTGCAGGTATCGTTACCAAAAATGCATTCCATGTAGTCTAACATTTATGTGTCAATAGTCGTTCTAATTGGTTTGTCATGTTAGTGGAATGTCATTTTTATGTATACATAGTGATTATAAGTAGTAATACCTTAGCATACTTTTTGGCTATAACGAATTCACCACGGAAAATTAACGTTCGACACAAAACTGGATACTTCCAATACGATTGATTGAAGATACATAGTTGAGGTAGAATTTAGATGCAGTTATAATATTCTTTTCAAACAAAATGGTTAATGAATTGGCTAACTACAGTTTTCTGAAAATTACTGGATTCTTGCTGAAAGTATTGGGGTGAGTAAACGTGTTGATCGTTATAAAAGATGATGCAAATGCCATAGATGGAGTAATCGATTATTCGTCATTTTCACCAGAGTCGCCATTTTCATAGCTTGATTATTTCATACGTTTTACATACTTTATGTAATTCTATTTAAACATGGTTGGAAGTTCTATAGTTAGATACAATAACATCATCAAAAAACTGCTCCTGTATTGAATTTTCCAACGAAGAGAGTAAGAAACGAGACGCTTCACTTGTGTTCTTTGTTGTCATTCCACTCCATGACTACATTTTCTTCTCTATCTTTGTGTTTGAATTTGAAAATCAAATATAAATAATAGAACGGCATACAAAAGGCAAAAAAAATAGTTCTCATTCTCTGTTCTCTCTCTCACTCTCTTCATTGAATATTTCAATACACGAGTAGCTTTTTGATAGTGTTATTGTATATAACTATAAATTACAGAAACTATGCAAAAAATATGAAATAATCAAGATATGACGCGTGAGAGAAATTCCTTTGAGTGAATTTCTAGAACTTTTTGGTTCTCTTTTACCAGGGTTGCCAAATTGCGCACATCGTCTTTGTACATACAACAAAAAGGAAATATTTGAACATTTTGAGTAAAGATGCGTTTTGAAAAAATGTAGACTGATAAAATCGAAAAATATGAATTGCTCAATTATTCAACTTTTTGATTAATCAATCTGAATGAAGATTATTGATGATTAATTGTAAATATAATTAATCAAAATGTATGATTAGTCAATTAATTGATTAATCAGGGTGACAACAAAAAATGTTGTCTGATTAATCAATTAATCGCACATCCCTAGTCACAACACTTTTAATTTCACTGGACAATGTGTAATTTGAGAGTTTCTACACAGACGGAACACAAATGCGTTGCTATAAATAAATAAATAAATGGTTTCCCATTACATCCCATGAAGGGACTGGGGAGAACTTCTCACAATCACTGAGCTGTGCGCTTTCTAGTTTTCACTCACCGATTGGGACCTACAGTTTTACACCGATTCCGAACGGTAATTTGAGAAGCTTTTTCATGGCTAGATACTCGATAGTGTCGCCGTCACTATGCGAGGTGACCGTCGTCGAAAGAAAATTTTTAGGTGGTCAGAGCCGGGTTCGAACCCAGGATCTCATGTACAAGAGCCGCGCACACTAACCATTGCACCACCGACGGCCAAATGCGTTGCTAGTTATCAATTTTCAGACACCAAAGATGATAGGAAAATATGACCTATGATATGTCCTGGGTTTGAAATTCAAGGAAAATTTTGTAGATTGCGCGCAGGTGGAAATGAGTAAATTTCCCTGGAAACACAAGCTATTGAAAAACGATTTAATGATGCCTTTTTGCGTTTTGTATTGTCAAAAAATTTCGATGTTTTTTTTTATTATATATACTTTATTTTCAAATTCGTCGCATCCGAATGAAAAATTGTCGTACGGAAACAGCATGAGACCTCTGGTGAAAGTGGTGAATAAGCGGATGAATTATCTATGGTATTTCTATCATCTTTGGCAGAAACTACGCATATCAAAACGACACTTAGCCGTTTCCCAAACCATCTCCTAATAGCGCCATTTATTTCTCGATTCTTCCACAAATGTCCTTAGCAAATCTGTCAGAGAGAGATCGTGGTGAGATCGTAAATGTCAGCTTTTCAACTTATAACAACGATGTGCTTATGTGTAACTTTAACCTTCACCAATCTATGGCCGTCGGTGGTGCAATGGTTAGTGTGTGTGTCTCTTGTACATGAAAGAATTGGTTCGATCCCTGCTCTGACCACCTTAAATTTCTTTCGGCGGCGGTCACCTCGCATAGCGACGGCTACACTATCGAGTATTTAGCCATGAAAAAGCTTCTCAAAATACCGTTCGGAAGCGGTGTAAAACTGTAGGTCCCAATCAGTGAGTGTAAAAATCAGAAAGCGCACATCTCACTGGTTGTGGGCAGCTCTCCCCAATCCCTTCATGGGATGTAATGGGAAATTATTTTTCTTAATCTGACCAACAGGCAGAACAGCTAAGCTGCAACATTAACATTTAAATGTTAGATTACCATACATCAGCTGTCCGTTGTGGTTCAAATGTTAGCTTAACACACTTTCAGTTATTAAAATGTTGCTCTGACAAAATTTAAAGTATGTTTCATTGCAATATTTCCAAAACGGCAATATGTAAATGGATTGAAACTTATGGAGTTCTTTAAATTTCCACGGCATCAAAAAATAACCGATTTCCAAAGTATCAGTTTATAACAAGTACGTTACGGCCCGGCCCCTGTCCCTGTATGTTTTGATTCTATAATTTTATTTCCCAAGGTTCTATTTGTATTTGTTTTAATTTTGTTCTCTCATATTTTTACCACAAAATATAATTGTAGTTTCTGTTGTTAGTATTTTTATACATTTTGTACAATTACAAGTGTTGTACATTGGCCATGACCATATTTGTTCCAGTTTTTATTATTATTTTTTTACAGAGAAAAAAAAAACAATAAAACAATAAATTTTCTATATATGTATGTACGCGCCCCATATGCGCCGAACAGACAATATATCGGCCTCCCATCGGAAGTTAAGTTCAATGATGTTCAGCTACCAACAAGGAAGAAGAAGATTATTGGGCATGTAAAGCGTTGCCATGCACCAGTATCTTGAAGAGGCATTGCCTCTGGTGAACTGGCATACCAAAACAAATTTACGTAATTTATGTAAATTTAAACAAACCTTAGCGTCATGTGGGACACCCTAAATCGCAGTATATATAGGCATTCATTGTCATTATAAAAAGGTCGACAATGTGTCTGAACGTCAGTGGTCACAACTTTCTTTTTGGCTGGTAATTATAGTGTGTGGGTTAAGTTTTAAGGAGCATGTGTTTTCTCAAATTGGCAACTTTGTGTGCCACAAAGTATATTTAGTATGGGGATGTGAACATGTATATCTTCCTCTGTTGACATTTTTGGTCATAAATAACATTAAATGCACCATTCCCAGCAAATCTGTTATCCAAAAGAACAAAGTGAACATTTTTCAAACGCCCAATCGAACAAATATAATGCGTTCACAATTCACACTAGAAAACAAATCAATAAATTCAATTTGGAACTGATTTTTTTCGATTCTAGTATGATTTGCTCTCAATATATTCTTGACGTTTGTTGACGCAGTGGTGTTTAACAAAATAGCATAGAAACGTGCAATTTGCGATCATGTGCAAACAAATGTTTCACTTTGTTTGAAACTACTTCGTCGTACGCTATTGAGGATTTTAAAAAATCATGAAACTTTTGACAATTTTAGTTAATATGACTGAAAATTCGTTTTAACTTGACTACCGAATGGCCAGAAAATGTCAGTGCTGTTTTTTACAGTTATACCTAAACTATATCGTTAAGCGCAACATCTTTCACAATAATTGGCAGGATAGACTATTATCATATAGAGCTGTCATCTTTCTCATCTGACGTTTCGTTTCACACTCTTCGTAATGCGGTGAAATTACAAAAATTGTTGACATGCATTTTTCATGTCGTTTTGATGAAAAACTGTGAAATTTAAACGTATTTTGGACTTTTTTGGAACGAAGTTCCTTATCGCACGTTGCGGGATGGGGGCTAAATGAAAAAATTTTAAACATCTTTTATTTAACTATTACAACCCATTAACTATTACAACCCATTATTATCAACTATATTGGGTACTTTTGGTTTGGTTTGGTCTAAAGGGAAGTTTTCTAGGTGGAGCCTGTCTATTACATATTGTAGTTTGAACCCAATAAAAAGTAAATTAAGAAAAGCCAAAGTGCAAGACTGGCAAATCCATGAAGTACAATCCTGAGCATGGAATTACATTTGGCAGCACACTTACTCTTACACTCTTGCTTTTGGTCTGGTTTATGTCTAGCCTAATATTTGGGGAGAAATTTGTTGTTTAATGGGAAATTTTCTAGGTGGAGCCTGTATATCAAATATTGTAGTTTTGTACTTTTTATTAAATTTAGAAAAGCCAAAGTGAAAGAAGTTTAAAAAATAACATTTTCTTAAATAAGTGCGTTTTCTTAAAAGAAGTAATTTTCTACCTACTCATATTCTTAAACAGAGTACCTTTTCTTAAAAAAATACCTTATCTTAAAGAAGTACCTTTGCTTAAAAAATTAAATTTTCTTACAAAAAGTACCTTTTCTTAAAAAAAGTAATTTTTTAAATAAGTACCTTTTCTTAAATTGCGTCTTCTTAAAAAACTGCCTTTCCTTTAAAGAGTACCTTTTTTGTAACACGAAATAACTTTTCTTGAGATAAGTACCCACTCTTAAAATTGTACCTGTTCTTTCGTAAACACACGTTTTTCTTCGAAAAAAATACCTTCTCTTACAAAAAATACCCTTTTTTACTAAAATTCCTTTTCTTAAAAGTACCTTTTCTTAAAAATAAAATAATACCTTTTCTTATGTTTTCTTTCTTATCCTGTTCTTTCGTAAAAAAAACGCTTTTCTTCAAAAAAAATACCTTCTCTAACAAAAAATACCCTTTTTTACAAAAATTCCTTTTCTTAAAAGTACCTTTTCTTAAAAATAAAAAAATACCTTTTCTTACATTTTCTTGCGATAAGTAGACTTCCTGAAAATAAGTAAATTTTCTTAAAAAAATAACCTTATCCTAAAAAGAGTACCAATTCTTTAAGAAGTACCTGTTCTTAAAAAAAAGTATTTCTTTGTAAAAAAATGCATACTCTTAGGCTTTTTCTTACATAAGAACGTTAGTTTTTAATAAAAGAAATACCTCTCATCAAAGAAATGACCTTTTCGGGAAAATATAATACATATTCTTACAAAAGGGACCTAAAAATATCCTCTTTTTTTAAAAAAAAATACATTCAATAAATAAAAAAGTATATTTTCTTAAAGATCCATTTAAATTATAGTATTTTTCAACAGGCGCCTTAGGCATGTTGGAACTAACTAGTACATAATATATAGCGAAAGGAACTTCGTTCCAACCGGGTGTCCCCTGACACCTCATGTAATTTTGTTATCTTTTTTGTTAGTATATGTTTGTGATGTATATACACAAAAATTTTACCGCACAAAACGAATCTTGTATTATTAAAGCAATAGTTTCCAACATGCAATGTCCATATGCTACACACCAAACTTCGAAAATGTACTGAGTCAAATCGTTTCTCGATACGTCATTTCTCTATGATTGGCAGTGTTGTGACTTTAACACAAATCCACCAAATTTCCAAAAGTTTAATAACTGCAATTTGTTAGAAAACTGTTCATGGTGTCTTCTTAGGTTTCCAAGAATTTTTTGGATTCTCAAATATACAACTTAAAAGTTAAATTTTCATATTAGAGTTGTTCCCAGACGCAAAAAAAAAAAAAACGATTTGTAAAAAACAATTTATTTTGCTGCGTGTACTTAACGTTTACTGCAACAGTTGAAACGTTTCTCGCAAATAAAAAAAGTTTGTCACTAAAGTGATTGGTATTGTTTCATTGCAACAGTTGAGACATTCCCCCCAAAATAAAAAAAGAACATTTATCTTAAAAGTTGTAAACAAACTTGTTATAATTAACTTTTAAAGCAACTGCACAAAAAGTCTGTAAACATGTGTAAAACGAACACTCAAAAGTGAACTATCTCTTGAATTGATTGTCTCTTCTTTCAACAAAAAGAACCAAATGAATCCTAATGTTAAGATGTTGTACGCCTTCGCACAATTGCCGGAATTAACTCGGTGGGCCGACGCTTCGGGTAATATATAATTAATAATTTTTATTTTTTGAACGACCTTCAGATCTTTTATTTGTTTTGCTTATTTATCTCCAATATTTCGTCTCCACAGTGGGCGACTTCTTCGAGGAACAAAACATAATATTTGTTCCCTGAAGAAGTCGCCCAATGTGGAGACGAAATATTGGACATAAATAAGCAAAACAAATAAAAGATCTTAAGCTGGTTCAAAGAATAAGAATAATTTCAATTGAAGATCGTGGAAAACTTTATATATTATAATTAATAATATAATATAATAATATACTTTCACCGGATGTCACAGAGCAAGTTGGAATTTCATGGAGTTGGAGTTGCAGATGTTAGAACTAGCGTCAAACAAAATTTAAAATCCAGTCAAACATAATGTAAAAGCCATTGGTATCAATCGAACATAATTCAAACGTAGTTTGTCTATCGCTCATTCCTCCTCCTCCTCCATACTCGTTCAGCTGTGACATCGAAGCCCCCTGGACCAACGCGCGTACTCCCAATCATGGTTGTGCAATGTGACAGATTATAATGTAGACAAATCTCTATATCTTTAGTGGATTCAACGAGCATTATAGAAGAATCACCATCCCTGTCTTTACGTCCTCTGGATGATGACGAGGTAGTAGAGTTGGGTAGTTCATGAACTACCTACTAGTTAATTTAGGGTGACCAGACATCACCCTCATGAAAATAATGCACATGTTCGATACGGCGAGTATGTTCGTTATTGTTACGACCGGGCACCTTAAATGAACGAGTTTGAGAACTAGTGAACGAGTTCGACACAAGTCTACGAGGTAGTGGTCATTTCATCGAGTTCTAGTCGCTGTTGTATGTTACTCTTTGGTTGGACATAAAACGGACTGAAATAAAAGGGAATGCGTAATTTCGTTCGATGCAATCAACATGAAACATAATTTAGCTGCCATTATTATCAACCTAACGCTATTTAAAGTTAGTTTGCTGCATGATTTGCTTCTGGTTGCTTATCGCTCTCTCACCCATCTGCACTGTTTTCTATCAATTTCCTACTTCATAGTCGATCAGCTGTGCCATGGCCATACCACCTGGTGAATTGCATCCAATGAAAGAAAGTAAAAAAAAAATTGGCTCTCCCCTATCTATCCATAGAGTAAATACACCAAAAGTAACTTCTTCTCTCAGTAAATTTGCGGCATTAGGCTTGGTGTGATATGAATGTTGGGAAGTATTGCTTTAATAACAGCAGATAGAGGGATTAGTAGAAAACAACCAACAAGAAAACGACAACAGAATTTCGTGTTTCTGAGTTAAAATTGTTCTGTTAAATACAACACAAATGTATGCTAACAATAACAGTCAACAAACAATTGTAAAGACCATTTAAATTTCATAGTTTTTTCACGAAAACGACATAAAAAGTCAGAATTTATTCTAAGACCACCTGGTGTAAATACATTTTCGCTCTCTTACTCTATTTAATGAATATTTCAGTAAGTAAAAAATATGTTGAAAATTTTATTAAACCATAAAGTAATAGATAAAAGAGTCCATCAGTTGCTTGTTCTCTTATAGTCACTGGGATAGTTGGAAATTGCAACGAGTTCGAGTGACTGTTGTATGTTACTCTATGGTTGGACATAAACAAAAAATTTGGTTTCCCAACTGTGAGCTTTTAGGTATTATACTCACTGATTGGGGCCTACAGATTTTCCGAACGATTTTTTGAGCAGGTTTTTTCATGGCTAAATACTCGATAGTGTCGCAGTCACTAAGCGATTTGAATTGCATACAGGTGGTACTGAAATTCATCAAATTGCAAACATTGGCATTATTATAACTTTTTTTAGACCTGAATACTAATAAAATTCACAGCCGTGAACTAATTTTATGGTCACTAAGGTGCATTTAATTGGTTTAAAGGTATATTAAAATTATAATAGTGCCAATATTTGATCTTTGATGAATTTCAGTACCACCTGTATGCAATTCACCCGCAGTAATTCGATTTATATTCTAAATGGAGGGTTGTAAGGGATGTTTGGGTAATAACTCCGGAAAATTAACTCCTATGAGTATAAAAAATACCAATATGAGAAAGAGAATTTTATCACCTTTTTGCATTTTTTTGAAGTTGGTGAGAAAAATGTAATTATTCACGTTTTGGGACAAAAAATTGTGAGTGTTCGATTTGGCGCAGGCAAAAGTTACCCTAAGAAACTCAGGAACACATCAGCCTTTCCAACTGTGTATTATATTCATCGAAGACTTCTGATTCACAAAACTTATCTTGATCCAAAGTCAAAATTCTTTTCAAAACAATATTTTTTCAAATATTTAGTACCAAACCATACTATTTTTACTGAAGGAAACTGGAGTTCAATATCTCTAAACCCATCTGAGATACAATTCAATAAAGTGGGGAAAAAACGAAATTTTTTACGAAAAAACTACAATATTTTTTACGCATTATGAACAATTACGTCAAAATATGATGAAAATTTTAGAAAGAAAAAACTAATTCTTTATTTTCTTTGAAGTCAACGAAATAAAAAAAGTAGTCAACTTCGGAATATTTTCTAAAATATTCCTGTTCAATTTTAATATCTCCCAATAATCCTTGACTCTTTGCCTACAATCGACTTTTTACAGAAGTTAAAAATGTTTATTAGATCGAAAGATATTGAATTTTGACCGATGGATTCTGAACCACAGTACGTCGTCAAAAGAAATTTAACGTTGTAAGAACAGGGATCAAACCCACGTTGTCATGTGCAAAAGCCGCGCACACTACCATAACATCACCTACGCCATCAAACGATCAGAAACAAAAGAGAGTGCATATTTTCGTTCGATGCTTCCAGCATCAAACATAATTTAGCTGGCATTAGTATCAAACACTATTTAGACTTAGTTCGCTGTTTGGTTTGGTTATTGCTCATTGTCCCATACGTTTTGTTCTCTATCAAATTCCAACTACCATTTTGATCAGATGTGAAATGAATACCCACGCATTATACACAACAATGTTTTAGGAAAACAAAATCAAGTGTGTACAAAAATTCGAATTGGTCAAGGTATTTCATGAGAAAAAAAACTACTTTTGAGTGCAACATTTCGAATCTTGAGAATAGAATAATAGATAGAGATTCCATCAACTATTTTACGTTATTTTCCGATCACCGAGAAGTTCCAGTTGCTGTTAGAAGTTGGATCGTGTGTAGCAATGTTTCGTGTTTACAATCGTGTTTCGTTTTGGTTGGAAAATTATCAAATTTTTTTTGATATTTTCTGTGTTTCAAACACAATGTTGCATCGTGTATGGCGATGTTTACTGTTTTTGCTTTATCATTCGTTGCGAGCAGTCGTGCTGTGAAGTTCTTTTTTATAATTCGCGGAGTAAAGGAAAGCGAAGAGAGACAAAAATGACGACAATTGGAAATAATGAAAACTGGAGAAATTTTATAAATGAATAATGAATAAGAAATTATGGAACGTAAAATGTGATAGTTATAAAACTAAAAAAAAACAGCAGCATATTAATTAATATTTTTTTTCCTTCCGTGTATGTTTGTTAAGCAGAAAAATTTCAATTTTGGTTGCATCGTCTGTGGTAACAAATGAAACCAGGTTTCAAACACATGTTGCAAACAATGTTGCATCGTGTGGGCCGCATAAAAGTGTGTGCGTATTTTCGTTCGGTGCAACCAGCGTCAAACATAATTTCGCTGCCATTAGCATCATTCAAACACAATTCAAACACAATTTAAACTTAATTGAATTCCTTATTGCTTATTTGTCATTCTCTCATCCACTCTGTTCTCTATCAAATTTCCAACTACCATTGCGATTAGTGAAACTTTTGCTTCTCTTTTAGGAGACTCTGCTGGGGTTCAATCCCATTTCGAGGATAGTGTAATTACTAAAATTTATTTGTATTTAAAATTAAAAAACCACTTCCATTCAAATTGAAAAAATCTATGCGGATTTGAACCTGGGACACTCCGCAGCTGCCAGTTTCTAGTTGGATGTGCTAACACCATTACAAGTTAGTCGTTTCGGATAACCATAATTGTACGTTTGCCTCAAATAAATAAATAAGTTTAGTTGACTACAATTTTGTTTGCGGGGAACGAAATTATGCTTTGCATGCATACGAAAAGTCGAGTCGACATAGAAGAATAAGAGGAGAGCAAAATAAATCCTTAAACAGAAATATGCTCACTAATTTTATTTTGTTTATTTTATAACTTTTCACTCAAAGCAAACTGCTATTTTATTGCACACCACTGTATACACATCGTAAAATAGACAACAAAAAATCACTTAATTACTTTGCTTTTTTGTCACAAAAAATAACAATTCGGGTTGTTTATTTTGTTCTCCGTAAACTCAACACAGAACTCGTTTGTGTTGTTTTATCGTCATACGAGTATTGACAATAAATCTATTGATTTTTTATGTTCAATATTTGATAATTATTTTGTTATTAAAAAATCAATATCATGACAACAATCATGCATTATGCAAGATGTATTCTGTTAGATACCGAACAGATGATATTTTGAGAATTTTAAAATCTGGATTTTACCTCTGATGTAGAAGCAACAATTTTGAGAGAAAAGTAAACACATTGGCCGCAAAGGAATTGCTCTCAATAACGGATAATTGGAATTGCGAATGCGAATGAGAATAATTTGCCGGTATTACAGCCATAAATGCCACAGATATTCCAACAATTTGAATTGTTAACGAATAGAATATTACCGGCAATTGTGCCATGACATGGACAGAATTTATTAACATAAATGAAAACGAAATTACAATATCCAATGTTAAATGTTTTATTCTTGATGAAAAGATCTAGAGTCACATTTCAAAATCGTACGTGACGAAATTCACGATAAAGTAGGGTATCGTAAAATTAGAAAATCTCTTAAAATACTATAACATGAAGCGATAACTAAGATCTAGTTGACTACGACTACGTCTGTTTCCTGCAGTTTAGAACTTTGATAACCGCAATCTTTTAATCGAAAATTCAAAACAGATTTTGGATTTGTTAACACATAGTGTGAATTATTAGAATATTGCAAATTGGCTGATGTTATATTTCAAAGTCCATGTTCGGTATCTCGAAAACTATAGATTTTTCAGACACAATAGTGGTCTTCATGAAAACTCGAAAGAACCTCGTAAACTCGAAAACATCGTAAACTTGCACAGCAAACGTCAAATTACACAAATTTCCCATATAAAGCGACTTGCACAAAAGTCGAAAGTTTTCGAGGCAAATTTGCTGAGCAAACCTGGAAAAAGAAACGTGACAACTTTTGACATTTCAATGTCAATATTTTTGTCCTGAAAAAAAAGAGAGGGTTTTTAATTTATGTGAAAAAAATAAAATAATGGAATACTTTTATGTTTTTTTTTACTTTGTTTATTTACTTGATCAGCCTTTTTTGACAATTGCTGCATAGATACCATAGAATAACACCTACAATAGAAGCTTTTATTCGCTCAATAAATTAAACGTCATAGGTACGATGGGAAGTAAACATTGGATGGTGGAAAATATGGGTTCAATAATACCAGATAGTGGCAATAGTATATAGCGATCAACAAAGGAACAACAACCGAATTTCGTGTTTTTGTGGCAAACTAGTTGTGTTAATTACAAGACAAATGAATACCAACGATAAAAGTCAACAAAAAAGTGCAAAATACATTTAAATTTTTCAGTTCTACACCAAAACGACATGAAAAAGTTAAGTGAACATATTTTATAACTCCACCTGGTGTAAGTTAATTTTAAATTTAATTGCTCTCATTTCCACAAACCTACGATGGAGAGTGTGAAATGAAACGTCAGATGAGAGAATAAGTTTATCTATGTATGTGTTATTCTATGCATAGATACACTCAGCAACTTTATTTGGTGCCTCATGAAACGCTTCGGAGCAAACTTACGCTGAGCAAAAGTTCTAGGTTTTCTTGTTTGCATGAATACCACTAATGCATTGTCGGTGTCAACATCAGTAACATTTGGAAGAACATCTCCATAACATGTTGAATTTCACATCTCGTAAAATACATATTGGAGTTCGCCTGTTATTTAAAATGCATATTATGTTTAGCCCGAAGCTGATAGAATTGGCTTTGGTCTTGGACAAAAATATATTCAAATTTTTTACTTTATAGTCCCCCGAATTCCTCGACCAAAATGTTTTCAACGAAGCGGACACTTTCTGGGCATCTTCAAGTTCATTCGAATATTTATAACAATTTTATACCAGAATGACAGTAATTTAGCAGAAAGTCCATTAGGTGTATTTTGTACGGCAAGGGCCCGAGGAAGCACAGATAGATTAGATGGCGAACTACCATTTTATTCAGTCACTATCGAAAACTGAGTCAAATCTTGGATTAAATTGAAACTAGATACAACTGGAAACGGAATACAAATATATGGTCAATGTCCAAAGTTCTATTATATATTGCACTTCGTATACAAGGGTTGAATTTTATGTTTCGGGATTTGGCAACCCTAGTGTTGCAATCTGGCAACTGACAGCTCTATCGTAATGTTGAACATTTTTGAGGTTATGCGTACTCAGAACGTTTTGACATACGAGCGCTATTTGTGTTGTTTACAGTAACTTAAAAGATTCATCTCGGCCCAAAAATGGAATTAAATCGTGAACATTTTCGTGCGATTATTTTTTACAACTTTCGATGTGGATTAACTCAGCAACAGTGCATTCAATTTTTAGCGATGAAGCTCCATCAAGGACCAGCGTTTATCAATCATGGTCGTAGTTCTCTCCAAGACGAATTTCGTGAAGGTCGTCCAAAATCAGCTGTTGTTCCGAAAACCATTGATGAGGTGCTGGAATTGATTTTGCAAGATCGTCATGTGACCTATCGTGAGATTGAGACAACCTTAGGCATTAGTGGGACCAGCATACATTCAATATTGCGTAAACATTTGACTGTCACATAAATTTGTTCGCGTTGGATTCCACACAATTTGTCAATCGCTCAAAAAAAGGCTCGTGTCGATTGGTCGAAAGAAATGCTCCAAAAATACGATCGCGGTGCTTCGAAACACGCCTATGACATCGTGACAAGTGTTGAATCCTGGAGTTACGCGTATGAGCCCGAAAGTAAACAGCAGTCAACTGTATGGATGTTTCAAGATGAGCCAAATCCAACAAAAGTTGTTCGCGCCCGAAGCACTTCCAAGCAAATGGTCACCTGTTTTTTCTGAAATACCGGACATGTCGCAACCACTAGAACAACGCAGAACAGTGACCACAACAACATTTGTTTCCCAGTTGTCTTCCAAGAAATCAGGAAAACCAACCGCCGAAGACGGATCACTCTTCACTACGACAATGCGAGCTCTCACACATCGGCTGAAACAACTGCATTTTTGAGCACCCAAAACATCGATTTGATGGATCATCCGCCGTATAGTTCTGACTTGACACTTCTTCTCTATAAAACAAACTGAGAGGTCAACGATTGTCGACACCTGAAGAAGCAGTTGCTGCATTCAGAATGCATGTTTTGGAGATACCGCAATCAGAGTGGCAAAAGTGTTTCGACAATTGGTTCAAACGCATGCAAAAGTGTATAAAGTGATTTTCGATGATTAATATTTGTTTTTGTTCTCTAATTCCGACACATAAAATTCAACCTCGTATTACATTTCTAAACCAATTTTGAACTAATAAATGGAACTTTTGTAGTGTGTTTTGCAAAGTTATCAAGAATTTTGTGGGCTATAATTCCTTCTAAAACAGTTAACCCAATTTATTTACCGTGTGCTGAAAAATTACAAGAAATCCAAAAAAATATATCAAACTTTGTTTGACGTTTCGTCATTTGACGAAGTGACGGTGTATTTTTTCCAAAATGTATATTAGTCAACATTATGCAACGATGAAAGACCTACAATTTGGCAGAAGGTTGTAATGACAAATATGTAACGGTTTAGAATATATTGAAGTAATATCAGAAGTACAGCTTTGATCAACACCGGAAATCGTTGGCCTATTAAAAAAATTGTGATGATCTGACCCAAAACTGAGAGGGATTTTCTGATACATCGCCAATGGACTTTCATAAATCGCAATTTCATTTGTCGCACTGTGTTATCTGTAACTTCTGTACTTGAGAACGTGAACGTCCTGTGACCACCTTACAATTCTATCGACGACAGTTAGCCGTTTAGTGTCGGCGACACTATCACGTAATTAGCCATGAAAAGGTTTCTCAAAACCCCTTTGGGAGCGATTGTGAAACTGTAGGTTCCATTCAGTTTTACTGTAAAACTAGAAAGCGCACAGCCCACTGATTATGAGAAGCTCTCCTTGTCCGTTCGTGAAATATTAGGGGAAAATATTTCTGAATTTATTTTATTACTGATTTTCCGGTTCTCATGATGTCTAGATGTTAGTCTTTTATGTTTTTTGTGTATACGTCCCGACAATATGCCAAGTCCTTGCTATCTGCCATTTCCAATCGTTAATCTGACTTTGTTATTCTTAAATGCTGAAATACGGCTCCAGCAACATATTGCAGGAGCCATGTACATTAGACCGACTCACATTCTATGGTGGGGGGAAAAGTGGTTTTTGTTCATCCCTCAAAATGTATCTTGGTTTGTTTTCTGATGATTCCCAAAATATTTAGTGTCTAGCATTAAGATCCTGTGGGCTGGACCCTTTTATTTGGGAATCATCATAAAATAAATTTGAGGGGTGGACAAAATTAACTATTTTTTTGAGTCGGTCTAATGTACATACATGTTTGCAAGCATTATTTTCATGAATTGAAGATCTGCTGCTTTTTGTGTCTTTGTTGTCTGTCACGTTTTTGTTTTGATCAGTTTTCAACAAACAACGCCACATTTGGGCCACAAAAACATGTTAATCATTGTCTGTCCAACATGTAATATTGACTAGCAAACACAATGCGTTTGGATACAAGTATACGTTATATTTGCATCCAAACTACTAAAAAATACAGATTTTTCAGAGTGTACCTGTGCCTAAATCCACCTTATAGGGCAATCGGAATGGGTCAAGTTGTATCCGAGTCAAGTACCAAATACGTAATCAGCGATTAACTAAGTTTGATGCATGTCCTAAACTAAACTACGATTTTTCGGCAGAAGTGCAGTATTGGTACGGCCATCATCGATAAAAAAAATAACGGGTTTAAATTACATTAACATTTTGACAAATCGTTTGATAATATTGATAATCCTTTCTTCTTTCTAACTACATCCACGAACAGTTGTCCTGAACGCAGTTTTATTCAGATGTTCGACTCAATTGTTCGATTAGTTTGGAACGCTGTTTGTTTATGGGTGACAACAATGATATAATGACAGTCCTTTGCATCCCATGACCAGACTTTTGCGGGTGCCAAAAATTACATTTCATTCGAATTTTTTCACGATCCTTATATCCATTGACTGGCGGATATTTCAACATTTTCTTTGCTGTCCAATTTGTTTTTTTTTTTTGAAAGATCAAACAAAATGTCGAAATTAATCAGTAATCAGTCACGACCGCTACATGAAAACACTTTTAAAATCGCACTTAGGATTCAAATAAAATTACATCAGAGACACTTGGACACACTGTAGAAAGACGCTGTCATACAACCGCCGCACCAGCCAACTCATAGAGATACATTTGTTTTTAATAAATAATTCTCATATGGTTTTGTTGTTAAATATTTACAAATATGTATTGTTATTTTGTATTTGTTTTTGTTTAGAAAATGACTACATTGCGATAAGAGGTGGTAGGAGCTGGTGAAGGTATCGCGCTTGGTGCTCCATGAACTGGAAAATCTTATCAGGGCTCCAAATTAGACCGAACGACAACACAATTATGCAATCGTCCATGTATGACAGCACCAGCTACTCGGCACAACGATCAGTGACAACACAACTTAATGGAGCAATGCAACAACAAACGTCACAATTGACACTTCTTTGACGGGTGAGGTGAAGAAGAGTTCACACAACAATTTTTGTTGCATTCATTTTCGTTTTCACTTTCATTGAATCCATTGAATATTTTGGATTTTGAAAATAATCTCAAATTCACTTTTGTATTTTCGTTTTGTTTTTATTTTCATTTTTATTTCACACACCTACTCTCTGTACGTTCGGAACGTTCTTTTCAACTGGATGAACTGGACTGTCTCGTTATTTGCATACAATACGCGACGACGATTCATCCATCTGTCCAGGGAGGAAGATAAACACTCGGATGTCTCTATGACGCTTGTCACCCAATAACCCGCCTAAAAACGGATGAACACGGTGAAAAGTACGAGGAGATGACGGAAACGCGGCGCGGCTAAGTGAGGAGACAAAAATATCGCATTCAACAAAACTAATAAAAGAAGACACGGCACGGCGACCGATTTTCCTAAAAGCGTAATGCACGACTAAAACAAACGATTATTTAGCAGACCGGCTAATGCGATTGTTGTCATCATCATCTCGTGGTCGTGAACGTGGACGTTAACGCGGCCGTTGCCGTATATACGCTGGCGTCTACGTTTGCGTCAACTGAAGTTGTTGGGTGGTCAGATATTTCGGCTGACTGGGATGAATGAATAGAGGATAACAGAGAAATGGATAGAACACAACCACTCACTCTACAACCCAAACGAAAATAAAAGCAAACTCGTCCGCCACAATAAAGTAGACGAAACGTGAAAAAGCGTCTTGGCCAGCCAAACAAACGAATGTCTATGATAGCGAAACCACCAGCCAAACAGCCAGGCAGTCACTAGACACGAGAAAATAAAAGCCAACAGCTCAACTCCCAGCACACTGATAACGTTGCGATGAGCATTAGTAGACAGTAACAACAATAAAAGAGAGCCGGAATCTGCTAATGACGCAGAGGCGCTGCCGGCTGTTACTATGACTGCTGCGGTTGGTGGCTGCGGCGTGTAGGGAAAACGCTCTCCAAGTGTACGTAGTGGCTGGTAATCTTGCACTACAAACTAAGTTATGAACAGAAAAACTTTCTTTCCCTCAACCCACTGGATTGTCGATGGATGGTTTACAAGCAAACCTAATACGCCAGCGCGAATTTTCCGAGATACCAGAAGCGGTTATGAAAACAAGCGGCAGGCAGTAAGATAAGTTTTCATGAGTGGGTATGGGTTGTCAACGCCATTAAAGATGTCAATCATAAATGTTTCAGGAACCTGGAAAAGAGGTAATTTTGTGCCAATAGTGTTAAACTATGAATTTGAAGCACAATCGGGAAGTCTATTTTTCGACCTCTTTTTCGAAGAACTAGGGCCGTTATCGCCAAAAAAAAAAGGTTGGGGAATGCTGGCTTCCAAAGTCGACCCACAGAACTCAAATATTGTTGCCAACATTTTGGCACAGGTTGACCATTTGGATCCTTGTCAATTCGAAAACAAGAGCGAACACTTCTTTGGCGTCAAAGCACTCCCGAAACCAATACGGCGGCCATTCAAAAGTGTGTGGCACGTAAATTGCAATGTATTTTCTCCTGTTTCAAGAAATAAATTTCTTGCTATATTTTTACATATGGGCATTTCCACAGAAAGGTCAACCTTTTGTCACATCACGTCGCTCTCGATAATTACTTATATTTTAGGACCAGTTTGTTTGATTGTGTTATTTTAGTTACTTACATTCTGTATTTAGGAAAACAATAGAAAACAATCGAACCACATGGTCATAAAATATAACCAAATAACGAGGGTGACGTGATGTGACATAGGGTGGCACATTCTCTGGAAATGCCCATATCTAGGTATAATATTATTTATAGGAAGATAATATTTCGACTTTTCTAAAAGCTATGAAAACTTTGACTATTAACCCATTAAGGTGAAACACATTAGGCGTGTTTTAGTTGCACCGCTTGCTTATATAATCGCTTGTTTTGTATGATTGACTTAACGACACGAAACATTTTCGCCAAGTTTTGATTTTGTTTTGACATCTTTTACCATATTCAACCCTTTTCCATATTTTTGAATACGATTTATCGCTAAATAACCGTTTTATTTTCAACTTAGCAATCGATTATAACCAAAACACGGCTATTGTTACGAAAAATGTGTTCCACTTAGTTTAAATTAACATTTGAATGTCAACAGTTGTTCCCATAGTTTTGTCAAGTTAGTGGCATGTAATTTTAACACATGGTGGTGTATTGTAAGCTATCCGGTTCCGGACTCTGCCTAACATGGTTGATGAATTCGCTAACTATAGAGCATTCTGGAAAAGTGCAACACGTTTGAGGAAGAAATTAGATTTCGCATTATATTGAGTTTTCGTAGACTTGTGGCTGCTGTATTTAGAGGGTAAGTGGAGTAATAGTGAGTGTTGAACGTTGAAATTGAATATCGAATTATTGTAAATTGTTCAAATCTATATAGACTACTAATTTCATTATCGTAATATCGTAAAATATAAAAATATCTCTTAAAAAGCAGTTGTTACAAAGGTTGGGCCATGTAAAATTTGAAAATTAAATTCTTTTTAAAAAAAAGACTAATATAATTTTTTTTTCAAAATTATGATTTTATTGCTAAGGCCCATCATGAGCATTTGTAAATGAGTACTGTACTTTATAGTACTTCATTCCATCTACCCAATTTTTCAGAACATTTTCGATTGTTTGGGCCTCTAACTCGTGAATGACAGCGTCTATTTCGTGTTTTAAGGCCTCAATGGACTCGGGATTGTTTGCGCAACGTTTATCTTTCACGGAGCCCCAGAGATAATAGTCTAACGAGCTGGGTGGCGGATAATGGACTTTCAAGTCTCGGGTGATTATGCGATTTTCGAAACAGTGTGAAAAAGGTCGACGTAGCGCCGTCTTGTTGAAACCATACGTCGTCCATGTGATCCTCTTTAACTTTTGAGAACAAAAACTCGCTGAGCATGACACGGTAACGCTCGCAAATGACAGTAACGGCGGTCCCTTCCTCATTTTCGAAATGATGCCGCCATGTGGAAGCACCAAATGCTTCAATTTTGTTTGTTAACGTAGCCCCCGAGATGAAAATGAGCTTCATCGAAAAATACGATTTTCGGTCAAAATGCTCATCTTCAGCCAAAGCGAAAATGCATTGGATGCTCACGAGGCTTCAGTTCTTGGACTAATTCGGCTTTATAAACCTTCATACCGAGGTCTGTATACAAATTTATGTGCAAGGAAGTGCGAAAAATATTCAATTGCTGCGAAAGGTGTCGAGTTGATGTTGATGGCTGTTTGAGCTACAGCTACACGCTGAAAAATAACGGCCCCAGCAACATATTGCAGGAACCATGTACGTGTTTGCAAGCAATATTTTCCTGAATTCAAGATCTGCTGATTTTTGTTTCTTTATTGTGCCAGACATCAGTCTTTTCAACAGTTTTCAACAAACAACCCCACATTTGGGTCACAAATACATATATTATAACCTCTTAATCATTGTGTCCCAAACATGTTATATTGAATAGCAAACACAATTTGTTTGGACACAAGTATAATGTATTTGCGGCAAGCTACAAACACATTATATTTGCATCCAAACAATAAAAGAAGACAAAATTTTCAGCGTGTACAGCGACAGTATTCTTCACTGAGCACACTGGAAGAGCACATATATGGGTTCTTTTGTCCACTAAGGACCCGGATTGACGACCTCGTCTCTCAAATTGATCTACAACTTACGCTGATGTCACTCAATTTCTATCGAATTTATTTCATAGAAGACTCAGAACTTTGGAAGAAAGTTTTTAATATTTCCCAATTTTTTCAAGCATAAAGCGACTCATTTTGTAAATTCTAACTTTAAACTAATGACCTGTTACATCATAACTGTCAAATTGATCATCTGCTTCAAAATAACGCAGGTTCAAATTCCAAATTGTACATGGCCCACCCTTTATTATATCGTCCGTCGGCTTACAAGTGAAATCACTTAAGTCAACGTGAGAAACTGCCATTAAATTTGTTTTTATTCTGCTGTTACTTTACCTACACAGTCATTTAATGAGTTATGAAATTGGAAGTTTCGCCACAGGACTACTTTCTATAAAGGGTATTTCAATAAGAGCGCTACAAAAGTTTTTTAAAATAAAACAAAACCGGTTTTAGATACCAATGAAATTCTTTATTCTTGTGAAAGTACGTTCGATGCCATTATGTATGGAACTCGATTTCTTTTGCATGGCCACCACGGGCACGCTTGCAGAAGTCCAGACGCTGAACCCAATTTTCGACGGTTTCCAAGCATAAATCGGCCGATACTGCTGCAATTTCACGTTCGATATTCGTACGAAGTTCATCAATCGTCGCTGGCTTGTTGGCATAGACCATAGACTTGACGTAGCCCCACAGGAAATAATCTAACGGCGTCAAATCACACGACCGAGGCGGCCAATTGACTGGGCGATTTCGTGAGATAACACGTTCACCAAACTTGGTTTCCAATAAATTGATTGTGGCATTCGCTGTGTGGCTTGTGGCGCCGTCCTATTGGAACCACATGTCCTCCAAGTCCATATAATCCAATTGGGTCCAAAAATATACGGTCATCACTGAACGGTAGCGATTCGCATTCACAGTAATGTGCCGATCTTGATCATCACGGAAGAAGTACGGCGCAATGACGCCGCCGGCCCATAAACCGCACCAAACCGTAATTTTTTCGGGATGCAATGATGACTCATGGATTACGTGTGGATTGCTATCTGACCAATAACGCATATTTTGCTTATTGACGAAGCCATTCAGCCAGAAATGAGCCTCATCGCTGAAGATGACTTTCCGATGAAAATTCGAATCATTTTCAAGTTGTTGCTCAGCCCAATTCACGAACATACGACGATTATGGTCGTCAACCGATCTTGATCTTGTAAGGATGTAGGACAAGATCTTTTCGCAAAATTCGCCAGAACGACATCACAGAGATGCCCAACGCTTGAGAACGACGTGTGAGAGACACATTTGGGCTTCCTTGAACTGAAGCCTCAGCGGCAGCAATATTCTCGACACTACGGGCACTTCTTTGTCTCACTGGCACGGGAACATTTTGTACTGTGCCTGTGGATTCAAATTTGTCCACTAGACGCTCAATTGTTGATCTGGTAGGACGATTATGACGACCATAAATTGGACGTAGCGCTCTTAAAGTTGAGGCCACTGACTCCAAATTTCGGTAGTATATTTTAATAATTTCGACTCGTTGTTGGCTCGTATATCTTTCCATGATGAAATGGCAAACCTTACTGAAGAGAAATGTCAACAGAGCGGGAAAAAATATGGCGTCGTTTGCTGTTCTTATCGATTTACTTTTGTAGCGTCTCTGTTGGAAAACCCGTTACATCTACTGAGCACCAGCAAGTAGAGCAAGGTACTGGCAATCTCGACTTTTGAGGCTAATCTTCAATAACTCACTCTTTTTAAACTCAAAATCCGAGTTAAAAAGATTCGAGCTCGTGAAGAAGATTTTTATTTTCCGGCTCGCTCGCAAGAGCTACCAACTTTTATTTTATTGCGCTCCAGACGAACATGATTTTTGGGATCGAGCGGAGAGTGAGCAAAAAAAGTGCGATTCGAATACGATTTCATTTATTCGAATATCAGGCAAAAATATCCTAGTCATTTACTGAATATGAGGGATAGATTGAGCCACATTAGCGAATGCTCTGTACGGCAAAAAAGCAAACAGATTATAAAAAGCATTTCGAAGTTCTTAATGGAACGTGGTGGAAGTTTTTGTCGATGCTCGAGAAAACTACAGGACTCTATTGCAGACTCGTGTATGCCGTATTTCTTCATTAAGATGTTAAATGTTACTGTAAGGTCTGCACCAAACTTTATGAAGGATACTGGAAATGGAAACATAGCTGGTCTGTCATTTTTTCGTTGTTCACAGCTATATAGGTTAAAAACAAACAATTTTTTTGGAACGACTCTTAATTCACGGTAGGAAACGAAGAATTTCGAGTATTTAATACTAGTTAAATCTAACAAATGTAGTAATTTTGAGCCAAAATGTAGTAGCAGTAAAATCATTGATAAAGAACAGATTAACAGTATTCCAAGAATCAGATGAGGGCTCACAAAAACCACAATAAAATTGCTTCTATGTGCATATGTATGTGTCCCCAAAGTGTCAAATAATAATTGAAAAAATGCACCCTAGTGGGCTTAATTGTTAAGGTTTCATAGTCAGAGTCGGCGATGTGAATGTGCAATAGGGAGTGTTCGGGAGTGGCTCCACAATGGTAAATTGAGCCGTAGTTCTTAATAGTCTGTCTTATCTACAAAATAAATACCCAAAAAGGAAATAAGAAAGTCTCATGTTCTTGGCACACACTTTACTACCAACACGTTTCTGATTAAGATTGCGTGAGCAATTCCAAAAGAGTTAAATGATGCGTATGATTTGGAAGTATAAAATATATTTATAATTTGCACGCACCATTGCACAGTGTGACGTTTAAACGATTTAGATGAACAAAATTTTAATTTTGAACATATTGTCACGTTAAATGGCTTAGCTAACATTTATACCGAAATAACATTAAAATGCCAACAAACAGTTGGTGGTATACTTATATATTGTAACTTGATTGTCTACTGTTAATTATGCCTAAAAGTATGCCGTCGCTACCACACACCAACTCACGACAAATGTTTGATGATATGCCAAGAATAGTCTGAAAGAATCGAGAACAGACGGCATGTCGCCACCGACTATTGGGTCGATGTCGAATTTCCGGGAACAATCGATAACAGACAGCGTTACGATGACATGGTTCTGGACTCGTAATAATAACTGATTTGCAGCGAAACTGAAGTCAGGCTCATTTCAAACGAGGCGAAGCCATAAATCGTCGTGTAATAGCGTTATCAAAAAAAGACTTGTCGTCAAGTGTTAAGTTTGTATAGCAGAAGTCTGTATAAGTAAAGTAAAGAAAATTTGTATACCGATCGTGAAATAAATCAGCGATAAAAAGGACAAAGGAAATTCGTAACAATGTGTATTAACTTGACAATTTGCAGTAATTATTATAATGACATGCACATACTATAAGATAAAATTATGGGAGCTTGTATCTATGACACACCCAGTTTAATAAGTTATATATTTCAAAGACTAGGCCTGTTTTGGTATGGCCTGCTAAACTAATTATTCGAGCACTTTGTGTGTGAAGCTAAGCGGATACAATATAAAGTCGTCGAAAATGGTTTACGAAGTAGATAAAAAAGCGCTTCTTTTTTCTGACTGCATTAGTTCGCAAATTACTATGGATAACCTCAATATAATTTGGCTAAATATTTGGTAACATAGGGGGCGTATCATTTCCTTTTTTCATCAGGGATGATTTTTTTTGGGAATATTTTCATAGAATTATAATGCATTGTTAGATCCCTGGCAAAGCATATAGCTATTTCAGATCTTGCGACAGATCCTCATCAGTGTTTCTTCTGAATGATACTTTTAAAAGTCTAATCATGCTATATATAACAAAATCCCTAAATGCAATGAGAAGTTATTAGTATAAAATTGCTCAAAAAATAATGCCTACACCCAAACACAAAATACAGAAAATTACAATTTTCCATTCAATTAAGAAGGGCCTTTTATGTATCTTTTTTATGAATAACTTTCGTATATTCTTAGACTCTTTATGCAAGTTTTTTATAATATTGTTACGTAAAATACATTTTACTAAATTCAAACTACCCTTGTTAATGGAATATACCGTTAATAATACAAAGTAGTAATACACCCCGCGAAATAAATATAAAGGCAACACCATTTTTAGTTTTTTCCAAATGTTGTGAGGAATTTTCAAGTTTTTATTTTATATTGTATTAGTCCTTTCAAAATTAAATACTTTTCAGCAAAAATACTTTGAGTATGACTTCTTCAAGGTGAATCAACAAAAATAAACCAATTACTAGTGCGAAATAAATATAAAGGCAGAATATTTATTTAAATATTCTAAAAAGTTTCGTAAGACATTTGATCTCCATTATCGCTGATAACATCTACTAAGGATCTTGCCATTGAGTTTAGCAACGAATGAATATGCGCAGGATCAGTTATCTTCCATTTTCTGCTATTTCTACTCTTCCACCCTTGATATTCTTCAACTGGCGTCCTGGGTGGTAAATTTGGGTAAGTAAAATAGACAGGAGGTTCTCTGTCGGATAGAGATCAGAACTAAGTGCATGCCAGTCGAGAGTTTGTATTATTTCTGGACTCCAGAAACTTTGGAGTTTTCTTAGACCGAAGTACTGTTGCGTTGTCCTGCTGGATGATAAACTTTGGGACACAAATTTCCTCCAGAATTAACTAAGACGACATCCAATAGTCGAATATAATACTCGGAATCCAGTTTTGTGGAAACGAAACATATTGGAGTCGTTGCTCTATAACTTATACTGGCCCAAACCATAAGGGAGCCACCGCCAAAATTTCGTCGCTGATGAATAATTTTGGAAAAACAATATTTGTCCGAGCCATCAGGTCCGTTTAATTAAATTTTTTCCATCGGAAAATATCACCCCTCATTGAAAAATATGTATATTTCAGCGATTTGAAATCTGGCTAATTCGTGTCTTGGTTTGAGACCAAGTTTTGCATACTTTTTCCCGTATGACAGTTTCAAGTCGCGTTTCATTATTTGTTGAACACGACCCAATCCTGCTCCCAAGCTCAATTCAGCAATAATTTCCTTATCGCCGAAGTTTTCTTTAACAGCAACCCTTTTGATCTCTCTTTTGGCGCTGCCACTGATCAGTTGTGTCCTTCCGGGTCGTTTTGTGTTTTCATATTGGTCATCCTATTTTATAAAATTGTCAATGACACAGCTAGATCTTTTCAATCGCCTCGAAATTTCCCGATTGGACAGCCCTTCTCTTCATCATGATAATCCTAAATTTTCCCCTTTTCTTCTTTACTTAGGTACTTTCCTCCAGGCATTCTTTATAAATTATTTTTATTTTAATTTGACCAACGTTAATTTTAAAACAATAAAATAACAACCAAAGCAAACTCACTTCTGTTTAAATTCATATTTACTACTGTTCGAATTCGGGTTTTTTCCACGTTCCCTTTATATAAATTTCGCACCAGAAACTTGTAAAATAGATCGAATGGTTATATTCTCTGGGATAATATACCTAATGACACATGTATCCATTAAAATTCTACACCAAAAACCCATTGCATTGAGAGTACCGAGGAAAAATATATTGCCTTTATAATTATTTCGCTGGGTGTATGTTTGCATACTTTTTGGCTGTAAGGAGTATGACGATTTCACCACAGATAGGGAAATTTCGAGGGCACATTTGAACGATGCAATAGGAATGGTGCTGCAATGGTAGTGTGCGCGGCTCTCGTGCATGAGAACGTGGGTTCGATCCCTGCTCTGACCACCTTACATTTCTTTCGACGACGGTCACCTCGCTTAGTGACGGCGACACTATCGAGTACTTAGCCATGAAAAATCTTCTCAAAAATAGTAGAGTGTAATAGAGTGTAAAACTAGAACGCGCACAGCTCACTGGTTTGTGAGAAGCTCTCCCTAATCCCTTCATGGGATGTAATGGGAAACCATTTATTTATTTTTTTTTTAATAGAAATGATTGGAAATGACGTGGTTGTGGAGGCAGAAACTACGAGATCGTTGTGGAAGTGGCTGGATCACGCGCTGTGGACAATTCGTCTCTTGTATGCAGAAGTAGCCAAGTCACTCAGTCAGATTTTGATTCTACATTAAAACTAACAGCGCCACTGAACATAGGCTAGTTCGAGGCTTGACCGATATGAGCTCTAGTTGCTTTTTCCTTCAAATTGTATACGTATTTATATGTATTTATATAACTATATCGTAGATAAGAATTAAATCAATGTCTTCGCAGTTATAAAAATGTTATGAGTCAATGTAGACGATATGATTTCAGGAGCAAACGCCTACTTTTATTTAAAGATATCAACATTGGAAATAGGATAACTTGGTATATTTTAAAAATTACCACAAATTTGAGTACTTTCCTGAATTTTCGATTTCAAGGGAAAAAATGTCGTCGTCGGTTGAAAATCGAAATGTTCCGTTTGTCCTTTCTCTCGCAACACTTGCAGCTCTTCGGCCAGTAAAGGCTGAATGTGCCTCCATCAAGAGGTCGTTCGATGCCACCATGTAATTGCGAAAATTAACCATTTTTCAGGAGCTTAGATAACTTTTTCCAACTTAAATACAATGATTGGAGTACTAATGGAGAATACTTCTTCCTACTTTCATTCACTAAAGCGAACCAAAAACATGTCATTGATGGAATTTGAAAAAATATTACCAACAATTTTTATAAACAGGATAGTGATGCGAACAACTTCGACTACATTCTTATTTGGCCTCTTGTTTTTGGCTTTGGACAAGTCTGATTGTTTTCAATAAGTTATCGACAAACACTAGACATCTATACAAGACGTCTTGAATGGTCGTTCAACACATACTATACTGTTGTGAAGTTGCGGCAACCAATTACTTCAATGTTTTGAAAATAAAATCATTTGTGTAGTGCATGAAGCTGTAGAGTACAAACAGCCAATACTACTACATACTTCACTTCACATTGTATTGTGTTTTTGTGTGCAACACATACACACATACACGAATGCTTTGTCGACAGTACCCTGAAGTACTTGGTTGTCGAAACTTCGCAACAGTACATGGTTTGAGAAAAAACAAATGTATTTAATGGTCATTCAAGACGTCTTGTTCACATGTCTAATAAACAGTCGATGTCGTCTCATGATAGTTATAGACTACCAAAACAGCGTTGATATGACGACGATGTTGAAACGAAGTGGTCTTGACATAAATACCACAACGACGTCGACGACGACAACCCTAATAAGGGCGAATATTTTTGTATGTACGTATATTTTTACATATTTGACGTAATTGTTAACCAAGCACAATAAAATGGTGAATTTTCAAGTTTTGAAAATTGAAAAAATCTGATATATTTTTTCGATTTTCTTGATGATATACATATTTTTTCGATTTTCTTGAACAATTTTTTTTTTTCACAAACCAACACCGAAGACCGGTCCACCGGTTTTTTGGACATCCACCGATCTGAATCGGTCTGAATTTCTGAAAATTAGCATATTCGACCAACGGGTTTTTACTGTCGGTTCCAACACATTTTTTAATGAATTTGGTTCCAACATCTTATCTTTCAAATACAAATATTTGAATTCAACGTTAAAATTTTTTAAAAGAAAACTTTAAAAAACCTTAGTTGTTGTTTTTTGTTGTTGTTTTTTTCACAGAAAGTTCAAAGAAAAACAATTTGAACCATTTGAATTTTTTGTATAGAAAAGTAAACTAAAATTTCCAAACGAAAACACAATAATTATTTGAAATATTTGTAGATACAGCTTAAAAACCCAACTGCCTATTTTAAAAAGAAAATGTTTGTACTTGTAAACATTTTGTGTTGTTTCAGATTTGTGAAACACATTGGATTTTAAACATATTTTATTGTATACGAGTATTATATATAATTTTTCAAAATAAAAACAATAATTCCTAAGACTTAGTTATACAAGCCGAAACCGGTTCAAAAAGAACCCCATAGGATCGGAATTCCAAAAATTAAATTTTTCGATACAATCCACACCCCGGTTTCTCGAATTGGCCGGTTTTTGGAATAGTCTAGTTTTGGCCGATGGAAATCAATTTTTAATCACTGTACGACGTGTCTAATGGAACACATATGTATTAAATTTTGTTTGGAGTTTTTTTCACTACGTCATTTTGAACCGTGAGCAAAACGTCGCACAGTGGGATTTCTTCATACAAGCCGCGGCAAAAATTAGAAGGATCGAGCTAGGGCTTTGAAATTTTGCACACATCTCTCATATTGCTAAATTAGAAAAAAAAACAAGTTTTTGTTCAAATCCGCCCACAACCACGCCTACCTCCCATATAACGTAAAATAAAAAATCGTATTTTCCTCATTTTTATATCTATGTCAATAAAAATTACTGCCAGTGCTTGCATTTGAGTCGTCAATTATATTAAAAATTTAAGTGCCACGCCCAACGCCCATATACAAATTTTCATTTTTCAAAATTTTCGAAAACACAGTTTTAATTCTTTGTAGTTTGTGAGAGATGTAAATCAGCACTTACGTCTATATAAATAACTAAAGCCTAATATGTTAGCTGAATATTTGCAAAAAAAATTAGGGGGCCATATTTTACCGTTTTTTTTTAATTAACCAATCATTCCAAATAAGTCAAATTTGTACTATAAAATTATCGAAATTTATTAATTTTTCTGCATTTCTCAGTGCATACTTTTAGGGATCTGATATACAGCTGTAAAAAAAACTTTAACTAACGTTTCTATTATCAACAGCATTAAAACACATATGCCTAAAAGTATACACCATTTTATATGGTGTTTTCATCCATTTTTGTAATGAAATTTCGTGGCACTTTTTTTATAAAATTTATAACTTTGTTCAACAGTATAAAATATTATGGGAATTTTATCTATGAAATCAAAAGAATACACTCCCACCTTTCACATTTTAGCAACCAGACCACAACGACCGATAAGTGTTATCATAAAAGCATGAATATATTTTAATCTGTAATTGTTATTCAATTATTTTTTGTCAAAACTTAATGTAGAAATACCATATTTTTCAAATATACATATTCCAAATCGATACGACGAAAATAAGTTATGTTTCCAGCCCATTGAAATGCATGAAAATCTGAGGCAGGTTACTGCAGAGTTTCATTTTGTTGACTTTGCCGCGTTATTTTGTACAAAAACAAAATTTGTTGAAAAAAACTAATGATTTATTTCTCTTAATTAAACAATTCTCTACAAAACTGCATCATTACATTTTTGATATTTGACACTCGAAAAAGGGTATTTTTGCCGGCAAAATCACTCTGTGCGTCGTACCGCCAACGAAACTAGTTATTTTTATAACCCTTTCTGGAACCTTTTGCCTGGACTATATACTTCGAGAAAAAAAAAATTGTTTCCCATTACATCCCATGAAGGGATTAGGGAGAGCTTCTCACAACCTGTGAGCTGTGCGCGTTCTAGTTTTACACTCACTGATTGGGACCTACAGTTTTAAACCGGTTGCAGACGCTATTTTGAGAAGCTCTTTCATGGCAAAATACTCGATAGTGCCGCCATTACTAAGCGAGATGACTGTCGCCGAAAGAAATGTAAGGTGGTCACAGCAGGGATCGAACCCCCGATCTCATGGACAAGAGCCGCGCACACTACCACTGCACCACCGACGGTCAGAGCCGATACAAATGTTATGAAACAGTTTGCAGGAATAATAATGGTTTTCAAAAATTGTGCAATCAAATTGTTTTCCAACACAGCTCATTTTGCTGGCGCAGCGACGAAAGGAATTGTTGCTGTCCATTCAGATAAATTTTGAATATTACCAGCAAAGATACAAACCATATTATTTCCCCGATACATTCCTAATTACACGTCGTTTGAAACTTATTGATTGGAAAAAGGACTTGAACTGAGCCGAAAGTACCCTCGCAGATAAAAATATTGGCATTCCCGTCATAAGTTTTTCAATACACGCTGAAAAATCTGTCGTTTTTTGTTGTTTAGATGTAAATGAAACGTGTTTGTAGCTTGCCGCAAATATACTATACTTGTGCTCAAACACATTGTGTTTGCTATTCAATATAACATGTTTGAGACACAATGATTAATAGACTATAATGTATGTTTTTGAGACCTAAATGTGGTTTTATTTATTGAATACCGATAAAAACAAAAACGAGACAGACAACAAAGAAACAAACAGGATGGAGATCTTCAATTCATGAGCACAATGCTTGCAAATATGTACATGTTTCCTGCAATATGCTGCCGGGGCCAGTATTTTTCAGCGTGTACACTTTGTTTGAGTCCCAAACGTTTTTGTACCAAAATAAACCAGAAATGGAAATTTCAAAAACCGATATTGTGTGTTTTGGTTAAGATATTCAGTACACCCTAATGCATACATGAGGTCTATTAAATGGTTCAAAAATTAAAATACGGTATTCATACAACCTATGTGATAGATTTAGATTCAAATCTGTCTATAATATTTTTAAAAATACCACAGTGTTATGAATCAATCGAGGAAAGGAGAGGGCAATGAACACTGAACGGAATACTTGTTGGAAGTGTAAAACCGCGATATATACAACAGAAACATCTGCAGGAACTTATTGCATTTCTATCCACTATACTTCACTTAACACGATGGCAACTAACGCTTGTTGCCCTCAGCTACTCTGTCCTACAAAGACTTGGTTCGTCTTGCATTCAGTATTTTAAACTGCATTAAGCGTTTAGGCTGAAGTGGTTCAATGAAATTGTTGCCATCATGCAACATGATCGATAATTGAACAGCGGAGTAATGTAGGAAGTTGAGACTCCGCACCAATTCCAATCGTAGTGGCACGAAGGCACGAGAGGCAGAAACATTGAACACATTAAATGGCTGCAATCCATATGCTGGCAAGTTTCTTCCGTAACCCTATTTGAGGTTTTCATTTTGGTTGAATGAAATTATTTGTGATTTACTCAGTTTCTGTGGTTACTATCATCATAATGCCTTTACTCCCTATTTCTCTCCCCCTCCTTCTCACTTTTCCCTATTTTGTTTTTGTCCGCTCATTTGTGATAGTGGCCTATTTCAGTGAAATCGCTTTATTGCTAAGTGGTTAAATGACTGTGACTGACTCCCTTCCTATCATATCGCAACATCTATGATGCATTTATGGCATCAGGAATGGGAACGGTGGGGTAGCACGCAGCCGCTGTATATTGAATGCATGGTGAGCGGGTGGCACAGCACTGACAACAATACGATCCTCTGTTGGTGGAGAAACTGTGGTTTTTCTATACGAGTATCTCCCCAAAATGATAATCAATTGATGAAGCTGCATTCAATTGATGTTGGAACAGCTTACAGCCAAGGGAAGCCGCCAACTGACATCTTTAGCAATTAAAACAATCGAAAACGAGCATATGTTGCAGTTTTCTATTACATGACTTGGATGAGATAAGAAATGTCAATAGTAATTGGGTTGAATGGTTTCAATTTACAATGGTTAGAACATTTGTGACATCAGTGGATGGATTTCCGTCAAGTGAAGCCCTAATAAATAATTTCTAATAACGTTCATAGAAATCTTATTAATTTGTGGTGGAATGGGAGGACAAGTCATAAATTAATAAATAAATAGAACTTATAGGTTATACATATGGCCGTCGGTGGTCCAATGGTTAGTGTGCGCGACTCTTGTACACATGAACCTGGGTGCGACGCCTGTTGTGACCACACTACATTTCTTTCGACGACGGTCGCCCCGCTAAGTGACGGCGATACTCAAACCCCCGTTCGGAAGCGATGTAAAACTGTAGGTCCCACTCAGTGAGTGTAAAACTAGAAAGCGCACAGCTCAATAATTGTTAGAAGCTCTCGTCTCTTGGGATGAAATGGGATAATATTTATTTCCTTATATATTCCTTTGAATTTCCGAATAACGAGAAATTGCTGGTCCTGAAAATACAAATATGACAATCACAACTGTCATACTTAGTACATACTTTCATAAACACTGGTATAATACTTTTTGCCCCCATTGTAGGATATTCACTGAATGTACTCTCTCCATATTGACAGGTTTTTGACAACTGTCATTTACAATTCATTTCATTCATTTTCGCGTAAAAAGATTTCGTCGTCCATTAAGGGCACCTTAGACCTGCGGACCAGTCGGCCGACTATTTGTCAGGCCGACTTTTGTGTCGGGCATTGTTTCGCCTTACACTAGCCGACTTTCCGGCCGACTTTATGAAAATCAAACTAGTTTTGATTTTTGCCCGACTAGTCGGCCGACTGCGCGACTTCACCTTACACTGGGAGATGAGTCGGCCCGACTCGAAAGTCGGCCCGACAATCCGCTGGCCTAAGGTGGCCTTTACTTGTAATTATGGAATGGAGAGATATTGAAAACCGTCTAATCGTAATTTTCCCAAAAAAAAAAAGTGGAATGGAAACTGATGACATTTGTCGAACGTAGCAATCTATCGAGGTCACTCATAATTGTGTTTATCGTGCTGTAAGACTATTTGAAGATACTGGTGGAGTTGCAGACCGTCCGTGACCTGGCCGCCCACATTGTATGCAAACTCTCAGAGCCGTTAAAGCCGTAGAGCATCGAATCCGTCGAAATCCACTTCGATATAAAAATATATTGTCGCATCGAAGGTATCCACTTCTCGCATGATTAAATATAACCTGGCACTTGCAGCTTACAGAGGACATACGGGGCATCTACTTACGGCGGCGCACAGTGGGTTAAAACATAGGTAAACTGGGGACTAATTCAGGGTAGACTTATTTTAATAAGAAAGTTTTTCTTTTTCGTCAACTATACATAAATACTTAAATAAATATTTTCCCATAAAATCCCATGAATGGATTGGGGAGAAGTTCTCACAATCAGTGAGCAGTGCGATTCCAAGTTGTACACTCACTGATTGGGACCTACAGTTTTACACAGATTCCGAACGGTATTTTGAGAAGCTTTTTTCGAGGCTAAGTACTCGATAGTGTCGCCATCACTAGGCGAGGTGACCGCCGCCTAAAGAAATGTAAGGTGGTCAGACCAGGGATTGAACCAACATTCTCATGTATACACTAACCATTGCACCACCGACGGCCACGGTTAGCTATGCATAAACAACATCTGTAAATATTTAATGAAAAACAAATTCATTTCAATAAATTGTAAATATTAAACAATTAGAGATTGTCGTCAACTACTATATCATCATTATCGTCTTTATAAACGTTATCATCATCGTCATCATAATCATCTTGATCATCGTCATAATCATAATACATAATTCACATAATCCACATGACTAATGTCGTTTTCATTTGTAGTATTGGGGAAAATTAGTAAATTCAGTCCATCTGTTGTATTTTTTTTAACTTGTACTCTTGCAGGTAATTAATGGACCAGAATTTAGAAGAAACCTATTAAATATGGGGTTTTTCAATAAGAGCGCTACAAAAGTTTTTTTAAATAACACAAAACCGGTTTTAGATACCAATGAAATTCTTTACTCCTGTGAAAGTACGTTCGATGCCATTATGTATGGAACTCGATTTCTTTTGCATGGCCACCACGGGCACGCTTGCAGAAGTCCAGACGCTGAACCCAATTTTCGACGGTTTCCAAGCATAAATCGGCCGATATTGCTGCAATTTCACGTTCGATATTCGTACGAAGTTCATCAATCGTCTCTGGCTTGTTGGCATAGACCATAGACTTGACGTAGCCCCACAGGAAATATTCTAACGGCGTCAAATCGCACGACCGAGGCGGCCAATCGACTGGGCCATTTCGTGAGATAACACGTTCACCAAACTTGGTTTCCAATAAATTGATTATCCAATTGGAGCCAGCAATATTCGGTTATCATTGAACGGTAGCGAATCGCATTCACAGTAATGTGCCGGTCTTGATCATCACGGAAGAAGTACGGCCCAATGACGCCGCCGGCCCATAAACGGCACCAAACCGAAATTTTTTCGGGATGCAATGATGACTCATGGATTACGTGTGGATTGCTGTCTGACCAATAACGCATATTTTGCTTATTGACGAAGCCATTCAGCCAGAAATGAGCCTCATCGCTGAAGACCATAAATTGGACGTAGCGCTCATAAAGTTGAGGCCACTGACTGCAAATTTCGGTAGTAAATTTTAATAATTTCGACTCGTTGTTGGCTCGTATATCTTTCCATGATGAAATGACAAACCTTACTGAAGACAAATGTCAAAAGAGCGGGAAAAAATATGGCGTCGTTTGCTGTCCCTATCGATTTACTTTTGTAGCGTCTCTGTTGAAAACCCCTTTATATCTTCATTCGACTTCTCTCGATTGCATTTTCGAGCATAGTGTTCACTATAATTTTTAAAATCTTTACTTCTCGCTTCTTGAGCTTCTTCAGGTAGTTGACCTACCTGATACTATTTCTGGGCCGTGAATGAAGAATTCATTCAACGTGGGAGGCAATTCAAAACCAAGGGTAAAGTTTGACAAAATGCCTTGCGGTATTATGGCTGAAATTTCTAAACTTTTCAACGTGGACTTCGTGACCACATGATACAACAATAAGAGTCGGATGCATTCATTTTATCAATTCTACATAAACGTTTGCAATTCTTTCAGAAACTTTTGGATTCTGAAAGAAACGGGTAGCAGTGTTGCCATCATCAGAATTTCCTAAACCCGGCTTTAGCTGGACAATGATTAGTCCAGTAAGCTCTCAGAACTCATTTTGAATACGTATTTTGGTATACACAACAACTTCTTTGTCACCATCAGACATAGCGTGCCATTTTTTAATTGGAACTTTATATAACAAGTGATTAAGGCATTCGAAAAATCGTATCCAGCCATGCAGGATAGATAATCCAAATTGCAAAGTCTCCGTATTTACAGTCCTCCAATTGAGTTACATTCTTTAGTCGTTACACCACAAGGATACCACCTTTGTGGGGATGACGTATCTGTAATTGCATTACATACTTTTCCGCCACTCATCACAAACTACATCCCAAGAAATAAATATAAAGGCAACACAATTTTTTGTTTTTCCCAAATGTTGAGAGGAATTTTGTAGTTTTTATTTTAAATTGTATTAAAAAAAATAAATGGTTTCCCATTATATCCCATGAAGGGACAGGGGAGAACTTCTCACAATCACTGAGCTGTGCGCTTTCCAGTTTTCACTCACTGATTAAACCGATTCCGAACGGTAATTTGAGAAGCTTTTTCATGGCTAGATACTCGATAGTGTCGCCGTCACTATGCGAGGTGACCGCCGCCGAATGAAATTTTGAGGTAGTTAGAGCAGGGTTCGAACCCAGGATCTCATGTGCAAGAGCCGCGCACACTAACCATTGCACCACCGAAGGCCACTATAGGACTATAGGACTATATTGTATTAGTCCTATCAAAACTAAATACTTTTCGGCAGAAATACTTTGAGTATGACTTCGTCAAGGTGATTCTGCAAAAATTATCCAATTAGAAGTGCGAAACATTTAACTATAAAGGCAAGAGGTTTATTTAAATTGTTTAAAAGGTTTCTACTAATCATTTTGGTATTGAGTATATCAACGAATGAATATGCACAGGATCAGTTATCTTCCACTTTTCTTGAATTGCTACCCTTGATCCTTGACAGTCTTCAATTGGCGCCCTGGGTGGTAAATTTTGGTAAGTAAAATAGATCAGAGGTTCTCGATCGGATTAAGATCAGAACTAAGTGCAGGTCAGTTGAGATTTGGTATTATTTCTGGACTCCAGAAACCTGCGTTTTCTTAGACCGATGTACTGTTGCGTTTTCCTGCTGGATGATAAATTCTGGGACACAAATTTCTTGTACAGAATTAACTAAGATGACATTCGGAATCCATTTTTGTGGAAACAAAACATATTGGAGTGGTTTCGCTATAACTCATATCTGCCCAAACCATAAGGGAGCCACCGCCAAAATTTCGCCGCTGACTCATAATTTTGGAAAAATCTCTGAAACGCCAATATTTGTCCGGGCCATCAGGACCATCCAAATTTAATTCTTTCCATCGGAAAATAGCACTCCTCATCCAAAAATCTCTATATTTCAGCGAATTTTAATCTGGCTAATTCGTGTCTTGGCACGAGACCAAATTTTGCATACTTTTTCTCATATGACAGTATCAAGTCGCGTTTCATTACTTGGAGAACATGACCCAACCTTGCTCCGAAGCTCAATACAGCAATAATTTCTGAACTTTTCTTTAAAAACAACCCTTTTGGTCTCTCTTTTGGGTCTGCCACTGATCAGCGGTGTCCTTCGTGGTAGTTTTGCGTTTCCCTATTTTATAAAATTGTAAATTACTCTGCTAGTTCTCTTCAATCGCCTTGATATTTCCGGATTGGACAGCCCTTCCTCATGATAATCTTAAATTTTCCCCCTTTCGTCTTTGCTTAGCTACTTTCCGCCATGTATTCTACATAAACTGATTTTTATTTAAAACAATAAAGTAACAAACAAAAAAAAACTCACTTCTGTTTGAATTCTGTTCGAATACTGTTCGAATACGGATTCTTTTATTATTATTAATGATTACATTCTCTGATTTAATATTCCTAATCACTCATATATGCATTAAAATTCTTCACCAAAAACGCAGTGCATTGAAATTACCGAGCAAAAATATATTGCCTTTATAATTATTTCGCTGAGTGTAATATGTGATTAACTTTTATTATTCTCTCCTTTAGTACAACTGTAGAGTCCGAGAGAGTTTTAATTCCGTTTTCAACCCGTTCTCTTTCAAGTTTTGCTGTACTTGCTATTTCTTTTAAAAATTCTACTTTGAAGGGTCTACAAAACATAGTGGAAGACGGGGATGATTTTGCCAAATTGTTTTCCCATTGCAAATTAATTTCAGTGGTAGAATGGATGTAATGGACACAGTAGAATCACTAGAACCAAAGCCGTGAAATGCTTGTTTATATGAACTATCGTATATCCAGAGCTGCCCCCAAAGCCCCATTTAATGTATAAAGTTATTTGCGATAGTTCTCCATCGCTTAAAGAATCAAACTCAGATTTTGTTAACTAGTGAGGAAACTATGAAAGCACAAAGCCATAATTCCATGAACTATAGTGTGATGTATGGTATAATAATTGATATTTGTATTAAAGCTAGAAGCTGGTGTTCTTTCAGAAAAAAACTTAATTATTTTTAGCTGAGGCATAAAAGCAGCAAGATTTTTTTTATTGAAATAGAAACCTGAGACCACATACTTTAAGACTATGTAAACGTTTTTACCCAATGTCATCTAGTAACACTTTAAAATCCAACATTTCTATCAAAAATGCTCTTTTTTGGGATGTTTTTAAAAATATTTAAAATATTTGTGTAACTCTTATCAAAACTAAATTATATTTTAAATTTAGCTAAATTCCTGAAGTTGACGGATCCATATTCAAAGATACTATTTTTACAAAAACATGTGGAAAAAATACATTCGAATTTTCTTGAGCTCCACTTTTTACAACTCCACTCCAAATTGACAAAAAAATTATTGAACTTTCAGAGATACAGCAGAAGAAATAAATAAAGATGACTTTTTTGGTTGACAGTTATTAATTAATATTGAATTTTGTCTACTTTAATCGTGTACCAATCATTTTTCTCAAAGAGTAACAGAAATTTGTGAATTAATCCTCGCTTTTGGTTTTATTCAATCCTCTGTGCATCGGGTCGACTTGGCCCATGGCATTCTGAGCGACGCTGCGGCCCAATGTGCCTCCCACACACTATCCCTCCCTAGACACACCTTCGAATTTTTAACCCGAAAATCAAACATAAACCCTTTTATTCGCGTTGACAGCACCATTGTGTCATTCTAGGCCCATTGTCTCCTGAGCGGTGGTGTTGTTCAATGAACAATTGTAATATACTTCCAGTCATGTTTGCAGCACCATCGGGTCGATTAGGACCCCAGTATCCTGAGCGATGGTGCTGCCCAATGTGCATCCACAGTGCCATCTTGGCTCTTTTGAACACTAGATGGTACTGCATACCGTCATGGCCTAAACACTCACACCTGAAAATTGTCACTCCAGTACCAATGACACAAGTCGGACTAACTTAAGTGATTATTCCCTGATATCGAATACTCAGAGCCCCACATCCTTTTGTACTCCACTAGTGAAAATGATATACACGGTGAGTCAGTGACGACCCGCCGAATTACACCAGCGTATTCCTTGGCACATTTCATGAAAATATGTCCACTACGACCATCCCCGAAAGTGCAAGTGTGCGAAATGGAAGCGGTTTGAAAATGTTCGGATTGATGGTCGGAGGGTACTGGAGTAAAATTGCTAACTTCTGAACCAGTGGGCTTGATGGAACGGTCTTTGGGAGACCTTTCAGAAACAATAAAAAAAATTAAAAAAAGTGAAATCGCCGACAGAAAAAAGACAAGAATGTGCACATAACCTCAATTTGCTCAGCCAGATGGCATGTAACTTATGTTTTTTTTCTTTCCTAGAAGATAACCCTACCGTTTAACTTTCCAAAATGCCCTAAACAAAGCCCAGAGGTCTTACCGTTCCAAAGTTATGACCATTTGAGTGAAATGCAAACATTTTTTTTTTTTGTTTTTGGAAGCGAAATAACAGCACGCATTCATTTGTTTTTGTAAATTAACACGTTTAAGATTTTATTTTGTTGAAATTTTTGGCTGAATTTCTGAAAGGTCTCCCAAAGACGTTTACAAAAAGCCCTGGCTCAGAAGTGAGCAATTTTTCCCTACTAACCTTCGACCATCAATCCGAAAATTGTCAAACCGCTGCCATTTCGCCCCCTTGCATTTTCGGGAATGGTCGTAGAATGACATATTTTCATGAAATGAGCCAAGGAATACGCTGGTGTAATTCGGCGGGTCGTGACTGACTCACCCTGTATATAAATTAAATTAAATAAATTAAAATGTAATCCAATGTAATCTTATGTTAGGCCATAGAATAATACATACATAGATAAACTTATTTTTGTTGACCTTTATCGTTGGTATACATTTGTATTGTATTTAACACAACTAGTTCCATGGTAAAATTATCTATCGGGTAAACGCGTCAGCCCAGCTGATTTGTGGTTTTTTCATCTTTTCCGTCGGTAAGCTGTCAAATTCGATTTTGTTTCTCTTTGTTTGTTAATAAAATTCAAAGAATTTCAACCAAAATAAGACAATCTTATAAAATTTTTCACATTTTGTGTACATAGTGGATTTCATTATTCAGCTAATTTTGACAGCTTAACGACGGAATTGCTAATGCGACTACCTAATAGATAATTCTACCATGACTAGTTTGCCACAAAAACATGAAATTCGGTTGTTGTTCCTTTGTTGATCGTTGTATACTATTGTCACTATCTGGTATTATTGAACCCATATTTTTCACCATCCAGTGTTTACTTTCCATCGTACCTATGACGTTTAATTTATTGAGCGAATAAAAGCTTCTATGGTATGTATTATTCTATGGCTCACACCAGACGAGTGATCCAATAATTTTGACATAACGAGTAAATAAAAAAATATAAAAGAAATCTATTGTTTAATTTATGGCTTGCAAATTGTACAAATTGAAAATCCTGCTCTATAACTATAAGACTTTGTCTTGTTGAGCAGGAGACGAATAAATAAATAAATAAATAAATAAATAAATAAATAAATAAAATAAAATAAAATATGTATCTATAATAATAGTACAGATACATTAATAATAAACTGAAAATCGAATCAGTTTTTCCGGGATAATAAAGTTGGCGGTTTTAATTGGTACCCTTCAGTATGTGCACAAAGTGCTAACCCTCGAACACAGAATGAGTATTCTATTTCCATAATCAAAAATAATAGTTTCATCAAAGTTTTCGTTCCACAGGGCATTTGCAAATATCCAGCAACCTGGCGAAATCTTAGTTGCGCACATATGTAAGTATCGTATATCGTCAACGCTTGATATCTCGAGAATACACCAGTTGAATGTGAGTTTAGATATTTAACATTCACATGTCCACCCTATGGAGCAACACAATGACGTCATTAAGAATGCAAATGACAGATGGATACGATGAAAATGTTCCTCATTGTGAATTTATCATCATCAACTTCTTTTGTGTGAAGTGAAGCAAGCAAGCAAAAAGATGAATACAAAACGGACGAAACCAAAACAAAATAAAAAAAAGAATCATGAATTCCAGTCGAAAACTCAGAGTTTTTCTTGGAGTATTTCTCTGTTTTATGATATGCGAATGCAAACACATGATATTAGTCATGTTCGAAGAATGTCAAGAGACTCATGAAATCGAAAGAAAAAAGAATTTCTCATAATGTGACAAAATACTGAAGATAAGAAAAGGTAAAGTATCACGAAGTGATGAGGGCATATTGGACTGAGCAAAGCTGATGGCAACATCAACGAAAATGAGTAATGGAATGAATTTACTGTATGGTGCTTGAATCCATTACAAGGTTGGATCAATCAGATATTTATGTCCGAGCATTTAAGGGTTAAAATGAAAACGTTCTGCTCGCCCAATGATTAATTTGGAGTCTAGTGAGAAAAAGCAACTCAAACCGCAATAAATAGAAAATCAGGAGGGAAGATAACACACGATTGTGATCAAACAAGAAGACCACAAACAATAGATAAACTAACACACAACGGAGATATTTTCAGAGAGATGGATATTTGAAATTAAAGGGTTGCCATCCGACTCTAAAACAAAATGCTAAACTCACTCAGCACTTCCTCATAAAGGCGCCTTAAACCTGTGGATAAGTTGGAGCGACTTCAAGTTGACATGATGTAAGGTGAAGTTGGTGGTTTGTACAAACTAGTTGATGTAAAATCAAAGCGATTTTGATTTTTTGAAGTTGATAACAACTTATACATCAGTGTAAGGGGTAGTTGCATCAACTTTCATAGGCATTTCAATGAGAAACGTCCATGAGGCAACATTATCGGCAAAATATAAATACATAAATGAACCAAAAAATAAGTAAATGAAACATTATCGGAAAAATATAAACTAAATAAATATGATTTATAGTGTTATTTATAAATATTTAAAGAAAATAAAAATAACGTGTTTTCGTAAAATTTGTGATATTTTCGCAGTGCGCTCACCACCTTTCATTTCGACATCTGACAAGAAAATGAAGTTGCCTCAACTAGTTTGAGAGTGTAAGGGCAAAATCGAAGTTGATGTCTAGTTATCGAAGTTGATGTCAACTTGAAGTCGAGCAACTTATCCACAGGTTTAAGGGCCCCTTAATCAATAACAAACTTTTTTTTACTGATTTGCCCTTTACATGCCATGAAGGGGTAATGTTGAACTTCTCACAATTAGTGACGTGTGAGATTTCTATTTATAGGGACCTACACTTTCCCATCGATTCCGAGGGGTATTTGAGGAGTTTTCCCGACTAATTACTAGGACCGTTTCGTTTCATCGAAAGATTGTTAGAACGCGGATTAAGCCCACGTCCTAATGAAGAAGAGTCGCGCATACTAACCATAACACAATTGAAGTTCAATAATTAAAACAGACTTTTAAATTCACTAGGGTGATTTTTTTATTATTCGGTCTATTCTTTAGTACAAATATACAGTTGTGTGCGTTGAAATAGAGTCAACACTAATCAACATTTTCAAAACAAAAACAAATGTAGAAAAATTAAATTTTGTTTATAACTTATATTTTTTATTGTTCAATTAAGAACTAGATACAACATTTTAGAATATTAATGTCGTAATCTAAGATTAAATCATTAGGTATAAATCAAAATATCCAGTTTTGCCTGTGAATTAAAATAGAGTCATCGCAATTCATCATCTGAACTAGTATAAATACCTGTGTCAAATAAAATTTATGTTTCATTAATCCTTTATATTATCTCAGTACTTTGTGGAATAACTATTAGTTGTTGTCACAGCTAAGCAACGCTTTGACATTGAATCCACAATACTCCACAAGTAGTGTTTTCCACGCCAATTGTACCAGTGCCCTAAGCTCATCTTTATTAAATTGGTTTATTCCTTTGATAGACACTTTAATGTCCCGCCACAAATTCTGATTAGGATTTAAGCCCGACGACTGCATAGACCATCTTAAAACTATGACACTGATATTTTCAAACAAAGCTTTTGCTCGCTTCGATGTGTGTTTGGGGTCGATGTTATGTTATCGAAGCGGCATTTTCCATTCAGCACAAGGCATCATGATGTTTTTTAATACAGTGGTATAATATGCAGCGTCCATTGTCTGTTCAATTTGGAATAAAGGTTCTGTTCCACTGTAGCAGTAACAACCCCATACCATTATGTTTCCACTACCATGTTTAACTGTTTGGATTGTGTTTTGGGATCGGAATTCGGTGTTGGAAGGTCTGTGTACAGGAAGATTACTGCTATCATAATTAACCAATCTCACTTTTGTTTCAGCTGTCCTCAAAATATTTCGCCACTTGCGTACGGACCATTTCACATGCTCCTTGGAAAAATGCAAAATTTTTTTACACCGATTCCGAACGGTATTTTGAGAAGCTTTCTCATGGCTAAATACTCGATAGTGTCGCCGTCACTAAGCGAAGTGACCGCCGTCGAAAGAAATTTAAGGTGGTCAGAGTAGGGATCGAACCCACGTTCTCATGCACAAGAGCCGGGCACACCAGACATTACACCAACGACATCAGTAAAAATAGAAGAACATAAATGCCAAAGATGGATCAGATTTTGTAATATATTCGTCGCCCAATAATTCCCTGCCAATATCAATTTCAATTATTTCATTTAACCCCATCAAAACCGTGGTAGATTTTGAATCATGAATTTAGACATTTACACATGAATTTAGTCATGTAGATGATATAATGTAAATTAGGTTGGGAAACAATAAGGAATATAAAAAGTACGTCCTTTCTTCCGGGCCTACATTGGTATGAAAGTGTATGTTATCTCAAAAATAAATAAATTGGACATAAAATATAAATAATGAAATAAAAATAAAATGGAGGAAAAATTAAATATAAAAACTAACTTAAAAATACATTTTCCCTGTCTCTACTCTCTAGGGAACTCTTCTCTAAGAACTGTAAAGTGGAGGAGACTCAAATGCAGCGGGTTTTTTCAGTTTCAGGGACAAAGGGAGAGTCCATCAGTTTTTGCTTACAAACAACATGTTAGTTTAGTATGAATTTTCCGGTGAAACCCAAGATCGTTATGTTCCTGTAAAAGAATAAATTATGCAAACACATTCTCTGGTGTAATCCCCATGAATCATGCAACAATGTTTTATGGGCTGCTATCATGTCCCCTTGTAAACTTATATTGCAGTTTTCTATCTAAAGTTGGACAGGATATCATGGATCCTAGAAAAAGTAGACATGGCAAACCGCACATATGATAATTGGTGTAAATTTTATAAATCCACAGGATCATTTCCCACTTTAAACTACACATGTTGTTGGCCACATGACTCGATTTGCTTTGTTCCTTGTGCTATCAAATTGGGTGTTCGTTCCAATGCCGCCTTCCACAAAAATAATGCCTAAACATTTAACATCCTGAAAATATTATTTTTTCTTTTTTTAGGATTAATTTTAATTTTACTGCATCTGCTCTAATGTCGCCTAATAATAAGTGTCCAAGTCTTATATTATAATCGACGTTAATCCAATTATTTATAATTCGACTTCTGTTTAAGCGGGTCTTTGTGTCACTACGTGTGGGAGATTTATAGATTATATTGTTGGGAAAAACTCCCATTTGTAGCCTGAACCATTTAAACAAATATGTAGTATCCTTTAAAACCGACTTGAACCATAATAGTCTTACATGAATTAATGAATACATCTTGGTCCTTACACAAGTTCAGTATTCATAAGGTCCGAAGAAATAATGTAGGTTAATGGGACGTCCAAAATCTTATTTTAAAACGAAATATTTCGACTGATTTTAAACGCACATTTAGTTTATTATGCAAATTCAGAGTTGGAAGTGGAAAAAAAGTGTCAAGTCTTTAAAACAAACACACAGTTGGTAATACTGGATCTCGCACATCTTTAGGTGATGATGATGATGAATGCAGTGCGGGTAACTAAATGCTTATAAATGATTCTCGTGTTTGCCTTTGTTACTTTGCATACAAACTGATCCACATATGACGTGAGCATGGGAGGGGGTCCACACATACCCCTGTACATCGGAGTACGTGCATGTGTTAGTGCTCCCGTGCATATAGAGAAGAAGTTAACTTCAATTAAAGTTGTTTTCGTATGATTTTTTATATACGATTCAATGATGGCCCTGGCTATGATTTTGAACGGAAGTCGAAGCAATTAAATCTCACATGACAGAGCATAGACGGCTGGCGGGCAACACATTTTCTATTCTGGGAAATGGGAGCCAAAATATAGAAGAACGAAACCGACATTGATGTTGTAAAACACCGGTTGGTGATTTCCTTTTTTGTACTAGTGGGGGGTGGGGAACTCAACACAACCCCACCCACATCCACACAAATGCTCCTATTGTAAGGGAGCCGTTTCTCCATCACACCAAAGAATGTGGACTTACCCAAATCTTCCATTGTTGTTGAAAAGTTGTTCGAGAGCGGTTTTGCGTTTGTTAAAATTAAAATATCACTGTTTTCTTGAATATTTGCACTTTATTTTTGGAATTTGATCTCCACTTGTGATCTAAAAATGAATTTCTTATGAATTTTCTTTATTTTTTGTTGCAAATTTTCTTGTTTTCCACGCACGCACTTTTTTCTATCCGGATTCCGACAAGTTCAGACTGATTTTCTTTTGCTGATTTTCGAGTTGGAGTTATGCGATACGACGGTTGGTGACGGCCGTGTCCAACGAGACAACTAATCGAGTTCGCCTCTGATTCACTTTTATTATTTTGGAATTAAACAACACAACGATGGCCGAACGAGTCGATTACTTTGTTTTCTTCTCTTTGATTCTTGTTTTCTTTGTGTAGCGTACGTCGCCAATGATCCCCCAACTTCGCGGCCCCTACCTGTGGTCGGACGAAACAGATTTGGAATAATACAAACAACACAAGGGGCACAAATCCAATCGGTATACTAGTCTCTCCATCGGTCTGGACAAACGAAAATATGTCAACAAAGCGAAATACCAGTAGAAAAGAGAATGCACAAAAGTAAACAATAAACAGCCAACGAATTGAAACACAAAACGAATGTGGAAAAACTGAAAACAATGTTGTTGTTATTGTTTTATTTTGATGCTGTGTTCAGTAGGAACTTTGTTAGCCATGCAGGGATGTATCTGAGGCTGATGACCGTTAACTGTGAAGCAATAGGTGTGGCCAGATTGTGTGTAGAAACGTAAAAGTGGGCCTGTATCTTTATTCCATGCTAAACTAATTTTTCAACCACTTTGTATGGTGAGCTCAGCGATTGTAAGCGGATCCCCATACAAAGTCGTGAAAAACTTAGCTTATCAGGAATTAAAAAAACAAACTTAGTAATGCATTGCTACCTCCAACAAAGTTCAACTTTTCAAAAATTTGTCGGCTTATGCGGGCAATAAACGATACATTGGATTGATATGCATTTTTATATCGTGTAGTGAAAATAAAGTTGAATGCTTGCACACTAGACCTGTTCCGACATTGTACGAGCATTTTTTAAACTTCCATTTCCACTTTTATATATCTTTGGAGCTAAAAAATAAGAATTGTAAAAAAAATCGAAAATGTTGTACCAAATTCAGCTCATCGCGCTTGAAGTTATCACTGCAGGTCTGCAGTGAAGAACGGAACTTCAGAATTAAAATTGTGAAATGCAATCTTTCGAATGCCTTAAAAAAATCTGTCTGTTCATTTTCCACTTTGTTTTCAGAAATAGATTAAATCAGAGGGTGTCGATGACACAGCTGGTCGGCATTCCAGTTGCAAATTTGATGCAGGACAGAATGTGAAAGAGAGTAAGCTACAGGCGACTTGAGAAAAATTACTGTCAATTTGATTTTATTGGCTCTACTTACTTTTACAATAACTTTATATTCAATATATTATGTTTGATTTGAAGAACGCAGCAATTTTCTTTAATTTTTATTTGTATTACATCCAAATTCTCGCATAAAAAACTGGCATAACTGGCGTATCAAAACTGTCGTTAGCCCAGTGACTTTCGGCGAGAATTTGGTGGAACTGAAACACTCATGGCTTCTCTTTAGCATTTCTCTATAGATTAAATAATAGAAACTTTAAATATTTGCATTTAAACTTTGGTAAAACAATAATACGTTCAAATATAATAAGCTTGTTCTTTTATTCCCTGACAAACTAATTTTTCGACGACTTTGTATGGAGTGCCGCTTAAAATCGCTTAGTTCCCCATACAAAGTCGTCGAAAAATTAGTTTAGCAGGGAATAAAAAAACAAGCTTAATCTGTAATTTTATATCCGCACCTTTCATCATATCGCAAAACACTGCAGTCCTGACTTCAATCGCGATGCGCTGAGTTTTAGAACATTTTCGATTATTTTTTTTCACAATTCTTATTTTTTTTAGCTCCAAAGATATATAAAACTGGAATTGGAAGTTAAAAAAATTGTTTTGAAAAATTTACAATTGACGAATACCAACCAAGCGGGTCTAAAAAAAACAAGCAAAAATCACAGTAAAAGAATAAGAACACCAAATATTAAAACATTTGTTGTCGGTCGGACCCATGGGATCACAGGATCCAAAAAACGGGTCCACTTAGGACATCTAGCAAATGCAAGTGTGGGTACTCAAGCGAAAGGTATTCTTCTCACGAAATAAATGGTGCATCTATTTTTCCCGTGAAACATCTGTGCGCTAAGATAAACCAATTTTAGAATAATATGTGGGTCCTGAGAATTGGAAATCGGGTCTTAGATATAACACAGCAAGTGTGGGTACTGAAATTAAAGGGAATTTTAATTATAACATATTTGCGGATGTACCAAAAACAATTTTGTTGACAGCTGCTCTTCTTCCTACCTAAAAACTATAATACATTTTTGCCAGCGGCGCTTCTTTATAACACAAAAATACTAACCCGAAGCCGCTTAGCCGGTACTGGACCTACCCATAGATTAATTTATACATAGATTTGTTAATCGGTTTAATGATTGAAGGGTTCAGTAATCGGCAGGGGTTCGGACTTACGGGTAAAGTTATATCGGTCAATAGTAAGTTATACGTGTCACGGCTTAGCGCTATGTCACGTCTAGGAATCGAGATATTTCGATTTGTAGTTAGTAAGTATCATATAGGGGAATTTGTCACGTTTGGGGATCTTTTGTTTGACTTAACTCGAGAACGACTAGTCCGATTTTGCTGCAACAAACCTAGAAAAATTAAGAATTACAATTCCTTTAATATATTGATACACTATTTCTGGACATAATAAACAGATTTGCAGTTATAAATAAATTATTTTTTGCCTAAAAAATTAAAAAAAAATTCTTTTAAAAATCATGAAAAATCCAAAACGGGAAAGTGTCAAGTCTTATGCAGGCTACACACGCTACAACCGGTTGTACAACATTTTGATGGTTGTACAAGGGTTGTGACATGGTCAAATTATCTATCGGGTAAACGCGTCAGCCCAGCTGATTTGTGGTTTTTTCATCGTTTCCGTGGGTACGCTGTCAAATTCGATTTTGTTTCTTTTTGTTTGTTAAAAAAAATTAAAGAATTTCATTCAAAATATAATTTAATAACTTATAAAATTTTTCACATTTTGTGTACATAGTGTTTTTCATTATTCAGCTAATTTTGACTGCAAATTTTTTGGGTGTTCGAAGTTTTTAAAACATCCGAACGGTATTGCTCGCCACTGTAAATAAAACTAAAAATAGAAAAATATAGTTGTCGTCACAAAAACGATGTACAAATAGACAGTCAAAATTTCTCTTCACTCAAATGCCAACAAACAAAACGAGTGAAACCCTAGCACTTCTCTGCCCACTCTCTTACTCTCTTCATTGAATATTTGAATACACAAGCGGCTTTTTGATAGTGTTATTGTATATAACTATACAAATTCCAACCGTGTTGAAATAAAATTACATAAACTATGCAAAAAAATGAAATAATCAAGATGTGACACGAGAGAGAAATGCGTTTGAGTGAATATCTGGCACTTTTTGGTTCTCTTTTACCAGGGTTGCCAAATTGCGCACATCTTCTGGTTGTCTACTTCTTGATCGTCTTTGGTCGTCAATGATTGTTGCCGGACCATTTCGGAGAGAAACAAATTAATGTTGATCAATATTTTTCAGCGGACGATCCTAAACACCGTCATGTACAAGACGCGATTTCTTTCCCGCGCCATAACTTGGTTATTTCATTCTTTTTACATACTTTATATAATTTTATTTAAATATGGTTGGAATGTCTATAGTTAGATCACAGAGTAATCTCATACTAGAGAGAATATTTGGCTCATCTGACGTTTCCTTGCACAAAGTGGCATACACCAGGTGGAATTACAATAACTTCTTGCTTTAATTTTTCATGTCGTTTTGGTGAAAAACTGTGAAATTTAAATGTGGTTTAAACTTTTTTATTGACTATTATTGTTAGAATATATTTGTGTTGTATTTAACACAATAATTTTAACACACAAAACGAAATGCGTTGTTTCATTTTGTTCGTTGAACCATTGCCTCTATCTGGTATTAGTAAAGCAATTCTTTTCAAAATCGAATGTAAATATCACACCAGGCCAAATGTCATAAATTTGGTGAGAGAACTATTAGGTCTACTATAAGTATTAGTCATGGTAAAATGAGTAAGGTAAACTCGTTAGAACAGCTGATTTCAACATATTTCTTGCTTAGGTGTTACTCTTATGTCAAATTCACATGCATTTTGTTTGTGTACTTTTTTGTTTACTTTTATAGTAGATACACCCATGAAGAAAATTTGACAGATTATGGACACCAAACAAAAACAAAATGCCTGTGTTTGTTGTATCAATTCCTAGTGCGTTTACCTTACTTATTTTACCATGGTATTAGTCTATGAGTTAGATATTAGATACTGTAACATCATCAGAAAACTGCTCGTGTATTGAAATAGTCAACGAAGAGAGTAAGAGGGAGAGAGAGCAGAGAAACGACGCGCTTCACCCGTGTCATGATGACAGTTCGGTTTTTAGCGCTCTATGCACTTTCGTTTTATCTAAACATGCCTCAATAAAGACTCGATTAATGGATACTAAGATTTAACAAGATAGAGGACACACAGTTTACCTGATTGACCATCGTAGCTTGGCGACTATGTGCGGGATAGTGGACGCCAGCCATCAATAATATAAGACCAAAAAAAAGTGAAATACTGTTAAGCAACAGATCCATTGACTGTGGCTTCGTTAAAGATTCGAATCACTTTGTGGCAGCATTTTGGAGATATTTAACGGCAGAACTTAACAGTGCTGGACTCCAGTAAAAAGCGCATTGGAATGGAAAAAGATAGTATGATTTAGATTATATTGGAAGTCATATAGTGTTATGTGATGTCATATGTATGTATGTGATTATATCGTAAATGTAGGTATGGAAAGATCAGAAGCGTTATGTACGCACAAAGGCTGCCGGAAATAAAAAAAAATAATACTAATGTGAGGTGGTCAAAATAAAAGCATAAAGCTCGAATCTCATTAAGGAAAAATTTATGAGTTGATAAGAACGAGTTTGTTGAAAACTCTAGACGTTTTGGGTTGTAAATAAAGAAAACATAAACCCTGCGGATTATGAGGACATGGTGGAGGTGTATTTACGAGTAGATGGTTTCAATGAGGTCCCCTTATGTTTAAATATTAAAGCATTGCCTATACCAGTCGATGAAAATACATACCCAGCAACACATCGTTAAAACGGAAGTATAAGGATCTCAACGAAAAAGTTTCCACGTTTCGAAGTTGAAGTATACGAGAAATTGTGCATATGTGCACCTCGTAAACTTCGCCGAATATCCCATTAGTTCACATTGCCATTGTATCGTAATAAAAGAATTCGCGATTCTCCAAACATTTCAATTATTTTTCAGTTCAATTTATTGAAATTAGTTGTGTTCGTTTACTTTCCCAACAATAATTTGCAAGATGGTAGTTTGAGAGAGTAAGAAAGATTTTACGTTCTTTTTGAAAATTTACAGAAAAAGTAAACGAACAGCATCCAACAAAAGCTTTGTCTGTTTACTTTTCCAGCAAGATTTATCCAGTAACTTTTTGCAGAGAGTAAAAAAAATTTTACGCTCTTTTTTTTCTCTATTCCAAAAAGTAAACAAACAAAATTTTGTGAAATATTGCAAGACAACAGCAACAAGTGTAAACAATTGAAATGACCAAGCCACTTGCATTATGGTCGCACTGTATGTATGGACGTTTCTAGCATAAAAACAAATGTTTTTTATATTCTAATTTACAATAGACGTTAAAAAACAATACAATTTTAAACACTTACCTCTGCCATTGTTAAATTTCAACTTTATTCGTCTTTTCACACAAAAATATTGCAATCAAAATGTAAATAAAAAACAGCTGATCGAACTTGCAAAATCTTGATAGAAGAAATTCCTCCAGTAACATTTTGCAAGTTCTCTATCATCCAACTGTCAAAAAATTCTCTCTTTGGCTCTCTCGTTGCAAAAAATTTGCAGTAAACAGACAACATTTTGTACAATATTGTACAATATTGCAGTAAACAGACAGACCTAAAAATTTGGAAGAAAACAGCTGATGAGTTTATGTTTGTTTTTTAATTGTGATTAAAAAATGGAATGGAAGCAATTACTTTTAAAGTGTTCTCCAGAAACTTTTTCAAAAGTTTCAATTGGTAAGTATTCACACAAAATATGTAATAAAAAGGGTATAAATAATGTTTTTTTTTTCAGATGTTGAACAATATTAAAGAAAACAAGAAAAAAAACAAACATGATTCTACTTACTAGTCTTTGATAATTTATTTTCATTTGCTTTGTTTGCAAAACAGCCGATTTTAAACAGCTGTTCTATCTTGCAAATTTTGGTTGGCTAAAATTTATCCAACCAAAATTTGCAAACTCTCTAACATCGAACTGTCAAAATTTACGTTATCTAGCTCTCTTTAGCTGTTTTTTTTGGAGTAAACGAACAGAAAACCATAGAATAATACATACCATAGAAGCTTTTATTCGCTCAATAAATTAAACGTCATAGGTACGATGGAAAGTAAACATTGGATGGTGGAAAGTATGGGTTCAATAATAACAGATAGTGGCAATAGTATACAGCGATCAACAAAGGAAGAACAACCGAATTTCGTGTTTTTGTGGCAAACTAGTTGTGCTAAATACAATACAAATGTATACCAACGATAAAAGTCAACAAAAAAGTGCAAAATATATTTACATTTTTCAGTTCTACACCAAAACTACAGGAAAAAGTTAAGTGAACATATTTTGTAACTCCACCTGGTGTAAGGTAATTTTAAATTTAATTGCTCTCATTTCCACAAACCTACGATGAAGAGTGTGAAATGAAACGTCAGATGAGAGAATAAGTTTATCTATGTATGTATTATTAGGTCTTTCTGCGTACTTTTCCAGTAGCAAATACTCAGTAACTTTTTTTGGGAGAGTAAGAACAATTTTACTCTCTCGGTTGAAAATATCTCAAAAAGTACGCAGACAGCATCCAGTGAAATCTTGCAAGAAAACAGCTGATCGGTGTGTAAACCATTGAAATATCAAAGCAAAAGAATTTTAGCATATGTGTCGCACGGTCGCACTGTATATTTGCACGTTTCTAGCATGAAGTAAAATGTTTTGTTTATTATAATTTATTATAAACGTTAAAAATCGACACAATTCTAACTACTTACCTCTGAAATTGTTAAATTTTAATTTTTATTTTCATTTCACAAAAATTATTTCATTCAAACAGTAAATAAAACAGCTGTTCAAACTAGTTGCAAAATCTTGCAAGCAGAAATTTCTCCAGCAACATTTTGCAAGTTCTCTAACTTCCAACTGTCAAAAAATTCTCTTTTTCGCTCTCTCGCTGCAAGAGATTTGGAGTACGCAGACAACATTTTGCAAGATTTTGCACAAAATGATGCAAAATATGTGTACGCAGACAGACCTATTCTATGCAGAAAACTAGCAACAATTTGCAAGAATTTGCAGGTAAACGAACACACTTCTGCGTACTTTTCCAGTAGCAAATACTCAGTAACTTTTTTTGGGAGAGTAAGAACAATTTTACTCTCTCGGTTGAAAATATCTCAAAAAGTTCGCAGACAGCATCCAGTGAAATCTTGCAAGAAAACAGCTGATCGGTATGTAAACCATTGAAATAACAAAGCAAAAGAATTTTAGCAAATGTGTCGCACGGTCGCACTGTATATTTGCACGTTTCTAGCATGAAGTAAAATGTTTTGTTTATTATAATTTATTATAAACGTTAAAAATCAACACAATTCTAACTACTTACCTCTGAAATTGTTAAATTTCAATTTTTATTTTCATTTCACAAAAATCATTTCATTCAAACAGTAAATAAAAACAGCTGTTCAAACTAGTTGCAAAATCTTGCAAGCAGAAATTTCTCCAGCAACATTTTGCAAGTTCTCTAACTTCCAACTGTCAAAAAATTCTCTTTTTGGCTCTCTCGCTGCAAGAGATTTTGAGTACGCAGACAACATTTTGCAACATTTTGCACAAAATGATGCAAAATATGTGTACGCAGACAGAGCTATGTATTGATTTCGGCTTCTTTCTTATTGTCATTCACTGCGCGGTGGGTGGTAATTTGTTAATCTTTTACAGCTGATCAAACTTCGAATTTACGAGGCAAACAAATATTCCGGGTGAAATTTTCCAAGCCAATATTCGAGGGAACAGACAATTCCAACGGAACAAGTATTTCACGTATTTTTTGAATCTGCGTGTAAGTTCTATTGGGTATGTGTTAACAGTCTGTCTCTTCCTCTCTCGACAAAACCGTTTGGACCAAAATAACGTCATGCAGTAACAAATAGTTGCAACTTATCCAAGTAAACGTACAGTGTACCTTGTGTCGATATTTTGGTAGATGAGGGCTCTATTCCGTGCCTTTTTGAAAAAAAATGACAATGCCGAAAAAAAAGATTAAAAAAAAAACATTAAGGGTTGCGCACGAGCCGAGAAAAAGGTCCACTTTGCCAAAATTAGGGGGGAAATTGCCATAGGTCATCAGGGGTCACCCGTAGGGGGGAAGAATGTATGGCCGACCCCCATTAACTTTTGACCGCCAACATTTTCCCCCAAGACACCCACCCCCTATCTCCTCCCCTTAGGGGGGTCACCATACAAAAATGGAGGTTGCTCAGTATTTTCGAAAAACACCATAGGTCATCAGGGGTCACCCCTAGGGGGGCAAAATATATGACCGACCCCCATTAACTTTTCATCCCCAACATCTTTTCCGAACAAACTTACCCTCTATCTCCACTCCTTGAGGGACTCCCCATACAAAAATACTGAAAATCTATGTATTTACAGTTGCACAATATCGAGATTTTTTTGATTTTTTTTGATTTTTTTACAGAAATTCCACCAATATTCAAGAGTGGTCATTGTTTGGAAAGTCTTGAAAAATTTGAAACGCACACGTGCTGAATCAGGTACATAGGCACCCTTAGCAGATGCCCCCATTCATCAGTACCTGGCAGTAAAATATTGAAAAATACGTAGTAGTTATAAATAGCAGTTCATTCATCGATTGTTGTCATTCAACAAGTGCCGACGACCGCGAAAAGTAAATTGATTTTTCTCCCGTTTTTTAAAAGTTAAGATGACAACACGACTTAGATCGCGCGACGATATTTTTTTGATTGGTTATCCAAGCATGAATATTACGGGGAACAAATTACCGTCGAAGAAGCAAGTGCTAAGAATGCATTTCTTCAACATTCGCAAACGAAACATGTCGAAGAAAAATAGTGCGGTTATAGTCGCGGACGCAGTGATGATTTTTTGGCGCCAAGCAGCTATTCCGACGAAAGCCAGAGGAGATGTTACAAGAAAAATAGCTGCGCTGCACGATGAGTGGGATGCTTTAAGAAAGTCATCTCACAGAAAGACTGAGTCCACTAGAGATAAAGAGAATACGTTTTCTGATAGCTTGGATAATCTTTTCGACATCGCACACGCCAACGCCCTTGAGAAAATGACAAATACCGAAGACATTGAGTTTCTGCTAAAGCAAAGAGAAGATGGCCGGCCGGGAACTATGGGAGGTGTGGACGCTATTGATACTCGAACGAGGAAAAGAAAAGCTGAGCGCGAAGAACAAGAAGAGTTGCGACGCAAACGTGCAACGGAATCTAGTTGAGATCGGTTCGCTAAAGGCGGTAAGCTATTTCGCGCTTTGTGTGTTCGTCCAATGTTTATATTCAAATGAAATTCGTTCAATTGCAGTGGTTAAATTTTCAAGCAGTGATTCAAGCGATGATAATGGGAGACAGGACGAAAACTTCCCGGCAGAAGCTGGCCCGTCAAATGTTGGTGACAGAAGAGGTTACAAACAATGTTTTACTGAACGAGTCCTATCAGCTTTGGACAAGTGCAAAGTGACTGACCGAGACGCGGTCGGCATTATGATAGCGGCGGCAGAAGCATTTGGACGCGATCCTCAACAATACACAATAAACCGTACGTCGCTTCGGAGATGTCGGCGTTCAAATCGAGAGAACATGCTGAGTTATGTGAAAGACAATCCAGAAGTAAGACCGCATAGATTTATTTGCTCTCATTCAGAATTCTTATTCTTCAACGCGTTTCATTCATCTCCAGCTTGTCGCAGCTAAATCCTTCGTACTCCATTGGGATGGCAAAATGCTTTTGGATTTTGTGGGTACAAAGAAGGTGGACCGTCTACCGGTAATTGTCTCGTACGGAGAAAAAGAACAACTTCTTGGAGTTCCCAAAGTAGAAGATGGGAAAGGAAAAGGCCGGAGAATAGCACATGCCGTTTATCAACTGTTGGCATCTTGGCATATGACACATCGAATACAAGGACTTTCTTTCGACACGACATCAACGAACAGTGGCCCATTCTCCGGAGCCGCAGTTGCTCTTGAGCGGCTGTTGGAGAGAGAAATCTTATATTTACCTTGCAGACACCACGTATACGAACTGGTGCTAAGGGAAGTTTTTGAGACAAAAATGGGAAAGACCAGTGCACCAGGCGTTCCTTGCTTTGACCGTTTCAAACAGGAATGGGACGCTGTAAAGGTTAAACCATTCCATTCTGGCTTGATAGACGATCAAGTCGTCAGAAAAATTCCTGTGGCAATGCAAGTCGGCATAAAGAAGTTTTGCTTAGATCAATTGAAGGAGAAACACCCTCGCGATGACTACAAAGAAATGCTACAATTAATTCTTTTGTTTCTGGGTGAAAAACTTGAGAATTACCATTTCCGACCTCCAGGACCCGTTTCCCATGCTCGATGGATGGCAAAAGCCATTTACAGCCTCAAGATGTTTTTGTTTCGGAGAACTTTTCACTTATCTGTATGTGAATTGAATGGTATTCGACACGTTTGTATTTTTGTGGTGCGACTTTACGTCAAGGCATGGTTTGGTTCTTCTCGAGCAGCTGAGGCGCCGAATCAAGATTGGAAGTTTTTGAAGGACATCGTCGAGTACAAGTCCGTTGACCAGGATTTATCTCGGGTAATGATAAAGAAATTTATCGGTCACCTATGGTATCTCGCCGATGAGCACATAGCCCTTGCCTTTTTCGATGACAAGGTTTCAAATGAGTTGAAGGCCAAAATGGCCCAAGCATTGCTAGAAAATGAGAATGACGAAGGTGAAGAAGATGAAGAAGACGAAAAAGGTGAAGAAGATGAAGAAGACGAAGAAGGTGAAGAAGATGAAGAAGACGAAGAAGGTGAAGAAGATGACCCGGTTCCTCCAGCTCCTCGCGTCGTAATCAAAAGCACAAGCGTTAAAAAAATGGAGGTGAAATTCAAAGATGTGAATGAGGAATTCTTGGTTAAAGACTTGAGCAACTTCGTCTCTCATAATACCAAAAATTTATTTGTACGATTTGGAATATCGCAAGATTTCATTCTTGCAAATCCAGCAACCTGGAAATCTCGCGCAGACTATCAAGAAGGTCGTAGAATTGTAAATAACTTGCGCGTTGTGAACGACACTGCCGAAAGAGGAGTAAAAATGATACAAGATTATAATAGAATACTGTGTCAAGGCGAAGAAGAGAAACAGTATTTACTACATGTTATCGATTCTTACCGCAAGAAATACCCATCAGCGAACAAAAATATGTTAATTTGACTATATTATATTAAGAGTGCTTAGTAGTACTACTCAATTACAGCTTCTTTTATTTTTGTATGGGGAGTCCCTCAAGGAGTGGAGATAGAGGGTGTTTGTTCGGAAAAGATGTTGGGGATGAAAAGCTAATGGGGGTCGGTCATATATTTTGCCCCCCTAGGGGTGACCCCTGATGACCTATGGTGTTTTTCGAAAACACTGAGCAACCTCCATTTTTGTATGGTGACCCCCCTAAGGGGAGGAGATAGGGGGTGGGTGTCTTGGGGGAAAATGTTGGCGGTCAAAAGTTAATGGGGGTCGGCCATACATTCTTCCCCCCTACGGGTGACCCCTGATGACCTATGGCAATTTCCCCCCTAATTTTGGCAAAGTGGACCTTTTTCTCGGCTCGTGCGCAACCCCTAATGTTTTTTTTTTTTATTTTTTTTTCGGCATTGTCATTTTTTTTCAAAAAGGCACGGAATAGAGCTCTCATCTACCAAAATATCGCAAAAATGTCATTCTAACATTCATGCCATCGGAGGAGCGTTATTTGCAATCTACGGGAAGATTTCTTAAGAAGACACATGCTTAGTTTTAAATAAAATATTTATTATTTCTTCAGTGCTGCACAGAGGTTTGTTTTATTTTTACAAACAGTTAAAATAAATTGTTGTATGATCGATCGTTCACAATGATTCGTATAAATATTCAATTTAAATGTTTCAGATTTTCAATAAATATGCATGTACATTTAACGATATTTATGCGTTACGTTGTACAATAAATACACGAGCTTAATCCGTATTGAGAATAAACAATTCCCTTTCGTTTATTAATTAATTTAAAGTTGTTTTTTCTTCAATTATAAAAAATTTTCAAATGTTCATTTAATTGGTTTTCTTGGAGTAAAAATTTATGGGGAATACGACTACAAATAGGAATACAAAATTGGTATACAATACACACGTATATATAAGTAGAAGTACAGTATATACATATGTAGTACATAGAGTCATACAAAATAAATAACATCAAGTCTTTTTAAATTCAAAATTGCATCGTGTGGGGATACCGGTGGTATCACCTTGCATACATTTGCGTTGACCATATGAATTATATTTTAAGTAAAATGGCTGTGGTGTGAGTTGTAAAGGCGGAATGAGAAGAGAGCGGCAAAAGGTCACATCATATACTTGTAAATGTCTAAATTAAATTGTATCAAACAAATATAAAGTAACATCTAAATACATATACGTACAATAATATAATTTCCAATAAACGAAACCGTGAATGTTGTGATTGCTTATGCTTCAAATATTAATACAAAGTTATACTAAAATTGGGTAGACCTCATACATGGACCCTAATATGTAAAACGCAACGCAAACGTTAGATTCGATTTCGTGTTAATGATAGGTATGATTTCCAGTCACTTGCCAAGAAATAACACCGATTAGTAGAATGAAAACAAACCATAATATACGTAAACATTCGCGTCGCTTCTTACAAATTAAGACCCTAAAGAATGATATCACAGGAGGAGTGCGAATAAACTGTGGATAGACACAATGGACAAATATGAGTGAAGTGAGTGTAGGGATCAAATGTGGTACTAGGTTCCAAACAATAAAAGTAATTTCATATAAAAGGGGCAAAATGTAACTACAGTAAATAAGTTTCAATTCGGTTTAGGTGAGGTGAATTTGGCGTATATATGTACATACACGTACGTAAGTATTAAAATATTAAATATTGATGTAAGTGAAGTTGTAGTTATTTGTTGGATTTTCTTTAGTTTTGCTTAAAACTTAGTATATAATTTGTTGTAGGCTTGTTGTAAAGACATCGTTATGTATGCATTGTTTTCCTGTACACAGACAACCGATTTGAGGCAAAGACACACCTTGTCATTGAGGTCTTAATTCTCCCGTTTATATGCGACACAAGGGATCCTGACTACGTAATTCAAACTGTATGGTAGCTCCTACGAAATGACCGATAAAGGCAGCAAGCAAATAGGATCGTAAGAATCTAAAAGAGAAATAATAAAATGCAGAAAATTAATTAATATGTATTTTCATAAACGTAAGAATAAATAAAATAACAAAGAATTTTATAAAATCCAAACTGTATTTAGTTCATATTTGTAAATAACCGGTCATGTTCTGTAAACAGAATCCAGACAAACAGAAAACGTTTCCGAATATTTGGGTTTCTGTAAAACAATTCAGAAAAAAATATCTGTTTTGAATTAGAATGAAAATGCCTTGTGATTTCAAAAACCAACGATTTAGAACAAAAATGTTTCATGTTTTGAGAACATCAAAATTCTGAAAGAAAATTCTGATTCAAAATGATTTTGTATGCAGGACAGGGCCGAAGAATTTTCTTTATTTCATTTAATTTTTTTTTCTCGTGAAGCAAATCATCAAAACAACCCAGCTGTTCTACTCTGAGGGATTTTGCAATAGGTTAGATCTTTTAAATCAGATAAGTCGTAGCAAAATACAACTCTATATATGACATTTTTGATGGCATATTTTGTTCTTCGTATGCACGATTGGACAACTTCTAGGAGACCCACAAGTGCCCTGAAAATCATGGGAACGCCACACAAAGGCGCATAATACGAATGTCATTGCAAAAAACATAAACGGGACGTTGCGAGGGTTTTAGGGATTTTATTAATTTGGTTTCGTTGGCCTATACCGAAGGCATTAAGACTTTCGAACTGCTGACAGACGTACACTTGCGAGCGTGTATTGATGTAAGATTGTTAGCTGGCGCACAGAATGATTACTGCAAGCGCAGATGTACAGAGGCAGCACTTCATGAACTGGTGGGATACATATGCATAGAAATGGTTAAGATGTCTGTATACGTTGGTAGCCTTTCTTGACTCTGAGGATGCGTTCAATAATATCACTCCTAATGCTATGGAATTGGCGCTATCGGACCTTAAGTTGTTCGTGGATCTTATGGGTCTTATCTCCACTTCTATGGAACCCTGCACTGAATGGAATACTCTTCACACTAGAAAATACGGATTCAAAAATTGTTGGCCATGGGTACGACGTAGAAATAGGTATAAGAAGCGAGTATCCCAGTACCCTAAGGGACATTCCTGGAACAAATGAGGGATATATTGGAATTTCTACACGGATGGGTCGATAATTAATGATCAGGTAGGGTGCGGGGTCTACTCTAGTGAACTAGGGTTGCTTCTTTCTCGTAGACTACCTGGTTGTTGGAGCATGTATAGGCGGAAAATTTTGCTATTAGGAAAGTGACTGAGTGGCTGAGGGATAATAGTTCAGCAGTCCTCTCTGACAGTCAGGCGATGATCATACCCCTGGAATCCGTATTCCTGAACCCAACATTGTATGTAATCATTTTGGTATTATAGATTCAAGATAGATTATAGATAAGTCCCCAACATTTTGGATAACCCCGTAAAAAGCGGGTCAATCCCATCCATGAGCAGTTATCAACGAAAAATTATCAGATAATAATTTGCATTTCTTTTTAAATATTAACAGTTTATATCAACATATGTATGTACACGAATGCAGACATAGAATATTTGGTAAATCAGAAACGAAGGGCCAGGCGAGACTGGCAGGCATATAGATCTCCTACTACAAGTCTTCGACTCAAACTTGCCACAAGTAGACTACGAGTAGCCTTGAAAAACGACGATGATCTTCACCATGGAAAATATGTTGAGGGATTGACTGCCACGATATCCACAAATTTTTCTTTGTTTAAGTCAATAAGAAATCTTAAAACGCCAGTTGAGACAAAGTTTCCTTTACGTGACATAAATGGTGACTGGGTTACAACAGATGTGGGAAAAGCTAAACTTTTTGCAGAGCACTTGAGTGAAGTTTTCCGTCCCAATCCATGTACGAACAGTTTTAGTCTATCGAATGTATCGTGCAACACGGAGACATCTATAGTCGCATTGGATATAACGGTCGGGGAGGTTGTCAATATTATAAAGCAACCAGCAAATCCTAGAAAAGCTCCTGGTTATGATCTAATAACACAGAGGATGATATCAGACCTTCCGCTAATAGCTATCGAGTTCCTCGTAGGTTTGTTCAATAATATAATAAAATATAGCTACTTCCCTAATGCGTGGAAAATGTCTCTAGTGAAAATAATATTAAAGCCAGGAAAGGACAAAACTTTAGCTTCATCATATAGACCGATAAGCTTGTTACCATGCCTATCAAAACTCTTCGAGAGAGCATTTCTTTCAAAACTTAAAAGCCTCACTTCGCTACATAATATCATCCCTGATCACCAATTTGGCTTTAGGGAGGGCCATAGTACTCTACAACAAGTAAATCGTTTGACCAACGAGATTAGAAAAGCTTATGAAAAAAGAGAATATTGTTGTGCTGTATTCTTAGACGTTGCTCAGGCATTTGACAAAGTCTGGCATGAGGGTCTATTACATAAAATTAAAAAATATCTGTCAGTTAATACACATTCCCTCTTCGAAAGTTACTTGGAAAATAGATATTTTAGAGTCAAGCAGGGAGAGATAATTACGGATAAATACAAAATATATGCCGGGGTCCCGCAGGGAAGTGTTCTCGGTCCTTTTCTGTTTCTTATATTTAAAGCTGACCTCCCCACGAGAAGCGATCTGTTTACGTCTACCTTTGCAGACGATACGGCAATACTGAGCTGTCCTATAAACCCATCTAAAGCCGCCGAAAATCTTAGCTTACATCTCCAAACAATCGAATCTTGGATTGCTAACTGGAGGATAAAAGTAAACGAGACGAAGAGCAAACAAATTACGTTCACATTAAACGCAAGAACTTGCCCACAAATACAACTCAACAGTGTACCAATTCCCTTATGTGATGATATTACTTATCTGGGTATACATCTAGATCGTAGACTGACCTGGAAAAGGCATATAGAAGCCAAGAAGACACAAATAAAGCTGAAGACACATCAACTGCATTGGCTACTTAACTCAAACTCAAGGCTGAGATTAGAATATAAGGTCCAGATTTACAACACTGTGATTAAGCCTATTTGGTCATATGGTTCCCAGATATGGGGAAACGCTAGCGCGAGTAACATCGAAGTAATACAAAGAGTGCAGTCTAAAATACAACGGTTAATTACTGGTGCCCCTTGGTATGTTAGAAATGAGAACCTACACAAAGATTTAAAGATACCTGCTGTAAGAGACGAACTCCAGCGCATCAAACAGAGTCATAATCAAAAACTGGAACAGCACATAAACCCTCTGGCAAGAAACTTGACAATAACAACAATTTCATCCCGACTACGAGGAAGAGATTTCCCATCAGTTTTATAAATCAACCAATCCCTGACGCCATAATGCAGAGGCCCGCTTAAACAACAATTTAATTAATAATAATTGAATTAAACTGATTAGATTATAAGATTCGAATACTTATTGTTAGGCTCTGTAAGAGCAGATTCAATAAAAAAAACCACAGTATGAAAAAAAGAAAAAAAAGATATGTAAAGGTGCATAATTTTCAAAACATAACGTGGACTCGTGGATACAGCGTTAAGACCAAAGCTATGTGCCACCAATAACTAAAAATCTATAAAATTATATCATCTATAGATATATATGTACTCTATTACGTATTGCGTTCCACATTATCATGTTCATGACCCTATAAAAAAATTGGTTTCCCGTTACATCCCATGAAGGGATTAGGGAGAGCTTCTTACAACCAGTGAGCTGCACGCGTTCTAGTTATACACTCACTTATTGGGACCTACAGTTTTACACCGGTTCCGAGCGGTATTTTGAGAAGCATTTTCATGGCTAAATCCTCGATAGTGTCGTCGTCACTAAGCGAGGTGACCGCCGTCGAAAGAAATTTAAGGTGGTCATTTTTTATTAAAGTAAGAAAAGATGGAACTTCATTAGATTTTATATGTATTTTCATAAAATCAACATCATCACTATAATCATCGTTATCACCATCATCTGCAAATTAGTATCGCTTTGTTCATCATCTTCATTATTCAATTTATTATGAACAATAAGAAGTTCTAAAGCGGATTTCTTTCGTATTTCTTGCTCATTCTCGATATAGTTGGATCAATGCAAAGAAAAAGTCTGCGGTATATACATATATAAATTTTAAGTAATTCTTGAAATCTTTGATTCCTGCTTCCTTCGCCTCCTCAGTTAATTGACCTGTTGATAGAAGTGCACGATTTACGACCTCTGGGTCGTAAACTAAAAATGGGTGCATAGTACAAGGCATATGTATGTGTATAAGTATATTACTCGTATACCATGGATATTTTTGAATAAAATACCGGGCAGTATTGTGGTGACGTTCTCTGAAATAATTGAATCTGAATAATTGCATCAATCTCTGAAATAATTGAATAAGATAAATTTTACTCTCCCAGTAAAAAATATCACAAAAGAACACAGACGACATTCAGTAAAAACTTGCAAGAAATAAGAACTTTTGTATGTAAACAGCTGAATTGCAATAGCTAAGATCGTTTACTTTCCCACTAAAAATTTGCAAGAATTTACTTTTTAGAGACAAAGAACGATTTTGCTCTCTTTATGAAAATTTCCACTAAATGTACGCGAACGACTTCCAGTAAGAATTTGCAACAAAACAGCTGATGTAGTTTTATCCTTTGCTACATACATTAGGTCTGTCTGCGTAATTTTCCTGTAAACAATATCCAGTAACTATTTTGAGAGTAAGATAGATTTTACTCTCCCAGTAGAAAATATCACAAAAAGTACACAGACGACATCCAGTAAAAACTTGCGAGAAATATGAACTTTTGTATGAAACAGCTGATTTGCAATGTAAACATTGGATGAACCAAACAACCGCAGTTTGAACAAAACCTTACAAACCTCTTTTCTTTTGTTTTTTTTATAAATATTTAAAAAGTTCATTACAAAGCATTACAAATAATTTTTTGTCTAAAAACATAAAATTCCACTGATTATTTATTATTTAATGTTTTTTATATTTCCAAATTTGGTTTGTTTACATAAAACATATGTTTCAGATAAAACCTTTTGAATTATGTAAAGGAATAATCAAAGAAAATATTTGCAAATATAGAAAAATATAGATTTTTTTATTTTCCGTCAAATTTGGGGAAACACAAAGCAAATAGTACATTTTTTTTTATTATTATATATTCAATAAATATATCAATCAATAGAAATAAAAAAGAGACGATTCGTTATCTAGTTTTCGTGATATTATCGTACACCTGAAATCGGACCAAATTACCTAAAAATTATGTGTTTTTTGAAAACCGAAAATCGGTCAACTTTGAACGGTTATATCTTCTAAACTAAAAATCTGATATTATTAAGGGTAGCATATTTGAAAAAAATTTCCTATACGATGGGTTTATTCAAAATTTCGTAGGCGCACGTAAAAATGTTGATTTTTCCAACCTCGTTAAAAAAGGATGTTGCCTGTTTACACCAAAAAGCCAGTAACGAGAGAGCAGAGAGAGAGAATACTTTGACAGTTCTTTGACAGAGAACTTACAAGTTGTTACTGGAGAAATTTTTGCCGGTTAGAATTTGCAAGATCGATCATATGTTTTAAAACATAAGTTTTGTGTAGGCAAACAAAATTAGGAAATAGAAAGAAAAGAAAATCACAAATAAATCGTTGGAATTTTATTTTTGAATGCTTTGTAATTAACTTTTCACCAGTTCTTTTAAAAAAGAAGACAGTTTTGATGACTACGGTTGTAGGTTCTTCCAATGTTTACATTACAAGTCAGCTGTTTACATACCATAGTATTATTTCTTGCAAGTTTTTACTGGATGTCGTCTGTGTACTTGTTGTGGTATTTTCTACTGGGAGAGTAAAATTTATCTTACTCTCTCAAAATAGTTGCTGAACACTTTTTTCTGGAAAAGTACGCAGACAGACCTATTATTGCTTTCCATTTCCTTTATAAATTTCAGTGCTATTTAATAATAAAAAGTTCATTTCTACCATGTGCCTATCCTCGATCGACATTTTTCTTTAAATTTGTAATTTCTTCAACTAACGCGAAGACTGTGGCGTGTTCAATTTGACAGCTGAAGTGATCAAAAACGTTGCGCTGCGTTTTATAAACTACCCATTAAATAACGTAACTCAACGCAGGTAGTCACCGAACAGCTGTAACGTTTTATAAACTACCAAAACGACAAAAATAACGCGAAGTGACTGATTCACGATTATAGAATTACCACCCTTAGATGTTAGCACCTAATAAATATGTATTTATCCTCATAATTTATTATGATCATAAATTTTATAAATAAATAAATAAGAGCTTTGTTCGATTACTTTCCCAGTAAAAATTTGCAAAAAAATGTTCACAAATTTGCAAGAAAATGTTCACAATTTTCAGAAAATTAAAATTGATGAAAATTTTCACAAAAAGTATGCGATCGACTTGCTACACACATTATGGCTTGTATATACTGCCACAGTTGGCCAATTATGACGTCGTCAGTTCACCAGAATTTGCTGAATGTCACTACATATTATTGCTTTCCATTTTCTTTCTAAATTTCAGTGATATATAATTCTACTGCACGTGTGTTTGTGACTGAACTGCTCCTAAACTTCTGGACCGATTTGAATAAATTTTTTGTATGCGTTTGGGTTTGGGTAGATTTACTATTCGGTCCAATTGGACAAAGTGGCGTGGTACCTCCCATACAAAACGCTTGAAATATTATGCAGGACAACGTCTGCCGGGTCAGCTAGTTTTAAATAAAATATTAAAAAACTCATTTGTACTTTTTTCGGCCGTTGTTAATTTATTTTGCACTTTTGTTTGTTTACATAAAACAGTTGAATTCAAACAGCTGTTTTATCATGCAAATTTTTGTTGGCTAAAATTTCTCCAACCAAAATTTGCAAGATTTCTAACTGTCAAAATTATCGCTCTCTGGCTCTCATTTACTGGACTTTTGGAGTAAACGAACACGATTCAGTAAAGATTTGCACAAAATTTCGAGGACTCGAACAGAGCTAACAACAAAAATATACACGAACGCAAAATTAAACAAAGTTAAAGAAACTATTGTAAGTAGATGTTTAGAAATTATAATAAGGCTACCGGAGTCTACACAGTCTACATTATTTTGAGTTTTCGTAAGATTGTGCACATTTCTATTACAGAATACTAAAACTGATATTTTATATTTTATGATCATTAACACATATTTTTTAAGAAATTCTTATTTTTTACTTTTTAGTACATTATTTTTGGTAGACAACATAATAGTTTTGAAGAAATTAAAAAAATCCAAAAAATATCGGTTTTTTAACTTAATGACTGTTCTCAACGCAACTTATATTTAAATTATAAAGGATGTCCCAAAATTCACACAACATTTGAATTGAATAGAAAACAAAATTTCTTCTTATGGTAATAATTTTATTGAATCGTAAAGTACATAGGATAGGGTTATTTATGGAATAAAACATCTGGCAAATGGCCTCCACGGCTTTCCATACACATACGTATTCGTTTGTCGAAATTTTCCATGACTTTTCTGCATAAATCTGGTCGAATTTCGTTGATGCAACGATGAATCTCCTCCTTTAAAGCACGAGTGGTTGTGGGCTTGTTAACATAGACCTGTGATTTTAAAAAACCCCATAAAAAAATCTAATGGGGTTAGATCACACGATCTTGGGGCCAGTTCTGGTCACCAAATCGAGAAATCACGCGACCTGGAAATGTCTCTTGCAGTAATTGAAGAGTTTCACGAGCTGTATGACATGTGGCACCGACTTGTTGAAACCAAATATTGGCCACATCAATTTCATTCAATTTCGGCAAAAAAAACTGTGTTATCATGTCGCGATATCGAACACCAGAACACCAGTCATTGCGACCGCAAAACTTTCATTACTTTTGAAATATTGTTCAATAATGAAGACACGCTGTTCTATCGTGTAATTTGCCATTTTTATTAACCCTGAACTGTCAGCTGTTTTTTTTAGAGTTGCCAACTCTTTTCTACGTCGATAGCAGCAAATTTAAATGCTACGTAAATTTAGGGACACCCTTTATAACTACTATCGCACCAGAAGATGCCGTAGATATTTTAATACAAAGAAACAATTTCATACATACTTATAGTTCCTATAATTTTGTGTAATTTCGTTTACGTGGGGCACCTAAAAACGTTATCAAACAAAAACAATATTTTAGGGGTTTGATTAACTCACATATACTCAGCAGTTTATTGCTCTGCCATTACAAAAAATAACATAACAAGCAAAAAATTCGCATACATTATCGCTCCAGCCTATATCAATATTGCCAATAATTGCAATAATCGCCAAACCATCTCCAAGGAAGATGAAACAGCGACAATACAACAAATTGTTTGTGTAAAATTTTATATATTTCCTAACTAACCAATGGATGTGACTTAAACGTGACGCCTAACGCGATTGACAATAAAACGCACTTCAAAATGTTGGCAGGGATCTTGTTATTTTTGTTCAGGAGATATTCAAGTTGTAGATGTTTCTATTTTTAAACCGTCTCCGTCCACATCTACTGTCTGATTGTGCCATGTAGCATTTGAGCTGTGGATAGAAATACAATCTCCAGTCGCAATTGTCCTGCAGTCCCATTTCGTCAATATTTTCCTTCGGAACACTTGCACAAAATTGAAAAATGTAGTCAATATTTTTTTTGACAAATTGAAAATAGTATTCAAAGCAAATAATAATTTAACAAAAGAGATGAGTAAGAGATACAAATTTTATATATTACATGCAACAAATTGATGATCATTGATCATCTTCACCATATGAGAGCTCTATAAGAGTATATTTAACCTCTTGTCGCCAAAAGAATGTGAACAATTTTTGAGCCACCGTTTAGGGAATACTTTTGAACATAATTTAAAATTTAAAAACGGACAGTAATGACCCACGAAACGGTGTTATAAGGGATAAAAACCACCAAATGTGTCCACTTTTAAGTCTATAGTAGACATCCAGCCGTCGGTGGTGCAATGGTTAGTGTGCGCGCCTCTTGTACAGGAGATCCTGTGTACGATCCCTGCTCTGACCACCTTAAAATTTTTTTCGACGACGGTCACATCGCTTAGTGACGGCGACACTATCGAGTACTTAGCCAAGAAAAAGCTTCTCAAAATACCGTTCGGAACCGGTGTAAAATTGTAGGTCCCAATCAGTGAGTATAAAAAACTATAAAGCGCACAGCTCTCTGGTTGTGAGAAGCTCTCCCCAATTCCTTCATGGGATGTAATGGGAAACCATTTTAGACATCCACCTACCAATTTCACTTGAAACGACAATTTATGATTTATAAATTTTTGATTTACTAAAATATTTCTTGACGTTGGCTCAAAAAAGGGTCCCATTAGTTTGGCGGTAAAATAATATTTAGATGTAGAAATAAAAATGCATTGGAGAGTTAAATATACTCGTATAGAGCTATCGTTTGGTGAAGGCATTCTCCACTCCCAGAACCGCTATTGTAATTTAGGTTTATATAATATTGTGGCCGTCGGTGGTGCAATGGGTAGTGTGCGCGTCTCATGTACATGAGAGCATGGGTTCGATCTCTGCTCTGACCACCTTACATTTCTTTCGACGACGGTCAGATCGTTTGGTGATGGAGACACTATCGAGTACTTAGGCCCAATTTTTGACTGGTTATTAAATTGATAATCAGTTGATTTTGATTTATGTTTGACTTTTGTTTAGACTTTAAATTCGAAAAGAGTTTTCCAGTGCTTTGTCAAATAATCTTACTACCATGTGGCAACAGTGGCAAATGCCACGGAAAATAACCGGTATTCATGCATTAAACTGACGTCATTTGCAAAACAAAAGCGAAGTGATAAAATACAAAATATTTAATGAAATTGGAGAATATTTGAGCAGAAATAAAATTCTAACTGCACTACGAGTTAAATGATACGTTTTTATTGTTATTTCAACTAGGATGGTGATTATAATTGTTCACATTAACAATTAAAGAAGCTTTGTGTTTGTTGCTCTTCTTCTTTTCTGCCAAAATCATATGGTCACTTGATCATACTTTAAATGCCCAACTTTGGCTGTTTAAACAGCAATTAGCTATTAACTTAAAAAGTGAATTCAGAGTTTAAATTATGTTAGATCGTTGATCAAAGATGATTGACCAGTCAAAAATTGAGCCTTAGCCATGAAAAGGCTTCTCAAAATACATTTCGGAACCGGTGTAAAACTGTAGGCCCCAATCAGTGAGAAATCAGAAAGCGCACACCTTACTAGTTGTGAGAAATTCTCCCCAATGGGATGAAATGGGACACCATATTTTTTTCTAATTTGCGTCACGTCGATAATGACAATAAAATAAATACAACATTTTACTTTCTTTCAAAAGATTGAACTGAAATCCCCTGAAAACGTAATGTACTGTATTCAATTACGTAACACAGCAATCGATACGTGATACACTCCCATTAGTTATGCAAATCACCATTGTGGTTGTCTTACCTGAATGCCAGCAACGCCTAAAACTACACCAGCCAACACAAGTGTTTTCGCATCCAAAATATCCAAAAGTTTCTGCAAGCAACCATCGGGATTGGCATGGACAATGGTACAGGCATCAGCTTCATTCAAATTAATCATCTGACAACAGGACGGTGGGATAGTTTTGTTGGCGAAGAGTTGTTCCCAATCGGTGGGTGCATAAGTACCGCAACAAACCAACTGTTTGACACAAACAAAGTTTTTTTTTATAACGAGTTATTTTATACATAAATGTAATTCCGATTTCAAAAACTCACCTCGGTTTGTAATAATGTCCAGGCATCGCGATAGTCTTTGCGTTCGTTGTACTGTTCCATGGTGGTGTTAAATTGTGTCTCCATAACTTGCTGCAGACCGGCGTGTTTGATATACCCAGCTATACCTAAACCGATTTCGAACAGGAATACAATCAAGGCCAAAATGGCAAAGGACAGAATCATGCAGCTATTCTCCTTCAGAGAACCACAACATCCTAGGAAGCAGATAAACGCGACCAATGCACCCACTATCATCAAGATGATGGGCGCTGTCCAAATATGATCGCTAACAAAATTCGAATAGTGGGCATAGTTGAATTGGACCATGGCACCCACCAGTACAATCAATACGCCCGTTAGCTAAAGCGTTAAAAGTCCGGATGTTAAAACCAGTAACAATTTGACACATTCATCCAATACTCACGGCAAACAACAGATTACATATGAATGTTAAATACTTCACACAAGCCAAGCCTCCAGAAGCCATCTTGATTGGTTGGATTTGTATCGGCAAGAAAGGTCTGCAAAGAAAAATACTTTCGTGTAAACCAAATGATGCAAATCTGAACTTTTGTGACGGATGTGTCGCTTGATTAACTACTAAATATAGAATAATATTAGTTTAGATTCGAAAGCACTTCCAAACCAAATACCAAGAACTTAGACTCACTCGTTGCTGTTAATATGTACAGCCACTTGTTCACGCATGCCATGGAAAAGTGGTTCAACCAAGAGACAATACATGTTACCACTTCATATAGTTTACAAAAATACACAATCACACACACACACCCTGTGCACAATGTGTCTGCATACAAATTCATGTGCCGAGCATAACCATAAGGCAGCAACCCACCAACCGCTGCCAATAACCAATCAATAATACATATCTAGTAGTATTAGCAGAACTTTTCTAGACCAGAGCAATTTTTACGCAGGCAATGACGAAAAGCAATAGAAATTAAATCATCCCAAACTCACCCACTTTTGTGCAAACACTCATACTCGTACATATGTACAAACTTATTTGGAACAGTCGTTGTTGTTGGTATTTTAAATGAATAGTTGAAGGTTTTCGTTAAGACTCATCCTTCTGTCACCCAATCCTTTCATACTCCAACCACCACCAAGAACAACACTTGTATTGTGGCCAATATAAATGGAGAGACGGATGCGGGAATATCTCATTATTGAAGGGCCAGGCCTCCGCTGGCTTGGACAGAGTGTTTGCTTCATACAATAATTAGGAAGCTTTTGACATTTTTGTATATGGAACGATATGGCCGTCGTAGAACATAGATGTGTTTCTGTAACCGAAAATTCTTAAAAATGCTCGAATAAGAAATCCCAATATGTATTGGGGAGGATCGGAGTCGCGGAACACTGAGTAATACTCTGAAACGGTATCTTGAGGTTTTTTAGGGTATGTTGGAATACACTAAAGGTTAATTTGATGGTACACTCTATATAGTTTAGAATTTGACAAAGATTTATATCCTCTTCCTCGATTTCGAATGGTTTCCGTGTACTAGTCGAAATAAAATCGATTATTGTTCCATTATCCTGTCATTTCTAGTCGTACGTCAATTTCATTCATAGGCTTGCAGTACAAGAAGGGAGCTAGAGTTGTGTAGTTCACGAACGAACTAGTTCAATTGAACGATTCACTCTTGTGAACTAGTTCACAATGTTCCGCACTTTTGTGTCAGTAATTCACTTGTTTCAGCAGTTTTTTGTATTTCAGTTGTGCAGTTGTTCTAGTTCATGCTCTCTTTGTCTCACTCAATTTGCACAAAGGTGCCTAATGTTGCAATCTTTGTGGAATGGATATGTTATGTAACCGGCTTCACCCCTAATCAACCCTTTTATTCCAAAATGTAAAAAGATTACGTGAACACCAATATTTCAGAAACGGAATAACCCAATCGTTAGGTCGATCTTCAATATAACAGTATCCAAAACACTTTAGAAATCTGCAAAAATCAGATCATTTGGCGATTGAACTAAAACTACAAGTTGAACTGAAAAGAGCTCTTTAGTTCACAGCTTATATGAACTATTAAGCGGCAATGATACAATGAACTAGTGAACTAAGTGAATGAACTAGTTCATTCGATTGAGCTGAACTAAAAAGAGCGCTCACTGGAATGAACTAAAATTCCCAACTTTAAAGGGAGCAATTCGCTCGCTAAAGGTGGTTTTACACGACATGTATTTTACATATCGCATGTCACTTTTTTGACCCGTGTGTTTTTCGTATGCCTGTCAAAATTATTAAAAAAACACGGCTCTTAATATGTTGTGTTTAAACGTTCACGTGTAAACCATATGGCATAACCTCTACTTGTCATTAACGGCTGATGTTGTCATGTCACAAAACATAATTTTATAAATTTTGTGAAATGGATTCAAGAAGAAAAACTATAATTACAGCGTGCAGCGTTATGATTTAATTTTACCACTCCTTGAAATTGTTCTCCTTCCACAAACGCTTTGTTGTTTATCAAAAAACAGCTGATGCTATTCGGTTTTACATACAAAAATAGGACACGCCCTATTTCAAAAATTGCCATATGTATTGCATGATGCATTATTCATATGGCATGCTTGACAGCGTTCACACGACATGCATAAATTTTTCATCTGCAAAAGTGACATGCGATATGTAAAATACATGCCGTATAAAAGATACTTTATCAATTCGGTCCATATCGTTCGATACATAATTTTTTGTCCAAAAATATAAAATTCCACTGATTATTTGTTATTTCACGTTTTTTTTAAATTTCCAAATTTGGTTTATTTATAGAAGACATATGTTTCAAAACATATGTTATTTCTAAAAAATTTTTACTGGAAAAAATTTCTCCAGTTCTCTATCATCGAACCGTCAAAATAATCTCTCTCTTGCTCTCTTGTTACAGGCTTTTTGGTGTAAACAGACAACATCCAGCAACAATTTGTACAAATTGTTACAAATTATCAGTACGCAGAACGCATGTGGTGGCAACAATGACAAATACCCGAAAATAAAATTGGAAAACAGCTGATTTTTTGAAATATTAACAAACAAAAAATGCGGTCAAATTGTAAAAAATACTTAATCATAAAACAAAATAATGGCAAATGACAAAAACAATTTAATTTAATTCATGGAGCAAATTATAATAAATAATTTTATTCTCTCAATAATTTTAACTTCATAAGATTGGTTGCATGTAAACGTTGGATGTTTCAAGGCATGACTTCAATATTACCAGATAGAGGCAACAAAGCAACAATAATCGCAATTCGTGTTTGTGTGGCAAAATAGTTTTGTTAAATACAATACAAATGTATACCGACGATAACGATAAAAGTGCAAAAAAAATGCTAAATACATTTAAATTCCACAATTCTATACCAAAAGTTAAGCCAACAGTTCTTGTAACTCCATCTGGTGTAAGTTAAGTTTCGTCGAATATCTCTCATTTGCACTAAACTACGACGAAGAGTGTGAAATTAAACGTCAGATGAGAGAAATGGATTCTCTATTCCAATTTCCTCTATGATCCAGGGTATAGCAGTCATAGAGTAATTCATATGTACCTAGAATAATGATTTCTCTCAGTAAATTTACGAAGTTTAGTGCATATGGAAGTTGTATATTATAGAGAATTGATTTAATAACACCAGATAGAGACATTGGCTCAAACTAACCAATACAAAACAGAAAATAAATACACCAAAAATATATACTAACAATTAAAAGATACGATAATAAGAGAAACAATTTCATCTCTTCGTCGTAGGTTTGCGTAAATGAGAGATGATCAAAAAATTATCTTTCACCAGGTGGAGTTACAAGAAGTGTTGGCTTAACTTTTTCATGTCGTTTTGGTATAGAACTGTGAAATTTAAATTTGGAGTTTTTTGTTGACTTTTATTGTTGGTATTTAACATAAGTAATTTGCCGCACAAACACGAAATGCGGTTGTTGTTGCTTTGTTGGAGGTTTTGTACTAATGCCTCTATCTGGTATTCTTGAAGCCATGCCTTGAAACATCCAACGTTTATATGCAAACGAACATATGAAGTTAAAATTATTGAGAAAATAAACAGCTCTATTCTAATTTGCTCTATGATTTTTCATTTCAAGCACGGTATTCAGTTTTTATGAAATTTTCGTACGTGTATAAAAAATAACGAAAATTTCATCAACCGAAAATTTCGCTCACTTTTCATTTGCTTGGTACTTTCGTAGGCAGAATCAAGTACAGGGTTGTTACGCCGAAGTTATTTCGTACGAAAACAATTGTTTGATAATTGTTTGGGACCGGAATGTTGACATTTCGATTATTTTAGTAAACAAAAGTAATATCACATGTATTAAAAATGGAGTGCAAAGAAGAATTATTAATGAAATATTATTAATGAAATATTTCTTACGAAAATTTCGCAAGAACTGAATACGGGGCTTCAGTTGTCAAATCCACGAGTAGTATTTGTACTTGTTTGTTTACTTTCATTGTTGGCACCCGTTTGTGTTATGTTTAACAACTGAAGCGAATGAAACAAAAACAAGATTCCCATTGTCGGTGCCTACTACCTTGTAATTATTGTATCATGTCAGAAATAATTAAAATCAAGTTTCATTATAGATTAGTTATAACAAGGTGATCTGAAAATGTATCACTAAAAAAGTAAATCATAGAGAAATACTTAAGAGTTTTCATTACTCTCTTCGATGCCTCTTCATGACGACGAGGTAGTAGGCCATTTCATATAGTTTTTTTTTTGCTGCTGTATTTTACCAATTTTACACTTTCGTTGGGCATGAAACGGACAGAAATCAAAGAGTAGAGATGTAGAAAACATAATTTAGCTGTCATTAGCATCAATAAACAATATTTAAAATCTCATTCTCCATCATCGGCCTATTCGATCCTTTTCGATCAGCTGTGCCATAGAATCCCCTTGAGTAAATGCGACCATAGTCAATAGTTGAATTGAAATATATACTAAACTAGCTGACCCGGCAGACTTCGTCCTGCCTGCAAAAGTTAGCGGATAGTAATACTATTTCCTTCCTTCTTTTTTTAAAAGATAAAGATATTTCAACGAAAGCGTTTCATTGGTTGTGTGACTTTATTTAAAAGTTATATAACTGAGTAACATCAGTCAAACACGCTTGCCTTAATCACTAAAATTTCAGAATTACAATGCTGCCTTTCCGTATTTGGATATAAGAGAAAGGAGAAGGAATATACTTAGTGATAACGTAGCATTATACTGGAGAAAGAATTTTGAAAATCGGAGTAGTTTAGAAGATCCGTCAAGGGGGAGACTTTTCCCCTTTTTACCCCTCCCGGTAGGATTGCATATAGCACTCAGTGATGCCGTAGCATTCTACTGGTGAAAGAATTTTGAAAATCGGATGAGTAGTTTAGAAGATCTGTCAAGGGGGAGACTTTTCCCCTGTTTGCCTCTCCCGATAGGATTGCCTATAGCACTCATTGATAACGTAGCATTAGAAAATCGGATGAGTAGTTTAGAAGATCCGTCAAGGGGGAGACTTTTCCCATTTTGCCCCACACGGTAGGATTGCCTATAGCACTCAGTGATAACGTAGCATTATACTGGTGAAAGAATTTTGAAAATCGGATGAGTAGTTTAGAAGATCCGTCAAGGGGGAGACTTTTCCCCTTTTTGCCCCTCCCGGTAGGATTTCCTATAGCACTCAGTGATGACGTAGCATTCTACTGGTGAAAGAATTTTGAAATTCGGATGAGTAGTTTAGAAGATCCGTCAAGGGGGAGACTTTCCCCTGTTTGCCTCTCCCGGTAGGATTGCCTATAGCACTCAGTGATGACGTAGCATTCTACTGGTGAAAGAATTTTGAAAATCGGATGAGCAGTTTAGAAGATCCGTCAAGGGTGAGACTTTTCCCATTTTACCCCACACGGTAGGATTGCCTATAGCACTCAGTGATAACGTAGCATTATACTGGTGAAAGAATTTTGAAAATCGGATGAGTAGTTTAGAAGATCCGTCAAGGGGGAGACTTTTCCCCTTTTTGCCCCTCCCGGTAGGATTTCCTATAGCACTCAGTGATAACGTAGCATTCTACTGGTGAAAGAATTTTGAAAATCGGATGAGTAGTTTAGAAGATCCGTCAAGGGGGAGACTTTTCCCCTTTTTGCCCCTCCCGATAGGATTGCCTATAGCACTCATTGATAACGTAGCATTAGAAAATCGGATGAGTAGTTTAGAAGATCCGTCAAGGGGGAGACTTTTCCCCTTTTGACCCCTCCCGGTAGGATTGCCTATAGCACTCAGTGATGCCGTAGCATTCTACTGGTGAAAGAATTTTGAAAATCGGATGAGTAGTTTAGAAGATCCGTCAAGGGGGAGACTTTTCCCCTGTTTGCCTCTCCCGATAGGATTGTCTATAGCACTCATTGATAACGTAGCATTAGAAAATCGGATGAGTAGTTTAGAAGATCCGTCAAGGGGGACGTAGCATTCTACTGGTGAAAGAATTTTGAAATTCGGATGAGTAGTTTAGAAGATCCGTCAATGGGGAGACTTTTCCCCGTTTTGCCCCTCCCGGTAGGATTTCCTATAGCACTCAGTGATGACGTAGCATTCTACTGGTGAAAGAATTTTGAAATTCGGATGAGTAGTTTAGAAGATCCGTCAAGGGGGAGACTTTTCCCCTGTTTGCCTCTCCCGGTAGGATTGCCTATAGCACTCAGTGATGACGTAGCATTCTACTGGTGAAAGAATTTTGAAAATCGGATGAGCAGTTTAGAAGATCCGTCAAGGGTGAGACTTTTCCCATTTTACCCCACACGGTAGGATTGCCTATAGCACTCAGTGATAACGTAGCATTATACTGGTGAAAGAATTTTGAAAATCGGATGAGTAGTTTAGAAGATCCGTCAAGGGGGAGACTTTTCCCCTTTTTGCCCCTCCCGGTAGGATTTCCTATAGCACTCAGTGATAACGTAGCATTCTACTGGTGAAAGAATTTTGAAAATCGGATGAGTAGTTTAGAAGATCCGTCAAGGGGGAGACTTTTCCCCTTTTTGCCCCTCCCGATAGGATTGCCTATAGCACTCATTGATAACGTAGCATTAGAAAATCGGATGAGTAGTTTAGAAGATCCGTCAAGGGGGAGACTTTTCCCCTTTTTACCCCTCCCGGTGGGATTGCCTATAGCACTTAGTGATGGCGTAGCATTCTACTGGTGAAAGAATTTTGTAAATCGGATGAGTAGTTTAGAAGATCCGTCAAGGGGGAGACTTTTCCCCTGTTTGCCTCTCCCGATAGGATTGCCTATAGCACTCATTGATAACGTAGCATTAGAAAATCGGATGAGTAGTTTAGAAGATCCGTCAAGGGGGAGACTTTTCCCATTTTTCCCCACACGGTAGGATTGCCTATAGCACTCAGTGATAACTTAGCATTATACTGGTGAAAGAATTTTGAAAATCGGATGAGTAGTTTAGAAGATCCGTCAAGGGGGAGACTTTTCCCCTTTTTGCCCCTCCCGGTAGGATTTCCTATAGCACTCGGTGATGACGTAGCATTCTACTGGTGAAAGAATTTTGAAATTCGGATGAGTAGTTTAGAAGATCCGTCAAGGGGGAGACTTTTCCCCTGTTTGCCTCTCCCGGTAGGATTGCCTATAGCACTCAGTGATGACGTAGCATTCTACTGGTGAAAGAATTTTGAAATTCGGATGAGTAGTTTAGAAGATCCGTCAAGGGGGAGACTTTTCCCCTTTTTGCCCCTCCCGGTAGGATTTCCTATAGCACTCAGTGATAACGTAGCATTCTACTGGTGAAAGAATTTTGAAAATCGGATGAGTAGTTTAGAAGATCCGTCAAGGGGGAGACTTTTCCCCTTTTTGCCCCTCCCGATAGGATTGCCTATAGCACTCATTGATAACGTAGCATTAGAAAATCGGATGAGTAGTTTAGAAGATCCGTCAAGGGGGAGACTTTTCCCCTTTTTACCCCTCCCGGTGGGATTGCCTATAGCACTCAGTGATGGCGTAGCATTCTACTGGTGAAAGAATTTTGAAAATCGGATGAGTAGTTTAGAAGATCCGTCAAGGGGGAGACTTTTCCCATTTTACCCCACACGGTAGGATTTCCTATAGCACTCAGTGATGACGTAGCATTCTACTGGTGAAAGAATTTTGAAATTCGGATGAGTAGTTTAGAAGATCCGTCAAGGGGGAGACTTTCCCCTGTTTGCCTCTCCCGGTAGGATTGCCTATAGCACTCAGTGATGACGTAGCATTCTACTGGTGAAAGAATTTTGAAAATCGGATGAGCAGTTTAGAAGATCCGTCAAGGGTGAGACTTTTCCCATTTTACCCCACACGGTAGGATTGCCTATAGCACTCAGTGATAACGTAGCATTATACTGGTGAAAGAATTTTGAAAATCGGATGAGTAGTTTAGAAGATCCGTCAAGGGGGAGACTTTTCCCCTTTTTGCCCCTCCCGGTAGGATTTCCTATAGCACTCAGTGATAACGTAGCATTCTACTGGTGAAAGAATTTTGAAAATCGGATGAGTAGTTTAGAAGATCCGTCAAGGGGGAGACTTTTCCCCTTTTTGCCCCTCCCGATAGGATTGCCTATAGCACTCATTGATAACGTAGCATTAGAAAATCGGATGAGTAGTTTAGAAGATCCGTCAAGGGGGAGACTTTTCCCCTTTTGACCCCTCCCGGTAGGATTGCCTATAGCACTCAGTGATGCCGTAGCATTCTACTGGTGAAAGAATTTTGAAAATCGGATGAGTAGTTTAGAAGATCCGTCAAGGGGGAGACTTTTCCCCTGTTTGCCTCTCCCGATAGGATTGTCTATAGCACTCATTGATAACGTAGCATTAGAAAATCGGATGAGTAGTTTAGAAGATCCGTCAAGGGGGACGTAGCATTCTACTGGTGAAAGAATTTTGAAATTCGGATGAGTAGTTTAGAAGATCCGTCAATGGGGAGACTTTTCCCCGTTTTGCCCCTCCCGGTAGGATTTCCTATAGCACTCAGTGATGACGTAGCATTCTACTGGTGAAAGAATTTTGAAATTCGGATGAGTAGTTTAGAAGATCCGTCAAGGGGGAGACTTTTCCCCTGTTTGCCTCTCCCGGTAGGATTGCCTATAGCACTCAGTGATGACGTAGCATTCTACTGGTGAAAGAATTTTGAAAATCGGATGAGCAGTTTAGAAGATCCGTCAAGGGTGAGACTTTTCCCATTTTACCCCACACGGTAGGATTGCCTATAGCACTCAGTGATAACGTAGCATTATACTGGTGAAAGAATTTTGAAAATCGGATGAGTAGTTTAGAAGATCCGTCAAGGGGGAGACTTTTCCCCTTTTTGCCCCTCCCGGTAGGATTTCCTATAGCACTCAGTGATAACGTAGCATTCTACTGGTGAAAGAATTTTGAAAATCGGATGAGTAGTTTAGAAGATCCGTCAAGGGGGAGACTTTTCCCCTTTTTGCCCCTCCCGATAGGATTGCCTATAGCACTCATTGATAACGTAGCATTAGAAAATCGGATGAGTAGTTTAGAAGATCCGTCAAGGGGGAGACTTTTCCCCTTTTTACCCCTCCCGGTGGGATTGCCTATAGCACTCAGTGATGGCGTAGCATTCTACTGGTGAAAGAATTTTGTAAATCGGATGAGTAGTTTAGAAGATCCGTCAAGGGGGAGACTTTTCCCCTGTTTGCCTCTCCCGATAGGATTGCCTATAGCACTCATTGATAACGTAGCATTAGAAAATCGGATGAGTAGTTTAGAAGATCCGTCAAGGGGGAGACTTTTCCCATTTTTCCCCACACGGTAGGATTGCCTATAGCACTCAGTGATAACTTAGCATTATACTGGTGAAAGAATTTTGAAAATCGGATGAGTAGTTTAGAAGATCCGTCAAGGGGGAGACTTTTCCCCTTTTTGCCCCTCCCGGTAGGATTTCCTATAGCACTCGGTGATGACGTAGCATTCTACTGGTGAAAGAATTTTGAAATTCGGATGAGTAGTTTAGAAGATCCGTCAAGGGGGAGACTTTTCCCCTGTTTGCCTCTCCCGGTAGGATTGCCTATAGCACTCAGTGATGACGTAGCATTCTACTGGTGAAAGAATTTTGAAATTCGGATGAGTAGTTTAGAAGATCCGTCAAGGGGGAGACTTTTCCCCTTTTTGCCCCTCCCGGTAGGATTTCCTATAGCACTCAGTGATAACGTAGCATTCTACTGGTGAAAGAATTTTGAAAATCGGATGAGTAGTTTAGAAGATCCGTCAAGGGGGAGACTTTTCCCCTTTTTGCCCCTCCCGATAGGATTGCCTATAGCACTCATTGATAACGTAGCATTAGAAAATCGGATGAGTAGTTTAGAAGATCCGTCAAGGGGGAGACTTTTCCCCTTTTTACCCCTCCCGGTGGGATTGCCTATAGCACTCAGTGATGGCGTAGCATTCTACTGGTGAAAGAATTTTGAAAATCGGATGAGTAGTTTAGAAGATCCGTCAAGGGGGAGACTTTTCCCCTGTTTGCCTCTCCCGATAGGATTGCCTATAGCACTCATTGATAACGTAGCATTATACTGGTGAAATAATTTTGAAAATCGGATGAGTAGTTTAGAAGATCCGTCAAGGGGGAGACTTTTCCCCTTTTTACCCCTCCCGGTAGGATTGCCTATAGCACTCAGTGATGACGTAGCATTCTACTGGTGAAAGAATTTTGAAATTCGGATGAGTAGTTTAGAAGATCCGTCAAGGGGGAGACTTTTCCCCTGTTTGCCTCTCCCGATAGGATTGCCTATAGCACTCATTGATAACGTAGCATTATACTGATGAAAGAATTTTGAAAATCGGATGAGTAGTTTAGAAGATCCGTCAAGGGGGAGACTTTTCCCCTTTTTGCCCCTCCCGGTAGGATTTCCTATAGCACTCAGTGATAACGTAGCATTATATTGGAGAAAGAATTTTGAAAATCGGTTGTGTAGTTCAGAAGATTCGTCAAGGGGGAGACTTTCCCTCTTTTTGCCCCTCCCGGTAGGATTGCCTATAGCACTCATTGATAACGTAGCATTATACTGGTGAAAGAATTTTGAAAATCGGATGAGTAGTTTAGAAGATCCGTCATGGGGGAGACTTTTCCCCTTTTTGCCCCTCCCAGTAAATAATGATAATGAATACTTTTCAATATTTATGAAGCAAAAAAAAAAAACTCTTGCAATAAAATGCCAATTGGAAAGCAGTGAATGTATGATCGCCTGTATCAGAAGAAAATGATTAGCAAACATGTGTGTTTTGACAGGTGCATCTGACAGGTGCTGTCAGCATGATTGCCAGGTAGTTCAAGTATAAAAACGCCAAATCATGGTGTACAAAATCGTCAAAATTAAAAATCGCCAAAAAATCGTCAAAATGAAAACAATAATTTTTATGTATTTAAATATTTTTATTTAACTAAAAAAAATAATAGTAAAATTCAAACGCTTGCCACTGAGGGGCTTAATGGACATTTTAATGTTTGTCAGATTACAGAAAAAATTTTTTTTTAAAAGTTTCAATAACAAACTGAGACCAATGCTTTCATATTACTTCGAAGTAAAGAATTAAGAAGAAATTGTAAGTGCAATTTTAAGAATATATGTTTAAAGTGAGCATTTGTTACATATCAGATGCAAAAGTAATAACGAAAAAATTGGATTTACTTAAATTGAAGTAATCTTTCGTGTAGAGAATACCTTAAAAGTGCTATGTAATAGAATAGACTTGTAATAGAAGTTAAATGTTACCAGATTGAAATATGCCATAAATGTTGTTGATTTGATTTGTGGAAAAATCGTAATTTCTTACGACAAAAGCGGTACAACGCGATTAGCATTTTTTGGCAACTAAAAATGTAAGAATAAGTATAAAAACGTCAAAGCATGTTGTATAAAATCGTCAAAATTGACAAAACTAAAAAACGTCAAAAAATCACGTTTTTCAGGAATTTTCCGAGTTTTCCACTAAGAGTTTTCTATTTTGGAATTCGAAAAGCTACACCGGAACAATTGCACACAAAATTCCATACTAAAAATTACGAACAACTGAAAAAAAATTTGAGCCCAATCGGCCCAGGCGTTCTCGAGTTATGGAGTGACAATAAAATGTACACTTCTTTTTATATATATAGATTAATAAACACGTATTCGTAACGAAAAGATAGTTACTAAATGTAGGTTCCGTGCAACTCTGAATGGAAGGTATCAGATCACGGCTGACATTTTCAATTCCAACAAAATAAGTTGTGGCAAATAATAATCACTGATAAAATTGCAACTTGTTAGGTAGGTTAAAAAATCTACATATACATATATGCACGAAGAAGTTTAAAACCCGCGTCTGCTCTCTGCCTCATCAATGGATGTGTTCTCCAGGTAAACAATCGTTCCCCAATGATCGAATCTATGCTCGGGAACAATCGGAATACCACTCGACCAAGGATTGTGGATTCAGATTGTCATATGGGAACAAGTAATATGTTACAACAACAATCACTCCAATCAATGATTAACCGGTTGATACTACACTCGGTGTCCGCTGATCCATTGTAATTGACCTGAGGAGATCGAAGTTAGATAGAGGTATTGAAAGAAAAGGTTTAGAAGCCAAAGAAATTCTGAGTGTCAAGATTTCTTAGTATGCACAGATTACACATTAGTATTTAAGGCTTTCTGGAATAGAATCTGCTTCCATTTGTATAACAACAGACTTTTGAGTTAAATTCTTCAAGCTTGGTCCTATGATGCTCAACGAACGGTAAATATGGACAAGCAATTATGTACAATTGTGCATTTGAAATATTTGGCTATATAAAACAGCCAGCGATCTAACAGTTCCAAAGGTGTACCAACTGATTAGCCTAACATTCTCCTTGATTAAAACCATGGATCGCATTGGCGGCGGAATGGAAGAGTTGCAGATACCAAACGATCTGCTGGATTTCATCAACACGCTTATGTTAGTTTAGGTTAGTGTGACTGAGAGTTCGTCCCATGGAAGCTAACCCAAGTACCGGTGATGTCGTTTTGAATGGTCACGTTACCCTAAAAAAGTAGAAAGCAAAAGAATGTGCCAGTAATATATTGAGGATATCCGATGTGGCCGTCGGTGGTGCAATGGTTAGTGTGCGCGCCTCTTGTACAGGAGATCCTGGGTTCGATTCCTGCTCCGACCACCTTAAAATTTCTTTCGACGACGATCACCTCGCTTAATGACGGCAACACTATCGAGTACTTAGCCATGAAAAAGCTTCTCAAAATACCGTTCAGAACCGGTGTAAAACTGTAGGTCCCAATCAGTGAGTATAAAGCTATAAAGCGCACAGCTCACTGTTTGTGAGAAGCTCTCCGTAATTCCTTCATGGGATGTAATGGGAAACCATTTATTTATTTATCCGATTATACCCAATTAGTATTGTTAATGTACTTTAGAAACAGAAAGAGTTCGATACTCCCCAGTTCCCCAGTATGTCTGCCAAGGCTGAGCACTGCTACTTATATTGTATCCCTATGTTAGCAACATGTCTACCAATTGTCCAGTGACGGGTTATGACAACTGCCATTTTGGCTATTGTATTCCTGTTCAGAGTTATCAGAAACTCGGCTCTTTTATCATCATATCTAGGCCAAATATTCGCCAAGTAGTAAGTTCTCTCCAGTTTTAATCTGCCCCGTCTCCATGCGGTATGATTGTTTTGAATTTTTCCGGAAATTAAACTTTTGACTAGTATAGTCCGTTGTTTCAGGTATGACCTCACTGGGCAAAATGAACAGAATGCTAATAGGACCACAGTTTCGTTGGGTCCAACATTTCAACTCTGCGCACTTTTAGCCAATATACTCTTACCACATTGTTCAATCGGAAGTATATTCAGCATAGTATTGAGAGCAGCAGAGGGGCACGTTCGTAATGCCCCTGCCACGCCAACTCATCCGGTTCTCTGTACTGTTGACAATTTTCTATATTTTCCGAAAGCCGGCCAACATACCGGTACTCCATACGTCACGATGGGTCTAACCACATCAGTATACTGGGCCTCACCACATCAGTATAACTCTATGTTCAATGGTACGTCAATGTTACAATGTGGACAAATAATTTATTGCCAAAATGTTTACCCCTGGCTAATCCAGTGCTTAGAGCAGTTTGAAGTCGACCGGGATATGGTAGTGGGTCAGTCAAATGCTAACGAACAGGTGGATTACCTGTGGGGCGAATAACATACACATAAGGGACAAAGTATTTGGCGGATTATATCACCAATTCTCAGAGTCATCGCCATAAACAGTCTAGTCAAAATTTTGACCAATAAGGAATTCAAGCTCGTCTGTTATGCAGACGATATGGCGATTCTTCTTAAGGGGAAAACCCAAATATTCCTTGCAGAAGGACCTCAAGGCTACTTGAAGTATCGTGTAAATATGTGTATTTACGAGCTCCTTGAAATACTAAAGGGTTATCCACTTCGTGGTTTCAAAAGTATAGTGCTGGAATTCGACATCTGTCAAACTAAGTTGTTAAAACCATTTTTTTTCTTTTCAGTTGAAAGTCTGACATTGACGAAAATGGATCGCTTAACTATCACACAACGCATAAAAATTATTAAAACCTACTACAAAAATGGTGATTCTGGCACAGCCACATACTGTGCTTTAAGAGGAGATAATGGTTTACATAATCATCCAACTACGCAAGCAATTGGCAAAATTGTGAAGAAATTTGAAGAGACTGGAGCGGTTACAGATATTGTAAGGCCTGTGCATCATCGTTTCGCTCGTTCCGCTGAAAGTATCGCTGCTGTAAGTGAAAGTGTTGCCGAAGACCCGAATGTGTCGATTCCTCGTCGATCTCAGGAATTAGGACTGTCTTCCGGCACATTATGGCGTATTTTTTGCCTGCTATTGAAGAATACGACTTGGAGAACATGTGGTTTCAACAAGACGGTGCCTCATGCCACACAACTCGAGCGAATATGGCTTTATTGCTGGCCGCGTAATTTCTCGTCGTGGCGATATCAACTGGCCACCAAGATCATGCGATTTGACACCATTAGACTTTTTTGTGGGGCTACGCGAAAGACCGTGTTTATGCAGATAAACCTTTAACTCTTGAGCACTTAAGAACCAACATTCGTCAAGTTATGGCTGAGATACCGCCCAATATGTGTCAAAAAGTGGTCGGAAATTACCTCAAAAGAATCAATGCTTGCAACACTTCGCGTGGTGGTGATTTAAATGATGTAGTATTTCACACATAATGTCAACGTTCAAACTTTATAATAAAAAAGAAATATCATGAAAAAAAATATTTTATATGTCTTCTATTTACGTTTACTTTTGAAACCGCAAAATGGATAACCCTTTATATTCAACAGGGTCTAATACCCGGGGGTAATCCTGGATCGGAAACTACTTTGAAATACCACACAGAGAGCAGATTGGAAAAGCCTCACGGATGTTGGCCTATTCGCAGAGGAGCTATAAGATGACATACTGAAGCTACACGAGCGTGATAAGGCTGATTTTGAATTACACATTGGTAATCTGGTAGACGAAAATGCAGAAGACTTGAAACATTGGAAAAAAGCAAAAGGTTCAACGCACGTGCTGTCTGGTTGCGATAAGGACCACATAGACCAGTGCAATGGATACAACACTTTCATTAAACCCCATTGTGGTACAATTTAAGTACGAGGCGGACTTGGTGACAAAACGATTACAGGCCAAAGAAGAATAGATCCGAGATCCGAAATTCTTCACTACTAGCAGCTTTGGGATCATATGGACTCCAGCGTACCGCGGCATCTTGGGAAACGAAAGTGCAGATTAACTGGCTCAGAGAGGCGGTCCAACCGGCGAACTGTTGATATGGAAAAAGCGAAACCTTTCAGGCTATAAAGACCAAACTTTAACAATGGGCAAGAATAACCAACATAAGATTACGGAACGCACTAGGCAGGAGCAGAAAGGTAAAGATTTACTGGACAAAACCAGAGGGCTGATAAAGCCGAACAAACTCGAACTGAGCCCACTCATGGGTCTGCTAACTGGAAACTCCACTCTGCGGGTACATCCATATAAAATAAAAGCGGACCGATGCAAATGAAGGCAGGGCATGCGAGGAGGAGATGGAACACTTTATCTGTCAGTGTCTTGCTTTTGGGTGATTAAGACTCCAGCACGTCTCAGGTGATCGTGTGGAGAATTCAAGAACGGATTAGAGAACACGGAAGAAATTTGTACGCAGCACGTGTTTTCTATTGAGCGCATTCCATTCCTACCCCTGGCTTAAGTGTATGCCCAGAAATGGGTCATGAATCGAGGCCCAATTGCGTCGAATCCTCTTTTTCAACATAACCTAACATAACAATTCCCTTACTAGTATAATAACTTCCAACAGACAAATAACTGCTGTTGTAGCCTTATTGAGCAATAGACTCAAATATTTTCATATCAAACACAAGAGGCCCTTAAGATTTATTACCACCTGCCTAGCTGTTTTTTAAAACCACCAATGCAAGTTCACACTTTCGTCAAAAGGGAATACAAATATTCCATACAAAATGGAATGCAAATAACGAACAAAAATCCCATATTAACAACGATAATATGTCCAAACATGCACTCCCACCACAACCCACCAAACAAATACCCATAATATTGCGCCAGACATTGATGGCTGGCTGTAAATAGGAAGTAACAGGTTATAAATGTCAATTCCATTCAATGACTGTATGTGTGTGCGAGTGTCTGCAAAAAACCCTCATGGAATATATCACCATACGTCTGTCTGTCAATCACCCTAGATTGACTAACGAATAAAGCGAACAGATGTATTGTACAAAACTTAATAAGGACAACTAATGTATTGATTTCTTGGAAGAGCTAAGTTGAACCTCAAGAATAACTACAACAGCCCAACGAACTCCTTCCGTCCATAGCAAAAAAAGAAAGAAGAAGAAATGAACGTGTAAAAATGGGGTCAGTAGACCATATCTTAAAGAAATTACAAACAGCTGTACTGGTTCTCTTAGTGCTGGTTTCTTAAAATTATGAAAATTGGACGTTAGAGTGCTCTTATTACCGTTCTATTAGAGTGTTCAAAAAACCGACATTTTGCAATAACCGGTTTACGGCGTATTCGAAATATAATTTTTTCGGAAACTACGTTTTCGGTTTCCATTTCGTTTTGAATGGGAAACAATATGTTTAAATATTTGCAGAAAAATAAAATCAGCACAAAGTAAAATGTTCTTGTCTTGTTTCCTTTGTCCATAAAAAGAATCAATTATTATTCAAAAAATATATTACCATTATTCAGGTCTTAATATACTTAAATTGTCTTAAAAAAACTCATCGGTTAATATTTTTCTTATGAAGACAAATAGAACTTATGAAGACAAAAGAACATGACATGACATGACTTGACTTGACTTGGCTTCACTTGGACTTGGACCTGACTTGAAATGACTTGACCTGACCTGACTTGTCTTGACCTGACTTGTCTTGACTTGACTTGGACTTGGACCTGACGTGACTTGACTTGACTAGACTTGACTTGACTTGACCTGACTTGTCTTGACTTGACTTCACTTGGACTTGGACCTGATGTGACTTGACTTGACTTGGAGTTGGACCTGACGTGACTTGACTTGAATTGAATTATAATAAATTATTTTTTTTTTTAATATTATATTATTGAATTGAACTGAATTGACTCTTGAATTGAATTATAATAAATTAAATTGAATTGACCTGAATATTCTTATTCGTGTTTCAATCACAAAAATTCACTGCTGTATTTAAATTAGACAACTACGTTTAATTTTTATATTGAAATGTAAATCGTATTCCAATTCGGAATGCGTGATTAAAATAAAATTGACAAGTTAATAATACTCGCCGTTGTACACTATAGGGCCATACATTTTTCTCTCGAAGACTCTAGATATGTTTCGTCTGCTTGCTATATGACCCAGAATTCAGCGTCATAAAGTAAGACAGGTTGTATAAGAGTCTGGTATAGCTGGACTTTTGTTACTCGAGAGCGGGCTTTATCTCTAAAGTGCTTGCTTAGACCAAAATAACATCTATTCGCAAACACAATTCTCCGCTTCATCTCAAGCTGAGTTATATCGGTAATCAATGTTCACGCTTTTGTCTAATCGCGTGGAGGCCCTGTTCGTTGAAACCATTAATTTTATCTTATCCTCGTTTACTGTCAGACCCACTTTTAATGATGTATGTGAAGATAAATTCGAATATAACTTCCAGAGCTCTGCCGGCAGAGGAATTGGCTGCGGTCTGTTAATTAGTTAACAGACCGATGTTAAACAGCTCTAATATACTGATTATATATAAAATCACTAAGTTTTACAAATGTAAAAGGAATTATAATGCGATATTATGTCAGGAGTTTTGGGGAATCTGTATGACTGCAATATATAATATTTCAAAGCATTGGCAAAACTATGTTTTCAAAAGGAATCAGGATCAGGATTCAGGTTCCGTCAATAGGAGTAGTATCAAATAATAGGTATTGGTGTCTAGTTGAATAATTTCATTGACGCAACCTTCCCCGTTTGGCCACCATGGACGCACTTAATCCGTCCTCCATATGAAAAAGTTATATTCGTCGAAGAATATGATATTCCGAAAGTTTTTTGGGAAATCTGGGTCTGAAATTATTAAACTAGACACCAATACCTATTATTTGATACGAGACCCATTGACGCAAACTTCCCGGTTTGACCACCATGGACGCACTTAATCCGTCCTCCATATGAAAAAGTTATATTCGTCGAAAAATATGATATTCCGAAAGTTTTTTGGGAAATCTGGCTCTGAAATTATTCAAATAGACAGCAATACCTATTATTTGATACTAGTCCCATTGACGCAACCTTCCCCGTTTGGCCACCATGAACGCACTGAGTCCGTCCTCCATATGAAAAAGTTATATTCGTCGAAGAATATGATATTCCGAAAGATTTTTGGGAAATCTGGGTCTGAAATTATTAAACTAGACACCAATACCTATTATTTGATACTAGTCCTATTGACTGATTCCTTTTGAAAACATAGTTTTGCCAATGCTTTGAAATATTATATATTGCAGTCATACAGCTTCCCCAAAACTCCTGACATAATATCGCATTAAAATTCCTTTTACATTTGTAAAACTTAGTGATTTTATATACAGGGTGTCCCCTAAACTTTTGTCTAAACTTAAACACGAGATAGCTGAGAACAAGAGCTACATTGTTTGTTCTTACGCCAATTGCCTAGGTGGCTTCGTTTTCGAGATATTCGTGTTTAAAATAATTGAATTTTTAATTGCACTTTTTAAACTAGAAAAACTACTTGTTTAATTTGCAAGAAATTAAAAAAATTTTTTGAAAAAGTTGATTGCTTAGAGTTTTTTCCCTTTCTGTCATTTTTCTCGTTTCTAAATTTTTGTCGTCATGAAATTCTCCTTCCAAGAATACGGTGATATCGTGTACCATTATGGAAAAGCTGATGGAAACACTTACGAAAAAAAATTTCGTTAATTGAAAACATTTTAAAAAAAAATTCGTTTTCATTTCAAACGAAAAATAAATTATTTAAAATCAATTTTGAAGCAATTTTCAATGATATTTCTTTTTCATTTAAAAAGTAGATTATGCATTTATTGAAAATGCATTCAAAAATGAAATTATTTTAAACACGAATATCTCGAAAACGAAGCCACCTAGGCAATTGGCGTAAGAACAAACATTGTAGCTTTTGTTCTCAGCTATCACGTGTTTAAGTTTAGACAAAAGTTTAGGAGACACCCTGTATAATCAATATATTAGAGCTGTTTAACATAGGTCTGTTAACTAATTAACAGACCGGTGCCAACACCACAGTAACTTCAGCTTAACCTATTCAGCATACGCGAGCAGCATGTGACTTTTGCTGCCATTAAGATATTAAAGAGATCCCACAATAGGGTGTCGCCTTGCCTGAAGCCTCGCTTAGTTTCGAAAGGTTCGGTAAGATCATTACAAACTATCACTGTGGATTTGGTGTTCGTCGGTGGTGCAATGGTAGTGTACGCGGTTCTTGTGCATGAGAACGTGGGTTCGATCCCTGCTCTGACCATCTTAAATTTCAGGGTGTGTACAACTAAAACGCGCACAGCTCACTGGTTTGTGAGTAGCTCTCCCTAATCCCTTCATGGAATGTAACGGGAACCATATATTTTTATATATTTATTTTGGTGTTCATCAGATCATCCTCCAAAAGCGTATGAGTTTTGCAGCTCAGACATTGCTTCGTAGAGTTTCTTCAGTATCGGGCTATAGACTTTCGTGGGTTTTCTACAGCATTTGGCGTAGCGTGAAAATCTGGTCAGTTGTCGATTTTCCAGGCCTAAAGCCCCACTGGTATGGTCCAATCAGTTCAGCGATAATTGGTTTTAGTCTTTCGCACATTATACTTGATAGAACCATAAATGCTAGGGATAAAAGGTTTATTCCACGGTAGTTGGCACAGAGAGTCGGGTCACCTTTTTTAAATATGGGACATAGTATACTGAGACTCCCATCGACGGGCATGCATTCATCTAACCAAATTTTGCTAATGACCTGATGCACGCACCTTATCAGCTCATCGACGTCAGCCTTAAACAACTTCGCCGGAAATCCATCGGCTCCTGCGGCTTTGTTGTTGTTAAGCCGGGTAATAGCTGTTCTGAACTAATCTTGGTTAGGAGGGGCAATCGACGTCATCGTCCAAATTGTGATCGATTGTCACACCGTCATTGGATATCTCAGGTACCAGGAGCGCGGAGAAATTATCTCTTTATATTCCCAACATGCTCCGCTCATATGCGACGAAATTTCCGTCCTTGTCTTTACAGAAGGGGGCCCTGAACCATTAGTTCCGTTTTTGGTAGCATTTTCCGACTTCGTTCTTTCTTCTGTATGTCTCAATTTGTTCACTCTCACACTTTCCCCACTGCCGTTTCTTACGCCTAAAGAGACAGTTTTCCCCTATACCACTCAGTCGCAGCTCGCGTTGCAATTGACTGAAGCATTGCCATACGTGCAGCTTTCATTTCATCATTTACCTTTCATCTAAACTAATTGGGACCTACAGTTTTACAACGGTTCGGAACGGAATTTTGAGAAGCTTTTTCATGGCTAAGTAATCGATAGTGTCACCATCACCGTCCACCGTGGCCGTCGTCGAAGGAAATGTAAGGTCAGAGCAGGGATCGAACCCACATTGTATCACCGCCATTGTATCACCGACGGCCACATTCTAAGTGCATATCCGTAAATCGTCGTCCTTATAACGTCCCAGTTCACCGGGTTTTCGCATTTTACCTACTGCCAAGATATTTGATTGATCAGATCAGACGCTGACCAGGATGCAATATGTAGAACCTGGGTTTTCCTCTTTTGGTTTCTATCCGCCGTTGGCCCGTATGTTTGGCTCATCCGCCTTCTAAGGACAAAATAATATGCCCGATAGTTTGATGAGCTTCATTGACATCAGTCACCTGCTAAACCTGAGACATATCAGTGATCGCATAACCTATCAGGCTGCTCATTCGTTTCGTCTTCTCACTCTAGCTAGCTAACGGAGGTTTCCGATAAACCATTGCCCAGGACATACGGCGTGCAAGTAGTGAGCTGCTTGGACTGCCATATGAAGGAATCATTTCTGGCCACTCCCAAGTGAATGGCTATCACAAATTTTCCACCTCCATTGACAGTCTCATTCATATTCACGTCAAACTTATTTAAATTTGAAAATCATATTCGAAAAATAAATTATAAAGCATAAACAATTAATTTAAATTATTTACTTGTTTTTCAAATTATAAAACCATTTGCAAGTTAAAAAAAAATGTTTAAAAAATAGATATCGGGTTGCTAATTAAAAAAATACATTAATATTTGAAAACAGGATAATTTGTGGTTTAATTTTTAAATTTTTGTAAAAATATTTAACACAAATCGAGTAAACCCCAGTTAAACAATGTCAAATAACCGGTTTACGGTATAATTCCGCACACGGTTTATTTCCAAAATTCGGTTAACCGGTTTCGCTGGTTTTGAAAACTCTAAGTACTGTGTACATATGTATGTACTATTATTAATAAAATTTAAATTAAAAAATTTCTAAAGGCAAGGAGCAACAGTATTTGTATGTTCTAAATCGGGGGAGCACGTAGTTTTGCATTTTATATTCCCTTCCCAAGAAAACGTTTCCACTTGACATTTCTTATAATCACCTGTTCAATAATAGTTGATGGTAATATAATATTATTAGTTCCAGTCGCGGCACATGTGCGAACATTGGCAATTTACTTTTGACCCAATTCACACAAATCGATAGTTTCAAATGCAATTAGCCAAATTGCTATACAAGTTTTTCCCGTTATGGGTCTGGGGAATTGGATTTAGCAACCATTTTATGCGTTTTATATGTTAACCAGAATATGTGGGACAATAACTGTTGATTTATGATAATAAAATATGAATTTATCTTGGCATGTTTTGATAAGGGTACCCCGCCGTATACATTTCATAAATTTAAAATCAAAAACAAACAATTTTCATCACATCCTGCGGAGTGATTGAAGAGTGGTGCTTTTCACCAGCAAAACGTAGTACGAAGCTGAACCTGCATTTCAGGTTGACAACAATGCATTTATCTCTACACGGAATAAAGTAAATGTGTAGACCTGTGCAAGTAGTAGTGGGTTATTGTATGTAACTATTTTGCACAACATTATTGACACTATTTGCAAAGAAAATGCATGTCCACAAATTCCTTGACCTAACAATTATCAGAGCAATTCTCCAACGCTAGTTGTAAACATCCCTGTCATAGGCAGAAATTTTCAACAATTCCGTTTGTATTTATCAGGGTATTTCGATGACCCAGCTGGTCGGCCTCCTAGCTGCAAATTTGATACAGGATCGAATTTCAAAGAGAATGAGCGATAGGCTAATTGGAAATTCCGACTTCAAACTTGATTTTATTGACACTTATGACTTGTAGAAGAACTTTATTTGCAATAAATTAGTTTTGATTTGAAGAACACAATAATTTTCTTTAATTTTGGAACGAAGTTCCTTATCGCACGTTGCGGGTGGGGGCTAAATGAAAAATTTTTAAACAACTTTTTTTAACTACTTTATTACAACCCATTATTATCAACTATATTGGGTACTTTTGGTTTGGTTTAAAGGGAAGTTGTCTAGGTGGAGCCTGTGTATTACATATTGTAGTTTTGAACCCAATAAAATTAAACTTAGAAAAGCCAAAGTGCAAGACTTGCAAATCCGTGACACACAACCCTCAGCATGGAATTGCATTTGGCAGCACTCTTACACTCGTATTTTTGGTTTGTGTCCAGACTAACAAATTTCTTGTTTAATGGGAAATTTTCTTGGTAGAGGCTGTTTATTACATATTGTAGTTTGAACCGAATAAAAAGTAAATTTAGAAAAGAAAAAGTGAAAGAAGTTTAAAAAAATAACATCTTAAAGAAGTACCTTTGCTTAAAAAAGTAAATTTTCTTACAAAAAGTACCTTTTCTTAAAAAAAGTAATTTTTTAAATAAGTACCTTCTCTTAAAAAAGTACATTATCTTACAACAAATTGCCCTTTCTTAAAAAACTACATTTTCTTTAAAGAATACCTTTTTTGTAAAACAAAACAACTTTTCTTGAGATAAGTACTTACTTACTTACTTATCCGGTCTCGGACAACCCCGGGGGGTCAGGGACCTTACAAAACGAAGATAACATATTTCGCCAACCAGTTCGATCTTTTGCTTTATCTCTCCAGTTGGCAATACCAAGTGTACGCAGGGATTCGTCAACCTGATCCCTCCAGCGGAGTCTTGGTCTTCCTATTTTTCGTCTTCCTTCGAGTTCGGTTTCGAAAACCCTTCGCGCTGGTTCATCTTCATCAATTCTGAGATAAGTACCTACTCTTAAAATTGTATCTGTTCTTTGGTAAAAAAAAGCTTTTCTTCAAAAAAAATACCTTCTCTTAAAAAAAATACCTTTTCTAACAAAAAATCCTTTTCTTAAAAGTACCATTTCCTAAAAATAGAGTACCGCCCTTTCTTTTGTTTTCTTGTGATAAGTAGCCTTCCTAAAAATAAGTAAATTTTCTTAAAAAATAACCTTATCCTAAAAAGAGTACCACTTCTTTAAAAAGTACCTGTTCTTAAAAAAGTATTATTTGTAAAAAAAATTCATACTCTTAGGCTTTTTCTTAGCTTAGTGACGGCGACACTATCGAGTATTCAGCCATGAAAAAGCTTCTCAAAATACCGTTCGGAACCGGTGTAAAACTGTAGGACCCAATCAGTGAGTGTAAAACTAGAACGCGCACAGCTTACTGGTTTGTGAGAATCTCTCCCTTCTTCTTCCACGGCATGTAACGGGAAACAATTTTTTATTTTATTTTAATAAAAGAAGTACCTCTCATCAAAGAAAGGACCTCTTCGGGAAAATATAATACATATTCTTACAATAGGGGCCTAAAAATATACTTTTTAAAACAAAATACATTCAATAAATAAAAAATGTATTAACAAATATTTATCATTTTACAAGATCCATTTAAATTACCGTATTTGTCAACAGGCGCCTTAGGTGTGTTGGAACTAACTAGTACATAATTTGTAGCGAAAGGAACTTCGTTCCAACCGGGTGTCCCCTGACACCTCATGTAATTTTTATTTGTATCACGTCTAAATTCTGGCAGAAAAAAAATGGCATAAGAAAACCATATCAAAACTGTCGTTAGCCCTGTAACATTCGACGAGAATTCGGTGGAACTGAAACACACGTGCACGCTCTTTATATCTTATTTTAAGGTATTTATTTTAAAGACTTTATAAAGCAACACAAAAATCAGGTTCAGCTCCGACTACGCTTAAACAGTGTTATTTCCGAAATTAGATCCAATTTAAAAGCCACGTATTGAGCTCAAATTAAACTTTCCTTCCCATAAGAACTGCGTGTATACAAAATTTCGAAAATTTCGTGAACTGAAAATTTCGCTAGCGGTATAGACAATTTCGTAAACACATTCAATTACAGGGTTGTTATACCAACGATAGTTTGATAACACTGTGACACAAATTAAAGGAATTTGTTTCGGGCCTCAACCAAACCATAAAATTGTGAAAGTACATGGACGTGGTATCACAAAACCCCGGTCGGTTTTGCCCCTATATGTAAAAAATTTTTTTACAGGTCGAAGAAAGTTTTGGAGGTAGTTCAGGGCCCCATTTCAGATTTTACTTCAATAAATCCTAAACAGGTCCAAATATTGCACTGCAGCCTTTGTCAATATTGTAGCTATTTTTCCATTTCACAATTCCCTTTAATATATTTCTAAGGAAAATTACACTGTTAATCGATTATTTCATGAAACGTCATGAAAAATGTCGCATATTTTATATGTTTTGACTTTCTTGCCTAACGGTAAATAAATGGCGGTAGATGTCTTCAAAAGAATTGTAGCTTATAAATTTCTTGATAACTCTTTTGAATACAGTAATCAACAAAAATTATATTTAGAGCTCCAAAATTGGTGTATAAATGCTGCGTTTAACCATATTCTTTAAATATTCGCCTATATGTATGTATTCAGTATAAAGCAAATTACAAACTGATATCTTATACAAAGTTGTAGTGCTTAATATACTTAACAATATTGTCAAATACACTGTTGAACAGAAATGACATTTTGGGTTCCAAAATGATTGTACCAATTCAGAAATTTAAAATTGTTTTAAATTTTCGCTTATAATTTCTATACTATTAACACAGAAATAAAATAATGTTCTCCAAAGTTGTACAACTTAAGGTTTTCGACAAAATTACCAAATACATCAACGTCCAAAATTGTCACATATGGTCTCATATGATTTGTTCATAGCGTAGATATGACAATTATGAACAAAAACGCTATAAACATCCATATTTTTGTATTATGCGCCCATTTCAGATCATATATGACATTTTAGGACGTTGATATGTTTGGCAATTTTGTCGAAAGCGAAATTTTCCTTAGAAATGTGTTAGAAGGAATTGTGAAATGGGAAAATAGCTACAATTTTGTCAAAGCAATATTTCAAGCTGTTTAGGATTTATTGAAATAAAATCTGAAATAGGGACTTGACCCACATCCAAAATTTTCAACGGCCTGTTAAAAAAATTGTTACGTATAGGGGCAAAACCGAGCGGGGGTTTGTAATACAACGTCCAAGCACTTTCACAATTTTTTGGTTTGGTTGAGGCCCGAAACAAATTCTTTTCATTTGTATCATAGTGTTATCAAACTATTGTTTTCGTACGAAAAATCTTTGGTATAACTACCCTGTAATTGAATGTGTTCACGAAATTTTCTATACCGCTGGGTATCAAGCAAGTGAAATGTTAGAGAAATTTTCAGTTCAACGACCTGTTAAAAAAATTGTTACGTATAGGGGCAAACCCGAGCGGGGGTTTGTGATACAACGTCCAAGTACTTTCATAAGTTTTTGGTTTGGTTGAGGCCCGAAACCCACTATTGCACAGTGTAATTGGACCGAAATTTGGATTCTTTTGACAAGAAAAATTATTATCGCATATGTAAAAACAACCGAAGTAGACAGGACCAAAATTCGACACACCAATGCTATAGTTTCCACTCTAGAATATTGACAACTAAGGATGTACGATTAATTTTGATTAATAGATATCATGATTAATCAGTTAATCGAATAATCAGAAATGGTGATTAATCAATTAATTCGAATATAAAGTAATCATATTTGAATAATTTTATTTATTATTCAAATCTCACTAAGCGAGGTGACTGTCGTCGAAGGAAATGTAAGGTGGTCAGAGCAGGGATCAAATCCCCGATCTCATGTACAAGAGCCGCGCACACTAACCATTGCAACACCGACGGTCACTCAGTTGAGGTTCACGTATGCCTGTATTCCAAACGAGTATTAAATTAGAAAAAGTTTCCACCAAAATTCCAAAAATCATCCCTTTGAATGGACAATATCTCCTTTCTGTTTAAACCTATGGAGAAAAAAGACGCAATAAAGTCAGCAATCATAAAATACAGTGACTCACAAAAGTATTCGTTCCTAGGTATACAACAAACATAAATCAACTTTTAGACAATTTCAAATTCACAGACACATTTCTTTTGTTATCACACATTCAGAATTATGCCTACAGAAGGCTGTGCAAACAAAAAATAACACACAAATAATTTTTCGGCACATATTTCATGTCCCTCCCAAAGGTATTCGTTCCAGCAGCCTAAAGACCCGTTTCATACAGATTTTGTCATTTTTTTATATTATGTCTTGATATTTTTGTTCTATTGTCAACTTGACACATTACAACTTCAATTGGCATCGAATGCATTTTAGATTGCTTTTTATGTTGGTGTGTGCTGATCCAAATGTCCAGATGATACGAATTAAAGTTTTGTGAGAAGAAAATAGTCCTCTATCTACACAATGATCAACGAAATACATTTCAGATATTTTCGGCAGCAGCCCTAGAACCATTCGAATAATCACAAATCGCCTTAAAGATCAGCAAACATTCTGGAACATGTCACGTACCGGTTGTCAAAATTAATGGTCAGCCAGGGAGGAGAGGAGAATAATCCATGAAAGCCGTCGTAATCTGTATTTATAATTCACTGAAAACAACATTAGACACTAACCTGTCGACGAAACTATCCGTAGAATGTTCAGAACAAACAATATGCATCCTCGAGTTGCACGGAAGAAACCTTAAATATCCCATGCCAATGTTTCGAAATGGTCAGAATTCAATCAGACCTATTAATACCAACACTACTTCTGGGAACGTGTTATATTTATTGACGAGAGTCAATTTCATATTATTGGTTCAGTCGATCGAGAAACGGTATCGAGAAAGCCTGTAAAAGCCTTGCAAAAAAACAACTTAAAAGCAATGGTGAAATATGGTGGAGCATCGGTTTGGTTTGGGGCTGTATGTCGGCCCGAAGAGTTGGCAGCTTATGGTAATTTTTTTAGTCCTAAACACACCACCGCACACCTAAACACACCACCACAAGGTCCATATACCAACCCTATTGAGGACCTATGTCCATTTGGAAAGCAGAATCCGACAGCTCATAATTTCGTCTAAGGAAACCTTTAAAGAAGTTGTACACGAAGAGTGGGTGCCGAAAATTGGTGCAGTCTAGAGATCATTTACATATGGAGGCCATTTACATATGTCAAAGAATGAAAACCACGAATAATTTTGTGAGCCACTGTATATACATTCATTGACCTACCATTGACAATTTATGTACATACATATTTCAAATATAGGGCTTTTTTCGTAACTTATACACGTTAACTCATACAAAATGAAAACCTGCACGTAAAAATGTATAATTTTAGAAGTTGAGAATAACCCCGATAAAAGCTTTATATTGAGGAGGAGCTGAATTTTTCAGCTCGCGAGCTTTTCTCTGCTTTTCGAAAGTACATTTTCATAGAATATATTATTAAACAAAATAATGTGAAATTGATTATAATGGTGGATGGTTGGGAATACATTTCAGTGACCACCAAGGCATCTCATCAGCTCCCTTCTCTACAAGTATTTAAGTATATCATCACACATTGTCTAAACTCCTATTTGTGCGAAAATGCCCAAAATACTTTGCAATAGCCATCAATATTCACAACATTTTTTTCAAGATGTACGAGTATCTATTACAGGTGGAAGCGTTAGGACAGCTGGTCCGACCAAAAAGGATGTACAAGTAGGGGAGAAATAACCACCGCAATGGGGCAACCATAGATTAAATCTTAGTAGAGAAAATATTTGGCTCACTGACGTTTCTTTTCACACTCTTCGTGGTGCGGTCGGTGTGATTGAGAGATGTTTGACGAAAAGTGGCATACACCAGGTGGAATTACAATAACTTCTTGCTTTAATTTTTCATGTCGTTTTGGTGAAAAACTGTGAAATTTAAATGTGTTTTACACTTTTTTATTGACTGTTAAGTGCGGAACACAATTGCGACGTTTCGACGTACGGCGTCAAAAATTATACGCTGTCAAAAATAAAACACACATGTTGTTATGATCTCGCCCACAATTGACGACGACAACGTATTGGTGTTTTTGCGTCGTACGTTCAATTAGATCTATTTCTATTTTTTACGCCGCGTACGGCGTATAAGTTCGTATCTGATGTTTCAGACGGTTTGTTTATGTTTGATAATAAAATGCAAATTTGGTGAAATTATTTATAAAATAAAACAATTGCTGATAAAAAATGAGCGGAAATAATTTAAATGAAAAGGAAACTTTATAAAATGTAAACATATGTATGTTGACGTATTATACGTTGCTACGTTGTACGCCGCTATTGTGTGCATGGTGGACGTATGGACGTATTTTCACTACGTTTTATGCCCGCACGTCGTACGTTGTACGTCGATGCGTCGCAATTGTGTTCCACACTTTACTGTTAGAATACATTTGTGTTGTATTTAACACTATAATTTTAACACACAAAACGAAATGCCGTTGTTGTTATTTTGTTCGTTGTTTTGAACCATTGCCTCTATCAGGCATTAGTAAAGCCATTCTTTTCAACATCGAACGTAAATATCACACCAGGCCAAATGTAATAAATTTGGTGGGAGAACTTTTAGATCTACTATAAGTATTAATCTATGGTGGCAACACTCTAGGAAGAGATCCAAAAAGTCGACGCGATTCACTCAAACGCTTTCTCTCGCGGGTCATAACTTGATTATTTCATACTTTTTACATACTTTATGTAATCATCATTTCCCTTACGGGATTTTTTATTCGGTCTGTTTTCTAATATTTAAAAAATGTATTCAAGCTCAAGACCTTTTTAAATATAAAACGTCTGCTGATGAAGATCTTGGCAAGATCCGAAATAGCTATACAGACAGCCTTGGTATCATTGGAACATTTTTATGCTCGACTTTTGAAAGTAATATAAAGAAAATAAGCTTTATATTATTTAAAAAGGTCTTGAGCTTGAATAAATTTTTTAAATACTTTATGTAATGTTATTAAACATGGTTGGAATTTCTATAGTTAGATACTGTAACATCATCAGAAAACTGCTCGTGTATTGGAATAATCAACGAAGAGAGTAAGAGAGAGAGAGAGCAGAGAAATGAGGCGCTTCACTCGTTGTTTGTTCTCTTCTTCGAGGGTTGCCACATTGCGGTGGTTTTTTCTTCTCTACTTGCACATCCTTTTTAGTCCGACTTTGTCAAATGTTGTTTATTCCAATCATAGACAAAGGAAATAATAGATATAGCGCTCCCATTGCCAACTTTGTTCACTAGGAGCTGTCCTGTACTACTGTCACTTTCACTGAAATTTCCCCTAATTCTCATTGAAGGTTATTCAAAATTGTGGGAAATTTTTGTGAAAGTAATTTAAACAATGGAAAATGTGACAAAATGTATGTGATTTTACATAATAGCATTTGTTTCTTATTAAAAAACTATTTCAAAGCCATGAGGCCGGTGTTGGGATATCAAGAGGAGAAAACCCCTAAGACCGCCCAAAGGTGAACATCCCGGAACGCATTTTTAATCTAAAAACTTCCCCGGTCAAAAACTGTAGCAACTTCTGTGGTCGCAGATGCCAAAACCGTTAGATTGTCTGAGGACTCTCACCAAGGAATGGTTGCTGAACCGGAATACGAACCAATTTTTTAATACATAGACGGTGGTGACTTGGCTTTGCAATTCGATGGCCATCAGATATTCTACTTTAAGTATCGTGTTGTATTCTTATATTCTTGATATTTCTGTTGAAAATAAATTTTTCTTTTGATATCAAATATTAAATTTTTATTGTCATATTTTTTGACTTTTTTTTTGGGAACAAAAAATCCAATTTTTTGCTTTCAACGACATCTAGAACATTACCCATTACACTAAAATTTTCCCAACACTTGTGCTTCATCTGTTAGTTTACTTTATCTACATATGATTCCAATTACCAAGATGTATCTAGTACAGGTGGTAGCGTTAAACAGCAGATTAAATTTGTTCTTGTCCTTGTTGCCGAAAATTACAACAATTCCTCCTGCTATAATCTGAAATAAATACATCTTGGCAATTTCGATCAGCTGAATTTGACAAGGTCGGCCCCTGAAATAAAAACAAAATGCCTTCAATTCCTACTGCTTCTACCTTACGTATTTTGCCATGATTTCTTTCCTATGCAGGCTTTCATCGAAAGCTATTGCACAGATGTTGTTGTTTCAAAAATAGAAACAACGATTAGCATGAGATTGGCGTATAGGGTACCTTCTGCGTATTTCTTCCATATTACTTGTATTATTCGATCTTTAAGATGTTATGTTCTTTAATAATTTTTCCGGTTCAAGACTGTTAATAATTAAAATTCCAACAATTTCTATAAGCCCCGAAATTTCCCGACATATGCCGAATAGTCCCGGTATCTCGGAATTGTCAAATTTTGAAATCCAGTGATTTACGAAACCTTCCCGATTGGCATCCCTAGTGCTTACGTTCCATTGTGGTGATGATAAAATTGTAACAACGTGTCATGTGGAGCATAAAAATGGGAGAAATGGCTTTCCAATTTTTTCTTCCTATTTTTGTTGTTATATGAAAATTTTGTCAACTGTAAAAACAATAAGAGTGTTTTGGTTACACCGCTTGCTTATATATTCGCTTGTTTTGTATGAAGTCTTTAGGGAAAACTTATCGATACGAGTCATTTTAGCTAAGTTTATACCATTTCTTTAGACATCGTTTACCATATTCAACCCTTTTCCATATTTTTGCATTTTCTTTGCAAAACGCGACGAATATTATTTAGCGAGATTTCGCAATGTTTGAAACAACCATGATTGGTCGTCGGCATGTGGTCGAGAAAAATAAACTGTTTAGTTTAATTTTTTTTACTAATGTCATTTATCAGTAACCGAAATTTTTTGTTATAGTGAGTTACCACCTCTCTCTGATTTACCTTGCAAATATTTCATGAAATAAATATTTCATCCTCTTCGTTCTCCATTTTTGTTTTAGCACATATGGTGTTACCATTGTTTGCAAAAATAATCTAAATTCCGGTCCCAAAACAATTGTTTTCGTACGAAATAACTTTGGTATGGCAACCCTGTAAGTGATTTTGTTCACGAAATATTCACATAGAGCTAAGTACAGAGAAAATTAAAATCGAGCGAAAATTTCGTAAGAACTAAATACGGGCCTTTACCAGAAAATGCCTCTGACCAGTTAGCTTCTGGAATGAGCTTCTCATACATTAACTCTTTCTGGGCCGGTGGTATACGATTTAAGGACATGTACCTGGAATGTACGAACGCTATACAGGACGGGTGTCACTTTCCAACTGGCGGATGTCCTCGCAAAATATAAAGCTAACATCAAAGCTATGGTTGCACCAGAAAGAAATACTGCGATATTTACTACAGCTGCCATGAGCGAAAGCACGAATTCGGGTGCGGATTTCTAGTTGGCAAGAGACTGCGAAACCTAGTTTAAAGGTTCAGCCCAGTGAGTGACCGCATGGCCACAATTCGCATCAAAGCGAAATACTTCAATATCACGTTACTTTGTGTGCACGCTCCGACAGAGAATAAAGATGATGAGGTCAAAGAATCATTTTATGAGCGTCTGGAGGAAGTATACGAACGCTGCCCTGACCACGACATTAAGATGATTCTAGGAGATTTTAATGCCAAATTGGGAAAGGAAAGTGTCTTTCGACCAACCCTCGGTAATCACAGTCTATAAGTACATGAGACCACCTCCAATAATGGAATAAGACTGATAGACTTCGCCGCTGCAAAGAACATGGTGGTTAGTAGTACACGATTCCATAATAAGGACATTCATAAGGCGACCTGGATATCTCCTGATCAGCGGACGAAGAACCAGATTGTTCACTTGGTAATAGGTGGCTGACACTCTTCTAGTGCAATGGACGTACGTGCGATTCGAAGTGCCAATATCGACTCGGATCATTACCTGGTGGCTGCGAAAGTTCGCACAAGACTGAGCAGGGTGAAAAACGTACGAAGCCGAACACAGGAAAAGCTGGATATTGACAAGCTACAAATACCGGAGATATCAATGTCCTATCAATAAAAGCTCCCTTTCCTGCTAGGTCAGAATACCTCCGCTCCTGAGGACCCAGATGCGCAGTGGAAGGACATCTCCCATTCTTTGGAAACCGCTGCAAGGGCTGAACTTGGCTATCAAAAACCGCAGAAGGATAATCCATAGTACAACGAAGAATGTCGCATTGAAAGTAATGAAAAAGACGCTGCACGTATGGCAACGAAACAGTCAGTTACTACGCGTGCTGCGAGTGAGCGGTACAAGAGGCTGAGAAAGGAGGAAAACCAATTATTTAGGAGGTAAATATGACAGTGGAAGCAGAGAGAGAGAGAGAGAGTGAAAAGGCCGAAATGGGCAGGAGGAATGGTGAATCCCGAAATTTTTCCAGAGGGTAAGAAGATCGAATAACGAGCCTAATAATGGGCTACTCTCCTGCAAGGACGAGAATGGGAATCTGGTGACTGATAAGGAGTGTGTGCTCAAAATGTGGAGAAACCACTTTTCAGCACTATTCCACTCAGATTCCTCCCCTGAAGATCAGGAGATAATGATTGTGGAAGACAATGTATATTTAACCCCAACAAGACGAGATTAGATCGACAATCTCCCGGCTTAAGAATAACAAAGCTGCTGGTGCAGATGGGCTACCCGCTGAACGTTTTACGGCAGGTGGCGTGGGACTGATAGCCCACATGCATCAACTTACATATATGCGGTATATGGTCTCAGTGTATTGTGTCCTGTATTCAAGAAGGGTGACCGTGTGTCTGTGTCAACTATCGCGGTATCAGTCTTTTATCCATCGCGTATAAGGTCTTGTCGAGCGCATTATGTGAAAGACTAAAGCCAATTATTGAAAACCTGATTGGACCTTATCAGTGTGGTTTATTCACGCTACGCCAAATCCTGGAAAAGACTCGCGAAAAGCAAATCGATACGTACCATTTTTTTGTCGATTACAAAGTTACTTTCGATAGCCTCATACGGGGAAAACTGTACGAAGCTATGTCTGAACTTGGGATTTCGGCAAAACTGATCCGCCTCTGTAGAATGACGCTGACCAACACCAAATCAGCAGTGACGGTGGGGAAAGACCTCACCGAACCATTCTGAACCAAGCGAGGACTGACATTAGGCGACACACTTTCGTGCAATCTCTTCAACATCTTAATGGAGATAATAAGCAGAAAAGCTGCAGTAAATACGAACAAGAAAATTAACACGAAAAGGCATATGTTTCTGGCGTATGCTGACGACATAGAAATCATTGGGCGAAATTTGCGAGAGGTTACTGGAGTATTTTCAAGAATCAGTGAAGGTGGGCCTTGCTGGGCAAGACAAAATTGATGGTGTCAACGACTATATAAACCTCTCGACTTGGTCCGCACTTGAACGTTGACAACCGATTTAATGTTGAAGTGGTAGATGAATTTGTCTACCTTGGATCAACCGTGAACGAGGACAACGTCAGCCTGGAGATAAATAGGAGAATTGTGCTTGCAAATAGATGCTATTTTGGGCTCAGCAAGCAGTTTAGGAACAAAGCCCTCTCTCGATGGCCAGAAGTTCAGCTATATCAGACTCTCATTTTACCTATCTTGACATATGGCTCCGAAACTTGGGTCATATCGCAAGCGGATGAAAAACACCTGGGAGTATTGGAGAGAAAAATTCTCCTTAAAATATATGGTCCTGTTAGGGAAAACGGCGAGTACCGACGTCGCTGGAACCAAGAGCTATATAATTTATATTCTGACGTGAACATAGCTAGGCGAATCAAATTAGGCCAATTGCGTGGGCTAGGCCATGTTATAAGAATGAATGAAGATGAACCAGCGCAAAAAGTTGTCGATAACGTACCCGATGAAAGCAAGCAAAGAGGACGACCAAGACTCTGCGGGAAAGACCAGGCAGAAGAATCCCTCGGTATCCTTGGTGTTACCAACTGGCGAGAAAAGGCGAAGGATACAGCCAGTTGAAGGAATACGTTGAAATTTGTTTGTTTAATTAATATGTGTCTAATAAACTTAAGGAAAGTGTATTGATTTGGCAGAGTGGCGTTGTAGTAAACAAAATTGTATGGAGACAACAAGTGTATTTAATGGGACGAAACAAGGTCCTAATGCACTTATCGAAAATTGTTCAAATTTTATGCATTTATTAAACAATAAATAATTGAACACATGGTGTTCCAATCTGACTTGTATGCTCGTTGGTATGGTTATCGAACCACATCCTTGCGCAGTGACCTTGAAGGATCAACAGTCTTTCAACACATTTTTTTCAATAGATTACTATATTAACGGCCGATTTCACCATGTTCAGTTATCTTTCAGTTAGAGCTAACGAACAGTTCTCTGTCAGTTTGCATGGAATTTATAATTTTTAACTGTCAGTTAGCTTTAACTTTGTTTGGTGAAATTAGACGCAAGTACAAACAATTCCAACTTTTGTTTACATTTAACCGATTTCGTAAAGTGCCCCGGAAAGAGTTTACATGGGGTAAATACTTTGCTGTACACCCTAATATACATTCGATGAGCATAATTTTGTGTAATTACAAGCAACACAGACGCGATGTGTGCTCAACTATAGCAGAAAGTTTTAATTTGTTGACCTTTTTTAATTGAATTCATCAAAAGTTCAACTCAACAAAGAATGAGAAATGTGTGAACCCCTTCATTGGGCATTTGATACAATCTTAATATGATGACAATAAAACTTAATAAAAAAATCAAACATGAATTTACATACATATTTGGGAAAATATAACAATCGAAGTTTCTTTCCTCATCCGGGAAAGGCCAAAAATATGTCAAACATTTCATAGTCGGGTCAACCGACTTAAACATACCCTCACACTAAGTCATCCGAGTACCATTAAAAAGGGTTTATATTTTTTGCTGCCGATCAACCTTCAGTTAACCGAATGGGCGCTATATTATATATTATTTATATTATTATAAAAAAATTGTATATTGTTATTATATATAATATTTTATATTATTATAAAAATATATTATAATTATTATTATTATAATTAGGATCTATTGTGTTTTTGGGATTTATCATGACTGCCCGCCAAATGTTCGCCAAACATTTGTATGGGAGGTACAAAAATGGGCATGGCGAAGTTGTTCATTTGTAACACAAAACATTGCCCAGAGTCAAATTTCATTAAGATCGGTTGTAATTTACGGGATCTATCAACTTTTGTATGGGAGGTACCATAATGGCAAAATTGCCCATTTTCTATAGGATAACCCATCCCCATTTTTGACCGAAAATATAAAAAATTTAGAAAATATGTCTATATCTCAGAAATTTAATTTAATTTAATTTAATTTAATTAATTTATTGAGCCTTTTTAAGAACATTGAATGATTTTGAATCGTGTTAAAAGACAATATTTAAGAATCGTGTATTATCTTAAAAACATAAATTTGGAACAGTTACATACTTTGCAGGTTTTGTGACAAGAAATGTTTTCGAACAATATGATGTATGAGAACGCCCTTGCTCCCGGGACTACAATAACGTGAGAGTTTGTATTATCTCGAATATAAACAAATGTATATAAAAATAAATGCAGATATAAAAATATATAAAATGTACAAATTAAACTTAACACATATATAGGGACGTATAAAAACAAATGGAAAAATATTATATTAACCTCTATGGGTTCCCGCTATTGATTTTGAATAGAAATTGTAACAAATATTCACATTTGTATCAAAATTTGGTGGACTTTCCAATTGGTGATAAGTAGTTCGTATTCGTCCAACTATAAAGTTGTTGCCTATTGAAAATATCAACTATTATCTGATTTGGGTGGTCACGAAGTCTAGAAATGAATCTATTTAAAATATCGCAGACATATAGACCTATTGGCGTTATTCGCGACTCTCTATAAATTACATTATTTGAGTATCGTTTATTCTCAGATTCAAAGTATTTGCCTACACAGTGACGCAAAACTTTACGTTCTAAAATACCCAATTCTTTCATAATTATTGGGGAAATGCTAAACCAAATTGGAAATCCGTAGAGGAATTTTGGTCTAATACTTGTTTTAAATAAAAGTAATTTGGTATTTTTGGGTAAATTTTTATTTAGAAGAATTCTTGAAAATATATTTAATATTCTGTACGCTTTGTTCATCACACATCGTGTATGTTTATTAAATTTCATTAATTTGTCAAATTCAATGCCCAAGTATTTAAAGCTATTTTTGAATGGAATTTCCCGTACCGTCAATGTTCAATTTCAATCTTTTACTTTCCGGAACAACAAATGACCTGCACTTTCCGGAGGCATTTCTAATACAAATGGCCTCAGATTTGGAAATATTAATTTTGATACCCCAAGTTTCATAAAAGTGTTTTACTTTCGTTAAATGTTGTTTAACGTTATCTAAAGCTATAAGGGGAGACGACTAGTCATGAGAATAAAGAAGAGAGTCATCTGCATAAAGCAATCCGCAAGAATTATGATCATTGTGAGGAAAGTCATTCATGAATATGTTATATAAATGTGGTGCCAAAATAGACCCTTGAGGAACACCGGAGTAGGCATTTCCAAGATTTGAAAAAAGCTCATCAAACTGTACACAAAATAAACGGTTTGAAAAGAAACTATGAAACAATTTAACTATACTTGGTCTAAACCCCAATTGAATCATCTTGAAGAGAATGCCCCTATGTGAAGCATGGTCAAAAGCTTTTTCAATGTCCAAAGAAACTGCAACCGTACATTGTTTAATGCGTAAATTGCATACTATATCGTTGTGAAATTTCAAAAGAGCATCTGTTGTCGAATGTTCCCTTTTAAACCCAAATTGGTAATCCGATGTGTATGGACAATTCATATTCAGATACATTTTAATTCTAATGATTTTCTCAAAGAGTTTACCCAAATTTGATAGTAGAGAAATAGGCCTCAAATTAGTTATGTCGTTACTGCTTGCCTTCTTCTTAATTGGAACTAGTTTCGAAATTTTCCAAGCCTTTGGGAAGTATGAATTGCTTATACAATTATTAAATATTATCATCAAATACTCAAGTGCCTTCGTAGCAAGTTTCCTAATAATGTAATTTGAGATGTTATCCAGTCCATATGATTTTTTATTGTTTATATTACCAACAATATTTTCCAAATCAGATAATGTAACTAGATTTGAATCGTTACATAAGTTAAGCGCGGTATTTTGTGAGTTAAATAAAATAATATTATTCGGAACACAAGAAATATATTCAGAAATAGACTGATCAATTCTTTCAGTATCACCAATTGGAAAGTCCCTATATATGTTAGAAAAGTATTCTCGAAGCTTTTCCAAACATACAGATTTGTCGGAGATTACGGAGCCATCGACTGATAATTTTCTCAAATTACTTTGTCTTTTGTAATTTAAAATTTTATAAATGGATTTGTGAGCCCTAGGACCTGGTCTAAGTAGAGCGAAAATCGTACGAAACCAGACGCAGAGGAAGCTGGACATCGGAAAGCTGCAATTACCAGAGGTAGCCACAGCCTACTCAAGGAAGCTCTCGCAACTTTTGGCACAGAACCCACCCCCTCCCGATGACGATCCTGATGCGCAGTGGAAACCCATTTCCGACTCTATAAAAACTGCCGCAACAACCGTACTTGGTTTCGAAAAACCGCTTCGCAATAAACCGTGGTACGATGAAGAGTGTCGCATAGCAAATGACGAAAAGAACGCTGCACGTATGGTAATGCTTCAGTCAATTGCAACGCGAGCTGCAACTGAGCGGTATAGGGAGAAGAGAAAGGAGGTAAACCGTCTCTTTAGGCGTAAGAAACGGCAGTGGAGAAAACGCGAGAGTGAGAAAATTGAGACATACAGAAGGAAGAACGAAGCCCGAAAATTCTACCAAAAAGTTAAAAACGGAACTAATGGACATGGTTCAGGGCCCCCCTTCTGTAAAGACAAAGACGGAAATCTCGTCGCAGATGTGCAGAGCATGTTGGGAATATGGAGAGAGCATTTCTCCGCGCTACTAGTACCTGAGATATCCGATGGGACAATCGATCACAATATGGACGACGACGTCGATTGCCCCCCTCCTAACCAAGACGAGGTCAGAACAGCTATTGTCCGGCTTAAGAACAAAGTCGCAGGCGCCGATGGATTACCGGCGGAGCTGTTTAAGGCTGGCGGCGATGAGCTGATAAGGTGCATGCATCAGCTCATTAGCAAAATTTGGTTAGATGAAAGCATGCCCGGCGATTGGAGTCTCAGTGTACTATGTCCCATATTTAAAAAAGGTGACCCGAGTATTTGTGCCAACTACCGTGGAATAAGCCTTTTATCCATAGCATATAAGGTTCTATCAAGTATAATGTGCGAAAGACTAAAACCAATTATCGCTGACCTGATTGGACCATACCAGTGTGGCTTTAGGCCTGAAAAATCGATAACTGACCAGATTTTCACGCTACGCCAAATCCTGGAGAAGACACACGAAAAACAAATCGACACCTATCATCTATTTATCGATTATAAAGCAGCCTTCGATAGTCCCATACGGGAGAAACTCTATGAAGCAATGTCTGAGCTTGGTATTCCTGCAAAACTCATACGCCTTTGCAGGATGACCTTGACGAACACCAAATCCGCAGTGAAAGTTGGTAAGGATCTTACCGAACCTTTCGAAACTAAGCGAGGCCTCAGGCAAGGCGACACCCTATCGTGCGATCTCTTTAACATCTTAATGGAGATCATTATGAGAAAAGCTGCAGTCAATATGAATAAAACCATCAGCAGCAAAAGTCACATGCTGCTCGCGTATGCTGATGATATAGATATCATTGGGCGCACAATTAGAGAAGTTACTGCGGTTTTTTCGAGAATTGAGAAGGAGTCAGCAAAAGTGGGTCTGACGGTGAATGAGGACAAGACAAAATTAATGGTTTCAACGAACAGGGCCTCCACGCGATTAGACCAAAGCGTGAACGTTGATAACCGTTATAACTTCGAGGTAGTGGACGAATTTATATACCTCGGATCTGCCGTGAACAAAAACAACAACGTCAGCCTTGAGATCAAACGGAGAATTGTGCTTGCGAATAGATGTTATTTTGGGCTAAGCAAGCACTTTAGAGATAAAGCCCTCTCTCGAGTAACAAAAGTCCAGCTGTACCAGACTCTCATTCAACCTGTCTTGCTTTATGGCGCAGAATCCTGGGTCCTATCGCAAGCAGACGAAACATCTGTAGGAGTCTTCGAGAGAAAAATACTCCGAAAAATGTATGGCCCTATAGTGCATAACGGCGAGTATCGGCGACGCATGAATCATGAGCTGTATGAGCTTTATCCTGACATTGACATAGTTAAGCGGATCAAGATAACGCGATTGCGCTGGCTAGGCCATGTCAGTAGAGTGGATGAAGATGAACCAGCGCGAAGGCTTTTCGAAACCGAACTCGAAGGAGACGAAAAATAGGAAGACCAAGACTCCGCTGGAGGGATCAGGTTGACGAATCCCTGCGTACACTTGGTATTGCCAACTGGAGAGATAAAGCAAAAGATCGAACTGGTTGGCGAAAAATGTTATCTTCATTTTGTAAGGTCCCTGACCCCCCGGGGTTGTCCGAGACCGGATAAGTAAGTAAGTAAGGACCTGGTCTAACATTCCGTAGCCTTCTATTGAAAGTATTTTGTTGCTCAATTCGAACTAGTTCTTTAATAATAATGTTCAGTAATTGAATTTGTTTGGATACCAGTAAATATTGCGCATCGAGACGATTTAATGTTCTATTGAATATATTTTTCATTTCCCTTTGCCATCTGTACTTAACTTTATATAATTTTCTAATATTCTGCGAAACATTGAAACTTTTTTTACCTATTTCAATTGGTTTAGAATGAGATAAGTTTGCCTGAATAATCTTTTCCGTAAATTTGTCTATATACAAGTCAATATCATTATTGGGTAGGTTAGTCTCGGCATTTGGATAATTTTCCAATAATGATAAAATAATATCCTCTTTGTCATTACTCCAATGTACGCGTTTAAATGATCTAAACATTCGTGGAGATCGTATAATGAGGTAGTTTTATATGCAATTTTAAGGGAAAATGATCTGAAAATGTTGGAAAACTAGTTAGTTACATCAACATTTAAAGAGTCAAGATTAATCAAGTTTAAACTTACAATAAAATGGTCAATAAGTGATAACCCATTTGGGAAAGAAGGTGTTCGATCTGAAATCCTTACAAATTCTAATGGGAACATTTGAAGCCAGTTAAAAACAGCTGATCCATTCACATTATTCCCAGAATCTCCCCAAGAGGCATGTTTAGAATTAAGGTCCCCGCCAAGGATAACTCCATGGTAGTCCATTGAAAATCGGTAAATTGATGACAAACCGTCATAAATATCGTTTCGAAGAGAGTTGCAAGGAAAGTATAGTGAAGAAACGAGGAACTTTTTGCTTGTTCCATTACACAGGGCAACAGTGATTCTGCGGTGCGGGGTTTGTAAGGAAATTTTGGTGCATATGTTGATGAAGATCTAAGACTATAATTCGCTTTTTTTGAATTGACTCTAGTTCTCGAAATATACCGCTATTTTAAAAATTAAGGAGGTTTCACCACACATTTTAGCATAACTCGAGAACAGCTTGTTCGATTTGGTTAAGTAAAAAATTTAAAAATCCGCAGCTAAATTACCTTGATGTTACACCTACAATGTTTCTTGATAAAGTCAATATTTTCGAAAATATTCAGAAACTTTTTGGAAAAAAAAATTTTTTTCCTGCAAAATTGAAAATTTTTTCTTTTTTTAAAATTCATAAAAAATCAAAAATGTCACAAATACTGTTTTTTGATCTTTATTTATAAACATAGATATGTCACAAACAAAACAAGCCATATTTCAATAATATCCATTAACAAGTTTTGGTTTAATTCACAATTTAGAGATGGTATCCCATTTTGATAAAATTTTTAAATGAATATTAATAAGAAAAATATTCCATAATTATAAAAAAACACGAGTTAAGAAAACCGTTTTGTATGGGATTTTCTTTGGTACTTTTTGTTTGGACAGTCCCGTTGTAGGTTCCAGCAGTAGTCTGCCATCATATGGCTATCCCACCGGCCTTGGTATCTTTCCTCCATGATCTTGATGTCCTGGTGAAATCGTTCCCCTTGTTCTTCACTATAATCGCCGAGGTTCTCAGGAAATTTATCCAAATGACTGTGCAAATAATGCACTTTTATACTCATATTAGCTCCTAGTTTTTGGAAATTGTGGAGCATTTTGCTAACAATTTCGGCATAGTTTTTAGCTTTGTTATTCCCCAAAAAGTTTTTGACAACTGATACAAAGCTTATCCATGCTTCTACTTCCACCTGACTCATGTGATTTGTGAAATCATCGATGTTTATAAGAGTACGGATTTGTGGCCCGTCAAAAACGCCTGCTTTTAGCTTTTCTGTACTAAGACCAGGAAATGTTTGACAAATATATTTAAAGCAATCGCCATTCGTATCGAGAGCTCTGACAAACTGTTTTATAAGGCCAAGTTTAATGTGGAGTGGTGGAAGAATGATTTTTTCTCGACTTATCAAAGGTTCATGAACGATGTTAACTTTTCCTACAGTCATGTTCATTCTTGATGGCCAGTTTGTCCTGCTCCAGTGTTCATTTTTTGCACGACTGTCCCATAGACATAGAAAACAGGGATATTTAGTGTATCCACTTTGCTGACCCAGTAAAAAGTTTACCATTTTTAAATCTACACAGACGGACCACTTGTGTTGATGATATGAAATCTTCTCTAACACCAGTTTCACGTTTTCATAGTCTTCTTTAAGTTTAGTCGAATGACCTATTGGAATCGAAGCCAATTTATTTCCATTATGTAGTAACACACACTTTAAACTTTTTTTGAGCTGTCTATAAAAAGTCTCCAGTCTTTAGGGTGGTATATTGGAAGGCCCATTAAATTTAAAAGTCCAGAACTATCATTACAATATACAATACCGTTCGCCTCGGTAAAGAATGGAAGGATGTCTCGCTCTCTATTTCGGTAAGTAGTTATTGTTACGCCAGGCTGAATGCAACGTTTTTCTTTTAGTCTTGATGCAAGAAGTTCAGCTGATTTTTTCGATAAATTTAAATCTCGAATTAAGTCATTCTGCTCACCTTGAGAAAATCCTTGAAATGCAGAACTGCATTCTTCGAACTCATACTCACTATTGCTGTCATTGTGACTATCTAACATTTCAACATCATTAGAATATTTGGCCGATAATGAAGTAAATACCGGTATTGGTAAATTTTCACTATGCAGCGTTGGTGGCTTAACGGATTGAACGTTTGGGTAGAATCAAGACCGCTTTTTATATCGGTTCAAGCCTTTTACATTTACAGCGCAAAAGTAACAATCATCAAGGTGGTTTCTTGGCTCTGCCCACGCCATCGGTATTCCAAACGGAAGCCCTTTGCGTTCTCCTTTGCTCCAATATCGAAGTGACTCGACACAAGTTTTACAAACTTTATGTGGGACCCAACATTTGTCTTGTTGTCGAAGTTCTTGTCCAAAATAAGCCTTATAAGCTTGTTTTACAAAAGCTGTAATATTATTTAGTTGCTTTTCCGCACAATATTTACCACATATGTAGCAGAAATGGTCGGGGTTATTAGCACAAGATTTACGTAAAGAGCTCATCATAAGCAATGCCTTATAAATTGAGTAATTTTATTATTTTTTAATATTTTTTTAATTTTATTGTGGATAAGTCTTACCTTTTCACTTTCAACACTAGGATTAACAAGGTATTACAGTTCAATATTTTTTGACATATGTACGTATTTATTCACTTATCTGTCACATATCGTCTATTTGGCCTACTTAAGTTGTTATAATTATGTGTCGTGATTTTTATAGCTATGGAATATTTGTGTTATTAATATTCATTTAAAAAATTTATCAAAATGAGATACCATCACTTAATTGTGAATTAAAGCAAAACTTGTTAATCGATTTTATTGAAATATGGCTAGTTTTATTTGTAACATATCTATGTTTAAAACTAAAGACGAAAATATAGCATTTGTGACATTTTAGATTTTTTATGAATTTTAAAACGAGAAAAAAATTTTCAATTTTCAATGAAAAAAATTTTTTTTGGAAGCACTTTCTGAATATTTTCGAAACTATTGACTTTCTCAAAAAACATTGTACGTGTAACTTGAAGGAATTTTAGCAGCGGATTTTCACATTTTTTACTTAACCAAATCGGACAAACTGTTCTTCAGGTATGCTAAAATGTGTTTTGAAACCTCCTTCATTTTTAAAATAGTGGTTTATCTCGAGAACCAGAGTCAATTCAAAAAAAGTGAATTATAGGATAAGAACACCACTATCTCATACATCTAAATTGACTCCAAACAGTTGAACCGCAGAAAAAAAATCTTCATTTTGTCACCCTGTGTTATCAGATACTTCTATTTCAACCGTTATGTTTGGAAGATTAAAGTTTGGAATTTTCACTATTTTAAATTTAAAAATTTTACGTATTGCCATACCAATTCCTTGTAAGTTATCGTTTCTTATAAAAAAGTAATTATCCAAATTACTTATTACTTATCCGGTCTCGGACAACCCCGGGGGGTCAGGGACCTTACAAAACGAAGATAACATATTTCGCCAACCAGTTCGATCTTTTGCTTTATCTCTCCAGTTGGCAATACCAAGTGTACGCAGGGATTCGTCAACCTGATCCCTCCAGCGGAGTCTTGGTCTTCCTATTTTTCGTCTTCCTTCGAGTTCGGTTTCGAAAAGCCTTCGCGCTGGTTCATCTTCATCCATTCTACTGACATGGCCTAGCCAGCGCAATCGCGTTATCTTGATCCGCTTAACTATGTCAATGTCAGGATAAAGCTCATACAGCTCATGATTCATGCGTCGCCGATACTCGCCGTTGTGCACTATAGGGCCATAAATTTTCCGGAGTATTTTTCTCTCGAAGACTCCTACAGATGTTTCGTCTGCTTGCGATAGGACCCAGGATTCTGCGCCATAAAGCAAGACAGGTTGAATGAGAGTCTGGTACAGCTGGACTTTTGTTACTCGAGAGAGGGCTTTATCTCTAAAGTGCTTGCTTAGCCCAAAATAACATCTATTCGCAAGCACAATTCTCCGTTTGATCTCAAGGCTGACGTTGTTGTTTTTGTTCACGGCAGATCCGAGGTATATAAATTCGTCCACTACCTCGAAGTTATAACGGATTCAACGTTCACGCTTTGGTCTAATCGCGTGGAGGCCCTGTTCGTTGAAACCATTAATTTTGTCTTGTCCTCATTCACCGTCAGACCCACTTTTGCTGACTCCTTCTCGATTCTCGAAAAAACCGCAGTAACTTCTCTAATTGTGCGCCCAATGATATCTATATCATCAGCATACGCGAGCAGCATGTGACTTTTGCTGCTGATGGTTTTATTTATATTGACTGCAGCTTTTCTCATAATGATCTCCATTAAGATGTTAAAGAGATCGCACGATAGGGTGTCGCCTTGCCTGAGGCCTCGCTTAGTTTCGAAAGGTTCGGTAAGATCCTTACCAACTTTCACTGCGGATTTGGTGTTCGTCAAGGTCATCCTGCAAAGGCGTATGAGTTTTGCAGGAATACCAAGCTCAGACATTGCTTCAGAGTTTCTCCCGTATCGGACTATCGAAGGCTGCTTTATAATCGATAAATAGATGATAGGTGTCGATTTGTTTTTCGTGTGTCTTCTCCAGGATTTGGCGTAGCGTGAAAATCTGGTCAGTTGTCGATTTTCCAGGCCTAAAGCCACACTGGTATGGTCCAATCAGGTCAGCGATAATTGGTTTTAGTCTTTCGCACATTATACTTGATAGAACCTTATATGCTATGGATAAAAGGCTTATTCCACGGTAGTTGGCACAAATACTCGGGTCACCTTTTTTAAATATGGGACATAGTACACTGAGACTCCAATCGCCGGGCATGCATTCATCTAACCAAATTTTGCTAATGAGCTGATGCATGCACCTTATCAGCTCATCGCCGCCAGCCTTAAACAGCTCCTCCGGTAATCCATCGGCTCCTGCGGCTTTGTTGTTCTTAAGCCGGGCAATAGCTGTTCTGACCTCGTCTTGGTTAGGAGGGGGGCAATCGACGTCGTCGTCCATATTGTGATCGATTGTCCCATCGGATATCTCAGGTACTAGTAGCGCGGAGAAATGCTCTCTCCATATTCCCAACATGCTCTGCACATCTGCGACGAGATTTCCGTCTTTGTCTTTACAGAAGGGGGGCCCTGAACCATGTCCATTAGTTCCGGTTTTAACTTTTTGGTAGAATTTTCGGGCTTCGTTCTTCCTTCTGTATGTCTCAATTTTCTCACTCTCGCGTTTTCTCCACTGCCGTTTCTTACGCCTAAAGAGACGGTTTACCTCCTTTCTCTTCTCCCTATACCGCTCAGTTGCAGCTCGCGTTGCAATTGACTGAAGCATTACCATACGTGCAGCGTTCTTTTCCGTACCACGGTTTATTGCGAAGCGGTTTTTCGAAACCAAGTACGGTTGTTGCGGCAGTTTTTATAGAGTCGGAAATGGGTTTCCACTGCGCATCAGGATCGTCATCGGGAGGGGGTGGGTTCTGTGCCAAAAGTTGCGAGAGCTTCCTTGAGTAGGCTGTGGCTACCTCTGGTAATTGCAGCTTTCCGATGTCCAGCTTCCTCTGCGTCTGGTTTCGTACGATTTTCGCTCTACTTAATCTTGTGCGAACCTTTGCTGCTACCAGGTAGTGATCAGAATCGATGTTAGCTCCTCTGATCACTCGTACGTCCATTACACTGGATGAGTGCCTTCCATCAATTACCACGTGATCAATTTGGTTCTTAGTTCTTTGATCAGGGGATACCCAAGTAGCCTTGTGGATGTCTTTATGCTGGAATCTTGTGCCACTGATGACCATGTTTTTTGCGGCAGCAAAGTCAATCAGTCTCATACCGTTGTCGGAACTGTCAGCATGAAGACTGAAATTGCCAATAGTTGGATTAAACACATTCTCCCTTCCTACTTTGGCATTAAAATCTCCTAGTACAATCTTAATGTCATGGCCAGGGCAGCGGTCATACGTTTCCTCTAGGAGCTCATAGAATATGTCTTTGGCATCATCATCTTTCTCTTCTGTCGGGGCATGCACACAAATTAGGGAAATATAAAAATATTTCGCTTTTATGCGGATTGTGGCTATTCGTTCACTCACAGGATTGAACCTAGAGACTAGATGTCGCAGTCTTTTGCCAACTACAAATCCACAACCAAATTCATGTTTTTTTTCATGGCAACTGTAGTATATATCGCAGTTTCTTTTTCTTGTGCAGCCATGTCCTGTCCATCGCATTTCCTGGATAGCGGTAATGTCAGCCTTATAACTTTCGAGGACATCTGCCAGTTGGATACTTGCACCGGATCTATATAGAGTTCTTACATTCCAAGTGCATATCCGTAAATCGTGGTCCTTATAACGTTTGCGGGGGTCGTCAACAAATAGGGGTTGTTTATGTTTTCTGTTTCGTTTTTGTATTTTCACTGCCATTATGAACGGTGGCGGGAGGCAAACCCAGCCCACCGGGTTTTTGCATTTTACCTACTGCCAGGATATTTGAGTGCAGCCGCCCATTATGGATCAGACGCTGACCAGGATGCGATATGTTGAACCTGGATTTTCTTCTTTTAGTTTCTATCCGCCGTTGGCCCGTATGTTTGGCTCATCCGCCTTCTAAGGACAAAAGAATATGCCCGATTGTTTGATGAGCTTCAGTGACATCAGTCACCTACTATACCTGATTTGATGCTCATTTGTTTCGCCTTCTCACTCTAGCTAGCTAACGGAGGTTTCCGAAAAGCCATTGCCCAGGACATACTGCGTGGAAGTAGTGAGCTGCTTGGACTGTCCAATGAAGGAATCATTTCTGGCCACTCCCAAGTGAATGGCAATCAGAAACTTTCCACCTCCACGGACAGTCCCATGTCCATGTTATCCAAATTAACCCGGCGAATATCCCGTAAGTGTGTCTCTTGAATAAATGCAATGTCAATGTCATTACTTCTCAAGATGTTGAGTAGTTCAACTCGTCTGCTCATTTCTCTTAGAGACCTTACATTAAAAGTTAATAGTGTACAATAATTACGGTTCATAATTTTTTTTAACTTCATCCAATAACTTCAAACATTGGCATACAGCTTCTTCTTTCGACAATGTGTTATAGCATTTCACAAAATTTTCTATTCTTTCCTCAAGAGTTTGTGTGTTGCAGATAAAATTTGCAACTTTTAAAAATTCCGCTATAATTGGAATTTTTTTGGGTTCCGGTGAGTTTTGAAATAAGCTCGCAAATGATTGTCCCGGAATTGTGTAACCGCAACTTGGAACTGCATCTGCAACTCTGTATGAAGCTTGGCGTTTCCTAAGTAAGGCCTGTTCTTTCAGTTTCTCATTTTTCTTAAAAACGCAGTATAAACCTTGCAACCTCTATAGCTTGAAGGATGCCCCCTCTCTCCGCAGTTAGCGCAATAGGGAAGGTTGTCTTCGCTCGAAACAAATGTACATTTTCCCGGGAGATGTTTCCCGTCACATTTCACACAAACCAAAGGTTTGTTGCAATTTTTCGACATATGGCCCCATTGTTGGCAACGCCAACATTGGAGGTATTCTCAAATTCACCTTGGGGCGTTCCCATGATACTTCTTGATTCAAAATAATATGAATCGCACTTAAATCCCTAATAGATTTTCCCGGACATATATTCTATATTCTGTTATAAATTTTGAAACCATTTCAACAGTGTTGGGGATGTGTTTCTCTAAATCGACTCTAATGTCTTCTAACTCTGTCCTATGGTGTAAACCTCGTAAAACTAGTGATATCCTTTTTAAATCTCTAGGTGTGTATGAATAAGAATCAATATTCCCGTTTCTTAAAATAGCCATCATTTCAGAATGAACTGAAGACTCTTTTTGCATTAAGTTGTTGAATTAAATGTGGTATATTTACATTATTTGGGAGGGCAAAAGTTTTGTTTTAACTTATTCGTGTTCTTATGATTCTCAACTATAGGAACATCCTGACCTTCTTCTATAATTAAATCTCCTAATATTTGGAATCTATTTTGTGATGTAGTGTCTGATGTGTCGTCCCTAATGTATTGTGTACTCACAGAAGATAAATCCACAATGTCTATATTTCTTCTTTTCCGTTTGCAATTTACTGTTTGAAATTCTGGATTGTTGATTGTTGCTTCTTCTGTATCCATGTCAGTTGAATTCTTGTCATTTGTTGCTGCCACATAATTCTTGCTTAAGATTTCCTCAAATTCCTTCACCTTTGCTCCTGAAATTTGTACCGTGTCCGTCCGTTTGTTCATTCCATCTGTTGAATATTCTCCATCCTTAATTCGAACATTTGATGTTATTTTGAAATTAGAGCGCTTATCCTTTGATTTGTCCATTTTATGAATATCTTCCATATATGGGACCTTTGTTGAGAATGCGTTACTATCCAGGATCTTGACTTTTAGCTTCTTTCTTCATTGAAGGCGGAATATGCATAGATTAATACTTATAGTAGATCTACTAGTTCTCCCACCAAATTTATGACATTTGGCCTGGTGTGATATTTACGTTTGTTGTTGAAAAGAATTGCTTTACTAATACCAGATAGAGGCAATGGTTCAAAACAACGAACAAAATAACAACAACGGCATTTCGTTTTGTGTGTTAAAATTGTTGTGTTAAATACAACACAAATGTCTGGTAAAAATAACAGTCAATAAAAAACTTTAAAACACATTTAAATTTCATAGTTTTTCACCAACACGACATGAAAAATTAAATCAAGAAGTTATTGTAATTCCACCTGGTGTATATCACTTTTCGTCAACCATCTCTCTATCACACCGACCACATCACGAAGAGTGTGAAAGGAAACGTCAGATGAGCCAAATATTCTCTCTAGTCTGAGATTACTCTATGGGAATATGTGTATGTATGAATATGTAAATATTTTTTCCGATATTTTCAAAATTTTATATAATTTTTTTATAGTACGTCTTATTCGTTTGAAAATTTCAAACGAAGTTCTATGTCTCAGAAATGGAGCGTAAAATCAAAAAAATAACTAATTTTTGAGAGTTTCTAATTCGTAAGATTTGTTTCCCCAAAGAATCGCGAAAATAAGAAATAAAAAAATTACTATAACTCGGAAACGGTGCGTCCAATCGCAAAAATAATAAATTTTGTAACTCCTTTAAATCGCTAAAATTAATATTGTTCGAATAAACAATCGTTAAACATTTCGGTAAACGGAGCGGAGCGTCCAATCGAAAAATAACTAATTTTTGCCAGTTTTTAAGGGGTTTTCATAAGTGGTCCAATTCTTATGGACGAATATTTTTTCCAAAAACTCGGCAAAATAAGAAAATCGCTGTACTAAAAATATGGCTATAACTCGGAAACGGAAAAATAATAAATTTTACCGTGAGAAATACTGGGAGTTTCGAAAGAAAATAAACACTAATTTTCGTCTAATTATTTTTGCAAATTTCGAAGCTACTGTTGACTTTCCATACAAAATAATATTAAAGGGTACTATTGTAAAATTTGAAGTTTTTCTACCAAATCCCCCTAAATGATGCTAAATGAAGTGTTTTAAAAAAAACGTATTAAGTTGCTTATTATCACTTGAAAATAACTAAATATGTGCAAAAGGAAAAGATCTCACTATGGAAAAGCAAACATCTGACACTCGGAAAATTATAATTGATTTGAACAAAAACGGTAAATCCTTGCATGAAATTGGCAAGATAGTGGGTAGGAACCACTGCACAATAAAAAAAAAATTATTGATAAACAAACACCAAACACAGAAGCTAGAGCTGCAGTAAGGGAAGCAAAAGCAAATCCGGCCTTAGTGTTGCCGTCACTAAGCGAAGTGACCTTCGACGACGACTCCACAAAAATAGTATTCATGGAAGAAGCCATACATACATAGGCTTTTTCAATAAGAACGCTACAAAAGTTTTTTTAAATAAAACAAAACCGGTTTAGATATCAATGAAATTCTTTATTCCTGTGAAAGTACGTTCGATGCCATTATGTATGGAACTTGATTTCTTTTGCATGGCCACCACGGGCACGCTTGCAGAAGTCCAGACGCTGAATCGGCCGATACTGCTGCAATTTCACGTTCGATATTCGTACGAAGTTCATCAATCGTCGCTGGGTTGTTGGCATAGACCATAGACTTGACGTAGCCCCACAGGAAATAATCTAACGGCATAAATCACTGGCACGGGAACATTTTGTACTGTGACTGTGGATTCAAATTTTTCCACTAGACGCTCAATTGTTGATCTGGTAGGACGATTATGACGACCATAAATTGGACGTAGCGCTCTTAAAGTTGAGGCCACTGACTCCAAATTTCTGTAGTAAATTTTAATAATTTCGACTCGTTGTTGGCTCGTATATCTAACCATGATGAAATGGCAAACTTTACTGAAGAGAAATGCCAAAAAAGCGGGAAAAAATATGGCGTCGTTTGCTGTCCCTATCGATTTACTTTTGTAGCGTCTCTGTTCAAAACCCCGTTATATCTAAGGTGAAACAAGGCAAGTGGTTGAATTTTGACAAAAAAAATCCAATGAGTTCGAACTCACGGGCGATGTGTTAACACCTTTTTGTTACACGGTACCTGTTCGATTTGTATGAACACATTAGAAAATGTTACATTGGAAAATAAAACACAGCGTTCAATCATACGATGACGTTACATTTAAATAATATTAATACTTAAAATTAGTTAAAGACCAGTGCAAGCACATGTGCCATTATTTTTTTGCTTAATACTTTTTGTTTTATTCCCACAAAAAACAAAGAGAATGCAAAGCAACAGACACATGAACATACATACATTGTTATGTTCGTACATACGCTACACAAGTTCACACAATTTTCGTTGCTCTCTTGCTATCTCACTTTTATATACATACGTAAATCATATCGCAAGCGGATGAAAAACACCTGGGAGTTTTCGAGAGAAAAATTCTCCGTAAAATATATGGACCTGTTAGGGAAAACGGCGAGTACCGACGTCGCTGGAACGCAGACCTATATAATCTCTATTCTGACGTGGACATTGCTAGACGAATCAAAGTGTGCCAATTGCGTTGGCTAGGCCATGTTATCAGAATGGATGAAGATGAGCCAGCGCGAAAGATTTTTGATAACGTACCCGATGGAAGCAGACCAAGACTCCGCTGGAAAGACCAGGCAGAAGAATCCCTCCGTATCCTTGGTGTTACCAACTGGCGAGAAAAGGCAAAGGATAGAGCCAGTTGGAAGAATATGTTGAAATTTGTTTAATTTGTTTGTTTAATTAATATGTGTAAGACGTTTGACCTCATGAGGTTTAATATAGGTTGTAACAAGAGGTTGTAATGAGGTTGTAACAAGACAACTATTCGCTGCCGCTACATCAGGGTGTGTGGTAATCTTGTTTTTATTGACCCAACCATGAACAATTTGGATCATTTAGGCATTTTGAAAAACAATGCTGCCCCTAGCGTCGAGAAACTAGGCTTGTCAGAAAACTAGATCTTTCAAAAGGACAACGATCCAAAGCACACGCCCAAAATTGTGTAGGAGTAGCTACTGTACCGAACGCCCAAGACAATTGATCATCCGCCACAGTCTCCGGACCTTAACCCGATCGAACACCTATGGGAACACCTTTATAGAAAAATCAGACAAAGGATAATTTCAAACAATGATGGTCTAAAAAAGTGTAGAAAAAATTAATATTACGTGATGTTGATAATTCAGTAGTAATATTTGATAATTGAAAATGAAGATGAGTAAATACATATAGTTATATAGTGAAAGGTTTTCTCTTATTTGGCGAAAAAAACTGATTAATGACATTTTGGGAACGGAAAACTCAAAGAAAGTCGGAAAATTTCCTTTTTGCCGATGTTCTGAATAAAAGACTTCCAAAAACCTGGTGTTAGAGGTAACTTTGTTGAAGAAAATGTACCGGTACAACCAACCATATAGAAGTTAGTGGCTGTTAAAGTCGAAAATCAAAAAACAATCCTCTCTTAGTCAAAATAAAAAAAAAACTTTGTATGAAACCGTAATTGTAGCTAAGGATGCAGTTCGATTCCTCGTACCCGAATTAGCTAGAACCGTCCTCTCCGGCCTTGTCTACGAAAACTTTTATCAAAAACTTTCACAGTGTAATTACCCAGGGTAACCCATTACCCACGAAATACTAACACTGTTTCAAACAAAAACAAAAATCATGACTTATTGGAACCGATGGTTGTCTGGAGATGAAAAGAAGATATTTATTTATTGTCTTGGAATAATTGAGCTTTTCAGTATGATTTGATACTTTTCGATCGATACTAAATCGCATTTGTAAAATTTCAAGTACGAGTTTGTGTATGCACGGTTGATGATCTACCGGTGGTACACGCTGAAAAAAACGGACCGAGCAACATATTTCAGGAATCATTGTTGTTCATGTTTTCACGAATTGAAGATCTACTGATTTTTTGTTGTCTTTATAGGCTACATGTTTATGTTTCTAGCAGTTTTTAACAAAGTCACACTAGGGTCACAATAACATATATTATAACTAATTAATCAAAGTATCCCCAGCATGAAATATTGAATAGCAAACACACTGTGTTTCGACACAACTATATACTATATTTGCGGCAAGCTACAATCGCGGGTTATTTGCATTCAAACAACAACAAAAAGGCAAATTTTTCAGCGTGTATCAATTCAGGCACAGTAGTTAGGCATCTGATAATGACCTTGTCACGGAGTTCGAAACTACCCAACAGCGAATGGAGGTGGCTTGCAGAATGACTCAGGGAAAAATAAAAAACATTCGAATTATTTCCATATTTATAATGTTCAGACTTGTGAATGCCTCCTAGCTAAAATATAAACACTATCTATGAACATTATAACGTTTTTTTAAATCTGCAGCCTCAGGATTCGAACACACGACCTCAGCATTTGCAGCCGGATGTGTTACCTTCTCGGCTACCGGATATGGTGACTTTATTACGATGAATTACGAACATGTAGAAAGACGAGTTATCACGAGCAACAGCATCCCTTTTAGCAGGCCTGAAGATGCGTCGGCGTTTACGCTGCTGTGTAGGCATGCCAGTGAGAGTGCTTTCCTGAATGGTCGTTATTCCAACAAACCCAACCATTTTTCACTTAGAAAAATGTTTCTGACCTTATAAGCTTATAGTATAGGGTTTTCCAATTTGTGTGATATTATTTCTAAGTGACGTTTCGGCCATTTGTAGTATGTCATGATCTTCCATTTTTTTTCATTGTATTCAGTAATGTTTACAAATTCATCATGGAGAGACATACGCAAGAACAACGTTTAGAAATAATTCAATTTTTGTATCAAAATAATCGTTCTACAATTGTAACTTTTCGTGCGCTTTTGTCATTCTATATTCGTAATAATCGTCCACCTGTGCTCGCTACTCGTCGAATTGTTGCAAATAACGAGCGTACATTTTCTTTACATAATGTTCAAGTGCCAATAAGACAAAGAACCGCTCGAAGTAATGAAAATATTTCTGCCGTTCAGTCAAGTTGTCAACAATTGGGTCTGTCTCAAACCACAACCTGGCGGATTTTGAGAAAGGATGCATCCGTATAAAATTTTTATCACTCAAGAACTGAAGCCATTGGACTACTGTAAACGTCAAGAATTTGCTGATTTTGTCTTGGAACAACTTGAAAAGGAAAACGATTTTTTTTAGAAAATCATCTTCTCCGATGAGGCTCCCTTTCATCTGAATGGTGCGGTAAATAAACAAAACTGTCGATTCTGGTGCGAAGAAAATCCACAAATTATTCATGCACAACCATTCCATTCACCTAAATTGACAGTTTGGTGTGGTTTTTGGTCTGGTGGAATCATCGGTCCGTAATTCTTTCGAACACCGTTACTGTCAATATAGTGCGGTATAGATCGATGATAACCAACTTTTTATGGCCGAAATTGGAAGAAGTTGATCTTGACAACATCTGCTTCCAACAAGACGAGGCTGCGTGCTACACAGCACGTGCAACAACCAAATTATTGCGAGAAAAGTTTGGAGATTCGATTATTTCAAGAAACTGTGACACTGAATTGGAGGCCAGTTGTCATTTAACACCATTAGACTATAGACGTTTAGGGTTTTATTCAGAACTTAATTGTATCGATTGTACTTCACATTACATAAAAAACATTTGAATTTCCTTAACAATTATTGCGGTTTTTACAGAAATCATATCACTCAAATTGGAATTGGAAAACCCTTTATATTTGAGAAATTTAAATAACGAGAAATTCTTGTTTAAAATGTATATAGTAACAAATGTTATGAAAATTAAGTTCCAACTGTGGTGTCAGACGTGACGCAATTTTTACGATTTTTAGGGCCAAAAACAGAAAATTATGATTTAATGCCACGGCTGATCAATCTTAGAATTGGGAAAACATGCAGAATAAAGTAAGAAAGAGAAATAGCGATATATGACTGGAAATGTTTTTGGTTGCTCAATGAGTTTTTTACACATTTGCCTTTGTGCATTCAACACCCAGATTAATTTATACATGATTTTGTCAACTCACTCATCGGTTTAATGATTAAAGGGAAGCGAACTTGTGGAAATTGCAAGTTTGCACGTCAAAAAAAGAATTTCGTCGCTGAAGTTTGCTAAACACAGCTGAAATTGTTACTGTGAATGGCCAAAATATGTAAATATACGAACATCGTGAATGCACAAAACTAAAAATGGAGGATTTTGTACGATGTTCGCACAAATTGTTGTAATTAATTTTTTCTCATTGAAGAAGCGCAAAGAGAAACGTCACAAGAGGCGGATAACAAATCTATATACTTATATCGTAAAAATCTATGAACCAACAGTACAAAACACATCCATCAACTGCGAGTTTTTGTGACAATCGAGAAAAAAAGGATAAAGGAAAAAAAAGGATCTTACTGACGAGTGCAACGAGTATAAGGTGTTTTCCAATCATCGTGCGCAGTCAAAGCGAAACTTAACCCATCCAAATGAAATCCTTGTATTTCTGGGCGTTTCATTGATTACAAAATTTTCAGGTGCAAGCACTGGTAGTGTGGCTGTTACAGTTGCTTTATAACTTTTGTTCCTCTCAGCATATCGATTTATACCACGTGTGTAATTTACGCATGCATAGCAACTGGTTTCATCATGATCACCTGGGAGATTAATCGAGTTTACCGGCTTACAATACTTCATACTATGTTTGCCTCCACTCAACCATGCCATGAGATTGTTCTAACATTGGCGACACATTGTATTAGGTGTGTAATTTTCACCGGTCAAGTCTTCTTCGTCGAAAAACAACTTATATGCTTTCATTCGGCCTCCTGACTGACAGTTATTTACGTTTAAAGGTTTGGAAATCAAAATTTTTTTTAAGAAATCGCTTATTTTCTTACACTTTAAGTGTTTTTAAGCGAAATTTTGGCTCCCAGAAAGTACTTTTGTTAGAAAAACCTCACTATCTTCGGTCTTAGAAGGGTTAATGCGGAGTATTATACCTTAAAAAAAAGCTTGAAGTGTTGTCTTTAACTGAGTCTAGGAAGAAATAAGTTTACTAGGGCTGTTTTTGACGTAGAATACGTCTTACCTTACGGTATGAGGAGTCATGTCAGGTTTTTATTGTTGTAATCTTTATTTCATTGAATTTGAGGAAACGGCTAGATGAATTTTTTTAAAATTTTTTTTTGTAGGTAAATGAAGATGTTATCTTTCGTTTGATATACATTTCATATTGGTTGATATATTTCTAGTATTTTAATTTCTCAAATGAAAATTGTTTAAACACATACACTCAAACATATGTGTGGTGTTTGGTTGAGTGTTTTTGGTTGCTCAACATTGCTTAGGAACATGTATCTAGTACAAAGTGAAACGAACAGCAAGCTATTGTTGCTTGGCAACATGTATCTAGTAAAAAGTGAAACAAACAGTAAGCTAACGTAATAAAGCTTTTTTGCGAAAGCTTCAATAAAGCTGTTGTAACATTAATTTTGAATTGTAAAGCGTAAAGCTTTCACACAACGCTCGAATGCTAATGCGAAGACTCGATAAGGTAAACCTTTTTTAATATTAGGGCGGCCCTCTCAACATTCGCAGAACTTATTTCAATAAAAATATTAATTAAAATACATAAATTAAATTAAGTTTAAAAAAATTGAACATAATATTTTTTTTTTAAACGGACTTGAATCAAATGCCGTTGGTAAATATAAAAATTACAGCAGACAGTTGACCGAGGCCTTCGGCCACGGACTGTCCCTGCAGGCTGTGTCAGAGACACGGCCATTAAGTTTAACGTAGAATACGCCATCCGATAAGACAGAAAACATATATAACAATAAATGATAAATAATATAAGCAAATGAATTTATTGTTATATATGTTTTCTGTCTTATCGGATGGCGTATTCTACGTTAAACTTAATGGCCGTGTCTCTGACACAGCCTGCAGGGACAGTCCGTGGCCGAAACTGTCTGCTGTAATTTTTTGAGAAAAACAGAGTTTGTATTAAAAAAGTGAGGTTAATAATTTTTTTTATTAATTTGCCCCAATGAGTTAATAAAAATTAACATATTTATATACAGATTTATAGCGTTTTCAAAGGTCTTCTCAATGATACCCATCTCAACCAGATAGGGTAAGAAATGGGTGAGATATAAGCGATTATATACTCAATCTATAAAGGCCTATATCTCAAGAAGTTGGATCGGCCTCCTTAAAAAAATTTTCGGGTTTTAATTAGCGCTGTAAGCCCTACCAGGCCAAAGAAAATTGGCGCATATTTCATAAAGTAAATTTGTTCGTAAAAGCGGAAAATAAAAAAAATTCTTTTTGGGCGTTTTTTCGCTCATTTTTTAAAGTTTTTCGCAATTTTGACCTTGAAGATGAAGTTTTTTTTGATGTTATATGTTAACAATTTTTGTTCTTTATGACAAGAGCTACAACTTTGCCTCAGAGAGTAAAAAATAATTTCCGAACGGTTTGCAAGATATGAGCTTGAGAAAATTACCACTTTTTTGTAAAAATGACACCGAGGCCCCATTTCTTTGGGGGCCCATAAAAAAAACCTGGAGGACTTTGGGCAAAACTGGGAGACAGCGGTCTTTTTATTATGGTCTTTTATCACGTAGTGGTGTCCGTATATGGTTATATTTTTCGTGTTGCACTGTGTTATGCTTTATAACAAGGTGCCATCTCTGAAGGAATATTAGAGCCAAAAATTCATGAATGTGTAATTTAGTTATAAAAACCTTTATATCACGAAATCGATTTTTATTACTAGCATCAAAGTTATATTTCAACGATCGAGAAAACCTCACTGACGTTTGCTAAGACTATCACATCTCTGATATTGTAAGCTGTCTAAAATACACATTTGCAACTGTTCGAAGTGAGAGTTCTTGAGCGAATGCATGGTAAAATTCAAAGGCAGATAAAGTATTAAGCAATATATGCCCATGAAACCAATAAAACTAACTGTTATTTTCCTTTTTTTTTCAGTAAACTCTATATTTTCATCATGGTAAAGTACACGAACGAACAACGTATGCAAATTATAAAAATCTACTACCGAAATTCGGAGTCGGTGACCGCAATTTTAAGAGCGTTAACTTCAATTTTCGGTCGTTATTCTCGCCCTAGTAGACAAGCAATAACAAGTTTAGTGCAAAAATGTAAGTCCATATATTCATTGTGTGATGCTGCCGTGTCAGTGAGACAACGGGTTGGTCGAAATGACGAAAATATCGCTGCCGTTCTGGTGTCCGTAGCAAACGATCCAAATCAATCGATTCCGCGGCGTTCTCAAGAATTGGTGAAAGTGAATTTTGCGTAAAGATCTTGGTTTACACCCATACAAGATCAAGTTGATTCAAAAATTGAAGCCGATGGACCATTTAACGCGACGTACGTTCTCCGATTGGGCTCTGGAGAAGATGCGTCACGATGATGAATTTCATCGCAAAATCATCTTCAGTGACGAAGCTCATTTTTTTCTCAATGGGTTCGTCAATTAGCAAAATATGAATTTTAGGTTTGGTGAAAATCCACATGAATCACCACTTCATCCACAAAAACTAACTGTTTGGTGCAGTTTGCATGCCGGCGTCGTCATTGGGCCATATTTTTTCGTCGACAATAACGATCGTCACGTTACTGTGAATGGCGATCGTTATCGCGCCATGATTACCGATTATTTTTGGCCCGAATTGGAAAACATGGACTTGGAAGACATGTGGTTTCAACAGGGCGGTGCCAGAAGCCACACAGCACACGTTACAATCGAAATGGAAAGAAGAAATGGACCAGTCCGCCTCGTTCGTGCAATTTAACGCCTCTAGACTTTTTTCTTTTGGGCTACGTCTAATCATTGGTCTATGCCAACAAGTCATGTGACCGAGTCATCGAAAATTGGGACGTGCCCGCGGTGGCCATATGAACAAAGTCGAGTTCCATTCATAAATGTTTTGATTGTATTTCAAGCCGATCATAAAGTTTTTGAAATATCTCAAATAGTTAGCATTTTATTTTAAAACGAAGTTGTCATTCCTTATTAGAAAACCCTTTAGTTACGACTTCAATGTTTATTCTGGAAAGGAAGAAAATGATGATGTGCAGTCCAAAGTCGCCACTATTGAAGAAAGACTAGTATCAAAATTGGTTTCTTCTATTCGTGAGAAAGATGTATGTTGGACCGTTGCTTAATTCAATAAATTTATTGGAAACAATTTAATTTCTCACACAGAATACACCCAAATTTGTTGGAAAGCTGAACAGAGGAGGTATCCAATTTCAAACTAAATCTGATGGTATTTTGGGCTGCTCGATGGATGGATTCAAAAGACTGTTTAATTTCAAACGTATTTGTGGGCTAAATTCGCACACAAATCCCACTTTGGTTGTTGGGTATCGTTATCCGCGTAATTATCGATTTACTAGTAAGAATCATTTTACTCCCTTCTTTTTACAACGTTGAAGTAGCGCTTTTCTAATAGATTCTAACGAGTAACTCAAGTCTGCTTAATTTCGGAATATCTCTTCTACATCTTGGTTTACTTTACTTACTTACTAAACCGCGACGTGTATCGTTATGTATCCCCTCCTTGGATTGTAAGATGTCTGTAAACCTATCACTTTTCTCCGCAACGAAGGTAATATTGTGGTTTCTGCAATAAAGCATTATTTTTTTTTGTTATTTATGAAAATTTATTCCGCGTTGTATTTCATAAAACCCCGCCTACGGAAAACATTTTGGACCTTCGTGAGCCGAATCGTGCAACCAGTGTGTTCTTAGTAGGTTATATTTCTATCTCGAAGAAACTAAACCGCATCAACATTACGGAAACATCCATCGGCATGCATAATTTATATTCTTTTGATAAACGCGTATTGTGGTGCTTGTATTTACGACATTTAAACCCACATACCCTACATTCGGTATAAACGTCCAGTCGTATAAAGGATTATTTTAAGCGTGTTTTGGTCACACCGCTTGATTATACATATAACCGCTTGTTTTGTATGAAGCACCGCTTTTGTATGAAGCACCGCTTTTGTATGAAGCACCGCTTGTTTTGTATGAAGCGACGCGAATCATTTTTTTGCTACATCTTTACCGTTTTCATTCTTTCGAATAAAATAACTTATCGCTAAATATCCGTTTTCTTTGCTACGTAGCAAGCGATAATAACTTGCTTTGTAACCAAAACACGACATTTTAAGTCTGTTCGCGTACTGGATAATTTGTACAAAGTTGTACAAATTATTACTATTTCTTACTTGATAGTGTTCGTTTACACCAAAAAGCCAGTAACGAGAGAGCAAGAGAGAGATTATTTTGACAGTTCGATGATAGAGAACTTACAAGTTTTTACTGCAGAAATTTTTGCCAGTAAGAATTTGCAAGTAATAACATATGTTTTGAACAGCTGTTTTATGTAAACAAACAAAATTAGGACGTAGAAAGAATATAAAATAATAAATTTATCATTGGAATTTTGGTTTTTAAGAGAAAATATGATTTTTGAATGTTTTGTTATAATTCTTTAAGTATTTCTGTTGAAAAAGAAAACAGTTTTGGTGATTTGTAATGTTTTGTTCGAATTGCGTTTGTTGGTTCTTCCAATGTTTACATTGCATATCAGCTGTTTACATACAAAGTTCTTATTTCTTGCAAGTTTTTACTGGATGTCGTTCGCGTACTTTTTGTTATATTATTTACTCAGATAGCAAAATCATTCTCACTCTCCGAAAACTAGTTACTTGATAATTTTTACTGGAAAAGTACTCGAACACAGCTTTTATCATACAAAAAAAGTCTCTCAAATCTCTCTCGTTTTAATTTATTGCATTCTCTTGTGATTTGATTTATTAACCCTTACAGGGGTTAATAAAGTGATATCATTGACCCATTGGGTCAACAAGTGATATTATTTATTATCGATATTTTAATTTTTTTCCGGTCCGCGACGTAATTTATATTTGTTTTGATAAGCGCGTATCGTGGTGTTTGTACCCTACGCTCGGTATATACGACCTGTCGTGTTTGTTTTTTGATAAGCGCGTATCGTGGTGTTTGTACCCTACGCTCGGTATATACGACCTGTCGTGTTTTTGTAAATAGCATATTGTTTTTTTCATATTTTGACGAAAATTTGTGAAATTAAATATTCGTGGCACCCTACTTTCAGTCGAATATTTATTGGAACATTTTGTCGTTATCTACTTTTCCTTCGGAAAATACTCCCTGGTACCCTACTTTTGGTCGAATACTTTAGACCTTCAATTTTCTTTTCGATGAATATTTTCGTGCACCCTTCGTTTTTCCAATTTTACTTAATTGGGCCATATTACTTGAACATAACATTAAATCGTAGTGAATTTCGAACATTTGTCACAGATTTTAAATTACATTTATGCGGAAATGATCGAAACCACCGCTTTGACTCCATTCATTGGGGCCTTTGTAAACTTTGATGCGTCTTTTAGACAATTGAAGGTGGAAGATCATACGGTATTTCGGCGCGTGTTTAGGAGCTTAGAATTCGGATGCCGAAGCCGATTCCAGCGATTTTGAAGGCACGCGTGCGAAATTCGACAGTTCAAAAATGTTTATATGGATCTTATGGCCGATATAAAAGAACAAATGCATGAGTTACGGTCATGGGAAAAATTCCTCTACGCCGGGCCCTTCCAGTGGATAATTCATTCCACCTTTAAGTCTACCCCCTTGTGATACAGATGTTTTCCGAGGAGATTATCTGTTATGGCCAGCTTTTCGGGATTTGTTTACGGTTATCTACATTCGGAATTCGCGATTGAGTGGCATAGAGCGTATATGTCACCTTATTCGAAAGACGGAGGGTGACGCCCGTGATATTGTGTCAAAATTCCCAGTCGCTAATGGGAGTTTTGAATTCGCATGGATGGCTCTAATGCAATTCTATGACAACCCACGAATATTGAATTCAATCGGAATTTGTTCAATCTTCCGGTTATTGAGAAACAATCGTCTTCAGGTCTTAAGACATTGCAACGCCGAATAACTTCGTGTTTATCTGCAATGCCCTTTAACAAGGTGTCCACCAAAGATTGGGATCCGAATATTGTTCTCTGCGCACTCAATGGCTGCCCAGGCATACGATTACCTTGCAGGAGTCGAGTGTCAATGATAAAGCTTCACTGTCCTTGTGGAAGGATTTGGATCAGATTCTTTCGGAACGAATTCAAACTTTGGACAGTTTGCGGAAGCTTGACGTTGGATTTGCCAAAAAGTCCGGATCTGCCAAAAAGTCCGCTGAGAAGACGGTGAAATCATATGTCACTAATGCGCCAACTTCCAGCACCTTCTCTACTTCTAACGACACTTTTTGGGTACTCTGGCCGCAAGAGGGTAACTTGCGAACCAGTCCGCGTTTTGGGAAAATTAACATAATGGATCGGTTTGTTACGGTTAAAAACACCATTATACAATTTATAAATTGTACCAGCAAGTATAACTGTGCTATATGTGATAAACGTCATCACACCCTACTTCATAGGGACCTGTCCCTAGGTAATGACATGGCGGCGGCAATTGCTCCTTATGCTTCGGCTGCGAACTCGGTTACGGTAAATGGGCCTTATCATTACCCACAGTTGAACTCTGCATTGATTTATACGTCACTCAGTTCATTCTTTACATCTTCGGCCAAGCAGGTATTTCACCTGTCTCAAAATCAAATCACACGGCATTGCTAGGAACCGCTTTGGTCAGGATTATGCTCCGAGGTGTTGCGTGTCCTGCTCGTGCCTTAATCGTGCCTTAATATTTATATCATCTCGATTGAGTAACCAACTCTCCTTACCGGCCCATTCTACGAATGCTAAAATTTCTGGAATTGACCAATCGGTATCGGTGATTTCTCCGAAATGTTACGCGATAAACAGTGGTACATTGGTCATTTTGGGTCACCTTCGACCTGTTCCATCATTTACCAGGTCTTCGATTGGGGGACTCGACATTTTTCTTAATCCATCCAGTCGATTTAAGTTCGAGGATAGTCCTGCCGATATTGGCAGCCGTGACGTGACTCCCGCTGAACCAGCGGGTACTGCGGGTACAATTTTTCGGTATAATTTTTCAGGGTTTTCTACGTATAGGGACTTTTGGATAGATTTTCTTCCATTGGACGAGCTAAACGCATTAACGTGTATACATTTGTCGATTTGGAACAGACCTAGTATAGATCGGCACGTCCAATTTTTTTGCTTTTTTTTTTGGTTGTAGGGATCGCTATTTTAAGTAAAAAAAGTAAAATAAAAAAATCGGGGGGAACCCCTATTTTGGGAGTTACGGGCCAAGTAGCCCTGGCAGGGACCTATGTTGCTCGTACCGTGTGGTAGAACTTTTGGAAAATCGTTAAATTTATATTGCAATTAGTCGCCCGGCCGTCCGGCCGGGCTCAGGCAGGGGGGTTAAAATTCCCTCTGTACCTGAAGTCGATGTGTGGCAAAATCCGAAAAATCACTCGATTGCTTGAAAAAAAAATATTTTCTGGATATTTTTAAAAATCCGATACGTGGATAACTAAGCAGTTATCGAAAAAATGTATTTATTTATTTTTGTTTATTTCGACTCGTTTTACACAAAAAAGTTGTGAAATCGGTCCCATAACACGGCACCACACTCGTAGTATCATCCTGTATGTCCGAACTTTGGGTGCCCACAACTCCGAAAATAGGCGTTGCCCCCGATTTTTTTATTTAATTTTTTTTACTTAAAACTAAAAGTTCTATCCAATGGTAATAGTTTGGAGCCGAAGCGAGTTGCCGACCTATTCTAGGTTTAAGCCGTCGATTTTTTTATAGAACTCACCCATTGCATCGGAGCCAACAGGCGTGACGCTTTCTGGCGCAGAGGTCAACTTTGAGAGGTTACAGTTATTGTATGAGATGTTACGTTTGTCCGTTGTAGCCCATTTGCCGGTCGGGTATAAGCTTCTGTAGGACAAACGCCCACTGGGACAGAAAAGTACCCTGTTGTCTCTTAATCCAATTCTGTCTGGATAAGGAATCGGCAGTACGGCTTAGCGGGGGGTCGGTGAAATCTAGTCGCGGAAGCTACTGGAATTCTTCCACTCTGTTACAATGCAGGTCGAATACTGGATACTTCGTATTGACAATTTGATCCGGGCGGTTGTTGGAAACTTTCATATCTCCATTTTAGATCGTAAGCGATTGATAATGGATGCACTGCCTCCGGAACGAACGGCCAATGTTCCGCTGATCACTAACGTTGTACTATAATTGCTGGTCCATTGGACTCTTAAAGCGGTAACTGATTTATAGTCTGACGAGTTATTGGCTTCATTCCATCGATTTAGATTTGGTCGCGGCTGCACAAATACGATTTTCTCGGACTCCGCGCAAACACTGTCGGTGCCTCACGTGTGGGAGATACCTTGCCAATAGAGCAAGAGAAGAGTTGTCGCTGCGTTCGCTGTACTTCACTTGGTTCGAAAAAGGCACAAAGATGATAAAGCAATAAATAAGACAAATAAATATGAATTTCCATGGAAATGTGCTAATATTGTAATGCTTTATTTATGTTTTTTATTATTATAGGGATCATATTTCCCACGAAAAATGCTTAATGGGATTAATTGTCTCTGGATTAAAGGACTCCAAAATCGTATGCAGAACATAGTTTTTTAGACATATCTGTTGGAATATGGAGAAATTTTCACCAAAAATATTACAAAAACAAACATTTCATCCGTTCAATATGATCCCGTTCATTTTTGTGGCGAGATTTCTTACAAAATTTAAACTTTGTGGTCACAAAAGTGAGTATCCATTCGTTAATTGACGATAATGAAGAAAATGTATGTCTGTTGTGGATTTAGACGAATATATATATACAAGTAAAAAATCCCAAAAAAATAAGTCTGAGTTTTTCAAATCAATTTTTGCTACTATGGAAACACGAGGCCATAGAACTATCACAGATTTTGAAGGATCCGATAATAAATTTGTGCAAAGATAATAATTCTCAAAGAAAAATTGCCTTCATTGTGGAAAAAAGTAGTGCTACTGTACAAAAAGTAATAGAAAAGTTTAAGTCTGAGGGTTTCACGAAAAATAAGCTTCAAACAAAAGTGCACCAAAAATACAAGCAAAAATTTAAGAAGAGGCTGGAAAATCATATTTCAGCATATTTCATGACTGTTATATTACACAAAACAACTTAAAACTCCGACTCAATCGCCAGATGTTAATCCTATAGAGGAAGCACATTTGGAACCATTTTGGTCGCCAAATACGAAAACGGGAGATAAAAGAAATTAAAATTACAAGTTCTGTGAACCAACATTTGGTAGATTAAATAAAATCACGACTTCAAGAAGTTATTTGATTAAAAATACGAGGGCGGATCAATAAGTCCGTGATTTTTTGAATGAAACACAGTTTTTTGCAAAATAATTATTTTTCAACATAAAGGCTGTTTTTTTATTCCATTAAGCTATCGCCACTTACAGCTTTCCAAATAAAACGATCCACACTTAATACTACGTAATGTGGCAACATTTGTTGTAATGGGTGAAAAAATGCAATACGGCAACCCTTTGTACCAAGTTCCAACAAATACATGGTAGCAGCAAATGTTGTTGTAGTTGTAAGCAGCAACAACAGACATTTTAATTTCGTTCATTTGTTTTAGTTGTCAAACTCTACACAAATATATACCAAAAATACAAGAATACAAAAGAGTATGAAAACAAAATACATATGATTTTAACAAGTGAAACGAAAAATGACATGAAAAAATGTAATGACATGTTTCAACGACTATAATATTTACCGCTCGTTAATATTTACCGCTCGTTGTTGTGAACAATTTAATTCCAATTTTATTTTCAATCAGAAATAAAAATCTATCCTTCAAATTTAGTGATACAAAAGTATACGTAGTCTTCCATTAAATACAATAATTTAAATGAACTGACCATGTGTAAGCCACTTTGCAAAATTCTGCTTTTGAGTCTCTCCTTGACAACATTCACAAAAAATGATAACAAAATTTATCTAAGTTACATTTTTCTTGCTATTTCTTGAAATTTAACATGTGGCAACATTGTCATTGCTCAAGTCGGAATTTAAGTGGGAAATTGAAATGCTACTTAGTATTGCTTAGCTGTCCCGTACAACTTTAACTTTAGCGGGGTAAAAAAAAACAAGCTTATAATCTCCTTTTAACTCAATACACTTTTTCGGTCAGTGGGGCCGGGCCGTTCAAGTATTACGTAAGCACTATAGAGGGGCGGGGGGATCTTTGCTTTGCTCATTTTTGATGACATGGGTGGTGGGGGGTCAAGATGGTGATTACGTCAGCATGATGGGCAATTTGTCAATCTCCCAGTCAATTTAGCTCTACGCTTACATTCTTCACTCAAAGATTTCCTGCCAATGCCCTACGATTATTTTTGTCCGACGGTAAAATTGAAGCTTTTAAATCGAACATGCAAAACGTGTGGTCTTTATCATTCTTCCGTCAAGTCACTAAATCGTCACATCGAGAAGATCCATATAAAGGTAAACACGCACACTGATATGAAAGTTAGGCCTATAATGGCCAGTTTTTAAGTGGGTAGTTAACTATCGGATTACTTAATCCTAATTCTAAGTATATTAGAGGTTAACTTTGCATTTTGTTTTTCAGTGGTGAGTTAATGTAAGTCGCCATATTGTCAACTAATATGGCAACCCTTGTATTTTTATTGAAAAAAACGTGTGTTTTGGGATAAATACCAAAACAACGAAGGGTGTGTTTTTCAGTCATTGTTTAACTATGATTTAACCCTCAATGTTGGTTGGTTAACTTATAGTCACAACCATATTATTTTGACAATCAAATTACTGACTGTCAAAGTGAGAAATGAAGATTGAATAAAATACATGTTTCAGATTTGCGTATTTGTACACATACGTTGAGTCTAGATCATTAAATTGTTGTGCATATATAGTTTTTTACACATTTTTGTTAAAATAACTTCGATTTTATGCATCTATTTCTTATTTTACATAATTCCATTTTGTTTGTTCCTCTTTGTTGTTTTGGTATTTATCCCAAACCAGTTGTTTCTTCCAATAAGAATACAAGGGTTGCCATAATCGTTAACAATATGGCCACTTACATTAACTCACCACTGAAAAACAAAATGCAAAGTTAACCTCAAATTAACTTTCAATTACGATTAAGTAATCTTATAGTTAACTACCCACTTAAAAACTTGCAGTTAGTCCAACGTGTCTCCAATTTTTGTACCCCATCCAAAAAATAGAATTTTTCGAGGTCAATGAAATATTTGTTTTATCAATAATTTCATCGTTGGAGCTAAATCTCTTTCCACCGAGTCATTTCTTTAGGTTTGGAAATAGGAAATAGTCACTGGGGGCTAAACCCGGACAATATGGCTAATGAGGAACCAATTCGTAGCCCAATTCATGGAATTTTGCCATTGAGACTACACACGGGTGCACTCGTGCGTTTATGGTCATTTGAGAGCAAACGCGGCACCCATCTTGCAGACAGCTTCGTTAAACCCAACTAACTGATCATTTAAAATCGAAACCACACTGCCATATGAAATGCCTATGGCATCAACAATCTCACTCACTTTTACTCTTCGATCGGCCAACACAATATCGTAGATTTTTTCGACATTTTCGGGTGTATTGAGAACGTTCAGCGGAGAACGTTCCCCGTAGTGTTTATCAAGCTTTTCCTTGGTTTGATTGACGGTTTTTTTTCGCAAAAAAATAATGTTTATGAGCAATCGAAATTCACTTTTCTCCATTTTTAAAAAATGATGATCAAGCGCGGTTTGTCATCAAGCCATCAAGCTCGTCTAATAGGCTTGACGGCATGGCTTTAAGAATATCAAATTTTTTTAATATTTTTGCCATCAATCCTCGTGTAATAGCTCTGCTGTCAAGCCCAATACAAAACGTCATTTGAAGTTAACATTCGAAGTGTAAAGATGGCGTGGCTAGAACGCGGATTTTTGCACGATTTCATCCAATTGTATGAAAGTTTCTCAGAACTGTGGAACATAAAAAGTGACGTATATCATAATAAGGTAAAAAATCAAAAAGCTTACCAACAGCTTTTAGATATTAGTGCTCCTCATGCAAACTCGAAAAAGCCTCGAAAACGCGTAAACCTCGCAAATTTACGCAAATCAAAATCAAAACAGGGAAATGTCCCATACAAAGCGACTTGCACAAAAGTGGAAAGTTTTCAAGTCAGATCTGCTGCGCAAACGTGGAATGGAGAAAAGTGTAAACTTTCAGCATTTCATTGTCAGCTGACCAGGATGGACAAATAAGGTGATAGCACTAGAACAATACAAAAAGTACAAAGACATAGTACATGCAATTGCTAATGCCACCTTATTTATCCATCTTGGTCAGCTGATATTGTTTTGAGCACATATACGCTAAGCAACTTATATTAGGTCCAGTAAGAAATATCCAGTAACTTTTTAGGGATAGTAAAAAAATTTTACTCTCTCAGTAGAAAATATCACAAAAAGTACACAGACGACAACCAATAAAAACTTGCAAGAAATTAAAATCAGCTGGTTCGTAAACAGCTGATTGCAATGTAAACAACTTAAAAGACAACAAAAGTACTGAATTGAAAATGAGTAGCGATAGACAAATCGATGTGCAGTGCTCGCCAGGAACATTTAAGAGGGTTCAAGATGGTAAGTATAATGATGTTACAAATTAAATATTTGGATTCACACAATTCTCAAAATACTTACTTCTGCCATTGTTCAATTTCAACTTTATTTTGTTTGTTTACATAAAACATATGATTCAAAACAGCTGTTCGAACATGGTAAAATAAGTAAGGTAAACTCGTTAGAACAGTTGATTTCTTGCTTAGGTGTCTCTCTTATGTCAAATTTACTTTTACAGTAGATACACACATGAAGAAAATTTTACAGATTATGGACACCAAACAAAAACAAAATGCCTGTGTTTGTTGTAACAATTCCTAGTGCGTTTACCTTACTTATTTTACCATGTGTTCGAACTTGCAAATTCTTACTGGCAAAAATTTCTCCAGTAAAAACTTGTAAGTTCTCTATCATCGAACTGTCAAAATAAACTCTCTCTTACTCTCTCGTTGGTGTACACCAGAGGTGACCAAAAATTTTTATGGTGTAGGCATAGTCTAATAATATAAGTCGACGCGTGGCGTGTTGTTGTAATATGAAACGATTTTGACAGAATTATATTGTACTATTGTTATGACAATACACTCGATATGTCAAAATCATTTTATATACGAAGAAGAGGCAAAAAATAATTACATGCATAGAATTACATGTATTAAAAAAAAAAGTAATAGGCAGAAAGTTGGAACACATTTAAGATCCAAATTGGTAAGCATCCATCGGTAAGTCCATACATATATATGTAGGTAATTTTAGTTACTTCTTCTATATATTTTTAGCCATCAAAAAAACTACAGGCGGTGAAACGACCAGCGTAAGCAAAGAGGGCAAGGAAGATTCAAAACAAATGATGAGACAAGTTTGACACTTCGAGTGTACTACGTAAACAAAGAATGATAAAAAGAAACAACCCAATAACAAAATGTCTGATCAGCTGGGCTTATGATTCCACTTATATTATTACACTATGGGTGTAGGCTTGGTGAGAAAAACCATGTTGCTTCAGTCGTCGTTTAGACAGCGACGAATGCACATGAGCACGGGTGTATGAATTTTTTGCTGATATATCAGCAAAAGATGCATATGTCCGCTTACTTGTTTACACGTCGCTTTCTCAACGACGACTGAATGGAAGAGCATAAGAATAAGTGTGACTTTGTTTATGTGTTGGTCTCCGCAATTGCGGTACGGGCTGGTCACCAGTGGTGTACACAGACAACATCCAGTAACAATTTGTACGCAGACAGACCTATTGGTATCTCATGTAACGGTGCGAGGGTAACTTGCGCTGAGCAATAGATCTCGACTTTCACGTTTGAATGAATACCGCTATTATTAATTGATATTAATTCGTTGATGACCAAGGCTGCAACCAACTCGCGCGTTCAGTTTTTTTTTTACACTGATGCTTGATGTGTGGGCTTGCTCGTACAATAGCAAACCATTTTTTTTCATCAAGCCGTGCTTGATCGTCTAATAGTCGCTTTAAACGCAAAGTAAATGACATTTGACAGTAGTCTATTAACAGGTGGTACTTGATGGGAGCAGTGTTGCACTTCATATAACTACGAGGGAAGTTCGATAAGTCACGGACTTATAGATCCGCCCTCGTATATACCTTGCAAGATGTATTTAGAACAGCTGATAGCAATCGTTTTTGTAGCCAACGTCAACAGGCATTTTGTGTTTGTTTTCAGGTCCGATTCTATAAAATTTAACACAAACAAATACCAACTATAACAGTAAAAAAAAACTCATAATCAAAATGCGTTTGGATTTTAAAGGAGAGGAAACAGCGACATGAAAAAATTACATTATTTGTTCGAATAACACAACATGCAAAATTATACATTTTAAATGTTATGAAAAACTTCAGTGAGAGTTACAAAACAACAGGAGAGTACCTAGTGGCGCAGTGCTTCACAACGCTAGTGCGATATCTAATTATTTTCTTTATCTATGGTTTCAACTAACTACGCCCCATAATTGTATTCCCGATTGTTTTCGGAAAAGAATGAGTAATAAGACAACATTTTTAATGCGATCACTGTAATTGTTAACACCCATTTGTCATTAATATCGATATTATATCCCGAAAACAAATCACCATTATCTTTACTTACTAGTGGCATTCATGTAAACGCGCAAGAGCCTAGAAAACTTGCACAGCAATCGTCAAAACAAAATTGTTCTCATACAAAACGACTTGGACAAATGTAGAAAAGTTTCGAGTCAATTTTACAGAGCTAACACCGAAAACGAAACGTCGGACATTGGTGCAAATCGATTTGAACGAGAACATTTTTATTTTGTTAACCAAATACAAAAATTGATAGTCAAAAACGAGTGAAACCTTAACCATTCTCTGCTATCTCTTTCTTACTCTCTTTATTGAATATTTCAATACACGATCAGCTTTTTGATAGTGTTATTGGAATGTTATTGTATTGTAAATTCCAACCATGTTGAAGTAAACTTACATAAACTTTGTATGCAAAAAGTATGAAATAATCAAGATATGACGCGAGAGGGAAATGCGTTTGAGTGAATCGCGTGGATAGTTAGATACAATAACATCATCAAAACACTGGTTTTGAGTAAGAGTAAGAGAGGGAGCAGAGAAACGAGACGCTTCACTCGTTTTCTTTGTTGGTATTCCACTCCGTGAGTAAATTTTATTCTCTACCCTTTCGAAATTTTTATAATAAGTTGCATAATGACAAATCGTTGGTTCAAGATGGCCGATTGATGTAGATGGTGTTAGTGTCAAATGGTGAATTAACAGTGTGTGAAATAGGTGTACCGTAAAGCATAGAACGAGTCAGCTTGATTTCTTAACAAACAAAACATTTCAAAATACGTACAGTACTTGTAAACATTTTTTACTACACATCTTCCCTAAAACATAACAACAGCCAAAGCAACCCAAAATTGACGAATGATTACTCGTTTTTGAGGGAATGTTACGAAGTTGTTGATTCGCAGCAAATCATCAACTCACAAGTGTATCAAACTAACATTTATGTTATAGTGCTCATGTTGTTTATGCATGGTCTATCCTCGCGCTACAAGCTATAATAACATGAACACTGTTCTATTGCACTTGCTGCCTTCTGTGTCAGTGTGGCAATGAAACATTGAAGGAACGCGGATAGTAAAACATCGCTCTCTGTGTAGTAATTGATGTGCCTGTGTATGTATTAATTTTTATACTTTTTTTAAATGTTTATATGCTATTTCATAGAACTTTCTTTCCTTTTATAATATTTTAAGTCTATTTTATGGATAAATGAATTGAAAATGTGATATACATATGTATGTACTTATATATTTATTTTTGTATTTAATACCAGATCTACGTGAATTGTTTTGATTAGTTTTTTATTGGTACTATTTTTCTTTTGAAGTATTCCAAGTTTTTTTTATGTTTTAAGTTTAAAGATGTTTGTAGTTAACCACATTAAATAATAAATTAATATTTATATTACTTCTACATTAAAGAAATCTTTTTTTCCATTATGTTTACTACATCAAAATAGCTTAATAACTTTGCAAAGAATATACATATGTTTGTATATAACAGCAGAAATGTTGTATAATGCTTAATTTAAAACAACACAACAGTTGCTATTGCTTTCCGCAATATTCTACTACTTGTGCTTTGTTACTGTGATACACATATGTTATCCGCAAGCGCTACAAGCTATCATAACATTGATAATATTCTACTGCACTCGCTGCCAACTGACAGTGTGACGCTGAAACGATGACGGAAAGAAAGAGCGCAATGCCACACAAGCATGCTCTCGAATGATTCGATTACACTTCTCTCAACGCAGCATGTGGTTGATCGTTGTATACCGCGTGTTTTGTAGTTTTTTTTGTTGCTTTGATTGAAGTTCTACGTTGTATGTTCAAATCGTTCCTCAGCAGTAACTGCTTAAACATTAGTTGTGAATGTTAGGCAGCACTTGAAATGGGAACGAGTCATTTGAAACTGATTCAACTCAGCTTGTTTCAGATGTTTAGTGTACAGAGTAGACCCAAAGACGATGAAGAAGTAGACGACCAGAAGATGTGCACAATTTGGCAACCCTCGTAAAAGAGAAGCAAAAAGTGGCAACAACCTACTCAAACTCATTTCTCTCTCGCGTCATATTTTGATTATTTCATACTTTTCGCATAATTTATGTAATTTAACTTCAATATGGCGGGAATTTGTATAGTTATGTATATACAATACACTATCAAACAGCTGCACGTGTATTGAAATATTCAATGAAGAGAGTAAGAGAGAGAGTAGAGAATCATTAAGGCTTCACTCGTTTTGTCTGTTTGCATTCGAGTAAGAGACATTTTGACCGTCTACTTTAGTATATCGTTTTTAGTAGACCTTTACGCCGCCTGATTACGTAGAAATCGGCGCAGCTGTAGGGTATATCAATTTGTTTAATATTTCGTATAATCGATCAATTAATGGTACTGTCCTGATTTACAACACACGTTACAATTTCCCAAGAATCAATTTATGAAGATAAACGACAATTTGAATTTTGCATAACAGCCATGGGAAATTCCACACGCTTCAACACCAACAGCCAGTCCCATTCCGTAACAGGTTAAAGAACACATTACAACTATAACAACAGCAGGTCAATGAATTGAACTCTGCACAGCAGCAGCCGGATTAATTTCCTAATAATTAAGAATAGCCGACGCCGACGGTTTACCCAGGTCCCTACAACGCCGCCGAAGCAGAAACAATCGGCGTAAACCTCTAGTAGAGTTACCATCACTTTAGAAATCGAAAAACAGCAATTTCATTATAAAACACATACTCTATAAAATTGGCAGATCTCTTTTGGTAATATTGCTAATAATTTCGTGCAACTGTGTGAGGCTACTATGATTTTTCAATATTATTTATACCGCGTTTATGCTGTAAACGAAATCACGATTGTATAGATTTCATTCACAGAAACAGCTGATTTGTGTATGGAAAATCAGATGTTTAGGCCACGAAATCTAGATATCTCTAGATTTCAAGTGCAGTATAAACATGTTTTTTAGCAAAAACGATTTAGAATTAGACGACCAGAAGATGTGCGCAACTTGGCAACCCTGGTAAAAGAGAACCAAAAAGTGCTAGGAGTTCACTCAAACGCATTTCTCTCTCTCGTCATATCTTGTTTATTTCATACTTTTTGCATAGTTTATGTAATTTTACTTCAACATGGTTGGAATTTGTATAGTTATATACAATAACACTATCAAAAAGCTGCTCGTGTTTTGAAATATTCAATGAAGAGAGTAAGAGAGAGAGTAAAGAAGTACTAGGGTTTCACTAGTTTTGTTTGTTGGCATTTGAGTGAAGAGATATTTTGACTGTCTACTTGTACATCGTTTTTGTGTTTAGTTGAAAACGCAACTATTTGATTCCGAAATAGCTTTTTTAGCACTTTTAATTAATTTAAGAATTGGCAACCCTAAAAGACAGAACATAGAAATAATAACATAATAGTGGTATTCATGTAAACGCGCTACAGCCTCGAAAACTTGCACAGCAATGTCGAAACAAAAATGTTTCTCATACAAAACGACTTGGACAAATGTAGAAAAGTTTCGAGTCAACTTTGATGACCAAACATTGAAAGCAAGTCGTTTTGTATGAAAAAATATTTGTTTTGTTTTGAATATTTGTTTTGTTGAAAGAGCAATAGACAAGAGTCACTATCCCTCTCTTTACGTTCTTTCGATGACGACCCGGTAGTAGGCCATTTCATCGAGTTCGAGGTGCTGTACAATTTTACTTTGATTGGACATAAAACGGACTGAAATTGAAGGGAAAACGTATTTTCGTTCAATGCAACCAACATAATTTAGCTCTTATTAGTAACAATCAATCACCATTTACACTATCCACTCTGCTTTCTATCAACGCGTAAACCCGTCAACCCAACTGATTTTTTCATCTTTTCCGTGGGTATGCTGTCAAATTTAATTTTGTTTGTTAATAAAATTCAAAGAATTTCAACCAAAATGCAATTTATAGCATAGACTTTGTATTAAGCAAGCCAAACTTATTAAATTTTTCACATTTGGTATTTTTCATTATTCAGCTAATTTTGACAGCCTAACCCCGGAATTTCTAATGCGACTACCTATAGATAATTCTACATGGATACCCCCTGATTGGAAATGGTATATACATATGGCTGAGTTTTTTTTTTAATAAAAAACAGTTGGCTCAAAGATGATGGTACACAGAGACCCGAAGACTCAGAGAAACTGTAAACAAAAAAAAAGCGGAAACACAAGGTAGATTAGTTTAGCATAAGCAGTTTAGTTAATATTTTCGTTTTGTTTGGAAAAGAGTTTTCGAGTTTCTTTAGGAATGAACGAAAGCCTTGGTGTAGAATATATAAAAATTGATGAATGCAATAATAAATGATTGGAAATAATGAAATTCTGATATTATCATAAGAAACATTGAGGCAGGTTTTCAAAAAATTGTTTGCTGTAAAACGTTGCCGCATTAAACGCCAAAAACAGATACATTATGAGTTGTAATACACTTTACAAAAACAAATATATGTAACTCCAACGCGGAAACAAAAACTCGGGGCAATAACCTTATGCACTGTCTATTTCAGTTTTTTACATTTTGTACAATGTGTATTACTGTCGGGAAACAAAAAATTTACAATTGTTTACATACAATTACCCTAAAAATAAAACCACATAGTAAATATAATTTTCGCACAAAACCGTAAGCAATTTTACCCAATTTTATTATATTTACAATTAGATCTCGTATTTTTTTTCCAATTTAAATATATTTTGATAGTTTTTCTATCCCACTGTGTGTTTTCCTAATCTGGAAATCGATAACCATACATACCATTTTGACTTATTTACGTTAAAAAGAGAAAATGTTCAAAAAAAACTTAACTAAACTCATCGACCTAAGGCCATGTAAAGTGGAGAAAGCCATAGAATCCCCCTGGTTCGCTTCTATTCAAAATAATATAAAACAAATTCGCTTTTCAAAATAAAAATAAAGTATAATGTTCGAATTTAAGTTTAAAGTTCGAAAATTAGAAATAAAATAACAACGAAAATAAGGTCGAAAAACAACATCTATAAATATTTGCAAGAATAATTTAGATGAAAGTTGAAACATGCTGATATGATATGATCATAAATACAGAACTCTCCGCATGAGAAACCAACAAACACACGACAAATCGATTTACACCTAAAGCGGCTATTAGACGATCAAGCGCGGATTGTCATCAAGCCATCAAGCTCGTCTAATAGGCAAAAATGCGTGCTTGACAGCATGGCTTGATGTATATCAAAAATTTTTGATATTTTGGCTTGCCATCAAGCCTCGTGTAATAGCTCTGCTGTCAAGCCCAATACAAAATTTCATTTGAAGTTATGTTAACATTCGCGAACGCGAATTTTTGCAAGATTTCATTCAATTCTATGAGAGTTTCCCAGAACTGTGGAACATATAAAGTGACATATCATAATAAGATAAAAAAGCAAAAATCTTACGAACAGCTTTAAACTAAAGACAATTGAACCAGAAGCGACAGTGGATGTATTAAAACGAAAAATAAATATATGTATAAAATAAAATAAACAGAATTAGACGACCAGAAGATGTGCGCAAGTTGGCACCCCTGATAAAAGAGAACCAGAAAGTGCTAGGAGTTCACTCAAACGCATTTCTCTCTCGCGTCATATCTTGATTATTTCATACTTTTTGCATAGTTTATGTAATTTTACTTCAACATGGTTGGAATTTGTATAGTTATATACAATAATACTATCAAAAAGCTGCTCGTGTTTTGAAATATTCAATGAAGAGAGTAAGAGAGAGAGAGAGTAGAGAAGTACTAGGGTTTCACTCGTTTTGTTTGTTGGCATTTGAGTGAGAGAAATGTTTACTGTGTACTTGTAACTACATCGTTTTTGATTTGTTTTTACACTGATGCTTGATGCGTGGGCTTGCTCGTTTAACAGCAAACCATTTTTTCTCATCAAGCCGCGCTTGATCGTCTAATAGCCGCTTAAGGCAAACTCATTTTATCTAAAACAGAGTAAAAATGTATACTAATTACCCGTATAATAGGTCAACAAATTATATTTTTGGAAGATTTTAAATTTTGATTGAAATGTTAAGCTTGGATCTGGAGTCGTCCAAATGTTTACGACTCCAAGCAAATATTTCAGACTCCGACTCCACATCACTGCTTTTTAGCCCCTGTTTTAGAAATAAGCCATCTTTATTGACAAATTTTGGTATACAAATTTTCATATGTGGCACTAACAACAACCACATTTTGATTTTGTTTGGTAGAATTCTGTTAAATGCTTAAAATAAATACAAAATACCAAAAAAAAAATACCTTTGAATTCCTCATTTACTTTTACACATTTAAAATAAAATCACATTTTTGCATTTAGCACTGTTTTTGTCGGTTAAAAGTTGGGTACTACTCGTATAATACGGCATTTACACCCACCAAGGTTATCGCATTTTCGGGATTACAGAAGTTTTTCATATATAGTTTGACATTTGTAATTCCGGAAAAGCGATAACCTTGGTAAGTGTAACTGCAGATCGACAAACTTGACTGTAAACTTGATCTTTTGTGTTTAAAAATGTTAAGAACATAGAATATGTGGTAGCCAATCCTGACTTGTGACGGTAATAAATTTTTATCACACCTAATGAAAAAGTGGGCATGCGAAATTCTGGAATTAAACCAAATTTTAGCTTTGAAATATTTAGCAATCTTTTTTCACTTGCACCCTTTTTTGATGATTGATTTTGTTTGCGTGACTCGAACTGTCAAATTCATCATATGTTTGTTTACCAACACAAAAAAAAACAGGAACCACATCTTGAGGACCACTTATGATGCATTTGCAATGAATCTGGCAACGTTGCACGTTATGTTTGCACTACTTGTCGCATATACAGAAGAAATAACAACACACAATGGAACGGCGAAAAAGGCGGAATCACAATGTATACGAATATACAGTCGGCTTTGAATTGCAGTAACCCCATCAATAGTGTCGAGAGTAAATACACCGCCGAACTTCCTTCCCATCGCAGCGGCACCAAATCTGGGTACGTAGTGTGTATGTGTGTAGAACTTTGCATTATTTTCACAATCTGAGCAAACTTTTTTTTTCAATTTATGGTTTGTTTTGTGTGGAGTTATCTCCGTTTGTTGTTTTTTTTTTGTTTAAATAAATTTCTCAATTCACTTAGTGCACTTTAGTTACTTTGATTTAAATTTAGACACATAATCCCGTTTTGTTGTTGTTATTAACTTACAATTGGTATTAGTTCTCTCTCTGACTCGTACCGTAGTCGAGTCGCTACGTCTATGTTTGGAATGAAATTGAAGAAGTGATGAAGAAAATAAATGTTTTCGATTCCGGAATGCATCAGTAAAAACAGTGTAGGCAATGTGGCGTTTTTTTTTGCTAGAGTAAATTAGAAATCGAGAGTACCGGTTTTTTGCACATCCGTCGAGTAGAGGTGGAGCCGATTTATATTATGGTTCTTCAAATTTGATAGCGAGCACAGTAGATACGAATATGAACGATAAGCAACCTCAGTTTAAACAGTGTGATTGTTACTAATGACAGCTACATTATATTTTTGTTTTGGTTGCATCTTTTATAGGGCGTTTACATGCACTCAATCTTGCAGATAGACCATAGTGTAATAATACAAGGTGTCGCAAAAGTAAACTTCCGATGTTTTTTGGCTGTAATTTAAAAAAAAAATTGGAACAGACCTAGTATAGATCGGCACGTCCAATTTTTTGCTTTTTATTTTGGTTGTAGGGATCGCCATTTTAAGTAAAAAAAGTTAAATAAAAAATCGGGGGGAACCCCTATTTTGGGAGTTACGGGCCAAGTAGCCCTGGCAGGGACCTATGTTGCTCGTACCGTGTGGTAGAACTTTTGGAAAATCGTTAAATTTATATTGCAATTAGTCGCCCGGCCGTCCGGCCGGGCTCAGGCAGGGGGGTTAAAATTCCCTCTGTACCTGAAGTCGATGTGTGGCAAAATCCGAAAAATCAGTCGATTGCTTGAAAAAAAAATATTTTCTGGACATTTTTAAAAATCCGATACGTGGATAACTAAGCAGTTATCGAAAAAATGTATTTATTTATTTTTGTTTATTTCGACTCGTTTTACACAAAAAAGTTGTAAAATCGGTCCCATAACACGGCACCACACTCGTAGTATCATCCTGTATGTCCGAACTTTGGGTTCCCACAACTCCGAAAATAGGCGTTGCCCCCGATTTTTTTATTTAATTTTTTTTACTTAAAATTAAAAGTTCTATCCAATGGTAATAGTTTGGAGCCGAAGCGAGTTGCCGACCTATTCTAGGTTTAAGCCAAAAAATTAAAAACTTTCATTCTTGTGGATTATTTTTATTTGGTCTTTTAATTTTTTTTACATCAAGTTGAGAATATGATGTCATGTAAATGGCCGCCGCCACAGTTGATTATCATTTGAGCCCTTTTTATGGCATTTCTCATCACTTTGGCCAAAACTTCCGGCGATACGTCCTCACATTCTTGACGGATATTGTCTTTAAGAGCTGCAAGAGTTTGAGGCTTGTTGACATAAACCCGCGACTTCAAAAAGCCCCACAAAAAGAAGTCTGGAGCGGTCAAATCAGGCGATCTTGCTGGCCAGTGCAAATCGCCAAAACGGGAGATTAGGCGCCCGGGAAATGCATCCTTCAGCATATCAGTTGTGGCACGTGCAGTGTGTGCCGTTGCACCGTCCTGTTGGAACCACATGTTTTCCAATCCCAAATCATAAAGTTGCGGCAAAAAGAACTCGTTGATCATTGCTCTGTAGCGCTCACGTCGCTTCCATGACATCGACGGCGCTTCCATGACATCCTCGGCTACAGCAGCAATATTCTCTGCAGAACGGCTACTCCGGGGTCTGCCACGCCTGGCAGCATCTCGTGTTGTGCCAGTCTCTTCGAGGCGAGCGGCTAAACGTCGCAGTGTTTCACCAGTAGGCGTTGGATGGCCAGGAAATCTGCGACGAAATTCACGTTGTGCCAAAGTCACCGACCGATTATTGGTTCTGGAGCAGTGTAGCGTAACATTGTTTATTAATGTGTATTTCGCATGTGTACTACACAATTGTCAAAACAGAACTGACATTAGGGGCCAATCGCAAAATTTATAGCATTTTCTGATAGGAGGATTACTTTTGCGCCACCTTGTATAAGTGAAAGCATAAGCCCAGCTGATCAGGCATATTGTTATTGGGTTGTTTCTTTTTATCATTCTTTGTTTACGTAGTACACACGAAATGTGTCAAACTTGTCTCATCATTTGTTTTGATTCTTATTTTTCGTTATTAAACGTTTGAAAAGTGTTGTGCAAATTAAATTGAAATATAAATATAATTGTAAAGTAAATTGTAAATTGATGGTGTAGAGCCATTCTCCACTGGCTCCGTCTTAATGGCAACTGGTGGAGCTTTGTCAAGCGAATCTTCCTTGCCCTCTTTGCTTACGCTGGTCGTTTCACCGCCTGTAGTTTTTTTGATGGCTAAAAATATACAGAAGAAGTAACTAAAATTACCTACATATGTATGGACTTACCGATGGATACTTACCAATTTGTATCTTAAATACGTTCCATCTTTCTGCCTATTACTTTTTTTTAATACATGTAATTCTATGCATGTAATTATTTACTTTGGCGTTTTTCCTTTGCCTCTTCTTCGTATATAAAATGATTTTGACATATCGAGTGTATTGTCATAACAATAGTACAACAAAATTCTGTCAAAATCGTTTCATATTACAACAACACGCCACGCGTCGACTTATATTATTAGACTATGAGATAGACTATATAATAGGCAAATCACTCTATTATCACGTGTTGTCTCATACATTTTTGTACCCAATATCGAGTAAATTTACCTCGATAATGTTATTATCATGTCACAAATCATTTCAACCACAGAGTTGTATACGCACTTGCATTATGAAACTGTGTGAACATGAAACGGAAATGGGAATGTAAAGGAAACGTTCTTCACTGAACATGTACATTAATGACAACACACAAAATGATTTATTCTTTCTTTATTTTCAAAATACTAACAGTAGAGGGGAATGTGAAATAAAGAGCGACAGGCGAAATAAAAAGATTACTCAATTTGATTTTATTGGTACTAATGACTTGGAATAATTTTATATTCAATAAATTAGTTTTGATTTGAAGACCACAACAATTTTCACTTATTGACGTAGAATACGTCTTACCTTACGGTATGAGGAGTCATGTCAGGTTTTTATTGTTGTAATCTTTATTTCATTGAATTTGAGGAAACGGCTAGATGAATTTTTTTTAAATTTTTTTTGTAGGTAAATGAAGATGTTATCTTTCGTTTGATATACATTTCATATTGGTTGATATATTTCTAGTATTTTAATTTCTCAAATGAAAATTGTTTAAACACATACACTCAAACATATGTGTGGTGTTTGGTTGAGTGTTTTTGGCATAGAGTAAATATGGGTAGAGAAAATCTTTCACTCACCAAATTTCTGACATTTGTCCTCGTGTGATGTATACGTTTGATGTATACGTTTGAGAATTGCTTTACTAATACCAGATAGAGGCAATGGTTCAAAACAACGAACAAAATAACAACAACGGCATTTCGTTTTGTGTGTTAAAATTAATGTGTTAAATACAACACAAATGTATGCTAACAATAACAGTCAATAAAAAAGTTTAAAACACATTTAAATTTCACAGTTTTTCACCAAAATGGCATGAAAAATTAAAGCAAGAAGTTATTGCAATTCCACCTGGTGTATATCACTTTTCGTCAAACATCTCTCTATCACACCGACCGCATCACGAAGAGTGTGAAAGGAAACGTCAGATGAGACAAATGGCGGCTCTACTATAAATTTACTCTATGGTTTTTGGTTGCTCAACATTGCTTAGGAACATGTATCTAGTAAAAAGTGAAACGAACAGCAAGCTAATGTTGCTTGGCAACATGTATCTAGTAAAAAGTGAAACAAACAGTAAGCTAACGTAATAAAGCTTTTTTGCGAAAGCTTCAATAAAGCTGTTGTAACATTAATTTTGAATTGTAAAGCGTAAAGCTTTCACACAACGCTCGAATGCTAATGCGAAGACTCGATAAGGTAAACCTTTTTTAATATTAGGGCGGCCCTCTCAACATTCGCAGAACTTATTTCAATAAAAATATTAATTAAAACACATAAATTAAATTAAGTTTAAAAAAATTGAACATAATATTTTTTTTAAACGGACTTGAATCAAATGCCGTTGGTAAATATAAAAATTACAGTAGACAGTTGTCCGAGGCCTTCGGCCACGGACTGTCCCTGCAGGCTGTGTCAGAGACACGGCCATTAAGTTTAACGTAGAATACGCCATCCGATAAGACAGAAAACATATATAACAATAAATGATAAATAATATAAGCAAATGAATTTATTGTTATATGTATATGTTTTCTGTCTTATCGGATGGCGTATTCTACGTTAAACTTAATGGCCGTGTCTCTGATACAGCCTGCAGGGACAGTCCGTGGCCGAAGGCCTCGGACAACTGTCTGCTGTATTTTTTTCTTTTGTATTACGTTCAAATTCTGGAAGAAAAAAACTGGCATAACAAAGTCCATGGCATAGAATAACACATACATAGATAAACTTATTCTCTCATCTGACGTTTCATTTCACACTCTTCATCGTAGGTTTGTGGAAATGAGAGCAATTAAATTTAAAACTAACTTACACCAGGTGGAGTTACAAAATATGTTCACTTAACTTTTTCATGTCGTTTTGGTGTAGAACTGAAAAATTTAAATATATTTTGCACTTTTTTGTGGACTTTTATCGTTGGTATACATTTGTATTGTATTTAACATAACTAGTTTGCCACAAAAACACGAAATTCGGTTGTTATTCCTTTGTTGATCGCTGTATACTATTGCCACTATCTGGTATTATTGAATCCATATTTTCCACCATCCAATGTTTACTTTCCATCGTACCTATGACGTTTAATTTATTGAGCGAATAAAAGCTTCTATAGTATGTGTTATTCTATAGTCCATGGTAGAAATATAATGGTAGATGCAGTACGACAACAAAAACAACAGGCATTTTGTTTTTGCTCAGTGCCTGTATTGTGTCAACTCAGCTGATTGAAAAATAATGAAAATGTATACACAATTGGAAAAAGTGCTTTTTACGAAATGCGTGTATTTTATTTGATATGTGACCCGGTCTACGAAAAGGGACCTTCGGTGTAAAAACAAGTTTTCGAGAAAACAGCTGTTAAAGATAAACAAGTCATGTCATCAGTTTCGCTTCAGTTGTTCCCTTCTCCCTGTATCCCTACTCATCCTACCGTGTTTAAAGATATTCAGTGTTGTTTCTGTCTCGAAAAATATCGTATTAGATGGCGTAATTTCGTGGTTTTACCGAGTTCTTTTTTAGTTAACGACCAACAGTGAAGAGGTGATTACGTTTACTGAATCATTTTTATGCGTCTTTTGATTCCGAAATAAATTAAAAATGAGTGTAGATGAAGAGGTTAGTTTCGTTCTTAGACAATATATTGGTGAAGACGAACAAGATAGTGATAAAACCGACATTGATAGGCAGGAGATAATACAGAGGAAAGTTTCGTTAAAATGGACTTATCTATTGTGGATTTAGAAGAAGAAGAGCTGATAACAAAATATTTCTCTACCGATTGTTGTGTTAAGAAATGCAATACACTTATACCACGAGATCGGATTGTTGATAGTAGAATGAACTGTCTCGACCTTTCCAAAAACAAACTAGATCTAGTGATACTAAGTAATATCGAAGCTGGAATAAGGTATAATGCAGAATTGCAAAGTGTTTACTCACAAATAGCTAAGCGGAAGGTAGAAGAATGCAGAAAAGGTAAAGAAGTTACAAGGCATCAGATTCAGTTCTCTTTCCTCGGCATACCAATTTGTCGTTCACTTTTCCTTTTTCTGCACGCATGCAGAATAAAACTTTACAAACATTTGGTAACTCATTATCATAAAAACGGTTTAATAGTGCGAGAACATGGCCTAGCTAATAAATCCAGTACGAATACGAAATCATTTACACCAGCTGAAATTGAAAAGGCTGTAAAATTTATCGAATACACTGCAGATCTGTTAGCTTTGCCACTACCTGGCCGACTTCCAAAATTTAAAGATTACCGAGTAATGAAATTACCTTCGAGCGAAACAAAGTCGTCAGTTTATCGAAAATACATTGATTCACTCCAAGAGAACGAACCAAAAATGAGTTATCGCAGCTTTTGTCGTATATGGGCCAAGTGTATTCCGTATGTAACAACAATGAAACCAGCAGACGATTTATGCGACACATGTCGTGGTAAGTAGATGAATTGGTACTTACCTTAATAATTACATCCAATACTAAACGTGACTTTTTTTTAACATAGGAAATACGGTTTCGATTGCGCTGACTAAAAACGTCTCTGATATTGAACGAGAACAAAAACTGAATCAATTTCTTGATCATCTTCACAAGGCCCGTAACCAACGAGCGTATTATCAAAGTTGGTGCGAAAATACTGATGATACGGTAGTAATTCTTTCGTTTGATTTTGCCCAAACTGTACATTACCCTACTAGTCCACAGCAGCCGGGCTCAGCATACTTTAAAGCTACAAAAAAGTGTGGAGTTTTTGGAATCACAAACAAAAAATTGAAAATTCAGGTGAGGATATCAAACATTGAAATTGTACAAACTCGAACCACTTGAACTATACCTAATTTTCATTTTCAGCATAATTACTTAATTGATGAGAAGGATGATATTGGTAAAGGACCGAACTGTGTCATCAGCATTTTGCATCACTACTTAGAAACTCATTGCAAAGATATCCCAAAACTGGTTATTTTTTGTGACAATTGCGTAGGGCAAAACAAAAAAATACCGTATTATCGTATTTGCAATGGAGAGTTGCTCGAAAACTTGAACAAACGATTTTATTAAATTTCTTACTAACAGGACATACGAAATTTGCGCCTGATCGCTTCTTCGGGATTTTCAAAGCAAAGTATGCTCTTAGCAACATCGATACTTATGAAGATTTATTGCAATGTGTTGTTGAATCCTCACCCGGTGGTTATAATAAAGTAGTATCAGCAGAGAATGTTACATGGTATCAATGGGATACCTATTTCAAACTATTTTATCGACCACTCGTTGGCATAACGCAGTTCCATCATTTCATAATCTGTACAGATTGTGTAAAAGCAAAAACATTCGCGGATAGTGAGAACGTGGACTCTTTTCATCTATTGTTGGAACCTATCGTCAGTGAAATGCCAAAAACTATACATCCAGTTGGTTTAACGTTGGAACGCCAATGGTATATTTACCAAAATCTCCGCAGTTTAGTCGCAGATCCAAGAAAAGTAGATATTTTAGCCCCAAAACCGGAAGAAAAGCCAAAGAAACAAAAATCCAAAGTTGATGGAGAAGATAATTCTGCGGCTCCCTTGCAAAACAAGAATTCGATATCGAAGAAACAAAAAGCAAAAGGTAATAACAAGAAAGATTCTGCGGCTCCATTACCAAAAAAAAAGTTGGCATCGAAGAAACGAAAGGCAGATGGTAATGACGAGGAAGATTCTGCGGCTCTACTACCAAAAAAAAATTTGGCATCGGAAAAAAAAAAATATAAAGCGTAAAAAAAAATTATAGATTTATTTTATATTTCGATTTTTATGTAAAATGGCTGGTTTCCCTTCAAATAAAAGTATGAAATGATGTTTATTATGTTATAATTCAATGTCCAATTTTTTTTCATTTTCACTCATTTCTGCTCTTTTTTTGGAAAATTCCTGACAAACTTCTTTACGAGTTGGAAACTTCTGCTTTGCGCCATTAGAAAGAGCACACATTAGTCTATCCGAATCGCCAAAAAAGTGAAAAATGATATTTTCACACCGAAGGTCCCTTTTTCGTAGACCGGGTCACATATTTTGAAAGTGTTTAAGTATGAAAATGAAAACGTTTCTATGTGATTTTTATAAATTCTATGAATTCTTATTTTTTCTGTGTACGAACAAAAGTAATGAAACTTTGACATAAGAGAAAAACTCACTCCAGAAAAAAGTTCAAATCAGCTGGGCTAGTGCTTCTACCATTTGTTAGTACCATGACAAAGTCGTATCAAGACTCGTTAGTTAGCCCATAGAATAATACATACCATAATAGAAGCTTTTATTCGCTCAATAAATTAAACGTCATAGGTACGATGGAAAGTAAACATTGGATGGTGGAAAATATGGGTTCAATAATACCAGATAGTGGCAATAGTATACAGTGATCAACAAAGGAACAACAACCGAATTTCGTGTTTTTGTGGCAAACTAGTTGTGTTAAATACAATACAAATGTATACCAACGCTAAAGGTCAACAAAAAAGTGCAAAATATATTTAAATTTTTCAGTTCTACACCAAAACGACAGGGAAAAGTTAAGTGAACATATTTTGTAATTCCACCTGGTGTAAGATAATTTTAAATTTAATTGCTCTCATTTCCACAAACCTACGATGAAGAGTGTGAAACGAAACGTCAGATGAGAGAATAAGTTTATCTACGTATGTATGTATTATTCTATGAGTTAGCCCAGTGACTTTCAATGGGAATTTGGTGGAACTAATTTTTGAGTGGAAAATCATCTTTGATCAACGATCAAACATAATTTAAACTCTGAATTCACTTTTTACGTTAATACTTAATTGCTGTTTAAACAGCCAAATTTGGGTATTTAAACTACGATCAAGTGACCATATGATTTTGACAGTAAGAATTTTGACAAGAAGAACAAACACAAAGATTCTTTAGTTGTTAATGTGAACAATTATAATCACTATCCTAGATGAAATATCAATAAAATCGTGAAGTTAGAACTTTATTTCTGCTCAAATATTTTCCAATTTCATTAAATATTTTTTATTTTATCACTTCACTTTTGTTTTGCAAATGGCGTTAGTTTGATGCATTGAAACGATTAGCTGATAAATTTGAATACCGGTTATTTTTCTTAGCAGTTGCCACATGGTAGTAAGATTATTTGACAAAGTACTGAAAAACTCTTTTCGTATTTAAAGGCAGACATAAATCAAAATCAACTGATTACCAATTAAAATAACTAGTCAAAACTTGGGCCTAAATCGAGTAAAATTGCATGTAAACACCGTTTTGCCGTAGAATGATAATCACAACATTATCATGATAAAAGAGTGCATGTAAACGCGCTATTATTTCTATCTATTTTATGTTCAGAGATTAATATACGATATGAAGGGAATTCTGTCGCAAGGTTTGATGGAGAAAGCATAAATAGAAGTATGAACATCGCGAATGCACAAACTTTAAAATGGAGGATTTTGTTCGATGTTAATGCAAAACATCCTACAGACCTTCGATTCCTCCCGGAAGCAGCATGAAGTGAAACATCAGATGAGTTGGAGCATCTCATATATGTTAATCTGTGTTTATGTCCAACCAAAGAGTAACACAACAACAACTCATACTCGAAGTTAATTTTTAACTACCTCGAGGTCCTTAAGAGAACCCTGAGAGATGGATGGACCCTTATATATGGTTCACCCAAGATGTATCTATTACAGCTGGAAGCGTTAGAACAGCTGATTTAATTTTTTTCTTGTCGTTGTGTTCCGATCTTGTCAAATGTTGTTCATACTAATTCCAAGATGTATCTAGTACAGGTGGTAGCGTTAAAATAGCAGACGAAATTTTTTCTCGTCCTTGTGGTTGTTGCCGTAAATTACAATTCCTCCTGCTATAACCTGAAATAAATACATCTTGACAATTTCGATCGACTGAATTCGACAAGGTCGGCTCCTGAAATAAAAACAAAATGCCTTCAATTCCTAATTCTTCTACCTTACTTGTTTTGCCTTGGGTTCACCGTACGTTAATCGTTAAATCTCTTTTGAAAACTCTTCGTAAATCACGATAATTTACATTGCGCCATGGGACAATAACATCTACATGGTAATAGCAGTGCGCGATGTTGTAGGTGTAGACAGCAACAAAGCATTTTGTTTTTGTTTCATTCGCTTCAGTTGTCAATTTCTACACAAATACATACTAAAAGCACAAGAATGCAAAAGACTACAAAAACAAAATACATATGAGTTTGACAACTGAGGGGAAAATCACATGAAAAAAATCAGCTGTTCAAACCATAGAGTAATGTCATAGACTAATTCTTATACATAGACTTAACATTTCTCTCAGTAAATTTATGACATTTGGCCTGGTGTGATATTAACGTTGGATGTTGAAAAGAATAATAATAATAATACCATATACAGGCAATGGTTTAAAACAACCAACAAAATATTAACGATATTTCGTTTTGTGCGTTAAAATCATTGTGTTAAATACAAAACAAATGTATGCTAACAATAACAGTCAATAAAAACGTGTAAAAAATTTCACAGTTTTTCACTAAAACGACGTGAAAAATTAAAATCAAGTTCTTTTAATTCCACCTGGTGTAAGTCACTTTTCGTCAAACATGTCTCTATCACACCGACCGCACCACGAAGATTGTAAAGTAATGTCAGATGAGTCAAATCATAGAATAATACATGCATAGAAACTTTTATTCGCTCAATAAATTAAACGTCAAGTAAACATTGGTGGAAAATATGGGTTCAATAATACCAGATAGTGACAATAGTATGCAACGATCAACAAAGGAACAACAACCGAAATTCGTGTTTTTGTGGCAAACTAGTTGTGTTAAATACAATACAAATGTATACCAACGATAAAAGTCAACAAAAAAGTGCAAAATATATTTAAATTTTTCAGTTCTACATCAAAACGACAGGAAAAAGTTAGGTGAACATATTTTGTACCTCCACCTGGTGTAAGGTAATTTTAAATTTAATTGCTCTCATTTTCACAAACCTACGATGAAGAGTGTGAAATGAAACGTCAGATGAGAGAATACGTTTATCTATGTATGTATTATTCTATGAGTCAAATGTTCTCTAAAGAATTACTCTATAGTAATATCATCATAGAGGAATGTAGGATAGAATATTTTATTCTTTCATCAGACGTTTCACTTCACACTCTTCGTCGTAGATTTGTGCAAATGAGGGAATTTCGACGAAAATTAACTAACAGCAGGTGGAGTTACAAAATATATTCACTTAACTATTTCGTTTTCGTGTAGAACTGTGAAATTTAAATGTATATTGCACTTTTTTGTTTACTTTTGTCCTTGGTATACATTTTTATTGTATTTAACATAAATCTTTTGCCACAAAAACACGAAATGCGGTTGTTATTGGACGTTGTGTACTATTGCCTCTATCTGGTATTATTGAACCCATACTTTCCACCACCCAACAATGTTCACTTGCAACCATACCTATGGCGTTAAAAATATTGAGGGAATGAATTACTTTATCCTTAATTCCTCTATGTGTGAAGTCGATTGAAGCATAGATTAATGACGTATAGAGGAGCGAATTCTCTTAGCAAATTGATGACATTTGGTGTGTTGCAGATGGGCAGTTGGATGTAGGAAAGTATTGTCAAAAACGATGTACAAGTATACAGTCAAAATTTCTCTTTCACTCGAATGCCAACAAACAAAACGAGTGAAACCTTAATCATTCTCTGCTCTATCTCTATCTCTTACTCTCTTCATCGAATAGTTCAATACACGAGCAGCTTTTTGATAGTGTTATTGTATATAACTATACAAATTTCAACCATGTTGAAGAACAATTATATAAACTATGCAGAAAGTATGAAAAAATCAAGATATGACGCGAGAGAGAAATGCATTTGAGTGAATTGTTACCACTTTTTGATTCTCTTTTAGGAGGGTTACTAAATTGAGCAAATGTCTAGTTGTCTAATTCTTTATGGTCTTTGGTATTGCTTTAATAATACCAGATGGAGGCTATCTCTCACACCAACTAAAAATAAAACAGCAACGGCATTTCGTTTTGTGTGTTAACATTTTTGTGTAAATATATACATACATAATATAATATACATACATACATACAATAAATTGGTCTATGGTCATGACAAAGTGGATTATAGAGTATCATTGACACTGAGTATCTTAGCAACGGAGTCAGATAGCGAAATTCTGAAGACAGCGTTCGAAAGAGCAATATTTCAAACATCTGTTTCTACTCTTAGCTTAAAAAAGTGAAATTGACGTATGGAGCTTTATAGTACTCAAGTGTCGATATGACATTCATAGAGGATTTAAGGATAGAGTAATTTATTCTCTCAATATTTTTAACGATGGTGGAAAGCATGGATTCTATAATACCAGATAGAGACAAGAGTTTGAAATGAAACGTCAGAGGAGAAAATAAAATACTGTATCGTACAATCCTCTGTGACTTTTCCAAGTAGATATCATACATATAGTAATACTTAAGAGCCTCTATTACTCTCTTCGCTGCCTCTTCATGACGACGAGGTAGTAGGCCATAGACTTAGTTTGTACTCTCACCAAATCTATGACATATGGCCTGGTGTGATATTTACGTTCGATTTTGAAAGAATTGCTTTACTAATACCAGATAGAAGCAATGGTTCAAAACAACGAACAAAAGGAAACACCAGATGAGTCAAATTTGATCTCTTGTTATAATAATTACTCTATGTTAAAAGTCATTGAGTAGTTATTTAAAGAGATAATCTTTGACTCGTCTGACGTTTCGTTTCACACTATTCGTGGCGAGGTCTTAAGTGTTAGAGTGTTTCAGTTTTCATTCAAGTAATGTCTTTATACGATGGTATTTTTCGCGGAAAAGTTTATCAATTCGCTTTTCAAGTTGCTGCGTAAATCTTCGTACGTTTACACCATAAATATATTTTGCTCATCTGACGTTTTGACATTCTTCGTGGTGCGGTCGGTGTGATAGATATTTGACGAAAAGTGCCATACACCAGGTGGAATTACAATGACTTCAGACTTTAATTTTTCACGTCGTTTTGGTGAAAAACTGAAATTTAAAGTTGTTTTACACTTTTTTTATTGACTGTTATTGCTAATTTTATTATTGTTGTTAATAATTTTAACACACAAAACGAAATACCGTTGTTGTTATTTCGTTGGTTGTTTTAAACCATTGCCTCCATCTGGTATTATTGAAGTAATTCTTTTAAACATCCAACGTTCATATTAGACCAGGCCAAATGTCATAAATTTTGCTGAGAGAAATGTTAAGTCTAGTATAATTAGTCTATAGCGGCATTTGCACCAACCAAGATTATCCCATTTTCGGGATTATCGACGTTTTTTCATATGGAGTTTGACATTTATAATCCCGAAAAAGCGATAATCATGGTAGGTGTAGCTGCAGTTTATGACTTTTAACATACAGTCTGTCAAGAAAGTGTTTTGACATAGTAGTTATTTTAAATTGTAAAGAATTTGTTTTAAAGAAACAACTGTTTTTTGGTATTGTTAAATTTTTTGATGTGTTAACATCTATACGCGCGCCTCTAGGGCAGTAAACTATAAATTTAATACATACACGAGTGTTATGTTTGTAAGAGTAAATCATCGTTTGTTTGTTCGTTGCTTGGCAGTCGGTATTGAAAGTGATTATTGGGCGATTTTCATATAATTTTCCCACGCGATTTTCTCCGGAAATTCATAGCCGATTTTATTAATTTTTGGATTAAAAAGCTAGTGCGGGTTTCGACGAAGAGTTTAGGCCAAAAATTAAGGCGATCCGATATCGGCGAGCCGAGATTTAAGTGTTTTAATTTGGAGTATTAATTTGGAGTAATATTACAAAAGTGTTTTATGTTGATCTTCGGTTTTGTCTTATCATCGTTTGTTTGTTCGTTGCTTGGCAGTCGGTATTGAAAGTGATTATTGGGCGATTTTCATATAATTTTCCCACGCAATTTTCTCCGGAAATTCATAGCCGATTTTATTAATTTTTGGATTAAAAGGCTAGTGCGGGTTTCGACGAAGAGTTTAGGCCAAAAATTAAGGCGAGATTTAAGTGTTTTAATTTGGAGTAATAGTAAAAAAGTATTTTATGTTGATCTTCGGTTATATCGTACGAATATAACAATGTATGTATGTATGTACATGTGTCTGTTGCTTTGCATTCTTTGACTTTTGTGGGAATAAAACAAAAAGTATTGAGCAAGAAAATAATGACACATGTGCTTGCACTGGGTCTTTAAATAATTTTAAGTATTAATATTATTTAACTGTAACGTCATCATATGATTGAACGCTGTTTTTTATTTTCCAATGTAACATTTACGAATGTGTTCATAGAAATCGAACAGGTACCGTGTAGCAAAAAGGTGTTAACACATCGCCCGTGAGTTCGAACACTCATTGGATTTTTTTTTATTAAATTTATTTATTTGTAACCACTATTGCTTAATTCCAGCACAAATGAAAACAATTTCACGAGATTATAGGCAATAAAAAGAGAAATCTAAAAACACTTCGATAACAATGTGTCAAGAAAGTGTTTTTACAATTAGGCAAATTTTATAAAATCATAAGAAAACCAAATCAATTCAATGTTTAATATTTAGTATGGTAAATATTTGCAGCAACAACAGCTTGTAGTCGTCTCTACATTGAAAAAATTAAATTCTGCATGTCGTAGTCGCCCGGTATTTTATACCCATCTTCCAATATTACAGTTTTCAGCTCTGCTCGACCTTTTGGGTCCCGTTTGGCTACCTTCTTCTTCCGATAAGCCCATAAATTTTCAACAGGGTTCAAGTCCGGGCTTTGGGCAGGCGTGTCTAATACTTTGTTGCAGTTAAAAAGAAGCCACATCTTAACCTGATGCTCCTTATCTTTAGGGTCATAATCCTGGTAGAAGTTGAATTTGGGTTTGTTGTCATTAGTGAAGCCAAATTTTTGCGCACTTGATATCAAATGACCCTTCAATATATTTAAATAATGCTGTGAATCCATGGTATTTTCTATAAATACTAAATCTCCAACTCCCTTGCTGGAAATGCACCCCCACACCATAACCGAAAATTTGCCAAATTCTACAGTTGGTAAAATATTGTGGTTTTTCCCAAAATTTGAGATTTTTTAAGGTTTTTTTGTGGCGTTTATTGACCAAAAACCACGTTTTTCACATATTTTTCTTTTGATAATAACTCGAAAACGACTTAACTTAAAATTTTGAAATTTCTCAGGCATATTCAGAACAGAATTGGTATTAGAAAAAAAGTGAAAAGCTAAAATAGATTTTGCAAATTCTGTAAAAAATTATGTTTTTTCTCAAAAAACTCTGTGTAGCAAAAAAGACCCGTCCTTCGAAAAATCGTCTTTTATGAACATTTTCCCGTTTTCCGCATGTCTATAGAGCAAAAAATGAGAAAGTTATAGGCCTTTCTGTAGGACAACCTCAGTAATATCTATATGAAAAAATTTCTAAAAATTCTAAACAAGTTAGTATTTCTGACTCAAATTGATGGACATTTTTGTTTCCATCTATGTACATATGTATGTGTATACTTCAACGTTCTTTGACACGTACTGTAAAAATTAGGGATTTCCAAACAAACAAATAAAGATAAATGAATAATTTTTTGCAATTTATTTGATTGTAAATATTTGGTATTTTTAAAAATCGAACCCATTATAATAGCAAAAACAAAATCAAGGTATTACTATTTAAAAACTTTCGATACTGTTGCGTTTGAAGTTTTTTTTACCAATAATTCTTGTCTATTTAAAGGTAAAACGTGGTGATATCCAAGCGGGCCTTTGATTGTTTTCCACAATTGGAACCTATCCTTTAAAAACAATGCAGCTGAGTCATAGTCATTTGTTGAGCAAAAGAACACATTATAATTTTCCAAATGTTCATTTACCCATATGAACAATTGCTCTGCCGTCAAAATTTCGCTTCTGGTTCTTTGCTGCAAAGAGTACCGTCTGGCTACACGTTTGAGAGTCCCCCCCACACCATCACAAGCCATGTTGTGGTGCGCCGTCCGAAGAGTATTTGATTGCGTTGACAATAGGAAATTTTTGATTTAAGAACTGTATCATATTTTGTTGGAACATAAAAACAGCGACAGTATCATGCTCAAGACAGTCTGAAACCCCAACGTAGGTGATATGTTCCACTTTTGTTGTTCCTTCACCTTGATAATATATAACGAAGGGGTGGACTGTTGCTTGGTTATTGTTCCAATGGAATCCTTGAACAGATTCTTGTACAACGAACGCGTAATTTTCGGAAAAGTCGAGCGTCACGATGAAATCGCCGAGTTTTAAGGAATCCTTGCAGTCCTTAAAATACTGGGACTGTTGTGTTGCCACAAAATCATGCACTAGCAATTTCGTTAATTTTTCCATTAAAGATGAAATGAATTCTTCTTTACTTTCAATGAGAGTTTTTAAGGTGCACCTAAATAAAAGTTTATATGTCAAATTTGGTGAAAAAAGTTTGACTCGAAGTAGTTTTTACCTATCGGTGGAAATCCATTGCTTATAGGTTATAGTGTCAATGTTGAAATCGGTAGCAAAAGCTTCTACTAATTTCTCTTTCAGACAGCTTTTGCTTGGCAAGAAGAACATTGGCCGCCATAACACTTTTCATTTGGAATGGAGCATTTAAGCTGTCCAAGTAGCAACTTCAACGCATGTTTACCATCAATAGGAGCATTCCACGATTTCGTAACTTCTTTCAAATTACCACCTACAATTTTTGATTTGCAATTGATGAAACAATGAAATTTAAACTTTTAAACCAACCCTAATGTTGCAAAGCATTTTTGTTACCTTCAATGATAAGCTTAGTGTTTTGATGAATTGCGCACACACAAACGGTATGAGTTCCGGAAGCTCCTGCTAAAATATATTGTACTGGGCGCAGCTCAGCGAATTTTGAAAATCCAACCTTACAATCGGGATGTTGAAGTGTAAATAATTGGTACAATTCTCGTAAATTACAATAAACGAGTCTTTTTTGAACCATTACTTTTTCGCCATCACTGGTTTTAATTGCGCAACAGTCCGTCATTCCTGGCAATTCTCTAGAATTTTCTTCGCTCAAATAAAAGTTCTTTATCAATGCAATAGCTTCCTGGGAAAATCTCTCTCTCGTTTGAGTCTCAGGTGCAGACAAAATTCCCTTTTAATTTTTTTGCGTCTTGCATTTAGCTATTAATGTTTTGGAGTAGCCAAATTTTTTTTGAATTTCACAACTTTTAATTGATGAAGGTAATATTGTTAAAATACAGTACTTATCGTCCGTATAATGGAATATAATGAAACCTCAAGAATGATTTACTACAAACTTTTCAAAATTGTCATTTTCGAGCGTGGTCGTAAGTTCGTCATAAGCCTTAACTTTAACGTCCTGCTTGGTGGATATTTTTAATTTTGAAAGCTCTTCAAACTTCCTCTTGATGCTTTCCTGTGCTGTTTCTACTTTTTCCGTAACATACCGTGACTTGTAAAGTGTATTAAACATAAATATCCAATAATATAGAAGAAAAAATGCAAAATTGATTTACCTTTTGTCATCAATTTCGGGTTCGTCAAGGGAAACAAGAGCGGTATTTAACTTTAATTTACTTCCATGTGGGCTTGCTAGTTCGAAGCAGCAATCAATTGCATCTTCAGATTCGACCGAATCCATTTTCCAAATCACAAGCCTACACTTTAAGCACACAACAGCATTTTCGGGAACAGACTCAAATTTCTTTTTATTTTTTTCGGATATTTCTCTCAATTGATTAACACTTGAAGTGCATGTTCCAAATGGATTCCAGCAAACTTCTTTTTTTAAAGAGATCATTATGCTTACGCGATGTAAAACACAGTACTTAAACAACAAAATTGAACGTCCTCATTTCGTAAATGTTATTTTTTTCTATTCTTTCTTTATTTGTTTATTTGGGGAATCCCCGTTTTTGCAATACGTGTCAAAGAATATAGAAGTACATACATACATACATAGAGACATATATACCAGCTTTACACGAGGGCATTTTTTATGAAATTTTTGATCAAATTTGAATGCGGCCTATAGACGATACATGAATTGTGCAATCTGAACGGTTATACAGAACAATCTATGATGTATATCCCCGATGTTCAATAATATTGACATTAAGAAGTTAGCATTCTATTGTGATATTGGTTTACACATTATACACTAATTTCACACGAATTTCATAAAAAATTACTTCGTATAAAGCTGGTAATAGATGGAAACAACTATATTCATTAATTTGAGTCAGAAATATTAACTTGTTTAGAATTTTTAGAAATTTTTTCATATAAGTAGATATTACTGAGGTTGTCCCACAGAAAGGCCTATAACTTTCTCATTTTTTGCTCTATAGACATGCGGAAAACGGGAAAATGTTCATAAAAGACGTAGCTTTCACATATATTTTTTTCGGATTTTTCGAAGGAGGGGTCTTTTTTGCTACACAGAGTTTTTTGAGAAAAAACTTAATTTTTTACAGAATTTGCAAAATCTATTTTTGCTTTTCACTTTTTTTCTAATACCAATTCTGTTCTGAATATGCCTGAGAAATTTCAAAATTTTAAGTTAAGTCGTTTTCGAGTTATTATCAAAAGAAAAATATGTGAAAAACGTGGTTTTTGGTCAATAAACGCCACAAAAAAACCTTAAAAAATCTCAAATTTTGGGGAAAATTTTCTCTTATGATACTATCCCTTTACACCAAATTTCATCGAAATCTGTGACATGCCACTTTGAAAAACGCGTTTTTTACCTGGATTCCCCCATATACTGTTTGCCTTGTTAAGGAAAATATCTCGGCCAACTCTTGCACACTTTTACCCATATGGTGATTATAATACATCAACTGGATAACTTCAAATGATATTCGTTTGCCAGGCATCCTAATCTCTCAGTAATAATATCACAACTGAAGTATTTATCAAACAAAACTCATCTAGATCACTAAGAACCTGCCTAATCGACAAGCACACTTCAAAAAAAATAACGGTAATTGTCTTACTCACTACGAATTTGCTCAGAGAGAGAGTTGTAAAAACACTTTATTGACAAGAACAGTTATGCGTTATTTTTGTTGTTGTTTGTGTTCTGTTTCATCTTTCACAGGTATTATTTTTTTTTTGCTACAGTTCGATGGTCGAGATGCCAATTAAGGAAAACGCATAAAAATACAAACCATTTACAACAGAATATGTTGTTGTTTCAATGAATAATATCAAAGAAACAATTTTGTTCTAGTGACTCACACTTTCTTGACATACTTTATTTAATAAATTTATGACATTTGGCCTGGTGTAATATGAACGTTGGATGTTGAAAAGAATTGCTTCCAGACAGAGGCATTAGTGCAAAACGTCCAAAAACAACGGCATTTCATGTTTGTGTTGCAAAAAGCATAGAGGAAATTATAATAGAGTATTTTATTCTTAATAATTTTAACTTCATGGGTTTGGTTGTATTTAAACGTTGGATGTTTCAAGGGACGGCTTCAATACTACCAGATAGAGGCAATAATACACAAGTTCCAAACAAGCAACAACATCCGTTTTTCGTGTTTGTGTGGCAAAAGAGTTGTTTAAATACAATACAAGTGTATACCAACGATGAAAGTAAAAAAAAAGTGCAAAGTAGGTACATTTAAATTGTACAATTCTAAATCAAAACAACGTTGAAAGGTTAAGTCAACAGTGTTTGTAACTCCACCTAGTGTAAGTTAATTTTCGTCGAATATCTCTATTTGCACAAACCTACGACGAAGTGTGTGAAATGAAACGTCAGATGAGAGAATCAAATACTATATTCTAATTTCCTCTATGTCAAAAACAGGAAAAAGCAACATGTTTGAATGTTTATGTTGTTTCTTCTAAACAACATACTATCGACAAAAACAATAGTTCAACATGTCTCTACGTTGATTTGTTTTCAAAAACAAATAGTGCTTTTGCGTCAATGGAGACATAGTTTTAACATCTTATCATAATTAATAAATCAGATAATTAATTATGAATTGAAAAATTGGTCATTGTACAGAGAAATTTTTCGATTATAATTCAATTACAATTCCGACAACTGCTATGTTTGTGCAAACAAAATACGTGGAGTAAATCGTAAAGGCCTCAAACGAAGAGTTTACATCTCTGTTAAAAGTGCACAACCACCTCTTCCGCTTTCGGATCAGATACCAATTCCTCCGCTTCCAAGTCCTGACAGAGAAACTTATTTTTCTATTGGAACTATGGATCAATCGGATTTCACCTGTGAATCAATACCAGAAGTCGGATCATCGAACAAAATAATTCCAATATCACAAGATTGTTAGAGAATTAAACTTGTCTCAACGCGAAGCAGAAAAAGAGGGCAACAATTTGGAGTCTAATGTCAGTCACCGGATATCGAAGACGACAATTACTATTCAAACGTTACTTCAGAGTCAACTAGGGGAACACATTTGTTTATTGCCCGATATAAAAGGGACTGATGAAGGCGATGGGCATTAATTACGTCGCAGGTGATTGCCAAATGTTCATCGTTTCTTCGAAATTAAGCTTGGAAGTCGTTTTGCTACATAAACATAATAATAAACCAAGCATTCCCATTGGCTGCAACACAGATACAAATGAGTGAAACATACGATTCCATGAAAATAATTTTGGATTAAGTTTGCTACACTGATCACATGTGGAGGATCAGTTGTGGTCTGAAAGTCATGGCGAAGCTAAGAGGTATCCAAGGAGGCTAAACGAAACACATGTGTTTCTTGTGTCTGTGGGATACCCGATTTAAAGGAAACCACTACCAAACGCATAACTGGCATGCTCGAGATTTAACGGAGAAATGACAAAACTTCGTAAATAATGCACTCGTGCCAATGGAGAACGTCCTCATGTTCCCTCTCCATGTCAAACTGGGAATCGTCAAAGATTTCATCAAGGCCGTTGTGAATCAACCGAAAATTGTCGATTATTTGAAAAATATTTTCCCACGAATCAGCGAAGTAAAATGGAAGAAAGGTGTTCTGAATGGGCCAGATATACGGCAGCTCATGAAATCAAAAGAATTTAAAGACGCTTTAGTCGGTAATGATTACCTTTCGTGGAGGGCAGTGAAGAAAGTCATACTCAAAATGTCATACTCATAGTCAAAATGCACTTCTTTCATCACTATCTCGAATTCTTCAGAAAGCAGCTAGCCTCAGAGTCAGATGAACATGTCGACAGCTTCCATCAAGAGGCCATGTCCATGGAAACGCGATATAAAGACAAAAACCTGGACTCGCTGGTGGCAGAAGTTTGTTGGTGGTCGCAAAAGACGTACGATCCCGACAATGAAGATGAAGAATATTCAATGGGAGTTTCCTCCGAGTGTAGGTCACAAAATTGAAGTTAACTGACTGATTAACAATAAATGTCTTCGGTTAGTGCCTGGTGTGAATACACACCGCAGTGGCTTAACGGGCTAGACGCTGCTGAAGATGATGCTTCACAAACATCGAAACGATCGTCCAGCGAATGTGAGTTCGGATCCCAACCGCGGCATTTACATTTTTTCACTAACCGGAGAGAATATGATCTCTTAGCCTAAAGGATATTACAACTTTAAAAACAATTGATATTTTCCAGATGAAGACAGATCCTTATCCGATACAGACTCCGAACAAGAAGACGAACCACCACGTAAAGTAAAGGGAGCAAACAAACGAAAATAAATGTATGCGCTCATCGATTTTTATGACCTATGTCTCATTTTATTCATAGGTTATGTGAATTTACGTGAAAGTAATAAGACGACACATTTTCCCGTTTTGTATTTTTCATGATTTTTAAAAATAAAAATTTTAATTTTTAATTTTTTAAGGCAAAAAATTGTTTTTTTTTCTTCACAAATTTATTTATAACTGCAAAACCGTTGATTATGGAGAGAAACAGTATATCAGTGGATTAAAGGAATTATAATTCTTAATTTTTCTAAGTTTGTTGCAACAAAATCGGATTAGCCGTTCTCGAATTATGTAAAACACCAGAGCCCAAACGTGACCAAATACGTACTAACTTCAAATCGATATATGTATCTCGATTCCTAGACGTGGCCCAACGGAACGCCAGGACACGCATAACTTGTTTTGACTTCACGGTAGTCAGAACCTCCGCCGATCGCTGACCCCTGCGTGCTTCTCTTCACATCCAGAGCATTGATGTATTTCAGAAATGTATTTAATAATCCCCTCTATGTGTCACTGCTAAAATTAGTTTTCTGATTTCCACTTTATAGTCAACTTCCATTAATAACTTGTATAAATTATATTTTGTAGATGAACGACAATGGGACTTTTAACAAAAACTGCCTATAAAAACTTATCAGATAACCTGGAGCTGCCGGATAATACAATACCATTACAAAATGCACGTAAATTCAAATGGATCTACATGTTGTACCCATTGGTATTTGTATTGACCTTAGGGGTCATTAAAATCATGTTACAACAACACTGGATTGTTCTGTCACATCTGGAGGATCTTGAAAATACCGCGCCCTGGGCCCGGGTTGATAATAATTGTCAGATTCAACTTGTGGAGAGTATTCCGGAACATTTGAATTTCTCGACTAACAGCCCGACTTTTATGTCCACCTATGATGCATGGAATGTTCTGCTGAACTCTACACAGTCGGTACTTAATATCGGTTCATTTTACTGGACAATGCGTGGGGTGGATGTTATCAACGATACTACAGCTGCGCCTGGCGAGGACATATTTCAGAAATTGATTGACCTAGGCACTAGTGGCAATGTAAAAATTCGTATTGCCCAGAGTGCACCATCTGATATGGAACCCGATTTAGACACCCAGATACTGCAACAAAAGGGTGCGGCAGAACTACGTACCTTGAATTTTACTCGCATCTTGGGTGGTGGCGTCTTGCATACGAAGTTTTGGATTTCTGATCATAAACATGTCTATCTCGGCAGCGCTAATATGGATTGGAGAGCTTTGACCCAGGTGAAAGAAATGGGCGTTTTAGCATTGAATTGCCCGACCTTGGCCATTGATTTGGAAAAGATATTTCAAGCATACTGGCTATTAAGCACTAATACCTCCACAATACCCATTCATTGGCCTTCAGAATATTCGACAGAATATAATTTTGAACACCCTATGCCACTCTACGTTAATAACCAATACAAACAAAATGCCATACTTTCGAGTTCCCCACCACCTCTAACGGCCAGCGGCCGTGTAGATGATGTTGATGCCATACTTCGTGTGATCTCGTCAGCCCAGCATTTTGTGAATATAGCTGTGATGGATTATATTCCCCTAACGATATACACTATAAACAAAACATATTGGCCCGTGATAGACGATGCCCTGCGCTCCGCTGCCATAGACCGCAAGGTTCAAATTAAGCTACTTATTTCTTGGTGGAAGCACTCTAATCCTTCCGAAGATTACTTCCTTAAATCACTACTAGCGTTATCGGGCGCGTTACCTGCTGTTGATATCCAAATCAAACGTTTCATAGTGCCATCAAACGAAAGGGAGTCGGTTATACCCTTTGGCAGGGTAAATCACAACAAGTACATGGTTACGGATAATGTAGCCTACATTGGAACTTCAAATTGGTCTGGTGATTATTTCACAAACACCGCTGGCGTCGGTTTAATCTTCCCAGATACTCTGCGAATGACCGCTAATGGAACTGTGACGACTGTGCGACAAGATCTTTTAAGTGTCTTCGAAAGAGATTGGAATAGTCCGTACACTAAAGACGAAGTTTTTGTTTGATATTTCGTTCCAATGCACACTAGGTCAAATGGGCACATTTTCTGTGCGAAATTAATAGCGTCTAAAATATGGTATAATTTCAAACTAAAACAATGGCAAATGTTAATGCAAATATATACTTAGTAAATTAAACAAAAATAAATGTCTTAACATTCATAAAGCAAACTTTTGCGATTATTATCTGAAATATTCGAAGTAATAAATATGTGTATTCGGATGCTAGTGACTTGTGTTGATTTTTGACACAAGTTATTAACCGATTTTTTTACCACAACCTTATTTTAAAATACCAGAAACCCTCTCCACCCTCCTCCTTAAAATCAGCTACATAAATAACCAGAATCATGAGTAAGAAATGAGAAAAGGTTTGTAATATTAAAACAACAAAATAAAAATGTTTTCCGTGTTTTTATTAGACAAATGTATTTTACTCCTCTTCTAAATTACCATAATTCGTAATTCATTTACGTAATTCATTTTCTAAACATAAATTATTTAAATTATCAAGGGAAGAAATTGAAAATATTTCCATTTCGTCGCCTGCGCCATCTTCATTAATTTCATCACGTGCATCATTTTCAATACTTTCTTGCGTTAAATCAAACGAACTTATCATTTCGACAACTTCAGGTGGCAGTTGTAAAGGCTTTTGTTGTTGAATCCGTCTGCCTAAATATTTTGTAGAAATCAGCGGATCTGATGTATCAGCTGCTCTGTTAAAAATATCTCGAAGATTATTAATGCGATTATATACCAGCCGGTCGGCATTTTAGTTTAGCGTCTGCAATTTGGTTATAATGTGGATATATGTTGCAGTTTCTTAATTTACTCTCGCGACGTATTGCATTGTACTGCTCCTTTGTAAAATTATTTTCCAAAAAAAAGGCTAACGCCTCATCTGCAGATAATGAAATTGGTTTGGCATTGCTTTCAGCACATAGCTTTCTTATTTTGGAAGGCCTGGTTGGGCTTACTAAACTTGATTTTAGAACTGCAACCATATCCACGTTTCCTCGTTTCCTAGCCGATGTCGCTGCTACACGTACTAGTAAGTTTGTTTCGTTATTTACTGATTTTGAAAGCTCGGCTGCTTCTCTTCTTTTTCCAAACTCACTCTTGTTACAAAATTGAGATTTTGGGCGACCAACAGTCGAAGAATTGGATTTTGCAGGTGACATTTTAATTTCGAATTTAACTTCATCAGTAAGCCAAACGCTGTTATCAGATCTAAATTTGTCTGCGTTCTTCCCAAATTTTTTTCCATATTTTTCGTATTTAGTTCTTAAGGATTTGCAGAAAAGACGGGTTTTTTCTTCCAACAATTTCATTGATGCTTCCGAAATATCATCAGCACCAATTTTTTCTGCAACATAGTTGACAACCGAAGCAAGCTTTTCTTTTTGCGAAAACTCACGCAGCCACACTTCAAAAAAATCGCCTTTTTTTATAGCATAGCAAAAAACGATTTTGTTTGAAAAGCGCTAAAAAGTGGGGTTTAAGGTAAACTAAAATCAACTAATTACATCTTAGGTTATTCATTTCTTTTCACTTTTTGTTAGCCGAAAGTGGCCGAAATTTGTAAAGCTTTCATGAAATCGTAACAAAAAATCAATCAAAAAATTTCGAGGTTATGTAAATAAATCACATTTTTTTGTGAACATATGATAAACAATATCTTTTTTTAACTGGAACAGTAGTACTCACTTATATTCTTGTCTGCCATTGCGAATTTTCCTTTATTTATTTATCAAAAACGTGCACTTAAAACGTAAGAAAATTATAGGCTGCGCCAACAGTCTTTCAATAACTTGGTGAACGTGTGACTTTGATTGATAGCTGTCAGACGGTGTTTGACATTTTACAAAAACAAAGTAAAGTTTCTGTTATTGCGAACTATTCCCTACATGGTGGCAACAATAAAAAAATAAATAGTTTCCCATTACATCCCATGAAGGGATTGGGGAGAGCTTCTCACAATCAGTGAGATGTTCGCTTTCTAGTTTTACACTCACTGATTGGGACCTACAGTTTTACACCGGTTCCGAACGGCATTTTGAGAAGCTTTTTCATGGCTAAGTACTCGATAGTGTCGCCCTCACTATGCGAGGTGACCGTCGTCGAAAGATATTTTAAGGTGGTCGGAGCAGGGGTCGAACCCAGGATCTTCTGTACAAGAGGCGCGCACACTAACCATTGCACCACCGACGGCCACATGGTGGCAACAATAAGTAATGTAAAATCGAGATTAAGAAAATCGACTTTCGCACAGAAAAAGTGTCAATTTGACCTAGTGTGCAATGGTAAGAAATCTAAATAACGAGCTTAGAGTTTAGGTCCAACTTTCCAAACAAAGAAATAAGTTTGGGCGGGGCAACACACTACTTCAAGCAATATTGTCAAAACGCATATTTTCGGAGTTATACACCATCAAACTTCCAATATAGCGAAGGGGTTTAAGTTTTAGTAGCCGCCTTAAGCGATTGATCTGACGGGGCATTTTATGTAAACCGTCACAATAAACGAGAAAAAATTTAATGAAAATATTCGATACCTCGCTTAGTTATCGTATGTTGAAATATTGAGCATTAAAAAAAACAATTTGCGAAGTGTTATTCAAAGCGAACCACAAACTTGTCATTCATGAGCATGAACATCAGCAATCGTTGATGTTAAATAAGAATGTAATCGAAGTTGTTCGCATCACTATCATGTTCACAAATTTTGTTGGTAATATTTTTTAAAATTCATCAGTCAGATAAAAAGTTATCGACCAAGCTCATGTTCATGAAAGACAAGTCTGTGGTTTGCTTAAGGGAACAACACTTTTATCAACCATGAGAAACGGTTATCGTTTACATTTATTGTCGTTCTGACGCCCTCATTGATTCGAAATTAGAATTCAATCGATGTACTTCGTATCACTATCATGCATACACAAGATTTTGGTATTATTTGTTTGTTTCATCAGCCAGGTAAAAAGTTATCGCCTAAGCTCATGCCCATGTATGTCAAATTTGTGGTTCGCTTTAGGAAAGTCAAATTGAAGGCAAGAGTACGATATCGATAACTTGATTACCATTGTACTCGGCACAACACCAGCCTCGCTGTTAGGGAAAACTATTTTTCGTTTAATAAAACTATGGAAGTGCTTCGGCCATGGTTTGGAATTTTCTATTCTAGGGTGGGTTTAACTCCGGCATAGTTTTTCGTTTCTTTAGATCTCCGGTATTATTAAATTATTCTATATTTCGAGATAATTAAGCGAGTTATCGAAATATTTAATTATTCCCTGTATTTTGGGGTTCGCTTCTGAAGACATTGATGGATCGAGGGGCCTCGGATTTCGTACTCCCACAAAAAAAGCGACAAGATCAATCGCTTGAGACGGTTCTTAAAGGCCCGTATAACTAACCTGCGCAACCGTCCCGCTTTTTCGGAATTATGCCGCGTTTTGGTATCTCATCCCGTCTTGAATCTAAAATAACAGAATGTTTATGGGGAATTCCAAGTCAAATCGGACAGCATGAAGAATTTTTTTTTTGGATTTGTTTCATTTTTCACTATGTTGATGTCCCTTTTCAACAGCGTGTCTCAGTAAATTTTCAGATTTTTGGGGCAACTTGTTACAGAGATATCGACGTGTAAAATAATCGCATTATAAGGAAACTGTGTTAAAATAAATACTCATAACTTATTCAATATTAGTCCAAATATAACAAATTTTTTTTTATTGTTTTTATTCCTTTGTAAACTATCCAAAAAAAAATAGGAAAAAATTGTGCACAGTGGGCTTGTATTGTATTTTTGGGATTTAAAATTTAAAATAAATTTTTCTCAGTGTATGTAATCTTCGATTTTCTTCAAATTTTTTTTAAAATAAAATAGAATATTTTTCACAAATTTATGCCAAATTTGGGAGTGGGGTTCGAAAAACTACTATATTTCACATTTTTTTAAAGTTTTGTAAGAACATATTTTTCACTTTAAAACACTGCGCATTTTCTTTTAGTTTGTTAAAAATACGAAAGTTCTTAATTTTTTTTTATTTTCTTTAAAATTTGAAAAACGTTTTCATTTTTTGATCTAGAGAAGTTTTTAGCAATTATTGCACCACCACAAGTAGGAACTATTGAATGTAATTTTTGCGTGCCCGGAATAGATTTAGCCGTTTCATATCGCTTATCCAATGTTTCTTTTGCATCAAAATAATGCTGTTCTGGAGAAAATGTTACTTTAATGTTTGGTAAATTATTCGGCTCGGATGCCCATTGATACAGTTCCACAGCAGTAGTTATTTGCTTATCAATTTGTCTTTGAAGACTTACTCTACTGGCAAGTCTTTTCAATGTGCCTCCAATACCGTCACATGGTCCCTTACCATGTGCTGTTGCAAAATAATGCCATTCTGCAGCAATCTTAAAGTCATCCTTGTGAAAATATATGTTTACAAAATGTTTGAAATTTTTGAATTGCTGGGGAGCGCCATCAGAAAAGTAAAATATTTTAGATGCATTTGGTAATACTTCTTTTACAAAATCATTAATAATCCTTAGATAGACGTATACAGCAATTGAATCATGATTATTGCCATCAGATATTACGACCAGACTTCGATGAGTGAGCTCTTCATTATTCTTAAAATACACAACTATCGGGAATATCGTTGCCTGATTATTGTTCCAATGAAAACCGGGTGCTGCGTTTTGTATAACAAATGCGTAGTTTTCAGCAAAATCACAAATCACCACAACTTCATCTTCTTTTAAGGATTCTTTGGTTTGTTTTAAAAAAGCAGATTGTTCTTTTGCTACAAAATCATGTGTTGAAAGACTGACAAGATGATTGCAAAATATTTCAACGAATTCCGATGAAGTTTTCACTAATGTCTCGAGGCTGCAACGAGGGTTAGATATCCAATATTTATACTTAATAAAACAAACTCCATTTTATAAAAATTTGTTAGCACATTACCTTTTTTTTTTTCAGGGACTGACATAACTCCTTGATTTTCCTTTAAGCGTTTTGACACAACTGCCATATGCTTTGTTGCTCCCATGACATCACAAATTTTATTTATGCTCCACGAAACTGGTAATAATGTCAATATTTGCATTTTTTGATCTCGATTAGTGTTTTCATCGTCAAATTTTTCTTTTAAGTTTTCGATCATGTTTTTAAAATGCAAAGAATTTTCATAAAGATTATCTGTATATTCCAGACCAAAAAGCGTTGCAAATTTACAGCAAATTTCCTCATATTTGTCCTTTACATATGATGGCTTATGTACAGAATATTCATCTATTACAGATATATTCAATAAAAGTAAAGCTTGGTTGACTATAGGTAATTGTGTGTCAATACTCAATTCAGAGAGTGGACTTATTATTCTTGCAACTTCATAATCAGCATCATCCGTTGCAATTGTTGAAGAAGAGGAAGGTGATTTTAAGGAAAGCAAGTTTTTTCTACAATTTGAACACAGATAATGTGAACGACTTAGGCCCCATGATTCTTGCAGTTGTGCAGAAGCTTGTCTTAAATCTTTCTTAGGCCGGTGATTTTCTAATTTTAATGGGTTGCAGCATTCTTTAAACCGATGTTGGTATTCCATATTGAATTAACTATTCACCAAAAGCTTTTTATAACTTTAAAATAATACTCGGCGTTGCAATTATAACTATAAAGCACTAGAACTTAGAAAATTTGTTTAACTTTATAAAGAATTAGAAGAACAAAGCAAAATCGAAAAAAACACATTTTTGTTATTTGCTTTGAAGCAGCAATGCAAATTCTTTCATTTTACTACTTTTTTCTACACCTGTGCTCTCTGTCTCCCTCTTTTACTATCATTTCAAATATATTACAGTGTTTTAAAGTGAAAAATATGTTCTTACAAAACTTTAAAAAAATGTGAAATATAGTAGTTTTTCGAACCCCACTCCCAAATTTGGCATAAATTTGTGAAAAATATTCTATTTTATTTTAAAAAAAATTTGAAGAAAATCGAAGATTACATACACTGAGAAAAATTTATTTTAAATTTTAAATCCCAAAAATACAATACAAGCCCACTGTGCACAATTTTTTCCTATTTTTTTTTGGATAGTTTACAAGGGAATAAAAACAATAAAAAAAAAAAAATTGTTGCCTGTAAAGTCGGTTTTACGGGCGAAGATTTTACGTGACAACGTCTTTTTCTCGGTAGAATATTTATTGATATGAATATAATTAAATTGCACAATAGGAGTGCAATGAACTCACTTGCCCAATGAGTGTTAGAACTCACGGGCGATGTTTTAACATTTATTGAAACTTATGGTTTAGGAAAATAGAAGTAATTTCAACACCATCTAGGTACCTGTGCGATTTCTATGAACACATTATCAAATGTGACATTATAAACAATAAACATATCCTTTATTATAAAATATAAACATTTCTTTTATTATAAAAAATAAACATTTCTTTTATTAAAAACAAAAGAAAATAATTTACTAACCAAAAAGTATTTCAATTCATCATATTCGCATATCGTTTTTAAAGCCGACCGCAGCTCTCTGTTTCGTTTTGGCTACCTAATTCATATGAAAATTTCTACACACAAACATACACTACACATATCATAAAGCCAAAAAACAAAAAAAAACAAAAAATAATACCTTATCCAATGCAGACTGATCTAAATCAATATTCATACACACGCACATATATACGCACATACATACTTGCTCAGTCGTCATATATATGATGTGCCAAAAAACAAAAACACTCACACCACCGACCAACAGCCACTAGAAGCCAGCAAAGCAAATCGTTTCTGGCACACAAGTAAACACATTGCGTTTACTTGTGTTCGGTGACTCATCGTAACGTTACCGGGCGTTACACTTTTTCATAAGTGACTCCCAGCCGCAACCTAATTTAAGACGTTGTCACGTCAAAAATTTGTTATATTTGGACTAATATTGAATAAGTTATGAGTATTTATTTTAACACAGTTTCCTTATAATGCGATTATTTTACACGTCGATATCTCTGTAACAAGTTGCCCCAAAAATCTGAAAATTTACTGAGACACGCTGTTGAAAAGGGACATCAACATAGTGAAAAATGAAACAAATCCAAAAAAAAAATTCTTCATGCTGTCCGATTTGACTTGGAATTCCCCTTATATATAAATATTATTTATTTTATATATTTAGTATTATTTTAACCAACTATGTATTTTTATTTGGTTTTATATTTTAAACTAATTCCGTTTATCCATTGTGTACCACTTGTTAGTCACAAGCAGTTGGCCAGTTTACATATAACCGCATTTTGTTGGCCCAAACTCCGAACAATGGGTTGCCCCATTTTATGATACATTGCTCAAAAAAATTCGGCATGTGATGAAAAACGAATAGGATTTGACTATTTAAACGAATTTTATTGGCATAATTCCTAATATTGGTGAACAGATATTTTATATACACATTATTTAATGGGAATACATTAACAGATATCCATTATTTGCACAAAACAACGTCATTATGTCAAATACTATTCGATTGATTGCCATCACATACCGGAATGCGTTCCAATCCGCCCAGAACTATTTCTTTGTGTGGAGAGTCGGACGAAGTTATTTTTCATTCAAAACTGTTCACTATTTGATATTTTGTAAAATATTTGTTTAATAAAATATACCCATCATGTGTCCGGATGTTTCGCATCAAAAGTTGTTTAGAAAGAGAACAAAGCAAAAAACAGTGGAATTGACAGTTGCATCAGTTTGCACTTGCAAACACACACACAACACCACAAAGTGGAATCATCTACCCAATGCAGTGTTATGTCATACTCTTTTATTTTGCTTTACGTTACAAAAAGACGGACAGCCTGTGGCGATATACACACATTCACAATTAGATTAACTACAATTTATTGACAAAGTTTACATGTTGTTCAAGTCTCTTTCACAGGTTCTATAAGAAACACCAGCTCCGAAGCCTGTTCCCATGATAATGGGCCATGCTTTCCTCTTGAACAGCACCAACGAGAGTACCGTGCCAATGACTAGTCCGCTGGAACTCTTGATGATCATATCAGTGACACAGCGATCCAATTTCTTTCCGAACTCATCCTCAGCATTACGTGGTACCTTTGCAGACATGTTGACTATGTTTTAATCCAATTGTGATAAACGTTTTCCAAGTTATTTCCTTAGCTATCCAGTTTTTATTTCCATTGAATTTGGCAAAAATTTGGCCGTCAGAATTGTATTTGGGTTGACAGTCGAATAGAGTTGCCGTGCGCAAAGACTGCAAACAAATGTAAATGTTAAAAAGTTGCCAGATCTTGCTCACAAAAAAATGCTAACACCAATGACAAAAACCAATGACCAATTTTGCTGTTTAAACCCGGTATTCAGATTTTATGAGATTTTCGTTGCCATAAGAAGTACGTGCAGGAGGGTTCGTTCTATGCCACAGCTGATCAACCTTAGAGTTGGGACACCTGCAGGATAAAGCAAGAAAGAGAAATAGCGATAGATGACTGGAATTATGTAGAGTTGCTCAATTCGTTTTTTTTTTTTTTACAGATTTTTTTTACAGATTACAGACTCATAAACTGGGAGTATTTTTGTGATAATTAAATCGAGGAAAAAGGGGATAACAAGTTAAATAAAGCATCATGTAATGAAGTTTAAAAAAATGTATTTATAGAGGTTGTAATTTAAACACAAATCTATTAAAATAAAGACTTCTCATTCTGCATGGGTTGCCAAGTCTGTATAACTCTTGATCCAACTTTTTCTTTGACGTTTCTTGGTTTACGTTCCAAGTAAACCAGCTGTTGCAAACTATCCGCCTTATTCATAAAAGGTTGTGAGAGGTTTGAGAGGCGTGTTTTGTATGATAAACTGTTTCTCAAACCTCACAACTTTTTATGAATAATAGCTCATTCGCACTACAAAATATTTTCCTGATTTCGTATCAAATGTTCTAACAAAATCTGAAGTGTTCGCATTTGGGTTTTTTCTGGTTTTATTGACAGCCAAAGTCACGATGTCGAACGTTAACGTTCGCATGCTTTCTAAGCGACAAACAGCTGATTTCGAAGTCACTAACACGCATCAGAACGACAAGTCGAATGAAAATCAATGCGAACGAAACGTAAACATTTCAGTACAAAATCGGTAGCCAGTAATTATTTTCGCTCTCATCTGTGCGAACACAAATGTCAAAAACACTCACTTGTGTTTTTGTTTTCGTGTAGTGCCAAAAAAACAGAATTGAATTTAAAATTCTTATAAAATATTCAATCAAATGGAAAATAAATGGTAAGTAAACGGTTAATTATTTCTGTTTTGTTAGTGTAATTATTTTTTGTACATATATTTATATGTATATTTCAGCATAAACAAGTCAACGTTGCTGCAGCTGCAAACATTTGTGAGATATATGGAGGAAAATACCGAGTTCGATAGTGGAACGACAGTCTTTGGAGGCTCAAAAGAGGGGCAATGGAAAAAAGTGCCAGTATGTTATTAAGAACTTTATGTTAAATAAATAAATAAAAATAAACAATAAAAACAAGAAGGTAAACGCATCATTTATTGCAAATTTATATCAAAAACCCACCCTTAATTACAAAATTTTTGGCTGGATTGCATATGATTTGTTTGTTTGTTTTGCTTTGCATTTTGCTGTCAATTTTTTCCAGCTGAGCGGTACAGAGATGTACTTTTTTGTAACTATTTAAAAAATTGTAGCGTGTTTTCACGAATATAGCGATTTCTTGTTTGGTATTAACCTTTTTTTTGGAATTCTTGATCTGGTAGCGTTGTCATTTGACAACGGTTAAATGCCTTTGTTTACAACACGTAAGGCCATGCGAACGACAAGTCGAAAGATAGTGACTACCAATTTGAAGCGAAAGTGAGTGCATTGCTGTCGTTCGCTTAGGCTTTCTTTCGACATCGTGACTTTGGCTGTGAAAGTCTAGGCGTATTGACGAGGTAGTGGTATTGCGACAACAAACACACCAAGCCGACAACAATAGGCATTTTGGTTTGTCTGGTATTTTCCCACAATCAAATTCAGCACAAACGTATTCCAGGAATAAAAGTTAAAAAAATATATGTTTGGGAAACAATCAATACCTAAGAAATGCAATAATTAAATAAGTCGTGATAGAAATGGTTGCAAACAAATGTACTATTCGTTCGTAATGTGAGATAAAACAGCGTTCCATAAAGCAATCCAAGCATTCTTTTCCTGATTCCTAGCCAAATAAGAAAAAATATCGGATTTGTCGTCTGTCAAAACGTATGGGAAATCAAGCAAATTTTCTTGATTTTTGCTTGAAATCAACAAAAGTGGCAAAATCAAGAAAATCGATGCCAGTGCGAATGCTGTATAAGGCCGTACGTATATTACTCTATAGCTTTGTTTCTTTACTTTTTGGGTAAAGTTTGGGTAAAAGAGTGTAAAAGCAAAATTCTCTCTCAAATACTCAATATTACCCAAAAGTAAAGAAACGCACAAAAAACCACTTTTCTAGCCCGAAAACAAATGTCACAACACAAAACATATGCTTGACAACATATGCTTGACAACAAATCTTGCATATCATGTTCATTTTCACTGTTCATTTGCACAGTTCCCATCTTCTTTAAATAAGCACTCTCAAGACAATCACTTTTCAAATTAATAAAATTGTAGTTAGTTAGTTTGAAAAGAGGGGTGCGGTGTTGAGTGTTCAGAAGGAGCACTCTAAACCTGCCCATGCCAGTAAGACATACACTTAAGCCGCTAAGGCTGGGGCCACACTAGCGTTTTGTTAACGCGCGTTGTCAAGAGCTTTCGTAGAAGTATACACAATCAAATGGGGCAGGCCACACTAGCGTTTTTTTGTCGCGCGTTTTGAACTGCAACGCGCGTCGTAGAAAAACCCGACGTTGAGTTTGTAGAACGCTCGCGTTTTCAAAAGCTCTCACTCTCTCATCGTGTGTGTGTTTGTTTTGTTAGTGACGTTGTTGGTATTAACATATATATTTCTGTAGCAGAGAAATTGTTTGTGTTGTTTTGTTCTGGGTACTGTTTGTTTTTATTTGTGCACAGTAATTTAGTTGTAACATGGAAGCAGAACTGATAATAAACGAAGTAGAGAAGAGAAGAATTCTATGGGATTCAAGCGTCATAGAGTATAAAGACAAAATTAAAAAAAATCCAATGAGTGTTCGAACTCACGGGCGATGTGTTAACACCTTTTTGCTACACGGTACCTGTTCGATTTCTATGAACACATTCGTAAATGTTACATTGGAAAATAAAAAACAGCGTTCAATCATATGATGACGTTACTGTTAAATAATATTAATACTTAAAATTATTTAAAGACCCAGTGCAAGCACATGTGTCATTATTTTCTTGCTCAATACTTTTTGTTTTATTCCCACAAAAGTCAAAGAATGCAAAGCAACAGACACTTGTACATACTTACATACATACATTGTTATATTCGTACGATATAACCGAAGATCAACATAAAATACTTTTTTAATATTACTCCAAATTAAAACACTTCAGTCTCGGCTCGCCGATATCGGATCGCCTTAATTTTTGGCCTAAACTCTTCGTCGAAACCCGCACTAGCTTTTTAATCCAAAAATTAATAAAATCGGCTATGAATTTCCGGAGAAAATCGCGTGGGAAATTATATGAAAATCGCCCAATAATCACTTTCAATACCGACTGCCAAGCAACGAACAAACAAACGATGATAAGACAAAACCGAAGATCAACATAAAATACTTTTTTAATATTACAGTTTGGAAATCCCTAATTTTTACAGTACGTGTCAAAGAACGTTGAAGTATACACATACATATGTACATAGATGGAAACAAAAATGTCCATCAATTTGAGTCAGAAATACTAACTTGTTTAGAATTTTTCGAAATTTTTTCATATAGATATTACTGAGGTTGTCCTACAGAAAGGCCTATAACTTTCTCATTTTTTGCTCTATAGACATGCGGAAAACGGGAAAATGTTCATAAAAGACGATTTTTCGAAGGACGGGTCTTTTTTGCTACACAGAGTTTTTTGAGAAAAAACTTAATTTTTTACAGAATTTGCAAAATCTATTTTAGCTTTTCACTTTTTTTCTAATACCAATTCTGTTCTGAATATGCCTGAGAAATTTCAAAATTTTAAGTTAAGTCGTTTTCGAGTTATTATCAAAAGAAAAATATGTGAAAAACGTGGTTTTTGGTCAATAAACGCCACAAAAAAACCTTAAAAAATCTCAAATTTTGGGAAAAACCACAATATTTTACCAACTGTAGAATTTGGCAAATTTTCGGTTATGGTGTGGGGGTGCATTTCCAGCAAGGGAGTTGGAGATTTAGTATTTATAGAAAATACCATGGATTCACAGCATTATTTAAATATATTGAAGGGTCATTTGATATCAAGTGCGCAAAAATTTGGCTTCACTAATGACAACAAACCCAAATTCAACTTCTACCAGGATTATGACCCTAAAGATAAGGAGCATCAGGTTAAGATGTGGCTTCTTTTTAACTGCAACAAAGTATTAGACACGCCTGCCCAAAGCCCGGACTTGAACCCTGTTGAAAATTTATGGGCTTATCGGAAGAAGAAGGTAGCCAAACGGGACCCAAAAGGTCGAGCAGAGCTGAAAACTGTAATATTGGAAGATGGGTATAAAATACCGGGCGATTACGACATGCAGAATTTAATTTTTTCAATGTAGAGACGACTACAAGCTGTTGTTGCTGCAAATATTTACCATACTAAATATTAAACATTGAATTGATTTGGTTTTCTTATGATTTTATAAAATTTGCCTAATTGTAAAAACACTTTCTTGACACATTGTTATCGAAGTGTTTTTAGATTTCTCTTTTTATTGCCTATAATCTCGTGAAATTGTTTTCATTTGTGCTGGAATTAAGCAATAGTGGTTACAAATAAATAAATTTAATAAAAAAAAATCCAATGAGTGTTCGAACTCACGGGCGATGTGTTAACACCTTTTTGCTACACGGTACCTGTTCGATTTCTATGAACACATTCGTAAATAGTACATTGGAAAATAAAAAACAGCGTTCAATCATATGATGACGTTACAGTTAAATAATATTAATACTTAAAATTATTTAAAGACCCAGTGCAAGCACATGTGTCATTATTTTCTTGCTCAATACTTTTTGTTTTATTCCCACAAAAGTCAAAGAATGCAAAGCAACAGACACTTGTACATACATACATACATTGTTATATTCGTACGATATAACCGAAGATCAACATAAAATACTTTTTTAATATTACTCCAAATTTATACTCCAAATTAAAACACTTAAATCTCGGCTCGCCGATATCGGATCGCCTTAATTTTTGGCCTAAACTCTTCATCGAAACCCGCACTAGCTTTTTAATCCAAAAATTAATAAAATCGGCTATGAATTTCCGGAGAAAATCGCGTGGGAAAATTATATGAAAATCGCCCAATAATTACTTTCAATACCAAGCAACGAACAAACACACGATGATTTACTCTTACAAACCTAACACTTGCGTATGTATTACATTTATAGTTTACTGCCCTAGAGGCGCGCGTATAGATGTTAACACATCAAAAAATAATGCCTGGATGGAAGTAACGTCGTGCATTATTCAGAATTTTGCTCTTTTATCAGAAGACGAAAAGAAAATACGTGGTAAGTACATACCTATGTAGTTGTTTTTTTTTGTAATTTCTTATATGTAGATGTTTTTATTATGTAATTTCTTATATGTAGATGTTTTTATTTTGTTATTGTTATAAATTAAGATAATGTAATGTAATGCGCATAGGCTGGAAAATAATTCTTTTCAATAGTTTCAATACATTTAGCAAATTAAAAATCTTTTTCAGTTAAATACTTCCATTCCATTGTTTTTCAAGCAACTAAATATTAAGCACAATGTATCCCTCACATGAACCACAGTACCAAAACAACAAAGAGCTTTTCAAAACGCGCGTTAACAAAACGCTAGTGTGGCACCCCACAAACGTACTCGACGTTGAGCTTCTTTTTGGCGTTAGAGCTTTTGAAAACGCGCGTTAACAAAACGCTAGTGTGGCCCCAGCCTTAGTTCGACCTGTTGTGCGCTCTAAGTTTATCCTACTACTTCACTATATCCTTATAGGAATTCGGTGCTATTCACGAAATTCCTTAGTTTGTTCGAGTCCATACCCACAAGTTTGGTCATGTCCGGTATCGTACTATCCGAAAGATATCTGGATCTAGCTTGTGTGAAAGCCGGCAGTGGCATAAGAAGTGCTCCAACGTCTCATCGTCCTCCATGCATGCCCTGTACTCACTGTTCGCCACTAGTCCAATACGGTACAGGTGGGCTCGTACTCCCGAATGCCCCGTTAAGACTCCCATCATTTTGCTCATTTCGGATTTTCCCAGTTTCAGCAAACCTTTTGTCCTCAATCCATCTGAATTGTAAATTCAATAATTTTTTTCACATGTGTTATTTTTTTCACAAATAATACATATGTTTTTATGTTGACGTTTCGAACAGCTGATTGTTTGACACCTTGCCCAAACTTACCCGAAGAAAAAGTTTGGGTAAGTTCGGTAAAAAGAGAAACGTATTTTGACGTTAAGAGAATCAAAAAATCGCTCTCATTTGCCCAATTTGTGAGTAAAGAAACGAGTTCGGGTAAGTTTGGGTTCCAGCGGGATCCCGCGGTAAAGTAAAGAAACAAACCTTATATGTACATGCTAGAGTGTTCAAAGCCGAAGCCGGTTAACCGGGTTTCTTGTAATTAACCGTTTGCCGGTTTTTTATAAAATGTAATTTTCGAATTAACCGAAACCCGGTTATTTGACGTCAGTTAACCGGGTTTTACTCAATTTGTGTTAAATAAAAAATAAACAAAGAACGATATAATTATCAAATATTCGGCCCTGTTCTGCATTCAGAATCATTTTGAATCAGAATTTTATTTCAAAATAAAATGTCTGCAACTTTGATGTTCTTAAAACATGAAATATTTTTCTTCTAATTTGTTTGTTTTCTAATTCAAAACTCATATTTTTCTCCTGAATTGATTTACAGAAACCCAAAAATTCTGAAACGTTTTATGTTCGTCTGGATTCTGTTTACAGAACAGGGCCGATTAATGAATTAAGTAGCACGTTATCCTATTTTAAAATATAATTTTATAGTTCGAATAATATCTACATAAGATTTTAATTTTTTTTTTATTTGAAAACAATTTTATAATTTGAAGAACAATTAAATAATTTAAATTAGTATGTATATAAATAAAGATTTTACACTTTATAGGATTTTCATACGGGAAAATAAGTTTAACGTGAATATGAATTAAACTTCAAAATTATATATTAAACACGCATTGCAATTGGAATATGAAATGTTCAATTCAATTCAGTTCAGTTCTATTCAATTCAGTTCCATTCAATTCAATTCGATTCACTTCAATTCAATTTAATCCGATTCAATTCAATCTAATCTTACGCATACTACGATTATACGAGAGCTTATATTGTGATATCATATCGCGATATGTCAGACAAGTACGTTTTACTTGCACGTATTTTATTGACACATCACGATTTGTTATCACAATATAAACGTAGTAGTAGTCTAATCATGTTTAATTATCTTTAGTTTTTGTTATCTTCATAAGAGAAGCATTAACTAATGTATTTTTTAAAAGAATATTTAAATACATCTGTGTACTAAAATGTGAATCATTTCATTTATTTTGTGTTGATTTTTTATTTTTTTTTTCCAAAAATTTAATCATATTGTTTTCCATGAAAAACGAAAACCCGAGAAATAACCGTATATAAAACCGAAAAATAACCGATTTCACCGGGTTTCTCCTTTCTATAGCATCAAAAGCAGTTTTCTAGAAAAACGGACTTTTCGAATAAACCGCAAACCGGTTATTAAAAATAACGAAAATTTCATGAACCGAAAATTTTGCTCACTTTTCACTTGCTTGGTACTCAGCTCTTTGTGAAAGTTTCGTAAGCAAAATCCATAACAGGGCTGTTACGCCAAAGTGAGTTAAGAATAAAATGGAGTGCGAGAAATTATACACCCTTATTATGTATGTCGTAGTCGAATTGTGACAACTGTCGTAGTCGAACCCGAATTTACATTTTATTGGTATTGTGTAGCATAGATAAAGGAAATAATAGATATAGCGCGACCATTGTCAACTTTGTTCACTAGGTGCTGTCCTATACTACTGTCACTTTCACTGAAGTTTCCCATAATTCTCATTGACGTTTATTCAAAATTGTGGGAAATTTTTATGAAAGCAATTTAAACAATGGAAAATGTGACAAAATCTATGCGATTTTACATAATAACCTTTGTTTCTTATATAAAAACTATTTCAAAGCCATGAGGCCGATGGTGGGATATCAATAGGAGAAAACCCGTAAGACTGCCCAAAGATGAACATCCCGGAACCCCATTTTAATCTAAAAACTGTAGCAACTTCTGTGGTCGCAGATGCCAAATCGTTAGAGTGTCTGAGGCCTCTCAACAAGGAATGGCAGCTGAACCGGAGGAAGAACCAATTTATTATGACATAGACGGTGGTGACATGGCTTTGCAATTCGATGGACATCAGATATTCTACTTTAAGAAACGTGTTGTATTCTTGATATTTTTTGTTGAAAATTATTTTTTCTTTTTTTATGAAATTTTAGATTTTTATTGCCATATTTTTTGACTTTTTGTTTTGGGATCAAAAAAAAACCATTTATTGCTTTCAACGACATCTAGAAAATTACCCATTACACTAACATTTTCCCAACACTTCTGCTTCATATATTTGTTTACTTTATCTATATAGTGTAAATCAAAGCTATTAGAGATAATTTAAAAAATTTCTTACCAAAAGCGTTGTAACAGAAAAACCTTAAAAATAGGAGGAAAATAAATATATTAAATTCCGATAACTAAGCGAGTTATCGATAACAATTTTTTAATTATTTCGACATATTTTGAAGGTTCTAAAAAGACGGCCATCAAAACGGTAGTTTATTAAAATAGTCTTCGAGTTTATTAAACTAATATATTCCGATAACTAAGGGAGTTATCGAAAAATTCTATTTCTTCTTTCTTTATATTTTGACGTATTTTATACAAATCGTTCACAAAAACGGAACTTTTTTAAAATCGGCCGAGATCATTTTTTTAAATTTTTGTTTAGAGTAAAAATTCTGTTTTTGATGTGTTAACATCTATAGCGGCGTATAGGGACTAAATCTATCAAAGTCAGATTTTATGCTGCTGCTAAAACCAGATTTTATGCTGCTGCTAAAACCAGATTTTCTGCGACTGCGAAAGAGAATAATGACGTGTTAAACAAAAATAAGAGAGCAAGAGAGCAATGAAAGAGTGGTGTGGCAGGGGTGAGGCAAACGAAATTGTGTCTGTAGCGTATGCATTAACATAATAATGTATTTATGTACATGTGTCTGTTGCTGTTGTTGAACGGAGATATAAAGCATAGCCACGCAAAATTTAATTTCCAAGCTCATGGGCTTGCGCAGTCGACGTTATGGTGACACAAAAAAACGTCAGCTACTTCGTACAAAGTATGTGTGATGTTGTGTGTTTGGCTGTTTCGTTGCTGTTGATATGGCAAACATGTGGTTATGTGACACACGAATACGTCAGCTACTTCGGACAAAGTATGTGTGATGTTGTGTGTTTGGTTGTTTCGTTGTTGTTGCAATGGCCAAACAAAACGAGTCATTTGATGTTCAGCATTGCCCGGTGTATACAAAAAAACTATTATTTTTTATTTTCCAATGTAACATTTACTAATGTGTTCATAGAAATCGAACAGGTACCGTGTAGCAAAAAGGTGTTAACACATCATCAGTGAGTTCGAACACTCATTGATTTTTTTTGTTTCTGCGACCCCCTTGGAATACGACAATTGTGCACGATTTGTTTGAAATAATTATATCTCGATAACTAAGAGAGTTATCGAAAATTATCATTTAATGTTTCCCCTTTATTTTGCCTTATATTATACAAAAAAGCTGCGACCAACCGCTTAAGACAATTTCTTTAACAATTGCCCTCCTGTATATCCAAACTTTGGGGGCACATAACTCTGAAAATAGTTACTCAAATTTATGTTTGAAATTTTATGCTTAGAAAAGTGTGTTCTAAACCCATCAACAATATTCACCCATATAAAAAATTTTTTTTAAAAAAAATTCCAAATTAAAGAAACGAAAAGTGAAAAATTAGGTCGGGCCCTTGGGATCCGAAAAAAATTAAAAAAATTATGTACCATTTGATCGAAAGTTTTTCACCGTGGTAGAAAATGTTGAATAATTTTTTTGTGTTGAAGAAATATTTGTGTTTAAGTTGTGTCATGGTAGAATTATCTATCGGGTAAACGCGTTAGCCCAGCTGATTTGGTTTTTTTCATCTTTTCCGTGGGTAAGCATTCAAATTTGATTTTGTTTGTTAATAAAATTTAAAGAATTTCAATCAAAATGCAGTTTATGGGTAGTATTCTACAAGTCCTAAAAGTGAACGTAAACGCAAAAGTCGACGCCAACGCCAAAAAATTTTAGTTTGTACATCACTTTGCGCTGCGTTCGCTTACGAAAGCTGTCACTGATATTTGTGGTTTATAGAGTTGCCCAACTAAAATGAACAATTATAGATTAGGAAAAGTGGTCTTGAGTGAAATGTGCAGAATGATAAAGATTAAAAAATGTAGCTCTATTTCAATAGATCAACAGATTTTAAAGTTGCTATTATTTATAATACTGTATATACCAACAATATTCACATAATATGTGTACAAAACCTGTTATTTTGGATTGCAATGTCGAATAAATTTTCCAATCTTTATTAAATTAGTTGTCTTTTCAGAAACACGTGTCAATTGTCTTAACACCAACTAATGTATTTAATTTATTTGAAGTATAACTATGATAGTTTTGTAACCCATAATTTATTTGAACTTTCAATTTCTTATTTTATTATTGTAAATATGAATTTCAGTGAGTAAACAAAATAATTTGGAATTATTTTTTTAAAAAAATTTTTAGACTGTCCTTCGATTGCAGTTCAGCCAAAATTGCCAACTACTTATAAGCAATGAATTGCAAAATACTTCCATCTGCCCATCCTCGATCGACAGTTTTCTTTAAATTTGTAATTTCTTCAACTAACGCGAGGAACTGTGGCATGTTCAATTTGACAGCTGAAGTGATCAAAAACGTTGCGTTGCGATTTAAATAACGTAACTCAACCCTGTTAGTCACCGAACAGCTGTAACGTTTTGTAAACTTCCAAAACGACAAAAGTAACGCGAAGTGACTACTTCACGACTTGTAGAATACTACCCTATAGCATAGACTTTTTTCACATTTTGTGCACACAGTGTTTTTTTCAGTATTCAGCTAATTTTGACAGCTTAATCACGGAATTTATAATGCGACTACCTAAGAGATAATTCTACCATGAGCTGTGCCAAATCAAATATGGAAAATTTGACAATAGAAATTATTTGGAGATATATAATTTCTACCGGAGAACACACTATGAATATCCATTTGCGTATGTGATTGCTATATTAGCCAAACACTCAACAATCACTTTATTTATTACAAAACTATAAACAAACATGAAAGGCTCAAACCAACAACAAACAAATATCAAGTATTCTCGAGTTTTGTCAATTTCACCAACATATACTTACATATGTATATCAGGAGCAAAGCGTGTTTTTTCCCCTGCTAAACTAATTTTTCGACGACTTTGTATGGGGAGCCGCTTAAAATCGCTTAGCTCTCCATACAAGGTGGTCGAAAAGTTAGTTTAGCAGGGAATACAAAAACAGGCATATTTTAGTGTATGTGCGTGAGTCACTTTACACAAAATTAAGCGTAATTCGTACCGGCCATTTTTCTTCGAAAATGAGCAAGGAGTGGCCGTTACAGTCAATGGCGATCGTTATCGGGCCATGTTGAACGAATTTTTGTTCACAAAAATTTTAGAGGAGGATATTGGCCACACAGCCGAAGCTACACTCGATGTTTTGCGCCCTGTTTTTGAAGATCGCATTATCAGCCGCAGAGCTGATGTCGTTTGGCCACCTCGGAGCTGCGATTTGACACCGTTGGATTATTATTTGTGGGGTGCCCTCAAAGATAAGTGTTACGCCGACAAGCCAGAGACAATTAACGCTTTAAAGGACAATATTCGTGAAGCCATTGGTGAAATACAGCTGCACACAATCGATAATGTGCTTAAAAATTTTACCGATCGAGTAGGCTACTGCATGGCCAGCCGAGGCAGCCATTTGAATGAAATTATTTTCCATTATTAACCGGAAGGATTGTACTTTCAAATAAAAAAAGAAATTTGTGAAAATATTCAGTAGTTTTTTTTTATAGCATTTTCAAAAAAAAAAAGTTATTTGGCGGACCCTTTACATTCACATCAAATTTCCCAGCGTTGAATTATGATAGTAGATATGACGATTTAGTCACGGCTGGGTTAAACGTAATACAGTGATCCAACGCGAAGTTCGTTTTTCAACGCGAAGTTCGTTTTTCAACGCAGGTGACCACTTCTACGTTTTATGTGATTAAAAAAATGGAAAATGATGTGAAAGTGAGGTGAATCGTTTTATGTGATAAGACCCTAAGTATTAGTTGCCGAATTTTCTGTCTTCGAAAAATCAGAGACAGTGACGAAAACAAAAATGTATCGTGTAAACTGCAAGTAACGTGCGCAACTCTTGTACGTAAGAATGCAAGTGCTATGCTAATTCCTCCCCTGACCACCTTTCATTTAATCCGGTAATCGTAAAGGCGGCACATTCGGGTAAATAGCCACGAAACAGCTTTTTCGAAAATGTTTGGAATCGGTGTAGATCCCAATAAGTGAGTTTAAAACTCTATAGTGTACAGTTCACTGTTTCTGAGACGCTCTCCCCAATCCATTCATGGTGATAAGTATCTCCCAAATCGTGTAATGTGGGTAGATGGTCTTAGAACGAAATTTAGTTAACGATACTACCATGATGAGCAAGAAACAATTTTGGATTTATTCTACCCAGGGGGTTTCGATGACGATCTTCAGCTCTTCTCCTCCAGTTGGTAACTCCAAGCTCTCGCAGGCAATATTCCAGGAAAATACAGTTTTACACTGGTTCCGAACGGTATTTTTGAGAAGCATTTTCATGGCTAAATACTACATAGTGTCGCCGTCACTATGCGAGGTGACATTTTAAGGTGGTCAGAGCAGGGATCGAACCCAGGATCTCAAGGACAAGAGGCGCGCACACTACCCATTGCTCCACCGACGGCCTTACCTATTTGACCTACTGCCAGTATATTTGATTGCAGGCGCCCATTATGGATCAGACGCTGACCAGGATGCAATATTTCTTCTTTTGGTTTCTATTTTTGGCTCATCCGCCTTCTAAGGACAAAATAATATGCTCGGTAGCTTAATGGGCTTCAGTGACATCAGTCACCTACTAAACCTGAGAGGCATCAGTGGTCGCATACTCAATCAGGCTGCTCATCAGAAAGCCTTGACTTCAGCCGCTAGAAAAAATTATTCTACCGTTGCCCGGGAACTACCACGTGTAGGAAAAAAGTCCTAGGAGCATGATTGATAACAGAAGGCTCCCAATCTTTGGATCCGATGGTTTATTCTCCTGGTTTATTAGGTTTTTTGATAGCAATGACTTTCGACTCTTTGAATTCCCGTGGGAAATATCTAATCCTTAAGCAAGCATTGATTAAAATACTCATACATAAATATATTTAATACAATTGTTTGGAAGAACATTAAGACATTTATTATTTATGCCATCAATCCCAGTAGCCTTCTTATTTTTAAAATTTCTTAGTGTCAACTACGAAATATGTTGGAGGGCTTGAAATGTTTCAAGGCAACATTTTACTTTAAGGGGCCTTAGACCTGTGGATAAGTTGCAGCGACTTCAAGTTGACATCAACTTATCCGTAGTGTAAGGTGAAGTTGGTGGTTTGCACAAACTATTTGATGTAAAATCAAAGCGATTTTGATTTTTTGAAGTTGATATCAACTTATCCATCAGTGTAAGGGGGAGTTGCATCAACCTTCATACGCATTTCGATGAGAAACGTTCAAGAGGAAACATTATCGGTAAAATGTAAATAAATGAACCAAAAAATAAATAAATTAAACATTATCGGAAAAATATAAACTATATGATTTGTAGTGTTATTTATAAATATTTAAAGTAAATAAAAATAGCGTTTTTTCGTAAAATTTGTGATATTTTCGCAGTGCGCTCACCACCTTTCATTTCGACATCTGACAAGAAAATGAAGTTGTCTCAACTAGTTTGAGAGTGTAAGGGCAAAATCGAAGTTGATGTCTGGTTATCGAAGTTGATGTGGACTAGAAGTCGAGCAACTTATCCACAGGTCTAAGGGCCTTTTTAGACAAAAACGATCTAGAATTAAGGTCCAATTAGTCTTGATGGTTGACGGTAAGCGATCAGCTGTTTGAGATGGGGTTGCATTTTGCATGTGTTAGAGGGAGACAACTAAAATTGAGGGTTTACGACGGTATACTTCTGCAGGTTGCAGAATCAACCGTCAGCCGTCGAGACCGCTGTTATTGTTGTTGCTTTTACTTCGACATTTTGTGCGCGGCAATACACAATTACACGGCAACCACAATTTTCTTTTTATTTTTCATTTTTTTATTTGACAATCACTTTTTAACACAAAACTCATGCATGCAAATTATATTTTGTACAAATGCTCTTCGATCAGTTTTTATTCGTTTTGTTTTGTCTTTAGCCGTCATACTAACCGCGCAATATTGAGTAGAACGTCAACCGTCAAGACTAATTGGGCATTTAGACGACCAGAATATGTGCGCAATTCACTCAAAGGCATTTCTCTCACGCCTCATATCTTGATTATTTCATACTTTTTGCATAGTTTATGTAATTTTGCTTCAACATGGTTGGAATTTGTATAGTTATATACAATAACACTATCAAAAAGCTGCTCGTTTATTGAAATATTCAATGAAGAGAGTAAGAGAGAGAGAACAGAGAATCACTTGGGTTTCACTCGTTGTGTTTGTTGGGATTTGAGTGAAGAGAAATTTTGACTTTCTACTTGTACATCGTTTTCAAAGACGATTTACAATTAGACGACCAGAAGATGTGGGCAACTTGGCAACCCTGGTAAAAGAGAACCAAGAAGTGCTAGGAGTTCACTCAAACGCATTTCTCTCTCGCGTCATATCTTGCTAATTTCATACTTTTTGCATAGTTTATGTAATTTTACTTCAACATGGTTTCAATTTGTATAGTTATATACAATAACACTATTAAAAAGCTGCTCGTGTATTGAAATATTCAATGAAGAGAGTAAGAGAGAGAGTCGAGAAGCACTAGGGTTTCACTCGTTTTGTTTATTGGCATTTGAGTGAAGAGAAATTTTGACTGTCTACTTGTACATCGTTTTTGTCGTTTTGCAACATCGATGCAAATCAGTGATGCATTTCCGAACAGTCCCATTGTATTTAAGCATTGGAATTTGATTTGGCTTCTTCGACATTTTTGAGAGATTCCAAAACGGGAAGACCCTTCGCTCAATTTGGACATCATGTAATTCCAAGTCATAATGACCACTTAAATATACACAAATTATACATATATGTTTAAAAGAGACCCCAATCAGAGTTGCCAGATAAAGTTGGTCAAAAATTGTCAAATTGGAGGTGCAGAAATTGTCAAAATAATTTTCTAAATTCGTCATTATAAAAAACTTCAGTTTCTTTACCAATTGTGGTAAAACCAGTAAAACAAAGAAATTGAATCAATATAAAGTAATACATACATGTTAAAGTTACATGTTTAAACTACATAAAACTGTATCTCACATATAAAAAAAAACTAGAGGCAAATAAAGTATATGGGCATTTCCAGAGAAAGGGCCACCCTATGTCACATCACGTCACCCTAGTTAATTCGTTATATTTTAGGACCATGTGGTTCGATTGTTTTCTATTCTTTTCCTAAATACAGAATGTAAGTAACTACATATTTAGTAAAAGAAAAGAAGACAATCAATATAACTGGTCCTAAAATATAAGTAATTATCGATAGTGACGTGGTGTGACAAAAGGTTGACCCATAGAATAGTACATACATAGATAAACTTATTCTCTCATCTGACGTTTCATTTCACACTCTTCATCGTGGGTTTGTGGAAATGAGAGCAATTAAATTTAAAATTACCTTACACCAGGTGGAGTTACAAAATATGTTCAGTTAACTTTATCCTGTCGTTTTGGTGTAGAGCTGAAAAATTTAAATATATTTTGCACTTTTTTGTTGACTTTTATCGTTGGTATACATTTGTATTTTATTTAACACAACTAGTTTGCCACAAAATCACGAAATTCGGTTGTTGTTCCTTTGTTGATCACTGTATACTATTGCCACTATCTGGTATTATTGAACTCATATTTTCCACCATCCAATGTTTACTTTCCATCGTACCTATGACGTTTAATTTATTGAGCGAATAAAAGCTTCTATGGTATGTATTATTCTATGGGTTGACCTTTCTGTGGAAATGCCTATATTTGCTTACATTCAAAAGTAGAGATATTCGAAGTTGTTTTCTAAAAAAAGTTATTAAAGCATTGTAAATTATATAATAATATAATTTAATATCTATAATTATAATAATAATAAAATAATCATAATAATCATGCGGTCGTTAGTTTTAAAATAAATTTTAAACTTTAATAGAAAAACTAGTCATACACTTTAACGGCCTTATTCATAAAAAGTTGTCATGGGTTTGTTAAAGGTTTAAGAAATTAAAGCCGAAAAATTGTATTCATAATCGAAAAATTCCTCTGTTAAGAGTTCTTTAACTTCGCCATTTTTGTTGAACGTTTAACACTTCTTTAAGGCCATTTTATCTGCATTAATACACAAAAGAAATAATTTTTTTACATTTCACGCGTGCCGTACTTAAGTATTTATGCGATATAAACAATTGGAATTATTTTGTGTATATTTGCAGCATTTATAGTGTCACATTATTCTACTAAGCAACCAAATAGTTTCATTCCAATTTTTATAATTTTTTACCAAACTGAACTTGTGTTTACATAGTGATGTATATAAAATCAAAACATTGAAACTACAACCTATTATCCGGTTTTATATTCGACTACCCAAAACTGAAATCCAATTTAATATGATATTTTGACACTTCTTCCAAATTTAATATTAATTGATCTTTTTATTGAATAGTTCTTTCCATTAATGTTTAAAATTTTGCAGAAATGCATTGACGCATTTAAATTATCTTGTTTTTACATCACAGGCACTGTGAGAATAGATAAAACAGGGTTGTCAGTCAATTATCTGTTCGATAGTTAAAATACTCATTATGAATACGGTTCTAATAAAACCTTCGCCAAATCTTAAAGCTTTCAATATCTGATGAATGCTTTAGAGCTACATTAATGTTTTTTTTAATGAATAAGGCAGCAAGAGTTGATTTATTTCAATCCGAATTCGATTTCACATAAATATATTTATCAATAATCATATACAATTTGTTTTATATAGAACAATAATTAGTTTATGAATATCAGTATGAAGTATTATTATTTGGGCAAATTTCGGGACTGAACCGTTTTATTTTCGGGACTGACCCGTTTATTCCAGTATTCTGGAATCTTTTCAATTATTGATGAAACAACCAACGAACAGAGTTACAAAATATCTATGGGTTACTAATTCACCCATAATTGGCTGACCCCTTGTCCGAATTTTATGAAACTTCACACAATAATTTATACTGACATGACGATTTGTGTACATGTATTTTAATTGTTCTATACCTGGAATTATTTGCGAAGCTTATATTATTTTGTGATAAAAATGTTTTTTTATATTTTTAATGCTTGTGATATTATTACTTTTGTTTACTAAAATAATCGACATGTCAAAATTCCGGTCCCAAACAATTATCAAACAATTTCGTACTAAATACGTTTAGCGTAACACCCTGTACTTGATTTTGCCTACGATTTTGCAGAGCTGAGTACCAGGCAAATGAAAAGTGACCGAAATTTTTTGGTTCATTGAATTTTCGTTATTTTTTATACACGTACTTCTTATGGCAACGAAAATTTCATAAAAACTGAATACAATCTTTTGAGCAGTGATGCCAACTTAGCTCTTTTGGAACTAGATTTTGCACTTTTGGATCCTGCTAAACCCAAAAAATGTCATTGGGGGTTGTTTTTTTTTTTTTGGAAAAAACACGTAATGTGCACGCGTTTTGAGTTTTTATTTAGCCCGTTTTGTATAAAACACCGTTTTTAAAGAATGTTATTTTTTTTGTATTTTGTGCATTTTCGTTGTAATATGGAGGTTAAACAACTGTTATTTTATATTTAAGCATTACTGTCACCGTTTGCTTGTATTTTGGTACTGGTTATTACTTTTAATATTTATAAATTCTTCGAAGGAGAGACACCCAAAAACATCGCATGGTATGGGAAGCAGAATTATCTTTTAAGAAGTGGCAAAACCGCCCAGTGATGGGTTCAAGTCAATACATATTGCTGTTCACGATAGCTTTGCTTATTGTTTCCGCTTCTTTATTCGGAATAGCGTACACCTCGGGCCATTTACTGAAGTAGTTCATAACGACTAGGGCATATTGGTTCCCAGAGATACTTGTTGGATATGGACCAGCCACACTCATGGATATTCGTTCGAAGAGAGCACTTGGGCTCTCCTGATGTCTCTGTCCGCAACTCCTCCGCGTTGGTCCTTTAGTTGTCAAGCACTGAGTGCAGCCTGCAATCCACTCGGATACAGCTTTTTGACGACCAACCCAATAGAAACGTTCACTTAGTTTCTCCATAGTTTTGCCTATGGTGGTACCACAGTTTTGCCTATGGTGGTACCTCCGTTTTACCATCTTCACTTTCCCATACACGGTATAGACATCCATCTAGCAATCTCAGGCTATTCTACTGGGTCCAATATGATTTTAAAACGGGGTTTTCTGAAGCGCTTTCATTCCCCGTTAATTGCCTATCCTCTTCCTGCTTACGCTCGTTTACATGTGGACGGTCATTTACTCGGCCGTTATCGCTGAAGATCTTGACCGTTTTCGCGGGTCTCTACAGTCCCGCCCTATATGGCTACGTTCGCCATGATTATCACCTTTCAATTTTGTTGCTTACCATAGCACTTTCGTGAGAATCTAAATCACTTCTTTAAGTCCGTTTCTACCTATCGCACATTATGTGTCTGTTGTCTAGAAACAACCCTCGCCGTCTCATTCGCCAAAGCAAATGAAACTGATTCCACAAATGTAGCACTTGTGGGGCAAACACCGCATATCTAACGTCAGGATCGTTAATGCCCCTAACAAATGTCTCTATCTTAAATTGCTCTAAGAAAGTTTGGGGTTCTCCAGGATATGCCGTCAACACCAAGCGTTCCACATACGTTGCGAAATCTTGTAGCGTTTCATTATGCTTTTGTACTCTGCCTCTTAATTCCATGCGATATACATAAATCTTGTCTCTATCTTAAATTGTTCTAAGAAAGTTTGGGGTTCTCCAGGATATGCCGTCAACACCAAGCGTTCCACATACGTTGCGAAATCTTGTAGCGTTTCATTATGCTTTTGTACTCTGCCTCTTAATTCCATGCGATATACATAAATCTTTCTTGTGATCGCCTCCATACTTGCGTTGTACGCAGCTAATATTTCCTCATAGTTGTTTCTGGCACTGACAGGAGTGGTCTGAAGGACTTCTGCTGCGCTGCCTTTCAGTACTAAAATTAGCTCTACTGCTTTGTCGTTGCTGTTCCACAAGTTCTTAATTGCGACCATCTCCAATTGGAATTTAAAGACGTCGAATAGTGTAGAACCATCGAAACTGGGGACTTTCAATCTACCAGAGCCTTCGGAAATTACTCGCACTGGCCCTTCTTGCAACTGGAGATCATTCATATTTCTTTCCAGATCGACGAATCTTTCCTCTACATCCTGTTCGGTCTTCTGCTCAAATTCCTCGAAATTCTGTTCGACCTTTCCGAATTGATCGATTCGAATTGATTGTTATTCATAGCTTCTGAAATTTCATGTAGCTTGTCATTTGTGACGTTTGATGTTTCCTGCACAATTCTGGAATTTTAACAAAATTTCTCGTTCATAATTCTAGAATTCTCGCCAAATTTCGTTTCAAGTTTCTCGTCCATAATCCCAGAATTATCGTCCAGTTTGGTCATCATGGCAGCAAACATTGTGGAAACATCTACATTACCAGTTGCTTCTTTTGCACATACCTCCATTTCGTCTGTGCACTCGAACTGATATGTGTCAATGTCGATGTTTCGGCGTTTAAATCCTTCTATTAATCGCCTTTGTAGCTCTATCTTATTACCAGCTATCGGTTGATCCAATTTACTCAACTACTTTTTAAGGTGTTCAACTTTGAGTTCTTCAAACTTGTCCTCGTTGTCCTTAATTCGTAATTTCACTTCTGACACCAATGTTACGAATATCCTTATTCGTCCCCTTTGCGTTGTTTTATTCCCAATAATAATCCCTCGCTCTGGCTGCTGTTAGTGAAAGACGTGATAAACAAAATTTCTCTTTGCGATTGCGAAACACCAAAATTTCTAAAAGAACTCGTGTCACTTCTGATGAAGGTCTAATGCCTTCATCAAAAGTTAGAAAGAAAGGGTCCAGATATAACTTCTGGACCCCATTACAACTGGTGGATCATGATGATGATCATGACAGTGACTCGGAGGCTGAAATAGTCAGTCAAAAGTGTGAAAAAGGCCAATCAAATAAAACAAATACTATAAAAGTGTTAACACAAAACAGAAAAGACATCATTAAACTGATTGATTCGACCAAAATATCTGACTATTTGATGAAAAATATTTCAATTGGTCTAAAAATATTGTGTGGAAATGTCGATGATTACAATAAAATTACTAAAATTTTAGAAGATAATGGCTATCAGTATTTTACGCATGAAAGCAAAAACAATAAACCATTTAAAGTTGTGCTCCGTGGTTTAGACAACAAGAACGATTGTGAAGTGAAAACTGAACTTATTTCTCTTGGTTTGAAATGTACCGAAGTAAAAGTTGTTAAGAGAACATTTGAAAAATATAGTGATACAATTTACATTGTATATTTTGAAAGAGGTTCTGTACAAATGCAAGAACTCAAAAAAAAAGTTCGATCTCTCTTCCACACTATCATCACTTGGGACTACCAAAGAAAAATAAAACACAAACCCGTTCAATGTCGAAAGTGTCAAATGTTTGGTCATGGCGAAAGGGGCTGCAAAGTTGGGGAGAGGTGTGCAAACTGTGGTGAGCATCACAAAACCAGTGACTGTAAATCAGTAGAAAAAATTCAATGTGCAAACTGTGGAAACCAACACAAATCAACAGACCCCACTTGTCCAAATCGCATAGAATATATGAAATTGAGGGAACGGTTATCTATGGCATCACGTCGGCATAAACATCATAAAATTCACTTCCAGCTGAGAGAAGAACATTTCCCTCCCGTGAGCGCTAATACACCACTCTCTAATGCTAATGTTAATTTGAACTGGAGACCAACAGTGAACAGACAAGGTTCCTACAACAACAATCATGCTTCTCACATCAACAACGATCACCCTTTGTGTACTCAGAGCAATTTGTTTACAGAGCACGAATTTATGCAGCTTACAAGTGAGATGATATCTAAGTTAAGTTTATGTAAAAATAAAGAGCAACAATTCAATGTTATTGCACAGATGGCATTCAAATTTCTGTACTGTAAATGATGTTAACATCTAATTTAAAAATAATTTTCTGGAACTGTAGAAGCATCCGAAACAAAATAATAGAATTTAATGATTTCTTAAGTGTTAATGATGTAGACATTTGTTGTTTATCAGAAACTTGGCTCAACAATAGTCAAACATTTTATCATCCTAACTATGAGTGCATAAGGAAAGATCGAATTGGGCAGAGTGGAGGTGGAGTTGCCATTCTTATGAAGAAATCTATTAAATTTTCAAACATTCCTAGCATTTCGACACAGGTTATAGAGAATGTAGGCATTGCAATAGATATTGCAGAAAATATAGAGTTGAAAATTTACAGTGTTTACTTTCCGGGAGGGCAAAATAACAGCAATTATCGCAGCAGTTTTAAGTCTGACCTACGTAAAATGCTTAATACTGGCCAAAACTATTTATTCTGCGGTGATTTTAATTCGAGACATCGGTCATGGAACTGTCTCCGTGCAAATTGTTGGGGAAATATACTTCATGAGTTTACAACGTACTTTCCCATGACCATTTGTTTCCCTGATACACCAACATATATTCCAGCTGCATCGAGAGTCAATCCATCTACACTTGATTTAGCCTTGACAAATATTCCACAGCTTATCTCAAATCCGTGTACGGTTAACGAGCTTTCATCCGATCATTTACCTGTTGCTCTTAATATTTCATCTTCTTCACAACTCATAAACGACTTGGGATATAACTTTTCACGGGCAAACTGGAAGTTATACAAAAGATTTGTGAGAGCTTATTTCCAAAACATTAATACTTACAGCATGAATACTTCAGCCGAAATCGATGAATGTATAGATAATTTCACCTGTTGCTTGTTAGAAGGTGTGAGACAATTTGTACCTTTGCGAACTCCACACAAAAATTTTGTTAAACTTCCAGCTTTTGTTAGAGAACTGATGAGAAACAGGAACTATTATCGCAGGGAATGGACTCGATATAGGCAAATCTCTGACTTCACTATCATGAATAGGTTTAATGTTCTTATTCGTAGTGGCATTAGCATGTTTCGTAACAAAAGGTGGAATGAAAAATTGAAAACGCTTCACAAGGCTTCCAAGCCATTTTGGAATGTTTCCAAAATCTTAAAGAAAAAATCTGTTCCTTGTCATAGTCTCTTGAGTGATAGTGGGGTTCTTATATCTGACTCCGATAAGGCAAAGGCGTTCGCGGAATCATTTTGTTTAAACCACCAATTATCGAACAATTTAGGTATTGAGAGCCACAATATTTTAGTTGAAGAAACTGTTAGCCAATTCGATTCTATGGCCATAACAACTCCAGCCGCAGAACAAGTGTCAAGTTCGGACGTGGAAGGATTGATAAAAGCTTTAAAACGTATGAAAGCTTGTGGTCTTGATAAGATTAATAATGAAATGCTTAAAAATCTTCCGGAAAATGCAATAACCTACTTAACATCAATCTACAATGCATGTTTGAAAATGCAATACTTCCCAAATGCCTGGAAAACAGCTAAAGTTATTCCGATACCAAAACCAGGAAAACCCTTGAATAGGCCTGAAAATTATCGTCCAATAAGTCTTCTTAGCAGTCTGGGAAAGATATTAGAAAAAATTTTAAAAGAAAAGCTTCTAGATTTTATCAGTGACAGCAATATTTTGCCACAAGAGCAGTTTGGTTTTAGGCAAGGTCATTCTACGGTCCACCAAGTAAAAAGAATTTGTAACGATATCAAACAAGGGTTTCAGTTGGGGCAGTCAACTGCATTGGTGTTGATTGATATTGAAAAGGCTTTCGACTCCGTTTGGCACTCTGGTCTCGTTTTTAAATTAATTAGCCTCCAGTTTCCACGATATTTAGTTAGAATGATGAAAATGTTTCTTTCTGACAGATTTTTTTGTGTTAATGTAGGTAGTTCCGCCTCACAGTTAAAATTAATCCCAGCGGGCGTTCCACAGGGATCTGTTTTAGGACCAATTTTATATAATGTGTTTTGTGCAGACGTACCTATTCTAAATCCATGTAATTTTGCTGCTTACGCGGATGATTTGGCAGTATATTATTCACATGAACTCGGTCATGTTATAGTGACCGAACTTCAGAGTGCCTTAAATAAATTGGAAGAATATTACTTCAAATGGAAATTAAAACTTAACTCTGACAAAACACAATCAATTCTTTTCACTAGAAAAAGAAAGTTATGTTTTTTGCCCGACCGAAATCTAAATTTATCTGCAAGAGAAATTCAATGGTGTGAAAATGTGAAATATCTTGGCATTTTCCTCGACAAGAAAGTAACTTTTAATAAACACGTTTCCTACATTGTGGAAAAGGTTAACTTGTATAAAAAAATACTTTATCCGTTAATAAACAGGAATTCATATTTAAACATTGATAACAAAATGTTAATTGTTAAAGTTATATTTCAAGCAATTATCCTGTATGGTTGTCCTGTATGGGGAAATTGTGCCAAAACACACATAAAGCGTTTACAAATCGCCCAAAACAAATTATTAAAAATGGTACTACGACTGCCTTGGCATTTTTCGACCACCCGTTTGCACTCTATAAGTAACACTAAAACTGTATCTGATTGTATAAATAATGCAATAGAAAACTTTATGACGAATTGTTCACTGTCAGAAAATACACTAATTTCAAATTTATATGTATAATTGTCTCATTACTTGTTAATTTATTGTCTTATTTATATCTCATAAATTATGATTCTAATAAGTTTTTACATATCATTTTCTTTTTTCCCCTTTGTATTGAAGGTTTTTGTTAATAGTTTTCCTTCAACCATCTCAAATATTATAAATATAGATACTATTTTATTTTCATAGCTTTACATAGATAATACTTTAGATATAAGGCCAAGCCAAGTCTGTGCAATAAGTATTAGAGTATATTTCAAATGTAATATTTTCTATTAAATAAATAAATAAATAAAAATAAAACAAGGTTCGTTTTCAATTACGATAACTACAACAGTATAACTTCGTTTTAGTTTACTACTTTCCGGCGGTTAATCACAAACTGAACTCTCCGTTCCAAAGACCTCTGGTATTTATACGAACTCACCATACTCAAATGTAGTTATCTCTAGCGAATTCAAGAACCTTCTAGTCGTTCTTGTTGAATGAGATGAGTTCATGCTACTGGTTTAGCGAGCTGCTACGATGTTACAATGCATACTTTCAGGCGCAGCATTAAGCGCCCTGTTATTCACACAATGTCTGTCTGTCTGGTCATTAAGAGTAAGTAAAAGCTTTTACTTAATCGTAACAACATATATTTATTGCACTTGTATGACGGCTTAAAACACTTCGATGTACATAACCCACAATTCTAGATCACAATAGCATATGAAAGAAATGGTGCCTTTCGACGGAATTCAGTTGGTACATCCATAAACAGAACAGAATAACAAAAATGTCAGGTAATGCTGGCATTCATCCAATCTGAACTAGAAACATCGTTCGTTTAATGAAACAAGTTGCGCGATATCAACGATTTTTTTGTTTTATTTGAATGTTATTGATACATAATCAGCCCGATTCTAACCAGAAATTTCCCGGCAATTTTTTCCCTTTTCCCTTCTCTCATATTCTCAATGGCATCTCTCCGGGACATTTTTCCCTTTTCTCTTTCCTCCTGTTCTCAATGATGTTCGAAAAGGGGAATTTTTTTTCGTGCGGAAAAAAAGTAGGCATCACTAATATGTAAAATGGCGGGAAAATGGTGTCTTTTCTCGAGAATTAATCCGCGAACATTATAGAAGGTAGAAGCACGCGAAAATTTAAGTTTTCTTTTAATTTTTATATTCTATTAAGAATAATTTCATGAACTACTTGATTTTAGGTCGAACACAACCAGCAAGCATCAGCTCCAACGTCTTGTAAGCCTGATGGAAGCTAATCCTGGCATTGCGCGCGGATTTTATAAAGGCGATAGAGAAAAAATTAAACAATTTTGGCAAAATGTTGAAACGGAGCTAAATTCAGTGGGACCTCCAGTAAAAAATATTACGGAGTGGAAAAAAGTATTTATAAGTAGTTGTGAAGTCGTAAAATACTAATGCTTTATGGATTTTAGGTGTGGGCCGACCAAAAAAAATATGTCCGCCAAAAAGCAGCACAAAATTTAAAATCCCAAAAAGGCATTGGTGGAGGCCCAAACACCCAGCAAAAATTCTCATCCCTTGAGCAGGCGATGTATGACCTCATCGACATGAAGGAGTCTGTCGAAGGACTAACTGCTAGCGTATTTGGACTACAAACTCAAGAAAACGTAAGCCTCGAAGCTCCGACGCCAATTCAGGACGTGTCAATAAATATGCTAGCCGCTTGCGTTTGAAGTCATGGAAAAGGCCGCAACCAGGAAAACATCGCCTAGAAATTACAAAAGGATTTCCCCTTCCGATGTCCTTGCAGAGGAAATAAATATCCAACTAGATATAGGCGAGACTTTTAAGTCTGTCCAAAGCACGAAAAAAATCTACAAATCTCTGGACAGACTATACGATATGCAGAAAGCGCATTTCAGGAAAGTTTAAAATCGAGAAGATGGAAGAAATGAAACGACACAATAAAGCTATGGAGCAAATGAGACTGCGGGAAGTGGAGGACAAAATTGAAAAAACAAACGATTATTAGAATTGGAGGAGCTGAAGTTCAACAATAATATGTAAATATGTTAAGACTAGCTGGAATTTTTAAAGTGATCTGAATTAACTGTAATATTATTTTTATCTTATTTTGTAGTTTTAAGACTTAAAAAGTGAATTGGCTGTAATAGTTCTAAGGCTTCAAAAGCAAATGAATTGACTGTTAGAAGCATTGAAATGTGATTTTTTTGTTTTTATTTAAATAAAAAACCGTTAAATTCGTTAAAATCTTTTAATTAATTTTAATTTATAATTGTAAATTATTTTCAATATTATTTCTATTTCTTTGTGCTATATTTAAGTACTGCGCAGAGGTTAATGATGTCACTTCACTGACTTCAATGGTTTCATGAGGTGTTGATACGAATTCACCGGGGCCAAAGTCAACTTTAAAGTCAATGCAAAGATTGTGTAGACCACAACCCACATTAACAATTTTTGCAGCTTTTTGTGGCGAATAATGCAATTCTCTTGCTCCCAGCAAGCATCGCCATCGATTTTTCAACACCCCATTTGTACGTTCTAAACATTGCGGCATTTGGTATGAACTTCATTGAATTTCATCGATGTTGACCCATCTTCAGGAACCCTATGCGGAGTTAAGAGCCATGGCTCTAAAGGATATCCAGCATCTCCTGTTGGCGTAGATAGTTAACGTTTAGATTTTTATCATTTAAGTTAATAATGAAAGCTTTTACCTAAGATCCAGTAATTCGTTGAACCTTTTAAATAATCTTGTTCGAAATGAGCTCGTAAACTACTACCATTCCCAATGAAGGAATCGTGGCAAGCTCCAGGATGAGATGCATCGACATATCGAATTCTCTGGTCATGATCACATAGCTGAAAATATGATTTGTTAACACTCATCAAATAAGAAATAATAATAGTATTGATATCTTACCAGCATTACATTTAAGCTGAAGTTTCCTTTTCTATTATAGTAAAGGTGTTTATTTTCAATAGGATCAATAATCTTAACGTGTGTCATATGTCATATATAAAGCAAGGGAAATTTTACGCTTTTCCTCTTCCGTCCAAGCACTTTTTATCCACTTCGAGCACAAATGTTCTTTAAATACGTCCAACACTTCCGAAAGTACTTTGCTGAACGTGGACTGAGCCAGAGACACACCAGAATCTGTGCTTACTCCCGTTTGGTAAGCGCCTTCAGCAAAAAATCTTAAACATGCACTCAACTTCACCAGCGGAGAAATGTCAAATTGTTTTTTAGCTGGCGGAATATTGGACGTCAATATATCCAAATATATATTGGAATGCAGGCTTATTCACCTTAAAGTATTTTTCAAACCTGGGGATAAATGCGGTGCTTAAAAAAGTAAATACATATAAATATGAATTTGTGCTTACAAAGTATAAGGCAACTCTAGAGGGTTTGCGCAATCTCGCAGGTCCCTTCTAAAGAGCCTTTGTGGTGTGTTATTCTGCTCCTCCTCTTCTGCTACAACTTTTTCCTTCGTTTGAAAATTACTTTGAAATGTCAAAAAGCGGCAGAACACCTGATGTTCGAAATTTGAAATTCTTCTCCCTTATTTTTGTTCTCCGCTGTATTAAGAATGCCAGATTTTTTTCTCGAGAAAAAATATTACGCGAGAAATGTATTCCCCGGGAATATTTAGAATCGGGCTGAATGTCTTCGGTTGGTGGTGCGAAACCGAGAGGTATCATTTTCGATGACTGGCGCATATATCGGTCAAAATGTAAGGGGCGGGCTATGTTGACTTTATGGGTACTGATATTTGTGGTTTATTGGCATAGATCTGCGTCTTAATGGAACCCCACAAGGAAAAGTCTAAATGAGTCAAATCGCACGGTGTCTGTGGCCAGTTCACGTCTTCTATGCCGGAGATAACCCTCAAATCAGCCGAGCAGAATGCTCATTGTGTCATCGGCTGCGTAGCTTGTAGCTCCGTCCTTTTGGAACCACAACGTCGTTTTCGAAGAAGTACGGACCGATGATGGCGCCGGACCACAACCGAGACAAAACTATGACATTCTGTGCATGCATTGCCCGTTGATCCAAAAGTGAGTGCAGTCGCAAAACGTGAGCAATGCACGCAGCGTTGTCAGAAAAGAACACTATTTTGATAATAAAGTTGTATGATTCGCTCGTGTTTCTCGACGCTGTAACTTGCCGTGGTGATTTGTCTCTATTGTCTGAAAAATAAATAACTGGAAAATTAACAATAGGTAAAACATCACCGCCGTGAACTGTCAAAACATACCTGTCCCTATTGGAAATGCCCTTATTTATTAAGCGTCTTAGCCATAGAATAATACATACCATAGAAGATTTTATTCGCTCAATAAATTAAACGTCATAGGTACGATGGAAAGTAAACATTGGATGGTAGAAAATATGGGTTCAATAATACCAGATGGTGGCAATAGTAAACAGCGATCCACAAAGGAACAACAACCGAATTTCGTGTTTTTGTGGCAAACTAGTTGTGTTAAATACAATACAAATGTATAGCAACGATAAAAGTCAACAAAAAAGTGCAAAATATATTTAAATTTTTCAGTTCTACACCAAAACGACAGGAAAAAGTTAAGTGAACATATTTTGTAACTCCACCTGGTGTAAGATAATTTTAAATTTAATTGCTCTCATTTCCACAAACCTACGATGAAGAGTGTGAAATGAAACGTCAGATGAGAGAATAAGTTTCTCTACGTATGTATTTAGGGTGTTCACGAAGGACTGCTTATCAGCTCATGTGCTTATCTCGACAACAACAAACTACATTGAAATAAAATAAGCAACTTTGAGCAACCTGTGCCTTTGGCAAAAGCTTATCAGCTTATCGGCTTATTTTTAGTGTTGGAAAATACCAAAAATTTAACTTGCTGACAACACTAAAAACACGAAGTTTTAGCAAATGGCATCTCAAATTTTATATTTAAGTATTGGTAGCACTGGTATTTACATCTGTTTTTTGTTTATTAAAAAAAACAATCAAAATGAGCGCAAGTCGAGGGGTCGGGGAAACCTATGTGTACAAACGCAAAACCATAAATATTTGCATCGTATACATTTCTGACTACTTACCTTTAATGAATTCAATTTCCAAAGTACTCATATTGACTCTGAAGTCTATAATTTGTTGTTTAATGCTCTGCTTAGGCATTTTACAAACAATTTCAATTGTACATTGATGGTTTTGATTTCATTTATCGAACAGCTGATTGAAAAAAATAAGCAGATAACCAACATGGAAGGGTGTTCACGTAGCCCAGAGCTTTTTTTTTCATCTTTTCAGCACATAAGCTGATAAGCAGCCCTGCGTGAACAACCTAATTATTCTATGGTCTTAGCACATTCGGAATTTTTTTGGTCTTTTTCGTTATTTGACGCTTTTTAGCACTTTTTACGTACTTCGACGGCGCGTTACATTCCTGCAGTGTTGGCGTCACTGCTTTTAATATTTCGAGGAGCAGTTTACTCAGTGGCGTCCATATTTAACGTTTTTTGTACCGCAGCTGTGGTAATTGCATGGTAATGTGTCACTAATTTTGCCAAATGACGACAAGTGCGGTCGTCAATCTTTCTGGGGCGTCCAGGAGCTGTTGAAGTTTTCGTATTTTTCTTCCGTTATATTCTCTGGATCGTCATATGACTCACATTAATTGCACTCTCTGCAACTCTAAAGCGTTCCGAACAGAATTTTTAATATTTTACTTTAGATGCTTCCATTTTTGATCAGCACGTTGGCAATTCACCAGCCTGATAAAATCTTATCGACCATGCTCATGCTTATGAATGATAACGCTTTAGTAATCACTTCGAGCTGATCCGCAGCCAGTTGCGGTAAAACTGGAATGTATTGTATTCCTCTCTTCCGCATTGCCAATTTATAAATTTTCAACTTTTTCCGCTGGATAAATGTGTGATCGTTGGTAGCTCTCAGTGCGCCATATGAATCGTTTCGAATTCGACAAGGACTGGATTCTTCGTACATTTTGTCCGAAACATAACGGACACATAACGAATCCGTTTGCGTATCTCGATCTCGCAACAGACTTCATATTCGAAACCGTTTCGGATTCTAAATTTTTCATATTATTATTTGTAAATAAAATATTATTATTATTTGCAAATAAAATGTATTCGAGACAAATCCAGTTTTATAAATTTTTCCGGATTCGTTTTATACTTAAAAGATATTTACCTCTAATCTACTGAAGTTTTTCACTTTCATTATAAGAATATTAATTAATGGGTCGGGCACCACTTCACCGAACTCCGAGCTTGGTATCCGCATGACGTTTATACGGTTTATGTTTATACGGGCAATTTCATCGATTCGCTTTTTATATTTTTACGGACCCGTAACGGGGTCAAACCGGATACGTATCCGATTTTGTGGCCATTGGGCTATAGCTATATACATACATATGCATGAAATACATACAATCAAAAGATTCCATGCGGAACAATTCCGGATAATGGTTGAGGCTTACAAATCGCTGACGTAAGTACCAAGTATGTATCTGTCCTTTGTGGAATAGAAACCAACCACGTGTTTAATACAACACTTTAGCAGTTGGCAACACTTCCAAATTTGAATTTTTCATTATTTTGACAAAATTTGATTTCAATAATATTTTATTTTTATTTCTCTGTTATATAACAAATAAGCGATCATAATGGTGTTTCGTGGAATGCGTTGCGCTTTTGGCAAACACTTGTTAAAACTTCCGGGTGTTCTCATAACAAATCCCCGTCATATAAGTTTCGTAAGGAAAGTACTGCCCGACTTTCGTCCCGAAACTAGAGTGTGCGAGGAGTGTAAACAGGCAATGGAACAGTCGTATAACGACAAATATGAACGAGCACTTCAGCTGAAAAGAGCCAGAACTGGTTCAGCAATGTCCTCGATTTCATCAACTCAAGGCGGAAGTACCTCTAATGATGACGGCGTGCGATCATCCACATCAGATGACACCGACAATCGTCCCTCAACCAGCGCACAGGCAGCGACAAAACGCAGTAGGAAAAATAATTCAGGAAGGAACGACGACAACACTCGCGGTATCAATGTAATTCGCGGGATACGATTGCCACATATCACACCGGCCCCACGACGGCGGCAGATTGTTCGCCTTAATCCTGATGTTATGAACATTTATGCCCAGGACATACATGGCGGCTAACGATTCAGTATACAAATATTCAATAAAAAACAGAATTGTAATTGTAAATTAAATATTAGGTACATGAATGTTTCAACCTTGATTAACCCATTCGGAACAACAATTTCAAATTAATCCGATAAAAGTATAATCAGACACAATCCCTATTTCAGCAATGAGGGCTGTGCTTGATTTGAGAATCCCTGCTTACAAAAGTTCTTCAGTAAATCCGAATGTTTGAAATGGGGATAATATTAATTCGTGATTTACTTATATATAAATACATACATATAACCAAAATTAAACATCGCCATACATGTTTTTAATTCGTGTAACATTAAACGTTCGTGTACAATTCCTACACCAATAATATTGCTACGTATTTCCTTATTCGTCCTTTTTGCGCTGTTTTATTTCCAATAATAAAACGAGGTTGATTCAATCGCTTATTCACCATCTTCACCAGAGGGCACATGCTGTTTCCGTACGACCATTCTTCACTCGGATGCGACGAAAAAGCACTCAAACATAATTTTTATTTCGATTCTGTTGACTCAAATTGAAAATAGAAATTGAAAATAGAAATAGAATTTGTTTCGGGCCTCAACCAAACCAAAAAATTGTAAAAGTACTTGGACGTTGTATCATAAAACCTCGCTCGGTGTTGCCCCTATACGTAACAATTATTTTTTAAAGGCCGAAGAAAATTTTGGAGGTTGGTCAGGGCTCTATTTCAGATTTTACTTCAATAAATCCTAAACAGCTGGAAATATTGCATTACCACCTTTGACAATATTGTAGCTCTTTTCCCATTTCACAATTCCCTCTAATATATTTCTAAGGAAAAGTACACTGTTAATCGATTATTTCACGAAACGTCATGAAACGTCATATCTTTATATATATAATTCTACTGCACGTGTGTTTGTGACTGAACTCCTCCTAAACTTCTGGACCGATTTGAATAAATTTTTTTGTATGCGTTTGGGTGGCGCCCTGGGTGGTTTAGATTTACTTTTCGGTCCAATTGGACAAAGGGGCGTGGTACCTCCCATACAAATCGCTTGAAATATTATGCAGGACAACGTCTGCCGGGTTTGCTAGTATTTTATATGTTTTGACGTTTCTTGCCTAACGGTAAATAAATTGCGGCAGCTGCCTTCAAAAGAATTGTAGCTTATAAATTTCTTGATACTTTTCTAAATACACTAATCAACAAAAATTATATGAATAGTTCCATAATTGGTGCAAACATCCTGCGCTTAATCATATTTAAATATTCGCCTATATGTATTCAATAGTAAACAAATTGCAAATTGATATCTTCTACAAAGCACTTAGGTAAAATCATACACGAATTTTGGGTAATTTTACCTCGAATTTATCTTCTGTATATTCTGCATATTCGTCTCATCGACTTTAATGACTTTCTTTTGATTTTGCATTGAGAAATATACGCATGTCCAAAGTTGTTTTAGTCCAAGGCATTATCAAATCCTGGGTCGATATGGCGTAAAATGTGAATATCTATACTTACCATATTTTTTGGTGTATGATGTCTATATACTTTAGTGTTTTTTCACAAATTTCTTACTCACTTTCTGTTTAAATAATACTTTTTCTGAGAAGTCCTCGTGAAAGTTTCAAATGCACATGGTTTCTCTTTTACCGCAAAAAAATTTAATACACAACTCGAATACATAACTTTGTTATAAGTGTTTTTGTCACAGAAACTAAATGATGATTACAGTGACTAATAACCTTTTCACACTAGGCCACATCTTCACTCAATTTGCCAAAGATGTTAACATTTCCCCATACAAATTTGACACTTTGTGAGCTCAATACATTTCAACATCTTTGAAAAATGTTCCTATCTCATTACGTTTTACGCCCCATCATTCGATAATTCTGAGTCCATCACCAGAACAAAATTGAATTTGTAGGAAAATTTACAGAAATTAAAAAAACTAAACAAAATACATATGTATTTATATCAGGTGGTAGCGCTAGAACAGCTGATTTAAATGTTTTCAAATCTTTACCTCAACTGACTGTTACCATCATATTTATTTCTTTTTTGTGTACTTGTATTGCAATTGGTACTAAATTTGCTTTGAATTTGGCAGTGGTACGATATGACATCAAACAGATACAAAACAGCTATTGTCGTTGTCGCAATAACACCACCTAATATAAATACATCTCGACGAAACAAATGTAGAAAATTACATGAGGTGTCAGGGGACACCCGGTTGGAACGAAGTTCCTTTCGCTATATACTATGTACTAGTTAGTTCCAACTCACCTAAGGCGCCTGTTGAAAAATACTGTAATTTAAATCGATCTTGTAAATGATAAACTTTTGTTAAGAAATTTTTTATTTATTGAATGTATTTTTTTTTTAAAAAAAAGTATAGTTTTAGGCCCCTTTTGTATGAATATGTATTATATTTTCCCGAAAAGGTCCTTTCTTTGATGAGAGGTACTTCTTTTATTAAAATAAAAAAAAAATGGTTTCCCGTTACATCCCGTGAAAGAATTAGGGAGAGCGTCTCACAAACCAAGGAGCTATGCGCGTTCTAGTTTTCAACTTACTGATTGGGTCCTACAGTTTTACACCGGTTCCGAACGGTATTTTGAGAAGCTTTTTCATGGCTGAGTACTCGATAGTGTCGCCGTCACTAAGCTAAGAAAAAGCCTAAGAGTATGATTTTTTTTTTTACAAAAAATACTTTTTTAAGAACAGGTACTTTTTAAAGAAGTGATACTCTTTTTAGGATAAGATTATTTTTTTAAGAAAATTTACTTATTTTCAGGAAGGCTACTTAAGGTGTGCGAAGTTAGCCCCCCATTTTTGGAAATAAATATTTTTGAAGATTGTTCTGAATTGTTCTAGGATTGTTCTACATTGTTCCAAAACAATGATTTTCTAAAATATAATTTGTACCGGTAAATCGAAAAAAACCAATATTAAACTTTGCACCCCATTTTTGGAAAAACGAAATTTTTGCTTTTGTTCTGGGTTGTTCTAGTTGTTCTAAACATTGTTCCAAAACGATGATTTTCTAAAATATAATTTGTACTGGTAAATCGAAAAAAACCAATGTTAAAGTTGCACCCCATTTTTGAAAAAAAAATTTTTTTGCGGTTGTTCTAGTTGTTCTAAACATTGTTCCAAAACAATGATTTTCTAAAATATAATTTGTACCGGTAAATCGAAAAAAACCAATTTTAAAGTTGCACCCCACTTTTGTAAAAAAAAATTTTTTTGCAGTTGTTCTAAGTTGTTCTAGTTGTTCTAAACATTGTTCCAAAACAATGATTTCCTAAAATATAATTTGTACCGGTAAATCGAAAAAAACCAATTTTAAAGTTGCACCCCACTTTTGTAAAAAAAAATTTTTTTGCAGTTGTTCTAGTTGACAGAATGACAGAATTTAAGTGACACGCACTTTTCGGGTTTTCAGGACATATAATTTTTGAAATTTGTTGATTTTTTTGAATATTTTTACTTTTTTTGTTACTTTTACACATTCGTACGTACTCACATATTTATAAACCTTGGTTTTCACACATTTGTAATAGCCAGCTATATAAGTGACTTCACACTCACACTAATATCGAAAATTTAGAAATGGAACTAGTTGAGTTCAGGAATAGTGTAATATGGAGAAACAAATTCGTGGAATTAAATTGTAAATTAGAGGAAAGTTATGAGAATACCGATAAATCATCATCATTACCAGAAGAAAGAATAGAAAATTTAATTTTAACAGTATGGAACTCAATTCCCAGTTCATTCACATCAATGAAAATTGCTAAAGCGCTCTGTTTGGATCAACTTATAATAGTGAGCAGTTATTTTCCGCAATGAATTTTATTAAGTCCATTACAAGAAATCGTCTTGGAAATGATATATCTGCCGCTTGTGTGGCATTAAAAGTTACAAAATATTCACCGAGAATTACTACATTCGCATCGGAGCAACAGCAACAAATTTCACAATAAATTAAAAATTATTTAATAAAAACTTATATTTACTAATTATAATAAAAAATGTATATGTTTAGTACGAAAGGAATTTTATTTTAAACTTTTTATAATTTATAGGTGGGTGACAAGCGAACTTTGTTTAAAAATTTTCAAAAGATTTTTTGACACACTTATGGCAAAAGTTCACCATCACTGAACTAGAACAACCCGAAACCAAGCTTTATATGGCCGGAACAGAAAATTTCGATCAAATTTGTCTTCCATTCAACTCTTTTCGAACTTTTGCTGGAAACAAAAATGGACGTCGTTGGTTGTTCTTGGTTTATTGACGATTGTACTAGATTTGTATTAGAATCGGTTGGTCACGAATACGTTGAAAGTTGAAAAAACATTGAATGAAGAATAAACTCGGCTGGAAGTTTTTATTCGAGCGATATCAAATTATGTTCTAAAATTTAAAATTGGTTTTTTTCGATTTACCGGTACAAATTATATTTTAGGAAATCATTGTTTTGGAACAATGTTTAGAACAACTAGAACAACCTAGAACAACTTAGAACAACTGCAAAAAAATTTTTTTTTACAAAAGTGGGGTGCAACTTTAAAATTGGTTTTTTTCGATTTACCGGTACAAATTATATTTTAGAAAATCATTGTTTTGGAACAATGTTTAGAACAACTAGAACAACTTAGAACAACTGCAAAAAAATTTTTTTTACAAAAGTGGGGTGCAACTTTAAAATTGGTTTTTTTCGATTTACCGGTACAAATTATATTTTAGAAAATCATTGTTTTGGAACAATGTTTAGAACAACTAGAACAACCTAGAACAACTTAGAACAACTGCAAAAAAATTTTTTTTTACAAAAGTGGGGTGCAACTTTAAAATTGGTTTTTTTCGATTTACCGGTACAAATTATATTTTAGAAAATCATTGTTTTGGAACAATGTTTAGAACAACTAGAACAACCTAGAACAACTTAGAACAACTGCAAAAAAATTTTTTTTACAAAAGTGGGGTGCAACTTTAAAATTGGTTTTTTTCGATTTACCGGTACAAATTATATTTTAGAAAATCATTGTTTTGGAACAATGTTTAGAACAACTAGAACAACCGCAAAAAAATTTTTTTTTCAAAAATGGGGTGCAACTTTAAAATTGGTTTTTTTCGATTTACCAGTACAAATTATATTTTAGAAAATCATCGTTTTGGAACAATGTTTAGAACAACTGGAACAACCTAGAACAACTTAGAACAACTGCAAAAAATTTATTTTCCAAAAGTGGGGTGCAACTTTAAAATTGGTTTTTTTCGATTTACCGGTACAAATTATATTTTAGAAAATCATTGTTTTGGAACAATGTTTAGAACAACTAGAACAACCTAGAACAACTTAGAACAACTGCAAAAAAATTTTTTTTTACAAAAGTGGGGTGCAACTTTAAAATTGGTTTTTTTCGATTTACCAGTACAAATTATATTTTAGAAAATCATCGTTTTGGAACAATGTTTAGAACAACTAGAACAACCCAGAACAACCGCAAAAATTTCGTTTTTCCAAAAATGGGGTGCAAAGTTTAATATTGTTTTTTTTTCGATTTACCGGTACAAATTATATTTTAGAAAATCATTGTTTTGGAACAATGTAGAACAATCCTAGAACAATTCAGAACAATCTTCAAAAATATTTATTTCCAAAAATGGGGGGCTAAATTCGCACACCTGGCTACTTATCTCAAGAAAACAAAAGAAAATGTGGTACTTTATTTTTAAGAAATGGTACTTTAAAGAAAAGGAATTTTTGTAAGAAAAGGTATTTTTTGTAAGATAAGGTTTTTTTTTTTGAAGAAAAGCTTTTTTTTACGAAAGAACAGATACAATTTTTGGAGTAGGTAATTATCTCAAGAAAAGTTATTTTGTTTTACAAAAAATTTATTCTTTAATGATAATATAGTTTTTTAAGAAAAGGCAATTTGTTGTAAGATAATGTACATTTTTAAGAGAAGGTACTTATTTAAAAAAATTACTTTTTTTAAGAAGAGATACTTTTTGTAAGAAAATTTACTTTTTTAAGCAAAGGTACTTCTTTAAGATGCTATTTTTTAAACTTCTTTCACTTTGGGTTTTCTAAATTTACTTTTTATTCGGTTCAAACTACAATATGTAATAAACAGGCTCCACCTAGAAAATTTCCCATTAAACAAGAAATATGTTAGCCTGGACACAAACCAAAAGTACGAGTGCTAAAGTGCTGCCAAATTTCATTCCATGCTGAGGGTTGTGTTTCATTGGTTTGCCAGGCTTGCACTTTGGCTTTTCTAAGTTTACTTTTTATTGGGTTCAAAACTACAATATGTAATACACAGGATCCACCTAGAAAACTTCCCTTTAAACCAAACCAAACCAAAAGTACCCAATATAGTTCATAATAATGGGTTGTATTAAAGTAGTTAAAAAAAGTTGTTTAAAAATTTTGTCATTTAGCCCCCTTCCCTCAACGTGCGATAAGGAACTTCGTTCCAAAAACAACAATTGTAATAAATACGAAATGTTAAAAAATAAACGCTTGACGAATGTAATTCTCCATTCTATCGACTCCTGGGCCCCAACAGACAATATTTCCTAAACCATTTTAGTTACATTTATTTTTGATCCCAAAAATTTTGCTACAGCGATGAAGCATTTTAATAAATGAATATTAGAAGACGACAGATGGAAGATGTTGCAAGTGTGAACGCATGTTTCATTTTTTCAACATCTTCCATGCGTTCACTCAAAATGTACGCTAGTGTGAAAAGGCTATAATATTTGAACACGAATTCTAATATTGTACTTTTATGAGTTGTATCTTCCATTTCAGATGAATGAGGTTTTAGAAATACTCCAATTGGTTAGTACAACTTAATTTCTGTAGTAGCAACTTCTATTTAGTAAGAACTATTTTTAATCTATCAATAACATCGGCAAATAATTCTGATGTATGCAAATTATGAATTCTAATCACAATACAGAATGGAATTTTCAATGCTGGAACTTCCAATTGATTTCCAAATAATCTTGTCCCTGTCTGTAGGTTATTTATTTATTTATTTGAGTTTCTGCACAACAAGATTAAATCTTATAATTATAGTACAGAAAGTAATTATTAGTAAAACTTTAAATATGTCAGAACAAATAATAAGAATATCTAAATATATTATATAAAGTAATTTAAAATTTAAAATTAAAGATTGATGGAAGAAAAAAAAAAAATTTATTCTGTGTTGTGATACCAGTTGCGTAAAAATTCTTTAAAATCCGAAAAAGCCGATTAATCCATTTGAAATAACCGGTTATTGCAAAATAACAATTTCCACAAAACCGAAGTACGGTTAACCGGCTGGAATTCGGTTTTCATTTGTAATGAAAATTAAAATTCATAAATTCAGGCATGTAAGGAACAGCCTAATATTTGTTCGCGTTCTTCGTTCGAAGCAACTAACTTTGTTTCTTGTCACATTTCGCACTTAATGTCGCCGATATTGAGTGATGCTAATGTTCGCAGTCATAAAATTGTCACTTCCGCCTCCTGCGACAAGTTGCGCGTCGCTCTTGTGTCCGTATTAAATTAACCACCCGCGATCATTTTAATGTGATGCGCACACTACATCCCCTCCGTCCGGTCCATAGACGCACTCATACTCGTACGCTACTAAATTGAATCCTAATTAAAAGCTTACGAAAATAATAACGAGAATGAAGTGATAGAGTCTTGTCGGCGGGCGGGGAGAGTGGGACATACTTGTTTATGTAGATAATAAGGTGGGGGTTTAATTACTTCCGTCTTCCAAACAGAGGGAGTCTGCATCACTTTGTTTGTTGACATGTTGTTGGTTTTGTTGTTCTCATTCTTGTTAATAAATCGTGGTGCTAGACGAAAGGACGAGTCGTCGTCCTATAATGTGTCGTTGTCGATGCCATTGTTGCGAGTGTGTAAAGTCACAGTGGGACTTTGCTACGAAATCTATTTTGTTGTGTTCTAAATTAAATTTACCTCTAGTATAAAGTGTAAGCGTATATGTGTGCATGTGTGTGTGTGTATACACTATAATTGATCGAAATTAATTTATATACTTTTATATACATACATACACACTTCTATCTGTATATGTTTCTATCGCCTGGCAGAGGGGATGATGAGGGTTATTAAGCCAATAGACGAACACAATGTCACTTAGGATTGTGCCAAGTTAACGCTGGTATGCGACTGTATTCCACAATGGAACATTATTGGCTTATTTTCAAAAGCATTCGAGTCTACTTTCGATAGAAACACTACATATTTTCACATTAAAAAAAATATATATCCACACAAACGCCGTTCAATGTAAAATATGATTTGATAATTTAATAAAACATAAGTTCACAGAAAGAAAATCGAAAATCGCTTCACCACGAGGATGAAACACATTCGATAGTGTGATTACGTTGCAAAAATTAAAAGTGTCCGACTTTGGAATCAATTCAGATACGACGACCGAAATTGGCACCAAATTCGGTTGGAGTGACTGAATGGGGCATCAATTCGGTTGGAGTAACAGAAGTTGGCATCAATTCGGTTGGAGCTATCGAATTTGGTATCAAATCGGTTGCAATAACCGAATATAGACTTATGTCGGTTGCAATGACCGAATTGGGCGTCAATTCGGTTGTTGTAACCGAATTTCTCATTAGTTCTGTAGGTACAATCGAATTCTATGTATTTCAAACTTGACGTTTAAAATGCGAAAAACAAATATTATGTTAAAGAAAGATAGAGAATGTATAATTATTGCTGTCCCGGCGATGTCAAGGATTTTTTGCGGTTATTAAGAAACGTAAGTAAAAATATTGGAATTACAGGATTTGTATTAAAATGTCTTTCCTATTTTGCAGAAAATATCCAAGGAGATATGAAGAGTTTTCAAGGTCGGTCGGTTGAGCTATGCTGTAATCGTCTGTACATATGTACAACGGTTTAGGACCTACATCAAAATGATGGCCGGGACTTCAAGGTCAGAATGTTTTAAATGACTTTATTTCCTCTCTTTGTAATATATGAGTACAGGAAAATAAATCATGACTTAATAAAATACTTAAAAACATTCAAAATTAATATGTGACACTATGTAAATTCGGTTGTAACAACTTTTAATGAGGTTGTGTCAACCTCTAATGAGGTTGCGCCAGCCTCGAATGAGTTTGCGTCAACCTCTAATGAGGTTGCGTCAACCTCTAATGAGGTTGGGTCAACCTATAATGAGGTTGGGTCAACCTCTAATGAGGTTGTGTCAACCTCTAATGAGGTTGTGTCAACCTCTAATGAGGTTGTGTCAACCTCTAATGAGGTTGGGTCAACCTATAATGAGGTTGGGTCAACCTCTAATGAGGTTGTGTCAACTTCTAATTCGGTTGAGACAACCTCTAAATTCGGTCACGGCTCATTCGGCTGTCTCAACCGAATTTTTCTGTGAGTGTAGTCGTTGACACCATCAATTTTGTCTCGTCCTCATTAACAGCAAGACCCAACTTCGCTGAGTTTTTTCGATTCTCGAAAAATGATATCTATGTCGTCAGAATACGCCATATGGCATATGGCTTTTTTCATGTGTTGAGACATTAGAGGTTGTCTCAACCGAATGGGAGTTGCCACAACCTCATTAGAGGTTGACACAACCTCATTAGTGGTTGACACAATCTCATTAGTGGTTGACAGGACCTCATTAGAGGTTGGCACATCTTCATTAGAGGTTGTCACAGCCGAATTAGAGGTTGTTACAAGCGAATCTAGATAGTGTCAGAAATGAATTATTCAAGTTTTTTTTTATTATTAAATGATGATTTATATTCCTGTATTCCTTTAAAAAAATTAAAAAGCGAGAAATTAAAGTCAGTCATGCCTCTTCCTACCTTTTTCCAAGTCCCGGCCATCATTAATTCTGACATGTTGTATCGGTTGATTTAGGCCCTAAACCGTTTTGTATACAGACCATTGTAAAACATGAAAACTGTTGATATCTGCTTGAATAATTTCTGCAAAACAAGACGTTTTAATACAGAACATATTTTACTTAAATGAATGGTTTCCCGTTACACCCCATGAAGGGATTAGGGAGAGCTTCCCACAACCAGTGAGCTGTGCTTACCTGTTTTTACTTACGTTTCTTTCTTACGTATAAAATAAATGGTTTCCCATTACATCCCATGAAGGGACAGGGAAGAACTTCTCACAATCACTGAGCTGTGCGCTTTCCAGTTTTCACTCACTGATTGGGACCTACAGTTTCACACCGATTCCGAACGGTATTTTGAGAAGCTTTTTCATGGCTATATACTCGATAGTGTCGCCGTCACTATGCGAGGTGACCGCCGCCGAAAGAAATTTCAAGCTGGGCAGAGCAGGGTTCGAAACCCAGGATCTTATGTACAAGAGCCGCGCACACTAACCATTGCACCACCTTACTTACCTTTCTTAATAACCACCAAAAAAACCTTGACATTCTTTAATTCTTTTTAAGATAATATTTGATTATAGAATTTTAAACGCAAGTTTTTAAATACATAGAATTATGGTGTGGTAACCGAATTGAAAATGTAGTCGGTTGTACCTACAGAAGTCATTAGAAATTCGGTTACACGCCAAATTCGGTCATTGCAACCGAATTAATTCTAGATTCGGTTACTACAACCGAATTAATGCCAGATTCGGTTATTCGAACCGAATTTGATACAAATTCCGGTTCGTGCTCTGACCACCTTAAAATTTCTTTCGACGGCGGTCACCTCGCATAGTGGCGGCGACACTATCGAGTATTTAGCCATGAAATGCTTCTCAAAAATACCGTTCGGAACCGGTGTAAAACTGTACACTGAACGGAAAAGCATCGTCACTCGGATGAAAATGTTCATCACCCCAACAAATTTTGTCATCGAAAGTGAGCTAACGTAACGTTTCATTCTCGCTATGAAAATTGTTCGTTACTGTGGTGAAAGTTTTGTTGTTGCTGCAATGAAATTGCTTTATTATTGCAACGAATTTGTTTCGATGCTGAATTGAATTTGTTTCATTGTTGCATTGAATAGGTATCGTTCTTGCAAGGAATTTGCTTCATTGCTGCAATGAATTTGTTCATTGCTGCTATGAATTTGTTTCATTGGTGCAACTAATTTGAGTCATTGTTGTAATGAATATGTTTCAATACTACAATGATTTTGTTTCATTTCTGCAACGAATGATTTGAAGTGTGTTTCAAATTATTTATTGACAATTGTACATAAATACACTGTTAGTATTACATTGCAGGTGGTTTGATAACAATTTTTTTAATTTTTGTTTTCGAAAATCTATTTGCTAAATAGATTATATTCATTCCATGTTGAAACATTCATCTGGAGAAGGTTGTGGTAGTCGAGGGGTTGAGTGTTATTGTGACCGTCATATTCAAGTCCTGCAATTAAAAACATATACGAGGAATTTATTGTTAAGATTTATATTTAAGATATGTACATATCTATGTCTGTACTTACCATGAACATAAGCTCTACTCCCCTATCCTCTACTCCTTTAACATAGAATCACATCATTATTTTGTTAAATCATGCAATTGTTGTTGTGCTGAGGGTTTTGATATTCAATTGTAGCGACAAATCTCCCCGCCATTAAGCCAGTGATCTGTAACCATTTTCTTCAACTACTCTTTTATTTATTTTAACCAAATTTGTTAAAATTTCGATTGGATTCATCGAACTGTACCTTGAATTGTTATTTTTTATGTTCGTCGTACTTGAAACACGTTGCTTCTTTGACTTTTTCGTTTTCATTCCCTTCCACTGCCCGCACAAATGTACATATGTATATCTTTCGTTTTTTTCTGTATCCAAATACCAACAACCGTCACGCGCATACACACACACAAATGTTCAGTTAAATATTTCGGGGTAGTTTTTTTTACTATCGATGCGTCACTTTCTTTGCTATCGTGTTACTCCTTGCATTTTGTTTATTTATCTATTCCCAGCTAGCATTTTCAATCGTGCACGACTCTGTCACGATCGGAGCCGTGCGCGATGTCGTATTCCAATCGAAGTAACTGTGTCAAGACGGCGACTCTTACTTTCCAATCGTCGACGATGAGCAAAATCCAATCGTCGACGATGAGCAAAATCTTTTTCTTTTTCTGCTGAGCAGATATTGGAAAACCCGTTAGAATTTCAGAGAGACATAATTAAATTCTCCTTGCAAAACACGAGTTCGGTGGAGTATGCGGGAAGTAAGACAACAATAAGAAAACTACATGTAAGACTGTGATACAAAGTAAACACAAAAACAAGTCATGAGCACAAAGTCTTAAAAGCAGAGAAAAATATAATTCTGCTCCGACAATCGTGGTGACGATTGGAAATCCAGTCGCGAAACAATCGTGATCGTGAAACAAACATTCAAATGCTAGCTGGGTTTGGTTTGTAAATTCACAAGTTACACAAGCGATCACAGCAAACACATAAATTCACATAATTTAGATTTCACTATAAATTATTATTACTAAGTATAACTAATTAGTCTGTTTTAACAAATTTATTTAAATTATTCCGGCGGAGAAATATGTCTACCACTTTCGACTGTTGCAATGAAACTGATTGAAGATGTGTACGTGACCCACCACTCACGCTCCCCATCTTATCTTGCTGGCCTCTGTTTTACGCTCGCTCATTTTTTCGACTGCTTCTCTCTCTATACCATCATAAAAATTAGTTTCGTTACAATAACGAAATTGTTTCGCAACTAAAAATGTTGACAAACCTCCAAAATAAATAAATAATAAATATAAACTATAAAAAGTAAGAGATAAACCAAATATCAGTAGTTTAAAACTCATGCCTTTACTTTGTTTTAATTTTCAATCCATTTTTTTTTTTACAAAATTCAAATTAAATAAAATTGTAGCAGGAACAACAAGTAAGTTGTTGCAGCACCGAAATGAAAAATTGTCAAAGAAGTCAAGTAAGAAATTTTTCGTTGCAGCGACTACCAAATTGTCGGATATTCGACACTTTTCACTATAACAAGGTAAAAACATTAACGAAAATGTTTCATCCATGCGACGAAGCGTTTTCCTTTCAGTATAGGTCCCAATCAGTGAGTATAAAACTAGAAACCGCACAGCTCACAGGTTGTGAGAAGCTCTCCCTAATTCCTTCATGGGATGTAATGGGAAACCATTTATTTTTTAATTATGAAACGAGGTTGCCTCAACCAAATTTCGGTTGTGGGGACTAAATTCGGTCGCAACAACCTCAATTCGGTTGTGGCAACCTCAATACGGTGGAAACATCCGAATTTTCGGTTACTACAACCTCTTTTCAAACAATTAGTTCTCTGGGTGTATTTACTGCAGCTTTTCTCATTATTGACTCCATTAAGATGTTGAAGAGATTGCACGAAAGTGTGTCGCCTTACCTCGGTCCTTGGTACATAATGGTTCGATGAGGTCGTTCCCTACCTTCACTGCTGATTTGGGGTTGTTCAGCGTATCAGTTTTGCCGGAATTCCGAGGTCAGACAGTTTCGCACAAAAACATGGTATGTATCGATTTTCTTTTCGTGGGTCTATTCTAAGACTTGGGGTAGCGTGAATATTTAGTCAGTCGTGGACTTGTATGGTCTAAAATCACACCGATAAGGTCCAATCAGGATTTCAATAATTGGCTTTAGTCTTTCACATAATACGCTCGACAAGAGCTTGTACGCGATGGATAAAAGACTCATACCGCGATAGTTGGAACAGACACACGGATCAACCTTTTTAAATACAGGACATAATACACTGAGGACATGGGACTGTCCGTGGAGGTGGAAAGTTTCTGATTGCCATTCACTTGGGAGTGGCCAGAAATGATTCCTTCATTGGGCAGTCCAAGCAGCTCACTACTTCCACGCAGTATGTCCTGGGCAATGGCTTTTCGGAAACCTCAGTTAGCTAGCTAGAGTGAGAAGGCGAAACAAATGAGCATCAAATCTGGTTTAGTAGGTGACTGATGTCACTGAAGCTCATCAAACAATCAGGCATATTCTTTTGTCCTTAGAAGGCGGATGAGCCAAACATACGGGCCAACGGCGGATAGAAACTAAAAGAAGAAAATCCAGGTTCAACATATCGCATCCTGGTCAGCGTCTGATCCATAATGGGCGGCTGCAATCAAATATCCTGGCAGTAGGTAAAATGCAAAAACCCGGTGGACTGGGTTTGCCTCCCGCCACCGTTCACAATGGCAGTGAAAATACACAAACGAAACAGAAAACATAAACAACCCCTATTTGTTGACGACCCCCGCAAACGTTATAAGGACCACGATTTACGGATATGCACTTGGAATGTGAGAACTCTATATAGATCCGGTGCAAGTATCCAACTGGCAGATGTCCTCGAAAGTTATAAGGCTGACATTACCGCTATCCAGGAAATGCGATGGACAGGACATGGCTGCACAAGAAAAAGAAACTGCGATATATACTACAGTTGCCATGAAAAAAAACATGAATTTGGTTGCGGATTTGTAGTTGGCAAAAGACTGCGACATCTAGTCTATAGGTTCAATCCTGTGAGTGAACGAATAGCCACAATCCGCATAAAAGCGAAATATTTTTATATTTCCCTAATTTGTGTGCATGACCCGACAGAAGAGAAAGATGATGATGCCAAAGACCTATTCTATGAGCTCCTAGAGGAAACGTATGACCGCTGCCCTGGCCATGACATTAAGATTGTACTAGGAGATTTTAATGCCAAAGTAGGAAGGGAGAATGTGTTTAATCCAACTATTGGCAATTTCAGTCTACATGCTGACGGTTCCGACAACGGTATGAGACTGATTGACTTTGCCGCGGCAAAAAACATGGTCATTAGTGGTACAAGATTCCAGCATAAAGACATCCACAAGGCTACTTGGGTATCCCCTGATCAAAGAACTAAGAACCAAATTGATCACGTGGTAATTGATCAGAGGAGCTAACATCGATTCTGATCACTACCTGGTAGCAGCAAAGGTTCGCACGAGATTAAGTAGAGCGAAAATCGTACGAAACCAGACGCAGACGAAGCTGGACATCGGAAAGCTGCAACTACCAGAGGTAGCCACAGGCTACTCAAGGAACCTCTCGCAACTTTTGGCACAGAACCCACCCCCTCCCGATGACGATCCTGATGCGCAGTGGAAACCCATTTCCGACTCTATAAAAACTGCCGCAACAACCCTACTTGGTTTCGGAAAACCGCTTCGCAATAAACCGTGGTACGATAAAGAGTGTCGCATAGCAAATGACGAAAAGAACGCTGCACGTATGGTAATGCTTCAGTCAATTGCAAAGCGAGCTGCACCTGAGCGGTATAGGGAGAAGAGAAAGGAGGTAAACCGTCTCTTTAGGCATAAGAAACGGCAGTGGAGAAAGCGCGAGAGTGGGAAAATTGAGACATACAGAAGGAAGAACGAAGCCTGAAAATTCTACCAAAAAGTTAAAAACGGAACTAATGGACAGGGTTCAGGGCCCCCCTTCTGTAAAGACAAGGACGGAAATCTCGTCGCAGATGTGCAGAGCATGTTGGGAATATGGAGAGAGCATTTTTCCGCGCTACTAGTACCTGAGATATCCGATGACGATGGGACAATCGATCACAATATGGACGACGACATCGATTGCCCCCCTCCTAACCAAGACGAGGTCAGAACAGCTATTGCCCGGCTTAAGAACAACAAAGCCGCAGGAGCCAATGGATTACCGGCGGAGCTTTTTAAGGCTGGCGGCGATGAGCTGATAAGGCGCATGCATCAGCTCATTAGCAAAATTTGATTAGATGAATGCATGCCCGGCGATTGGAGTCTCAGTGTACTATGTCCCATATTTAAAGAAGGTGACCCGAGTATCTGTGCCAACTACCGTGGGATAAGCCTTTTATCCACAGCATATAAGGTTCTATAAAGTATAATGTGCGAAAGACCAAACCCAATTATCGCTGACCTGATTGGACCATACCAGTGTGGCTTTAGGCCTGGAAAATCGACAACTGACCAGATTTTCACGCTACGCCAAATCCTGGAGAAGACACACGAAAAACAAATCGACACCTATCATCTATTTGTCGATTATAAGGCGGCCTTCGATAGCCCGGTACGGGGGAAACTCTACGAAGCAATGTCTGAGCTTGGTATTCCTGCAAAACTCATACGCCTTTGCAGGATGACCTTGACGAACACCAAATCCGCACTGAAAGTTGGTAAGGATCTTACGGAACCTTTCGAAACTAAGCGAGGCCTCAGGCAAGGCGACACCCTATCGTGCGATCTCTTTAACATCTTAATGGAGATCATTATGAGAAAAGCTGCAGTCAACATGAATAAAACCATCAGCAGCAAAAGTCACATGCTGCTCGCGTATGCTGATGATATAGATATCATTGGGCGCACAATTAGAGAAGTTGCTACGGTTTTTTCGAGAATTGAGAAGGAGACAGCAAAAGTGGGTCTGACGGTGAATGAGGACAAGACAAAATTAATGGTTTCAACGAACAGGGCCTCCACGCGATTAGACCAAAGCGTGAACGTTGATAACCGTTATAACTTCGAGGTAGTGGACGAATTTATATACCTCGGATCTGCCGTGAACAAAAACAACAACGTCAGCCTTGAGATCAAGCGGAGAATTATGCTTGCGAATAGATGTTACTTTTGGGCTAAGCAAGCACTTTAGAGATAAAGCCCTCTATCGAGTAACAAAAGTCCAGCTGTACCAGACTCTCATTCAACCTGTCTTGGTTTATGGCACAGAATCCTGGGTCCTATCGCAAGCAGACGAAACATCTGTAGGAGTCTTCGAGAGAAAAATACTCCGAAAAATGTATGGCCCTATAGTGCACAACGGCGAGTATCGGCGACGCATGAATCATGAGCTGTATGAGCTTTATCCTGACATTGACATAGTTAAGCGGATCAAGATAACGCGATTGCGCTGGCTCGGCCATGTCAGTAGAATGGATGAAGATGAACCAGCGCGAAGGGTTTTCGAAACCGAACTCGAAGGAAGACGAAAAATAGGAAGACCAAGACTCCGCTGGAGGGATCAGGTTGACGAATCCCTGCGTACACTTGGTATTGCCAACTGGAGAGATAAAGTAAAAGATCGAACTGGTTGGCGAAATATGTTATCTTCGTTCTGTAAGGTCCCTGACCCCCCGGGGTTGTCCGAGACCGGATAAGTAAGTAAGTACATAATACACTCAGACTCCAATCGTCAAGCATAGATTCCCCAACCATATACCGCATATAAGTTGATGCATGTGGGCTAGCAGTCCTACGCCACCTGCCTTAAAAAGTTCAGCGGGTAGCCCAGCACCAGCGGCTTTGCTAGTCTTAATCCGGGATATTGCCGTTCTAATCTCGTCTTGTTGGGGTTGGGGTTAAATATACAATGTCTTCCACAATCATTAACTCCTGATCTTCAGGGGAAGAATCTGAGTGGAATAGTGCTGAAAAGTGGTCTCTCCACATTTTAAGTACACACTGCTTATCAGTCACCAGATTCCCATTCTCGCCCTTGCAGCCTATTATTCGGCCCCTTATTCGATCTTCCTACCCTCTGGAAAAATTTTTGGGATTCATTATTCATCCTGCACATTTCGTTTTTTTCACCCTCTTATCAGCCTCTTGTACCGCTCATTCGCAACGCGCGTTGTAACTGACTGTTTCGTTGTCATACGTTCAGCGCCTTTCATCAATTGCAGTGCGATATCCTTCGTTATCCATTTAGGGTTTCTGATAGCCAAGTTCATTTCTTGCAGCAGTTTCCCAAAAATGAGAGATGTACTTCCACTGCGATTCTGGCACCTAAAGAGGGGAAGTATTCTGCTCTACCAGGAGAGTGAGGTTTAATTGATAGGACTTTGATATCTCCGGTATTTGCAACTTGTCAATATCTAGCTTTTCCAGTGTTCGGCTTCGTACGGTTTTCACCCTGCTCAGTCTTGTGCGAACTTTCGCAGCCTCCATGTGATGATCCGAGTCAATATTGGCACCTCGAATCACACCCAGATCCATTGCACTAGAAGAGTGCCTGCCATCTATTACCAAGTGATCAATCTGGTTCTTCATTCTCTGATCAGGATTAATCAGGTCGCTTTATGTATGCCCTTATACTGGAATCGTGTACTACTAACTACCATGTTCTTTGCAGCGGCGAAGTCTATCAGTTTTATTTCATTATCGGAGGTGGTACGAGTATCATGTTGACTGCGATTACCGATGGTTGGTCGAAAGACATTTTACTTTCACAATTTCGTATTAAAATCGCCTAGATTAATCTTAATGTTGTGGTCAGGGCAGCGTTCGTGTACTTCCTCCAGACGCTCATAGTATGATTCTTTGACCTCATCGTCTTTATCCTCTGTTGGAGCGTGTACACAAATTAACGAGATGTTGAAATATTTCTATTTGATGCGAATTGTGGCTATGCGTTCACTCACTGCACGCTAAAAAATCTGTCTTTTTTTAATGTTTGGATGCAAATATATCGTGTTTGTAGCTTGTCGCAAATATATTATACTTGTACACGTTTCCTGCAATATGTTGTTGAATCTTGAAAATAGGTTTCGCAGTCTCTTGCCAACTATAAATCCGCACACGAATTCGTGCTTTCTCTCATGGCAGCTGTAGTAAACAAAGCAGTTTTTCTTTATGGCGCAACCATATCATATCGCATTTCCTGGATAGCCGTGATGTCAGCTTTATATTTTTTCGCGGACATCCGGTACTTGGAAGTGGCACCCGTCCTGTATAGTGTTCGCACATATCCTTAAATCGTGGTCTTTATAACGTTTGCGAGGGTCGTCAACAGTTAGGGGTTTTCTTCGTTTATTATATTTTTCGTGTATTTTCATTGCCTACATGCTGAAAAATAACGGTCTCTCTAACATATTCTCCCAAACATATTCTGCAGGAACTATGTATTAAGTCCCAAACTCACTTGTATTTAAATGTAAACATTAGCATGTTTACTGGCAAACTTGTGTGTTTTAACGTGGAAACATATGCGTTCTTCATCCCAAATATCCGTATACTTACGTGGAAGCATTCGCCTGTTTCCCCCAAACCTACATATACTTACGTGGAAACATATGTGTATTACCTCCCAAACATAATAATGTTTAGAAACGAATTATTCATTGATTTCAATATATATGTATTATTTATTGTAATTAATTTTATCAATATAAATCCACATTTATAAATAATTGATACAAAAAATTAACATATTTAAAACGCCCCTTTTTACGTCTACTTGCATTGAATGCATATTTTGTGTTTTTTCATGAAATGGGTTTCTGCTGTTCTTTTGCTTCTCCTCTCTTTGTTATCTCTCACGGTTTTGAAGATTTTTTCTGAAGGTTTCAATTATGGGTTGGTTATCATGAAGCGTGTTTTGGTTAAATCGCTTGCTTATATATTCGCTTGTTTTGTATGAAGCACTTAGCGAAGACTTAGCGAGAACTTAGCGACGCGATTCATTGTCGCTAAGTTTTAGAAAAAAATTTTTGAATCTTTTACCGTTTTTAATCATTTTTCATATATTTGAATAAAATGACTTCTTGCTAAAATTTCCTTTTCTTTGCAACTTAGCAAGCGATAATCGCTTGCTTGTAACCAAAACACGACTATTATGCGTTGGTACACAAACAATGTACAAATTTAGTTCATACAAGCCAAGCGTGAATTAATTATTTGTATTTTTTGTATTATATTTCACAAATAGTCCGCCGTTCCGATTTTTAAGTTTCTTTCCTCAAAATCGTTTTTCACTTTGGTAGCACACATACATATATACGAAACACAACAATCAAAGCATCATCACAAACCATTTAATCGTCTGTGCCTTCGTTTATTTTTTTTCACTGCTCAAGCGCTTTTGATATACTATATCCGATGAACCATTGATGACTGAATACATATGTACATGAAACTAGAACGTAATACATCAACCAAAATAAGAAACACTGACTTCATCTGCAATTTATTTAATTTTTGCAGAGAATAATGCAAAAATGCAGATACACACAAGATAGACTCTCTCGTCGTCCCTCCTTTGTTCTCTGGCTCTCGAGGGAGCATACACAGTGCAACAAACACAGCTGTTTTTGTATCACAAACACAGGCATATTTGTGTCGCTAACACATATATTATAACATATTGTTACGAATACTATAAAAAGTCTTATATTTTACTATCAAATCGCGTTGCTTACTTTACGGCGGTTAATCACAAACTGAACTCTCCATTCCAAAGACCTCCGCTATTTATACCAACTCACTCAAATGAAGTTATATCTAGCGAATTCAAGAACCTTCTAGACATTGTTGTTGTTGCTTGTCTTTGTAGAATCATCTCGAATGGTGGAGAAATATCGCAACTGAGGTGAATTCATGCTACTGGTTTAGCGAGCTGGTACGTTGTTACAATGCATACTTTCAGGCGCAGCACTAACCGCCTGTTATTTACATACTGTTAGTGGAGTCATTAACAGCAAGCAAAAGCTTTTACTTATTCGTAACACTGCCCCCCACTTAAGCCTGTTCGTCCCGAGCAGGATCAACCCTCCGTTTTCCATACAGGGCTAGTCTTTCCAAATGCACGACTTTCATTTTAGCTCTTGGACTTTGGCTTTTTTGGATTCTATAAACCACGTCATTTATTCGTTTGACAACCTTGTAAGGGCCTTCCCAGTGAGTCTGAAGTTTTGAAGCTAAACCTTTCTGGCGCTGTGGATTGTAAGTAAAACTAGCTGGCCTTCATGGAATCCTTCTGCATTTGCTGCTTGGTCGTACCTGGCTTTCTTCTTATTACTGACCAACTTCATTCTGCTGCGAACAAACTCGTGAAGTTCGCTAAGCTCTCCTGCGATACCATCATTCTCCCCACTGTCTGATGTTAGGCAGTTGCCAAACTCCAAATTTCTAGGGAGCTTCAACTCTGTCCCGAAGACGGCACTAGCTGGTAGCTGGAGCCGGATTAAATTTCTCTACCGTGCCGTCAGTCCGAGGACGCACTGATGTCGTTCTTATACCACGAATTCCATTCCTCTCGCATATTTCTTTCAAGATGGCAGATTCATAATTCCTACCCTGCTCCGAATGCAGTTCTAAAGGGACACCAAAACGACTTATCCAGTTGTTCACGATAGCTTTGCTTATTGTTTTCGCTTCTTTATTCGGAATAGCGTACACCTCGAACCATTTACTGAAGTAGTCCACAACGACTAGGGCATATTGGATCCCAGAGCTACTTGTTGGATATGGGCCAGCTACACTCATGGATATTCGCTCGAAGGGAGCACTTGGGCTCTCCTGATGTCTCTGTCCGCAGCTCCTCCGCGTTGGTCCTTTAGTTGTCAATCACTGAGGGCAGCCTGCAATCCACTCTGATACAGCCTTTTGACGACCAACCCAATAGAAACGTTCACTTAGTTTCTCCATAGTTTTGCCTTCACCGAGGTGCCTACCACTCGGACCTGCAATTATCTCTTTCACTTGCAAGGCAGGTACCACAATTAGATTTTTCTCCGTTTTCCCATCTTCACTTTTCCATACACGGTATAAACAGCCATCTAGCAATCTCAGGCTATTCCACTGGGCCCAATATGGTTTTAAAACGGGACTTTCTGAAGCGATTTCATTCCGTGTTAATTGTCTACCCTCTTCCTTTGCCAAACTAATTTTTGCCAATACAGGATCACTTCTCTGTGCCGTGAACCACTCGTCGTCCGATTCAATTCCCAGGGATCGGACGTCAATAATTTGCTCTTTTATCTCAGCCTTAGAATCCTGCGTACGCTCGATTACATGTGGACGGTCATTTACTCGTCCGGTATCGGCTGTTATCGCTGGAGATCTTGAGCGTTTTCTCAGGTCTCTACAGTCCCGCCCTATATGGCCACGTTCGCCATGATTGTCAACTTTCAATTTTGTTGCTTGCCATAGCGCTTTCGTGAGAATGCGAATCACTTCTTTCAGTTCGCTAACGGCGCCTTTCAAATCTTTTGATTTGCTTTCTTTTCTACCCTTCGCACATGATGTGTCTATAGACTGGAAACAACCCTCGCCGTCTCATTCGCCAAAGTAAATGAAACTGTTTCCACAAATGTAGCTTTTTGTGAGGCACACACCGCATATCTAACGTCAGGATCGTTAATGCCCCTAACAAATGCTTCTTTCTTAAATTTCTCTAAGAATGTTTAGGGTTCTTTAGGATATGCCATCAACACCAAGCGTTCCACATCGGATGCGAAGTCCTGAAGTGTTTCGTTATGCTTTTGCACTCGGCCTCTTAATTCCATGCGATATAAATCCTTCTTGTGATCGCCACCATACTTGCGTTGTAACGCAGCCAGTATATCCTCGTAGTTGTTTCTGGCACTGATGGGAATGCTCTGAAGGACTTCTGCTGCGCGGTCTTTCAGTGCTAAAATTAGCTCTACTGTTTTGTCGTTGCTGTTTCACAAGTTCTTCATTGCGACCATTTCGAATTGGAATTTGAAAACGTCGAATGGTGTAGAGCAGCGAAGGCCAAGCCATATGCTCATTGAGCAAACTTTTAAAAAAGAGCTTTTGTGCTTTCACACCGACATGATTCCATCAGCCAATCAGATCGCGGTTTTTAAACATTTCTCGGTGAGCTTTTGTGCTTTCACACCAACATGATTCCATCAGCCAATCAGATCGCGATTTTTAAACATTTTCTCGGTGCACTTTTCAACACAATACAATTGTAAGAGCTTTCAAAATATCAAAGTATGTGTATTTGGCCGTCGCTGGTGTAGAGCTATCGGAACTGGGAGCTTTCAATGTACTAGAGCCTTCAGAAATTACTAACCCTGGCCCTTCTTGCAACTGGAGATCATTCATCTTTCTTTCTGTTCGATCTTCTGCTGAAATTCCTCGAATTTCTGTTCGACCTTTATGAATTGATCATTAACCTGTATCTCCATGTTACTCATAGCTTCTGACATTTCATGTAGCTTGTCATTTGTGGCGTTTGATGTTTCCTGCATAATTCTAGAATTTTCACCAAATTTCTCGTCCAATTTGGCCATCATGGCAGCAAACATTGTAAAAACATCTACATTACCAGTTGCTTCTTTTGCACAAACCTCCATTTCGTCTTTGTATCGAACTGATACGTGTCAATGTCGATGTTTCGGCGTTTAAATTCATCTATTAATCGCCTCTGCAGATCTACCTTATTACCAGCCTGTCGGTTGATCCAATTTACTCAACTCCTTTTTTAGTTGTTCAACTTTGAGTTCTTCAAACTTCATTGTTGTCCTTAATTCGTAATTTCACTTCTGACACCAATGTTATGAATTTCCTTATTCGTCCTTTTTGCGTTGTTTTATTCCCAATAATAAAACAAGGTTCGTTTTAAATTACGATAATAACAACGGTTTAACTTCCTTTTATTTTACTTATATAGTACAACAGTTTACTTTATTTATGACACTTTAACAAGTCTTATATTTTACTATCAAATCGCGTTGCTTACTTTACGGCGGTTAATCACAAACTGAAATCTCCATTCCAAAGACCTCCGCTATTTATACCAACACACCATACTCAAATGAAGTTATATCTAGCGAATTCAAGAACCTTCTAGACATTGTTGTTGTTGCTTATCTTTGTAGAATCATCTCGAATGGTGGAAAAATATCGCAACTGAAGTGAATTCATGCTACTGGTTTAGCGAGCTGGTAAGTTGTTACAATGCATACTTTCAGGCGCAGCACTAACCGCCTGTTATTTACATACTGTTAGTAGAGTCATTAACAGCAAGCAAAAGCTTTTACTTATTCGTAACAATATTAATCATTGTGTCTCAAACATGTTATATTGAATAGCAAAAACAGTGTGTTTGGACACAAGTATATTATATTTGTGACAAGCTCCAAACACACAATATATTTGCACCCAAACAACAAAAAAATACAGATTTTTCAGCGTTCAAAAAAAGTTCATTAGTTAAGAAACCACTATTGCCATGATTTTTTTTAAATCTCAAGATGTCTAGCTTCCATTTCCATTTTAAAATTCTGCAATCTGTTACAAATTTCAAAGATACAGGCAGCTGAATATGGAATTTTTGTTAATGTCTTTACAAAATTCCAAATTATTCGAGTTATTTAAAAGCCCCAGAACCGAAAGTTCGTTTGTATTGGCGATTAGAACAATTATACGTTTTCCCAGACAAAAAATAAATAGTATCCCATTACATCCCATGGAGGTATTGGGGAGAGCTTCTCAAAACCAGTGAGATGTGCGTTTTCTAGTTTTACACTCACTGATTGGGACCTACAGTTTTGATACCGGTTCAGAACGGTATTTTGAGAAGCCGTCGGTGATGCAATTGTAGTGTGAGCGATTCTTGTAGATGAGAATGAACAGTGGGGTCGATTAGAAGATAGACGGTAATAATATGACTACTTTTAAAGTATTGTTTTGATCATTTTGGAATGTACTACACATTTGTAGGGGAGGAGTCAGGCTTTCAGAATATTGCAACCTGTGTGAATACAGTTGGTGCTACAGGGTGTCAACGTTGACCAGTTTCATGTTGGTGCACCTTTCAAAGCCTGGTACTTCTACAGTATAAGCCCATTTTAAAGAGATTTTACTTTTAAGCCGGAATCACAATGCAAGCAACATTTTAAAAAAGGCGTTCACAATGCAAGCAACAGTTTACTTCGAATCGAGATGTTTGTTCTAACAGGTGATACCATTATTACGGCCAATATATCAAGGCAACAATACAATATATTTTGTTTCCATGTCAAGAATAAAAGTAAGCCAGATATTATAAAACCAAATACATTTGAATTTGATTCTTCATATAATGAACAGAAGGAAAAGCAAATCATTTAAGTTGTTCTTATAACACAACCTCTATTAGTTGCATCAAATGTCACAAATGTCACATCCAGGGTTGCATTTCGAATATTAAAAAATGTAAATGTATTTAAACATAAGATTCTACAGATAAAATAACGTTGTTAATGCGTCTTTTAACACAAATGGGTTCAATTTTCATTGATGTTTTTAAGTTTGAAAATGAAATTCGAAGTACAGCGCCATCTACCGCTTAATAGTACATTATTTATTCGAACAAATATGTTGCTGAAGTAGGAATAGATCAACTTCAGCGACAAATTGGAGTTACATTTTTGTAAAAAAAACGAAAGGCCATTATTTGAAATTCGGTGTGTGAGAACGAGATAGCATGAAAAACGAAATTGTCGCTTGCATTGTGAATGCGGCTTTAAGAATCTACTAAGCAAGACAAACAAAAAATAAGTGTTGCGGAATATATGTTATAGTTATTAAGATGTTTGCTATCAAAGTTAATAATTGTAAATTTTTTCATTGACTTTTTTCAGTTTTTTGTTAATAACTCGGCCATTTGAATGAAAATAATATTTCTGAAAACACCACTAAATTGGAAACACCTCAATAATGAATACACTGTACTATTTTTACGTTATCTCAAGGCGTTGGGAAATTTCGACTTCTCAAAGTCCGAATTTTTTTCAACCTGTAAAATACACAATATTTTCCCAAAAAAGTACAATGATTCATTCAGTATTTGCGTTTGTTTTTTCCAAGAAACCTATGCAACTTTTTTAATTTTTCTGAAAGACAAGGCTTTGGCACATACATTTAAAGAAACATAACACTGAAGGAATAACGTTTCGTCGGATTGATGAAACATTTTCGTTGCTACAATGAAAAGTCTCGTATATCCGACAATTTGGTAGTCGCTGCAACGAAAAATTTCATACATGATTTCATTGACAAATTTTCATTTCGTTGCTGCAACAACTTAATTTTCATTCGTGCAACAATTTTATTTAACTTCAATTTTGTAGAAAAACGTTGCTACAATGAAAAGTCTCGTATATCCGACAATTTGGTAGTCGCTGCAACGAAAAATTTCATACATGATTTCATTGACAAATTTTCATTTCGTTGCTGCAACAACTTAATTTTCATTCGTGCAACAATTTTATTTAACTTCAATTTTGTAGAAAAATGTGTTAAAAATTGAAAAAGATTTTAAGTGCATGAGACGTAAACTATTGATATTTGGTTTATCTCTTACTTTTTATAGTTTATTTTTATTAAAGAGATAAAGAGAGAAAAGCAGAAGAAAAAATGAGCGAGCGTAAAAAAGAGGTCTGCAAGAGAAAATGGTGAGCGTGATTGGTGGGACACGTACACATCTTACATCAGTTCTGTTGCAACAACTGAAAGCAGTAGACATATTTCTCCGCCGGAGTAATTTAAATAAATTAGTTAAAAACGACTAATTAGTTCTACTTAGTAATTATTATTTTAATAAATAAATTGTATGAATTTAAGTGTTTGCTGTAATCGTTTGTGTAAATCAAGTATCTATAAATCAAATAGATGTATACACAGAATGCATGGAGCAACACAAAAGCATAGAAAGTGACGCATCGATAGCAGAAAAACTACCCCTAAATATGTAACTGAACCTTTGTGTATGTGAATGTGCGTGACCCAATGTGCCATATGAATCCGTTACGAATTCGAGACGGATTCGTTTCTGCGGACATCCGTTACGAACTCATAACGAATTCGTTTTCCTCTCGAAACCGCGAATCGTTTTTGTACTTTTCGTATCCGTCTCGAACTCGGAACGAACTTCTTATTCGAAACGTTTTTTTTTTGAAGTAAAATGAATTCGAGACGGATTCGCTTCTATCCATTTTTGGGGATTCGAAATGAATTCGCACTCCTCTCGAAAACGAGAACCGTTTTTTGTATTTTTTCGGATCCGTCTCGAACTCTTAACTAACTTCATATTCGAATCCGTTTCGGATTCGTTTCAAAATTTGTTTTTTTGTAATTAAATTTCTAAGAGCATGGTGGAAGCAAGTTTAAATAAAGTTGGTGAATTCAAGAATGGCTAGCATTTATTCCTTCAAGCCAAATATTATTGTCTTTCACTGAAATATCCCAATAACAGTTTCGTATATAATGGTAAAGTGTACATAATTGACACAATTAGAAACATTTCGGCAGACTATGTTGTATGTGGCCACCCTGTAGTAGCACGTAACTTTTCACTAATGAAAAATGTTTAACTATTCTAACAAATTCAGCATGTGACTACTAATGTATGCAAGATATTTAAAATTAAAATATGTAATGAACTATATTTTCTACCTCTAATCCACTAAAGGTTTTCATTATATTGTTACGAATAAGTAAAAGCTTTTGGTTGCTGTTAATGACTCTACTAACAGTATGTAAATAACAGGCGGTTAGTGCTGCGCCTGAAAGTATGCATTGTAACAACGTACCAGCTCGCTAAACCAGTAGCATGAATTCACCTCAGTAAAGATAACTCTCCGCCCTTCGAGATTGTTCTACAAAGATAAACAACAACAACAACATCCAGATTCTAGAAGGTTCTTGAATTCGCTAGATATACCTTCATTTGAGTATGGTGAGTTGGTATAAATAGCGGAGGTCTTTGGAGTGGAGAGTTCAGTTTGTGATTAACCGCCGTAAAGTAAACAACGCGATTTGATAGTAAAATACGAGACTTGTTAAAGTGTTATAAATAAAGTATACTGTTGTACTATATAAGTAAAATAAAAAGAAGTTAAACCGTTGTAATTATCGTAATTTAAAACGAACCTTGTTTTATTATTGGGAATAAAACAACGCAAAAAGGACGAATAAGGAAATTCGTAACATTGGTGTCAGAAGTGGGATTACGAATTAAGGACAACGATGAAGTTTGAAGAACTCAAAGTTGAACAACTAAAAAAGGAGTTGAGTAAATTGGATCAACCGACAGCTGGTAATAAGGTAGAGCTGCAGAGGCGATTAATAGAAGAATTTAAGCGCCGAAACATTGACATTGACAACTACCAGTTTGAGTGCAAAGAAGAAATGGAGGTACCTGCAAAGGAAGCAACTGGTAATGTAGATGTTTCGACAATGTTTGCAGCCATGATGGAAAAATTTAACTCTCGTTAGAATTATTAACGAGAAGCTGGACGAGAAATTTGGTGAAAATTCTAGAATTATGAATGAAAAATTTGGTGAAAATTCTAGAATTATGAATGAGAAATTTGGCGAGAATTCTAGAATTATGGACGATAAATTTGGTGAGAATTCTAGAATTATGAACGAGAATTCTAGAATTGTGGAGGAGAAATTGAGCGAAAATTCAAGAATAATGCAGGAGACATCTAACGCCACAAATGACAAACTTCAACAAATTTCGGAAGTTATGAACAACATGGAAACAAATGTTAATGAGAAATTCGAAAACGTCGAACAGAAGTTCGAAGAAGTTGAGCAGAAGATTGAGCAAGTCGAGAATAAGTTTGAGAAAGTCGAAAATGATGTAAGTGAATTGCAAAGGAGAATGAGTGAACTTCAGTTGCAGGAGGGTCCAGTGCGAGTATTTTCTGAAGGCTCTAGTAGATTGAAAGCTCCCAGTTTCGATGGCTCTACACCATTCGACGTTTTCAAATTCCAATTCGAAATGGTTGCAATTAAGAACTTGTGGAACAGCAACGACAAAGCAGTAGAGCTAATTTTAGCACTGAAAGGCAACGCAGCAGAAGTCCTTTAGAGCATTCCCTTCAGTGCCAGAAACAACTACGAGGATATACTGGCTGCGTTACAACGCAAGTATGGTGGCGATCACAAGAGGGATTTATATCGCATGAAACTAAGAGGCCGAGTGCAAAAGCATAATGAAACACTTCAGGACTTCGCAACCGATGTGGAACGCTTGGTGTTGATGGCATATCCTAGAGAACCCCAAACTTTCTTAGAGCAATTTAAGATAGAGGAATTTGTTAGGGGCATTAAGGATCCTGACGTTAGATATGCGGTGTGTGCCTCACAAAAAGCTACATTTGTGGAAACAGTTTCATTTGCTTTGGCGAATGAGACGGCAAGGGTTGTTTCCAGTCAACAGACACATCAAGTGCGAAGGGTAGAAACGGAAGGCAAATCAAAAGATTTGAAAGGCGCCGTTAGCGAACTGAAAGAAGTGATTCGGATTCTCACGAAAGCTCTATGGCAAGCAACAAAATTGAAAGGTGACAAGCATGGCGAACGTGGCCATATAGGGCGGGACTGTAGAGACCTGAGAAAACGCTCAAGATCTCCAGCGATAACAGCCGATACCGGACGAGTAAATGACCGTCCACATGTAATCGAGCGTACGCAGGATTCTAAGGCTGAGATAAAAGAGCAAATTATTGACGTCCGATCCCTGAGAATTGAATCGGACGACGAGTGGTTCACGGCACAAAGAAGTGATCCTGTATTGGCAAAAATTATTTTGGCAAAGGAAGAGGATAGACAATTAACGCGTAATGAAATCGCTTCAGAAAGCCCCGTTTTAAAATCATATTGGGCCCAGTAGAATAGCCTGAGATTGCTAGATGGCTGTCTATACCGTGTATGGGAAAGTGAAGATGGAAAAATGGAGAAAAATCTAATTGTGGTACCTGCCTTGAAAGTGAATGAGATAATTGAAGAATCTCATAATGGTCCGAGTGGTAGACACCTCGGAAAAGGCAAAACTATGGAGAAACTAAGGGAACGTTTCTATTGGGTTGGTCGTCAAAAAGCTGTATCCGAGTGGATTGCAGGCTGCACCCAGTGCTTGACAACTAAAGGACCAATGCGGAGGAGTTGCGAACAGAGACATCAGGAAAGCCCAAGTGCTCCCTTCGAGCGAATATCCATGAGTGTGGCTGGTCCATATCCAACAAGTAGCTCTGGGAACCAATATGCCCTAGTCGTTATGGACTACTTCAGTAAATGGCCCGAGGTGTACGTTATTCCAAATAAAGAAGCGAAAACAATAAGTAAAGCTATCGTGAACAACTGGATAAGTCGTTTTGGTGTCCCTTTAGAACTGCATTCGGAGCAGGGGAGGAATTTTGAATCTGCGATCTTGAAAGAAATATGCGAGAGGAATGGAATTCGTGGTATAAGAACGACATCAGTGCGCCCTCGGACTGACGGTACGGTAGAGAAATTTTATCAGGATCTTGAAGAATATTTGAGCAAGATCGTCAGTAAGGATAGAAAATTCTGGGACGAACGCATACCAAAATTCCTTCTAGCATACCGGTCGGCCACCCAGGATACCACTGCCCGAACACCAGCTAGTGCCGTCTTCGGGACAGAGTTAAAGCTCCCTAGAAATTTGGAGTTTGGAAACTGCCTAGCATCCGACAGTGGGGAGAATGATGGTATCCCAGGAGAGCTTAGCGAACTTCACGAGTTTGTTCGCAGCAGAATGAAGTTAGGCAGTAATAAGATGAAATGCAGGTACGACCAAGCGGCAAATTCCGAAGGATTCCATGAATGCCAGCTAGTTTTACTGTTCAACCCACAGCGCAAGAAAGGTTTATCTCCACAACTTCAGACTCACTGGGAAGGCCCTTACAAGGTTGTCAAACGAATAAATGACGTGGTTTATAGAATCCAGAAAAGCCAAAGTCCAAGAGCTAAAATGAAAGTCGTGCATTTGGAAAGACTAACTCTGTATGGAAAACGGAGGGTTGAGCCTGCTCGGGATGAACAGGCTTAAGTGGGGGGCAGTGTTACGAATAAGTAAAAGCTTTTGGTTGCTGTTAATGACTCTACTAACAGTATGTAAATAACAGGCGGTTAGTGCTGCGCCTGAAAGTATGCATTGTAACAACGTACCAGCTCGCTAAACCAGTAGCATGAATTCACCTCAGTAAAGATAACTCTCCGCCCTTCGAGATTGTTCTACAAAGATAAACAACAACAACAACATCCAGATTCTAGAAGGTTCTTGAATTCGCTAGATATACCTCCATTGGAGTATGGTGAGTTAGTATAAATAGCGGAGGTCTTTGGAGTGGAGAGTTCAGTTTGTGATTAACCGCCGTAAAGTAATCAACGCGATTTGATAGTAAAATACGAGACTTGTTAAAGTGTTATAAATAAAGTAAACTGTTGTACTATATAAGTAAAATAAAAAGAAGTTAAACCGTTGTAATTATCGTAATTTAAAACGAACCTTGTTTTATTATTGGGAATAAAACAACGCAAAAAGGACGAATAAGGAAATTCGTAACAATATATTACATTGTATCGGGGTTTTCAATAAGAGCGCTACAAAAGTTTTTTTAATTAAAACTAAACCGGTGAAAGTAAGCTCGATGCCATTATGTATGGAACTCGATTTCTTTTGCATGGCAACCACGGGCACGCTTGCAGAAGTGCAGACGCTGAACCCAATTTTCGACGGTTTTCAAGCATAAATCGGCCGATTCTGCTGCAATTTCACGTTCGATATTCGTACGAAGTTCATCAATCGTCGCTGGCTTGTTGGCATAGACCATAGACTTGACGTAGCCCCACAGGAAATAATCTAACGGCGTCAAATCGCATGACCGAGGCGGCCAATCGACTGGGCCATTTCGTGAGATAACACGTTCACCAAACTTGGTTTCCAATAAATTGATTGTGGCATTCGCTGTGTGGCTTGTGGCGCCGTCCTATTGGAACCACATGTCCTCCAAGTCCATATTATCCATATTATCATTGAACGGTAGCGATTCGCATTCACAGTAATGTGCCGGTCTTGATCATCACGGAAGAAGTACGGCCCAATGACGCCGCCGGCCCATAAACCGCACCAAACCGGAATTTTTTCGGGATGCAATGATGACTCATGGATTACGTGTGGATTGCTGTCTGATCAATAACGCATATTTTGCTTATTGACGAAGCCATTCAGCCAGAAATGAAATTCAGAATTCAGAAATTGGACGTAGCGCTCGTAAAGTTGAGGCCACTGAATCCAAATTTCGGTAGTAAATTTGAATAATTTCGACTCGTTGTTGGAATGGCAAATCTTATGGAAGAGAAGAGTCAAACGAGCGGGGAAAAATATGGCGTCGTTTGCTGTCCCTATCGATTTTCTTTTGTAGCGTCTCTGTTGAAAAACCGCGTCTCTGTTAATTTTTACAAATAAAAAAATTTGCTATCACCTAAAGTTAACTCGTTTTAGTAAAATGTTTTTAAGTTTATGTGTTTTAGCCAGGGACCGTAAATAACTGTTATGAAAAAAAGTTTAAATGAAAAAATTATCATGTTGCAATCATCGCTGACAAATGTTGTCAAGTATTCAAATGATAAAGATGCACTGATCTTTCGTAATTAAGAAAGATTCCGAATAACAGTCCCTAAAGCAAAACCAAACAATTATTTTTCAACTGAAAAAATAAAAATCAAAAATAACTCTTAAAAAAAACTTTTATTTTTCGAATCAAAAATAAGAGTTATTTTGGGACTTTTTATTTTTTCTGTTAAAAATAAAAGTATTTTTGAATCATTTCTAAACTAATCGAGTGGACCTTCGCTTCGCTGAACATATTTCAGGAACCAGTTCCGCAAACATCTCTCCTTGGAGCATATTTAAATTAAAGACGTGCACAGTTCCAGTTCCGTCTTAACATACCAGTTTCTGTGCGATAACAGAAGTGAGTACATACAGATGAGTGCTTTAGTGTTGCTGTTATAAGTTGGTAATGTTATTCGTTTAGCAGAGTGGGTGTGAGTAGATAAAAAGAGAATGAGAGCAATATATTTGTTTGCCTATATTTTGTCAAACAAATAAAAGAGTTACTGGTGGGAATACCATAAGTACTTATTGTTATTCTGCCGAACATCTGTATAGAAATGTATTGTGGAGTCAAGATCATTTTATCTACATCAGTGGTAGGCAGACAGAGGCTACCAAAAAAGTATGTGTTATATTGTGTATGCAGTTAATTGTAAGCAAATAATAAAAAAATACATATGAAACAGTTGTATGTTGTGAAACAATACCATTTATTATTTCAAGTAAAGTTATAATCTTCAGGTAGCAAAACAATTCAGTCCTTTGAACACAAACTATAATGTAAACAAAATTAACATATTTACAGTTTTTAATTTAAGTAAACTTCAGGTAGCAACAACAATTCAGCCCTTTGATACATGTACATATATAATACAAGGTGGCGCAAAAGTAATCCTCCTATCAGAAAATGCTATAAATTTTGCGATTGGGCCCCATATGTCAGTTCTGTTTTGACATTTGTGTAGTAAACACATCCGAAATACACGTTAATAAACAATGTTACGCTACACTGCTCCAGAACGCGGAATATTGCTGACTATTTATTTGACCAATAATCGGTCGGTGACTTTGGCACAACGTGAATTTCGTCGCAGATTTCCTGGCCGTCCAACGCCTACTGGTGAAACACTGCGACGTTTAGCCGCTCGCCTCGAAGAGACCGGCACAACACGAGATGCTGCCAGGCGTGGCAGACCCCGGAGTAGCCGTTCTGCAGAGAATATTGCTGCTGTAGCCGAGGATGTCATGGAAGCGCCGTCGATGTCATGGAAGCGCCGTGAGCGCTACAGAGCAATGATCAACGAGTTCTTTTTGCCGCAACTTGATGAATTGGGATTGGAAAACATGTGGTTCCAACAGGACGGTACAACGGCACACACTGCACGTGCCACAACCGATATGCTGAAGGATGCATTTCCCGGGCGCCTAATCTCCCGTTTTGGCTATTTGCACTGGCCAGCAAGATCGCCTGATTTGACCGCTCCAGACTTCTTTTTGTGGGGCTTTTTGAAGTCGCGGGTTTATGTCAACAAGCCTCAAACTCTTGCAGCTCTTAAAGACAATATCCGTCAAGAATGTGAGGACGTATCGCCGGAAGTTTTGGCCAAAGTGATGGAAAATGCCATAAAAAGGGCTCAAATGACAATCAACTGTGGCGGCGGCCATTTACATGACATCATATTCTCGACTTGATGTAAAAAAAATTAAAAGACCAAATAAAAATAATCCACAAGAAGAATTAAAGTTTTTAATTTTTTTTTTAAATTACAGCCAAAAAAATCGGAAGTTTACTTTGTATAAGAATAAAAAATGCAATCCTTTTGCTGTAAAAAATTGAAAGTTTAGGTTTCAAATGAAAATTAAAGTATGTATGTATGTATATTATTATTATTCTTTACAATTAATATTAACAAATAAAATTTCATTAAACGACTTTTTGTTAGATCCTAGTTTTGATCTTTTCTCAGTTATTAATGTTCGAGCAATCGAAAATATTCTCTCTGACGGTGCACTAGATGCCGGTATTGCAAATATTCGGCACCACAGTTTATTTAGTAATGGAAACTCATTTTTTCTATCGTTCCACCATTTTAAAACATTAAAATCATTTTCAAGAGGCACTACGGTATTTTTATATTTGGTTATCTCATTTTCAATAATGGATTGGTTAGAAGAAGCTTGTTGTATTGGTTGCATATATTTTTCAAATAGAGAAAATATTTTCGATGAGTTTGGTTTAATATCTGCATTATCAGTTATTATATCATTTGCAAAAGGAAGCAAAAAAGATTTGCACTTGGTAATTACTTCCGTTTGCTCCTCTAAACTAAATTGTGTAAAGCGCCGCCGTGGCCACACCTCAAACCATAGACTAATACATACCTAGATAAACTTATTCTCTCATCTGACGTTTCATTTCACACTCTTCGTGATGCGGTCGGTGTGATAGAGAGATGTTTGACGAAAAGTGATATACACCAGGTGGAATTACAATAACTTCTTGCTTTAATTTTTCATGCCATTTTGGTGAAAAACTGTGAAATTTAAATGTGTTTTAAACTTTTTTATTGACTGTTATTGTTAGCATACATTTGTGTTGTATTTAACACATTAATTTTAACACACAAAACGAAATGCCGTTGTTGTTATTTTGTTCGTTGTTTTGAACCATTGCCTCTATCTGGTATTAGTAAAGCAATTCTTTTCAACATCAAACGTATACATCACACGAAGACAAATGTCAGAAATTTGGTGAGTGAAAGATTTTCTCTACCCATATTTACTCTATGACAGCAACACATCAAATACATACCATCAAATTTCATTTCAAAGTTGGTGTGAAAACGAAAAACGTATGATTTTTTGGTCGGAAAAAATTTCATTATTTGTCAAATTATTTATTGATTGTTGAAAATTTTTTTTTTTGAATTTTCAAGTGTTTTTTTTTTCAGAAATATTTTTTATCCATTTTTCATAACACCACGTCACCAACAAAAAATAATGTTGTCACTGCGAAAACTAAACTGAAATAAAATTTGAAGTAATTACAACCACACAGATCAAACCGGCTTCAAATCTCTGCAGCAGCGGCAGTGAGTTTGATGAAATACACAGTGCAACACGAAAAAAAATAAACATATACGGACACCACTACGTGATAAAAGACTAAAAAAAAAAAAGACCCGTGTCTCCCAATTTTTCCCAAAGTCATGCACTTTTTTTTTATGGGCCGCCAAAGATTTGGGGCCTCGGTATCATTTTCGTAAAATGTGATCATTTTCTCAGGCTCATATCTTGCAAACCGTTCAGAATTTCGATTTAATCTCTCCGCCAAAGTTGTAGCTCTTGTCATAAAGAACAAAAATTGCGAACATATAAAATCAAAAAAACTTCACCTTCCAGATCAAAATCGCAAAAAAACTTAAAAAAATTCGATTTTTTTACCTTTTTTCCCGTGTTCAGGTCCATAGGTAGCAAACCGTTCAAAATTCAAGGAAACAATCAACTACAAAAATTTACCTAAGATCTCAATAAACAAATTTCTAGAACATATAAACTTCCTAGAGATGATTCTTAACACTGTTTAGGTAGCACGCAAAAGTGAAAAATTTGCCGAAAATTTTTGAATTTCATTTTTTTTTACCTTTTTCTCCTGTTCAGGTCCATAGGTAGCAAAAAATGAAATATGCCTGGCCAGAACCATGTGCATTCTTCAGTCTATGTTGTTGTATTTGTTCATCCACACTTCCTCTTGGCCTCCACGAGTTACATTGGAATTGATTCAGAGGTGAGCGTGAATCCCAATTACAAAGAAAACAAAAGAATTTTGGGAAGCCGCCCTTATCGATGATCCCTTGCAAAATGTTGATGACCTTCAAATCACAGCAAATCTTCCATTTATTTTCGTAATATTTGATTTTTTCCATTATATCTTTCAATGTTTCATAGCTTTCTTTCATGTTGATACCCATTGCTAGCGGAATGGAAGGTTTTCGGTTCGACACATGCAACCACACTGCTTTCAAGCTTGAAACAGAACCATCAATAAATAATCTCCACTCACTAGCGATGTAGTTCATTCCCATTTTTACCACCAAAGCTTTTATATCGTTGCAGTAAGCGAACGAATTGTCATCATTTAGAGTGTAGAGCATCTGAAATTCAGCTTGTCGTTTGCGGTACGCCGTAGAGTTAACATTAGCATGTGTGAGTTTTCTTTGCTTTAAAAAAGCTGTCATAAATATTGCAAGTCGCTGCGATAATCCCAATATGGCCACAATGAAATCCATTTCCATTTGTGTTATTAGTTGTGGTCCATCTCTTCCCTGTTGGGGCTCATAATCGGTATCAAATGGATCTTCATAAGTAACACCACTTGCTGTAAATTCTGTAGTACGATCTGGAGTTGGCGGCCTTGGTGATACAAAATTTTCAGGAGCAAGCACTGGTAGTGTGGCTGTTGCAGTTGCTTTATAAATTTTGTTCTTCTCAGAATGTCGATTTAGACGACATGTGTAATTTACGCATGCATAGCAACTGGTTGCATCATGATCACCTGGGCGATTAATCCAGTTTACCGGCTTACAATACTTCATAGTACCTCTGCCTCCACTCAACCATGCCATGAGATTGTTATAACATTGGCGACACACTGTATTAGGTGTGTAATTTTCACCGGTCAAGTCCACTTCGTCGAAAAACAATGTATATGCTCTTTTGAATTCACTAGTTAAAAGATTCTTTTCCTTCTGAAATCTTGTAATGTTTTTTTTCTGGTTTGATGACCGCAAACGTAGCAAAATAAATCAACATTTTCACACTGCATATTGAAATTGTCAGTTGCCAATGTTGTGTGCGAATTATACTGTAGCACTTTCACTTTTTTTACTTTCACTTTCACTTTATAACTTTCACCGCTGAGCTCTCGTTGACGTCGCGCTGTGTAATGCCTCGATGTGAGCGTCGCGACGCTTTTACATATATTGTGTGCTGCGTCCCTTGTTGCGTGTGCTGAGCTTACTGCATTGCCTGTGCTGCTGCTGTCGGGGCATGATCGCGTGATACCTAAGCGCTATCTAAACGGTGTTAACCCTTGGACAAACACATGGTTCTGGCCAGGCATATTTCATTTTTTGCTACCTATGGACCTGAACAGGAGAAAAAGGTAAAAAAAATGAAATTAAAAAATTTTCGGCAAATTTTTCACTTTTGCGTGCTACCTAAACAGTGTTAAGAATCATCTCTAGGAAGTTTATATGTTCTAGAAATTTGTTTATTGAGATCTTAGGTAAATTTTTGTAGTTGATTGTTTCCTTGAATTTTGAACGGTTTGCTACCTATGGACCTGAACACGGGAAAAAAGGTAAAAAAAATCGAATTTTTTTAAGTTTTTTGCGATTTTGATCTGGAAGGTGAAGTTTTTTTGATTTTATATGTTCGCAATTTTTGTTCTTTATGACAAGAGAGTAAATCGAAATTCTGAACAGTTTCCAAGATATGAGCCTGAGAAAATGATCACATTTTTACGAAAATGATACCGAGGCCCCAAATCTTTGGCGGCCCATAAAAAAAAAAGTGCATGACTTTGGGAAAAATTGGGAAACACGGGTCTTTTTTTTTTTAGTCTTTTATCACGTAGTGGTGTCCGCATATGGTTATTTTGCCATGACTTAAAAAATTACACACAGTGATATCTAAACTGTTTAGATTTTCGTCAAACTCACATCAACCTATCCGTGTGAGTTTTTTTTCACTAATCCAATCAAAATTATCACAGTTTGATGTGTGGCCACGCCGCTTAAGCTCATTTGCCGGCGGAAATAAAAATATTGCTAACTTATATTAAATTGTGATGTTGTTGTCTACTAAGGAAATTAAAGTGTCATAAATTTTTTTTTATGTGAGTAATAAATGTAGGTTCGTCATTATTTGTGGTATTTACTATTGCTTTTAAACAATTAACATGAGGGTGAACTAAATGAAGGGTAACATAGGAACTACCCTCAAGAGCTTTCGAAGCATCCATGAATGGCTGTAAAATTGATATTATTTGATCCAGATTATATTGTTTTATAATGCAATATTTCTCAGACAGATTTTTATCATTAAGTATTTTTTGAATATTAGCAAAATTAGATTTAATTGATAATAAAGTTAAATAAACAGTGTTCCTCCTTGTTGGTGTATAGCTTTTTAATGAAGTATTTAAATCACAATTCAAACCTTAAAAATTTTACTGGTTTCGATGACATTATAGCAATTTCATCAATTTGTGGGGACGTTTTAATACATTTTTCTATCGTGTTGTGAAGTAGGTGATTAATGCAATGGATATTTTCATGTTCTTTTAATGCTGCTTTTATATTGCTTCCTCTATCGGTAACTGCAACTGTTCTGTCTTTTAAGGAACAATCAAACTCACCGAGTAAATTATCCAACTTATGCTTTATATTGTTGTCTGTACATGGAGAAAATAACGTACATTTGTTGATTTCTAAACTAAATTTGTTGATTTCTAAACTAAAGCCTTTGCTAAAACGGTTATTAAGGCAAAATTTTTTGCTAACTATTTTGTAACGATTATTTTTTTTAATTTACCGATAACTTACCTGTATTTAAAATTCCTTTCATTGACTTTACTCCCAGCAGCTTGCTTTTATAATCTCCATCCACAATAAAATGAATCGCTAAGGCGAGGTATGAAATTTTGGAATTATTTTCTGACCATAGGTCACACGTAAGAGCATATCCAAAGTTTCGTATTGATGAAATATCAGATTTAAGCTTCGCAAAGTGCGTAGCATAACTATTCTCAACGTTTCTATACAGTGTTGTTGAATGTGAAAGTAGAGAATCTACGTTAAGATTGGCACCAAACTTACTTCCGAGGGATAGCATCATTTTCGAATAGGCTTTTAATCCCTTGTCCTTTACTAATGAGGAAGGTCGAATGTTTCCGAGAACCCATTCCGTCATAACTTCAGTGCAGGATTTTTTTAGCGTCATTGTTGGGCTCAATTAATTGACTATCTTTTTCACTTTGTACTATAGAATAACCTTTATGTTTGTTTAAATTTGATAGGGAATTTTTATTGTATTTATATACATTGTTACAACATTTGCATGCTACAAAATTTTCTATTTCCACATCATTTTCATTTTTAATAATTCCAAAACAATTCCATATTTTGCTTCGTCCTCTTTTGTCACTTATTTTGTATTCACCCGATACAATTTTTTCTTTGATATCCAAATTATTCATTTTTAATATTGTTTTCACTTTAATACAAGTAATTTCTTTAAAGCGCACGTGTCAAAGTTGATACACTTGATTCGCCGCTTGTCTCACTTGATTATCTGTTCCACCACCAATATTGCGAAAATATTTGTTGTACAACAACTATTTGAGAGTACAAACAAATAAATCAAAGCAAAATGAAATAGAACTGTTTGGAAATGTTTTTCTTTTGAAGGGTACAGTGAGTGCGGTAAAGCAGAGGCATAACAGAACTGTTATACTCATTCTCTCATTTATACCAATAATAACAAATAAGTATTTGGTGTATTTGTTTTTGCAATACTTTCAGCTACACGCTTGCACGTCTTTAATTTAAATGCCTTAAATGTGGAAAATGAGGTGAATGATGAAGAAGAGTCCCAAAGATTGCCAACCCAAAAAACGTTCTCAGAAATTGACAACTATGACCCCAGCCCTCTAAATCCAGTAAAGAGTCTGGGCGAATATTGGGAGTGTCAAAAAATAATATATCCATATTTATTCAAACTTTTTAAAGTTATTCAATGCGTTCCCGCAACTCAAGTGAGTGTCGAGCGATCTTTTTCTGCTCTTAAGTTGGTCTTGAGTGATTTGAGATCTAATTTGTCGGCAGAAAATTTAGAAAAACTGATGTTTGTAAAAAACGTAAATTTAAAACATGTTGATTTTGAAACGAAGTTCCTTATCCCACGTTGCGGGATAGGGGTTAAATGAACAAATTTTAAATAACTTTTTTTTAACCAAATTATGCTATAACCCAGTATACAACCCAGTATTATTCTGCATACTTTTAGGATTTGGTAATTAAAGGGTTTTTCAATAAGAGCGCTACAAAAGTTTTTTTTTAAATAAAACAAAACCGGTTTTAGATACCAATGTAATTCTTTATTCCTGTGAGTACGTTCGATGCCATTATGTATGGACCACGATTTTTTTTGCACGGCCACCACGGGCACGCTTGCAGAAGTCCAGACGCTGAACCCAATTTTCGACGGTTTTCAAGCATAAATCGGCCGATACTGCTGCAATTTCACGTTCGATATTCGTACGAAGTTCATCAATCGTCGCTGGCTTGTTGGCATCATAGAGTAAATATGGGTAGAGAAAATCTTTCACTCACCAAATTTCTGACATTTGTCCTCGTGTGATGTATACGTTTGATGTTGAAAAGAATTGCTTTACTAATACCAGATAGAGGCAATGGTTCAAAACAACGAACAAAATAACAACAACGGCCTTTCGTTTTGTGTGTTAAAATTGATGTGTTAAATACAACACAAATGTATGCTAACAATAACAGTCAATAAAAAAGTTTAAAACACATTTAAATTTCACAGTTTTTCACCAAAATGGAATGAAAAATTAAAGCAAGAAGTTATTGTAATTCCACCTGGTGTATATCACTTTTCGTCAAACATCTCTCTATCACACCGACCGCATCACGAAGAGTGTGAAAGGAAACGTCAGATGAGACAAATGGCGGCTCTACTATAAATTTACTCTATGGTTGGCATAGACCATTGACTTGACGTAGCCCCACAGGAAATAATATAACGACGTCAAATCGCACGACCGAGGCGGCCAATCGACTGGGCCATTTCGTGAGATAACACGTTCACTAAACTTGGTTTCCAATAAATTGATTGTGACATTCGCTGTGTGGCGCCGTCCTGTTGGAACCACATGTCCTCCAAGTCCATATTATCCAATTGGGGCTAAAAATATTCGGTTATTATTGAACGGTAGCGATTCGCATTCACAGTAATGTGACGGTCTTGATCATCACGGAAGAAGTACGGACCAATGACGCCGTCGGCCCATAAACCGCACCAAACCGTAATTTATTTGGGATGCAATGATGACTCATGGATTACGTGTGGATTGCTGTCTGACCAATAACGCATAGTTTGCTTATTGACGAAGCCATTCAGCCAGAAATGAGCCTCATCGCTGAAGACCATAAATTGGACGTAGCGCTCTTAAGGTTGAGGCCACTGACTCCAAATTTCGGTAGTAGATTTTAATAATTTCGACTCGTTGTTGGCTCGTATATCTTTCCATGATGAAATGGCAAACCTTACTGAAGAGAAATGACAAAAGAGCGGGGAAAAATATTGAGTCGTTTGCTGTCGCTATCGATTTGCTTTTGTAGCGTCTCTGTTGAAAAACCCGTTATTACTAGATTTGTACAGTCAGGGTCGTATATGAGGGTTGTGTTCTTTCATTTTGACTTTGTTATAGTTATGCCATTGTGAAGTGTGCTGGCTTCAATGGAAGGCATTATTACGGCTAAGGAAAGCGGGAACATGTTGGAAGTGTAAGGAATTCGATGTTGACTTTTTTTTAGGTTATTGCCTTTTGCGTTATTAACAGTATTACCCCATTCTGCGTGCTTGGCATTAAAGTCACCCGTTAGTACACTGTAATTATTTGAAGATTCATAGAATCAAATAGTTTTTGTAAGTCTGTTCGTATTGAATTTATATTGCCGGCCGGATAGTACGCACATGTAATAACTAAAAAGTTGTCGCAGTCAACGGGTATCTTTATGGCTCATGTCTCTAAAGCATCTTGCGAATATCTACTTTTGTAATCGTGACTGTAGTATTGTATGTTATTCTTGATTAATATACCAATTCCCCCACCCCTTGTTGCATCAATTCGATATTTGCTTATGATTTTATTATTTTTTAAATATTCCATTGTGTGTATGGTTTAATTGTGTCTCACTTAATAGGACAACATCTACCAACTACCTACCCTCAAAAATTTACCTATTCTTGCAAAAAGGACCCATTAAAAAAAAATACCATTTCTTAAAAAAACCTTTTCTTAAAAAAAATATCTTGTTACAAAAAATAAATTTTTTACAAAAATTCCTTTTCTTAAAAGTACCTTTTCTTAAAAATAAAATATTACCTTTTTTCCTTGAGATAAGTAGGCTTTCTGAAAATAAGTAAATTTTGTTAAAAAATAACCTAATAATAAAGAGCACCACTTCTTTAAAAAGTACCTGTTCTTACAAAAGTACTTCTTTGTAAAAAAGAGTCATACTCTTATGGCTTTTTCTTACAGAACCATATGTAAACTTTTATACTCACTGAAATAGTAACTTTTCTTAAAAAAATATTATTTTTTAATAAAAGAAGTACCTCTCTTTAAAAAATTACCAATATAATACATATTCCGGAAAATATAATACATATTCTTACAAAAAGGACATAAAAATATATATATTTTTTAAAAATACATTGCAGAAAAAAAATGTTCCTAAGAAAAGGTTTTTATTTTAGAAAAGGTACATTTTCTTAAAGATCCATTTAAATTATCGTACTTTTCAACGGGGTTTTTATACTACGTGTTGGAACAAACTAGTACATAATATATAGCGAAAGAAACTTCGTTCCAACCGGGTGTACCATGACACCTCATATGATTTTTTTTTGTGTAAATTTTCTAAAAGGATTAAAATTTGCGATTTTTGCAGAAAATTCACGGTCATATGAAAATTTAGCATAAATTTGACCCAATGGTCAAGAAAAACTTAGGTCCACTCGATTAGTTTAGAAATGATTCAAAAAGACTTTTATTTTTAACAGAAAAAATAAAAGTCCCAAAATAACTCTTATTTTTGATTCGAAAAATAAAAGTTTTTTTTTAAGAGTTATTTTTGATTTTTATTTTTTCAGTTGAAAAATAATTGTTTTTTTTTTAACTTTTTGCAAATAAGTCACAATAATTATTAAAAATAAACTTTTTCGATATAAGTCGTAACAGTTACGGTCCCTAGTTTTAGCAACTGAGACATGAATCTGAGATATTTCTGGCCCAAATGTCTGGAGCCAGAAGGTGAAGTGAAGAGCGGGGTGTGCCTGTAAGTGGGGTACCTCTTGATCGAACTACGAGTTTCAATCCGCCAAATAGCAATTCCACTTATTCGACTTATATGTTTTTACAGACTCGTAACGGGTTCGAGACGGATCCGTCAAATCGTAATTTCACTGATTCGCTTTTTTAAGTTTTTACGGACTCGTAACCGGTTCGAAACGAATTCGATAACTCACATTTCGCTTTTTTATGTTAATTTACGGACTCGTTACGAGTTCGAATCGTTTTGTGCACATTGGGACGATACAAATGGCAACAAAATGTTCGTGTTTTAACCTTAATTCGGTCGTGCTTGTTTCGTTTGATTGGTATTTGGATTTGAAGTCAATGAAAATGAGGAAGTCAAAGAAACAAAGCGCTTCAAGTACGACGAACATTTTAACGTACAATGAGATGAATCCAATCGCAATTTTAACAAATTTGGTTAAAATAAATAAAAGAGCAGTTGTAGAAAATGCCTACAGACAGATCACTGGCTTAATGACGGGGAGATGTGGCGCTACAAGTTTTGAACATAGTCAAATTGCTGTGATGAAACCCATAGGTGAGTAGAGCTTATGTTCGTCGTAAGTACAGACATAGATATATACACATATTAAATAGAAATTTTAGTAATAAATTCCTCATATTTGTTTTTAGTTGCAGGACCTGAATACAACGGCCACAACGACCACAACACCACTCAAACCCTCGACTACCATAATCTTTCTCCAGACAAGTGTTTCAACATGAAAAAAAATAACAAAAATGTTATCAAAACACCTGCAATGTAAAACTTGCAGTGTATTTAGGTGCAATTAACAATAAATAATTTCAAATTCATTGCAGCAATGAAACAAAATTATATTTTCAATGAGACAAATACATAGCAGCAATGGAATAAATTCATTACAAGAACGATACTTATTTATTCCAATAATGAAACAAATTCCTTGCAGCAACGAATCAAATTCGTTGCAATAATGATTCAAATTTATTGCAGGAACAACCATACTTTCATCACAGTGATGAAAAATTTGCAGTTGTTGAACACATTTTCGTAGCGGGAATAAAATTGTACGTTAGCTCATTTCGATGACAAAAGTTGTTGGGGTGATGAACATTTTCATCCCTATGACGATGTTTTTCCGTTCAGTGTATGATCAGCTGGAAATGCCCCCTACAGTCAGCATTCACTGAAAATGTGCAATTTTTGAACAACTTCTTCACATTCGATGCTAGGCAAAAATTTTGCGCGGGTTTTTTTATATATTTTTTTACTTTTATTATAGACTGAAATATTCTTAAATACATGGCAAAAACGAAATAGATCCTACGCATAGACGAGCTCATGAGAGGTTAATATGTAAAAATGTCAGATTAAAAATCTCGAAGTTTTTTTTTACTACATATTTAACAAAAACTGGATTCAATCGACCGTGCATTGGTCTATAACATATAAAAAAAATCAATGAGTGTTGGAAGTCACGGGCGATGTGTTAACACCTTTTTGTTACACGGCACCTGTTCCATTTCTATGAATGTACATGGACGTTCTTGTTGCGATTGCTCTTGTGGCTACTCTTGCTGTTGGTGAATTAATGAATCCAGAATTGTTTTTACGATATTAATTAGAATTTTAACAGCAAAATATAATGTATCTTATAAACGTTCAATGAGAAAGGAAGAATTTATTGACAAAGCTTCCAATATATTGATGTACATTGAAGTATATTGATATGATTATATGTATGTGACCTGGTCTACGAAAAGGGAGCTTACGTGCGAAAACTAGTTTTCTGTGAAAAAGCTGTTAGTTTCTGTTAAAATCTCATCTTCCATCCGAATCAACCAAAAAGTGAAAATTGATTTTTTGACACCTAAGCCCCCTTTCCGTAGACCAGGTCACATATACTGAAATATTGCAAAAATATAATATTATAATGAAAAAATCAATATACTTTATAGTGTTTGAAAAACTTCAAGCTCTTTTAAACATTAATAAATTCATTTCATAAATATTGATCAAGGTTTATATGATGCCCAGAATGCAGTCAATTCCGAAAGCCATTATACCAAATGTACTTACTTCCATTATACATAAAATTTAGTTTAAAATTGTTTCGTTGTGGTTTGAAATCGTTTTTATTTTGTGCTGAAGGCTCTTTTTCTATGGCACTTTCTTTTCCTTACATCTGTTTTAACATTAGATGTACTATTGTTCAAATAAATAAAACAATATTTGGCTCACTGAAAGAATTGTTTTTGTTTTGTCATAAACAGAGCGACGACAAAAAGTATTGAATAGTATGGAGAACTTATTGCACTCTTTTCCGCTCTCATGTAGAGAGTCTGAGTAAAAGAGCATAAACGAGTCTCATTCTCTCTAAATGCACCATTTCGACAATGTTATTACCCGAAACAATACAAAAAGAATAAATGTTTCAAAAGGCATTAATATTTCACAACTAAATTATGAAAGGACCAAGTTATGACAAAAAGAGAGTAACACGTTTTGAATCATTCGCCAGATGTCGCCAGTGCTTTTGAGTCATACACTTCGTTCCATGGGTGCTTTATACTATTCAGTACTCTTTGGCGACGACGACCTGCTCCTTTGTTCGCTGCCGCTACATCAACACCATCATACTTATTTTCAGGCAGAGACTATTGTTGTGCAACATGTGTTCAGTTTGATAGATTGCCAAAAAATTAGTAAGATGACATCAATATATAGTTCAACTCGAATCACATTTTAAAAAAGATTTTGATTTTAAGTTTTTTTTTCGAATTTTTTCCAAATGTGTTAAAGAAACTTTTGAAATGTCGATATTTCTGAAAACAGTTTTATAAAGTCCAAATTCCAACGGTATATAATATGTCTGTGTACTGTATTACACGAAGTGTAGGCAACACTCGCAAACCTAACACTCACTTGATTTTTTCATTTCTGTACCCTGCGCGATTAGATAGTTCCGGAGGACAACTACACTATGGCAATGGCAAACCCTTCACATTTGCACTTGATGTCATTATTTTACGAAATTATGGTTTGGGATCATAAAATACGTCTAACTTGCCAAATTTGGGCGAAGTCCTCTTCAAATTCTACCTGCAGTGGCATTTGTTTTAAGTGTCCCAAACCTGTCTCAATCCATTCGGGGTTTTCACCCGTTAGAATCAATTGATAAAATGATGGTGCGGGATAACAAAAAAAAAAATATTCGTGCAATTAAAATCGATGTGTTGAGTATATTTTACATAAATTGCTTTTATTTTATTTAATATACATATAATTGTATAATTGATCTAAAACATACATACATATTAGCTTAAGTATTGTCCAGCAAATAATCTGAACAGATAAAAGATCTTCAATTTCTTTGGCATCGGGGATGTCGTTGTTTACATCGTGGCATATTGTTGGTAATCATTTCGTTTTAATTGAGCGTAGGGCCGGATCCGAATTTCGAGTATTAAATAATCTATATTGTTCGACATCTTTGATTCTGGATTCTTGCGCTTCTTCCGTGATTTCTCCTAATGGAAGTATGCTGTTTTTGACAATTTCTTTGTCATGACATATAATTTTGTGGACTGTAGATGTTACTGGTTGCAATAAATATAAAGTAGATATTATATTCTGCGTATCGTTAGCATATTCCTCAAAAGTTTCAACCATCACACAGTGGTTCAGAATAGATTTCCATAGGCCAAAAATCAATAGATTTTGATTTAGTACACATTGTTAAGTTCTGTGAAAAAAAAACAATTGTAGGCAAGAAGTCAACGAGTATGGCGATGTAATAATAGAAAGAAAAATTTCCAAAGTTTACTACTTGTAAGCTCAAATATTCAACATTCAAACATCACAGCAGAAACAACTAGACAAATCGACAATTTAAATTAGACTACTATTTGAGAGGTTTGAGAGACAGTTTATCATACAAAAAACGTCTCTCAAACCTCTCACAACTTTTTATGAATAAGGCGGTTAGATTTTTTCTTGTTATGTTTTTTTAAACATATTTTGACATAATTGTTCGTAATGCGCACAAAAAATTAAAATTTTTTTCGCTTACAGATTTTCGCTTTTTTCCAATTTTGGAAATCGAAATTAAAAAACAGATATCAATTTTTTCTAATTTCTTGAATTTTTTTATTTCGCATTTAATTATTTATTGCCCAAAGTAGTTATGCAAATTCAGTTCTTAACATATGATATATCTTTTCTCTAGCATCCTAGGATAATTCTAGAGTTATAATTAGTTTTTTAGTAAATTTGCACCTGGTTTTTAATTTTTTATTACTATTTTTCTTAATATGGCAGCTTATTTTTGTTTATACCAATTTACTGTTCGGTAGTACTAATTATTACAAATCTTATCGTGTTTGAAAAAATTTTGACTTTTTTACCAATACTCGTATAACTTCGTTGCTTCAAAAGCGTTGAAAGAATGTGATAAACAGTTGGAAAAGTTGATCTGTTCCTCCATTTCTCAGGGTAAATATTGTTGCCGCCTGATTGAAAGTAAAGCAAATAGTGTTAATTTAATGAAAAAACTCTGACTTTTTGGTGCCTCTATGGCAAGTGACCGCATAGCCACAAATCGCATCAAAGCGAAATATTTCAACATCTCGTTAATTTGTGTGCACGCACCGACAGAGGATAAAGATGATGAGGTCAAAGAAACATTTTATGAGCGCCTAGAGGAAGTATATGAACGCTGCCCTGACCACAACATTAAGATTATTCTAGGCGATTTTAATGCCAAATTAGGAAAGGAAAGTGTCTTTCGACCAACCATCGGCAATCACAGTCTACATGATACCACCTCCGATAATGGAATAAGACTGATAGACTTCGCCGCTGCAAAGAACATGGTAGTCAGTAGCACACGATTCCAGCATAAGGACATTCATAAGGCGACCTGGATATCTCCTGATCAGCGGACGAAGAACCAGATTGATCACTTGGTAATAGGTGGCTGACACTCGTCTAGTGTAGAGGACGTACGTGTGATTCGAGGTGCCAATATCGACTCGGATCATTACCTGGTGGCTGCGAAAGTTCGCACGAGATTGAGCAAGGCGAAAAACGTACGGAGCCGAACACAGGAAAAGCTGGATATTGACAAGCTACAAATACCGGAGATATCAATGTACTATCGCCAGAAACTCTCTCTCCTGCTAGAGCAGAATACCCCCCCTCCCGAAGACCCAGATGCGCAGTGGAAGCACATCTCCCATTCTTTGGTAATCGCTGCAATGACTGAACTTAGCTATCAAAAACCGCGGAAGGATAAGCCATGGTACGAAGAAGAATGTCGCATAGTAACTGATGAAAAAGACGCTGCACGCTGCCTAATAATGGGCTGCCCTCCTGCAAGGACGAGGATGGGAATCTGGTGACTGAGAAGCAGTGTGTGCTCAAAATGTGGTGAGACCACTTTTCAGCACTACTCCACTCAGATTCTTCCACTGAAGATCAGGAGGTAATGATAGTGGATGATAGTATAGATTGTACCCCCCCCCCTCCCCCCAACCAAGACGAGATTAGAACGGCGATCTCCCGCCTGAAGAATAATAAAGCCGCTGGTGCGGATGGCCTACCCGTTGAACTTTTTAAGGCAGGTGGCGAAGGACTGATAGCCCACATGCATCAACTGATATGCAGTATATGGCTGGGGGAATCTATGCCCGACGATTGGAGTCTCAGTGTATTATGTCCTGTATTCAAAAAGGGTGATCCGTGTGTCTGTTCCAACTATCGCGGTATCAGTCTTTTATCCATCGCGTATTAGGTCTTGTCGAGCGTATTATGTGAATGACTAAAGCCAATTATTGAAATCCTGATTGGACCTTATCAGTGTGGTTTTAGACCAGGCAAGTCCACAACTGACCAAATATTCACGCTACGCCAAATCCTGGAAAAGACCCACGAAAAGCAAATCGGGCGAAATTTGCGAGAGGTTACTGCAGTGTTTTCAAGAATCGAAAAGGAATCGGCGAAGGTGGATCTTTCTGTTAATGAGGGCTAGACAAAGTTGATGGTGTCAACGACTAGAGAAACCTCTCGACTTGGTCCGCACGTGAACGTTGACAACCGATTTAATTTTGAAGTGGTAGATGCATTTGTCTACCTTGGAGCCGCCGCGAACAAGGACAACAACGTCAGTCTGGAGATAGATAGGAGAATTGTGCTTGCAAATAGATGTTATTTAGGACTCAGCAACCAGTTTAGGGACAAAGCTCTCTCTCGAAGGACAAAAGTCCAGCTATATCAGACTCTCATTTTACCTGTCTTGACATATGGCTCCGAAACTTTGGTCATATCGCAAGCCGATGAAAAACACCTGGGAGTTTTCGAGAGAAAAATTCTCAGTAAAATATTTGGGAAAACGGCGAGTACCAACGTCGCTGGAACGCAGAGCTATATAATCTCTATTCTGACGTGGACATAGTTAGACGAATCAAAGTGGGCCAATTGCGTTCGCTAGGCCATGTTATCAGAATGGATGAAGATGAGCAAGCGCGAAAGGTTTTTGATAACGTACCCGATGGAAGCAGGAAAAGAGGACGACCAAGACACCGCTGGAAAGACCAGGCAGAAGAGTCCCTCCGTATCCTTGGTGTTACCGACGGGCGAGAAAAGGCGAAGGATAGAGCCAGTTGGAAGAATATTTTGAAATTTTTTTGTTTAATTAATATGTGTAAGACGTCTGACCTCATGAGGTTGTAATATAGTTAATAAAAGTATATGTCAATAACTATTACTTCCTTAAAAACTTTAAAAAAGTCCGTACGCGGCTAAAAAGATGATACAATTCTCTTTCTCATTTTGGTAATTTTTAAACTAAGAGGAATTTATTTACCGGAGTTATGCCCCAAAAATTCCTTGCCACACAACATTTGCAAATAAATCGAATTACTGCCGTTGAAATTTATACAGGTGATGATACTGAAATTCAGTAAAATTGGAAAAAATTGGCATTAATATAATATTTGTATACGTGAATACTAATAAAATTCGTCTCAATAACAGCAGTGGACCAATTTCAACCCTAGTTAAATTTTTGAACTTAGACGATGCTTGAAATAACTCCAAGTACTTAATTCCAGCAGCATTTTATGAAATCTTAAATATAAAATGTTAGGGTAACGCTGAGATTCGTGTTTCTTTTTATTATGAACTACCAATATTTGAACTAATTAATACAGTATTCTTTTTAGCCTGTAATTTGTTGTAGGCCCCGTCGTTTTTATGTTTCTCATCAATAGCTCTATGAATTTTAAATGAGGTCCTACCTGGTAATAAACAACATGTGCTTACCGTCTTTTCCAGCCATAGAATAACACATACTATAGAAGAACTTATTCTCTCATCTGACGTTTCATTTCACACTCTCTCGGTAGGTCTGTGGAAATGTTTACATACACCAGGTGGAGTTACAAAATATGTTCACTTAACTATTTCCTGTCGTTTTGGTGTAGAACTGAAAAATTTAAATGTATTTTGCACTTTTTTGTTGACTTTTAACGTTGGTATTCATTTGTATTGTATTTAACACAACTAGTTTGCCACAAAAACACGAAATTCGGGTGTAGTTCCTTTGTGGATCGCTGTATACTATTGCCACCATCTGGTATTATTGAACCCATATTTTCCACCCTCCACTGTGTAATTTCCATCGTACCTATGACGTTTAATTTATTGAGCGAATAAAACCTTCTACGTATGTGTTATTCTATGTTTCCAGCAGACAGAATTCAATAGACGATGACACAAGTAAATTAAACTTCAATAAACTAAAGGAATCTGTCAATGAATGTGGCGGCCTATTTTGGTTATAAAATAAACCTGTATACCTTGATAAATTTGTTGTGACCAGACCACTGAAATACTAATATAAGTGACACGTTTTACACGCTGTAATTTAGTTTGTTTATTAAATATTGGATTCAAATGATATTTATCCAGATACTTAGATATAAGAAATATGAATAAATTCGTGTTAAATGTGAACATTGAACCACTGTGCGTCGTTGGAATTTCCATATCCATATAGGGGCTTATCTGTCCAAGCATTTTAATATTCGATCCTTTTCTTCCTTTTTCATATTGTGCAGAATTGTATTACCCTTTACAGGAACAGTTTTATTTCGTAGTTCTGTATTTAAGATCGTAAGCCAAGTGCAAACAATATTCCATAAATCGTATTCGTGAATGAAGAGGTGATATTCCAAAAGAGCATCTTTATTACTTGTGGCTTCACTAGAGACGTCATCAAATTCAGAATTTGTTTCCAACGTATAGTACATCTCCAGTTCGACATTAAGTCTTCCACATATTTTCACATAAATGAGACTCAGAGCTGGGATTTGCTCATTGATATCATCCTCCAGTCTCTGGTTAGTATTTCGATCTTAACTTACATGTTCAAAGCGGATTGGATGGCACAAAAACTTGGATCCTTGAATTAATCCATATATCTTGCACCGATCATTCAGTTGAAGATATTGGTGAGTCCTTATGTAAGCGCATTCTGAATGGAACAAGTGACGCCAAAAAATGGTTGAGAAATCTGCATCAGCTCCAGTTTGTTGTTTATATTCTAAAAACCCAGATGATTCATCACATCCCCATTTACATATTAAAGGCAGTTCAGAGTTATGGCATTTGTCAATTTCTGCTACAGACAATTCTGATATAATCCTTGAAGCAGTATTTTCAAGAAGATATGAGAGATTAATTCTTGCACTAGTATCATCAAAATATATTTCGGATGGCAAAATTTTAGCTCTGGTAGCTTGCAATACTTTTGTGGATGACAAAGCGATTCAACGATTTTCAATAATCGCCTTCCTTAGAATTTTATATTTGTTCCTTGAGAGTCCAAAGTTTAGAACTAGCGCCAGCTAGTCTTCCTCTGTAAAGTCTGTAGTAGATTTTGGAGTTGGAGTACTTTCCACCAATAGTTTTAGTATTTTCGGTGAGGCTGCTGGCAACTATTCCGTCTGCATATGTGGTGTGAGTTTTTAGTAATGACGAATTAAAAGTATCTCTAATAATGTCATCTCGTTTCTTCTTCTTTGTCTTGTCTTTCGCATCATCGTATTCCTTGTCTGGACAACCAATAACTTTTTTTCAATTTCTATTGACAGCTCTAACTTACCACTCTTTGTATTTTTTTTTTTAGAAATTTCTGTTATATTGTTGAATTTATTACCTCTTCTGCTAATAAATCAGTAATTTTTAAATTTTCGTAGCAAAGTCGAGAGATAAGGGTTTGTAATTCGAGGGGGATTTACTTAAGGGAAATAAAACAGATGTCGATTTCAACTTAAATTTATTTATGTTACTTAACCTGAGATAATTTGGCTGACGGTGCTGTCGAGGGATGAGTCCACGGAAGGAAACAGACCGAACCTTCGTTATTCGTCACCACGAAAACTCGGTAGCAGGTATGACAATTGACAATGATTGGTAACGTCATGTAAAAATAGGGGGATTTGGTCAATAGTAATTCAGTGTAGACCTTTACGCCGCCACCGCCGTTTTTAAAGCTTTTTCCCGCTCCGCCACCTAATTACATAGTAATCGACGCGGCGTGGTTCGGCGGCGTGTCAATTAATGGCATTGTCCTGATTTAGAACACACGCTGCAACCACCGAAAAACCGTTTCTCGGTACATCCCATGAAGGGATTGGGGAGAGTTTCTCACAACCAGTGAGCTGTGCGCTTTCTAATTTTTCACTCACCTACAGTTTTACATCGGTTCCGAACGGTATTTTGAGAAGCTTTTTCATGGCTAAGCACTCGATAGTGTCGCCATCACTAAGTGAGGTGGCCGTCAACGACGGAACTTTTAAGGTGGTCAGAGCAGGGATCGAACAAACGTTCTCATACACAAGAGCCGCGCACACTAGCCATTGCACCACCGACGGCCACGCTGCAACCACAACAAACTATAAACTGCACACAATCACAATCAGAATATTTCCTACTAAAGCCCCGTATTCAGTTCTGGCGAAATTTTCGTAAGAAACTTTTTCATTTAAACGAAAACGAACCAAGCGAAAAATCATCTTGCGTAGAGTTACCACATATCTTTCAATTACCTTGCAAATATTTCATTTATAATATCTCTACGCTCTCCATTTTATTTTTAACGCATGTCGGGTAGTCGCAAGTACCAAAATGAAAAATTCCGGTCCCAAACAATTATCAAACAATTGTTTTCATACGAAATAACTTTGCCGTAACAACCCTGTAATTGATTTTGCCTACGAAATTTTCGCTAAGAGTTGAGTAAAAGTGGGCGAAATTTTCGGTTCATGAAAATTTCGATATTTTTTATACACGTACTTCTTATGGCAACGAAAATTGCATAAAAACTGAACACCGGGCTTAACAGTAAACTTACAATTTGAATTTTGGATAACAACGGCCAGACGAAATTCCACACGCTACAACACCAACAGCCAGTCCCATTCTCTAACAGGTTACAGCACACATTACAACTATAACAACTGCAGGTAAAATTTCCTAAGAATTGAAATCTACACAGCGGCGGCCGGGTCAATTTCCGAATAATTATCTAGGAATGGTAACTAGAGTATTAAAAAGTGTCAAAAATTTCGGTTTCTTCGATAATTCCAATTTTGGAGAAACCGGTTTTTTGGATTAAACCGATGGGTAAAAAGCGGGTAATAACCGGTTTCGGTTTGAATTGAAAACTGTACATTTTATAACATTCGCTTATTTTTAATGAATTCTTTATGATATCAGAGATTGATTTTATTATAAAAATCTGTAATAATTTTATTAAAAAACTATAAAAAAATAATATTTCATTGTTAAACAATTTAGGTGTTTTGCTTTTAAACGAGTTCTTTGTTTATTTTAATGAAAGCTGAAATTTAAAACACACTTTAATTTAAAACACACTTTAAACAACACAATAAACTAATTTAATTGTGTAGATGGTATTTTACAGTTTATTCAACCCTGGTTATGTCAACTTCGGCAGAAGTTGCTACAGACACACTCCAATGATACCTCATCCCGATATTGTAGGATGTGGCTGAAGAAGTGCCTTGGCGAACAAAGCATTACTCTGGAAAACGTCCTAAAGAGGACTCAGCTTAACTCCCTAAATGTCTGTTAGATCCAACATGAAGTAAGATCCTAGATCTTGTCTCTTACTTAGTGGAATATGCCTCCATCATCTGCACAACTTCTGCAATAGTAATGTTCTGAGATTCCAAGTCTAGACGCGAGTCTGCCAATTAAACAGTGCCCCGTGACCACAGCTCCTATCATAGGAATATTTTGTCTAGGAAGGGATACTAAGTTTAGTGTACGATTCGGGCCACACATGTGTGGTGATCCTGCAATTTGTGCATCAGGACCATCTATCAATCCCATTTCTGAGAGCTTGCATCCAGAAAGGTGCAAGCATACCCACATACTCCATATCCAGTGGAGCAAGTCAGGTAGTCCCTAATCTCAACAGCTCAACCGCTTTATAGTGCCCTGGAATGTTTATAAGCACCGGTACCCATATAAGGTGAATATGGAACTGCATGGTGCAGATGCGCGGCTGTTCTTGAGGTCAGGAATACAGATTCTCAAAATATATGTAGAAACCCCAGGCGAAGCTGACGTTTCGACCCGGAGATAGGGACCTTAAATTGCCATGAATTCAGCTTCAAAGTCATTACAATGATCTGGTAGCCTTTGTGCAAGGACTAAACCCAGCCCTTGTCATGTGCACAACACAGTAGGCGTCAACGTGGTTATGACACCCTTAGACTCACGCTGTGAACCATCGGGCCCCACGTTGGGCGCCATTATGTCATATTGAAGTTAATTGCTATTTCGAATTTGAATTTTCAACCGTTGTTGCATGGATTGAGCGGCATGCTTGGTATGCCATGCGTTTAAGCCGGGCTGGTAACTCGCCTGACGGGGGGGATCTTTCCGCTTAATCCTCGCGTAAACAATTAGCCTCATAACACTGAAATTACATACCAAGTCGTGATACCAATACTGATCGAAAGACATAAAAAAAGAAACTGAGCCCGAATTAAAATTTTCAATAGCAAACCAAACGAAAAAGCACAATTACAAATCGAAAAAGAGGGACATTCGTGATCGGGCTGGAGAAAGATATTGTCGACAGGAACTATTTTCTCTGGCCTGAGATGTACTGACAGATGTTATGGTCAGTTTTTCCCACCCGCTCGAAACTTCCTGCTGTTTCACCATGACGCTGTTTCTCTTCTCAGCGTCCCAAAAGACATCGTTGCCCCTGGAAACTTACCCTTGACTTACCACTACACCACCATGATTGTCTACACAACCATATTCAATACGCGCAAAACCGATTACAATCGTTATAAAACTTTATTTCGGCCTATCAATGAGGCTCTTAGAATACCGTATGTGGTTCGCTTAATTTGCTAATAATTTCATGCTTAATGTATAAGAAAATATCAACAATTTACATTAGGGTGCCACATGGGCGAAGCGCTACGTTATTTCAAACAAAACAATATTCAGGCCTATTATGGAGTACCTGATAACAAATCCACTCCATGGATATAATCTTAACTTTAATATGCCTTTGAAACAGTAGGCAGGAAAATCTACAGGTGAAAAAGTTTAAGCCACGACTTATACTTTTGGCATGACAAAACGATTTGTAAGATCAAAAAAAAAAAAACAATCAATAGCAGTGAACACGATGTTTCACGTTATAGAACCCCGAGTTTAAGTACTTGGCCACCTAACGGGCACTTTTAAACCGGGTAACCCTACTAACCAAATGCTACAAATGCGGCTCGTGACGGGTTAATGGGAACGAACCGTATTTGGTCACAAGAATTTATGTCGATAAACCATAGATAAATACTGGTTATAATTCCATAGCAGTAGAAATAAGCCATAAATATATATAGATATGAGATTCTCTACACCATGGCCACGTTGATATATATATAGGAAGTGGAAAGATATGTATATATATATATAGGATATCAAAAGAATAAAAATATATGAATATCTAAAATATAGTCGGTACGTCACCCTATCGTGCTCACTCCTAATCTGCTGTAATTCACCTTTCTTTGTTTTTTTTCTTTTTTAGAAGTCCCGCACGGACCTTAAACTTTTTCTTTCAAATTAGAATTTTCCTGGTTCTCTTATTTATAATTTTCTTTCTTTTTATTTCTTACACTAACACTTTAGCACTTTAACTCTTGCAAAATTATTCTTTAATAAATACCATTCTCTTAATTTTTGTATAGAGTTCACAATTTAGCATTTATATTTCATTTGTAAAAATTTACAATTTAAATTTCAGCACAAAAATAATTTAACTCAAAATTCGAAATCGCTTATACTCATTTAGCCTTGAATTGTTCAAACTTCTCTTGGAATTTTGAAAAATTAAAGCGCCTTTTGCATGTTGTATCTGAAAATGATTACAACTGTTTCACCAATTCAATCTTGAATATTCACGATTTTCAACACTTTATATTCTTCTTTCACTTCGCACTAATGAGTTAAATTTTAATTAGCACTTATAACTCCAGAGTGCCTTGGTGTTTAAAGTGCTAAAGCTCTTATAAATTAGCTTTAAAATTAATTTAACACTAAAAAGATTTCCGAATTTCACTTATTCATTTGAATTCGGAGTATCTTTTAGGCGGTTTTTCCAAAACCGCAATTATAAAAATCTAATTTTCTCTCTATGTCAAAATTTAGATTTGTCAAAACTATATTATATCAACATTTACATTATTTACTTAACTTTCACCCTTTTCACTTATCTTGACTATTATTTTTAACTCTTTAAGGGTGTATTTTCGAACTAGGATTTTGCAACCCTATCAGATTTACATTATTTAATCGTGAACTTAATTACATTTTTGTTATTTTATGATGACACTTTCCGCTACTCTATCCTTTAGGCATTAAAAATATGCACTTGGGATAACGTAGTGGTTTCTCTTGCAGATGCCCTGCTCTACATACGGTCCATTGGTGTTCAGACGTCCAAAAAAAAGAAAAAGACTGGACTTACCGCTAACTGCTGGTAAAGATAGGGACTGGATTTAGGGTATTATATACTGGCGGATATGACCAAAGAAAACTGATGCAGCTGCTGTTGGTGTTTAGGGCTGATCTAGCTGATGTTGATGCTGCTGTAGACTGCGGCTAGCGACGAACGATGGTGTTGTTGATGCCTATGCAGATAAGCGTTTCTGCCCTGTATATGACGGTCGTTACGTGGATTACATATCTGCTGGTGGTAATGAGAGATATTCCTAGTGGATTTGGCCGACCTGCTGGAGCTGGTGTTGTTCGTGGTGCTTTGATCAGCGTGCTTGGTGCGACGAAGACTATTTATGGCGTTTGGCGCTTTCCACACTTTTGAGCCACAGCACTGGCCGATCAGAACTGACTGGGCGGTTGACGTTCTTTGGCCCCACGTCCGGATATGCACACCCAGAGTAACCCGGTGGTACTGCCTGTTCCTGCTGGTATGCCAGGTATAACCTCTGCAGTACTCATCGAACCTCCGAATGCGCAGTCTTTCGATGGGTAACCTAAACAACTGCCGGACAGTTCTGACTGGTTCGTGCTGCCTTCGGCTTTTAAGTACGTTAACGCAGGGCCTCGTCGGGCACTCGGGTAGGATCTCGTTTGCTATCTGTGGGGGAAACGTGGAACTGTGTCAGCTTTGCGTTTTCTCAGTAGGATTTGATATATTTAATCTGCTTCGACGCTATTATACTCGCCTTTTCTGACCTGATTCACCAGATCGGTTCGGTCTTTACCGGGTTTTGGAGGAACTGGCACCGCTGATGGAACGAAATTTCGCTTCTCTGGCTCGTTGTTCTCTGATGTTGATTTACTCGAGGGCTGGAGTGGTCAGGGACAACAAAAGATATTACTTTTGGGGTAAAATAAAGGCAGGCAACGATCGCATACTTACACCACTTTTCATTACTTTTTCACTTGCTGTTCGGGGCACGAAAACTGGACTAGAGTCTTCTAGTTCTCAGGGGCACTGGAATTCCGCGCTCCTAAAGATGAGGTGGTGGTACTTGGTTTCCTTTCCTTTTGCCTTTTTTATTCTTTTCTCTTGAAAATTTTCAATTGGACGCTCTAACCTTTAGTTGTTGAACACTGCGGCTGCTGACAACTTTACTGATTGTAAAGTTGATTTGCAAAATGGCCGAAACGATCAGATGGCTCCGTTTTGCGGGAATTTTACTGCCGTTGATAATTCTGAGATAAGATAATTCTGACAATGTTGTTTACTTTTCATTTACCAACTGTCATGGTACAATTTCAACAGGTGGTACCCACCAAGTTCTGTGGTGGTGTAATCAAACAGGTGGTTGCCAGATTATGTGGCCGCCAGTAGATGGTCAGTACGGCGCCGCCACACCCTTTAGAATTGAATACAACCCATACTTTGAAATCTAGTTTTGAGCCAACAGTATAGAAGCCTGAAAAGCTTCTAGAACCTCAAAACTAGAAGTGGGTGTCATAATCAACTCCTATTGTGCATTGCCGCAGATTCCTTAGAATCGAATCGCCCATATGAACTGGTGATCTATTGCAAAGAATGTCTATTACAAGAAATGTTTTCCTCTCCGGTCTACAAACGCGCATGCAGGAATTGAATTATTTAATCGTGTGGATCCCTTGTTCGGCTCACTCCTTAAATCTCGTTGGAACGAACGCAGTGGAGTGCTGTTGCGAAGCCTGCAACTATTTCTTACTCCTCCAAAATGTGTACGCATTTTTCAGCGTGTCGACGTCTAGGTGGGAAGTGTTAATGAATTCGCTGCTTAAGAAAGATACATCCCAAACATTGAAAAGTCTGTCTGCTACTATATGGTCTGCACGAGATGACGCTTGTCAAGCTCTAATGAATGATTGGGAGCAGGTTTTCGAGGCATTCCATACCATTGCAGAAGATCCCACGCAAAAACCAATAACGCGATCGGAGGCGCAAGGACTAATAAATAGTTTGGACACACTTGAAACCGCGTTTATGACGGTATTCTGGGGATTTATTTTAGAGCGCTTAAATAAGTCCAACAAAATTTTGCAAAGTTTCGACATTGACTTGAGTTCCGTGGTAGGAATTTACGACTCTCTCATCCAACTTATAGCATCACTCAGGGGTGAATTTGACTATTTTGAAGAAAAGGCGAAGAAATTGTCATCGGTCGATTTATACAAAACGGACCTAGGAAGAAAAGAAGGAAATTGCAACACGATGAAACTAGGACCAACGAAGTGGAATTCTCGAGTGGTGAGAATTTTAGGATCAACACCTACCTCGTGATTATTGACAATCTGAGTGCGGAATTGACAAAGAGAAGGGAGGCGTACGTTGCGATCAACGAAAAATTGGAGGTGGTGAACATTTGCGTGCACATTATCCTGAAGATCTAGAGGATACGCTCGTCCCAGAACTGCTACATCTGAAGTCTCACTTCGCAACTCTCGTTCCAAAAATAAAACCAACCAATCCTCTTTCACTAGGCAAATGGTTGCGCGAAGAAAAATTTCACCAGGTGTATCCGATGATCGATATCGCTGTTAGAATGTTTACTTGTACTGCGGCAGCAAATTGTACCGCGGAACGATCATTTTCGTGCTTGAAACGTATCAAATTTTATTTGCGTTCGACGATGACTGAGAAAAGTATTGAAGAGGAAACTTTGCAAAAAATTGATCTGAACGAAATCATCGATAGATTTGCTATTGAAAAAGTCCGCCGTAAAAATGTACATTCATAATGTACATAATGTTATGTACATTCATAAGCGCGAAATGACTTGTGATTTACTTCTTGATTATTTAAAAGATGTATTTTTTGTTTTGTAAATCTTAATCAAAATTAAAAGGAGATTTAATTTATATTTTCAATTATTCAATTTTTAAAATTACAAAAGAGATTTTTATTAAGATAAAAAGGCGGCACTTTGTTGCCTGCCTACGGGCGGCAAATTCGTAAATCCGCCCCTGCCTACACAACAAAGGAAATATATATAAATAAACTCAGTATAAATATTCAAGTGTCGTAAGTCCTTGGGAAAATAGTATAAACAGGATATTACATAAATCCAAACTTTGCAACCTAGTCCCCACTAAGATTAAATCTGTGACATATCGAGGGTTAAACAACACTACCTCGTAAGAAGAAAAAAAATCGAAAATTGGTATTTGTACTCAAATTATTCAGGAAAATCAGAGCCATTTAGTGGTATAATTAGTTCTGTCATATTATTCTAAAAAGTTTTAGATCTATCCGAAAGACTAGAACGCGAGTAATCTTTTTGACTCGAAATAAAGACATAAAAAACAAATAAATATATGGTTTCCCATTACATCCCATGAAGGGACAGGGGAAAGCTTCTCACAATCACTGAGCTGCGCGCTTTCCAGTTTTCACTCACTGATTGGGATCTACAGTTTAACACCGATTCCGAACGGTATTTTGAGAAGCTTTTTCATGGCTAAATACTCGATAGTGTCGCCGTCACTATGCGAGGTGACCGCCGTCGAAAGAAATTTTAAGGTGGTCAGAGCATTGATCGAACCCAGGATCTCATGTACAAGAGGCGTTCACGCTACCCATTTCACCACCGACGGCCACAAATAAAGACATATAAAAACAATAAAATGTGATTTATGTAAAAACGAAAAAAATTCTTACGAGGTACTGTCGGTTAACCCTCGATATATAGCTTTATAGCAGATGTATGATATGTACCCGACCGATACGCTTATCTCGATGAAGCTTAAAGCCCCGAATTCAGTTCTAGCGAAATTTTTGTGAGAAATTTTCTCATATATCTCTAAATGGATATACCTTGCAAATGCATATTTCCTTCATAATTCATCTTTGCACTCCGTTTTATTTTTAACGCATGTGTTATTACTTTTGTTTACTACACTAATCGAAAAGTCAAAATTCCGGTCCCAATCAATTATCAAACAATTGTTTTCGTACGAAATAAATTTAGCATAACAACCCTGTACTTGATAGACAAGGAGATGTGAATATTGATGATTTCGGTAAAGTATTGTTTTGGATGTTATCGCACTGTAGGTGTTGTTGAAACAATTCTCGTTAATTTGAGAATTGCTTATCCCTATAATGTGTGATGATATACCTAAATACTTGTGGCGAAGGGAGCTGATGAGATCCTTAGTGGGCATCGAAATAGCAACATATATTCCCAACCATCCCCCGAAGTAATCAATTTCACTTCTTCTTTTATAAACTGTCTCTATTAAAAACTATTTTTAATGGATAAAATGATCTTGAACCGAATTATGATTGAAAAACTTAAACTTTCGAAGATCGATAAAATAAAAAGAACATCTAAAGAGGTACTTCTTTTATTAAAAGCTAATGTTTTTGTAAGAAAAGGTACTATTTTTAAGATGAAGTACTTTCTGTAAGAAAAAGCCATAAGAGTATGATTTTTTTACAAAAAAGTACACACTTTTTTTTAAGAACAGGTACATTTTAAAGAAGTGGCACTCTTCAGGAAAATGTTAGTTTTTTAAGAAAATTGTCTTATTTCCAGAAAGGCTACTTATCTCAAGAAAATAAAAGAAAAGGTATTATTTTACTTTTAAGAAAATGTACTTTTGAGAAGGAATTTTTGTAAGAAACTGTTTTTTTTAGAGAAGGTAATTTTTTTTAAGAAATGGGTTCCTTTTTAAGAAATGGGAAATTTTTTTAGAATTGGTACTTTTTTCAAGAATAGGCACAATTTTAAGTGTAGGTACTTATCTCAAGAAAAGTTATTTTATTTCACTTTAAAGAAAAGGTAGTTTGTTAAGGAAAGGCAATTTGTTGTAAGAAAATTTGCTTTTTCAGAAAAGGTACTTATTTAAAAAAAAAATGCTTAAGAAAAGGTACTTTTTGTAAGAAAATTTATTTGTTTTAAGCAAAGGTATTTCTTTAAGATAGATAAGATAGGTATTTCTTTCCACCTAGAAAACCTCCCATTAAGCAAGAAATTTCAGAACATATGTGAGACATCTAATTAGTTAATTTATTTCTCAATGATCCAAGCCTTTAGTCTAGACACAAACCAAAGCAAAAGTAAACAATATAGTTGATAATAGTGGGTTGTAGCATAATAGTGTTAAAACAAAAGTTGTTTAATTTTTTTTTTCATTTAGCCCGCATCCCACAACGTGCGATAACGAACTTCGTTCAAAAACAAAAAAAAGTGTAATAAACGTAAACAAAATCTTTAATATGTGCCTTATGCTATTTTATCGGGTAAATAGTTCGTTTTATTTTTAAGCGTATTTCGGGATAGCGAGCGTAATAACAAAATGGTCTCTCATTTATTGTGCTTGAAATAAATTACGCTTTCCGTCCTTGTTTAGGTACTGGTCTCAGAGCTCGCTGAGAGTGTACAGAGAATTACACTGACAGAAAATCATAGCTTTTTTTTTTTTTTAAATCTAGGCCACAGAGAAGAAGAATGTTAATCGGGGGCTCTGTTTAACGCCTTTATAGCCTGTAAGCAGACAACGGTTAAAACTTTACACATTTACAAAAATGTTCTCATCTACAGATAAATCGATTTGCGATCATAGTTATAATCGTTCGGAATCGGTGGAAAACTGTAACTGCCAGTATGTCAAAATGTCGTAAGTAAAGCAAAGGTGAATAAAATACAAAGACGGGGTTATTTTTTATTTGCTAGAAAGATCAAAACGGTTTATTGAAATATCCTTCGATTATCCTTATAACATAAGTACGTGTACATTGTACTCCGTACATCTACAAATATTTGACCTTCATTTCAATTTAATTGCAAATTTTGTTGATTGTTGTTAAATACAATACCCTACATCGATTTCAAATCATTCATTATTAACTCAGAACCAAAAATAAGGAAATCAAATCTAAGGAAAACTCAAAATGTTTTCTAATTGAAATGTTACACTCATAGTATCAATTTTTAAATTTAGGTATATTACTTTGGTACTTTAGGCTTCTACGATTCTGCTACCGATCTAATTAAGATTAATCAATAATAATGTTAATAATATTAATAATAAATTACATTACATTAATTAAGTTAAATACAATACATTATTTGCTAATTTGTTTGTCATTTTGTAAACTCTCCTTCCTCGGCATCGTTTTCGTGGCAAGGATGTGGATGGGGTGTTGGCGCTGGTTGGCCTCTCTCTCTCTCCACCCACCAGATCCGCCGACGTTTAACCTACAAAACAATATTCGTTGATGATATCCTTCTCGCATAGCTCCACAGCTGGTCACTTTTACAAAAACTCTCGAAATGGTTCGTCGAAATTGTTGTTGTCACCCGTGGACTCGCCATAACCATTCATTATGATTGCAGTTTGTTGTTGTTGTTGAAGTGGTGGTGTTTGTTGTTGCTGCTCGTGGGGTTGCTGTTGTGGCATCAGAATCTGATTATGATTCGATATCATAATGTGATGCGGCTGATGATGCATGTGATTAAGTGGCTGATTTTGGATTTGTATCGTGGTTGTTGCTGTTGTCAACGCCTGGGGCGTGGCATTCTGATGATGCTCGGCAGCCAAAAGAGTACAATTGTAGGTGGCGCCATTGGTCAGCGCCGCCACATCGTCGTAGCAGTTGCCCGGCAAAGCAATCAGTCCGTTGCCATTGGTCGCCGCTGTACCATTTAGACCCAGGACATTGGCCTCAACCGCCTCGACACCGTTCACCGCAGATGAGTCGCCAACTCCTCCAACACCACCGGTGCCATTCATTAGGACGCCATTGAATTCTAGGGCAGATTCCTCATTACGTTTGGCCAGTATTATGTGGGTTAAATTGATAATATAGTTCTTGGCCAATGTAAGAGTTTCGATTTTGGAGAGTCTACGCTCCATTTCCACGTGGGGTATAACTTCACGCAAGGACTGTAAGAAAAGATGGGAAAAGACAGTAATATTTTAATTGCAATTTATTATTAGTTTTATGTTAGTTTAGTTAATATTTTATTTTAAATCAAAAACCTAGAGAATTATATTTATTAAAAAAAATTTCCGTGCTGCCAATTTTGGTCCAGTTTTTGTGTGTCTCACTGTAATAGATTGTGTTGAATTCCACGCAATTTCCATTACATGAAAAGGAACTAAACCAAAACCACACGCAAAGGAAAAAGCGTTTGGAGTCCGTTTGGCCCAAAAATATTTATTTTCGACGTATTGTACATCTGCAGTATGTCAAATAATATTAAAAAAATAAATGGTTTCCCATTACATCCCATAAAGAGACTGGGGAGAGCTTCTCACAATCACTGAGCTGTACGTTTTCCAGTTTTCACCCACTGATTGGGACCTACAGTTTTAAACCGATTCCGAACGGTATTTTGAGAAGCTTTTTCATGGCTAAATACTCGAAAGAAATAGCGAAAGAAATTTTAAGGTGGTCTGAGCAGGGATCGAACCCAGGATCTCATGTACAAGAGGGGCGCACACTACCATTGCACCACCGACGGCCATAATATTACAATGTCAAAAACACTATGTGGTATATATTGCACCTTGAATGCCTTATGTATGTTACGCCAAAAAGTATGCCGTGGCAGAAATTTGAAAAGCGACCACATACAAAATCACCACTAGCGATTAATTCGCTAAGAGCCTTCCAGAATAATGTTTTTGTTTGGATGAAACATTTCAACGTTTGCAGGTAACGTTGAGGATACTGTTACAAATTTTCTAATTGTTTTTATTAGCGCTGTTGTACTTCTTATCGTATATTTCGTATATTTATACAACTTTAGCCGTTTCCAGAACTATTCCGTTTTCTCGAAAGTTCGATGTCGACTTAATGGTTAGTGGTGAGATGACATCTGATTTCGATAGTTCCAGAGTGGGCCGCGATATCATCAAACATTCGTGTTGAGTTGGTATGATGCAGGTTTTCAACTTGCAACGACTGCATATTTTTAGGAGTAATTAACATTACGCAATCAAGTTGCAAATTGTTTGTTGACATTCTACTGCTATTTTGACATAAATGTTAGTTAAGCCAAACATGTAAAACATTAATCGCACCAATATTATAAATGTGGTAAATTATAATATTATAAATGTGGGAAGAATTAATTATAAAATTTCAATTTACAGTCGACACATAAAGATTTTCCTTCAAGTTTTTTTTCCCAAAATTTCCCAAATTTACTCTTCATATTCCAAGGTTGTAAGAAGTAATTCTCGGAGGAAATCTTCATTCTGAAATAAACCATTAGACTATCTAAGGGGTATATGCTGGTAATGTAACAAATGAGTGACCTCCTTATGAACATTTTGTCCACCTTTCCCTAAAATTAAGTGCCAAACTCAAGCTTTCTGGAATGCCAATGAATTGGTACATCACAATTCTGATGTTAAAAATTTCATAAATGAAATCAATTTGACATTATTCCACCTTCAAATTTTATCATATCATGCATCGCTAAGTCACATGTCATGCTTGTTCGGCTATTCTCTTAAAAGGTGACATAAAACATCTAGCAGGACAGTACCCGACAGAAAAAGGATCTGGCTCATAACCTGTTACAAAATAACAACCACTAACTACATCCCAATCAACTTGTCACGATTCTGACTGGCGAATTTAACTTTGTGAGGGGGTGAATTGGACCCTTTCTATCATAGAGTAAATTTATAGTAGAGCCGCCATTTGTCTCATCTGACGTTTCCTTTCACACTCTTCGTGATGCGGTCGGTGTGATAGAGAGATGTTTGACGAAAAGTGATATACACCAGGTGGAATTACAATAAATTCTTGCTTTAATTTTTCATGCCATTTTGGTGAAAAACTGTGAAATTTAAATGTGTTTTAAACTTTTTTATTGACTGTTATTGTTAGCATACATTTGTGTTGTATTTAACACATTAATTTTAACACACAAAACGAAATGCCGTTGTTGTTATTTTGTTCGTTGTTTTGAACCATTGCCTCTATCTGGTATTAGTAAAGCAATTCTTTTCAACATCAAGCGTATACATCACACGAGGACAAATGTCAGAAATTTGGTGAGTGAAAGATTTTCTCTACCCATATTTACTCTATGCTTTCTATACTGCCATTCTACAGTTACGTAGCAGGTTCTTCGTTGTCAACTATTTGTGTAGTTCCAAGGCTTGAACTACGTAACTAGTGCTAAAATAAAAATATTTATTATAAATTTTTTGGGTTTAAATTAAATTAACATTAAATACATGTATGAAATAAATCGCTTTATTTTGAATGTACTCATTTTATTATTTTAGATTAAAGTCAGGATGAGACATCAAATCGGACAATTCCTCAAAACGCGGGAGAATCACGAGGAAAGCGGGATAACCGCGTCAAAAGCGCGATAGTTTGCCAGGTTAGTTATGGGTAAATTAAGCCGCCAGGTTGTTGTCTCAACAAGTTTAACACAAGGACGAAATCAATATTCATGGTTTTACACATCACAATACTTCAGGCTTTTGCATTTTCTATCCCATAGAATAACTGATTATTTTTTGTACAGTTGTATACTCAAACTGAGATACCCAGCAAACAAAATGTCCCGAAATAGTTAAGAATTCGGTCCGACTTTCTGCACAACCTTACGAAATCGGAACCGATTTCTGTCAGATTTCGTTACGGAAATCATGTGGTAGGTTTGACACGATGTCGGCAAGATTCGTCGGGAAATTCAAATGTTTTTGAAGATAAATCTTTAAGACATCCGACTGAATTCTTAAATAAAATCCTTGGAAAATTCGGTATATGGGCTTTTTCAAAAATTATCGACATTTTGATATTTTTTTTTCCAAATTTTTTTTTGGATGACACGAATGACGCTTTGATCAAGTGAAGGGTAATATTTTAGCATACCAAAACAGTTCGCGTTAATCATTTATCATGAAACTTATAATCATGAAACTTTTTTAATGCCTATTCAGTTTTATTATCAAGCTTAAAAAAACCTTTCATTTGGTGTCAATCGCGGCGGAATCTATACATAACTGCAGATGTCACAAAGCAAAATGTGTTTGAAGAAAAATGCCGCTGTACCCGCTAAATATGGACCGAATTGAACCATATTTATATATGATCTTTAGTTTACCACCGCACTTCATTTCCAATACTTTACATTGATTTTAAACCACGGATTAATTAAAAAAAAAGCGAAACAAAATCATGAAATTTCGCAAAATTTTTATTTTCTTTATATCATTTTTGCGTTTCAAAATATTTTAACGCCTTCTTGACGTTGAGGTGCCATTTACTAAGAAGTTTAGATCACGCAATACATAAACCAGTTTTAAATAATATTGCAAATGTCAGGCGCGAAAAACTGTCATTTTTGACAAATCTACGCCAATTCTATAAAAGTTTGAGGTCATCGTTCTCAGCAACTAGCAGCCTGACATCGACGTGATATGGCGCAAATTTTAGAAAATTACACCATCTATTAAATACTGTTGACGAAATGCAATTTTCTTGAACGGCACAAAACCGCAATAGAAAAAACTGCGAAAATTGAAAAATCGGAAAATTTTGGTTTCAAAAACGAACCGCTGTACAAATTTTTTTCCAAATAGTATGGACATAACTTTTATAGTGTAAATATCTACTAAGTCTAGTGACTTTATTTTATATCAGTGGGTATCGGAAGTTTAAAACTAAAAGTAGAAAAGTGATGAAATACAAAAAAAAACTCTTGTAAATTTCAAGCCTTTTTTTGAGTTTTTCCATATTTGAGTGCCCATAACTTTTAGAGATAAAGAACTGATGAACTAAAGAAGGCGCTGGCATTCAGATTTCTGACTTTGTATTCTGATTTGGTCATAATTGTAAATAGCAATAGATTATATATTTACGGCCTTATGCATAAAAAGTTAGGAGAGGTTTGAGTTATTTAGAAATTTGTATATACAATTTAGTTAGAGGGCGGATCAATAAGTCCGTGACTTTTTGAACTTCCCTCGAAGTTATATGAAATTCAACACTGCTCCCATCAAATACCACCTGTGAATAGACTGCTGTCAAATTTTGAGCAAGTTCTGTCATTTGCTTTGTGTTTAACAGCTGTTCAAAACATACAACCTAGTGCATTTTTTTTAAAAATGGAAAAAAGTGAATTTCGAGTGTACATTAAACATTATTTTTTGCGAAAAATAACCATCAATCAAACCAAGGAAAAGTTTGATAAATACTATGGGGACTCTGCACCATCGATTTCAATGGAAAAAATTGGTTTACTGACTTCCGTTGTGGTCGCACAAGTACAAATGACGCTGAACGTTCTGGGCGGCCAATTGAGGTCAATACACCCGAAAATTTCGAAAAAATCCACGATATGGTGTTGGACAATCGTAGAGTAAAAGTGCGTGAGATTGTTTATGCCATAGGCATTTCATATGGCAATGTGGTTTCGATTTTAAATGATCAGTTGGGTTTCAGAAAGCTGTCTGCAAGATGGGTGCCGCGTTTGCCCTCAATTGACCATAAACCTAATCGTGTGACAACTTCAAAGGATTGTTTAGAGTTGTTTAACCGCAATTCGAAGGAGTTTTTGCGGCTTTTTGTAACTGTGGATGAAACATGGATCCACTACAACACTCCGGAGACCAAGCAGCAGTCAATGGGTTTCTCCGGGTGAACCGGCTCCGAAGAAGGCCAAGATAAGTTTGTCGGCCCATAAGATGATGGCAACAGCTTTTTGGGATGCACGCGGGATAATCTACATTGATTACCTTCAAAAGGGAAAACAATAATCGGCGAATATTATGCCAACTTATTGGACCGATTTAACGAGGATTTAAAAAAACAAAAAAGTTATTTTTCATCAAGATAATGCACGGGTACCCCCGTGTGTAGTCTCAATGGCAAACTTCCATGAATTGTGCTACGAATTGGTACCTCATCCTCAAGTTTAATTATTTAATTTACACAAAATGCAAACTCACTTGACAAAACTGTTGTCAACAAACTGTTGTCAAATTTAACCAATTCGAGTTTTTTCTCAAAATTTAAAGAATCCCATTAGCCCAATGATGTTGGTGTTGTAAACAAAGATGAAACTTTGAAAACACAGAGTCCTCTACCAGAAATATTTACGAATACGTGCAGTCATTTCTGTGTACCAGTAATTGAATAATCCCTTAGTCCTTTAGCTCCGAAATCGTTAAGAAACTTTGAAAAGTTACTGCACAAGCGAAATATATACTCCGCAGAAATTTCGTTGCGAATTCGAAACGAAGTCTGCAGGATATGTCAAAAGAAAGACAATGCACAGAATTGTCTGACATCAGAAAAAAATCTGTAAATTTGGTTTACTGGGTAGCAATTAGAATCTACATTTTATTGTTCTGAGTGAATGAGATAATGAGAGTGGGAACGGGTATGGAAAATGACACTATTCTTGTTTTCATCTTACTACCTGTTCTACTACCATAGTACAGAAAACTGTCAATTGTCCGGCCTCTCCATTACATTGGGTTAGTTATGAAACTAATGTCCAATATCTAGTAACATTGTCGGTGGTATAAGAGCGAAAACGTAAGTAGTTAACTGAATTACTGTCTACGTAACTGGTGATCTAGTGGCAATAGCTACCAATGAAACTGACGGATATTTATGCACCAAAAAGTACAGTTCACAATTGTAGTTACTGAAGTCTCGCCAATGAAGGACTCGTCAGTCCATCAATAAATCTCAAAGTTCCCCAAATACAGGAGAGGATTTCTCAAATGAAATAGAACATTGGATTTTCTTCGTCTAATAAGATGCATGGAACTCTACTCCAGAACATAGCTTCTACAAAGGCCGCCGATACTCCGTAGAAGCAAGAGTAAACTGGCCCAGAATGTGGAAGCGCGTAAGCGGTGGCAAATGATACTATACCCCCGGATACATCTACTCTAGTAAAATAAACAAATTAAACTCATGGCCAAAAACTTACTTTCAGAGTAGATTTGCTGATCGTTTGGAAGAATTATCCACTCTAAATGAATCCGGGTGCTACAATGTCCCTATGGAATCTCAATTAGAAATTTTTAAAAATTTAATGTGAAAGATGTTATATGTAAATTCAAACCAAATAAATTTTCAGGGAATGGCGTAATTTCTTCCTAGACTCTCAAAGAACTATACAAAGAAGTACTCCCTTTTTGGCTAATTCGCTGCACTTTTTAACTTCAGCGGAATGTTCCGAAAATCACACTGTCACTCAAATTAGGAAAAGCTCCCGAACATTCAAAGTTATTATTTCTGAATAAGCGAATTGTTGTTTATTATTGTTACTCCGCCAGCTAGAAATATAGTTCAGCTGGAGGTTGAATATTTTCCAAATTGGACTTAACAATTTAGAAACAAATTTAAATCTAATATCCGACCTTTCGCATTATATTCAAAAATAAATAATAATAAATAAATATATATAATTAATATATATTACACCAGTTACAGAAACAAGAAATAAATAGGAATGCTGTAACTTTGTATCCACCAAGAGGGGAAATAACCTAAACGAAGGGAAAAGTTTAAAATATACGTAGGAGGAATTGCAGTTCATCGGCACACATTTTCACAACCGATACCGGAAAGCTATTACCTCACTAATTACCACATTTGTCAATAGTTGAAACGTGGGAAGACCGTAAGAAATTGTTCTATTCGTTGTCAATGGAACAATGTCATGAAAAAACATTATCGAGAGAGAGCAGATAATTTCATTACAAGACAACAGTCTGGAGTGAATGACACAACTGGGTTAATAACACTTCCACTATCAGCGATATAAATTTCCTGAATATCCGGAATGATGTTCCGACTGAGACCCTGTTATATCAATTGCCAGGGACAGGAGACTTATCAGGTTTGTGTCAATGTCACCATTGACAGTATCCATGGCATCACTGACCACCAGCGACGATTTCTTCCTTTTGAGTGACCCTTTAGAAGTCAAAAATCCGCCGTTGAAAGAAATATAAGGTGGGCAGAGCTGGGATCGAACACATGTTCTCATGTACAAAAGATGCCCATACTAACCATTGCACCACCGACAGCCGTCGGTTTACTATTCAAACTAAAGAAAATGCTTCCCATAAACTGCTACTATATCTTTATCAATTCATATATTTTAAATCGATATAATTACAACAACATTATAAATTCAGTTCAATATATCAAGCCACTCCCGGTGTACCACAAGATAGGATGGTGTACCACAATATCGGGCCCGATTCACCTCAGTTCTCCGTGTAAACGACGGGGTTGCAATCTGAAGGCTTGGTGATGATTTTAGAAATATCTCAATCATCTGAAGTCATAGTTAATCTTAGTCGCGAAACTTGTCCACCTATAACTCCAAGAAATCCCACAGCTGGTTGATGTAACGTAGCTCGGAAAATATTTTGACGACCGATTCACATGAGAAAAGCATTTACAGACCAAATGGAGGAGTCCTGGCATCCAACTGAATACATTAAATTATTTTATTAACTTCATATTTCAAACAAAGGCAAGTTGAAATATATCAAACGCTCCGTAGTTTGTTACAATCAAGCGAGTACATACTGATCTCAAAACTCGGTAAAACTTTCTCACTGTAAAATAAATCCATTCTACAATGCAAATTGCAAATAGAAATTCATCTAAATTGCTGTCAAATTTAGAAGATTAGACTAGAAGACTGAGAAGAAGAGCAACCCAAAATCTCTTAGTATAAAAATTGTTTAACGCTTCCCGTTGCAAATATTAAAGTCATCGGTGAAATTTTCAGCTTTAAAAATAATTCTTCACGATTTACGGAGATTGTAACAAAAAAATGCTTGAAATTATTGTCGCAGTAACACCACCTCGTCAATGCGCCTTGACTTTCAATCAAATCCAGAAAAGACCCAATGTGAGCATATCAGAATTGTTAGGTATTTTGATACGAAATCAAGAAAATGTTTTCTGTTGCTAATGAACTATTTGGGTAGTTTAATGTTAATGAAATGCTGTAAGTTGGAACAAGAGGTACCGATGTCACAGGTGATCGTCTTGGTAGTTGGTAGAGAATAAAGTGTAATGGAAGAATAAGCTGAAAGTGACTGGAAGTAAATCACGTTTAAACACATCTAAATGACATTTATGGATGCATTTCAATTTGCGTTTCTTTAATGCTAATGTCTTTTAAATTACGTTTGATGCTTGTTTTGCCATCTAAAAGTCAACCTCTATGAGAATCTCCAACTATTCCTGCAACTACGACTTTCAAAGATTTCCGGTCCAAGAAACGCTGTTGCACACTCTTGCTATATTACTCTATGGCGGTTTACTACACGAGCGGTTGACGAATTCGCTAAGGAAGCGTCTAGAACAATCGAGAAATAGATGGCGCCATTACACAAAGAAGGGTACCAATTTTTGATTAGTTTTATTTTTGCCACAAAATACTGCTTTTTCGCCCATCTGCTTCTGACAAAAATTAATTCTGTCCTAATGCGCAATGAGGCAGGTAGGGTTGTGTTAAAGAACACATTCCCAATTGATCGCACCTATAAGAATACAATGCCAATGTAAAGTAACCTTGAAACCGATGATTTTCTACAAAAAGGCGGTGTTGTAGTATCTGATTAAGTGGGTTAATAAAGATATATTTTGATAAAGTAACATTTTGTTTAAATAAATCCACCGATTAAACTAGTAAACCTAAACGATCGCCAATTGCAAATATCTAGAGAACTAGTGAGTAAAACGACTAATCGATCCAAGGACCTAAAATGACCGACAATAAAAAATTATTGACTCAATCCACCGGACAGTGAATGAAACTGGTTCAAACTCGATTACATCGCTGACTATAAAGCAACCAGCACGAGCTATCTTGCAGTCAACTTACAGTATTTACAACTGGCCAATTTAACATTGAGGTGTCGTATGAGGACTTCAAAACGTCAGCATGAACAAAATTCTCACCCAACATTTCATTTTTCTAATTATAATAATTTTAAAAATAATATTTTTGGAACGAAGTTCCATATCGCACGTTGCGGGATGGGGACTAAATGAAAAAAAATAATAAACAACTTTTTTTTAACACTATTATGCTACCACCCAGTATTATCGACTATATTGGGTTGTGTCTCGACTAACATATGTTGGGAAATTTCTTGTTTAATGGGAGCCTGTAACCAATATTTAGTATATATTGTAGTTTTGAACTCAATCAAAAGTAAATTTAGAAAAGAAAAGAACATTTTCTTAAATAAGTGTAATATCTTAAAAAAAGTAAATTTTCTTAGAAAAAATACCTATTCATATTTTTAAACAATGTACCTTTTCTTAAAAAAGAAACCTTATCTTAAAGAAGTACCTTTGCTTAATAAAAGGAAATTTTCATACAAAAAGTACATTTCCTTAAAAAAAGCATTTTTTTTTTAAATAAGTACATTTTCTTACAACAAATTGCATTGTCTTAAAACAGTGTATTTTTTGTGAAACAAAATAACTTTTCTTGAGATAAGTCCTACTCTTAATATGGTACCAATTTTTGAAAATAGACCAATTCTAAAATATTCCCATTTCTTAAAAAAAAAACTTTTCTTCAAGAAAATACCTTCTCTTAAAAAAATAAAGTTTCTTACAAAAATTCCTTTCCTTAAAAAAAGTAAAATAATACCTTTTCTTTTCTTGAGATAAGTAGCCTTTCTGAAAATAAGTTCATTTTAGAATTTCTTACAAAAAGTACCTGGTCTTAAAAAGGTACTTTTTTATAAAAAAAATGCATACTCTTATGGATTTTTCCTACAGAAAGTACTTCTTCTTAAAAAAACTACCTTTTCTAAAAATAACATAAGCTTTTAGTAAAAGAAGTACCTCTCGGGAAAATATAGGACCTTTTCGGGAAAATATAATACATATTCTTACTTTTCTTTAAAAAAATTCATTCTTTAAGAAAAAATTTTAAGAATGTTTATCATTTATTATTTATTAAATTATCGTATTTTTCAACGGGCGCTTTAGGCTTGATGGAACTTGATGGAATATAGCGAAAGGAACTTCGTTCCAACCGGATGTCTCCTGACACCTTATGTAATTTATTTTTTTGACAAAATACACTAGGCGTCGAAACTTCAACGGCTGTTAAAGGACCCTCGTATAAAAAACGTTGGACGTTCTCGCAATCACCTCTTCAATACGCATCGTTTGAGACCCCTACAAAAAATTTTATTCGTACACCCTAACGACCATAATAAATCGTTGACGATATATCGGTGGCAATCCACATCAATTTTTAAGACAACGTGTGCGAATATACGGACGACAATTTCTTTGTGTTTAGTTATATATATTTGTACAAAGTTTTAAATACAATTAGAATTTGTGCCCCAGCGCCAGAAGGCATAGTTTGGGGCAAGTTGGCAAAAATTACACAGGGTGACAAAATAAAGATTTTTTCTGCGGTTTAACTTTTTGGAGTTTGAATTTAGATGTATGAGATAGTGATGTTCTTATCCTATAATTCCCTTTTTTTGAATTGACTCTGGTTCTCGAAATAAACCGCTATTTTAAAAATGAAGGAGGTGTCACCACACATTTTATCATAACTCAAGAACAGTTTGTCCGATTTGGTTAAGTAACAAATTTAAAAATCCGCAGCTAAATTACCTTCAAGTTACACCTACAATGTTTTTTGATAAAGTCAATAGTTTCGAGAATATTCAGAAACTTTTGAAAATATTTTGTTTTTTTAAAATTCATAAAAATTCAAAAAAGTCACAAATGCTATTTTTTAATCTTTAGTTATAAACATAGATATGTTACAAATAAAAGTAGCCATATTTCAATAAAATCGATTAACAAGTTTTGGTTTAATTCACAATTTAGTGATGGTATCTCATTTTGATAAATTTTTTAAATGAATATTAATAACACAAATATTCCATGGCTGTAAAAAACACGACACATAATTATAGGCTTAGATCTTTATCAACATATGCACCAACATTTCCTTACAAACCCCGCCCACCGCATAATCAGTGTTGCCCTGTGTTATTGATCAAATGTACAAATGTATCTTAACCCTTTCACTACCGCATTAAAATGGATGTGGCTAAAATTTTGTTTGTTGGGTTTTTTAATTAATATGGTAAAGAGAAACATCCCGAAAAAGTTTTTTTCCTACCTATGTATGTGGGTGTGGCTGCTTTGTTATGTCCACCTGAGTGGACATGGGTAGTAATGGTAGTCAATTTGACTAAGAGTATGCAATGATTTACAAAAGTAAAAATATAACTTAGACTACGAAATAGGCACGATATCTCGTGTTTAGTTTTATTATTTTATTATTGAATCAAAATAAGTACTGTACATGAAAATTACTAATTATTATTTTAGATGGTAGTTATTATTTTAGATTGCACCGTCGGTGGTGCAATAGGTAGTGTGCGCACCTCTTGTACATGAGATCCTGGGTTCGATCCATAAAAAAAAATTCTTTCGGCGGCGGTCACCTCGCATAGTGACGGCGACACTATCGAGTATTTAGCCATGATAAAGCTTCTAAAAAAAACCGTTCGGAATCGGTGTAAAAACTGTAGGTCCCAATCAGAGCGCACAGGTTGTGAGAAGCTCTCCCCAATCCCTTCATGGGATGTAATGGGAAACGGGGTTTTTTTTTGGTTGTAGAAACAGTCCGATTTTCGGCGAATACATAGGTGTGCCTTACATTTTTCGCAATAAATGAATGTCTTCTGGTTGCATCCTTAAATTTGCATCACATTGCGTTTTATGGTTGGTCAAACTTCAGCAAATGTCCAATTCCATCTAATCTAACATCGGTGGGTGGCTGAGCAAAATATTTGAACCTCTTTGTTGTTTTGGCGAACTGCACACAATCTACATTCTCGTGAGGAGTGGAGTCTTGAATGGGAGACTCAGGCCCACGTGAAGGACGACCACGCTTGTTCCTATTTATGGCACTTGGTGAAATTGTCATTAGTGTGTTTCCGATGATTTTTTTGAAGGCTAGGAGGTCTAGCTGATTTTTGAGTGATATTCCAGTTTTTTCATTATCAGCTCGGTACTCGAGCCAGCTAGCCACTGCCGCCATATAAAAAAATGCATTACCACGCGGAGTGTCCACTTCTTCGATTTGATGAATATGCGATAATACTTAATCATTTGATCTAAAAGATCGACGCCTCCCATTCCTTTGTCATATAGTTTGACAACTTCTGGCCTCTCAACTTCAACAAGCTGTTTGTCCTTTTTGTCATAGCGTTGAACCGTGTCAGATATATCTATGCCAACAAAGTTTGAGGCCAAATATACCGATTTGTTGTCGAACTATTTGGTCACTATTATTTTTTCGTCTCCGCTTATGACTTGTTCGGCATATCCACGCCCCTTTTTGCACATGTCGGAATCTGCCGATAATGGTGGAGTTTTAAATCGGCTTACACGAATTGTGTCTGCCGCTAATATTTTCGTGATTGTATAACTTCCAATAAAGAATATGTAGTAAAAAAATTGTCCGTAAACAATTTGTGACCAATTGCGTCACGTGGAACACGTTTCGTCAGTTCTAGAACAACAGCAGCACTAAAGCCAAATTTTTCCATTAGATTTGGCTCTATTTTAGTGGTTGATCCTTGGTAAGCGATGACATCATAAGGCATACCACTTTTACCGCATAGAACATATACCTTTATGCCCCATGGGCATGGTTTTCCACGAATGTATTGCTTGATCGAAAGACGCCCTTTAAATGGAATAATTTGTTCATCCACACACAACGATTCTTCTAACTTATGTTCCAATAAACGCTGTCTTACTGCATTCATTATAGGTCGTACTCGATAAAATTTATCGTTATTATCTGGGGTCATCTGCGTGTCTATCAAATGTAGATGAGATCGAATAGCGTATAACCGATTACGTGGCATGGTATCTGCAAACATTGGTAGATCAAGACCTTTTTCCCAGAACATTGATATACGTGGAAATTTTAAATGGGCAAACCAAAAAACGCACGAATTTCTGCAGCATTAGTTGGCTAGAACTTTGACTATTGTTGCGTACTATAAAGGTTAGTAAAATGAGCGACGCCTTGAAAAAATTGTGTCGGAAAATATGTTTCCAAGTATTGAAACGGAGTTCTGACCTCCTCAATCGAATCTTTAGATCTCTCAAATGCTGGGTTGAATATTCGGTCATTATTACGAGCTCGTCGCCACTTGATGGAGTTCTTGTCAGATATTTTTTATTTGCTTCATGGGACTCATCCAATTCTTTCGTGTGTTTCGGATAACGTCTTTGCTGCGCCGGACGATCTTAGGACTCGCACCGAAAATAAGGTACTTAAAGGGACATCGTCTTCGTGCAATCCGAATAATGTTTCACTTCCACCATCCTTTCGAGTTGAATGTGGGCTAAATATTCTACTGGAAATGCTATTATTTTGACCTAACGGTTATCCGGAATCATCCTCAATGACATCGGATTCTCCGTCATCAGAATCTCCTCCAACTCGTTTAGTTATAGAATTTCCAAATAATTCAACTTCATCGTCATCAAACTCATCTTCAATTTCAGAAAAGTTATCCAAAAAGTAGCACAACTCTTGGTTAGTAAGTGTTTTACGCTTTGCCATTGTAACCTGTATAAGCAAAAATTATCAACAATTTTACAACGTATGGCTACTGATGTCCATTACATGGGACATGCACATTTCATATGCTGCTGCACTTACCTTTGGCCAAATCACTCTTATTTTTATTTTAATATATGAAAGAACTCTCGATTATGTTGGGAAAAATCACCGATATAGTACTATGAACAGATCTTAAAAATTAATTATAAATATAAATTGAATATATGGGCATTTCCACAGAAAGTACCTCCCTATGTCGCATCACGTCACCATCGTAAATTGTTTATAATTTAGGACCATGAAGTTAGATTGTTTTCTATTCTTTCACTAAATACAGAATGTAAGAAGCTCTATATTTAGTAACAGATGAGAAAACAATCTAACTAACTGGTCTTAAAATAGAAGCATTTAACGAGGGTGACGTGATGTAACAAAAGGTGGATCTTTCTGTGGAAATACCTACACACAAAATTCAGCGTGTTTCATAATATATTTAAATTTGAAATAGTATAAAACAAAGAAAATTTAAAGTTTTTAAAACAAGTAAATAAAAGATTTTAACCTGGCGTTTACACGGGACAGTTTTGCTCCGACAGTAGCAATATATTCACACATTTTTACTACCACATTTACAATTCTCTCACTTGCCTCGCAACTGTCTCGGATTTTTCACCGACAGTAACTTCGGCAAGAGATTTGACATAAGCGGCCAGACAATGGCTGAACTAGTAAAGGTTGGCGCAATAGAACAACTGATTTTACTTTCTTATGACTCCATCTGTTAAATTCAGTGTATTTTGTTGTTGTACTTTTTTGTTTATTGTGTTCGTTCATGTTGAATTTGATGATTAGTCATGAAACAAAAAACAAATGCCTGTTGTTGGTTCACACAATTACAAAAAATCCTACTGCGTCAACCTCCTACTAGTTCAGCCATCGGCCATATCGGTGACGTTTCGTAGTAATTTGAGAAAAAGCAAAACATCGCAAACGACTTTACAAATTGGAAAATATATTTGTATTTGAAAATGTTGATAATTTTTATTGAAATATTGTTTGACAATACAAACATATAAACATGAATACATGCAGAGTACATCAGTTCCATTGTACTTTGGAGAAGTAAGACAAAACACAATGGCAAAAGAGCGAAGAAATAAAAAAATCAGAGCACGAAATTTAACGAAACGACACTGTCGGCGGTTGCTTAAAACTGTACTGTCTTTATAACTGGCTGGACGTGTACGTCACACAACCAATTTTTGTCTTTGTGACAACTAATACATATTCTCCACTATCTTGTCTCAAACTGTCCCGTGTAAACGCACCGTAAGTCAGAACCCAATGTGCACAAAAACGGATGCGGATCCGATTCGAACTCGTAACGAGCCCGTAAAATCATAAAAAAGCGAAATGTAAGTTCTCGTTACGAGTTCGTAAAAACATAAAAAAGCGAATCAGTGAAATTGCGATTTGGCGGATTCGCCTCGAACTCGTTACGTGTCCGTAAAAACATAAAAAAGCGAATCAGTGAAATTGTGATATGTAGGATCCGTCTCGAATCCGATAGGGTCCCAAAAAAGAGAAAAAGATAAGAAATTGCGATTTCCAAAGGTAATATTATAAGGGCCATCCAATAGTGTCAATAGAGCTGTATTTCTAAAGGAATCAAACATACCAACTAAATTAAATTTCAAATTTAGATAAAATTCACGTGTAAAACATTAAAAACTTAAATGTCCAATAACTAGAATTAAATAGACAGAAATTCCTCTTACAGTATTTTTCGATGATTTTTGAATTTTTTAAATAAAATCAATAGTTAAAAAAACTTTATTATCAATTAATACAAATGCTTTCAAAGTTTATAATAAAAATCGAAAAGGTAAATACTTCATAAGCTTAAAGTATGAGATTCATTTTCAATCTTTGGATGACTACATCGAACACAACATAGATATGTATGTATCGATTTCATAGATTCTATATGAAATATAAATTACCAACGCTTTTAAAAGAATTCGGTAATCTTAGATTGCTTATTTTTCAAAGAAGCTTTAATAAGAAATGATTCTAATTTTTCAAAAAACAAGTTTTGCTCATTTTCGTTGACAGAACAAAAATTTCTTATAATTTCAATGGAATCTAAAACTTCTTTTGAAGAAATTTTTGTTTGTTGGCAATGAAAAACTTCAGCAGCAGAATCATAGGGATCTTCATCATCAAAATTATTAAGATATTCTTCACCAGATTTGTCCAAAGCCACTTCGTCCAAAATATCAGCATCACTCAAGACTCCCTGACAAATAAGCTCATCATCACAATGTTGATATTCTGAGGAAAACGTCATAACTTCGCTTACACAATCTTCCTCCACTTCAATCTCATGAATATCCCTATTATTGTTAAAACCTGCCTGAAGACACGAAACATAAAATTATTTACATATGTATAATTTCTGAATAAAAAGTAATTTTATAAATGAAAAAGTACCTTTTTGAAACAGTTTTTAATACATTCAGACTTTACTAACCACCAGGCTTTACTAACCAACTAGTGTTGTTAAGTAATTCACCATACATAGAAGTATACATATTTTTTCAATCAAATTTTGACATTTGTAAAAGTTGCCAGATATGCAAATAAAAAAAGATTGCCAGGTAGCCAAAAAAAACGATTTTCCGATGAATTCCGCTCTTAAAGTTGAGGCCACTGACTGCAAATTTCGGTAGTAAATTTTAATAATTTCGACTCGTTGTTGGCTCGCATATCTTTCCATGATGAAATGGCAAACCTTACTGAAGAGAAATGTCAAAAGAGTGGGAAAAAATATGGCGTCGTTTGCTGTCCCTATCGATTTACTTTTGTAGCGTCTCTGTTGAAAACCCCTTTATTTGTAAAACCCTGATATTGGTAGGATTTTTGGGTAAATATCTTTAAACACTGAAATAGTTGAGTAACTTGCTGGTAATTTGTATACAATTTTTAAAGCTTTATTCTGCATTCAATTTAGTGATTCCAATGAACTGGTATTCTTGTTATACTTATGTATAGTCTATTGCCATTTAATTGAAATGGGAATGTATTAAGGACTGATATAAAATTAATTTCGTTTTCCTATCTAGCTTATTTTTCACTTTGAACAGGATATCAACTGCTTGCGCTATTTTTTCTCTATATGCTGTATCCCATGAAAAGTGGCTTTGGAGGATAACACCCACATATTTTACGGAGTTACTTTCCACAATAGACTTTCCATCAATGTATACATATGGGACTGACCGTCGAGTTGGAAAGTTTCTGATAGCCATTCACTTGGGAGTGCCCAAAAATGATTCCTTCATTAGGCAGTCCAAGCAGTTCACTACTTCCACGCAGTACGTCCTGGGCAATGGCTTTATCGGAAAACTCCGTTAGCTAGCTAGACTGAGAAGGCGAAACAAATGAGCAGCCGGATTGGCTATGCGGTCACTGATATACCTCAGGTTTAGTAGGTGATTGATGTCACTGAAGCTCATCGGACATATTCTTTTGCCCTTAGAAGGCGGATGAGCCAAACATACGGGTCGGATAGAAAATCCAGGTTCGACATATTGCATCCTGGTCAGCGTCTGATCCATAATGGGCGGCTGCAATCAAATATCCTGGCAGTAGGTAAAATGCAAAAACCCGGTGGAGTGGGTTTGGCTCCCGCCTCTGTTCATAATTAGCAGTGGAAATAAAACAGTGCAACACGAAAAAAAAACCATATACGGACACCACTACGTGATAAAAGACTAAAAAAAAAAAGACCCGTGTCTCCCAATTTTTCCCAAAGTCATGCACTTTTTTTTTATGGGCCGCCAAAGATTTGGGGCCTCGGTATCATTTTCGTAAAAATGTGATCATTTTCTCAGGCTCATATCTTGGAAACCGTTCAGAAACTTTGGAAACTCTCTCAGGCAAAGTTATAGCTCTTGTCATAAAGAACAAAAATTGCGAACATATAAAATCAAAAAAACTTCACCTTCCAGATCAAAATCGCAAAAAACTTAAAAAAATTCGATTTTTTTTTACCTTTTTTGCCGTGTTCAGGTCCATAGGTAGCAAACCGTTCAAAATTCAAGGAAATAATCAACTACAAAAATTTACCTATGATCTCAATAAACAAATTTCTAGAACATATAAACTTCCTAGAGATGATTCTTAACACTGTTTAGGTAGCACGCAAAAGTGAAAAATTTGCCGAAAATTTTTTAATTTCATTTTTTTTTACCTTTTACCTATCACGCGATCATGCACCGACAGCAGCAGCACAGGCAATGCAGTAAGCTCAGCACACGCAACAAGGGACGCAGCACACAATATAAAAGCGACACGACGCTCACATCGAGGCATTACACAGCGCGACGTCAACGAGAGCTCAGCGGTGAAGTGAAAGTAAAAAAAGTGAAAGTGCTACAGTATAATTCGCACACAACATTGGCAACTGACAATTTCAATATGCAGTGTGAAAATATTGATTTATTTTGCTACGTTTGCGGTCATCAAACCAGAAAAAAAAACATCTACAAGATTTCAGAAGGAAAAGAATCTTTTAACTAGTGAATTCAAAAGAGCATATACATTGTTTTTCGACGAAGTGGACTTGACCGGTGAAAATTACACACCTAATACAGTGTGTCGCCAATGTTATAACAATCTCATGGCATGGTTGAGTGGAGGCAGAGGTACTATGAAGTATTGTAAGCCGGTAAACTGGATTAATCGCCCAGGTGATCATGATGCAACCAGTTGCTATGCATGCGTAAATTACACATGTCGTCTAAATCGACATTCTGAGAAGAACAAAATTTATAAAGCAACTGCAACAGCCACACTACCAGTGCTTGCTCCTGAAAATTTTGTATCACCAAGGCCGCCAACTCCAGATCGTACTACAGAATTTACAGCAAGTGGTGTTACTTATGAAGATCCATTTGATACCGATTATGAGCCCCAACAGGGAAGAGATGGACCACAACTAATAACACAAATGGAAATGGATTTCATTGTGGCCATATTGGGATTATCGCAGCGACTTGCAATATTTATGACAGCTTTTTTAAAGCAAAGAAAACTCACACATGCTAATGTTAACTCTACGGCGTACCGCAAACGACAAGCTGAATTTCAGATGCTCTACACTCTAAATGATGACAATTCGTTCGCTTACTGCAACGATATAAAAGCTTTGGTGGTAAAAATGGGAATGAACTACATCGCTAGTGAGTGGAGATTATTTATTGATGGTTCTGTTTCAAGCTTGAAAGCAGTGTTGTTGCATGAGTCGAACCGAAAACCTTCCATTCCGCTAGCAATGGGTATCAACATGAAAGAAAGCTATGAAACATTGAAAGATATAATGGAAATAAACAAATATTACGAAAATAAATGGAAGATTTGCTGTGATTTGAAGGTCATCAACATTTTGCAAGGGATCATCGATAAGGACGGCTTCCAAAAATTCTTTTGTTTTCTTTGTAATTGGGATTCACGCTCACCTCTGAATCAATTCCAATGTAACTCGTGGAGGCCAAGAAGAAGTGTGGATGAACAAATACAACAACATAGACTGAAGAATGCACCTTTAATTGACAATACTCAAGACATCTTGCTGCCACCGCTCCACATAAAATTGGGAATTGTTAAAAAATTCATCGAAGTGGCCGTTGTAAATTGTCCAAACGCATTCGACTATTTGAAAAGCGTTTTCCCAAAGCGTAGCGATGACAAAATTAAAAAAGGTATTGTAGTAAATTTAAAACGAATTTTTGTTCACCTAATTGTACTATTTACATTATGTTAATGTTTTCTTTTCTGTCTTTATTTTTTGTTTTCATTTAACAGGCGTACTTAATGGCCCTGACATTAGAAAGCTATTCAAGAGCAACTTTGATTCATCGCTTGATGAAAATCATTCAATGGCATGGATTTACCTTCAGCGTGTATGCACCAGAGTCTTGGGAGGGGATCGAGACGCGGAACCGGAAGCAAGAGAATGGGTGAAACAAATGCTGCATTATTTTGAGATAATCGGCGCATCGATGACATTAAAGCTGCACTTTCTTCATTTTCATTTTGACGATTTTATCAAACAACTCCCTACCGAATCCGATGAGCAAGGAGAACGGTTTCACCAAACCACAATGCCCATGGAAAAACGGTACAAAGGCAAAAACCTCGACGCATTGCTTGCAGAGGTATGTTGGTGGAGTCACAAGATCACCCTGTATGATGTTAATGAAGTATTTGAAGAAGAAAGAGCTGATGATGGAGGGCAGTCTGGAAGCAACGTGCCTGTGGACACCATAATTGCTGAATCAGAGTCAGATTCGGACGATTCGAACGACGATTTGGATCCACAACTTAAGAGAGCACGATTTGCAAGTCCAGGGCCATCAACATTATAAACATAATACGAATACTTTTTTTTAATATTTTTGTAATAGATAGCATAGTATCTCAATGTTGAAGTAAATAAAAAACAAATGAAATTAAAAAACGGTGTTAAGAATAATTCCCAGGAAGTTTATATGTTCTAGAAATTTGTTTATTGAGATCTTAGGTAAATTTTTGTAGTTGATTGTTTCCTTGAATTTTGAACGGTTTGCTACCTATGGACCTGAACACGGGAAAAAAGGTAAAAAAAATCGAATTTTTTTAAGTTTTTTTTCGATTTTGATCTGGAAGGTGAAGTTTTTTTTGTGTTCGCAATTTTTGTTCTTTATGACAAGAGCTACAACTTTGCCTCAGAGAGTAAATCGAAATTCTGAACGGTTTGCAAGATATGAGCCTGAGAAAATGATCACATTTTTACGAAAATGATACCGAGGCCCCAAATCTTTGGCGGCCCATAAAAAAAAAGTGCATGACTTTGGGAAAAATTGGGAAACACGGGTCTTTTTTTTAGTCTTTTATCACGTAGTGGTGTCCGTATATGGTTATTTTGCCATGACTTAAAAAATTACACACAGTGTAATTGAACTAAAACTAAAACATAAAAACCCGCTTTTGGTTGACGACACCATCAAACGTTATAAGGACCACGATTTAGGGATAATCACTTGGAATGTTACAACTCTATATAGATCCGGTGCAAGCATCCAATTGGCAGATGTCCTCGAAAGTTATAAGGCTGACATTACCGCAATCCAGGAAATGCGATGGACAGGACATGCCTGCACAAGGAAAGAAACTGCGACATATACGAGGCGGCTAACAAAATATAGCTTAATAGAGTAAAAAAAACTAAACAACAAATGTTTTAATTTTATATCTTTATTCTTCATCTCTTTATATTTTTTCAACGTAATCGCCATTTATTTCGATACATTTTAGAAGTCGATAAATCCACCTTGAAAAGAGTCTTCAAAATCGGCTTTTTGGAGTTTTGCAATTTTATCATTGACCGAATTTATCATCTCATCATTGCTGTTGAAGACTTTTCCTCGCAAATTTTTTTTATTTTTGGAAATAACCAGAAGTCACAAGGTGCTAGATCTGGGGAATAAGCTGCTCGTCGAATTTTTTCGATGCCTGACAGCGCAATAAAGTCGCTTGTCATGATGCAAAAGGTATCGGCGAAGTTCCTTTTATTGGCGTTTTCCCCAATAAACTTTGGAATACTTCTGGTAAGCAAGTTTCAGTATACCACTTGGCAGTTACCGTCTGACCTTTTTCCAAAGGAATAGCAGCTACAACTTTCTCTCTGGTGACATATTTACTTCTGTTGCTTTGCTTTAACGGGTGGATTTGCATCTTCTGGGCTCCATACCATGCTATGTTTTTTGGTTTCAGGATCGTACTTGTAAAACCATGCTTCATCACCTGTTACAATTTTCTGAAACGTGGAAACTTTCCGTTTTTGAATTTGTCAAGAAAATATTGAGCAAAATGCACACGTGCCTCTTTTTGAGCTTCAGTTAAAATTCTAGGAACCCATCGTGCAGATTTTTTCGTGTACCCAAAATTATTTTTTAAAATTCGCGATACAGCCATGGCATTCAAGCCCAGTTCTTCAGCAATCATTTCCTGGGTTAATATTGGATCTTCGTCAATTTTAGACTTCACCAGCGCTACACTTACATCGTCAGTCGCAGATTTTGGACGGCCTTCTCGAGGTTCGTCGTCCACAGAAAAATGACCGGTGTGGAATCTCCGCAACTACTAGAATAGCAAACCGAATTTCTTGCCGCGTTGGCACAGGGATATCCACTAACACTGCTTCCCTAATTTTACATTTTCTTGTCTCCATTTTGACAGGTCTTTGTGAAAATTAGAGTGATATATCGTAAGATTATAACAAAGAGTATGTAATTTATGATTTGTTAAAAACTTCTAATATGACAGCAACTAAGCGAACTTTTGTTAGCCCCCCCGTACTACAGTTGCCTTGAGAAACAACAGGAATTTGGTTGCGGATTTGTAGTTGGCAAAGGACTGCGATATCTAGTCTCTAGGTTCAATCCTGTGAGTGCACGTCTAGCCACAATCCGCATAAAAGCGAAATATTTTTATATTTCCCCAATTTGTGTGCATGCCCCGACAGAAGAGAAAGATGATGCAGCCAAAGACATATTCTATGAGCTCCTGGAGGAAACGTATGACCGCTGCTCTGGCCATGGCATTGAGATTGTACTAGGAGATTTTAATGCTAAAGTAGACAGGGAACATGTGTTTCATCCAACTATTTGCAATTTCAGTCTACATGTTGACAGTTCCGACAACGGTATGAGACTGACTGGCTTTGCGGCGGCAAAAAAATGATCATTAGTGGTACAAGATTCCAGCATAAAGACATCCATAAGGCAACTTGGGTATCCCCTGATCAAAGAACGAAGAACCAAATTATTCACGTGGTAATTGATGGAATGCACTCGTCCAGTGAAATGGACTTACGAGTGATCAGAGGAGCTAACATCGATTCTGATCCCTACATGGCAGCAGTAACAAACCATGGTACGATGAAGTGTCGCAATGAAAATGATGAAAAGAACGCTGCACGCATGTCAATGCTTCAGCCAACTCCAATGCGAGCTGCAACTGAGCGGTATAGAGGGAAAAGAAAGGTGGTAAACCGTATCTTTAGGCGTTACATACGGCAGTGAAGAAAGCGGGTGAGTGAGAAAATAGAGACATACAGAAGGAAGAACGAAGGCCGAAAATTCTATCGAAAATTAAAAACGGAACCAATGGACATGGCCTCTCTTCTGCAAAGACAATGACGGAAATCTCATCGCAGATGTGCGGAGCAGGAGAGATCATTTCTCCACGCTACTGATACTTGAGATATCCAATGACGATGAGACAATCTGCCAGAATTTTGACGACTACGTCAGTGGCCCCTCCTAACCGGCTTAAGAACAACAAAGCCGCAGGGGCTGATGGATTTCCGGCGGAGCTGTGTAAGGCTGGCGGCGATGAGCTGATAAGGAGCATATATATTTAAAAAAGGTGACCCGAGTCTCTGTGCCAACTACCGTGGAATAAACCTTTTATCCATAACATATAAGGTTCTATCAAGTATAATGTGCGAAAGACTAGAACAAATTATCGCTGACCTGATTGGACCATACCAGTGTAGCTTTAGGCCTCGAAAATATACAACCGACCAGATTTTCACGCTACGCCAAATCCTCCCTATCATCTATTTGTCGATTATAAGGCGGCCATCGATAGCCCGATACGGGAGAAACTATACGAAGCCCAGTCTGAGCTTGGTATTCCTGGAAAATTCGTACGCCTTTGCAGGATGACCATCTTGCTCGCGTATGGTGATGATATAGATATCATTGGGCTCACTTTGACACAATTGAGAAGTAGGCAGCAAAAGTGGGTCTGACTGTGAATGAGAACAATACAAAATTACTGGTTTCAACAAGCAGGGCCTCCACGCGATTAGACCAAAGCGTGAGTGTTGATAACCGTTATAATTTCGAGGTGGTGGACGAATTTATATACCTCGGACCTCCCGTAAACAAAAACAACAACGACAGCCTTGAGATCCACGGAGAATTATGCTTGCGAATAGATGTTATTTTGGGCTAAGCAAGCATTTTAGAGATAAAGCCCTCTCTCGAGCAACAAAAGTCCAGCTGTACCAGACTCTTATACGTCCTGCCTTGCTGTGTGGCGCAGAATCCTTGGCCTTATCGCAAGCAGACGAAACATCTGTAGGGGTCTTCGAGAGAAAAATACTCCCACAAATTTATGGCCCTATAGTGTATACCGTCGAGTATACGCTGACTAGGCCATCTCAGTAGAATGGATGAAGACGAACCAGCACGAAGGGTTTTCGAAACCGAACTCGAAGACGAAAAATAGGAAGACCAAGACTCCGCTAGTTGACGAATCACTACGTACACTTGGTATTGCCAACTGGAGAGATATGGCAAATGATCGAAGTGGTTGGCGAAATGTGTTATCTTCGTTTTGTAATGTCCCTGACCCCCGAGGTTGTTCGTGACCGGATAAGTAAGTAAGTATACACTAAAATTGTTGATTATATTTGCAGGACGTGGTCGAAAACGGAATAGCTTTGTTTTATCTGGATTAAGATACAATCGGTTTAACCGCGAAAATTCAAATAATAACGAAGCATATATTTCAATATGAACTCTCAGGATCTCATCGTACTTATAGGGATAAAATAAACAACCCCCAGATTCTTTAAATCATTTAAATACACTGAAAGGAAAACCATCATCACAGGGATGAAAATGTTCATCATCCAAATAACTTTTATCATCGAAAGTGAGGTGGAGTACAGTTTGATCTCCGCTATGAAAATGTGTTCGTCAACTTCAAATTGTTCGATTGGTTGCTGCAATGAATTTGCTTCATTATTGCAACGAATTTGTTTCGTTGATGCAATGAATTCGTTTCATTGCTGGAATGAATTTGTTTCATTTTTGCAATGCATAAATATCGTTCTTGCAATGAATTTGTTTCATTATAGCAATGAATTTGCTTGATTGCTGCAACGAATTTGTTTTATTGTCATTGTTGAAATGAATTTGTTTCATTACTACAATGATTTTGTTTCATTGCTGCAATGAATTTTTTGAAGTGTGTTAGAAATAATTTATTGACAATTGTACATAAATACACTGTTAGTATTACATTGCAGGTGTTTTGATAAAAATTTTTTGAAGTTTTGTTTCGAAAACTGCTCTCAATTTTATAAATATATCAAATTCATATCATGTTGACATCATACTCGTCTGGAGAAGATTGTGGTAGTCGAGGGGTTGAGTGTTATTATGGCCGTCGTATTCAGGTCCTGCAATTAAAAACAAATATGAGGAATTTATTATCTGGATTTCTATTTATCCGGATGTACATTTCTATGTCTGTACTTACCATGAACATAAGCACCACTCCTTTAACATAGAACTGCATCATTGTTTTCTTAAGTCATGCAATTGTTGTTGTGTTGAGGGTACTGTCATTGAATTGTAGCGCCAAATCTCCCCCTCATTAATACAGCGATCGCTCTATATAACACATATTTATTTGTGCTGCTATTTCGCTTCCAAAAAAAAATTTTGCATTTCAGTCCAATAGTCATAGCTTTGGCACGGGCTTCGTTTAGGTAATTTTGGAAAGGTAAGAGGTAGGGCTAACTTTTAAGAGAAAAAAAAAAGTTACCTGCCATCTAGCTGAGCAAATTGATGTTATGTGCACATTCTTGTCATTTTTTTAAACGTCTGTATCTCGGCGATTTTACTTTTTAAAATTTTTTGATTCTGAAAGGTCTCCCAAAGACCTTTCCAACAAGCCCACAAACAAACAAAAACTGACCACTGGTTCAGAACTTAGCAATTTTACCCTAGTATCCTCTGACCCCCAATCCGAAAATTTTCAAACCGCTACCATTTCGCCCCCTCGCATTTTCGGGGATGGTCGTAGATGGACATATTTACATGAAATGAGCCAAGAAATTCACTGGTGAAATTTGTCCAGTCGTGACTAAACCACCCTGTATATGTAGCTTTCGATTTTTTAATTTCCACATACTGCTTCGGTGTCTAAAACATTTTTAAACAGTAGAAGTTCACGTCCTTGAACTCCATAGTTAAATAATTTCGGTGGCAGAATATTAGGGTCAACCAAGTCAAATGCCTCAGTACAATCGAAAAATATTCCTGCAACTCCACAATAACTGTCTTCTAAACCCTAACATAGACACTTCAAAATATTTAATACTGTTCCCTGAATACTGCATCCTTTCTTGCAACCATTTTGATAATGGAATATTAGGCTATTATCGTACATATTATCAAAATATGTTTGTAATTTATTGTATGGTATCTTCTCAAATAGTTTACCTATCCACTGCAGAAAGAAGAGCAATTGGACTATACTTGCTCATGAAAGTTGCATCGACTCCTTTAGGTATTGGAACTCTTCTTCATGTATTTAAACATCCGGATATATCGAAGTAATAATCATGTTATTAAAAATATTTAATTTAATTTATTTAAATTTTATATTTCCGTAAAATAAGAATATATCTTGTAATTAAAGTACAGAAATTAATTAATATCAACGAGTTCACAGAGTTTCAAAATAAGCCAATGAGAGACAAAAAACTTAAATGAAAAAATTATAAATATATATTGAAATTTATGGCGTTCATTTTCTAACAAATAATAGGGGTGTTTTTTTCGTAACCTATATAAGTTAACATCAACTGTTACGAAAAAAACGCATACACGTTGAGTATAATCAACTTGGCTTCATCAGATAATTATTTATTTTTATTTGTCAATTTGTTTATTTAAAAGTCAAAGAGAAAATAAAATTCTAAAGAATACAGTGTAATATATGAGGTGGTTATACTGCATCGACACTACAATAGACTTTTTCTCATTTGAATTATTGCATTGAAAAATAGATGTTTGGTTAAACGAAATCTCCAAATATGAGGCTACGATTGCCATATTGTGGTATCGCTGTATTCAATAATAAATCAGGCATCGTAAACGAACATTCATAGCCCAAAATATTCGACTCGAGAGCACGTGCAAAAATAAAGCAAAAAACGCACGCGTCCCCGAGCTAGCCGTGTGCTCTCCTTTATATAGGCTTCTTCGCGCTCTTGTAGGTTTTAAATTAGTAAAACGAGGAGCTTGGGAACAGATGTCGTATCGCAAGCGATGTATAAAAAGCTATTGTGTTGTGGTATAAGAAATTGGCTTCAGGTAGTGAATATGGATCGGATTATTCACCATAATTTGTTCGAAAAGTACATAAAATTTACCACAAAGTACATAAAATGTACCAGAAACTACATACTTATACAATATTTATTTAACGTAGTATGTTCCTTTAAAGTGCATAAATTGTACCGTAAAATACATATAAAAATTTATCACAAAATGTACCACAAGTACTTAAAAGTCAATTGTACTAAAACTTCACCCAAAGTACTTAAAGTGTAGTGAAAGTACTACAATGTGTACCAAAAGACATACGGATACCAAAATGTGTACCAAAACGTGCATAAAGTATACCATAAAAATGCATAAGGTGCAGTAAGCAGACAGAACCGAATGTGTTCTTGCGAGTCATGGGAAGATATCGGTTAAAGTAGATACATTTTGAGAATCGAAGTATTCCTCGGCTTTATTTGTACACTTCACTTCCTTGTGGTTCTGCTTTAGAAGTTGTTTGTCTCCAGTATTGACTTGGAATTATTCTTCCTGAAGAAGAAAAAAATCAACAATATATTATTCAACTTTTTAAAAATGTTTATTAAAAAATTATCTACCCCTAATATTTACATCAGAATTTTCGAAACGTCGTGGAAATATAAGAAAAGGAATGACATAAATTCTGTATTTTCCATACAACACACTCGAACTTGGTAACACTTTTATCGGGGTTATTCTCAACTTCTAAAATTATACATGTTAACGTGCAGGTTTTCAATTTGTATGAGATAACCTGTATAAGTTACGAAAAAAACGGCCCTAATGTTGCCCTTGGATGAGGCAACATTTGCTTGCTTATACGCTTGCTTATATATTCGCTTGTTTTCTATGAAGCACTTACCGAAGACTTAGCGAGAACTTAGCGACGCGATTCATTTTCGCTAAATTTAAAAAAAAATGTTGCCATCTTTTCTTTAAAACGCTGTTTATTTTTCAACTTAGCAAGCGATAATCGCTTGTTTGTAACCAAAACACGACTATTGTTGTTCTCGCTTAACTGAAAATGCAACCACTTTGTGTGAGAAGATAAGCGATTTTAACTGGAGCCGCTTAAATTAGCTTAGCGCCCCACACAAAAGGTAGACAAATTAGCTTAGCAAGGACAACGAACACTTACAAAAAAAAAATATGAATCCTGTGTTAGATAACACGGGCGAATAGGTCAGACGTAGAATACGTTAGTCATTTTGCAATTAAAATATATGAATTAAATATAATTTTTGATAAATGATTTAAATCTATCAAATTTATCTTTAATTTTTATGTTAAAAATTTAGGATAGTTTTTAACAAAATTTGGGTACACTTTATATTAATTCGATGCACTTTTGAAAACAAGTGTAAATACTGCATGTGGCAACACTGGTTCTGTAATGTTCACATAAAACATGCATTGTCATTATACTTCTTCTCTTTCCCACACTGGTTCTGTGATGAACACACAGATAATCGTACTGCTCTTACACATGATGTTATAATACATAAAATACAAAGCATATGAAAATTAATACAAAATTTGAAGGAGTTAAATTTTGATTTACTTATAGAATCAAAAATATTATATGTAGCAATATGATTATTTAAATACAAATCAAAAGAAGACATATTAAATATGTTACGACCATACTTGAATTTTTTTCAATGCATGCATAAAGTATTAAAAACTTATAATGAAAGTGACAAACATTTTCTCAAAATTTTGTGCTCCAGATCAACACCCCTACCTTACCGTATAACGTATTCTACGTTAAAAACAGCAGACAGTCCCTGCAGGCTGTGTCAGAGACACGGCCATTAAGTTTAACGTAGAATACGCCATCCGATAAGACAGAAAACATATATAACAATAAATGATAAACGTCAACTGTCGGCTGCTGTCATACAGCATCAAGCAGCATTGTTATTTTGCTTACTTTCATTTAAAATAAAAATGTATGAATTAATTTTTTCATATATTTTTTATAATTATATATCCATGTTAAATTCAAATTCACATTTAACATTCTGTTTCACTTAAATACGTAAGTAAATATACGAAATTTCAATATTTCATCAATCAAAACAACAGCCGAAGGTTTGTGTCCACACTGAAACAGCAGCATAGTTTGTGTTCACGCTACTCAAACACTCAGCCAAACACCACACATATGTTTCAGTGTATGAGTTTAAACAATTTTCATTTGAGAAATTGAGGAAGATATCAACCAATATGAAATGTATATTAAACGAAAGATAACATCTTTATTTACCTACAAAAAAATTTTTAAAAAAAAGTTATCTCGCCGTTTCCTCATAATCAATGAAATAAAGACAATAACAATCTGACATGACTCCCTATACCGTAAGGTAAGACGTATTCTACGCCAAAAAATCAATATCATCCATTTTTTAGGGCATCATTCTCCCACGTGACTCGCTGAGAGGGCAGAAAATGCAACACTTTCGCAATATTTGAGTGCAACATTCTCAGAAATGAACACAAAACCTTGAAGTAGGGTTTCACTTTTTCCACAAACGAACAATGTTGCATTTTTTCTCAAAATACCTGTTCGATTTCTATGAACACATTAGTAAATGTTACATTACATTTTTTCTCAAAAACGAAATCGCCATTAGAAAACCAAAAACACATAAATTAAATTAACATCAGATATTCAGCGATACTGAACACTTGACACAAAACAATAAAAATATATAATAATAATCGGATACAGCAAGACGTCATAGAGCTTTGTTAGGTTAAATAAATTTTAAATGTAAAAACACTAAAATAACAAAAATGTTATAGAATTTAAAATAATATAAATTAATAAAATAAAATCAATGAGTGTTCGAACTCACGGGCGATGTGTTAACACCTTTTTGTTACACGGTACCTGTTCGATTTCTATGAACACACTAGTAGTTAAATGTTACATTGGAAAATAAGAAAAACATTTCAAGCTCTCTTAAACATTAATAAATTCATTTAATAAATATTGATCAAGGTTTATATGATGCCCAGAAAGCAGTCAATTCCAAAAGCCATTATACGAAATGTACTTACTTCCATTATACATAGAATTTAGTTTAAAATTGTTTTGTTGTAGTTTGAAATCGTTTTTTTTTAGGGCTGAATGCACTTTTGCTATTGAACTTTCTTTTTCTTACATCTGCTTTAACATTAGATGTAATAGTGGTAAAATAAATAAAGCAATATTTAGCTCACTGAAATACTTGTTTTTGTTTTGTTATAAACAGAGCGACGACAAAAAGCATTGAATAGTATAGAGAACTTATTGCACTCTTTTCCCGCCCTCATGTAGAGAGTCTGAGTAAAAGAGCATAAACGAGTCTTATTCTCTTTATAGAATATTTCAATATACCTAGCAGGAAAGTGAAGAATGCATTATATTGAGAATGAATAATATAATGGATTATAATAATTACATTATATAAAACATTCCAAAGAATCGAGGTGGTAATGTCATTTTTCACATTGATTCCCTAGTGCATTCTCACATCTGCGAAGATGGAATGTGTTGCGTTCAGAATTTACGTTTTGCTTTGTTGTTGTATTTCTTGAAAATTTTGTCAAAGCTGAAAAAAAATTTGTCCAACATTATATCGGAGAAATTAATTATGGATTACAATCATGACGGGATAAAAAGAAAGTCTTCTTTCAAGTCTTTTCAAAACTTGAAGAAGATAATGTATGGTACGTATACTTTTTCAATGCTCGTATATTTAACTTCTTTATAATATGTGAATTATTCAATTGCAGAAGGAAGGATACGATGAAAAAGCGTTCCACCTCGGCGGCAGTTTAAAAAAAAACAATTTGCTAATAAAGAGCCTGATAACGTACAATAAATTATGCTGTCACTTTACTTATGTTTCCTTTGTGAATTTTATTTTAAATTTCACTTGTGAAGTACATTTGGTTTGTTTTATACCAAATGTTTTTTTTTTTAACTTTAATGTATGTATATGTACAATATAGTTTATTTAATCCATGTATGTATGTCGGGAGAATGCATTGTATAACACATTCTTAATTCATTAACAATAGAATGCATTCTTGATAACATGTTAAATAATGCATTAAAAAGAATGCATTTTATAATGCATTCTCTGGACACTTTAAAATAATTCATTCTTTTCCTAGGAGACCCCTGTGTTAAGAATACTGCATTCTGGAATCAACGTTTAATACACGCTATACATTACCTTCTCGCTTCCTATTCATTCCCTTTTCCTGCTGGGTAAATGCAGCATTTCGACAATCTTATTACATAAAACAATACAAAAAGCCATAAATGTTTCACATCAGAATTATGAATGGACCAAGTTATGACAAAAAGAGAATGGTAATACGTTTTGAATCATTCGCCAGATGTCGCCAGTGCTTTTGAGTCATACAATTCGTTCCATGAGTTCTCTATACCACTTTCTCTATACTCTTTGGCGACGACGACCTGCCTGTTTGTTTGTTGCCGTTACAATAATACCATCATACTTATTTTCAGGCAGAGACTATTGTTGTACAACAACCACGTATGTGATGCTAACGCTGTGTGTTGTTTGCATGTGTTCACTTTGATAGATTTCCTTCCCCGTGCCTGTAGATGTTAAAAATACGAAAATTACACAAATATATTGTAAAGTTGTTTTTTTATTAAATACGTTACACAACTTTACAAACTAATTAATTACACAAACTAATTATCTGTTAAATCAGACATGAGCTAAGTGTTACCATTCACGAAATAAGCAGTAGTTGAAAAAAAAACGTTAGATGGAGGACCCTTTAGCTATAAGTGGAAGACTGTTAAGTAAAATTGCCACTCGGCGGTACATAAGTGCATGACGTCTTGGAAGAATCAATTTTTTTTCGTATATATTCACTTCTGGATGAATAAAAGTACTCTGATTTTTAGAATATTATCAAATGAAACTCCGTAAATTTTATTTGAAAAAGATGATGTGTGATGTCCCTCTTTAATCCGTAAAAATATCTTACAATATTGTTGTAAACAACATTCAATCGGTGCCTGCTCAAGCTGTCACAATTCGCATATAATTCATATCCAAAAATCAACCCCGGAAATACATATTTCGGTGAGCATCAGACAAACATTAAGCGGTGTGAAGGATTGTTATCCATAAAGACGTTAACTTTGAATATGTTTGTGGTACTAAGGAGTATATTTAACCAACCAACTTAAATAATTATTGAAAAAAAATCCAAGATTTTTGACTCTAGAGGCAACGGAAATAGATTGACCGTTTAAAAGGATCGTCTTTGAAGGATCGTTAGCCATAGTCCATTGGTGTCTATTGTAAAGGTCAGCGTGTAGGTTAAGAACACAGCTGTTACTTGAATCTAATGGGCCAGAAAGGTAAGTCTGCACGTCGCTCGCGTATATTGCAATAAGGCAATTGGTGTGGATGGTGCTTAATATATAGGGGAAAAAGGAGAGGTCCAAAATGAATCCATGTGGCAACCCTCTTATTAATGCAAGTCGATATGATGAAACATAATTTAAAAACACTGAATGTGTCCTGCTGTGAAGGTACGATGTGAGAAAGTTTGTACGCCTATACGAAAAATGAAAAAAGTGTCGTAGTTTTCTACACAGAGTTTGATGATAAACCATGTCAAAAGCCTTAGAACCAAGATTGTTGGTATGATCTCACCGGCATATCTCCTCATATACATTGAGCCATGGACTTTTATAAATATCCCTCAGACCATGGTGTTTTATAAATATTCATATTCGATACTATTTCAAGCATATCGCTATTCTGTATATTGTTGACCATAAATCGGCACCGAGAATGACATAACGTCCGAAGACTATAACGTCCCGAAGATGGGTTTCAATTCCATTTCGCAGAATAGCGACAGACTGAATAAAATGAGTATTTAGATGATCTACCTTAGATTGATGGCTCAATATTATTTGACCCTGTGAATCTTTGAGATTTAAAAAAGGTAAAATTTTTACTAAGATTGAAAGCTTGACTTCGAAACCCATATGTTTTGTGCCAAATACTATAATAAAGGATGGCTGATGAAAGCCGCAACCAAAAAAAATTTACTAACTTTTTTTCTATTTAATGAATCGGGTTAATTTTGTTTTTATTTTGCAGATTGATTTTTAGATTTAACAAAAATGGATAACTGGGACACTGAAACAAGAATTTGGATTGTCCGCCGCTATCACGCTCTGGAGTCCGTAGTTTCGGTCCAAAGAGAGTATAGGCGCACGTTTGGCGGCAATCCTCCGAGCAGACCGTAATGAGACTTGTTAACAATTTTGCCGAGCATGGGACAGTCAACAGAAGACCTTCCCATCGAAACCCTTCAGTTCGGACGGAGGAACCAATCGCTGCTGTAGCTGCTGAAAAGGCTATAAACAGACAGTCATTGCAGTCAATTATGCACAAAGATTTGGACTTATTCCCATATAAAATTCATACGGACAACAAACTGAACGCAGCAGACTTCCCGATTCGCTTGGAATTTTGCCAGATGATGCTTCAAATGGTGGAAGAGGACGGAAACATGTTGAACTGTCTTTTCATGTCAGACGAGGCCAAACATAAACAAACAAAATTGTCGAATATGGAGTGCTTCCAACCCGCAGATACTCCGTGAGACGGAATTGTATCCACTTCGTGTCACAGTGTGGTGTGCAGTTGCATCACGCACACCGTTACGGTTACTGGAGTCCGTTACTTGAGCATGTTGAGAGAGATTTTCTATCCAGAATTATGCCGAATGAGAATTTCTTTCAACTCTGTGTGGTTTCAGCAAGATGGTGCAACTCCTCACATAGCCCGGCCTGTTATGACAGAATTGCTACGAAAATTTCCCAATAAGTTGATATCCAGAAACTCCACATTCCGTTGGCCCCCAGGTCGCCAGACCTCACTGCACCTGACTTTTTCAGGTGGGGTTATTGCAAACAGGAAGTCTACAAAGCAAAACCAACAAATTTTAATGAACTTAATCAATCAATTCCAGAAACAATTGCGGCTATTCCTGTCTCAACTCTCCAAGCAGTAATGAACAACTCTTTGGTTAGATGCCGCACTTGCATCAACGAGCAGGGGAGGCATTTAAATTCCATTATTTGTAAAACTAATTAAGCTATATTTAATAAAATTTAATAAGCTTTAATATGAATAAAAGAAAAATTAATTCCATACACTACAAGAAAGTTATTTGAGTTTCTTAATGTAGCAATATTCATCAGCCACCCTGTACATAAATACCAAATTTTAGGACTGTTATTTCATCATTCATAAATGCGTCGTATACCTCGTAAAACTTGTGTTTTTACGAAATAGCAACAATTTCTCATTCAATTTCAAATTTGAATTTGAGGTTGAATGTGGGGAAGGAGCAAAAAGGGAAATGGATAATCTTCAATAAATCCTAAACTTTCCGACATTTTGCATTGCAACTTTCCGCAATGTTGTAGCTCTATCGTCATTTCGTAATTCTTTCTAATATGTCTTTCAGAAAAAATATACCAATGCACCATAAAATGTAAGTGGATCTAAATATAATATTTGCGAATACTGTATTTTGCAAAGTTGTTAAGAAAGTTGTCAATATTTTGATTTTCTATTTCACCCAGACTAAACATGTTCTCTTAGCCTTAAAGGAAATTACAACTTTAAAAATAACAAGGATCTACGACAACTAAATTTGAATCATATGGTAGGGCCAAATCAAAACAGAACGAGATAGCTACAATTAAATATAACTTTCAAAACTTCGGCATCCGTGCGTGTAAGTAGGAAAGCAATGTGTAAGAAGTGACAAACAATCACTCTGCACAATAAATGTATTCGGGGCTGCCCAATGAGGGACTCATTTCTGGCCACTCCCAACTGAATGGCTATCAGAAACTTTCAACCTCCACGGACAGTCCCATGTCTGCATTTTTCTTTTAGCCCCTGTTTATTCTATGCCGTTGTCAAACAATGTCCAGCATATGTCAGCTACAAGACAATGAATACTCTTCGCTTTATAGCGTTCTGCAATAAGTGCACATGTTTGATGAAATCGTTCATTATGCTCATCGGATTCTGTTGCCAACTGATGCTCAAAATAATCCATATGAGAATCCAAAAATGAACCTAGTTTCTCAAAAGACTTAGCACAGTGTCGACGTATATTCCAGCAGTAGGGTAACGATTTTTGACTAGAAAGTTGTAAATAACGTCTTTAATGCTTCTCCACGCGGCAAGTTCGGTAGGTGAGAGAGAGTATTTGCTCAAATTCAACGTTTTGTATATGTTTTCGTATGTCCGGACCAACAAAAACAACTGTTGTAATGAAAAGATACAATCTTTTAAATTTATTTTGTATGAAACCAATGACAAAAATTAAAGATTAAAGCATTCATATCTTCTTTTGTCTTTGCTACGCTAAGTTTTGGAAACAATAGTTATGTTTTCGTTACAAGCAAACGATAATCGCTTGCTAAGTTGGAAAGAAAACGGCTATTTAGCGAAAGTCATTTTATTGAAAAATATGAAAAATGGTTGAAAACGGTCAAATGAAAAACATAAAAAAAAACATTTTGAAAACTTAGCGAAAATGAATGCCGTCGTTAAGTTCTCGCTAAGTCTTCGCTAAGTGCTTCATACAAAACAGGCGAAAATATAAGCAATAGGTGTAACTAAAACACGTTTAATGACTTCAGAAACTTTAATGGTTCTTCATGTGCATCCAAACATTTAACAAAGTTTTTACCACACCAAGTTTTATATGCAATTGTGGTAAAATAATTTTTTCAGTTTGTGCCAGCGGTGGATGAAGGTATTGTGCTTCACGAATGTCCCTTCAACTCTTGGTTCCCATTGTGTTTTGTAATATTGGTTACCCTTCCATCTGCTATCCCATTTGCATAAAAAAGCATCTATATTTAACGTATCCAGCGTGCAGCTAATAAGGGAGAGAAAACCTAATAACATTTAAGTTACAACAGACCCGTCATTTGTGCTCTTCATATTTTGCTGCATCCAAGATAAATTTTATAGAATCATAAGTTTACTTCATGTCAACTCCATACGCAATGGGAATAGTAATCTTTGAATTATCGTAATAAAGGAGTACAGCTTTAAGACTTTTCTTCGATGAATCTATAAAAATACGCCAGTCGTCGGGGTTATATTCGATACACGATATACACAGCTATCTTTTACTGTGCTGTTGAAAACGTAACTCTTTTTCGGAAATAGTATCCTTGCTGCTTCACGTGAAATGCCCCATATGTAATGCAATTCGAACAGGTAATTCAGTCAGCTGGCTGATTTTGAGATTTGGTTTGATTTTGTTTCATCATAGTTTTTTGTTGAAGGCCGATGGATCATATCAGTCGAAGTGCAGCTGATAAAGTATAGCCCGCCTAATTAACGCGATACATTTTCTCTTATTTTTTCATTTCTCGATATTAATCTACACACACCATTTGTTTGCTCGGTGACTTTTAGTGAAATTATAGTAGAATATCTTTGCAATACACACCAACCCCCTAGAATGCAGTTTTGTGAGATTTTTGGATGGATGTTCAGTTTTAACTTATTTTTGACATTCAAGTTGTGTTTTGAGCTTTGGTGGTTACGAGTAAGAAACTTGTATTAGAATTTTATGAGGAATGTTTTGGTAGCAAATGTTAGCCCGTTACACCCCTGTTTTATGGTTTTGAGGAGGTAGAGGCTTAAAGTACTCCCAAAAATGTTTCTCGTAAATTTTTACATAAAATTGCTGAACACATCCTATACCTAAAATGTAAGGATAACATGGTTTCCTACGCCGATTCATCATAAGAATGTGCAACAGTGGGAAAATTTCACCCCCACTTAAAAAATAATCCCTTCTACTAGAATCAAAGTATGGATATTTTTATCAAAGTATGGATTTTTAATAATTTTTTTAAAGACGAGGTGACACAATAATATGTGTTACAATATTATATATTTACTTAATTTGCGGAGATACATAATTGGCGCCATCATCACCATCTTCAGCTTCTTCTTAATCGGATACTTCCGTTTTGTATCACCGGTCTTCGAACCCAATGCTTATATGTTGTAGCTTCCAATAGCATACTAAGCAGTGATTCGGAGTGGAGCGGGGAGCGGACGTGATTTTCCGGAGCGGTGAGTGGAGCGGGAGCGGGAATTTTTTTGTTCGGAGCAGAGCGGGAGCGAAAATTTTAACGCTCCGCTCCGAAACGCTCCAAAAAGATCAACACCTCCTATAAACAGTCAAAATTTGCGATTTTATGAAAACTGTGTGTTAAATGCCCTCTTGAGTTTGTTTTTATTTCACGCACATGGTACAAACACAATAGTAGCCGCATAGAAAAACAACAACTATCTCTGGATATTTTGTTGCTATCCCTGCAAACATTTGGACGAGTTTTGGAAGATTAATATGCAGCGCGAAGAATACGCGATTCTTCCTGGCGACCATTAAAAAGCAATTCAGTTGGGGAGATGATTTTGCGGAGAATTTGCGATTCTTCCTGGGGATCATTACAAATTCATCTCTTTGCAGATGATTTTGCGAAGAATCAGCGATTCTTCCTGGTGATCAATTCAAATTCATCGCTTAGGCAGATGATTTTGCGAAGAATCAGCGATTCTTCCTGGCGATCATAACGAAATGAACGCTTAGGCAGATGATTATGCGAAGAGTTCGCGATTCTTCTTGGCGATCAATACAAATTCATCGATTAGGCAGATGATTTTGCGAAGAATCAGCGATTCTTCCTAGCGATCAATACAAATTCATCGCTTAGGCAGATGATGAATACCCTAGTTGTAATATATTGTTATTGTCATCGCTTGGGCAGAAGAATCCGCGATACATCCGCGATGTATGCATCCGCGATTCATTGCGGCGATTTATTATAACGGGATATTATTAAGAAGATGAAAACAAACAAAAGTTGAAAAATTGTCATTTAAGTTTTTGAAGTGATCAGAGAATGTTGTGATATTGTGTTGTGGCAAGTTTCTTTTCTATTGTGTTGTGGCAAGGGTGATTAATAAATACTTTAAAAATTTTAATAATAAACAGCAACATGTACAATAATACAATCCGTAAACGAAGTAAGAGGGAAAGTGCAAGGCGATTCGCTTGTAAATCAACAAGGCGATTCGCTTGCAAATCAGCTAGGCGATTCGCTTGTAAATCAACAAAGCGATTCGCATTTCACCGGACATTTTCTGACGACTCAGCATTCGCCGATGCATCGCAGATGATGATCGCCGCGATTAAGTTCATCTTCCACACGATTCGCAGATTATTCCTCCGCGATCGAAAATGTTTGCAGGGATATGGTAAATAAACTAACAAACAGGGCTGCCAATTTTGCTTATCGGCACTTTGCCGATTATTCAATTAAAAAAAATGCAAAATGCCGATTTTTTTTGGAAAAAGTGAAGATTTTCCTAGAAATGTTGTATCTGGCAACCCTGCTAACAACACACTTCCAAATAAGAATATGTTCAATTCAGTTGTTCTCTTCTCTCGCTCTCTTATTACGAAGAGCATAACAATGTGTGTGATTGTAGTTTTCACAGCAGTGGCATGGACTGCGCATCTCTGCATTAGGCACACAAAAATTATCGTTATTTTACCGCTATCTTTATTTTGCAGTCAGCGTCGCTGACTTTGTGAAGTTTGTTAATCCTCTTCTTAGTTCATATTTTGATTGCGATTCAATAAGTTATTGTTAAAATGGTTAAACCCGTATTTCAGTTTTTTAAAAAAGAAACACAAAATAAATACATGTGTCAAATTAATTCATGTAACCAATCAATATGCGCTAGTTCTAATAGCGCATATAATTTGGAACGACATATTAAAAGGCAACATCCTGAAAAAAAGCCGATTTAAAACAAAACCATCCAGATGCTCCTCTTGCGAGGACTTCACGAATCTCTGATTTCTTTGGTGATAAGGTTAAACCAATTTCAGTGTCTTTTTCAATGAATGACAAAACGTTGATGGATGCCTGTGTCGAAATGGTAACAAAAAACGGTAGACCATTTGCTTTAATAAATGACTCCGGATTTCGAAAAATAATAGACCCAATTTTATCGGCCTTAAAAAGTAATGTTACTATTACTCCAGAAACAGTTCACCAAAAGGTGCAATCATTGGCACATTCAACGAAAAATCAAATTTCTTCGGAGTTGAAAAATAGGCTTATTTCATTGAAAATTGATTCAGCCACTCGTCTCGACCGAAGTGTATTGGGCATTAATATTCAATATATTAAACATAAATCTATATGCATTAAAACGTTGCCTATGAAAGAGCTGAAGGAAAGACATACGGGCGAATATATCAAAAACGTCACTCTTAGTGTTCTCAACGATTTTGGCATAACAACAGAACAAGTATATTCCATTACAACCGATAACGGAGCAAATATGCTAAAAGCTGTTCACCTAATGGAAATGAAACCGATGCAATCAATTGTTGTAAATGATGAATCAGAAATTGAGGACTTAAGCAGGAAGACTCATTGTCCTGATGATAATACAAGTGTTGGTTGGGACGAAGAAACAACTGAAGTCATAGATGAGGATTTTACTGATATCCATGAGTGTAATATCGGCACTGTAAAATCTGTTCGGTGTGCTGTGCATACTCTTCAACTGGCAGTTCATAAATTTTATTAGTGGCAAAATAAGCAAATGTCGGCAACTTGTAACGAAGATGCGCGCACCAACAATTATGCTCCTTGTTAAAGCGCTTAAAATGAAACATCCCATACTTGATACAACAACACGATGGAACTCGACAATGGATATGATAGAACGTTTACTTGAACTGCGTTCGTTTTGTGACAATAATGCCAATACGCACAAATCATTACTCGTACCAAAGCACATTTGGGAATTCCTGAATTGCTTTGTCCTTACTATGCAATCGGTTAAAGAAGCAACGATAAAATTGCAGGCAGCACATTTGACAGTAGATGACTTTTTTGGCATATGGATAAAAACGAAACTGCAAGTTTCTTCAATGGATACCAATATGGCCAAGGATCTGTTAATATGCATTCAAGAACGTGAAGAATTACTTTTTAATCAGACCGCTGTAGTGTCTGCACTGTATTTAGATCCTCGTTTCAAGAGTATCCTTAAACCTGATGCCATGTCTATAGCGAAACAATCTCTTTTTGAAACATGGCGTAAAATTCAGTCTGTAAAGTCGGCAGACAGAAACATGAATCATGACGATGACATCCCAGACGCTCCTGATAATTTGGTAAGTATAATATTTGGCATTATTAATAAGTTTATTTAACATTTTTTTTTACAGTTGCATACTATGACAGATGTGGACGTTTTTCTGCAATCGCAAAAGGAATCAGTGGTGGTAAATAAGAACATGCAAAGTGAAACAATTAAACATCATATAGATGATTTTTTTCAATATCCACGGATTTCGGTAATCAGCGATGTGTTGCAGTTCTGGGACGACCGTCGTACACATCCTCTATATGAGCTTGCGTGTGTAGTTTTGGCAGTTCCAGCAACGCAAGTAAGCGTTGAACGCAATTTTTCAACACTAAAATTTATTTACAGCAATTTGCGTTGCTGGTTAACCGAACAAAATCTCGCTAACATTCTCTTTATTAAACTTAATAGCAAATCAGATTGATCTCAATATTTTATTCTTATTTTTTAATGAAATGAATTTTATAATACTGTATATTAATTAATTTTATATACAATAAATTGAATTTAATAAAATTAATTTTGTTATTATTTTACATTAAATATAATGTGGAAAGGAGCGGAGCGGAGCAGAGCGAAAATATTTGCCTCGGAGCGGAGCGAAAATTTGATACCTGGAGCGGGAGCGGAGCGGAAAAATAGCCCCGCTCCGAATCCCTGATACTAAGTGTGTTTTTTACCCGTTATAGTTAATTATAGCTTAATTTGTACGGGGCAGCTACGTGATACTCGTATTAAGCGCAGCGTTACCGCTGCGTTTTTTCGAAAAGTAACACAAAAAGGGGATTTAAATGAAAAAAGGCGCATATTGTTTTGAGAAAAGTGGCACAAAAAGTGGCACATTTTATTTAATATTTATATAAAAAAAAAAAAAAAAAATATCGCATTAACAATTCATTTGGAAACATATTTATACATAAATTAAAGAGTAAAACATAAATTACATCACTTGTATTTGTTATACCCTCCACTGTAAGTGATAGAGGGTATATATCAGTTTGTCATTCTGATTGTAACATATAGAAATAAGGCTTTGCGGCCCCATAAAGTAAATATATTCTTGATCCTTATAACAACCGGAGTCGATATAGCCATGTCCGTCTGTTGAAAACATTCTCACGGCTTCAATCGGCGATAACGCGGTTTGGTTTTTGGCCAGAATGTTCCACGTATTCCTGAGCAGTTTGGTATTGAAAATCAGCAAAATTGGTCCATTGGAAAAAATTTTATGATTGGAAACGTAAAAAAACTCATAAAATTTTCACAATAATTTTTGTAGTTTTATACTAAACTACTCCTTTTGCCGTGTGGTGAATTTCCATGTAGAAAATCTTTGTTGTGCTTTATAATAGGTAAGTACTACTTTAGAATGTTTAAATGTACTTTCATGTGTTCATACATTTATATGAATTTTGTCACACTTCATTTAAGGTCGCTGTGGCCTGATGGGTAAAGGGTTGCGCGTTCGAGTCTGAGGGTTGTTGGTTCAACTCACGTCCCAGCTTGTTTTTTTTTTAACAGTTTATTATTTTTAAAAAATGCTTTGCAGCTTGTTTTTTTTTTTTTAATAGCTCTTCAAAAAATGCTTTTATATTTTACTTGAGAACAAGTAACTTATTTTTATTTTTTTAAAAAAGTACATTTTCTTAAGTACATTTCAAAGTACATTTCAAAGTACATTAAGTACATTAAGTACATTTCAAAGTACATTTCTTAAGTACATTTCATTAAGTACATTTCTTAAGTACATTTCTTAAGTACATTTCTTTCTGAAGTACATTTCTTAAGTACATTTCTTCTTAAGTACATTTCTTAAGTACAGTTCTTCTTAAGTACTTAAGAAATGTACATTTCTTAAGTACATTTCAAAGTACATTAAGTACATTTCAAAGTACATTTTTTTATTTTACTTGAGAACAAGTAACTTATTTGTATTTTTTTTTTAAAAGTACATTTCAAAGTACATTAAGTACATTTCAAAGTACATTTCTTAAGTACATTTCATTAAGTACATTTCTTAAGTACATTTCTTAAGTACATTTCTTCTTAAGTACATTTCTTAAGTACATTTCTTCTTAAGTACTTAAGAAATGTACATTTCTTAACCCTTCTGCACAAATTGGGTCAAAATGACCCAATTTTGAAGAAAAAATGGCTCAAATCATGTCTTAGGATGGCTACACGTTTATACAGCTTTTTCATATCCTAAGTCAGGGCCTTCTGATGGATTTTACGTAAAAAAGATATTTTCGGGACTAGCCAATTATTTTTTATTACATTTTAAATACTTTACCTACGGGTATACAATTTGTGGGTCATTTTGACCACCAATGCTCGCGAATGCCCTATGGGCCTTCTGGGAAAATTTTTTTGGCAAAGATCCAGGAAGCTGTAGTAGCCGACACTCCCAGTTCATCGAAGATCATTCAATTTCAAGATTCTACCTCCTGCTTTTAGGGTAATTGAGAAAAAGACAAAGACGCTTTTGTTTGTCCTCATACCAAAAACTCAAACAACCACTCAATCCGTTGCAATACATGCAAAAATTGTTTATGCAAACAACATTATGTGTAAAAGTATACACAGCCAGAATTAATCTACTTGTCTTAAAATGTTCTTTTTATGTACAAATACTAAAAAAAAAATTTAGTTTACCGTTATACGGGTGTGTTTTTGGTATTGGGTCAAATTGACCCACAAATTGTTTATGAGGGGTATACTTTGAATTTGTGCAGAAGGGTTAAGTACATTTCTTAAGTACATTTCAAAGTACATTAAGTACATTAAGTACATTTCAAAGTACATTTTCTTAAGTGCATTTTCAATGTGAGCATTGTGAGCAATGCATTTGTGAGCATTGTGAGCATTTGTGAGCATCCTGCATTTGTGAGCATTTGTGAACAAGTAATTGCAGTTGTGAACAAGTAACTTATTTTTATTTTTTTTTAAAAAGTACATTTTCTTAAAAAAGGTCCTTTTTAAAATTTAATATTTTGCTGGTTAACACTAAGGTGGAGGGTATCAAAGATTCGGCACAGCCGAATTTAACACTTTTACTTGTTTTTAGTTACTTTCTTGTAGCTTTTTCTTAAAATAATATATAACAAAAACTTAAATTGAAAACGTATCAAAAAAAATTGTTTTATAGAAAAACTATATTAGTTATTTTTTTGTATCTTCTTTTCTGTATTTTCTAATGAGATCAGAATTTGGTGTCCAGTCTTCAATATCAGGGTCTAGTAAGTTGAGAGCTGAAAGCATTGAATGACAAGTTTCAACCTTTAATCTGTTGGTTAATTTATTTTTTATTAAAGTAAGCTTAGAAAAAATCCTTTCAGCGCTAGCACTACTATTAGGCAGAGTAAATACATAAGTACATGGCAAATTCATACAAATTTCGATATAAGTATTCATTTAAATTATTTTTCAAATTTCCCACCTTATACTTAAACATTTCAACATCTGTATTTTCGAAAAGGTACTCATATGAGTTTTGATTTATTTTACCTTCAAGTAGTTTTAATTCATTTAAAAAAGCATCTGGTTTACTAATAATATTACCTACAATGCCAACATAGTTAATATCTTCAGACGATTTTATATATGAGGGATCTAACATTTTTAAATTGTTAAGTTTTTTATCATTTATATTAAATCTTGACATAATTGCATCACAAACTGATTGATAAAATTTAAGACTATTCCCTTTTATTATTTTAACTTCAATTTCAGAAAAATGTTCAGAACAAATTAGCGTTTCTGCTTCATGACCTATATATATTTGAGTCACATCCTTTATGCAAGAATCGTTTTATATTCAATGCTACACAGGTCTGTAGTTAATAAATGATCTTTTTTTATGAAATTTCTAAAAAGTAGGATTAAAATATCTTTTATCATTGGAATAAGATAAATAATTTGCGAAGAATTGCTTTGAAAAGCCTTATTCATTGAATTCATATATTTAAGAATATAAACTAAAAATTGTAAATATATTTTGTTAACAAAGGACAAATTTGTTTAAATCTTCTGTATTTTTTCCAGTTTTTTTGACATTTTTCTTCAAATTGTTCCCTAATAAAATAATGTTGAAGTGCAATCCATTGCTCTAATATTCGGTTAGCCACTGACTTAAAAGACAGCCAGCTAGTATCGCTCAACCTTAAAATTTTATGCTCAGGCAATCCGACTGTCTTTTTGAGCTTTTAAAGTAGTTGAATATATTTCTCAGGAGATTTTCCACTTCAATGGGCACACACTTTAAGGATGAACTATTAATTAAATTAATGGAGTGGCAAACACATCCAATGTGAAAAATTTGTGGTAGTTTCCTTTTTAATAAAGTAGACACACCACTGTGTCTTCCAACCATACTGGAGGCATTGTCTGTTGAAATTCCGATGAAATTCTTCAAAGGAATGTTATTTTCTTCTAAAGTTGAAAGCAGGGTGTTGGAAATACTTTCACCTGTTCCATCAGGTGGCTGCACTAATTTAAAAGAAGCGTCTTTATGTTTTGCCTTTTAGCGTATCGAACTGCCTGACAACAATTACAAGGCATTTTTCTGTGGAGATGTCAGTGGTTTCGTCGATAATCAAACTAAAAATTTGGCTCTGCATCTTTTCTGTCATCAAGAGAAATCGAAACAAACTACTGAATATTTTCTCAAATTTCTTTTTTTATTTGAAAGTACAATCCTTCCGGTTAATAATGGAAAATAATTTCATTCAAATGGCTGCCTCGGCTGGCCATGCAGTAGCCTACACGCTCGGTCCAATTTTTAAGCATATTATCGATTGTGTGCAGCTGTATTTCACCAATGGCTTCATGAATATTGTCCTTTAAAGCGTCAATTGTCTCTGGCTTGTCGGCGTAACACTTGTCTTTGAGGGCACCCCACAAATAATAGTCCAACGGTGTCAAATCGCAGCTCCGAGGTGGCCAAATGAAATCAGCTCTGCGGCTGATAATGCGATCTTCAAAAACAGGGCGCAAAACATCGAGTGTAGCTTCGGCTGTGTGGCACGTAGGGCCGTCCTGTTGAAACCAAATGTTGCCAATATCCTCCTCTTCAATTTTTGTGAACAAAAATTCGTTCAACATGGCCCGATAATAAGCGCCATTGACTGTAACGGCCACTCCTTGCTCATTTTCGAAGAAAAATGGCCCAATTATGCCTCTGGACCAAAAGCCGCACCAAACAGTGACTCGTTTTGGGTGCATCGGCTTTCCAATGTATGCGTGCGGGTTTTCTGTGCCCCAAATGCGACAATTTTGCTTGTTTACATACCCGCGAAGATCAAAATGAGCTTCATCTGAAAAGATGATTTTTTTTGGCAAAATCAGCATCTTCTGTAAGTTGATCGCAGGCCCATTTCCCCCATATTTCCCAGCGTTGTTCAAGCGTATACACAACCATATTCGTTCGCGGAAGGATACAACTAATTATCTGTCAAATCAGACATGAGCTAAGTGTTACCATTGACGAAATAAGCACTAGTTGAAAAAAAAAACGTTAGATGGCGGACCCGTTATAAATGTTAAACGTTAATTATCACAAATACAAACCGATTTAGCTATTAACGAATCCGGATAAATGGAGGAATGGAATTTCGCAAAATTTTCCATTGATTCTTTTTTTGAAATCATGTTAATCACTAGCTTTATTTCAGCTATTGCCACATTTTGCTGTAGTTCAGTGCATTTCTTTGGTAAAAATTTATCAATTTGGATTTTCTCCGTTACTGACGCTTTTTTCAAATTGTCAATATGTTTCTTTGTCCTTGAATGCCGGACAAGATGTGTCTTTTGGCAAATTAAAATTTGTTTGCAAGCAACACAGACCGGACGTTGTGTGTCCTCATCTAGTTTGATCCGCTTAAAAAGTATCTGCCAGTCTTTGCAGTAGGTTCTGCAAAGTTTTGGTCTTTGGGAACTTCTTGATTTGGGGTCAGTACATTCTGGTGACTTCGAGCTACCCTCATCAGAAAGTGAATCGGAATTAATTTCACACGCTGTTTGTTTTTGTGTGCGCTAGGGTGGACCTTGTGTCGATATTTTGGTAGATGAGGGCTCTATTCCGTGCCTTTTTGAAAAAAAATTACAATGCCGAAAAAAAAAACATTAGGGGTTGCGCACGAGCCGAGAAAAAGGTCCACTTTGCCAAAATTAGGGGGGAAATTGCCATAGGTCATCAGGGGTCACCCGTAGGGGGGAAGAATGTATGGCCGACCCCCATTAACTTTTTACCGCCAACATTTTCCCCCAAGACACCCACCCCCTATCTCCTCCGCTTAGGGGGGTCACCATACAAAAATGGAGGTTGATCAGTATTTTCGAAAAACACCATAGGTCATCAGGGGTCACCCCTAGGGGGGCAAAATATATGACCGACCCCCATTAACTTTTCATCCCCAACATCTTTTCCGAACAAACTTACCCTCTATCTCCACTCCTTGAGGGACTCCCCATACAAAAATACTGAAAATCTATGTATTTACAGTTGCACAATATCGAGATTTTTTTGATTTTTTTACAGAAATTCCACCAATATTCAAGAGTGGTCATTGTTTGGAAAGTCTTGAAAAATTTGAAACGCACACGTGCTGAATCAGGTACATAGGCACCCTTAGCAGATGCCCCCATTCATCAGTACCTGGCAGTAAAATATTGCAAAATACGTAGTAGTTATAAATAGCAGTTCATTCATCGATTGTTGTCATTCAACAAGTGCCGACGACCGCGAAAAGTAAATTGATTTTTCTCCCGTTTTTTAAAAGTTAAGATGACAACACGACTTAGATCGCGCGACGATATTTTTTTGATTGGTTATCCAAGCATGAATATTACGGGGAACAAATTACCGTCGAAGAAGCAAGTGCTAAGAATGCATTTCTTCAACATTCGCAAACGAAACATGTCGAAGAAAAATAGTGCGGTTATAGTCGCGGACGCAGTGATGATTTTTTTGGCGCCAAGCAGCTATTCCGACGAAAGCCAGAGGAGATGTTACAAGAAAAATAGCTGCGCTGCACGATGAGTGGGATGCTTTAAGAAAGTCATCTCACAGAAAGACTGAGTCCACTAGAGAAAAAGAGAATACGTTTTCTGATAGCTTGGATAATCTTTTCGACATCGCACACGCTAACGCCCTTGAGAAAATGACAAATACCGAAGACATTGAGTTTCTGCTAAAGCAAAGAGAAGATGGCCGGCCAGGAACTATGGGAGGTGTGGACGCTACTGATACTCGAACGAGGAAAAGAAAAGCTGAGCGCGAAGAACAAGAAGAGTTGCGACGCAAACGTGCAACGGAATCTAGTAGAGATCGGTTCGCTAAAAGCGGTAAGCTATTTCGCGCTTTGTGTGTTCGTCCAATGTTTATATTCAAATGAAATTCGTTCAATTGCAGTGGTTAAATTTTCAAGCAGTGATTCAAGCGATGATAATGGGAGACAGGACGAAAACTTCCCGGCAGAAGCTGGCCCGTCAAATGTTGGTGACAGAAGAGGTTACAAACAATGTTTTACTGAACGAGTCCTATCAGCTTTGGACAAGTGCAAAGTGACTGACCGAGACGCGGTCGGCATTATGATAGCGTCCGTACGTCGCTTCGGAGATGTCGGCGTTCAAATCGAGAGAACATGCTGAGTTATGTGAAAGACAATCCAGAAGTAAGATCGCATAGATTTATTTGCTCTCATTCAGAATTCTTATTCTTCAACGCGTTTCATTCATCTCCAGCTTGTCGCAGCTAAATCCTTCGTAGTCCATTGGGATGGCAAAATGCTTTTGGATTTTGTGGGTACAAAGAAGGTGGACCGTCTACCGGTAATTGTCTCGTACGGAGAAAAAGAACAACTTCTTGGAGTTCCCAAAGTAGAAGATGGGAAAGGAAAAGGCCGGAGAATAGCACATGCCGTTTATCAACTGTTGGCATCTTGGCATATGACACATCGAATACAAGGACTTTCTTTCGACACGACATCAACGAACAGTGGCCCATTCTCCGGAGCCGCAGTTGCTCTTGAGCGGCTGTTGGAGAGAGAAATCTTATATTTACCTTGCAGACACCACGTATACGAACTGGTGCTAAGGGAAGTTTTTGAGACAAAAATGGGAAAGACCAGTGCACCAGGCGTTCCTTGCTTTGACCGTTTCAAACAGGAATGGGACGCTGTAAAGGTTAAACCATTCCATTCTGGCTTGATAGACGATCAAGTCGTCAGAAAAATTCCTGTGGCAATGCAAGTCGGCATAAAGAAGTTTTGCTTAGATCAATTGAAGGAGAAACACCCTCGCGATGACTACAAAGAAATGCTACAATTAATTCTTTTGTTTCTGGGTGAAAAACTTGAGAATTACCATTTCCGACCTCCAGGACCCGTTTCCCATGCTCGATGGATGGCAAAAGTCATTTACAGCCTCAAGATGTTTTTGTTTCGGAGAACTTTTTACTTATCTGTATGTGAATTGAATGGTATTCGACACGTTTGTATTTTTGTGGTGCGACTTTACGTCAAGGCATGGTTTGGTTGACAGGGATTTATCTCGGGTAATGATAAAGAAATTTATCGGTCACCTATGGTATCTCGCCGATGAGCACATAGCCCTTGCCTTTTTCGATGACAAGGTTTCAAATGAGTTGAAGGCCAATATGGCCCAAGCATTGCTAGAAAATGAGAATGACGAAGGTGAAGAAGATGAAGAAGACGAAAAAGGTGAAGAAGATGAAGAAGACGAAGAAGGGAAGAAGATGAAGAAGACGAAGAAGGTGAGGAAGATGAAGAAGACGACCCGGTTCCCCCAGCTCCTCGCGTCGTAATCAAAAGCACCAGCGTTAAAAAAATCGAGGTGAAATTCAAAGATGTGAATGAGGAATTCTTGGCTAAAGACTTGAGCAACTTCGTCTCTCATAATACCAAAAATTTATTTGTACGATTTGGAATATCGCAAGATTTCATTCTTGCAAATCCAGCAACCTGGAAATCTCGCGCAGACTATCAAGAAGGTCGTAGAATTGTAAATAACTTGCGCGTTGTGAACGACACTGCCGAAAGAGGAGTAAAAATGATACAAGATTATAATAGAATACTGTGTCAAGGCGAAGAAGAGAAACAGTATTTACTACATGTTATCGATTCTTACCGCAAGAAATACCCATCAGCGAACAAAAATATGTTAATTTGACTATATTATATTAAGAGTGCTTAGTAGTACTACTCAATTACAGCTTCTTTTATTTTTGTATGGGGAGTCCCTCAAATCTACACATAAAAATGTAAGTAAAATTATAGCAGAACAAGCTAGTTAATAAAAACAAAATCCACTTACTTATCCATGAACCAAAGTTTGCTTAGAACTTCTATTAGAATTTTTAATCTGCAATGATCTATTTTACTTTCTATTCACAAACAACCGCGTATGACCAAAGACAATAAACCGAATAAAGTAAATTTTAACACTGAGTTAGTTAATTATTTACAGGACACTTTTCAATCTATAATATTTGCACAAAAAAACTAAACGCTTATAATAAACCGAAATGCCAAGACTATAAAGTTGGACTAAAAATGTCAATAATGTGATCTACATTGTCAGCCAGACAAGAACAAATATATAGCTGTTACATTTGTTTCAGCCTGATACGACACTAACAGAGATATACTGAAACTGAAATCTGTGTCATTCATATTTTGACAGAGGTGCATTATGATGTTACTGAGGATGTTTAACAATTTCTAAGTGTGCAGTACCAAACGGAATTTTTTTGCAATAAAAGTAAAAAAGTGGCACATTTAGTATCAATTATAAAAAGTGGCAGGATAGTATCAGAGAGGAAAAAAAGTGGCAAAATTGCTACTTTAGTAGCACAACGGTAACGCTGATTAAGCGTCATTTCTATTTCCCACTTAAATTCCGGATTGAGCAATGACATTGTTGCCACATGTTCAATTTCAAGAAATGGCAACAAAATCTTCTCGTAGATAAATTTTGTTGTTATTTCTTGTGAATGCAAATGTTATCAAGAAGGAGAGGCTCAAACAGAAATTTGTAAAATGGCTTACACATGGTAAGTTCATTCAATTTATTTTATTTAATGGTAGACTACGTATATTTTTATATCTCTAAATTAGAAGTAAATTATTCACCACAACGCGAGTTATGTAAAATTAAGTAAACACGGTACAAACTCTAAAACGTATTTTTTATTAAGAGCGTTTACAACCACGCTGAAAGAAAAACGCTTCGTCGCATGGATGAATCATTTTCGTTAATGTTTTTACGTTGCTATAGTGAAAAATGTCGTATATCCGACAATTTGGTTGTCGCTGCAACGAAAAATTTCAAACATGGTTTCTCTGACAATTTTTAATTTTGTTAACGTTAGCTGTGAAACTGTGCGTTAGCTCACTTTCAATGAGGAAATTTGTTGGGGTGATGAACATTTGTCAATTTAGTTCTAGCTATTTCTTGTTCTACCTTACCCGTAAGTGTTTGAACAAAATCTTCTCCCTATGCTAAATAGTCGTGCATTGGTTACAAGCAAGCGATTATCGCTTGCCAAGTTGTAAAGAAAACGGCTATTTAGCGATAAGTGATTTTATTCAAAAATATGAAAAAGGGTTCAAAAAAATGTTTACACTTAGCGAAAATGATTCGCGTCGCTAAGTTCTCGCTAAGTCTTTGCTAAGTGCTTCATACAAAACAAGCGATTATATAAGCAAGCGGTGTAACCAAAACACGCTTAATATTTCATATTGGTAATAAGGACTCCAATAGCGAAGAGAATAAACTTTAAAGCAGATACGGATAATGTAGCACAGAATTATAGACATTTAATTAGTAAATGTGTTTTGAAATGTAGTCCCCAAAATTCATAATTCCATCTCCAACCATTTGGTTTTGACGAATGTACCATATTTTTCCCCTTTTTGCCCAATTTGTATCTCCAACAGTTTAAATCTTGAAAATCACGTATCTTCGTATGTCTGCATTATAAGAGGAATGTGCAACCCAAATTTCATGATTCGGTCTTCAGCCGTTTGGTATTCACAGTTGTACCATTTTCGTCCCGGTTTGTCCTATTTTTGTCCATAAAAGTAAAAATGTGTAAGTCACTTATCTCCCTTGTGATCTCCCATGCGGTAGAGAAGAGTGCCGTTTTGCCCCGTTTTTCTCCCCAAAAGTACAAATTTTTAAAAATCACTTTCTCCCCACGTTTCTATGTGTTAAGAGCAATTTACACATCAAGTATCGTGATTCTGACTTTAGCCGTTTGGATTTTAGTATGGTACCATTTTTATCACTTGTTGCTCCATTTTTGTGCCTAAGAGTACGAATTTCAAAAAATCCCATCCGACCACTGGCTCAGAAGTTAGAAACTTTACCCTACTACCCTCCGACAGCCAATCCGTAAATTTTGAACCCGCTGCCATTTCGCACCCTTGCATTTTCGGACATCGTCCTAGTGGACTTTTCTTCATGAAATGAGCCAAGGAATACGCTGGAGAAATTTGTCCGGAACTTCCTGAATCACCCCGTATAGATATTTACGGTACCTAGGCGTATTTGTACTATTAAAAGGGTATTTACGAATTCCATTGACAATAATAATTTAAGCAAACTACAAGACATTCATAGCAGCAGTGAAACAAATTCAACGCAGAAATGAAACAAATTCATTGCAGCAATGAAACAAATTCATTGTACCAACTTCGTAAAAACCGCCTTAAATAATTTGTATTTTAATGCATCTGTGAAGGTTGACAATTTGAACTCTTACGGCCTTATTCATAAAAAGTTATGAGAGGTTTGAGAGACGATGTTTGTCTGGCAAATCATCTCTCAAACCTCCCACAACTTTTTATGAATAAGGCCGTTACAGTGCAGAAGAGAGAAATAGACGAATCTATTTTGACACTTTCTCTGCAACTAACACATAGGCGTGTATTGGTTAATGCCTTATATCATCAAATCACTTTTACTTCATACCATAACAAAAATCGCCTACCTCAAAATTAGTGTTGAATAGTATAGGATATTCTCCTTTCCTGTAACTTAATCAATTTGTATAGAAGTTTACAGTTTAAGGATATTCGAGAAGTAAATTCGGATCATGACATACCTGAAATGCATCATTTAAACTGTGCATTCGCATGCGTTCCCTCTCGTTCGACTCTAAACGACGTAGATTGCGCTCCTTTGCATTGAGAGCACCCTTCCGACGGCGATTTGGATTTGTGCCCGATGAGTTCCGGCCCCGACTGGAAGGTCGAGCTCCACTGCCGCCACCATTACTGCTGCCACCACCGCCACTTGTGTCATCGCTTTGCGAACTTGAATCTGTCATTTCCATATCGTAATTATTGCTTAACTATAAAAAGAAGAGGGCGAAAGAAGAAGATAAAGAAAACAGAAAATTACAATCTTCCGAATCGAATGGTATAATATGGCGGCTGTAATCATTTGCATAAGGATGTGTCTACACATCGGGGTCATTGCAAATGTTGTGTAAAGGGAAGGTATGACTTTATAATTCCCGGGTATTTATAGATTATCTTTAGATAACAAAGGAGGACGATGGCATCCTTGGCATGAACACATCCTACCTGTGGTGTCCTGCGACTTGCCCGTCTTATTGGCCTTGAGGTTCTATTGTTATCCGGATTATCCGCATGTTGTGTGACTGATGGGTTTGGATTCTGAGTTTCTGTCATCGTATAATTGAGCATTTGTTGCGCTTGCATCGCCTGTTGCTGCTGCTGCTGTTGTTGTTGTTGTTGTGGTGGTGGTGGTGGGGGTGGTTGTTGCTGCTGTTGTTGTTGCAATTGTGTGAAATCATGGGAACCCATCAGTTCCATCACTTGAGTGTCGTGCATGTTGTTTAATTTACACATCAATTCATGATTCATTTTCAAAAATATTTGTGTGGGCGGGCAAGTCTGAAATAGAAGAACAAGGACTCCGGTTACCAACAATTGATTCTACCAGAAGTTCACTTAAAAGTTTATTTGGATTAATCTGGATGCTCTTAGTACATTTAATTACAACTACACAAAATACAATTATTTAAGAATTAAATTAAAAAAAAAAATAGAAAAAATTTCAACAAGTCTTATTTAGTTGGGTGTTTTAGATTTTGAAAATGGGAATTTATTTAGGATAATTTTCTCAGTGTCCGTTTAAAGTGTCTACGTACGAACCGGCACTTTAATGTATCGGAACGATATACTGCCTGTTAAGATTTTTAATTTTCTCATACTCCGGCTAATTTAAATGAAACTAAATTTAATTTAACTGATTAAATGTATGACTACAGTTGTCAGTACTGTAAGATATCAGCTGTTTACTTTATTATCGTTTTTGTGCAAGGTGTAGTTTATTCAAATTATGGCGAAAAAACAATCAAACAGACGCCCTGGGAAGAAATTGCCAATTTTAGAAATCCATATACTTAAATCCTAACAACATGAAAACAAAACAGCTGACAGCTGTTTACGGTTATCGTTCCGATAAACTAATTAGACCTCCTGTTAGCGTTATCGGCCGGATAAATTGTAAGTATTGCGCTACGTTTACACGAGGCAAGACAATGCGAATATGTATTAGTATCTGTATCTGTCTAGGCAATTAATACAGTTTTAAACAACCGACGTCAGTGTCGGTTCGTGTGAGATCAATGTCATTTAACAAAATCTACAAATAAAAATAATTTTTACAAATTGTCCGATTATTTTTGATTACGTTGTGCTTTTTTCGCAAATTACAACATAGTGACTGTTTTTATGAAATCATCTGCCGAATTTACTGTCTTTGAAAACTCAGAGACAGTGACAAAGGCAATGAGAGAAGTGTAAGTGGATTAGTAAAAAAGTTTGAATGTGTTGCTATTGTCTCCAAAAACTGTGTCGTGTAAACGCAAGGTTAGGCCGGGCCAAACACAAGAGTTTAATCTACCGTATTTGGTTAGCAAAACAATCTTTCTATGGGTCACGTAGAATACACACACAAAATTCAAGATAACAATTAACCCCTTAATCTCCCACAATGCACTTGAAGTAAACTTTTCTTACTAATCTGGTCTCGAACAACCCCGGGAGGTCAGGCACCTTACAAAGCACAGACACCATATTTCGCAAACCAGTTCGATCTCTTGTCTTATCTCTCCAGTTGGTAATACCAGAGGTAGACAGGGATTCGTCAACCTGATCCCATCAGCGGAGTCGGGGTCTCTTTATTTTTCGAATTCGGTTTCGAAAATCATTCGTGCTGTTTCCTCTTCATCCATTCTACTGACATAGCCTATCCAGCGCAATCGCATTATTTTGATCCACTTAACGATGTCAATGTCGGGATATACATAGCTCGTGGCTCATGCGCCGCCGATACTCGCCGTTGTGCACTATAGGTCTATACATTTTTCAGAGATTTTTTCCCTCGAAGACTCCTACATATGACTCGTCTGCTTGCGATAAGACCCAGGATTCTGCGGAATAAAGCAAGACAGGTTGTATGAGAGTCTGGTATTGATGGACTTTTGTTACTCGAGAGAGGGCTTTATCTCTACAGTGCTTGCTTAGCCCAAATAACATCTATTCGCCAGCACAATTCTCCGCTTGATCTCAAGGCTGATGTTGTTGTTTTTGTTTACGGTAGATCCGAGGTATATAAATTCGTCCACCACCTCGAAATTATAACGGTTATCAACGTTCACGCTTTGGTCTTACCGCGTGGCGGCCCTGGTCGTTGAAACCATTAATTTTGTCCTGTCATCATTTACCGTCAGACCCACTTTTCCTGACTCCTTCTCAATTCTCGAAAACACCGCAGTAACTTCTGTAACTGTGCGTCCAATGATATCTATATCATCAGCATACGCGAGCAGCATGTGGCTTTCTCAGAATAATCTCTATTAAGATGTAGAAAGTACCACGTGAAGCGTGTAAAGATTTTCGGTGTTTTCTTCAATTTTCAAATCCTAAATAGCACAAAAATAATACAATTTAATACGGCCGTTGCTTCTGCGTTGCACAGTGGGGGATTTCTCGAAAAACATAAATAATTCAGCCGACTCCAAATGGCTGCACTCATCAAGATGAAATTTCACATAGACCACACTGGAGCCGCACAACCGGGGCCAAAAGTTGGTTACCTCAGCCATAAAAAAATGTGAACCCTTGTAAAACGTTGAATTTTTTCCGTATTGAAAATATTTTTGATGTGTTAACATCTATAGGCGCGGGTAGGGACTAAACTCACAAAGTGAACACATCCAAACACAGATTGTCCGACTGCGATCACAGATTGTTTGCCGTTAAACTGGTGCGAAACGGCTGGACCGATTTGTATGAAATTTTGTGTGCGTATCGGGTAGGTCTCAGAATCGGCCAAATTCTATTTTTCATACCCCTAAATGATAACGGTGACCCACCCCTACATAGACCACAGATTTGTCCGACTGCGAAACACAGATTGTCAGACTGCGAAAAAAAAACACACACTGATGTAGCGGCAGCGAATAGTTGGCTTGTTTGGGTGCGGAGCACTCTCAGAGCAAAGAGAATAATGACGTTATACGTATAAAAAAATGAGATAGCAAGAGAGCAGCGAAATTTGTGTGAACTTGTGTAGCGTATGTACGAACATAACAATGTATGCATGGATATGCGCTCAATAAGAGCGCTACAAAAGTTTTTTTAAATAAAACAAAACCGGTTTTAGATACCAATGAAATTCTTTATTCCTGTGAAAGTACGTTCGATGCCATTATGTATGGAACTCGATTTCTTTTGCATGGCCACTGTTTACGTTAAATGAATTCTTAAAATCGTATTGAAAATCTCCTTATTTTATTAACTTAGCGTGTGGCATCCACATAAGTTATCGACTTTTATTAAAATGTTTTCGTCAAATTTAAATGTCAAACTGAAAATCAACAACTTCCGTGAGCGAAGACTGGTACTCGGCCTTGTTCTATTACAACCGGCGTACTGGTAAGATCTTCCAAATAAATCCAAATACATATATGGAATCCCACATAGAAATATTCTGATTATTTTGTTTTATTTCTTCTGGCTTCCATCCAATTCAACCTGTTTGGTAATTCTTCTCCACCATTACTGTGGAGCGACGAAATCAAAGATCTCTCTTTGATTTCGTTTGACTTATGAGAGTGATTTTTCCCACCTGGCATTATTCCTGACTAGAGTTCCAGTTCCCCACCAGGCATTATTCCTGACTAGAGTTCCAGTTCCCCACGATCCTCTTTATCACCCCAACATTTGGTCCAATTCGAACCGGATTACTAGCGAGTAATTCTTTGCAGACAACTCTCTGAAAAGCAATAATTCCAGGAGATAATATCAGGTACGTTCGCTTTGTGCTTTTCTATTCCTATTTAGTTTACATAAAGTGCCGGGGATCGATATGCAACAGCGCAGTAATCGCATTTCTTAGACAATTTTGCGCGCGAACTTTCATCATTATTGGGAAGGTAATAATTGTGACAAAATATTTGACCGTGTGCATATGCCAGGAATTATATGGTGGTGAATAATTGGCACAGAGATAACTTTCTGGAGGAAATTGGCTGGTGACTTCTACAAGGAGTACCAATAAATTTTACCGCGGAATATCATCTGAAAGCTGCAATTCGTAAGTGATTATATATGCATTCCCAGTGATTAAGGTGAAAATTATAAAATAAAAACTACGTGCCTCCTGACGAAGACATCACCACGCTATTTTAAGTGTCAGTTCATAACATTGTTCGTCGTTATTACGTTCAATGTTAATATCCTACGAATGTTATTTTTCATCGTCACTATGTTAAAAATTATAGTGATCTCTGGTAGTCTGTAACGCGCTGTTAATAACATATTAGAACCACTGTAAGCACACGAGGCCATATATTTACATGCATGTATGTGACATATCTTGCCTAGCTTATTTGTTTCTCGCGATAGTTATTCTCAGAATATATTGGTTACGCTCTTTTCCGCATTTTTTCCAACATACATTTCGTTTGTTTAACTCTGCGGTCTGTCGCCACTGTTTCTCCCTAGTGATACATATCGGAATCGAGTCACATTCTCCTTCATATGGAAAACAACCATAATTTATACTTTGTCCCATTTCCAATGTGTGTGTGTGTTCAAATGATTTCTGCTCTTGGTTAATTAATATGATAAAGAGTGTATCACTATTCTGGCACATGTTGACAAAAGAGATTTTATATTGTCTTTGTCATTGAGATCAATTGTTGTTTTTTACCACAATAGTATTTGTTGCTTATGGGTGATTTCAAGCCACTCTCCTTTGGATAAGGGAGGAAGAGAAATCGGCTACAGATTACTGGTCATCAAAATAACTTTCCAGTCGCGCAGAGTTCAATGACCGATTCTCAATTCTTGTGATAAGTCAGTGATATGAACAGATGATCACTTTCCAATAATGAGAACAATGTATTTAGTATAATTTCATTGAGCAAAGTATTCATTTCATTGAGTAACACATTCCTGAATATTGAGATACATCGTCATCTTTTGATAATTTGGACACTCCGGTTCGACAATATTGCTGCATTTGAATAAATATCACAGAATCGATTAACTTGTTTATTTACGGCCATCTGCGTCATTTTTCAAATGAGAAACTAATTTTGTTAGTTAATTTTAGATTGAACTGAACGAGTATCTTCTCATTTAGTTTAAAGTTAAATAGTAATCGGAAAATCTCCTAAATATAGCGGGGTATTAACTTCACTCCGTAATAGAAGAGTTCAATTCAATTTGAGACGTGTACAGTTTTATGGTTCCATTCGACAAAAGCTACTGTTTACTTCATTGATACAAATATATCTGGCAGAAGTTTTCATACTATACTGACGTCATCGGTAAAAGGTGTACATGAGAAGAACAATACTTTCTCCACTATGTCCATTCCATCTTGCTACACACATCACATTCCTGCCTTGAAATTAAGCATTTATTCCGAATCTGTATGTTAATGCTTATAGATTGCAGTACAGTTTTTATATTTGTTTAAGAGTCTTGTTGTCTGGCGAACTTTAAAATATTCACGGAAATCTTGAGTTTCTTAAATTTTTTGGTTTCGAGAGCAGTTTACAGTATTCTTTTGATCCACAATGTCCCTCGACAGATTCATACGTATAGCTGACAGATTAGTTGGATTTGAAGCGGCTTTCAATGACAGCAAACTGCCAGTTTCATCTGTGTTTGATATGGAAACACATAAAGATGAATTGAAGTCCATTTGGAATAAATTGAAGGACTCGTATGAAATTTGTTTGTCCGATATTCAAAACAGCGAAGAGAAGGATGAAGATGATAACGATGCAGATCCTGCTGCTGAAGAGACGGAAACAGTAATGGAGAAATATCAAAGTTGTTATATCACGTATTGCAAATGTTTCTCCAAAATGTGTGAGCGAGTCCAAGAATTGTTTTCGCAGCCGACATCATCCTCTAGTCATAGGGAACATGGTTTCACACTTCCCCCTTGTGAGATAACTGTATTCAATGGGGACTATTCATCGTGGCCAACATTCCGTGACCATTTCACCGCAGTCTGTGTGAAGAACAGTCGGTTGGTTAAGTCCCATTGAAAAGTTATTCCACCTTAAACAGAAACGAAAGGTGAGGCTAACGATATTGTTACTAAGTGCCCTCTGACTAATGAGGGGTTCAACCAAGCATGGAGAAATCTTTTTGCACGCTATGAAAATAAACGAGTGCTAGTGAATCTCCAACTTAAATACCTATTCAATTTGCAAGCAATCGGTATTGAATCCGGATCTTCGATTAAAAAGCTTCAGCGAGATATCAATGCATGTATATCCGCTTTGCAGATGTATGATATTGATGTCCAAAGCTGGGACCCAATTTTTGTTTATATTTGTTGTAGTCGTCTTCCGGACACGACCTTAACTCTATGGGAACATTCATTAACGGAGAAAACTACCATTCCCAAGTGGTCACACTTGGACATATATCTAACTAACCGATATCGCACACTGGAATCAGTTTCCGAAATGAGGAATGATGCACAGACACCGAACTCTAAATCCAAGAGCGATTGTAAGGTGAAAAGCGATCCTAAAAGCCTTCATACATTTCAGACCAAAATTGGTCAGACCAAGTGTACACTCTGTCCTAATGAGATACACATAATCCGAAAGTGTCCACGTTTCCTGAATATGGAATATTCGCAAAGATTTGCGGAAATCAAGAAAAGCAATTTATGTCTTAACTGCTTCTCAAGCGTACATTCGGTTAGAAACTGCAAGAGCAAATACTCTTGTTTCAAATGTAGTAAGCGTCATAATACGCTCCTACATAAAGAATCGTTACCCACGCACATGCAAGATCCAAGTAAACAGGCACACGTGTCTTCTACCGCACCACATCTTCCTCAAACCTCTTCAAGCCTTACCCAATTACAGTCCACTAATCCACCAAATAACCTTCAATCCTACTTTGCTTCAAATTCGAAGAGTATTTTACTTGGAACAGCGATGGTTAACATATGCAACGCTGGTTTGGTATACACGGCAAGGGCTTTGCTAGACTCAGGCTCAGAGGGAACCTTCATCTCCGAAAAACTTTTCAATCGCCTTAAGCTGCCTTTTAAGAGAACATCGGCTAAAATCTCAGGTTTAAACAATTCTGTATCCGCTGATGTGCGAAGAGAATGTTCGTTTATGTTAAGATCCACAACAGAAGATGAGCACGACATCCCTGCATCGGCTTTGGTGGTGCCTCATTTGTCCGGCAACCTCCCATCTCGCGCTATTAACCTCGAATGTCTTTCCGATCTACCGCCATTTAGACTTGCAGATCCACGATTCCACGAGAGCTCAAAAATAGATATCCTTTTGGGAGGTGATCTACTTCCACTTATTATGTTGTCCGGATTCGAGAGTGGAATCTGTGGGTCATTAATGGCACAGGAAACAGTTTTTGGGTGGATCCTTACAGGCCCGATTGCTTCCTCTACAATATCTTCATTTTCGACACGGGCTACATATCACTGTGAAATAGCTTTAGAAACGGTAATCTCACGCTTTTGGGAGGTAGAGGACCTTCCAAGAAGACAATTCTTAACCAAATCCGAGCAAATATGTGAGGATTTCTACACACGTACTACGTACAGAAATGAGGAGGGTAGATATATTGTATCTCTTCCATTTACGGAAGATTTTCCTGAAAAATTAACTTTAGGTCATTCCAAAAGTAGTTCCATGGCCCAATTTTACCGTAATGAGGCTCGGCTTCTCAAAACCCCAGAGTTGAAAGGGGAATATGATAGTGTTATTCAAGAGTACATGACTTTGGGTCACATGTCCTCAATCATAACATCAGGACCTCCCAATTTGTCGTCCGATTATTATTTGCCACATCATGCGGTTATTAAGCCTGAGAGCACTACAACAAGGGTTCGTGTAGTGTTTAATGCTTCGTCTCCCACATCAAATGGACTTAGCTTGAACGATGTGTTGTATACGGGTCCAGCACTACAAAAAGACTTAACCATCCTTATTTTAAAATGGCGACTATTTCGGTATGTTTTTAATGGTGATTTACAGAAAATGTACCGACAAATATTGGTATATCCAGATCATAGAGCATACCAAAAAATCCTTTATAGGTTGAATCCTTCAGATTCAGTCCAGCAATTCCAGCTTAATACTGTAACATTCGGAGTCAACTGTGCACCATATTTGGCTATACGCACGATAATGAAGTTAGCTGATGACATTAAGGACAAATATCCTCTGGCAAGTCATATTCTCCGAGATTATATGTACGTTGACGACGCCTTAGCCGGAGCTCATACAATTTCAATGGCAATCAAGGCCAGAAGTGAGCTTATGCTTGATTTGAATTCGGCTGCATTTATTATGAGAAAGTGGACGGCAAACTGCAAGGACATACTAGCAGGTCTTCCATTGGATCATCTACTTCGCGAAGATTTCCTCAACCTTGATGATAACAGTTCTGCAAAAACTCTTGGAATCCGTTGGAATGCACGGATAGACGGTTTTTACTTTTCCATAGTTCCGTTTCCTGCTTCCGACTGGGATGAAGAACTATGTGAGGAAACACTTATTATGTGGAGAACATTTTTGTCCAATTACCACCACATAAACATGTTTCAAGTTCCAAGATGGATTAATTTCACACTCGGTTGCGACGTCGAATTCCATGGCTTTTGCGATGCATCAGAAAAGGCGTATGCAGCCGCTATTTATATTCGTATATCAACGACAGATTCCGTATACACTAATTTACAAGTATGTAAAACTAGCGTGGCTCCAATTAAGACATTGTCTATACCACGACTAGAGTTATGTGGCGCAGTTCTCCTTGCGGACATGGTCGACAATATACTTCCAAAATTAACAGAAATTCATAATTATACCTTGAGATGTTGGACTGACTCTACAATTGTACTTTCGTGGTTAGCAAAACCACCATGTACTTGGAATACATTTGTTGCCAACAGGATATCAAAGATAATTCAGATAACCGATCCGACCAAGTGGAATCATGTAAAGTCAGAAGACAATCCTGCAGACTTGGCAAGTCGAGGGGTATTCCCACAGGAACTATTGAATAACAAACTGTGGTGGCATGGACCCCAATGGCTGTCAGAATCACTCAAATGTCCGCCAGGTGAGTCATACGATATTCCTGACGATTTCAAATTAGAAAAGAAAACAGTAAAGGTACATTTTTCTTACTTTTCCAATTTCGAAGACATTTTAGAGCGATTTTCTTCGCTTCCCAGGGCTCTACGAGTTATGGCGTATGTCTTCCGTTTTATTTACAACATCGTTTGAATTTGCATGGTGAGTCCACACCCTTATCCATCTCAGAAATTAGGGTAGTGCAAAATCGACTTATAGTGATCTCTCAAAAGGTCACGTACCCAGAGGAGTATAGAACTTTGTCCAATAAGGAATGAACGAATTATTGGATTCCACGAGTTCAAAATCTGATTAAAACCACAATTCACAACTGTAAACCATGTGTCCTATACAAAAAAAAAATGTCAAAAACAGTTGATGTCTGCTCTGCCCGCGGAAAGAACCGAGTTAACACGGCCATTTGCTCACACCGGTTTGGACTTTGCAGGTCCATTTGATATTAAAAGCTATGCCGGTAGAGCATGCCTTAGCACTAAGGGGTATGTTTGTATATTCGTGTGCTTCTCCACCAAAGCAATCCATTTAGAAGCAACTTCCGACCTATCCACGACCGCTTTTCTTGCAGCATTTAATGTCCACCTACATTCCGATAATGGACAAACATTTGTTGGAGCATCGAAACTAGTTGCCGTAGATTTCTTAATATGAATACGCACGAGAGGAAAGATGTTGTGATGAAGTACGGATATTGCCAAAACTGTTTAGCCCATTCTCATTCACAGAGTTCCTGTTTCACCAAAACCGGCTGTAAGTATTGCCAGAAGAATCATCACTCCTTACTCCACATGCATCCTCGTCTAAGCCGCAGACCAACGAGATCTACGTCGGCATCTCACTCATCTGCAAGCTCAAATTCAAGGCCTTCAGCGCGAAACCCCCCCAAACCCCAGCCATCTCAACCAAATCGAAGCTCATCAACAACGAATGTAACGAAACCCGTCGATACGACTTCGCTCACAGCTATGATTCGACAAAATGTAGCAAGTTTGTTACCGACAGCATTGGTCAAGATTGAGACGAAACGAGGAAAATACTATGCAAGATGTCTTTTGGATACTGGCTCACGCGTAAGCTGCATTAGATGAATTAGATGAAGAGGTAATATGCCCACTTACTCTATGGTCGTGCAGTGACCCGCACCAGAAATTGGAAACATCCTTGAATGTCAATAATCGAATAACGACTCGAACTCCAAGTAAAAACCTGACAGAAACAATCCGGGCACATTTTCAACATTTGGTTTTGGCTGACAAGAATTTCTTCAAGTCGTCTTCAATTGACATTGTCCTGGGAGTGGATATCTACGCAAGAATTGTATGTGATGGCACTTCAGCCCGTATAGGCCTTCCTAGCACCCAGAATACTATCTTCGGTGTTGTCTTATATGGAAATGTTTCTATTTAAATATTTAGCTATTACTTATACTTACTGTATTATAAAAAATACAGTGTAATCTAATTTAATCCTACTTTCGTATAAATGAACTTGAAAACGTAAACTGCACTTATATGAACTTCTGAATTAGCGTACACTGAACAACGTATTAGAATTGAAAGTTTTTTGAATTGTAATTTTAAATCTATCGTTTTGATTTATAAACTTTTTGCAGCCGTGCTGCAGGGCGGGCGGCGATGTTTACGTTAAATGAATTAATATTGATATAAAAAGTAATAACATGAATTCTTAAAATCGTATTGAAAATCCCCTTATTTTATTAACTTAGCGTGTGGCATCCACATAAGTTATCGACTTTTATTAAAATATTTTCGTCAAATTTAAATGTCAAACTGAAAATCAACAACTTCCGTGAGCGAAAACTGGTACTCGGCCTTGTTCTATTACAACCGGCGTAAGATCTTCCAAATAAATCCAAATACATATATGGAATCCCACATAGAAATATTCTGATTATTTTGTTTTATTTCTTCTGGCTTCCATCCAATTCAACCTGTTTGGTAATTCTTCTCCACCATTACTGTGGAGCGACGAAATCAAAGATCTCTACGTCCTAACGCGTTTTGCAGCATATTTTTAAAACCTTCAAAACTGTTGATATCTGCTTAAAAATATCTGCAAACTAAGATGTTTTAATACAAAACACATTTTACTTATCTTTCTTAATAACCACAAACAAAATCTTGAGATTCTTTAATTCTTTTTTAAATAATATTTCATTATAGAATTTTAAACGTCAGATTTTAACTACATAGCATTATGTTGTGGCAACCGAATTGAAAATGAATTCGGTTATAGGTACAGAATTCATCAGAAATTCGTTTACAGCAACCGAATTGACGCCAAATTCGGTCGTTGCAACCGAATTAAGTCTAGATTCGATTATTGTGACCGAATTGCTACCAAGTTCCACAGTTACAATCGAATTGGTGTCAAATTCTGTTACTACAACCGAATTGAAGCCAAATTCGGTTACTCCAACCAACTTCTGTTGTTGTATCCGAATTAATTTCAAATTAGGTTGTTCCAAGCGAAATTTTAGAGAATTTAGTTGACTGAACGAATATAATTGAAGATTCAGTTGTCACAACCGAATCTATTACGAAACGAGGTTGCTACAACCGAATTTCGGTTGTGGGGACTAAATTCGGTCGTAACAACCTCAATTCGGTTGTGACAATCTCAATTCGGTGGTAACAGCCGAATTTGCGCTACTACAACCTCTTATCAAACAATTAGTTCTCTGAGTGTACCATAATAGACATCCTACTCCCGGATGGTGCTGGACAGGTGCAAAGAAGATGTTCAGTGAATTCCTATTCTTCTTCATCGGTACAGCGTCTATAGAAGTCATTTGCATAGACCTTTAGTCTCGCCGCATGTGCACCAATCAGACTGTGTCCTGTCAAAACTAAAATAAACATTGATACCTCTCCTATTATTCACTATGGGCCAGATTTGTCTTGAGCGTACACAATTTGTGCCCCTCGTCCATCTGTTCAGCAACATCATATAGGAGCGTTTTTGTCGGGATGTGGTTACACATCGCTAGGGTCATGCCAACGTGCAAAGATAACCACATTTCAAAGCATGATTTGATATTTGCAACATATGATACTGCTGTTAATGTAGAAAATGAGACTATAACCTACCGTAATTTTAACAATATTGATTACGATAAGTTAAACGATCTCGTTGATAATACCGAATGGGATCTTTTATTCAATATCGAATCTGTAGATGATCAGACTAATTTCATTCAAAATAATATTAACTAGGTATATCTACAACATATGTGTGCCCTTAACGACGAAGAAAATAAAATATAATCAACCACCATGGTTTAACAGAGATATTCGACGTGCTATAAACCAACCGGGATAATGCATATAAGAGGTGGAAACGCTTCAAAACTGCAGAATTACATGAATTGTACAAATCTGCTAGACGGCATGTAGTACAACTTATAACCACTGCAAAATCTGTATACTACCAATGTAAATTTAAAACTGCAATCGACAACAAGTCGAAGTGGAAGGAAATTCGGTAAATCCGGTAGTAGTATTACAGATCATATAGATGTGGATAATTTGAATGCATATCTCGTGGAAAATAATATATCCTCAGTTAAGGCAAACCCTTATTTAGAATACTGCAATACAAAAAATGAAAATGAATTCTCATTCTGCTGTGTTGAGCAACATGAAGTTTTGAAAAGTATACTGAAAATAAAGTCAAAAGCAACTGGAATCGACGAACTTCATCCTAATTTTCATAAACTCAGAGTACTGAAGATATTGCCATACCTAACTTATATGTTTAACAGTATACTCACTAAATCTATCTTTCCAACCGCTTGGAAAACAGCGAAAATAATTCCAGTTCCTAAGCCAAACAAAGATTTTAGGCCGATGGCGATATTGCCCTTTCTTTCAAAGGTATTGGAGAACATTATGTATAGTCAAATGAATGAATATATAAAAGACAATGAATTGCTGTCTCATAAACAATCGGGGTTTAGACCAAATAGGAGTTGTATTACTGCACAGAACAAAATAAAAATCAATTTCAATTAAAAAATTTGTTTATTTGATTAATTTTTTAATTGATTTTGGTGTAATCACGAAAATGATAATGTTAATTAAAGGTATTTGTAAATTTGTCAAACAAAAACTTCAATTAAAAAATTTGTAAATTTGATTAAAACATTTATTGATTTTTTTCAAAAATATTGATTAAGTATGTATGTAATCAAGTTAATTAAAAAAATTATTGATTTTTTTCACGATTTTTTTTTGATTAAATATTTAATTGAATCAATTAAAACCGTTATTGCTTTTTTCAGCTTGAAACCCCCACCCCCGGCGACGACGCTAAAAAAAAACCAAAATGTTCTATTTTTAAAGCGATTTTATTCAAGGTTTCGCAGATACACATGTTATATGTATAAAAAATTACTTTTTTTAGAATTTAGATTCATAATCGGAACTAATGCTGTAGACAGACGACAGAGTTAATTTGCATTATCTGTGTTAATGCAAATTAACTCGTGCATTTAAGGGCATTAGCGTTGATATAAATGCACGAAATAATACTGAATTTATACTGAATTTAGGTATTTCAATATGGCACCACAGTTTGAAAGTGCTGCCCTCTAGCAAGGAAAATTTGCAAAATGTTAGCTGCTACCAAAAATAGCAACCGATTTCCTGGCAATTTGTTTACCTTTTTGACTTGGTAAACCATAAATATTGAACCATCACAACACAACAAATTAATTGAATTCGATTGGCAGTCACAATGGATCAGAAATCAGCAAAGGTGAGTTATTTTCATTGTTTTTAGAAAATTTTCTACTTGAAATAATTTATTTTACATCTTCATACTTTCAAGGCAGCAAAGAGGCGACGCGTGTGGTCCGAGGGGAATACGCAGCGTCTTCTTGAGCCTGGCAATTTTCGCTTATGTCTACTTAAATAATTACAAATACAAATAAAAATTTTATAATAAATAAAAAGAAATGAATTTAATTCCGAATTATAAAATAACAAAGTGACTAAATTATTAAATAGAATTGGATACAGGAAAAATATTTCAGAGTGTCCCACAGCGATTCCAAGTTCTACAAACACGTTCCGATTTATGGTTGCTAGTGCATGTATACGTTTTAAATTATGGACCAGTTGTAGCAAAAGCAATTTCAGTTTTTGTTCAATTAAATTGTTATTATTCACAAGCAGCATAGCTGCTAATTGTATTTTCTGCCTTCTATCCATTTGATATCGATGTTAATGTCAATAAAATGACAATAAAATTCTTCACGATGTAAATGACAATAAAATTAGTTCACAAACGAACAGCTGTTTACAAACAATCAGCTGTTTACTAAATGCAGAAACCCGTCTGTCAGGGGTAAATGTTTAGTTGGATAAATGAGCATTTAATGCAACTAAACGCTGTCGTCTGTCTACAGCATAATGTCCGGTTTTCTTAAACTATTATTATATATTAAACATTTACGGTCTTATTCATAAAAAGTTATGAGGGGTTCGAGAGACAGATTGTCATACAAAAACCGTCCCTCAAATCTCTCACAACTTGTTATGAATAAAGCGGTTAATGTTTAAACGATTTATATTAAATACAAAAAAAGATAGGTACATCTGGTGGTTCTAGAGAAACATTCAATTTATCTGCTCCTGCCGCAGCAACAGTCACTCCATTGTCGCATTCCATCTCTTCTGCATATTACTTTTATCCAATTTAGGGCACTCTTGTTTTACACGTTCAAAATGTCTAAGAAAATGAGTCTTAAAGATTCTTTATACGTGAAATTATTTGAAAACAATTTTGGTGTAAACAATTGTATGTGGCATAAGGCGGCAAATTGTGTCTTTTCAAGTGCATAAAAAATGTTTGGGGACAGTAATTTTTTCCATTGCAAACAAAACACTCAATGCAAACAGTCATTTCCAATAAAATTTATTCAAAAACACTTGCCAATTAAACACAATTACAAAAAACGCAGTTTTAATCACGAAACAAGGCAATTTAATACTATTATACTTTAAGTTCACAGAATAAAATCTTTCAATCAACAATAAACGAATTACAACAGTGTTGTATATCAAAGACTAGAGCCGTGTGACGACGACGGCCGTGTGACTCAGCCGCCACATATATTGCCTCCCAACGGCGCTGTAAAATTCAACTTTCTGCAAAATACTTTATCACAACAATTTTTGTTCATAACAATTATTTACACTAAGGTTTGTTAAGAACGCATCATGCATATTTATATTAATTTAAAAAAAGATTCCCAGCAAAAATTCGATAACGCACTCAAATATTAAACATTTTTAGCGCCGTAGATTTGCGCCTTGCCAACTCCTAGTTCTGTTGTAAACTCAAAATTGAATTGTAAATATGATTAACAATTTAATTGATTCTATTAATTTATTAAGTGAATTTTTTTTAAAAAATTCAATTATATTTTTATTTGAAATTTACAGGCCAATATTTTTTTCAGTGTGCCTTAACTGCTGTTGTAGAAAATATTAGATCTAATATGGACGAGAATATGGCCACGTTGCTTGTATTGCTCGATCACAGTCAAGCATTTGATACAGTCAACCATGATATACTGTTGACAAAGCTAGATAAGTTTTTTAATTTTTCTAATACTGCATGTAAGCTTATCGGATTGTATATGACAAATCGCGCACAGTCAGTACTTTATAATAAAATGAAGTCAAACGCACTAAAAGTAGATAAAGGTTTACCTCAAGGCTCTATATTAGGTCCATTACTATTTTGCGTTTACATAAATGACCTTCCTGAAGTATTGTGTCACTCCAACATTCAGATGCACGCTGATGACGTGCAAATTTACACAAGCGCACACATGGATAATCTTCAATGGTGTGTTGACAATATAAATGCTGACCTCGAAAGTATAAATATGTGGGCATGTAACAATGATCTTTGTATTAACCCTACAAAATCTAAATGTATTCCAATATCAAAACGAAGTCTACTCCAGAATAATAATTTCAGTCTGAAAATCAACAGTTCGATTATTGAAGTCGTTAAATCGTCTAAAAACCTCGGGTTAATATTTAACGACGAATTGACCTGGACAAATCATATCAACGCGACGTCCGGCAAAGTCTATGGAATGCTTCGCAACTTATGGGCTATTCAAACATCCACGCCACTGGAAATACGAATGCTATTGGCAAAGACTTATCTAATACCCACTCTTCTATATGGTAGTGAAATTTTCGGAAATTGCAATCACACTGACCTGCAAAAGTTAAAGGTAACCTACAATAATATAGCGAGATATGTCTTCAACAAAAAACTAAATGATCGAATATCTGAATACTCATATCAATTGTTTAATATAACATTCGCGAACTATCTACGGTACAAAAGTCTTTCCTTCCTACATAAGATTTATATATACTAGGGAACCTAAAGTGTATATTTGAAAAACTACAATTTGCTCGTTCAAATCGTGGCAGGAAAATTACTCAAATAAGGTTCAAAACTGCCAGATCTGAAAGACAATTTTTAATACCTACAGTACGTTTTTGGAACACTCTTCCATCACATATTCAGGTAATAAGCAACGCACATCATTTTAAAACGGAGCTATTAAAATTTATTAAAATCCATTAAAATTTATTAAAATCTATTAAAATCTATTAAAATTTATTAAAAAAAAGAGAAAAAAAGAAAGAAAGAAAAAATTTTTTAATTATTAACATCATTAACGAATGAATTTTTAAAACAAAATAAATGTAACATTATTACCACTAACACTATAATATATAAGATTCAATCTTGTTGTGCTAGGTTTTACATATTTTTAAATAAAATAAAATAAAATAAATAAATATTTTGGCGGCAATCACAGCCAGCACGATACTCCCGCAAGGGGACGAACCCATCCGTGCTACCAGATAGGCATACTTTCTAGTTAGAGCAGCTCCACTGGTCCCAGATTCTACTTCATACAAAGTATGGGACCGGTGACCCGCAGCCAATAAGTATCATCATGAATCAGTTCTATAAAAAAACATCAACAACAACGTCAACAACATTGGTATTGCTCCAATTTTTGTGGAACCTGTAAGGTAGTCCCTAGTCTGGCCAGCATATCCGCTCTGCTGTTCCCCGTTATGCTCGTTTGCCGTGGCACTCACACGAGGTGAATGTTGCACTGCTCATTTTCACCCGCACATCCAAAATAGAAGAGTTTAGGATAGCGATGTCAATCGGTGTAATGATAACGTAATCTTCGGAGGCCCAATATCGTGGTATTATCCTTTCCAGTTTAACTTTAAACGGAATGCCTAGGAGTGGATGAAAAAGGGACTGAATGCTCTATATGATTGTCGAATTCCATCTGCTAAACGTCTGTCCAAAACCCGTTTATTAGGTCTATACGACAACTGTTCGCACAATTAATACCTATGTATGTATGGTGTGGTGGAGTGCCCTAGGTAAGAGCTGTCAGCTGAAACGGCTTAGTATGGTTCAAAGGACTGCCTACAAGTGCATTTGCGGCGCTATTAGGAGTATTTCTCAGGCGTCCCTGGATATTATACTTTAACCAGTTATTCCGGATCGTGACGCAAAACGGCGCGTGACCAGAAGCGCACTTCGATTAAGAGATTTAGGGCATCTGAGCAAGCAAATATTCTGAGCGTGGCAATATTCTACTTATATGAGTGAATCTGGTCTGGTTTGATACATGAGTCTAGCGTCTGATTACACTGCACCGACTGTTGATGTCAAAGGTGGACCGAATACAACAATACTGGACACGAGGGATATCAAACAGATTTTCAGGCTAATTCATCTTGACTGATAGTTCCATAATGGATATTGCAATGACCTCAAACTCATCTTTCCCTGAAGACTAAATGACAATTGTACATTCTTCCTGAAGCTGATATCCTGGTCATTTTGGGAGTTGTTTAGGTCAATTTCACTTCCATACGGTGACTTTATCATCTCCGTTAAAAGTAGATGCAATCACATCAAACTCGTGAAATGAAATACTGGTTAAGAAATGTAAACGAGCCGAGACACTGCTGATTTCCCGACCACAGTAAAACTGCAGGAACGAATTTTACTTCAAATTTTAGGCTCGCTAATTTTGAACCTAAACCGGTTCCGTACGGTTTTAGAGAATCGTATTTCTGGCTTATTACTCGATAGTGTCGCCGTCACTAGGCGAGTTGAACATCATCGAAGGCAATAAAATATGATCTGAGCTGGGATCGAACCCACGTTCTCATGCACTAGATTCGCGCATGTTAATCATTGTACCACCGCGATGTCCTAGGAAAGGGGCGCTGTAATTAGCCAAACCTCGTATGGGCGTTTTTTGACTGTTCATGTATGAGAAGTTCATACTGCAAGCTGTCAAGGGCGGATATATTTTTCAAAGTGAAAAATGCCTGGCTTTCCAGTGGAATAATAAATAATTCAGCACACTCACTGGCATGACTAGTTTCGAATTTCGTGGCAAGTTCTTCATCAGAAGGCTACTCACTGTGCTTGAATTGGTACCATTTATAAGTTAATCAATCGTATAAATACCAATATCCATATGCGAATTGCCTCAGTACCAACTCAAACTGAAAGTCAATTATTCCAGCATCAAGAGCAGAAGGCTTTTTCCTCCAAGTCCTCTTACATTCTCGCATGGTTTCAGTTGTTTTACGGTTAGTTTATCTATACCACAGAGTTGCATTTCTGTGTGAAATAACCTTTTCGAATGATCGGGATAGAGTCAGTTACTTGCATTAGATTTCTGTTAGTCCACCTATTAAATTGATCGTTGAACACGTCATACGGCCAATACCACCTGGTGGGCGAGGACGGAAATTACAAGGGAAATATGACCGATGGTGGAATCGAACTGGTGGTGGATTTCACTGGGCAAAGCTAATGTTTGTCCTATCATTGGGGTTCGTACGAGCAACAACGTACGAGCCCTTACCCGTAAATGGGGTACTGAAAGGATCGGTTACTGAGTCTGCGAGATATAATGTGGTTCTTGACGTGAAGTCCTTAACGACTCTTAGCGCCGCCTGCAAGATAGCCATGCCAAGGGTTCATGATTGCAAACCCGACACTATAAGTATTTCCGAGTACGTGGGTGAATGAACACCCCGTATTCAAGTATTCGCAATCGCGACCTCTTTTTCCCCGCCGCGAACTATCAATTAAGCAGCCCTATTTATGTAATCTACTCCCGTTTGGTAAGGAGTGAGGCACTATCCAGACCTCTGCCGTGTTGAGGACAACGGAGCCCATGTTTCGAGCATAAGTACCCACCTAGGAGTCTTCCTTACTGTGTAACTCATGTACAAAGGCTACCACATATTTTGGTGGCAACCACAGCCAACACGATACTCCCACAACGGGGCCAACCCATACGTGTTACCGGATAGGCATACTTTCTAGTTAGAGCAGCTTCACTGCTCCCAGATGCTACTTCATACTAAGTATGGAACTGGTCAACCACATTGATTGATTGATTAAATAAAAAAAAAGCGTTTCCCAATATATTCCATGAAGGGATGGGGAAGAGCTTCTCACTACAATTTTACACCGGTACCGAACGGTATTTTGAGAAGCTTTTTCATGGCTAAGTACTCGATAGTGTCGCCATCACTAAGCGAGGTGGCCGTCGTCGTTGTAGGAAATGTAGGGTGGTCAGAGTAGGGATCGAAATCATGTTCTCATGCACAAGAGCCGCGCACACTAGCCATTGCACCATCGACGGCCAACATTGGTATTCAAATTCCGATTGCAATACAAATGGTCTAATAACCACAGATAGTCGGCGGTAGCCTTCTCACCGCGGGACGCTATTTCCACCTCTTCCGATCAATTACAGTGAACGTCAAGCATTCTATTGGCTTCGCCCGATTTTACCACGTGGGTCATAATATAACAAATTGAAAGGGCACGAGTTCCACGTGCAATTCTCAAGGTGCACATGGTATCGGAGGATTGATTGCAATCGCTTTTTGTGAAGATGCAGAGGAAATCGAGTCATTGAAACACCTTCTGTGTCACTGTCCAGTTCTGCAACAAAGGGGGAAGCACTGCTTTGGATTAATACATGGTATGCTCACACTTCGTAATGTGGAGATGGAGGCTGGCTTGGAATTTGTGCAAGGACTTACATGGCTCAGGGGATATCAGTGGAAAAAATGTCTATGGAGTCACCCTAATGGTCGAATTGTAGGGGGCTGAAAAAATTTAAAAAGGCTCATCGCGATTCTTGTTCTATGGGTCATTTAAATAAAGTTTGCCGAAGAAACCATAGTTCTAAAATGAATTTCTAGCCCACGGAATTTCGAAATAGTTTTTTTTTTAATATTCAATAATCGAGTTGGATATGGGACTAAAAGGCAAAAGAAAATTTTATTTCCTCTAGTTAAATGTGACTTGGGGGTTTTTTGGGTCGACGAATTCATTTTTAATATTTATTTTTGAGTGCCGCCAGAGGGCGCTTTTGCCCAATTTTTGGGATTTATTTGCCTTTTTTGGGTAAAATTGACGAAATTGTTATGAAACTTCATGAATATTTGAGTTTCTCATAATGCAGTCCCAAATTTTAAATAGCCCATTATGGTCAGCGCTATAATTTAGGGGGGGGGGGGGGGAATATTTATTCACGACCTATATATTTCACAAGTTTCAATTGTTTGCTCAAGGTTCCGGTTGTGGATCGTGGAACAGTGGTAGATGATTTTTCCTAACATCCAGTGGTGGATGTTAACTGCATTTCGAATCATCGCCAAATTCTATTTCTTATGCCAGTATTTGCTCGCTCACCATCACAGCTTATGCCGATCAAAGAATCCAGAGATATTAAATTATTGATGGAAAATTCGTTCAATTTGATGACTTTGTGTTCAGAGTCTTCATTTTCCACTTTTATGTAGACAAAAAATTGGGAATGTGGTACCTTTAAAACAACTAGATGAGGTTCTTTCACCATCCTTGAATGAAAATTGTTATTAATTTTTTCCATTGTTAAAGAATCATTTTTTCTGCCGTCGAGTGAAAATGCGATTAAATTGGAAGCATCATATCGATTAAGAAGCACTTTCTGTCTACATTTAGCCTTTTCTCTACGAACTTTACTCTTATCCATAATGACAAGATTGCCGCGACTATCTTTAACATCAATGTCTTCCATGAGAGATGTTGCCAATGCTGATGTTAGACACATCAAATCTGTCACACATCATAGCAAAGTTCAAAACATCATATCTGGGAGTACATGGTCCTCGTCTCGTTTGAGATGCATCTTGTGGACCTATTGAATGTGAACTATGCTCATAATCAATATCCTTATCTTCTTCTGGTACGTATGTTTGACCCCGGCTCTCTTCAAATGTTTCTATTATTCTTCAATTTCTGTCTCGTATTGCGGTATCGTAGATCTTCTGCCATTATGTTGGTCCATCATGAACTCTTTCAACTGTTCTGGAATCAATGCACATGAGCATAGAGCTGCTTTCAAGTCATATTTACATTTTCCAATATAAAGTTGTTCTTTTATGGATTGTAGGAACGCTATGAGAGTGGAGCCTACAAGTAAAGTATTCAATTTTCTAACATTTCGTTTGCATGTAATTTCAATATTAAATTTGCTCCAAATTTCAATTAATTTATCTGTCACGTGGGGAGTAAATGTTTTATATGAAAATATCCCACTTTCCATTTTAGCACGTTCGGCCAAGAAAAAGTAACATCTTAAAATATCCTGTTTAGTTGTCAGATTGAGACCACTCGAATCAGACGGACATACCAAAATCAGCAACATTGTGAGAAGGCATATGATTTAACCTACTTTCACTTTCGGTACTTGTTGATGTTGGCGCGGCTTGCGATGTTGACGCCACTGGATCCATGGTTGAACTGAAAATAGTTTTGGTTTCTTTAGTTTTAAAAAAACTGTTTGTTGGAGGCTCGGTTTGTAGGCTTTTTGAATGAATGTTGGCTTTGTAATGCGCACGAGGCTAGTTCGAATGGTCTTTATATCAGAGTTCGATAGTAGTGTGTGTAGGAAGTAGGTATTACAACATGTTTGTATGAAAACGAAAAGGGTTGCATGAACAACGCACAAACCAAAATTTTGGGAAATTCCGAAGTAATAAACAGCCAATAAATACATTTTGGCAAAACAGGGTGGTAATGACATTTAAAAAATTCGCATTCCGCGAATGTAAAAGAAAAAACAATAATATTATGTGCGTATGAAAACGAAAAGGGTTATGTGTCTTGTTTAATCGGGGTGGGGTTTGCAGTTCTATGCATGCATTTTTAAAAAATAAAGGAAAATAAGGAAAAAATATGTTTTATTCATTCTTTGTCATAAATTGAATGAAATCGATATACTAGGTCGTGAATAAGTACCCCCCCTAGATTATAGCACTGAACATTATGGATTATTTAAAATTTGGGACTGCATTATGAGAAACTCAAATATTCGTCAAGTTTCATAACAATTTCGTAAATTTTCCCCAAAAGAGGCGATAAAATCCCAAAAAAATGGGCGAAAGCGCCCTCTGGCCGTACTCAAAAATAAATGTCAAAAAGCTTTTCGTCGACCCAAAAAACCCTCAAACACATATTTAACCAGAGGAAATAAAATTTTCGTTTGCATTTTTAGTCCAATATATAACTCGATTATTGAATATTTAAAAACAACCCCTATTTCGAAATTCCGGGGGCTCGAAAATAATTTTAGAACTATGGTTTCCTGGGCAAACTTTCTTCAAATGGCCTATAGAACAAGAATCGTGATGAGCCCTTGTCGCAAAAACTTTGACCCACCCTAGTGTGCATGTGTCAGGCCTCATTGATTGTGAGAAGCCCTCTGCAGTCCTCCCATTGCTCACTGGTCCAAAATGAAGTTTTTTTTTTGGCATAAATTCGAATAATGTACATAGAGACTTGTACTTTTGCATGTTTGTAGGGCATGATGAAAACATGAAATTCAAACATTTTTGGGATGATCGAGCCACGTCCACAATCACGCCCACAGGAGTTACAAGTCAAAGTATGCATAAATTAAAACTATGACCTTTATTGACTGAAAAATCATTTGTAGAATTTTAAAAGATATTGGTATGTGTGTTTAATATAATAAGTTCAACGATCGTAGCCATAGATAAAGGAAATAAGTAGATATCCCATAGGCGTTGTCAAGTACTGCCACTAGATGCTGTGTTGTCGTTATGTAACTTTCATTGACGTTTCTCATAACATTCACTGACGTTTATTCAACAGTGTGGGACAGTTTTTCAATACAAAAATAGAAGCATTTTCCAGGTAGTGCTATTCGATCAACTAATTTAGTTTTTTTCATGTCGTTGTGTTCCCCACTTTCTAATTCAAATGCATTTTGGTTATGTGCTTGTTTGGTGTACTGTTATTGTTGGTATTAGTTTATGTTGACCTGTACAGCATCGGCCCACTAAACAAAACAAAATCCCTGTTGATGTTGCCTACCACACCTTTTGTTAGCACCTTTTCTATATTTTGTTTGGGATCAAACGTTGTAATTATTGCATTCAGCTCCATCTAGAAAATATCCCATTGAACAATAAATTTCCCAAGACATGTGCGATATCTAGTTAATTCCTTTATCTCTGATCGTAGCATAGTATAGTTTTATTTATTTGCAATAGATGTCGTTGTTTAAGATGAAAGTGCATGAACTTTGAAATATTTGTTCCGTAATCATACTTCAATGGTCAATTCTTTTTAATGGCGATTTTCCACACAAATGGATCAACATATAGAACGAATTTGGGGCTAATTGGATTTGTAGCTTCAAGCTTTGGAATTCAGAGGACGCAATTTTTTTTCATACAAACTAAAGACACTTTTTGGGTTTGTTTAAAACTTGTATTAAACACTGTCAGGGGCACTATCCTCGTCATCTAAATATAAACCAATATTTGTTGAGCATGGTTCTAATTGGATGGCTGATGGTTGTAAAAGATTTATTACTTCTGCAGGAAGTGAATTTTGTTTGTTCCGACATTTTCTTTTAGACATAAATATATAAATTAGACAAAAGTGGATCGGAAGAATCCATATACATATGTATTCAAGACAGCAGTTATATTGCCTGAAACGAAATTTGTGGGGAAATGCACAATAACTGCCAAAAATATAATATATTATATTAAGGGCACTTTAAGAAGCATTGATAACTTCGCATACTAGCTAATATTTAAATTGATTGAACATCCACCGAACGCAAGTACTTTAAGGTTAGGTTTTTACAAAATATCACACCACATTAAACACATAATAAAAACAATGGAAAACTCCCAATAAATACCTGTTTCTGACAACGAATTCTTTTTAAATACCTTCCAAATTGTGTTCCATATTACAAGCCATATTTCCACTGTTAAAATCTAAATTCAAAATCACAAATATTTTATAGGAATGAAGCAATAAAACTTAAAAAAAATGTGATCGAAAACCTTACCTATTGAAAAGTGAAATTCAACTCCTGCAACAATTTTTTTCGAAACACTATTATACCAATCACAACTAGATGGGATTTTACATCGAATTTCGTTTTGAAACTTAAAAATATCAAGGCAAATTAAAAATAATTTTTTTATTCTAAAAACTCAAAAAAAAAAAAAAAAATAAAGACAAGAAAAGAAATGCATATGCATTTGGTTTTTGTTTTGGGGTTTTCCGACAAAAAAATAGACGAATTACACAACTGCTAAAAATACATTCGATCAATGTCTTTCTGATTACTAACCGAGTGTACTTTAATCATGAGGACTAACTCGAAAAAGATAACAAATTTAATTTTTAAGCAATTGGTAAGGGTCCTTGTTTGCGAAAACGCCGCATATACAACATGTTAGTGAATCCCTCAACAAGCAATCTTGCATACACAGCTTCATGCACAAGCATGCACAAATATAACTTTTCCTCCATGAAATATAAGCATTTTTTGATTTTATTGTTTAAAAATGCTATATAACAAACTACAATATAACAAATACAAAGGATAATGAATTTAATTATTTATAAAATGGGTTTATTCTAAGACCCTTCAACGTTATTTATCATTTACTTTAAAATTCGCTTGTGAGAGAACGAATAAATTATGGAGACATTCGTGAAAAAACGCTTGATTTTTATGATGCTTCATTGAAATACTATTTCAAGAAATGCTTTTTGTTTATGATTTCTATATCGTTCAGAGTGTCAGCTTCTTAAAAATGTATCCTTTTTTTAAAAATATAATTTCTTTTTAAATTTATGCCAAAAATAAAACGTGATTTTAGACCAGTGTGCATTGGATACGATGGGAGGATGAGCTGTCCACCACTGCAACTTATGTTTGTTTAATGAATTCTAAGAGATTTCTTAATATATCACATAGACATTTTCTTTCAACTATTAAAAATATCTTGAAAATGATACCAACTCAATTGACTTTAACGTCATGAGAGTATCGCCCGCATCTTGCTGACGTTTCGTTCTGTTTATGGATACAATTGTCACACTTTCCGTGAGTGAGTGAGCCAGTGAATGAATGTTCGAGTCCTTGTTATAATCAACAACAACAACAGGAAGAGGAACAAAAACATCAACTATTACTTAACATCACATTAACAACAATGGTTTCCATTTCATCAGTGGTTGCAGTTGTTGCTGTTGTTGCGGTTATTCAACAACAATCAAATAACCTGTAGGGGTTTTCCAACCAAGGAGCCATTCAAGAAACCAACTCGTAGTACATTTGTACTCCTTTTGATGGCGGCATTTAACGTCGTTCTCTTTAGAGATTTCCTTTCTTTTGCACTTGATTTTGTTTCAACGTTTCTGTACTTTTGTCCGTCGCACCGTGTCAATGGAATAAGGTTATAGGGTTACAATCATAACGATACAGAATAAGAGAATCCACCAAAGGATTGTCCAATCTTAACACCAATTGTTTTGCCACTGGTCGCGATGCATTCGAGGAGTTCCGTTGCTTTGTCCCACTCTACTCGTGGGAGTAAATTCCGAGAAAATTGTGGCGATTTAATGAACCTTTTATAACTTTAATGCATAGTTAAGTCGCACTACATCAAAGTGTAGATTTCATGTATTGCCAGACATTTGAAAGGATCCACCACCCACCATCCTATGGTAGACTGTCTCACATGTGTGTGCCACAAATAGCGCCAAATGCATCAACATTATCATCGTCATCGTCACTTCCGCTTATGATTTGTGTGTCTGTGTGTGCTGTTGCAAAGTGTTGGGGCAACAAGTGTTTGCCTCATGCGGCTAAAAACATAAGAAATGCATCTTTACTAAAGACATCCAGATGAGCACCTGTGGTTTTAGTCATGTTGAAATTTACTACATGGACGACTTTGGTAAAAGCTCTTTTCCTCCAGCTTTTACCAAAGTCGTCCATGTAATATCATCACTGGATTATAATAATGTATGCCGCTAAAATGCTAATAGCGAATTATACGATAAGATTCTGATAAAATTTCGGAGAAATTATCGTATATTCACCTACTTAAACCATATTTTTCCATTGGATTGAGGATAATTGTATGGATTGAGGATAATTTGTCGCAATCAGTGAACTTTACGCTTTCAATGTTTAGACTCACTGCTTGAACCTACAACTTTGCAACTGAGTTTTTCCCTACAGGATCTCGATAAGATTCCAGTGAAACCTGTGAATGTTTTAATGTCAAATTAAGAGAAATCGCCCGAAAATTAAAAACTTGTACAGTTTCATTCCATTTCTCTCTACGCGAATCGTTCTAATTGCTCTGATAGTCTAATGTGCCACTTGCGAGTACCGGACAATGAAATATGGTAACTCTGAACGTACAACAACGTTTAGGGGAAACGAAAAACGTTATCATTAACTATACTTTCGTTTTCGCGCACACGAGTTATAGTAACTTCAACATCTTTAAAACAATTTACGAGAAATACAAAAATTTTAGCGCGAAACTGTTTTTTTCGTTTAACGCAAATGAGTTATTTTTCACGGAATAGGATTTATTTTGGATGGAAGTGTTCCCTCTCAAATAGAAGTATTTATATATTCGAATTCAAATTCAAATTTAAACCATTCGTTAGGATTTCGCGAGACAGCGCAGTGATTGTATAAACTTGTATAAAATCCGTTTCGAATTCGAGACGGACTCGGATCTACGCATATTTTGTTCGGAAATCAGTTACGATTTCGTTTGCGTATGAAATTCCTCTCGGAAACGCTAATCGATTTATTTACTTTTTCGGATCCGTCTCGAACTCGTCTCGGACTTCATATTCGAATCCGTTTCGGGTTTTTTGTTGAAAGAAAATGGGCTCACATTTATCAATTTCTGCGGACTCGAAACGGATTCGTTCTGAATTCGCATTCCTCTTGAAAACGCTAAAAATTTTTCTGCTTTTCGGATCCGTCTCGAACTCGCAACGGACTGGTACACTGAACGGAAAAGCATCGTCACAGGGATGAAGATATTCATCACCCCAACAACTTTTATCATCGAAAGTGAGCTAACGTACAGATTCATTCCCGCTACGAAAATGTGTTCATCATCAGCAAATTGTTCGTCACTGCAAAGAACGTATGGATTTTGCTGCAATGAATTTATTCATTATTGCAACTAATTTGTTTCGTTGCTGCAATGAATTTGTTTCATTGCTGTAATGAATTTATTTCATTTTTGAAATGAATAAGTATCGTTCCCGCAATGAATTTATTTCATTATAGCAATGAAATAAATGCATTGAAGCAATGGAATGAATTTGTTTCTGCGCTACGTGTTAACGTTGCCCCATGTTGCCTAAATTTTTACCAGATACAAAGTAACTTCTGTGTTGCAAACCCACCAAGTTTCGCAAAAATCTGCCGAAAAATAAGTATATTGCAACAATCTGTCACTTAGAAAAACATAATTTCAAAATTTTTGAACTTTGACCTTCGGGCGCGACGTGTTAACATTGTCCAATTTTCCCCAAATTTATAGCATAACATTTTTTCATCAAGTGGCATAATATGCGGCCCGGCAATCCTTGAATTTCAAAAGTAAGGGAAAAAATGCCACTCTAATATACATATTGTGTTTGTCCCATATTTCAATAATATTTTCGGATAAAGTTAATAGGGGATTTGTTTTTATTAATATAGATGGATATTAGAAGATAAAAAGATTTAGAATTGGTTTTCTTAAATAAATGTTATTGTAAACGAAACTAAAACTTTTTTCTTACAAACATTTTTAACATGGAAACAATTTATTACATAATACTAGTAATAAGACAAAAATATCAAATATACCTATATACCACTCGAGCATAAATTTAGTTTAGAAAATTTAGCTGAATGTACATATACACAAATTTACATTAATAAATCTGAAAAAAATCTCACATGATTTTCTGGAAGGAAAACATAGAGGCTTTCAATATCTTTTTGTTTTTGTCTGGATTTAGGTTTATCTTTGTACATGTATTAAGTTCTTTACCAAAAATGGTTTCTGAAGTTGCAATGACTCCCTTTCTCGCTTGTTTTCGTAGGCTTGATGTTCGAAAGTTGCGTTCACTTGCAGACGTTTTATATTGCAGAGAAAATAAATTGTATTTATTATATTTAATTGATTTAATTTCAATGAATGGAACTTTATGAAAATTTAATTGATTTGCTAAAGACGAATAAACTTTGAAATCGGTCGGAATCAATTCTATCACTTTTAGCGCAAAGTTTTTGGATGGATAGTTTTTTAATTTTGTTATTAAATCTAATGGACTGTAAATTTCTTTTAATTTTAGGAACCGGTCTAGTGCACTATGGACTGCGTCAATCTTCTGAATTTGAGAATGACCTGGTTCTGAAAGTTTTTGAACGATTCTTTTCACATTGTTTGTTTTATAGAAAAAATCAGGGATAGCAGACGATAATATTTTATTTTTATTTTGCGGCACACAGAAGTCACTCCACAAAATGATGTGCTCAATATTATTAAAATCCTGCAAAATTTGTTCCAAAATTTTAATGACAGTGCTAGCAATATCATTTCCAGAGCGACCACTATGTGCTTCACTCCAAATGGCACAATAAGCTGTATTCTTTTCATTTGCTTTCTGAGCACATACAGTCGCTGTCATATTGAAAACGGAGAGTTTTCTGTTATAATAAAATTTGGAAGAAAATCCCTTTGGAAAATTAAAAGTGCTTTGCAAGTCGAAGCACACCACAATTGTGTTATTCGATACCAACTGTCTATCTGTATCGCGTTCACTTTTGCAACTGCGATTCTCTTCTATGTGCTTTTTGTACACCATATTTTCATGTTCGCTAATTCTGTTCAAATTTTTATGATTTTTATACAAATAACATTTATCGCACTGATCCTTTTTTGGTCTATAAAAACCTAAATTAAATTTGGTGTTAAAAATGTTTGTAAATGTTGTCAAAGACATTTTATCAGTGGGAAAATGTTGTCAAAGATATTTTATCAGTATCTTCGAACATTCGGTACATTTTACTAACACTTAGGCCCTCTTCTAAGTACTGTTTTGAAGTGGTTGCTCTGCAATAATGAGAATCCACTGTGGGAAAGCTCTCAATGAAGTCCTGAACATTTTTTAAGAAATCTTCTCCTAAACAGTGCTTCGTATGCTTTCCATGTCGTGAATCTTTCGGTATCCCCGTTTTTTCATCAGAATGATACTTAAAATGGTAATAAGCCCGGCTACTGCAATAAATAAATAAATGGTTTCCCGTTACATCCCATGAAGGGATTAGGGAGGGCTTCTCACAACCAGTGAGCTGTGCGCGTTCCAGATTTATACTCACTGATTGGGACCTACAGTTTTACACCGGTTCCGAACGGTATTTTGAGAAGCTTTTTCATGGCTAAATACTCGATAGTGTCGCCGTCACTAAGCGAGGTGACCGCCGTCGAAAGAAATTTTAGGTGGTCAGCGTAGGGATCGAACTCACGTCCTCATGCACAAGAGCCGCGCACACTACCATTGCACCACCGACAATAGTATTCAAAAAAAAAGTCTTACATACTTTAACTTTCAAATCGTCTTTTTCAAAATAGTATGAAGGTGTATGTCTTCCTTTTACTCGCAGCCCTTCACCTCCTAACTAATGTTCTTGTTATAAATTTATCATAAAATGGTCCTTTCTGATTATCGTCTAATGACCAAGAAGTCGCGAAATTTGTTTCCGTAGAATTTCGGAAAAATTTTTGGTACAATCCAAGATACATTTAGACTCACAGGGGGCTTCAGGGTTTTAGCCTCTTTTATTGTGCCGCTTGTTGTAATGTATTCTTCGCCGTGCTGTCTTTTGTTTTTACGTTTATTTTGTTTCCTTTGGGGGACATTAATTTTTCTTTTACGAGTATTTTTAGGTTTGCCTGAATTAAAAGGGGGAGAAAACTCTGTTGACAAATCGTTTTGATTTGACACGGTTGAATATGTAAAGCAAATTCTTATTAATAGTTTTATTAATATGAAATTAACATTAAAGTACCATTAGGAAAATCATCTGTCAGTGGTTGAGTATCATTATTGGAATGGGTTTCTTTTGATAAATTGGCGTCAGAATTGAAATTGACAGTATTTTCTGAAGCAGTTTCAGGTCTACGTTTTTTTGTAACATTCAAATCAATTACCACTTCCCTTTTTCTTTTATAAACCAGTCTATTTGCATTGACTTTAGTAGCTGCTGCAGGCCAGGTGGAAAAGTCGTTACAGCACAAAGACGAAGAAAATTCACTTTCAGATTCTACAAATAGAAAAGATATCTTAACACACACTTTCAATTGAATTGAAAATAATATACCATTTTCCATCTGCCTCGACTTTTTGATAGGGATATAGTCACAATCACAAATAGAGTCATCTGAATCAAACGGATCAGATTCTGTAGAAAAAAAAATTTTAAGTTTCATTTAACTGTGTACAGTTTTAAATATTTCATACCCATTGAACTGGATTCCTCGACTTGCACTTGTTTTCTTGAACTTTTTTTAGACATTTCAATTATTTTTTTAGTTTACCTTGAATATTAAAAACAAATTAAGCAAACAAAACTATAAAGCACCAAACACGTGCAAACTACACTCACCATAAGAAAAACTGACAGTAAGTCAAATGATCTATTTTTTAATTTCACTTTTGTTTATTTTTAATGCATACATACAAACTTAAAAGGCGTACTGTAAAAGGGAGTTGAGATTGCATTCAAACGAAATTTTGACAAACAAGACTTACTGGTCTTGGTAAAAAACTTGAGTATCACATCAATAATTAGCTACGCTACTTATGGCATAGGAGAAAGATAAATTAAAACAAAGAAAGCAAATTGTTTTCCAAAATGAAAAGAGGGTAATTGAGGTAAATTGAAGTAAAATAAGACGTCAATCTCCTGAATTTGTGAATGACATGGTTCTGAAAATTTTTGAACGATTGTTTTCATGCTTTTATGCAAAACCTATGAAGTAGAAAAAAACAAAAGACCACGAATAGTCCTCTCTTTTTCTTCTCTTTGAGAATAGATATAATAATGTTAAATAAGAGCTGATAAAAGATAATTATTTGACCTTCAACTAACGAAGTAGTGATTAGTTTATCACAAAAAAAATAGTACGGTTTTTACGGATTATCTTCACGTATGCGCCATAAAAAAAATATTTCGCAAAGGTTACAACAAAAAGTTAATTTTTTTATATAGGTAAAAATGGTTGTAACTTAAAAACTTTCTTCTACAACCTTGAATATTTTTCACAAAATCGACGCAGAATTGCAAGCACTACGCCTGACAAAAAATATTGGGCAACTTTTTTCGTGCCACTTTTTTTCTATAAGAGTTTGAAACTTAAAAGTCAATTTCCCAAAAAGACATTTTTTGGGGATACGTGAAGATAACTTCGGAACGACGATATGTCTGTACTTACCATGAATATAAGCTCTACTCCCATACGGCAATTGATCCATGTTCAAAACTAACATTAACACAGAACCACATCATTGATTTATTAAATTATACATTTGTTGTTTTATTGAGGGTTCTGTCATTCAATTGGAGCGTCACTTCTTCACGTCATTAGGTTAGTGATCGCTCTGTAAACATTTCAAATGCTCTTTTATTTATTTTAGCCAAATTTGTTAAAATTCCTATTGGATTCATTTGATTTTTGTAACACTTTGTTCATTTGACTTCGAATCCAAATCCCAATACAACGAAACAAGCCCGACCGAATTATGGTTAAAAACACCAACATTTTGTTGCGATTTGTACCGGCACATATTTTGGGGTAGTTTTTCTGCTACCTATATGTCACATTCTTTGCTGTCATGTCGCTCCCTGCATTCTGTTTATTTATCTATAGTATTTGATTTATAGATTGTAACACTGTAAGTAGGTGAAAACGACACACCAAAACGCCGAGACACGTCAACCTAATTTTGGATCGTAGAATCCAGTGGTGTACCCCGTTTTGAAAAGTTAGCTCGAAATCACGATATATTTCGATTTTAAATTTGTAGTAGATTTAAGGCTATTTTTGATTTTACTTGAATGAAAAAACTTTAAAAACTTGTTTAAAATTAATTTGTTTATTAGTTATTTGTCAAAATTTATATCTAGAAATAATGGACGTCCATTTTCAAGCGGACATGGAACTATATTTGCTCTTATTTAGATCATTTTATAATTTTTTTTTGGATTTATTCAATTTTTACTCTTTCTTTGCAATCGACCAGCAGAAATCAGCAACCATTGAGTCTATTCTTTTTCCAGCGAAACGGTCTTCGAATGCCAGTATAGTTTGATGAAATCTTTCGCCAGTTTCTGTGGACATTTGTCGTTCGTAAAAATCGGAATGTGAATGTAACATGTGGATTTTTAACGCCAAGTTTATCGAAAGACTTCATCATGTTGTCAATATAATCACGGTACTCTGGTGAGCGATTTTTGCAAAGAACGTTTTCAATTACCGCACGAATTGAGTTCCATGCGTTTAGTTCAGTTTCATCTACCATTTCAGAAAAACTCGTATCCCTTAAAAGCTTCCGTATATCTGGACTGTTAACTACACCTGTTAAAAAAAATTTATATAAAATATATTGTAGTCACACACTTTTAGTTACCAAAATTACCCTCTTTTAATTTTTCAATTGATAATTTTGGAAAAGCGTTGTTTTTCAAGTATGGTACTGCATTTTCGTTAACGCGAATCAAACGCTTTAAAAAATTCTTTACAACTCCCAGCGTGATATGAAGATCCGGAAGCATTATTTTCTGAAGGGGGATCAATGGTGGACGAATTACATTAAATTCGCCAACAACTTGCGAATCGCGTTTTGGCCAATCTCGCTTTTCGTACTGGTTGCATTTTGCACGGCTGTCCCATTTACAAAAAAATACACATGTACTTTGTATAGCCAGTTTGCATTCCAGCTAATAGTGAAAGAACCTTAAAATCACAATTTACGCGCCAATTGTGTTCGTCATAACTGATGCGTTCCAGAATTAATTTCATGGTATCATACGACTCATTCATTCCAAGAGCATACGTCAATGGCAAAAAATACTGATTGTAAGCTTTGAGGGCATCTTCAACCAAATGTCGTCGATGATTTTTCGGTGCAAATTTTCCACACACAAAACAAAACATATTTATTTTTTCGCAATGTGATCTGCATTTTTCGTCACTCATTTTTCTATTTTTTCAAAATGGTCAATAAAATGTTTATATTTCTGATGTGTTAACATCTATAGCGGCAGGTAGGGACTAATCTATCAAAGTGAACAGTTTGATACATATGTTGTAGCATCTGTTTGTAATAGGGATGCCAATCCCAAAATTATTATATTTATTATGGCCCCAAATTTTAAGAGGTAAACTAATTCTGCTTCCAAATAGATGTGTATTATTTCAACGGTTACATTTTGTCGAAAAAAAAATATATAAATTGATTTAACTAGAGCTTTTGCAGGGTTTTCCCTCAAATAAAATCAAAAATCACCTTAATTCTACTACAAATTTAAAATCGAAATATCTCGTTATTTTGAGCTAACTTTATAAAACGGAGTATACCACTGGATTCTATGACCCAAAAATTAGTTCAAATTTTACTTACAGTGTAATTAATTTACACATACGATTACAGCAAACACATAAATTCACACAATTTACTTTTCACAATAAAAGAGCATTACTAAGTATGACTAATTAGTCTGTTTTAACAAGTTTATTTAAATTATTCTGGCGGAGAAATATCTCTACCACTTTCGGTTGTTGCAAAGGAACTGATTTAAGATGTGTACGTGACCCAACACTCATGCTCAACATCTTCTCATGACGGCCTCTTTTTTTCGCTCGCACAGTTTTTTTTACGGCTTTTCACTCTTTATCAGGGTACAATAATATCTTCATGGTAATAGCAGCGAGCGTTGTTGTTGTTGTAGGCAGCAACAACAGGCCTCTTGTGTTTGTTTTATTCGCTTCAGCTGTCAAACTCTGCACAAATTCATACCAACAACACAAGAATGGAAAAGAGTACAAAAACAAAATACATGTGAGTGTGACAGCCGAAGCGACCGAACCTCATGAAAAAAATGAAAACAGCTGTTCTTACGACTTTACCATGAACATATTATTGTACTCTTTAAAAAATAAATGGTTTCCCATTACAACCCATGAAGGGACCGGGGAGAGCTTCTCACTGTCACTGAGCTGTGCGCTTTCCAGTTTTCACTCACTGATTGGGACCTACAGTTTTACACCGATTCCGAACGGTATTTTGAGAAGCTTTTTCATGGCTATATACTCGATAGTATCGCCGTCACTATGCGAGGTATTGTACTCGTTATCAAGATGTATTAATAAAGGTGAGCGCAGTTCACAGCTGATATGCTTTGCTTATATTTTTACGGTTAACTAAGTTGTCAAAAGTTGTTTACTTATTGTTGTTTGCACTGTTTTGATTCAAAGAAATAAAGCGACGCGGTTTAGAGTGAAAAAGTTTATTTTCAAAATTTATATTAAAAAAAGGAAGAAAAAAGAAAAATGTAAGTCTGTGTCCTTTGCAAGAAAAAGGTAGTTTAAGATGGGTCGTTCCACAGGAATCCAACAGACAAGCGGAGAAGGAACAAATGGAGCAAGATTTACGGAATGAATTTCTCAAAATACGCTCTTATATGTGAGGACCATTTATCCCCCTCAGACATTATCAGAGGAGCAAAAAGGAATCATCTGATGCCCAATGCTGTTCGTTACATACATGATGATATGCAATATCCATTCCATGATACAAATACAAGGTAGTGGCATTAGCATTGTTGTAATTTCAATACCCAGTTATTGTCAAAATCAGCTGATTAAAATGTAAACATACATATCGATGCCTTACTTTCTCAACCTCGTATCTTAAAAAATGCAACTTTTCAGGAGAGAGAAAAAACTGTTTATCTTTTTATACTTCGGTGTTTGGGTAAAAGTTCAAATGCAATTATTAAGGAATTGATTACATCTATGTATATGAGTAGTAATAATATACTAATCTTTTTTAGTTTAAGCATGAAACGCATATATTGAGATACGAGTTTACTGCATTAACAGTAATTTTAATTCTTGATAATTGATGAATAAGTTACTCGTTTGTTGCACTCATAGCAATATAAACAAATAACGCCGTTACACCAAAATTATGCAATGAAAACAACATTTAGTATAGCATGAATGTTTTATTTGCAAGAAAGGAAAAAAGAGAATCCATATTAAATTAATAATATCATTAAACTAATTGTTCAAAAAACTCCCGCGAGGGAAATGATGGTAATAATATCATTGGTGCGGCAAATTATCACAAAATGAATGATAGTCGGCTGGAATCGTACGTTTTATATCTTACAAGTCGTCATTTTTTTTTTTTGAAATAGTCAGTTGTTAATTGTAGAGGCCCGGTAATAAAATGTTATCATTGTGCTGCACTTGTGGTCGCAATTTACGATGACGTAATAGTTGCCACTCTTCATCAAAATATAATTTGTATTGAACTCCGTCATTAAAGGTATATTTGAGAGCTCGTAAATTTATAACGCATAGGTCGCCTTTTTTTGTGCCTGGTAGAATTGGTTTTAAGTAATTGAGTGAAGAGAAATCTCGGAAAAATGTATGTTTTAAATAATGTACTTGATACGTTTGCTACAATCTGGATTGTTTTATAACCATATTGAAATCAGCTGGCACATATAGTTCTCTTCCTTTCTTCTTTCGCTCTATGGAGGCATGAACAAAAACGCACTCCATTTGAGTGTGACCAACTACCAGGTATTTTTGCAGAATTTCTGCTTGGTGGGTATTTGCATTATGTTGCACGGCATTCGCAAGTGTCGTATTACGATTTTGGGCACATCACCAGTCGCTGCAAATTATTATAAGCTTTGATTTGTCTTTCAAATTCTGTAAATAGTCCAGCAAGCAAGAGGTAAATACATTCGAGTCCATGCCGCCTTCAGCTTTATGCCATACGTAACAAGCAACATTTTTTTTTCAAATTCGTTATAAATTGGTGCATACACAGTTTTATTTTAAAGTAGTTTGCTCCAGTTGAAAGTAGAGGAATTGTTTGCACTGCTTGCAAGTCCATCGTTAACTTTTTCTTTACTGGCGCGCTCCTTACTTGTTATGTGAAGTTGTGGGATGTTTTTATTTTTGATGTGTTAACATCTATACGCGCGCCTCTAGGGCAGTAAACTATAAATTTAATACATACGCAAGTGTTAGGTTTGTAAGAATAAATCATCGTTTGTTTGTTCGTTGCTTGGCAGTCGGTATTGAAAGTGATTATTGGGCGATTTTCATATAATTTTCCCACGCGATTTTCTCCGGAAATTCATAGCCGATTTTATTAATTTTTGGATTAAAAAGCTAGTGCGGGTTTCGACGAAGAGTTTAGGCCAAAAATTAAGGCGATCCGATATCGGCGAGCCGAGATTTAAGTGTTTTAATTTGGAGTAATATTAAAAAAGTATTTTATGTTGATCTTCGGTTATATCGTACGAATATAACAATGTATGTATGTATGTACAAGTGTCTGTTGCTTTGCATTCTTTGACTTTTGTGGGAATAAAAAAAAGTATTGAGCAAGAATATAATGACACATGTGCTTGCACTGGGTCTTTAAATAATTTTAAGTATTAATATTATTTATCTGTAACGTCATCATATGATTGAACGCTGTTTTTTATTTTCCAATGTAACATTTACGAATGTGTTCATAGAAATCGAACAGGTACCGTGTAGCAAAAAGGTGTTAACACATCGCCCGTGAGTTCGAACACTCATTGGATTTTTTTTATAAGCAAAGTAGATATCACATTGATCTTTCTTGCGTCTGTATGTACTAATATAGGGCTTGTGTACTGCGACAAAGAAGCATTTATACGTTGCTTTTTCAACCATATCAATGTTGCGCTCCATCAAATATTTTTCAAAATCTGTGTACACTTCTGCCCACGTCTTGTACTGAACGTCTATACATTCTTTAGTTGTACTCTGTCGGCAATAATGTGATAGAATCTTAGGCAAATCTTGTAGAAAAAACTTTACATGATTTACTTTGGCGATGTTTGTTTTGCTTTGACGATTGACTGATCCTCTTTTCTTTACCATGCCAACGTCGCTTGTACGTAGATTGCCAGTAACCCAGTTGGACATGCTCCATTCAGCCAGCGGGAGTGTACACAAAAACCATTTTTTTTTTACAAACAACCTTGATCTCCGCAGAAATTTTCAAAGTGTAGACTAATGTGTTTACTCGCCGAGAAGAAGTACCAGTTGTTCTCAAAGCGACCGGTTTATGAGACACAATTGCAACGACATCGCTTTTTTTCTCTTCCCAAGACAGTGACCAAAATATTTGAAAAATATTCTTTCTACTTCTTCTGTAATTTCGTTGCACTGCTTACCAAATTTTTTTGCACATATGTATTTCCGAACGGCAACGAACTTTCAAAGTTCTTTCTCTTCTAATTTCCATTACTCCATTCCGCTTTATCGATGAATACTCCTGGACACGCATTCGTTGGAGTTTTTACGGTTTCTACTCCAGTTTTGTTTATTTCCTCGGCCTTTACGTGCTCTTTTAATTGTAATTACGCCAGAGAATTCATCCAACAATACAGAAGAATATACATTGTCAGACAAATCGGAATCAGTGCTGGGATGATACTCGCTTCCACTTGCTGAAAATCGGACTTGGAGGAAAAGCTAGATTGATCAGAATCCTCTGAGACAAAATGTCCTGTTCCTTCATCGAAAATTCCGTTTCCTGTTTGTTGTGTTTTAGGTTCTTGACAAAGATTCTTGAAAACAAAACATCCTGTTTCAGCATCAAGAACAGCGATTGTATCGCTCATTTTACAATAAAAACTAAAATTCTTCAGAATTAGATTTTCACCAAGCAGAACAAAGATCGCAACTAAAATGCAATTATGTAAATATGCACCAAGAGTTTATACTACAAGTACTACAAAAAAAAACTAGCAAAATACCTCAAAAAAAATTTAATAACGGGACTCTCTCGACTTACTTAAAAAATAAAATAAATGGTTTCCCATTACATCCCATGAAGGGACTAGGGAGAACTTCTCACAATCACTGAACTGTGCGCTTTCCAGTTTTCACTCACTGATTGGGACCTACAGTTTTACACCGATTCCGAACGGTAATTTGAGAAGCTTTTTCATGGCTAGATACTCGATAGTGTCGCCGTCACTATGCGAGGTGACCGCCGCCGAAAGAAATTTTTTTTTTGAAGGTGGTCAGAGCCGGGTTCGAACCCAGGATCTCATGTACAAGAGCCGCGCACACTAACCATTGCACCACCGACGGCCACAACTTACATTCTCACATCAATGCTATTGTGAAGAAGGAACTAATAAAGAGACACATTTTGGTGGTAAATTCACGGGTCGGTTCACGCAAAGACGAAATTTTTAAAATTCTGAACTGTTTAACAACTGCACATATTAAGATAAGAGTTTGACGCAGTTATGAAAATAGGAGTGAATGAGATACGTAAATATGTTTTATTAATATTTACAGAATTGGAACAACCTATTGAGATAAAAAGTTGTTGCAGTAATAGAACACAAAAATAGCAATCGTTTGATATGAAAAAGTCAAAACCGTATTTTTTTAAGTTACGAGGTTGAGGAAGTAAGGCATCGATATGCAATTCTGAACATAGATAGATGAAATCAAAAGAGAACGCACTCACACAAAAAACTTTGACATTTACTGGGTACGATGAAATGTAAACAAAGGAAACCATATGGGCTGACGCTACTACCTTGTATTTGTATCATGATCCTTATGAATGATATTGACAACTTATGAATCTAAAGCAAAAACCTACAACAGCAACAAAATCTACTGCTTCTACCTTTTCAATATATCTTGCTCTTTATCTGCATAAAAACTAGTTTCGTTGCAATATCGAAATAGTTTCGACAACTATGAATGTTAGCAAACCTCCAAAATAAATAATAAAAACAAACTATAAAAAGCAGGAGATAAATCAAATATCAATAACTTAAATCTCATGCACTTACTTTTGTGTTAATTTTTAAACCATTTTTATACAAAATTCAAACTAAATAAAATTGTTGCAGGAACGAAAAGTAAGTTCTTGCATATGAGCTGTGAACTGATTTCAGTTCAGATTGTAGTTGTAGTTCAATCGGAGCGAATAATCACAAAAATGGTTTGATTTTTACAGATTTCTAAAGTGTTTTGGGTACAGTGATATTTGTTTATAGAAGAAGATCGGCTTAATGCTTGGGTTATTCCGCTTCTGAAATATTGATAAACAAAAGTGGTGATTAGCTCTGTATGTAGTTATGGTGTTGAAGCCGGTTCCATATCCATTCCACAAAGATTGCAACATTAGGCACCTTTGTGGAAATTGAGTGAGACAAAGAGAGCTAACTAAATAAAATTGTTGCAGGAACGAAAAGTAAGTTCTTGCATATGAGCTGTGAACTGATTTCAGTTCAGATTGTAGTTGTAGTTCAATCGGAGCGAATAATCACAAAAATGGTTTGATTTTTACAGATTTCTAAAGTGTTTTGGGTACAGTGATATTTGTTTATAGAAGAAGATCGGCTTAATGCTTGGGTTATTCCGCTTCTGAAATATTGATAAACAAAAGTGGTGATTAGCTCTGTATGTAGTTATGGTGTTGAAGCCGGTTCCATATCCATTCCACAAAGATTGCAACATTAGGCACCTTTGTGGAAATTGAGTGAGACAAAGAGAGCATGAACTAGAAAATGGCGAAGAGAACTGCACAACTGAAATACAAAAAACTGCTGAAACCGGTGAACTATTCACACAAAAGAGCGGAACAGTGTAAACTACTTAATCTAGTTCACAAGAGTGAATCGTTCAATTGAAGTAGTTCGTTTGTGAACTACACAACTCTAATACTCGGCGATCATATCATATCGTGGATAATTAAGTCAAAGTTGCTTGTAGAATGGTACAGTGGTATTGAGACTGTAATCATTTTGGTTGTATACTCGTTCGGGGACATCCTGCCTGTGGGACTTCGAACGAATACCTTCATAGCGGTAAGGGGACACGCTGCTTGTGTGAATCCGATTTCGAATCTTGACAATTCTTTGCCTTTTATTTTTAGCCCTCGTTATCCTTGCATTTAGTCCTGTAGTTATCCTGCTTGTATACTCGCTCGGAGTATAGTCCTGTATACTCGATTGGGGACACCCTGACTGTAGGATAGTTTTTCTTGTAGTTGCAGCCCTTATTATCATTGTACTTAGTCCTGTAGTCATCCTGCTTGTATAGTCGTTCGCACACCCTACCTGTGAAAATCCGAACTACTGCTGAGACAGCAATAAGTCCTGTAAACTAAATCGGGAAAGGAACTCGATTTGGTAGCAATAGTTTGTCTTGTGAGTATCCTTGTTTTAGCTCATTTAATCTTTGGATTTAATCCTGGGTTATCCGTACGATTATCCAGTCCTGTAATTATCCACGCACCCCGAATACTCTTTTCAGAAGGCTGCTTAGAGCCGACGTAACATAACAGTGAGGTCTACTCCCTTTGATCCCTGTATAATACCGTTTACAACGGCAGCCTGATGTACACCAACCGAAGTGCCCCTTGACGTACTGTTCATCCAGGAAATTTCCGTCCGAACGAATTTTCAAGCAATTGAAGCAAAATCGCCACCGGTCAAATGTGAAGTGACATAAACATTCAACAAAGACGAACAAATTATCGTTGTCTTAATCGATTCAAAATTTTATATAACAGACATTTTTTAATCTTTTTCATTCTGCGGATTTCACTCAGCATAACTTATTTAGGCATCGGAAAGCTACAATTACCAGAGGTAGCCTCAGCCTACTCAAGGAAGCTCTCGCAACTTTTGGCACAGTGCGCACCCACTCTATAAAAACTTCCGCAACAACCGTACTTGGTTTTGGAAAACCGCTTCGCAATAAACAATGGTACGATGAGGAGTGTCGCATCGCAAAAGATGAAAAGAACGCTGCACATATGGCAATGCTTCAGTTAATTGCAAGGCGGGCTGCAACTGAGCGGTATACGGAGAAAAGAAAGGTGGCAAACCGTATCTTTTAGGCAGTGGAGAAAGCGCGAGAGTGAGAAAATTGAGACATACAGAAGGAAGAACGAAGCCCGAAATTTCTACCAAAAAATCAAAAACGGGACTAATGGACATGGTTCAGGGCCCCCTTCTGTAAATACAAGGACGGAAATCTCATCGCAGATGTGCAGGGTATGTTGGGAATATGGGGAGATCATTTCTCCGCGCTACTGATACCTGAGTTATCACAACGTGAACGACGACGTCGAAAAATGATTTTGACACAGCGCAGAAACTTTTGTCGATTGTGGTGTAGACCAGAGAGTTGTAGCTAATCCAAAGACTTTAAAGAGGTAGACGAAAGAGGAGCGCTTAAAAGTTTTTCATAATGGCTACCCTGGTTACGAAAGCACAAACAAAAAGCAGCTATTAACAAGCGTGTTGGCAAAAAAGGCGTTTATACGGACATTATGGCCGTCGGTGGTGCAATGGTAGTGTGCGCGCCTCTTGGACATGAGATCCTTGGTTCGATCCCTGCTCAGACCACCTTAAAATTTCTTTCGGCGGCGGTCACCTCGCATAGTGACGGCAACACTATCGAGTATTTAGCCATGAAAAAACTTCTCTAAATACCGTTCGGAATCGGTGTAAAACTGTAAGTCCCAACCAGTGAGTGAAAAACTGAAAAGCGCACAGCTCAGTGATTGTGAGAAGCTCTCCCATGTCCCTTCATGGGATGTAATGGAAAGCCATTATTATTATTATTTATACGGACATTAATGGCCAGTTTTTCAGTCAGTGGTGATCTTCGTTTCTTAGTTAAATCGTGGTTAAACAACGAATTGTGTTTTTTAGTCATTGTTTAACTATGATTTACCACTCAATGTTGGTTGGTTAACTTATAATCAGAATAATATTTTTTTGACAATCAAATTACTGGCTGTCAAAGTGAGAAATGAAGATTGTATAAAATACATGTTTCAGATTTGCGTATTTGTACACATACATACGTTGAGTCTAGATCGTTAAATTGTTGCGCCTATATAGTTTTTTACGCATTTTTGTTAAAATTGCTTCGATTTTATGCATCTATTTCTTATTTTCCATAATTCCATTTTGTTTGTTCCCCTTTGTTGTTTTGGTATTTATCCCAATACACACGTTTTTTTCAATAAAAATACAAGGGTTGCCATATTAGATGACAATATGGCGACTTACATTAACTCACCACTGAAAAACAAAATGCAAAGTTAACCTCTAATTAACTTTAAGATTAAGATTAAGTAATCCGATAGCTAACTACCCACTTAAAAACTGGCCATAACACGCTTTGGCATTCGTTAACTCGTATTTAAAACTCGATTCTCGGTGACAGACTTAATGTTTTGGATACGGTTATGGCATGTGTTTATATATGAGTGTCAAACCAAAACGGCTCGACCTATCTCGTATTAAAGCGTCATATAAACGAGGTAATAGATTCTTTGAAATCCAAAAACCGCTACGAAATATTTACAAGGGAATTCAAAAATTTAAGAAGTTATTGCTATATAAAATTTTAACTATTAATGCATAAGAAAATTACTTGGCATAACGTACTTTGTTGTATGGATTGAACGTTTGAATTACAGACGTGGTTACGCCAAATGCGACAATTTTGTAACGAAGAATGCTTTCAAAGTCTGATTAGGATAAAAAAAAAATAGCTTATAAACTGAAGAGCGCAAGGCAAAATAAGGAAGGTAGAAGAAGTAGGAATTGAAGTTTTTTTTTTATTTCAGGAGCCGACCTTGTAAATTAAGCCAAGATGTATTTATTTCACGTTATATCAGAAGAAATTGTTATAATTTTCGGAAACAACTACAAGGACAAGAAAACGCTACCACCTGTACTAGATACGTCTTGGAATTGATATAAACAACATTTGACAAGGTCGGACCACAATGACAAGAAAAAATTGAAATCAGCTGTTGTAACGCATAGAATAACACATACGTAGAAGGTTTTATTCGCTCAATAAATTAAACGTCATAGGTACGATGGAAATTACACAGTGGAGGGTGGAAAATATGGGTTCAATAATACCAGATGGTGGCAATAGTATACAGCGATCCACAAAGGAACTACACCCGAATTTCGTGTTTTTGTTGCAAACTAGTTGTGTTAAATACAATACAAATGAATACCAACGTTAAAAGTCAACAAAAAAGTGCAAAATACATTTAAATTTTTCAGTTCTACACCAAAACGACAGGAAATAGTTAAGTGAACATATTTTGTAACTCCACCTGGTGTATGTAAACATTTCCACAGACCTACCGAGAGAGTGTGAAATGAAACGTCAGATGAGAGAATAAGTTCTTCTATAGTATGTGTTATTCTATGTTGTAACGCTTCCAACTGTAATAGATAGATTTTGGTAGAAGATTTTATTGACTAACAATCTGACATAAAATGCAAAGCTAGTTATATAATTAAAAAGATAGAAAATAATTTTTACAAGTAGGAATGACACTACAATACTCCCCTCTGAATTTAAACTGAGGTTGAAATTGTAAACAAGATTACTCAAAGAAATGAAAAAGTAATTATACGTCATTAAATGCTGCTTTTAATCTGTCAACTGAAATATTTGCCAACTTATCTTTAATCTTAATTTGGAAATATTTTAGGTTTCTTTTACACACTTCATATGGGCCTACTATCTACTTCCTAAAGATTTGGCTCCAGAATCAATTCGAATCCACACGTGGGAACATACCAACAAATCCTTACTCACAAAACTCTTTGATGTTGAATGTGTTGTTGTAGGGATTGGTTTTAATTCAGACATAACTTAGCGTAACGTTGATACAAATGAAGATGGGTCGTCAAATTTTGTTTGGGAGAAAAAAATCACCAGTCAAATGTAGAACTTCGCCGTATACAATCTCTGCAACTGAAGCTCTTAAGTGTTCCTTGAAACTTGCACGCACGCCAAGCAACAGAGGACAAAGTGACGTTTTCCCCTTAACATTTCAGAGCATCTAAGGACAGCCTTTAATGTTCTGTGGAATCTCTCCACAAGATCATTTGACTGGGGATGGTAGGGTGTTGAATGTCGGTGGATGATACCCTATGCTGTCGTCAATTCCTGTATTAAACCGGATACAATTTGTCGACAACTGTCGGAAATTAAAGTTTTTGGACAGCCAAATCTGCAAATCCAAACAACAAAAACTGTTTTATAAACTGATTCCTCTGGCCATCGTGTAAAACTGTATATGCATGTATGCAAGTATAAATTCCCCTCAGAAGGTGCCAATGGTCCGACTATACCAATATAAACCTCTTTAAAACGACCACTAGTGACTGGTATCTTGACAATAGACGTTGATATGTGTCTCGAGATCTTATTTCGTTGACATTTCATACAATTTGCCACAATTTCACCGACGTCTTTCTACATATACGGCCAAAAAAATTTCTCCACTATCATCTTCCTCGTTGTCCTTACCCAGTCATGTGATAAATCCATAGAGATATTGACAAGAGCCGCTATCCCTCTCTTCTCGTTCTCTTGATGACGAAGAGGTAGTAGGCCATTTCATCGAGTTCCAATTGCTTTTGTAAATTACTCTTTGGTTGGACCATAGAGAATTATACAAGAGCCGCTATCCCTCTCTTAACGTTCTCTTAATGACGAAAAGGTAGTAGGCCATTTCATCGAGTTCCAGGTGCTTTTGTAATTTACTCTTTGGTTGGACATACTACGGACAACGTAACACTATTAAACTCTATTTAAACGTAGTTTGCTGCATGGTCTATAATCTCTATGTCTTCTTTGGTCTCTCATTCTACATCATTCCCCTAGCACCTTTTCGATCAGCTGTGCCATATAAACCCCCTGAATAAATCATGTACGCTTTTGAATACATTATTTCGAAAACCAATAGGATATGGATGTATAGTTCCAACCGAAACATCGCAGTAGATTCGTTGGATTCCATTTGGAATTTTGAACAACTTTAATGAATAGGATCCATTCTTACCAAGCAATTATTCAAGTTGGTAATCTTGCGTCTGAACCAGGGTTAATACTTGATATTCGAGCCCAGTTGCATTTATTTCTTCGACTTTAGATAACGCATCAGCTACCACGGTATCAGTTCCAGATATGTGGTAAATATCGGTTGAAAACTGTGAAATACAAACAAGTTGGCTGCATTGTCGGGGAGTTGCTTTATTTAGATTTTGTTGAAAATCATATATACTTATAAGTGGCTAATGATCCGTATATATTTTGAATGGTCTTCCTTCCAAGAAATTTCGAAAGTACTTGATTGCAGAATATATAACTCGTGATCGTAAGTATTATACTTCCTTTGTGCTGCATTAAACTTTCTCAATAAAAAAAACCCCAACCTTTAACGAGGCTCTTATGCCAAATGAGCTTGCGCTAACTTTAGACGTCATGAAGTGGAAAAGATAGAATAGTCAATTCTGCTATCTCCTGCTTACACTTATTAAACGCTGCTAAAGTTTCATCAGCCCAAGGTACAGGGCGCATCTTTTTATTCTTCGCTCCAACCAATAAATTGTTTAATGGTACCTACGTTTCAGCTCCTTTTGGCCAACATTTTCGACAACAGGTTATCAAGGCAAAAAATTGTCGAAGTGAATGAATCGTCACACGCTGCTTGAAATCAAGAATAGAAACTATTTTTTTCTTCATAGGACTAATATATGGTATGGCCTAAGAAATAAATTTCGGCCACTCCCAATTCACACCTACTACACGCTTAAAAAAACGGACTCTGTAACATATTCTCCCAAACATATTCTGCAGGAACCATGTATGTATATGCTTGGAACACACCTCAAACATTTATATATTTGCAAGTCCCAAACTCAGGTGTATTTAAATGCAAACAGTAGCGTGTTTGCTGACAAATATGTATGCTTTTACGTGGAAACATATACGTGCTTCATTCCAAACATCCATAGACTTACGTGGAAGCATTCGCGTGTTTCCCCCAAACCTCCATATACTTAAGTGGAAACATCCGCGTATTTTCTCCCAAACATAATGATGTTTAGAAACGAATTATTCTTTCTTAATTTATTTATTATAATTAATTTCATCAATATATATCCACATTTATAAATAATTAAAATAATATTGTTACGAATTTCCTTCTTCGTCCTTTTTGCGTTGTTTTATTCCCAATAATAAAACAAGGTTCGTTTTAAATTAGGATAATTACAACGGCTTAACTTCCTTTTATTTTACTTATACAGTACAACAGTTTACTTTATTTATGACACTTTAACAAGTCTTGTATTTTACTATCAATTCGCGTTGCTTACTTTACGGGGTTTAATCACAAACTGAACTCTCCACTCCAAAGACCTCCGCTATTTATACCAACTCACCATACTCAAATGAGGGCAGATCTAGCGAATTCAAGAACCTTCTAGATGTTGTTGTTTTTGCTTATCTTTGTAGAACAATCTCGAATGGCGGAGAGTTATCTTTACTGAGGTGAATTCATGGTACTGGTTTAGCGAGCTGGTACGTTGTTACAATGCATACTTTCAGGCGCAGCAGAGTCATTAACAGCACGCGAAAGCTTTTACTTGTTCGTAACACTGCCCCCCACTTAAGCCTGTTCGTCTCGAGCAGGCTCAACCCCTGGTTTTCCATACAGGGCTAGTATGTATTTCCAAATGCACGACTTTCATTTTAGCTCTTGGACTTTGGCTTTTCTGGATTCTATAAACCACGTCATTTATTCGTTTGACAACCTTGTAAGGGCCTTCCCAGTGAGTCTGAAGTTTTGGAGATGAACCTTTCTTGCGCTGTGGGTTGAACAGTAAAACTAGCTGGCCTTCATGAAGTCCTTCTGAATTTGCCGCTCGGTCGTATCTGGCTTTCATTTTGTTACTGACCATCTTTAATTTGTTGCGCACAAATTCATGGAGATCATTAAGATCCCCCGTATCATGGTAATTGACATCACTGTTCGCAGGGTCAGACGCTGGTATGGTACCAAACTCCAAATCTCCAGGCAGCTTCAGCTCATTTCCGAAAATTACTTTAGCGGGTGTTCACCAAGTGGAGTCATGGGAGGGACTCACACATTTCTTTGAAGATGGTCGATTCAAAAGGGACACCAAAACGACTTATCCAGTTGTTCACGATAGCTTTGCTTATTGTTTTCGCTTCTTTATTCGGAATAGCGTACACCTCGGGCCATTTACTGAAGTAGTCCATAACGACTAGGGCATATTGGTTCCCAGAGCTACTTGTTGGATATGGACCAGCCACACTCATGGATATTCGCTCGAAGGGAGCACTTGGGCTCTCCTGATGTCTCCTGCAATCCACTCGGATACAGCTTTTTGACGACCAACCCAATAGAAACGTTCCCTTAGTTTCTCCATAGTTTTGCCTTTACCGAGGTGCCTACCACTGGGACCATTATGAGATTCTGCAATTATCTCTTTCACTTTCAAGGCAGGTACCACAATTACATTTTTCTTCGTTTTCCCATCTTCACTTTCCCATACACGGTATAGACAGCCATCTAGCAATCTCAGGCTATTCCACTGGGCCCAATGATTTTGAAACGGGGCTTTCTGAAACGGGGCTTTTCCGCGTTAATTGTCTATCCTCTTCCTTTGCTAAAATAATTTTTGCCAATACAGGATCACTCGTCGTCCGATTCAATTCTCAGGGATCGGACGTCAATAATTTGCTCTTTTATCTCAGCCTTAGAATCACTTGATTCACCATGATTGTCACTTTCAATTTTGTTGCTTGCCATAGCGCTTTCGTGAGAATCCGAATCACTTCTTTCAGTTCGCTAACGGCGCCTTTCAAATCTTTTGATTTGCCTTCCGTTTCTACCTTTCGCACATAATGTGTCTGTTGACTGGAAACAACCCTCGCCGTCTCATTCGCCAAAGCAAATGAAACTGTTTCGGCGAATGTAGCTTTTTGTGAGGCACACACCGCATATCTAACGTCAAGATCGTTAATGCCCGTAACAAATGCCTCTATCTTAAATTGCTCTAAGAAAGTTTGGGGTTCTCTAGGATATACCATCAACACCGAACGTTCCACCTCGGTTGCAAAGTCCTGAAGTGATTCATTATGCTTTTGCACTCGGCCTCTTAGTTCCATGCGATATAAATCCTTCTTGTGATCGCCACCATACTTGCGTTGTTACGCAGCCGGTATATCCTCGTATTTGTTTCTGGCACTAACGGGAATGCTCTGAAGGACTTCTGCTGCACTGCCTTTGAGTGCTAAAATTAGCTCTACTGCTTTGTCGTTGCTGTTCCACAAGTTCTTAATTGCGACCATTTCGAATTGGAATTTAAAAACGTCAAATGGTGTAGAGCCATTGAAACTGGGAGCTTTCAATCTACTAGAGGCTTCAGAAATTACTCGCACTGGCCCCTCTTGTAACTGGAGATCATTCATATTTCTTTCCAGATCGACGAACGGGTGAACTAGCAACTGTTCATGGTAAAGTTAAATTAAAGTTATCCATTGCCAACATGAGCATCGAACACGTGTTTATTGCCGCCGACATTATAGATGAAGTTATAATTGGCGCAGATTTTATGATTGCCCAAGGCCTCAAGTTAGAAATGGGGCAGCAAGTTTTGACGTGGGCTAATGTGGAAATTCCATTCAATGTGGGATACGACAATACAACACAGATTAAAAGGCTGATCGCTCACAAAGATGTAAAATTGTCACCAAACTCAGAAACCATAGTATGGGCCCGAATGGAGGGAGACTGTGAGATCGGCGGTTTGTGGGTAGTTGAACCGGTTAGTATAAAAAACTATAATATCATCACTGCCAAAGCTCTAGTAAAAACTAATAATGACGGATACTTGCCTGTACGAGTTCTAAATTTGTCCAACAACGAGGAAGTGATCGGCGACCGCACAGAAATTGCAGAATGTACGCCAGCCCCGAGGCGGTCATCAACTGTGAAGTTAATTCAGACTGCAGCAATCTATCAGAAAAGGAGCAGAAAGTACTGGAGTCACACCTCAGTGAGTGGGTGCGAGAACTAAACCCATCTGATAGGAACAAAGCAAAGAAATTACTGTGGAAGCATGCGTCTGCCTTCGCCCTGAAAAAAGAATGCCAAGGTAGAACATCAATGGTAAAGCATGACATCAATACAGGGGAAGCGAGACCTATAAAACAGGCGCCCAGATGTCTTCTACTTGCAAAAAGAGATGAAGTGAAGAAACTTGTAGCTGAAATGCAGAAGGATGGTGTAATGAATCCTCTTCAAGTTCATGGAGCTCGCCGGTGGTACTGGTTAAGAAGAAAGATGGAAGTACTCGATTTTGTGTGGATTATAGAAAGCTCAACGACGTCACCAAAACGGACAGTTATCCACTACCAAGAATTGATGACACATTGGATACGTTGTCAGGAACAAAGTGGTTCTCCACGCTGGACTTGCAAAGTGGTTATTGGCAAGTAGAAATCAGCGAGAAAGACAAGGGGAAAACTGCATTCAGCGTAGGGGATGGTCTGTGGCAGTTCAAAGTAATGCCATTTGGACTCTGTAACGCTCCAGCCACCTTCGAGCGATTACTGGAGTGCGTGTTGAAAGGACTTCATTGGCGAACATGCTTGGTGTACCTAGACGACATCATTGTCATGGGGAAAACATTCGATGAACACCTGAAGAATCTTAAAGAAGTCATTCAACGTATAACCGCGGCTGGGTTGAAACTCAGTCCGAAGAAGTGTTCTCTGTTCCAGAAAGAAGTAAAATACTTGGGACATCGAGTGACAGTAGATGGCATTTCCACCGATGAAGACAAAATTCTGACAGTGAAGGATTGGCCCCGACCGCAGAATCTCTATGAATTACGCAGTTTTCTAGGACTCTGCACGTACTACAGCCGAGTTTCGCCACAGTGGCTGCAAGTCTTCACGAATTGACAATGAAAAATCGGGAGTACTGTTGGAGCGAAAAACAAGAAGAGTCATTCCACCAACTGAAGCAATACTTATGCACGGCTCCTTTGCTTGCATATCCTTTTGCTGGAGAGAAATTCGTGTTGGATACTGACGCGAGTGGTTACGGTATAGGTTGCGTGCTTTCGCAGGAAATCAATGGCCAGGAAAAAGTTATTGAATACTACAGCCGAATACTCTCAAAGCCAGAGAAAAACTACTGTGTTACGAGACGAGAGCTACTGGCAGTCATAGAGTGTGTCAAACACTACCACAAGTATCTGTACGGCCAGCCTTTTCAGTTAAGAACCGATCATGCGGCGCTAAGATGGCTACTGCAATTTAAGAACCCCGAAGGCCAACTTGCTCGTTGGATTGAAAGGGTGCAGAGCATTGAGCATAGAAAAGGAGGAAAACACGGTAATGCTGATGCCCTGTCACGTCGTCCATGTAAGCTGAAATGAAAACACTGCTCAAAAGCAGAGGTGAAAGAAAACATCATTGCCGTACGTCTGCTTCGACTGGAATCCAACGAAGACTGCGAGAGACAAAAATCATTTCAAAAAAAAAATCATTTCTGCAAACGAAAAAGGTGAAAGACCAACACGCAATGACATCGCCTCAGAGAGCCCCCTGATGAAAGCATACTGGCCCCAGTGGAACAGCCTAAAATTATTGGATGGTTGCCTATACCGGTTATGGGAAAGTGAGGATGGTAAAATAGTCAAAAAGTTAATAGTGGTACCTTCCTCCAAGGAAAAAGAGATAATGACAGAATTCCATAATAGCCCGAGTGGAGGACATCTAGGAATAACCAAGACCATTGAAAAGCTAAAGCAACGGTTCTACTGGGTTGGCTGTCAACAAGCGGTAGCCGATTGGATAGCAAATTGCACCCAATGCATGACAGCTAAGGGACCAACACGAAAAAGTCATGGCCATATGCAGCAATACAACTCAGGTGCACCCTTTGAGCGTATAGCTATGGATGTGGCTGGTCCATTTCCAGTCAGTAGCTCTGGTAACCAGTACATCTTAGTGGTTATGGATTACTTCAGTAAATGGCCCGAAGTATACCCTGTTCCAAATCAGGAAGCGAAGACTATAATTAAAGTGTTTGTAGATAACTGGATATGCCGTTTTGGTGTCCCCTCGGAGCTCCATTCGGACCAGGGTAGGAATTTTGAATCGACCATCTTCAAAGAAATATATGAGTCATACGGTATTCGGAAAACAAGAACAACACCATTGCATCCTCAGTCTGACGGAATGGTTGAAAGATTCAACCGAACTCTTGAAGAATACCTAAGAAAAGTAGTCAGCGCAGATCAAAGAGATTGGGATGAACACATCAAAAGAGACACGATTGTGAACAGCAAAGTACCGAGAGCATCACTGTACTTTTAATACTGTGTTCGCTCTCATCGCCTTTTCGCAATCGCTGCTCTCATATTGCACATCTGTGCACAGTTCGAAGAATCCAAAGTACAACTGTGATCGCATACTGTCATATGCAAATGAATGTTGTGTGAAATAGACACAGCACAGTTTTCGTTGCGGTGTTAGAGACACAGTTGTCACCGAATCACAGTGTGTTTGGACGGTGTACATATTGTTGCGATACACCGCCGCAGCTCTCTGGTACTTAAATACAAATCTAGTTCATGCAAGACAAGCGCGTTTTAATCGCTTTTGATATCCTCTATCCGATGAACCATTGAAGACTGAATACACGAAATTAAAACGCAATACATCACGCACATTCAGAAATATTTATGAATCACTCACTGAGAGAATAATGTAAAAATACAGATACACACTTACAAGATATCAGTGTTGCCAACAAGGAAACTACATATTACACATGGAGGATAAAAATATTACACATTTGGGGAAAAATTACACATGTGTCAAAATTTTGTATTATGTAATAAAAATTACACAAAAATTACACAAAAAACAAACTAAAATACATTTCATACTAACTTTATACAGTAATTTATAACTAAAAAAAGTATAATATAAACAAATACATGTTATTTTGTAAGAAATTGTTATGTACATTTCTTGGGTGTGTTCGTAGTTTGGTGGTTCTTTGTAAATAAAATCGCAACAACTGTTTCTGAAGATATTTTGTTTTTTAAATCTGTTTTACAAATATTAAAACTGCTAAATATTCTTTCTGCAGAGGCATTTGATAAGGGTAGGATAAAGAGAAATTTTATAACTTTTTGTAATGTTGGAAATAATTCGTTCCCTAACGAATTTTTTGACTTAAAAACTTTATGCCAGTATACTTCTGGTTCCCAATTTGCATAAAGTTCAAACTTCTCGTACTCTAAAAGTGCATGTTGTCGCCACTCATTGTCGAGTTGCTGTAAATTAATCTTTTGGGTTAGAAAATGGCGGATGTATACATTTACCATCAGCTAGTGTTGGCAAACAGCAAATATATGGCAAACGAAAAAGTGTTATAAAACGTGAAGCAATAAATTACACATGAAATTAATTCCACATGGGCCACACATGCAACAAAAAATTACACACGATATGTGTAATTACACATGAAGTGGCAACACTGCAAGATATACACAGTCGTTGCCCTTCTTTTATTCTCTTGCCCCCGAGAGAGCATACACATAGCAACAAAGACGGGTGCATTTGTATCACAAACCCAGATATATTTGGGTCGCAAACACATATGTTATAACAGATCAATCATTGTGTCTCAAACATGTGATATTGAATAGCAAACAAAATGTGTTTGGACACAAGTATATTATATTTGCGACAAGCTCAAAACACATGTTATATTTCCATCCAAACAACAAAAAACGACAGATGTTTCAGCGTGTCGTCTAAGTATACGACAACGAAATTCATACCTTTCACAACTGCATTCATAAATCTCTGAAACGTCTGTGCTGCATTGCATAACCCAAACGGCATTCTCTGGAATTCGAATAAACCAATTGGTGTCATGATTGCGGTCTTAGAAATGGCGGCCTCATTAACTAGTATCTGATAACGCACTTTCATTAGATCAAATTTTGAAAATATCTTCACGTTTTCCATCATCGCAGGGTAATTATCGGGAATAGTTAGCTTATTAAGCCCTCGATAAACGCCACATGGTCGCCAAGAGCCATCTGGTTTAGGCACCATGTGTAGTGGGTTAGCCCAACAACTATTCCTAGGGCATATTATGGCATTATCCAAAATATATTGAAATCAGCCTTTGCAGCTGCTACTTTTTAAAAATCGAGTGTATGTGGACGAGTTGTAATTGAACTTCCCTCCGTTGGAATGTGATGATGATTGTGTTCAAACTTGGGATTCTCAAGAATCTCAACAAACGATTTTAACCTGCGTTTAATTGTCAACTGAACTATACGTTGGTGATGTTAGTATAGTGTTTCCATCTACCAAACATTTTCATTGAAGATCGGGTAACAAATGGAAAAATTTTAAAAAATCTGCTCCTATGATTGGTTTTGAAACATCAACCCAAAAGGGAAACCCATTTAAACATCAACCCAAAAGGGAAACCCATTTAAAATCTCTTCTTAACCCGAAATCCAGTTCCATTAATTTTTCACCGAACGTGGAATTTGGGGAATTATTTGCCGCATACAGGACGAATTTTGAAGGAAGATATATATTTACATTTCGGCCCTGAGTCAATTAAGTAAGAAACCTTGGACCGGCGTTCCGTAATAAATAACCGATTATTGCAGTTACCATCGCTGTGGGATGCCGAACTCTCAAACGATGGCGATTTTAGTTATTTGGAGAAGTAAACTGGCACGGTTTGATACATTTATATGCTTTTTTAGCAAAACAACAATGATACCAACACATACAGAATCCTTTCAGTTTCTTGATTTAGATATTGAATTTTATGGACGATTGTCAGAGGACCCGTTACGTGAATTTCGTTCCAATGCATCGATTCGAGCAATAATAAAATTTTTGGGATATATCACTGGACTCTTGATAATTTTCGGTTTTTGAAGAAACTTCAGCAACTGTCATTGATGATGCTGAATATTGTTAACAGATCTTGTCAGTAAAGCCCGCAACGTTGTCCAAATCTGTAGTATCGGCCACGCTTAATATACCTTTTACCCTTTCAAGAAGACATTCCATAAGTAGGGTACGCATCATCTCGTTGCTCACTCTGGTGCCAGCTAAAGATTTCATTTTGTGTAGCAGATGCGAAGGTTTTTAGTTACCGAGTTCCAATTCCAAAATCAATTTTTTCAACTGGTCCTCATCTTATCCTACCTATAGGATTTCCTACCTTCATAGCTTGATAATAGGTTCATAATTTACCCGTGGACGGTGGATTAACAACAATATCCTTTACCACAAATAGGATGGATGAATCACGACTACTTGGAAGATATTAGCTCTGTTCGAGTACTCGAAAATTTGTGCAAATTTTTACTGAACTCTGTTCGTTTACTCCAAAAGTCCAGTAAATGAGAGCCAGAGAGCGAAAATTTTGACAGTTCGATGTTACGGCGCGTTTACACGGGACAGTTCAAGACCGGACAGTTGATAATATGTATTAGTCGTCAAAAAGAGAAAAATTTGTTGTGTGACGTATGTGTCCAGCCAGTTATAAAGACAGAACAGTTTTAAGCAACCGTCGATAGTGTTGTTTCTTGTAAATTTCGTGCACTGATTTTGATTTGCTCTTCTTCACATTTGCTTGAAATCTTAATTTACTAAAAGAAGTTTGCTACATACATATATTATTTATACATGTTCATATCTAGTATGTGTTGCCAAATAATATTTCATTAAAACTTCAAATTACCAAATAAAACTAAATTTTCCCAATTTCTACGATCGTTTGCTATGTGTTTGCAAGATAGAACAGCTGTTTGAAATCAGCTATTTTATGTAAAAAAAACAAAACACAAAAATAAATTAACAACGACAGAGGTAAGTACAAATTATTTTGTTTAATAGTTTATTCAATATATTTGTGAAATTTAGAAACAAAATGGAAAACAATAATGTGCAGTGGCATTCAGGAAATTCTGGTGAACCGGCGACGTCATTATTGGATTTCAAATTTCTTCCAAATAAAAATTACAGCTTTTGTTTAATGAAATGCAAACAGAAAAATCAGCTGTTTCCTTGCACACATAAACATCAGCTGTTTCATTTCAAATTATTACTGGAAGTCGTTCGCGTACTTTATTTGCAAATTTTCATAAAGAGAGTAAAATTGTTGTTTCGCTCTCAAAAGTAGATTCTTGCAAATTTTTACTGGGAAAGTACTCGAACAGAGCTATTCACATTTCGCTGAATCTTGGTTAATTCCATGCGAATTAAAAAACCGAAAAATCTTTAATGTCGATTTAATAATAATATATTGTTTGTTGTTGTTAGTGAGTAATGTAAATTTTTTACGCCAATAAATGATTAAAATAAGTTTCAGTTTTTCAATTAATTGAATTTTTTTCAATAAATTATTTATTTATTTTTGGCTGCACACATGCGCATGTCTCAATTTAAATTTAAGAATGTCAGAAAAAGCCATAATGAAAACAAGAATTGCTGAAACAGAACTGCCCATGGTACAATAATATGATCATGGTAAAGTCGTAAGAACAGCTGTTTTCATTTTTTTCATGAGGTTCTTCGATTCGGCTGTCACACTCAAATGTATTTTGTTTTTGTACTCTTTTGCATTCTTGTGTTGTTGGTATGTATTTGTGTAGAGTTTGACAGCTGAAGTGAATAGAACAAAAACAAAATGCCTGTTGTTGCTGCCTACAACAACAACAGCACGCGCTGCTATTACCATGAAGATATTATTGTACCATGGAACTGCCCTTGTGGAAACACAAATGGCAGGTTCAAAAGAGAATCAGAAAAATGTCTGCAACTAAAATTGCCTGTGTAAATGCGGTGTAACTCTAATGCCATGTCTCCACTGACTGCTCAATTTCAAATTTGTTTCAACCCGTTCACACCGAACAATTTTAATTTCGTTTGACATATCGTTGTTTAAGCGTAGTACTCAGCTGAAACTGAATTTTAGGTCTGCATATAAAATATATGTATGTAAGCAACACCACATGCTTTTTTACATAAAGCGTTTTTTGGTTACACCGCTTGCTTATATATTCGCTTGTTTTGTATGAAGCACTTAGCAAAGACTTAGCGAGAACTTAGCGACGAGAATCATTTTCGCTAAGATTAAAAACAAATTTTTTGACATCTTTTAAAGTTTTCAATCCTTACTCACATTTTTGAAAAAAAAATTACTTATCGCTAAATTGCCGTTTTCTTTGCAACTTAGCAAGCGACAATCGCTTGCTTGTAACCAAAACACGACTATAGACTTCATATGGAAACCTGAAATTCAGGTTTATCTGAATACTGGGATTAAAAAGTGGAATTGATACACAGGGTGTCTAGTAATTTCTTTTTTATGCTCATTTCAATGCAAAATTCATTGAAATGAGCTAATTTAAAATTTCGATTTTGTATGGAAAATGTTACCTATTTTCAGCGAAATTACAAAATGTTATGACGCCTGCTCGTAATCATCCAGTGGAGATGCCTTATAAACGGAAAATGTTGTTGCGTAGAGTTACCACCCATATATATTAAATGAATATTTCCTACTCGCACTCCCTTTTATTTTTAACGCCTGTGGTGATACTTTTGATTGTTAATAAATCGAACTTTCAAAATTCCTGTCCCAAATAATTATGAAGCATCTGTTTTCGTACGACATAACTTTGGCATAACAACCCTGTAATTTATTGTGCTTACGAAATTTTCGCAATGAACTGACTACCAAGCAAATGAAAAGACACCGAAATTTTCTGCTCACGGAATCTGAATTCAGGGCTTTACTCCAGCATTTTGTTAGAATTAATTATAACTTATTGTAGAAATTAATGTCTTTTCGCCGAAATTTATTGAAACAACATATATTATGATATCCGAGGTGAAAATGCATTCAGTAAAAAATCGGTTGCAGCAACTTTATTTTTCATAAATAGAGTCGTTGCAAACGGATTAAAGCTAAATTCGATTGATGAAATTGACTTAAAGCCAAAATAGTGTTACGAATCTTATTTCTGGCACTGGAGGGTTTCCGCGGCTAGCTACGGCGGCCTCTCTGGAGAGGTCTCCAACCAGCCACTCCAGTCCGGGACAAGTAGCACTCAATAAACAAAACAAAACAAAACTAATCACAAAAAAAAGGCGACACACCGAAGAGGGAGGAGTGGTGACTTCCCCCACATTGCCCTCCCTACCATAAAACAAAGGAAAATTACGTTATGACCCCTGACACACACTCTTACACAACACTTATCAGCATAGACTAATACATACCTAGATAAACTTATTCTCTCATCTGACGTTTCATTTCACACTCTTCGTGATGCGGTCGGTGTGATAGAGAGATGTTTGACGAAAACTGATATACACCAGGTGGAATTACAATAACTTCTTGCTTTAATTTTTCATGCCATTTTGGTGAAAAACTGTGAAATTTAAATGTGTTTTAAACTTTTTTATTGACTGTTATTGTTAGCATACATTTGTGTTGTATTTAACACATTAATTTTAACACACAAAACGAAATGCCGTTGTTGTTATTTTGTTCGTTGTTTTGAACCATTGCCTCTATCTGGTATTAGTAAAGCAATTCTTTTCAACATCAAACGTATACATCACACGAGGACAAATGTCAGAAATTTGGTGAGTGAAAGATTTTCTCTACCCATATTTACTCTATGCTTATCACACTACATCAGCCTACCCTTTTTGGAGAAAATTTACACAAATCTCATTTCCTTGTCTTATTACAAATCAATACATATTTATTATTATTTAGTAAAAAACTTAAATCTAACAAATATTAAAACTAATAAAACTGTACTTTTGTTTTTATATTTCCTTTTTTCAGTTAAGCTGTTTGAATTGGGAAACGAGATAATTACAAAGGGAAGATTAAATGGAGAATCTTCGCACCTGCAATTAAGCTGTATCGAGTTTCGCCTACCTAAGGAGCTCGATAGGTTGAAAATCTGCTGGTCAAACTTCCAGATAATATTATCACAAATTGTCTAATTAAAAACCCACTCTTCGTAAGATTCCCTGAGCAAAACCAATAAAAAACAGTTTATCTAAACTCAAAAAAATGTAACTTAGGGCCAGTTTCACAGTGATCATTTATGATCTCATTTAGTAAAATAATATTGGAAATTTAAAGCCCTTTAAATATTATTATGTATTACAGATTTCAATTAAGTTTTAGTTTAAAACTTTGCCGTGAGGGGGACAATAAAGAAAAACATACGTTTTATGACAAATTTTGATTGACAGAAACCAACAGAAAAAAATTTATTGTAAAAGAAGCCAAAACTTTACCGCGAAAGAGGTTGATATTCTCCTCACAGTTGTGCGTGAATATAAAGATGTAATTGAGTGCAAAAAAACAGATAGAGCAAGTGTTGCAAAAAAAGCAGACGTTTGGAAGAACGTTGAAGAGAAATTCAATACGGAGTCCAATGTTGTGTTCAGAAGTTTCATCGTCTTGCGCAGAAAATATGAGAACCTAAAAAGCGATTGTAAAAAACACGCGGCATTGGAAAAGAAAAGCTTATACGCTACTGGCGGTGGCCCTACAGGCAAGTCGCAAATGACTGGCACAGATGAATTGCTGCTAGGAATACTGCACGAAAGACAAGTGCATGGTATGGAAAGCATATACGATTGCGACTTTGTGGAGGGCGCCCAAAGTAATTTGAAGTTCTATATTTCAACAGAATCTGACCAAATACAAGATATCCGCCTTAAATATGGTGATTTGGAGTGGTTGGGCGAGACTGAAGAAGCTCCAGGTTAGGTCTTACACATTTGAAATTTTTGAAACAAATGTTATCCTCCATCTTTAAAAAGGTATGCAAGAAAATACAGAGTTTTGGGATAGCTACAGTCCAGCTAAGATGAAACGGTCATGAAATATAAAATTGAAGGTTGATAATAATGCCGACAGAAAGCGGTGCAAGTCAACCAAATGGGAAAATTTGGCAGGTATTAAAGCAAAGTGGATGGACGAGTCTCACAAAATGCAGATACATTTTATGCAAGAGGAGCACAAATTTAAGAAGGAAAGACAGTTAAAGGAAATGGCAATGGTTGAGGAAAAACATTCCCTGGAACTCGCAATTTTGCATCAAAGATTGGAAAATGAGAAGCGTTAGGCTAATATAAAAGTTTCCCAATAATATAAAATATATCTTTACCAAATATATATGCAAATTTTTTTATTGTTGTTTGAGCTGTATTTACAAGTGACTGAAGTGAGTGTTAATTAGGTCTTTTCTAACGAAGTTGTTTCTAACTGACTCTTCAGAACCCACAACTCGGTTGTTTGGTACACAAAGATGGGTTCTAACGGCTTTCTCAATATTATCTGGCAACGATGGTGCTTCATTGTCGTTCTGCTTGCAGTAAATATTATGTACTTGGAACTTTTTTCAATCGAATGCGCATCCCAAGCGAGAGAACTGGAAAGCGACGTTTCCATACGCCATATGATCTCTCAACGCAATTCCTGGTTCTGATTTGGGACTCATTGAACAGATTTTCCACGGGGTTGTTGACCTGAATAAAAAGATGTAAGACAAAACTCAATACAATACTTAAAATTTTGAATTTAAATTTAAATAATGCTTACATGAGCTAGTGGGGTAATAATGAAGTGGTTATTTTCGTACCCGCTGTCAGCAACAACTACTCTTGATCCGAACTCTTTAGATGATAATCGTTGGTGAATTCGAGAATTTCGGAAAATTTTTGCATCGTGCGTAGTACCAGGCCACCGTGCAACTATATCCAGGAAGCACAAATGACTATCACACATATTCTGCACATTAATAGAAAAAAATCCTTTCCTGTTACGGAAAAACTCTGCATCTGCACCACCTGTTTAATTTTGAGTTAATTCGCTGCAATCTTTTAATTCATTAATGCGGTTACTAATACTTTGCCGGGAGAAATTATTTTTACATGAGTGCAGTCTAAAGCTGCAACCACACTCCAAAGTTTTTGGAAAAAAATAAAATCTTCCCTTAGGTTCGCCATATGATGAGAAACAAGAGTGATAGCTCTAGACACCGTTGACTTCGATACTCCAAAGACGTCGGCTATAGTTGGTAGCATGCCACCGGTAGCGTAAAAGCGCAGCGTTAATAGAAATATTTGCTCCGGCAACAATGCATTATTCTTGTTGGAGAAAGTTGAGTTACTTCATATATCTACACATCCGTATGTAGGTATCCTAAGTCCACATCTTACCAATCTGTCACATGAGCAATTTTCTCACGTATCATGTTGAGAATACACCAAGCTGATCCTTTGCTTATGCGAAATCTGTTTCGGAAATCGTATGCGTCGTATTTGTGGAAGAAGTTGGGACGCTTCCTTATAACTTTTGGACGCCTTGCTATGATTGCGCTCCATAAATCTTCAATTTCTTCTTCGCTTTCCGTATCAGGTTCAAAATTCATATTTAGCCTTTTTGACGGAACTTCAAATTTAAATACATGTACTCTCAAAACTCCCATTTCCCTCCTATCATTCGGCGCAATTTGCTCCCAAAAGTGTGCCACATCTATCCGAATTTCCCATTTCAAACACAGTTTCTCGTTAGAAATTATGAATGAATTTATCTGTAGTGTAGGAACGAACCTACATACTCGCATCGCGATGGTTGGCAACACTAACTTTAGACTGCACTGTCGACATTCTACCCATAGAGTAAATATCATAGAGTAAATATGGGTAGAGAAAATCTTTCACTCACCAAATTTCTGACATTTGTCCTCGTGTGATGTATACGTTTGATGTTGAAAAGAATTGCTTTACTAATACCAGATAGAGGCAATGGTTCAAAACAACGAACAAAATAACAACAACGGCATTTCGTTTTGTGTGTTAAAATTAATGTGTTAAATACAACACAAATGTATGCTAACAATAACAATCAATAAAAAAGTTTAAAACACATTTAAATTTCACAGTTTTTCACCAAAATGGCATGAAAAATTAAAGCAAGAAGTTATTGTAATTCCACCTGGTGTATACCACTTTTCGTCAAACATCTCTCTATCACACCGACCGCATCATGAAGAGTGTGAAAGGAAACGTCAGATGAGACAAATGGCGGATCTACTATAAATTTACTCTATGATTCTACCATTGACATCTGTTTGTCATTCCCTTCCATTCATTCATCTCAGAGCAACCAACTATAACAGACAACCAACTCTTTGCCTGAAGAAATTAATCTCAACAAAAACAATTAATTTTTTATTGGCGTTCCTAAATTTGACACCCGCTTTTCATTGCCGTCCGGGCCTTCCAAATGTCCAAAGGACTGCGCCGTGCCAAGTCCTATCAAGGAGGTGAATATTTGCCCTTCCATTATCTGCCGCAAGAACCTAAGACTGGGAGACGCCGGCATCTTCACATCTTCGAACAAACCAGCCCACGGATTCATATTCGCTGGCATTCATATTCTGATCTAGAAAAATGTACCAGAGACTGAAATGGTCCCGGCCCAATAGGCCGAGCCGGGAATATTCTATCGCTGCCACTCACATTCATTCGCTACAATAGGTTGTAGCGACTGAATTTATACCAAATTCGATGGTTGCAACCGAATAGATGTAACATTTGGTAACAAATACGGTTGTTGCAACCGAAATGCTTGATCGAATACTCATACATACGAATATAATATCAATGTACTTTTTGACAGAAATTCAGAGTGTATCAAACATAGATTAATACTTATAGTAGATCTACTAGTTCTCCCACCAAATTTATGACATTTGGCCTGGTGTGATATTTACGTTTGATGTTGAAAAGAATTGCTTTACTAATACCAGATAGAGGCAATGGTTCAAAACAACGAACAAAATAACAACAACGGCATTTCGTTTTGTGTGTTAAAATTAATGTGTTAAATACAACACAAATGTATGCTAACAATAACAGTCAATAAAAAAGTTTAAAACACATTTAAATTTTACAATTTTTCACCAAAATGGCATGAAAAATTAAAGCAAGAAGTTATTGTAATTCCACTTGGTGTATATCACTTTTCGTCAAACATCTCTCTATCATCACGCATCACGAAGAGTGTGAAAGGAAACGTCAGATGAGCCAAATATTTTCTCTAGTCTGAGATTACTCTATGGTATCAAAACTCCAAATAGACCAGTAACTTTCGACGAGAATTATGCACGCTGTTTTATATACGCTGTTTTACATAATTCTACGGAATTTCCAACTAACAACGCAATCAGTTGTTGCAGAAAAAAATCATAGAGTAATATGTAATTACTGTTCAAGTGTGTATCAGTTCCACCAAATTCTCTTTGAAAATTGATGCCAATATTTTGCCACATCATTTTAAAGAAAATTGTTGTATTAGTTCATATCAAAACTCATTTATCGCATATTAAGTTGTTTTCAAATTTAATTAATAAAATCTAATTTTAAGACAGTTGTTTTCAAGTCGCCTATCAGTCACTCTCCGTCACATTATATCCTGAATGAAATTTGCAGCTAGGAGGATGGACAGCTGATTCAGCGAAACCCCCTGGAGAGGGCGAATGAGCAATAGTTGAAATCATAGATAAAGGAAATAATAGATATAGCGCGACCATTGTCAACTTTGTTCAGTAGGTGATGTTCTGTACTACTGGCACTTTCATTGAAGTTTCCCATATTTCTCATTGACGTTCATTCAAAATTGTGGGAAATTTTTGTGAAAATAATTTAAACAATCGAAAACGTGACAAAATTCAAATCATTTTACATAATAACATTGTTTCTTATATAAAAAACTATTTCAAAACCATGAGGCCGGTGTTGGGATATCAATAGGAGAAACCCCGTACGACCGCCCAAAGATGAATATGCCGGAATGCATTTTCAATCTAAAAACTTCCCCGCCCAAAAACTGTAGCAACTTCTGTATTCGCAGATGCCAAAACCATTAGAGTGTCTAAGGCATAGACGAATTTAGTATAGACATATTAATTCTCTCTATAAATTAAACGTCGTAGGTACGGTTGCAAGTGAACATTGGATGGTGGGCAGCATCGGTTCAATAATACCAGATAGAGGCAATAGTACACAACGTCCAACAAAGGAACAACAACCGCATTTCGTGTTTTTGTGGCAAAATTAAATACAAATGTATACCAGCGATAAAAGTAAACAAAACAGTGCAAAATACATTTAAATTTCACAGTTCTATTCAAAACCGAAATGAAATAGTTAAGTCAACATTTCTTGTAACTCCACCTGCTGTAAGTTAATTTTCGTCGAATTTCTCTGATTTGCACAAACCTACGACGAAGAGTGTGAAATGAAACGTCAGATAAGAGAATTAATGTGTCTATACTAAATTCGTATATGGTCTGAGGACTCTCAACATGGAATGGTAGCTGAACCGGAGGAAGAACCCAATTTATTAGGACATAGGCGGTGCTGAGATGGCTTTGCAATTCGATGGCCATCAGTTATTCTACTTTAAGTAAAAAAAACCCATTTATTGCTTTCAAAGGCATCTAGAAAACTACCCATTACACTGAAATTTTCCCAACACTTTGCTTCATCTATTAGTTTACATTATCTATCACGTATGACGTTTAAATGCTAAAGGGTGTTTTGATTAAAACGAATACAATAATTGTCTTCTACTTGTAATTCGTTGAAATTCCTACATCAATTGTATGAAACACCGAGTAACCCAGTGACTTTCGATGATAATTTGGTGGAACTGAAACACTCATGCGTAATCCTTACACCATACAGTAGTATGTAAAGAGTGTGCATGAATGTTTTAGTTCCACAAAATTCTCGTCGATAGTCACTGGGCTAACTGCAGTTTTGATACAAATTGAATTTATCACGAAATTTGAACGTAATAAGAATACAACACTAATTTCTAACATATAACGCTGTTTTAAAATAAGGGTTTTTTAATAAGAGCGCTACAAAAGTTTTTTTAAATAAAACAAAACCGGTTTTAGATACCAATGAAATTCTTTATTCCTGTGAAAGTACGTTCGATGCCATTATGTATGGAACTCGATTTCTTTTGCATGGCCACCACGGGCACGCTTGCAGAAGTCCAGACGCTGAACCCAATTTTCGACGGTTTTCAAGCATAAATCGGCCGATACTGCTGCAATTTCACGTTCGATATTCGTACGAAGTTCATCAAGCTTGTTGGCATAGACCATAGACTTGACGTAGCCCCACAGGAAATAATCTAACTGCGTCAAATCGCACGACCGAGGCGGCCAATCGACTGGGCCATTTTGTGAGATAACACGTTCACCAACCTTGGTTTCCAATAAATTGATTGTGGCATTCGCTGTGTGGCTTGTGGCGCCGTCCTGTTGGAACCACATGTCCTCCAAGTCCATATTATCCAATTGGGGCCAACAATATTCGGTTATCATTGAACGGTAGCGATTCGCATTCACAGTAATGTGCCGGTCTTGATCATTACGGAAGAAGTACGGCCCAATGACGCCGCCGGCCCATAAACCGCACCAAACCGTAAATTTTCGGGATGCAATGATGACTCATGGATTACGTGTGGATTGCTGTCTGACCAATAACGCATATTTTGCTTATTGACGAAGCCATTCAGCCAGAAATGAGACTCATCGCTGAAGATGATTTTCCGATGAAAATCCGAATCATTTTCAAGTTGTTGCTCAGCCCAATTCACGAACATACGACGCTTATGGTGGTCAAGCGGCTTCAGTTCTTGCGTCAATTTGATCTTGTAAGGATGTAGGCCAAGATCTTTTCGCAAAATTCGCCACAACGACGTCACAGAGATGCCCAACGCTTGAGAACGACGTGTGAGAGACACATTTGGGCTTTTTTGAACTGAAGCCTCAGCGGCAGCAATATTCTCGACACTACGGGCACTTCTTTGTCTCACTGGCACGGGAAAATTTTGTACTGTGCCTGTGGATTCAAATATTTCCACTAGACGCTCAATTGTTGATCTGGTAGGACGATTATGACGACCATAAATTGGACGTAGCGCTCTTAAAGTTGAGACCACTGACTCCAAATTTCGGTAGTAAATTTTAATAATTTCGACTCGTTGTTGGCTCGTATATCTTTCCATGATGAAATGGCAAACCTTAGTGAAGAGAAATGTCAAAAGAGCGGGAGAAAATATGGCGTCGTTTGCTGTCCCTATCGATTTACTTTTGTAGCTTCGCTGTTGAAAAACCCGTTATATAAATGCCAATAAACTGCAACTTATAGTCAGTGTTTTTAATTCGCCTATAGCTCATACTCCTTGACACTCTATGCTGATGGAATTTGAAATTAGATATTTACATATTACTCTATGCTGAAACAGACGATTGCATTGGTAGTTGGAGATTTTTTACCGGTTAGAAGGTGAGGGAGTTGAAACAACTGACTTTAAATTGTATTTGATTGACACTTATGACTTTTAACTTAACTTTATATGTATGCTATAACGAACTCATCAATTTTCTTTTATGCGATATGTAAGTATCCATATTACTGTCCAAATGCTGACATCATTTCATACTTTATCAAAACATTAATTAGCCCAGTCACTTTCGACGAAAATTTGATGGTACTTAATCACTCTTACACACTGTTCAAACATATTAGTTACAAAATGTCGATATATATAGAGGTATAAAAAATTGCGAGTATTATGGATTTTGCATATATATATTATTTTGCATCGCTGATAGCTCATGCTCTTTTAAATTCTATCCTGTATCAAATTTGCAGCTAGGAGTTCAATCAGCTGTGTTATCGAAGCCCCCTTATAAATATATACACACAACAATTTGAATTTGGAATATACCAACAAAGAATCAACAAGAAAATACGAGTTTGTGAATGACATCACGGTGGTCTAGGCAGGGCGCACTACGAGCATGTAATCGAAAATGTGCTCAAACTAATCGAAGCTCAGGCTCAATAATGGCAAGTGTGTGAATAGCACGTTATCATACCAGAAACTGACACTAAACCGACTGCTTGAAAGATGATGATTTTGTAGCATATTATTTGGCTTACTGTGAATAAGAGTGCGATTAGTGTTGTGCCTAATAGTATGCACTGCAACAACATACCAGTTTGCCAAACCAGTATTATGAATTTATATCTCTGCACTAATCTAGGGTGTTGTACAAACATCCAGAGAACGATAAATAGTGGCCGTATTGCTAGAAGGATTTTGAATTTGCGAAAAAGTTTGTACCATTTGATTATGGTGAGTTGGTATAAATAGCGGAGATTTTTGGCATTATGTGTCAGTCTGTTATTAAACGCTGAAAAGTAGACAACGCGAATTGATAGTAAACTGTGGACTTATATAAAGTGTTGACTTTAAAACTGTATAAGTAAAATAAAAGAAACTGAAACTGTTGTACTTATCGTAATTTAATACGAACTTGTTTTAGTAACTGGAATATAACAACGCTAAGAAGGACACTTAAGGGCAACGTTGAAGTTTGAAGAACTCAAGGTTGAACTACTTACAATGGAGTTGAATAAATTAGATCAACCGATAGCTGGTAATAAGGTAGACAATCAGAGGCGATTGATAGAAGTGTTTTAGCGCCGAAATATTTATACGGTCACATACCAGTTAGAGTTCAAAGATGAAATGGATGTATTTGCAAAGGAAGCAACTGGTAATATGGATATTCCTAAATGTTTCCTACCATGATTGAATAACACTGTGATAGTCGAAAAAATGAACTTCGATGAATCCTTTTCGAACTATTAGGGGGGAGTCCCCTGAGTGGGAAAGTACATTTGGAAGTGTCAGATTGGCTCCAGTTTTTGAGAAATCGGTATATATGGATATATCTAAGTCTGCGCTATTTAAACAAATTTTACCGGCCATAGTCCAATTTTTTTTTTGGTCTAAAAGGGATTAAAAAGCTTATTAAAGTAGAAAAAACAAATGTTTGCGCTCGGTCCAACTTCTTGAGATATGGGCCTTTAAAGCTTGAGTATACAATTGGCCATATCTCACACATTTATGGTCCGATCTGGTTCCGGTGAATATCAGTACAAAGACCATTAAAAACTCTTTAAATCTGCATATAAACATATTACATTTTATTAACCCATTGGGGACAAATTTAAAAAATACGATTTTTTAACCTCACTTTTTTGCTAAAAATCTGATTTTCTCCAAAAACAGCCCTAGTAAACCTATTTTCTGCCTAGACTCAGGTTGTAGACAGCACTTCAGGCTTTGTTTTAAGGTATAATACTTCGCATTAACCCTTCGAAAACCAGAGATATTTATGTTCAAAGTTTGAAATACAAGAAATTAACTTAAAAGTTATGGTTAATTAACTTAATGGTTAATTAACTTGAAAAAAAAACGAAAAAAATATATAAAAGTCCAATATTTTGATTTTGAAGCTTAACTTGAGGCCTATGCTAGGAAAATAAATACAATTTTTAAAAAAAGTAGAAAAACTTTACTTTTTTCTTGTATTTAAAACTTTGAACATAAATATCTCCGGTCTTAGTAGGGTTAATGCGAAGTATTATACCTTAAAACAAAGCCTGAAGTGTTGTCTACAACCTGAGTCTAGGTAGAAAATAGGTTTACTAGGGCTGTTTTTTGAGAAAATCAGATTTTTAGCAAAAAAGTGAGGTTAAAAAATCGTATTTTTTACAATTGTTCCCAATGGGTTAATAAAATGTAATATATTTATATGCAGATTTAAAGAGTTTTAATGGTCTTTGTACTGATATTCACCGGAACCAGATCAGACCATAAATATGTGAGATATGGCCAATTATATACTCAAGCTTTAAAGGTCCATATCTCAAGAAGTTGGACCGAGGGCAAACATTTGTTTTTTCTACTTTAATAAGCTTTTTAATCCCTTTTAGGCCAAAATAAAAATTGGCCTATGGCCGGTAAAATTTGTTTAAATAGCGCAGACTTAGCTATATCCATATATACCGATTTCTCAAAAACTGGAGCCAATCTGACACTTCCAAATGTACTTTCGGACTCAGGGGACTCCCCCCTAGTAGTTCGAAAAGGATTCATCAAAGTTCATTTTTTTTCGAGTCAAAAACTATCACAGTGTAATTTAACGTAAATTCTACAATTATTAATGCAAAACTGAACGAGAATACTAAAGTTATATACGAAAAATTTAATGACAATTGTCGAAAAATGAGCGACCAACTTGAAATGAAATTAATCGAGAATTCTAGAATTATCAAACGCCACAAATGACAAGTTACATGAAATTTCTGAAGCTATGAACAACATAGATATACAGGCTAATGATCAATTCGTAAAGGTCGAACAGAAATTGGATGAATTTGAGGAAATAGGTCGAACATAAGTTTGAGAAAGTTGATCAGGATGTGGATGAAAGATTCGCCGAACCGGAAAGAAAAATGAAGGATCTTCAGTTACAAGAAGGGACAGTGCGAGTAATGTATGAAGGTTCTAGTAGGCTGAAAGCTAACAATTTCGATGGCTCTATCCCATTTGATGACGTAAAATTCCAATTCGAACTGGTCGCAATTAAGAACTTGTGGAATAGTAACGATAAAGCCATGGAGATGTTATTGACACCGAAAGGCAGCGCAGGAGAAGTCCTTCAGAGTGTTCCCGCCAGTGCCAGAAATAACTACAAGGAAAATCAGCTGCGCTACAACGCAAGTATGATGGTGATCACAATTAATAGTTATACCGCATGGAACTGAGAAGCCGTGTGCAGTAGCATAACGAATCACTCTAATGGCCAGTTTTTGTCTGATTATTTAACTATCGGAGTATTTAATCGTAACTGAAAGTTAATTAGAGGTTAACTTTGCATTTGGGGTTTCAGTGCCGAGATAATGTAATCTGCCGATTATGGCAACTCCTTACTTTCTTATTCGAAAAACATCGGTTTTGAGAAAAATACAAAGAGGAACAACTAAATGGAATAATGTAAAATAGGATATACGTGCATAAAATCGAAGTCATTTCAACAAAAATTTACAGAAACCTATGTAGGCGTATCAATTTAACTATCTAGGCTCAAACAATGTGTACAAATGCTCAAAACAGAAACACGTATTTTGTACAATCTAACATTTGTGATTTTGACAGTCAGTAATGTGATTGTCAAAATCATATGTTTCTGACTACAAGTTAACCAACCAACATTGGGTGGTTAAATCATTGTTAAGCATTGACTGAAATGCAGATATGCGGTGTGTGCCTCTCAAAAAGCTACGTTTGTGGAAACAGTTTCATTGGCTTTGGCGAATGAGGATTTTTTCCAGTCAACAGACACATCATGTACTAAAGGTACAAACGGACGTCAAATCAAAAGATTTGGATGGCGAACTTAGAGAAGTGATTTAGATTCTCACAAAAATGGGGCCATATGGGGCGGGACCTGCGACAACGGTCAAGAACTCCAGCGATAACGCCCGATACTGGACGAGTAAATGACCGTCCACATGATACCGAGCATAAGCAGAATTCTATGGCTGAAGTAAAGGAGCGAATTATTGACGTCCGATCTCTGCGAATTGAATCGGACGACGACTGGTCAGGGCACAGAAAAGAAGAGACTATACGATTACCGCGGAATGAAATCGCTTCAGAAATCCCAGTTTGAAATCACATTGGAAAGCGGAAATGGTAAAACGGAGAAAAACGGTAATTGTGGTACATGCCGTGAAAGAGATAATTGCTGAATTTCCTAATGGCCAGAGTGGTTTGCACCTCGGTAACGGCAAAACTAAGGAGAAACTAAGGCAACAATGCGATTGGATTGCAGGCTACACTCAGTGCTAAGTTGTTTTGGTGCCCCTTTAGAAGTGCATTCGGAGCGGGATAGGAATTTTTAATCTGCCATCTGGTACGAAATATGAGGAATGAATGGGATACGTGGTATAAGAACGACGACATTGCGCCCACGGACTGACGGCACGATACAGAGATTTAATCAGGCTCTTGAGGAATATTTGAGAAACGTCGTCAGTGTGGGTCGAAAAGATTGGGATGAACACATACCAAAGTTCCTTTTTGCATACAGGTCAGCCACCCATGACTCCACCTCTCTTACACCCGCTAGAGTCTTTTTCTGAACTGAGCTGATTTGTAGTTCGGTACTAAACCAGCATTTGGCCCTGCGAACAGCGATTAAAAGCTTTACTTATGTTCAGTAATGAATGTAGTATGAATTACTTACTTTTTGGATTACTGTAAGTAACCCTGCAATTAGTGTTGTGCCTAAAAGTATGCATTACTAGTATTATGAATTAATATCTCGCAAAGTATGTGTACAAATCTTACATGGTTTTTTTTAATTTGCAATGGATTTTAATTTGCATTACTTTATCTAATGGAAATGCAAAAGAATTACCATTGTTCGCAATTGCAATTAAAAAATTTTGAATTTCCATTTGCTCAGGCAATGCAAATGCAGGTTGTTGAATCGGACGACAATTGCAATTGAATATGGCAATGCTTTTAATTATTTTGAATTTGTTTGACTGCTGGCAATTCTGTTTTTAAAGTATTGTATATATAGAGGTTTGTGGTTTCGCTAGGTATTGCCTCGTAGTACTTTCAAGTTCATAAACCTGTAATGTATAAAATATTTGAAAACCAAAATTGCCAATATGAAGGAAATGCTTTGAAAATAAGTACAATTGCCAATGGTATTGAAAGTTTTTTGAATTTGTATTTGAACAGGAAATTCAAATTAAACAACAAATTATAATTGTCATATAATTAATTTGCCCATGTGTGGTACAAATGCTCAAAACAGAAACACGTATTTTGTACAATCTAACATTTGTGATTTTGACAGTCAGTAATGTGATTGCCAAAATCATATGGTTCTGACTACAAGTTAACCAACCAACATTGGGTGGTTAAATCATTGTTAACCATTGACTGAAATGCACCTCCACTAATCAGGGATGTTCTACACCAGTGTTGCCAGAAGCTGTCAAAAAAAAATCCAAAAAAAATTGCCATTTTCCAAGAAAAAAGTGCTAAAACTGAAACAATCAAAAATTGTAGTAATGCGGCAATCTACGGCCTATATTCGATAAAAAGAACATTTCGTAAACCATACATATTCCAAAACCCTTACCCATAGGGATGGGAGTATATATCATTAGATACGGAAAAAATTGCAACGCATAGAAGAAGTCAGAGGTTGAGCCAACATGGTAACTGCCGTAAACCTTTAAGGACAATAATGAAATTTTGTCATTGCCTATTATTTAACCAAACTTAGTTTCGGATTGAAAATGGGTGTTCTGATCAGGGCTTAAAATTGCTGGCTGATTTTCATTGCGAAAATGAGCCGAACAAACTGACATAAAACCGCATACACAAGAAAAATTTTTGTCTGGGCTTAGTTACCAGGGGGCAATCGACGTCGTTGTCCAAACTGTGATCGATTGGATAATTGGATATTTCAGGAACCAGTAGCGCGGAGAAATGATATCTCCGTACTCCCAAAATGCTGTGCACATCTGCAATGAGATTTCCGTCCTTGTATTTACAGAAAGGGCTTTTGAGTTTTTGGTAGAATTTTTGGGCTTCGTTCTTCCTTCTGTATGTCTCAATTTTCTCACCCTCCCGCTTTCTCCACTGCCGTTTCTTGCGCCTAAAGAGACGGTTTACCTCCTTTCTTTTTTCCCTATACCGCTCAGTCGCAGCTCGCGTTACAATTGACTGAAGCATTGCCATACATGCAGAGTTATTTTGCTATGCGACAGTCTTCATCGTACCAAGGTGTGTTGCGAAGCATGTAGGCTGAAATTGATTAATCAGTAAATTTGTACTTAGCTAGAGAAAGTTGGAGAGGTCATAACGCCCACCCATACAAAATCTGAGCGATTAACCAAGCGATCCCATACAAAAGCTGAGCGATTAACCAAGCTTTAATGAAAGCTGTTTCAGTTTCTTAAACTTATTAAAATAATTAGACGGTAGTTGATTTTGAGCAGTAATGTAAATACTTAGAGGAAAATTCAAATTTATTATTGGTTCTCCGTACATCAAATTTAAAGAAATTGCTAATAAAGACTAGACCAACATAATTTTACAGTAAAGGATTTTTTAAATGCCAACTTACGTCCATATTTAACATCCACACCCGTGATAATTCTATATATGTTATAATTCCTGGTTGAAAATAAGCATTATATCAGAGTTCAAATCCGAAAAACAGCCATAAATTATAGAAAAAATGCAATTTGTCGACAAAAAATGCTAAAACTGAAGCAAGAAAAGTTAAAAGTTAGCAAAAATTTTCCAAAAAAGTACTAAGAAGCATTTAGCATGTTTTTTCAGAAAAAAAGTGCAGAAGCCAAAAAAAAAGAAGCTAGAATTGCACTTAAAGTGCTAAACTGGCAACACTGTTCTACACACATCCAGAGGACGATTATGAGCTGGTGAGTTGATATAAATAGCGGAGGTTTTGGCATTATGGGGCAGTCTGTTATTAAACGCTGAAAAGTAAGCAACGCGAATTGATAGTAAAATATAGACTTATTGTAAAGTGTTGACTTTAAAACTGTATACAGAAGTAAAATAAAAGGAACTAAAACTGCTGTAATTTTCGTAATTTAAAAACGAATCTATTTTAATTAACAACAATTCGTAACAATATCAACACTTGAGTAGTTCAACAAATCGTTTCGAAGAAATGGGAGCAATTCAACTGAGCGGTCAACAATTGGCCAATATTTTTACCCCAAGTAGATCGATTTTTACTAAGAACTCAGTAAATACTACCTTAGTTACATTGATTTTAATACATCCATGAATAGATGCAATTTATATTACATGCTACTTCAAATATTGAAATAAATATTAAAATGTTTTACAATTTGGAATTGAAAAAATTGCCAATTTTTTTTTTGAGTGACATCGATGTTGTTTTGACTGCGCATTATGAGATTTTTATATATGCCAAATCTGTTCGCGTGAATAGCTTTCTCCAAGGCACGAGGAAAATATAGCGGTTTATTTATTTTTATTTAAAAAAATTCCAAATATTGTCCTTTAGCGTTGATTTTTAAAAGCATAGTACAGAATCGTAGTGCACACCAAGGCCTTTCACCACATACCAAAATGTTTGACCCTTTTGATACATTTACTAAAATACACTGAAATCGATGTGCAGAAAATTCCCCTAGTTATATTGGATATTTATTAGATTTAAAACTAGTAGTAAAACACCTTTGGTCTTAGGCAAAGCAATCCAAAAACACATGCAAGCTATAAAAAATAAAACCACTCTCGTTTAATATAACATTATTTATTTTCGTGGCCAAAATGTCGAATTTCGAAACATAATTAACAAAATTTATTTTTAAATTAAAAGTGATATAGTTGAGTTGTTTACCTCTGTACAGTAATGACAGCGTAATTATGCAAAAAATAGAATATTTTTCACGACATTAATATTATTAATTACACTGGTCTATAAGGTTTTTGACTGGAGCAACCAAATATCTTTCCTAGGGTAATTTGGTGGGCTGAATTCGAATCTTTAATTGGGTTTTCTCTATCACGTCAGGTTTCCGAGAAAAAAAAATGTTTTTGTTCGTTTTTTACATACGTTTTATTTAAAAATTAATAAATTTTCACAAGCGTTTATTGAACGTCGTTTGTATTTTGTTGGTTCGGTTTCACGAATTAAAGTCCAGCAATAGTCCGCCAGCGTACTTTGGTCCCAAAATCCTTTATAATTTCATTCAATTCTCATTAAATCTTGGTGAGCACGCTCCCCTTGTTCGTCGCTAACCGCACCCAGGTTTTGTGGACAAAAATCTAAATGCGAATGAAGGAAATGCATTTTGAGTGACATTCGTGCACCTAATTCCTGATAATTTTTCAATAACTCAGCAACAATTTGTCTGTAGTTTTCACTCTTGTTGTTTCCAAGAAAATTGTCGACCATCTTTATCCAGAGCCTTGACAAAGTTCTTAAAAAGACCCAATTGTATCTGCAGCGGCAGAAGAAAAAAGTCATTTGGATCAATTAAGGGTTTATTTGAAATGTTTTGTTTTCCTGGGGAATACTCAGTTCTTTTTGGCCACTCTGTTCTGACGTAATGATGACATGTAGCGCGACTACCCTATATACAAAGGAAACAACAATATATTGTGAAACCTCCTTGCATACCAGTGAACAAACCAATGACCTGAAACAGATTAATTAACAGTTATTTACGATGGTCTATACTATATATATAAAGAATATTAAAACACACACCTTAAGGTCACCACAGATCTTCCATTTATTATCGTTGAATTTGAGTAATGTCAAAATTTCAGTCATTGATTCGTAATTATCCTTTGTATTAATGGCATGAACAATTGGTATGGATGGTTTTTTTAGTCCCATTATGCAAAAGAAGAGCCTTTAAACTGTACTTAGAGCCATCAATAAATAATCTCCATTCAGTTTTGTCATATGGCTGGTTCATTTTTTGAAATAAACCATCAACATCAGTACAGTATATAATAGAGTGTTTCTTTTCAAAATATGCAGCCAATTCCAAGCTTCTATCTCTATAGATTGTTACATTTGTCCCAACTGCAAGATGTTTCTACTGCTGCATGCGTGAAGCTAGTAATTCTGTGTTTTCATTCGTTAAATGTAAATCCCGAATTAGATCATTCAGCTCAGCTTGAGTCACTAAATGGCGTTCATCATCAGCCTCATACAAACTACCAATGCTGGTGAAAGATGTTTCGGACTCACTGGTCGTAGCATTGGGAATGACTGGTAATGGATCATTTGGTGGACGTTGAACTGGTGTGGAAACCAATGGGACATTCGCGTAAGTAATATTTTTTCGATTTTTCATATTGAATCCAGCAACTTTTGTTAAACAGATATAATAATCGGTTTCTCGCCATTTGACCACTTGTATAAAAAAAACCCCCGTTTCCCATTACATCCCATGAAGGGATTGGAGAGAGCTTCTCACAACCAGTGAACTATGCGCTTTCTAATGTTTCACTCACTGATTGGGACCTACAGCTTTTACACCGATTCCGAACGGTATTTTTGAGCAGCTTTTTCATGGCTAAATACTCGATAGTGTCGCCGTCACTATGCGAGGTGACGGCCGCCGAAATAATTTTTTTAAAGGTGGTCAGAGCAGGGATCGAACCCAGGATCCTATGTACAAGAGGCGCGCACACTACCTATTGCACCACCGACGGCCAGTTCTGCATTTATTGCAAACCATTGTCGGTGTCCACGGTTTGTCCAAGTTTCTGACAGCGAAACCAAAATAATGTAAATATGCATATTTTATTGATTCTGATATTGCATATCCTTTTTTTCCAACCAAATAAATATTCACCACACACAAAGCAAAAATAGCTTGAATTAGTAACACACGATCGCCCTGACATGTTGAAACGCTGTTAACAATACTAAAACTTGCACGATCGCATACAAAACATATAAATTAAATAACAAAATAAAATAGCGACTGACGACCGAAATATAATTAAAACTAATGGCGATCTTGTCACCGAATTTAGTGCGCCAAACGAAAGAGAACAAAGGAGAATGCAAAACGCGGCTAACAACATAAACGTCAAACACAAATATATAAATTCACAATAAAGCAAACATAATGTAATGAACACGGCCGCAGCTGATAGTAACAGGCAGCGTTGTTTAATGTAATTTTAGGCAGTGTTGTTTAATGTAATTCATTACAGGCCGTTCTGCAACACTACTATTATGAAGATTTAGAATGATTGTGGGCATCTGTCAAATTAATAATTGTAAAATTATAGTGTCAGTGTTGGCTGTTTTACAGTATTGCCCGCATGCGATAAAAAATGAACAAGACGTGATTTATTTATTTATTTGTAACATCCTGCACAACAAGATTTAAAATCTTATAATTTAGTATGTGTTACTTATAATCAATTGTTAACAATTTAATGATTGTATTTAACGTGTTTTCAAAAGTAAAATTAAAATTAAAATTAATACAACATAGATTTAAAAGTAAAAGTTTATATGATAAAAATTGAATTGTAAATCAGTTGTTGCTTTAAAGAAATTAAAATAAAATAAAATTAAGTAAAATAAAACATTAAAAAGTAACTGGTAAAATAAATAAAAGAAGTATATATTATTGTAGGATATTATAAGATATTTGTCTTGAGTAAGTGACGAGTACAATGTTCAAAAGTATTTTTTTTAAATTGCTCTGCATTGCTTATGAACTGAATAGTTGAAGGTAGTAGGTTCCAAAGACGAATACTATTTACAAAAAACTGCCAATCGGACATCAGACTATTGCACCTAACTGAAATTAAATCATTAAATCTACTTGTCCGTATGAAAATTATTATATTATATAAATACAATGGTTGACGCGTATATATTATCTTGTGAAGAAAAATCAAGGAACGTATTCTCAGAAAATTTACGAAACTAAAACCGTACAAATTATTTGCCACAGCAGATATATGATCATATTTATTCAAACGATAAGCATATCTTACTACAGCATTGTATGCGCTATTTAGTTTGTCGAGACTTGTAGAGTCAGTACTAGCAAATAATTCACACCCATAAAGTAAGATAGACATTAAATAGGTCTTATCAAGGAGTTGACGAATATTTAGAGGTGTGAAATATTGAGAACTCCGAAGAGTTTTTCATATGGAATACGTTCTACCAGTTGCGGAGAGTATATGATCAGACCAAGCTAGTGTTTTGTTAAACATTATACCAAGGTTCTTTGTCTTCGACACAATTTCTATTCTTTCACTATCAATAAAGAGTTCTGGCTCAATAGTTTGCCTCATTTGCCTTGGTCTTATAACCAAACATTTAAATTTAGATGGATTAATACACAGGTAGTTTGCCGATGCCCAATTATGTATGCGCCGCAGGTCTGCCTTGATCTTATATACCGAATTTTTGAGATGGTCTAATTTGAAGCTCATATATATTTGAACATCGTCAGCATACAGATGTAGCTCACAGTGATGTAATTGATCAGCGATATCATAGTGAATAAAAGTGGCCAAGAATTGATCCCTGAGGCACTCCATTTGGTACTAATACCGGTTTCGATAACTTAATATTTGCAGAGACTGACTGATAACGATTGTCCAAATAAGAATGAATTAGTCTAGCGGAAGAAGGGGAAAAATTAAACATGGATTCTAGTTGCATGCCCATTATGTTATTATTAACGGAATCAAAGGCCTTGGAATGATCCAGCAAAACCAGAAGTGAAACATTGCCAGCATCAACTTTCTCGCGTATTTCCTCAGACACATCTACAAGAGTCGTTATGCAACTCCGCCTTGGCCGGAACCCAGATTGTCTATCTGAAAAGAGTCCTTTTTTTGTGTAAATAATTAGCTATTTGATTATGAATTAATTTCTCAAAAACTTTGGACAGGTATGGTAAAATAGCGATCGGACGATATTCCTGATTTGCCTTGGGTATCGGTAAAATTTTCGCATGTTTCCAGTTTGAAGGATATGTACTCTCAGTTATAATTGTATTAAAAATGTAAGTGATGTGCGCAAGAATCATCCTCAGAAACCTGGGGTGGATATTATCAAGTCCAATAGCATTCGATTTAATGCTAAAACATGCCTTAAGTACATCATGTTGATCTACACATACAAAAGAAAATTCGCACTCATTCCCACGAAATACAGGGCATTGATAATAAAAATTTCCATTAGGTCCCAATTCTGATGCCAGATTCGAATTCAGCGCACCCAGATTAGCTAAAAACCATGCTTCGTTTCTGCAGTCAAATTTTCTTTTCAAATTTGTAGACCAGCGTTATTTGATCTAATGTCGGAAAAAAAAACTAGATTCAAGCGATTTACCATCATGGCCAACACGCGCATTTTACATGGAAGAAAGGGTTTTTTCTGTCAAATTCACGAATCCAAATTTGGATTTTCCAAGCTCCTATAAAAGTGACACCAACTTACCAAACTGTTGGTAATGGTAAGTGGTACAAACTAACATATTCAGTTTGTCCATTGGTCAAGGCACACGATTTTCCCATTCAAAATACCAAAGGTGCCAAAAAACCATCTACAAATTTTAAATGGCCTATTAAACTTTGTCGGTTGACTGTACGCCAATTTTTTATATCAGAGGTTTGTAGCACAAAGTGTAATTTGTATCTTTTTCAAAGACCACTTTCCTCAACGACGAACCACGTAAATGAAAGTAGACCATACAGGCTGAAAAATAACGTCGTCTCTAACATATTATATGTTTGGAACAGACTTCAAACATTCATATGTTTGCAAGTCCCAAACTCACTTGTATTTAAATGTAAACATTAGCATGTTTACTGGCAAACATTCATCCCAAATATCCATATACGTACGTGGAAGCATTCGCCTGTTTCCCCCAAACCTACATATAAATACTTATGTGGCAACATATCGTCACCTAAAATGCAAAATGAGGTAACAACAAAATTCCAAATTTTTCTTTCTGACTGATTACGATATGTTTGACTAAAATACACGATTTGACGAAGTTTTAAACACATAAGTTCAAAATCAACGATTTTATTAAAAGGATTAACAAGATGAAGTTTTTCATAAATACACGTTTTTTTCTTTGAACTGAAATTTTATATAAAATTTCGATGCCCCTATACTTACAATTGACTAAACTACGTATCCCCACAAATTTTTCGACATCTACGACCCAAAATGGTAATTTTATTCACAAAATTCCGATTCTATGTCTAACTATTTTTTGCCTCCCCTGTAAAGTGATGAAAATGTTGTTACGTCTTTTTGCATTTTAGGTGACGATATGCGTATTACCTCCCAAACATAATAATATTTAGAAACGAATTATTCTTTGATTTCAATATATATGTATTATTTATTGTAATTAATTTTATCAATATAAATCCACATTTATAAATAATTAATACAAAAAATTCAAATATTTAAAACGCCCCATTTTACGTTTACTTGCATTGAATCCAAAAACGATGTACAAGTAGACAGTCAAAATTTCTCTTCACTCAAATGCCAACAACCAAACCGAGTGAAACCCTAGTACTTTTCTACTCTCTCTCTTACTCTCTTCATTGAATATTTCAAAACACGAGCAGCTTTTTGATAGTGTTATTGTATATAACTATACAAATTCCAACCATGTTGAAGTAAACTTACATAAACTATGCAAAAAGTATGAAATAGGCAAGATATGACGCGAGAGAGAAATGCGTTTGAGTGAACTCCTAGCAATTTTTGGTTCGCTTTTACCAGGGTTGCCAAGTTGCGCACATCTTCTGGTCGTGTAATTCTAATTGAATCATAGAGTAATACTAAAGAGTTTCCATTACTCTCTTCGATGCCTCTTCATGACGACGAAGTAGTAGGCCATTTCATAGAGATTTATTTGCTGCTGTATTTTACCAATTTTACACTTTCGTTGGACATGAAACTGACAGAAATCAAAGGGAATACCCATAGAATAACACATATATAGATAAAGTTATTCTCTCATCTGACGTTTCATTTCACACTCTTCATCGTAGGTTTGTGGAAATGAGAGCAATTAACTTTAAAATTACCTTACACCAGGTGGAGTTACAAAATATGTTCACTTTACTTTTTCATGTCGTTTTGGTGTAGAACTGAACAATATAAATGTATTTTGCACTTTTTTATTGACTTTTATCGTTTTATCGTTGGTATACATTTGTATTTTATTTAACACAACTAGTTTGCCACAAAAACACGAAATTCGGTTGTTTTTCCTTTGTTGATCGCTGTATACTATTGCCACTATCTGGTATTATTGAACCCATATTTTCCACCATCCAATGTTTACTTTCCATCGTACATATGACGTTTAATTTATTGAGCGAATAAAAGCTTCTATGGTATGTATTATTATATGGGAATACCTATTTTCGTTCAATGCAAACAACATAAAACATAATTTAGCTGTCATTAGTATCAGTAAACAATATTTAAAATTAGTTCGTTTCTTCTTTGCTCTCTCATTCTCCATCATCGGTCAGCTGTGCCATAGAATCCCCCTGACTGAATACATAAAACTAAAACGCAATACATCAGGCAAAATATGAAACACGTCATCTGCAATTTTCACGCATATTCAGAAATATTTGTGACACACTGACTGAGAGAATAATGAAAAAATACAGATCCACACTTACAAGATAGACTCTCTCGTTGTCCCTCTTTCATTCTCTTTCTCTCGAGAGAGCATCGCAAACACATTGATTATAACATATTAATCGTAGTGTCTCAAACATGTAATATTGAACAGCAAACACAATGTGTTTGGAGACAAGTATATTATGTTTGGGAGAAGCTCCAAACACACTTTATATTTGCATCCAAACAACAATAAAATACAGATTTTTCAGCGTGTACGAAATAAATTCGATGGAAAAAGAGTGCCATCAACGCAGTTTGTGGAACAATATGCGAAGCAAATTCGTCATCTCGTATTCTTAGTGGACAAAACTACTCGTAGTTGAAAATGCGTTCGAACAGCCGTCAACATCAACTCGCCACCGTTCGCAGAACTGAACATTTCTCGCACTTCTTCTCCCAGAATTTTGAGTGTTTTTACGGAAAACTCATATTTCCCGATGAAGCTCATTTCTACCCCGGGGGTTACGTTAACAAACAAAATTGATGCATTTGGGGCTCGGAAAATCCACACGCCTTCGAGGAGAAGCCAATGCATCCTCAACGAGTGACTGTTTGATGCGGTTTTTGGCATGGCGGAGTCATTAGCCTATTTTTCTTCGAAAATGAACAGGGAGCCACCGAAACCGTCAATGGCGAGCGTTATGGTGCCATGCTCAGAAATTTTTTGTTGCGAAAAGTTGAAGACTGCACGGCGCTACGACCCACACAACCAAAACACTGTGTTCGAAAACTGCTTAATCAGCCAAAACTCGCAAGCCCATAGGCCGCCTCACAGCTGCGATTTGAACCCTTTAGACCAGTGGTTCCCAAAGTGTGTTCAGCGGAACCCTGGGGTTCCACGAAAAAATTTAGGGGTTCCGCGTGACAAATTTTATTTCATTAAAAAAAATAATAAGAATGGTGTTTAATATACTCACTAGGGTTGACTGAAAATATACTTTTTTTTGAATTTGAAAATTTCACACTGAGAAAGAGATGTAGTTTGGGATCCTTAATAAGGGAAAAATAAACAATTTTTGAGGTCGAGCCACCCTCTTGAAATTTGGAAATTTTCGATATTTTAGCGTTGATGTCAAAAAAATCCTAAAATTTAACGAATCAACTTATTCGAAACTTCAAAGTTTGAGCTTGTTCAGTAAAAATTTTTTTTAAAGGTATTTTAAGATTTTCTCTAATACAAATCAATTCTGGGAAGCGGCAAAGAGTAGTTGGGATGCAAAAAATAGAGTCCATGACGTTGACAGCAAAGCAACGGTTTTAGAAAAAATACTGTATGTATCATGAATGAAAGATAATACGATTACGCGGATCGTACTCAGAAAGTGTCCTCTCTCTGCGCATGTACGTCACAGTTGTGATTTGCTTTAGAAAATTGTGAAGTATGTATGGAGATTCAGCAAAAACATTAAAATTCAAAATAAATTGTTGTTAAAAGCAAATAAAATAAAACGTTGATTCAAAATAAAAAAAGGTTAAGAAAAAATAGGATGTGGCTGTTAGGAAAATAATTAAAATTTGTAATAAATATGAATATTTATGTACATATTTGTTAGAGTAAAATGTCGGGGTATTCAATATTTTTTGCAGGCATTTCGTGCAAGAGTAGTTTATAGACAGAACAATACTTTTTTAAGAAAGTGATTAAAAAGAACCCATACAGATGAAAGACACTTTTGCCCATGATTAAGCAAAAAAATATTAGTTTCATATTTTATTCCATTTTCTTTTTCTTTGGTTCGCTAATACAATTATTTCTTGATTTAATTTTCGTATTAGGAAGAACATTCGAGAACGATAGGATTTTTTTTGACTTTTTCACTGCATTTAATGTCATTAGCTTACTGCAAATGTTTTTTTATAAAACCTTTGGTGATAAAAAGGCCATCCTGGTTTATTTTTTGAAAAATATTATGAACCGCCTGCATATGCACCATAAATTCATCAGTTGGTTTTGACAAGCCTCCTTCACTCAGGTGGTTACCCCAGGTATATTATTGGCTTCGGTACTTTGACATACACTGGTGAATATGAGGCCTACATAAAAAAAACGGGTATTGTTTATGGAGAAGATTATTTGAATAAAACATTAAAGAAATTTACCAGTTAATGATTTTTCACTCCTATCTAAATCGGGTGTATCGTCCGTTGCGACATTAGCGGAATTGGAAATGACAATTTAGAACAGTTTCATTAACAATCTTCTGGTCAGATGTGTTCGATGAATATCCAACTTGGGTTTTCTAAATATGTTGCGACAAAAACCAAATATCGAAACAAACTTGATGCTGCACCAGATATGCGAGTTCAGTTATCAAACATAACGCCAAATTTTAAAAGAATCATGGAATCAAAGAGGCAGGTGCATTCTTCACATAAATGTTTTTTCATTTATTTTAGTTAATATATTGCATTTTTATTAATTATTTCTATGATGTCTTGTTTTTTTTAAGTTTTGTTTAATTCAATAAAATCTGAAATATTAAAATAATACTTGTTTCATTTAATATCTCATTACATTTTGAAAAGTCGTTGTTTAAAATATATTCAGGGTTCTGCGATCAGTGGAAAAAAATATGGAGGTTCCACGACCAAAATAGTTTGGGAACCACTGCTTTAGACTATTATCTCAGGAGCGCCGTAAAACAACTGTCACGCAAACAATCCCGAGTCGTTAGAAGCCTTAAAACACGATATGGAGGCCCAAACAATCGAGAATGTACTGTAAAATTGAGTAGATAGAATGAGGTACTGTAAAGCAAGTCATGGAAGCCATTCGAACAATGTCGTGTTCATTCATAAATATCAATAATGGGACTTAACAATAAAATCATAATTTTGAAAAAATGTCTATAATATTTTTTTTTAAAGCGAAATTAAATTCCAAATTTTACATGGCCTACCCTTTACTTCCCATTACATCCCATGAAGGCAATAGGCTCACAAACTCTGATTGGGACCTGCAGTTTTACTTCAGTTCCAAGCGGTATTTTGGCAAGCAGTTTCAAAATTCAAAGAGACGAATTAAAAATAAACGATGTTTTAAAACGCATTGTTTTCCAGTTTGCCATAAAGCCTGAAACTGGTTATTTCCCGGTTCAAAAAAATAAAAATATTCGAAGAAACCGAATACCGACATTTTTGAAAACCCGTTTTTTTTTTAATACACTAGTTACAGCTGTTCCGTGACAACCTGCGTTTAGTTACGTTATTTAATGGGTAGTTTATAAGACGCAACGTAACGTTTTCGATCACTTCAGCTGTCAAATTCAACCGCCATAATTCCTCGCGCTAGTTGAATTAGTGAATAAATTACATATTGTATTTTGCATTTCACTGCTTATAAGTAGTTGCCAATTTTGGCTAAAATGCAATCGACACGGCAGAGCTCAACATTTTTTAATAACTAAAAATTCGAAAAAAATATAGGAACACAAAACATTAAACAGAAAACAACGGGTCCACATAAGAACAAGCAAGTGTAGATATGCAAATGAAAGATGTTGTTCTCACGAACGCAATGGTGGCTTTACACTTGATGTGTGAGGTCGGTGGGCAAAGATAACCCAATTTTTAACCATCACAGAAAAATTCGGTTGTTACAGCCGATTTAGCCGTAACTGAATTTAGAGGTTAAAACAACCTCATTGAAGGTGGACATAACCTCAGTAGAGGTTGACACAACCTCATTGCAGGTTGACACAACCTCAATAGAGTTACTTATTATTAAGTTAATTAGTTATTATTAAGTAGTGATATATTTTCCTGTATTCTCATAAAAAGAACTTAAGCTAATCTTTAAGCTAACACATTTGTTTTACATGTCACCACCGACATTTTTTGAAGTCCCGGCCATCATTGGTCACCGCTCCAGTTTTGGCATGTTGAATCTGTTGATTTAGGTTTCATACAAAGATGATTGCAGCATATCTCCAACGACCAACCTTGAAAAGTTTCAAAACTGTTGATACTATCTGCTTGGAAATTTTCTGCAAAATACGTCGATTCAATAGAAAAACCAAAATTTCAATATTTTTACTTACCACTCTTAATAACCATTAAAAAAATGTTGATATCGGCGCGAAGGGAACATTTATACATTCTTTAACTTCTTTAAATACAGGGTGATTCAGGAAGTTCCGGACAAATTTCTCCAGCGTATTCTTTGACTCATTTCATGAAGAAAAGTCCACTAGGACCATGTCCGAAAATGCAAGGGTGCGAAATGGCAGCGGGTTCAAAATTTTCGAATTGGCGGTCGGAGGGTAGTAGGGTAAAGTTGCTAAATTCTGAGCTAGTGGTCGGATTTTGGAAAGGTCTTTAAGAGGCTTGTTGGAAAGGTCTTTAAGACGCCTTTCAGAAAAAGTAGAAAAAGCCAAATCGCCGAGATACAGATCTTTCGGAAAAAAAATTCACATAACCTCGATTTGCTCAGCCAGATGGCAGGTAACTTGTGTTTTTACCTCTTACCTTTCCAAAATGACCTAAACGAAGCCCAGAGGTCTTACCGTTCAAAAGTTATGACCATTTTACTGAAAGACAAAAATGTTTGTTTTCAGTGCCTAAAAAAGTAAATAGTATTTATAGGTATTCATTGATAGAATTTTGTCATTCAACAAGTGTCTACGAACGCGAAAAGTACAAGTGATTTTTGTCCGGTTTTTTAAAAGTGAATAACTACAAAAAAGTAAAAGTTTACGCTAATCTCTGCTGCAGCAACAGTTTCGAGTACGTTGTGTTTTGAATTAGTAAAAATTGCAACTTATTCAAACGAAGAATTAACAGACATTCATTACATGTATGGATTCTGCGATGGTAATGCAAGAGCTGCTGCGCGTGAATATGCATTACGTTTTCCTAATCGATGACCATCAAACCGAACAACATTCAGTGAGACGCACCGCCGATTTCGTGAAGGTACGTTGTTTACACAAATGGAGCGTCCCGGAAATGAACAACACGACGTTGCAGTTGAAGAGTTAATTTTGGATGCGATAGACGAGAACCCAACGACAAGCATAAGCCGAATCGCGGTCCAAGTTGGTGTGGCACAATCAAAAGTATGGCGCGTCCCTCACAAAGAAAAAAACATCCATTCCATTTCACACCAGTTCAAGAACTCTTGGCGGCCGATTTGCCACTACGCGTCAACTTTTGCCGTGAGATGTTGCAACGTGATGTACACGCATTTATGTTTTTACGTTCGATTGTGTGGACCGACGAAGCGCAATTTACGAGAGACGGCATAACTAATTTCCATAATTTGCACGAATGGGCCCATGACAATCCCCACAATAAGAAAGAAACAGCATTTCAACATCGATTTGCCGTCAATGGCATCATCGACCACACCTTGATTGGGCCAAAAGTACTTCCTCCCAGGTTAAATTCGCAAAATTATTTGGCTTTTTTGCAAGAAGTCATGCCAGACATCCTAGAGGAAGTACCTCTTGCGGTACGAAATCATGTTTTCTACCAACAAGATGGTGCTCCGGCGCATTACGGGCTTATTGTGCGGGATTGGCTTAACACCAATTTCCCTCGACGTTGGATTGCACGAGCTGGACTGGCCGCCACGATCTCCAGATCTCACACCACTTGATTTCTTTTTGTGGGGCTACATTCAACTACAATTACAACTTCATTCTATGCAGATCCACAATCTTGAGCAGTTACTTGCACGCATTGAGGAAGCTGCGGTGAAAGTTCGTGAAAAGATGAGTGAACTAAACGTGGCGGATGTGGTTCACAAACGGCTGCAATTGTGTTTGGTAGAAAATGGGAACCACATTGAAAACTTCCTTTAACATCAAATGTCTTTTTTCCTTATGTGTTGGAATCTTCAGCCAAAACTTTCAATAAAATAAAATCTTAAACGTGTTAATTTACAAAGACAAATAAATGTGTGCTGTTATTTCTCTTCCTAAAACAAAAACAAACATTTTTGCATTTTAGTAAAATGGTCGGAACGGTAAGACCTCTGGGCTTCGTTTAGGTCATTTTGGAAAGGTAAGAGGTATGGCTATCTTTCAACAGAAAAAAAATAAGTTACCTGCCATCTGGCTGAGCAATTGAGGTTATTTTTCCATTTGTATCCAAGCTCTGTATCTCGGCGATTTGACTTTTTTCTATTAATTCTGAAAGGCCTCTTAAAGACCTTTCCAACAAGCCCAAAAACAAAATCCGACCACTGGCTCAGAAGTTAGCAACTTTACCCTACTACCCTCCGACCACCAATCCCAAAATTTTGGAACCGCTGCCATTTCGCACCCTTGCATTTTCGGACATGGTCCTAGTGGACTTTTCTTCAGGAAATGAGCCATGGAATACGCTGGAGAAATTTGTCCGGAACTTCCTGAATCACCCTGTATAATATTTGGTATTTTGAATTGGAAACCAATTTCGGTTGTAGTATCCGAATAATATCCAAATTCGGTTGTTCCGTACGATATGTTGGAAAAATTGGTTGGCAGAATGAATATAATTCGAGATTCAGTTGTCACAACCGAATCAATTATGAAACGAGGTTGCTTTCGCCGAATTTCAGTTGTGTGGACTAAATTCGGTTGTGGCCGTAACAACCGAATTTACGGTTGCTACAACCTCTTTTCAACAAAATTAGTTCTCGGGGTGTATAGAGGCCTCGAGAATCGGAAAACTGCCCGGCCGAAGACCGTCCACTCAGAATGCTTTATAACTTTAAAAAAAACCGCCGAAGCCGGTATTAAACCCTTCCCAGAAGAGAGAATTCCTAAGCGCGGCGGAAGGCCATCCATGCAGAAGACTTTGTAACATAAAAAACTGCCAAAGCCGCGAAGCTTGTGTTGGACCCAACGTAGAGGAGAAAATACCTAAGCACGACCACGCAGAACGGTTTGTAACATAACAAGAACCCTAGCGGTCCCCATAATTCCGACCGCACATTTATTTCCATTCTCCGTGTTACTATATTTCACTCGAATTTCCGTTTCTCAGCTCTCCCCGCCCAAGTGCATTTTTGTCCTAATTTTTATTTAATTAGGATTAAAAATCCAACAACTTGTTGCTGTCAAAGACGAACACAAATCTTGGCTGAATTGCCGGAGTTCGGGCGAAGCTAAAACATGATAACAACAAAAACCAGAATTAGAGAAAAATATAAGAACACGAAAAATATTTTTTTTGCAACGTACATATGGGGCCCACGTGGTTCAAAAATGATGTCCATTCAGTGACAACTAGATACCGGCAACTGTGGTTAACCAACAAATTTAAAAGTGTCTTTATTTTTGGTGACCCAGACAACCCAAATTTACCATATTATAGTGGATCTTGAGGATCGAAAAACGACAAATACTTTAAGCATATTCATGTATACCGCATTTCAGCTCTAGATCCTAGTGTTCAGGTATACGAATTTTGACATTCGAGTAGATTTCTCCTAGACGAGTTTAGTATAGACGAATTAACTCTCTTATCTGACGTTTCATTTCACACTCTTGGTCGTAGGTTTGTGGAAATGAGAGAAATTAAATTTAAAATTAACTTACACCAGGTGAGGTTACAAAATATGTTCACTTAACTTTTTCATGTCGTTTTGGTGTAGAACTGAACAATATAACAATATATAAATTGCACTTTTTTATTGACTATTATCGTTTTATCGTTGGTATACATTTGTATTGTATTTAACACAACTAGTTTGCCACAAAAACACGAAATGCGGTTGTTGTTCCTTTGTTGATCGCTGTATACTATTGCCACTATCTGGTATTATTGAACCCATGTTTTCCACCATCCAATGTTTTCTTTCCACCGTACCTATGACGTTTAATTCATTGAGAGAATAAAAGTATCTATGTATGTATTCGTCTATGATCGAACCCCCTGAAACTTATTTTATTCGTTCCCAAATCGTATCTTAACAAAATTAAAAAAAAAAAATTTAATGTGACTGCGAGGCCGGACTTGACTTTTTGAATGAAACACAGTTTTTTGCAAAAAAAAACTTCAATTCAACATAATCTCCTTTTAGCTCAATACACGTAGTCCAACGTTTCTCCAATTTTTTATCCCTTCCACAAAATAGGATTTTTCGAGGTCCATAAACTAGGCATTTGTTTGATCAATAATTGCATCAAATAAAATCGTTGGAGCTAATTCTCTTTCCACCGAGCCATTTCTTTAGGTTTGGAAATAGGAAATATATGGCGGATGAGGTACCAATTCGTAGCCCAATTAAACAACTCCAAACAATCCTTTGAAGTTGTCACACGATTACGTTTATGGTCAATTGAGAGCAAACGCGGCACCCACCTTGCAGACAGCTTTCTTAAACCCAACTGATCATTTAAAATCGAAACCACACTGCCATATGAAATGCCTATGGCATCAACAATCTCACGCACTTTTACTCTTCGATCGGCCAACACCATATCATGGATTTTTTCGAAATTTTCGGGTGTATTGACCTCAATTGGTCGTCCAGAACGTTCAGCGTCATTTGTACTTGAGCGACCACAGCGAAAGTCAGTAAACCACATTTTTACCATTGAAATCGATGGTGCAGAGTCCCCATAGTATTTATCAAACTTTTCCTTGGTTTGATTGACGGTTTTTTTTCCAAAATATAATGTTTAATGTGCACTCGCAATTTCCATTTTTAAAAAAATGCACGAGGTTGTATGTTTTGAACAGCTGTTAAACGCAAAGTAAATGACGGAACTTGCTCAAAATTTGACAGTAGTCTAATAACAGGTGGTACTTGATGTGAGCAGTATTGCATTTCTTATATCTACGAGAGAAGTTCGAAATGTCACGGACTTATTGATCCGCCTTCGTATTAAATGTTGGAATGATCCAAATTTCAATGTAGGGATCCTCGATGGATACTAATTCGCATATGTAAATTGCATATGGGCATTTCCACAGAAAGTGCCACCCTATGTCGCATCACGTCACCGTCGTAAATTGTTTGTATTTTAGGACCATGAAGTTCGATTGTTTTCTATTCGTGTACTAAACACAGAATGTAAGAGGCTCTATATCTAATAACAGATGAGAAAACAATCATACTAACTGGTCTTAAAAAATAAGCAATTAACGAGGGTGACGTGATGTGACAAAAGGTGGACCTTTCTGTGGAAATGCCCATATTCAAGATTGTACACTTTATATATGATATGCACAGTATTTAGGCATCTGATGATGAACTTGTCACTGAGTTCAAAAGAAGTCATGCCAGTGAGTGTGCTTAATTGAAGTGTCTATTATTCCAACAAAAACCAACCATTTTTCATAGTGAAAAGTGTTCCTGGTCTTGTAAGCTTGTAGTATGAACTTTGCATACATTAACTAGAACTAACAAATTCAATCGGTCTTAATTAAAATTCAAATAATTAAAATTGTTAGTCAGATTTTTTTTTACTCAAAATTTACAGTATATTTACAGTGGGGAGAAGAAAAGAGTACAAGTTTGAAGTACTTGCATTTCGAAGCGCGTAAAAAGGACAATAACAAACCAAACGAAATATTTTTTTCCATTAATTTCTTGTCTAAATCTTGACAAACGTTTAACGTTTCCTCCTCCAGGCGTCACCGTTTGTTTAAGATGATGTCTTTGAATTGATTATCCAGATCGGCGCTAACAATACTGCTTACCATAGAACTGTAAGTTATTAAATTTCAATTCATCTGATCAAAATATACGTTTCCAATTGTCTGCAGTCAAATTTATGTATTACTTGGCGAACTACAACCGCAGCTTAACGTTCTCGAACGACAATCTTGGTTAGTTTTTTGTTTTCAACTGAGTTATAGTCAATTTGGTGCAGTGCTCTCTGGCTCATAATCTTATTTTTTGTTACAGAAAAATCTTTTGGCATTAAACAGATATTCTTTTTCATCTCTGTCATCATAAGACGTAGAAAATTTTGCAACATATTGCAGGAAACATGTACATGTTTGCAAGCATTGTTTTCATGAATTGAAGATCAGCAGCCATTTTGTTTCTTTGTTGTCTGCAAAGCCACATTTGGGTCTCAAAAACAAAAACATATATTATGTTAATAATTGTGTCTCAAACATGTTATATTGCATAGCAAACACAATGTATTTGAGCACAAGCTTTTGCATCCAAAAAACAAAAAAAGACAGATTTGTCAGTGTGTGTCAACCATACAATTCTATCCTCAACTCTTCGCAATAGGTTCCTCATAATTTCAAATAACTAAAAATTTGTATTTCATAAAAATGCGCTCTATGCGTAGTACTGTACTTGAAAACTGAAAAATTGAGTACAGTCCAGTTGATTCTGTTTCGTTTTTCTCCATGGGTTTCGATGACACAGCTTTTTTTTTTTTTTTTTTTTTTTATTTACGCTATCATCAGTACAAAGTAAAATTAAATAAGTGAATTTTATTTAATTGAATTTTATTTCGATTTGCGAGTGTCCTTTATTTGTTTGAATTAAATTCGTGATGAAGTGGAAATGATAGCGAAAAATTAAATCATAAACATCATGTATTAAGCTAGTGGTTAGCCGGGACAAGAACCAACACTCACATATTGCTGCTCTTGCAGAGAACCATTAGACCTGTTTTTGATTGTCAATTCCTACAGACAATAACAATTTCCCACAGTTTCGTTGTGCTCTACATTCATCAGGGATGATTCTACATTTCTACATTTGTATTGATACAATATTTGTAGAAAATAAATTAAAGTAACTTTTATTCGTATTTAATGTATTTAACATTCATTCAATAATATGTTCCGAAGTGTCTATTGTCATGATGCACTTATAAGTTATGTCCTGCAGGTCGATTCTGTAACTTGCTAACGCTTAATCTCCATCGCTAAAAGCATCTTAAGTCAATTTAGCGATTTTTAGCTACGAATGCAATTCTGTAACGTGGTGTCTAAATTTAGGTGTCTCTTAGAAATTGAATTCGCCGTAATTTTTGCGTCAATTCAGCTGTCAATTGTTTCTTAAATTTAAAAGTTTTAGCAACTAACAATTGAAGCGGCTAAAAGGTAAGTTGAACAGAAATACTTTTAGATTTAAATTCAGTTAGTTAATCTTGATATTAGACGTCGTCGGCTAAAGCCGCTCATATTTATTTTTTATATACATAAATCTTTGCCACAACACAATATTCACAAAATTCACAAACAGTATGTTTGTTTACCTTTTTTTTTTTTTACCGAAAATAACAAAGCCTTTATAGAACTGCCAACTTTTGCAACCTTTTAGACCGATATCAATAATTGGTGGTTTTTCGGCAAAATACTACACGCATGTTGCAATATCTAAATAAATTTTGACAAGAACTTTCAAACCTACTTTTAAAATTAATGCACGTTTTACAAGTTATTTGTATGACTTTGTGAAGGAAAGTGTATTATGGTTTTTAGGAAAACAAGCTATAAGGCTTGGCAACACAAATATAAAGTGTCAAATGTGTGCGTAATATGTTTGTCTCTTGCTAAAAGCATTTTATCAAAGCAGGGAGAGAAGTCTAGACTAAAATTAGCTACGGCGAAAATAGTAACTTTTAGCTAAGCGATTACAGTACCAGAATACGGATTTAGCGACGTCCTAAGAAATTCGCCTACAAATTTTTTGTAGTATTTTATCGATCGAGATAGAGAATTAGCTACGACAATTACAGAATTGACCTACTGGCCTCCAAAGGTTTGAAATTTTTCTCACAGTGATATTAGGAACTGAATATACCTGAACTTTTCATTTCAACGGAAGAGGACATTGATTTCGCAGCTGATGTTTATAATTTATAATATAGTTTTCGAAATTCAGTGTCGTCCAAAGGACAACTCGAATTCCTATAGCGTTTTACTTCCTTTCTATGGTTTTATTAGTTTATTTCTACTAACTTAAATTTAATCTCCATAGACTAATTCTTTAAAGGGGAAATATTTGACTCATTTGACGTTTCCTTTCACACTCTACGTGGTGCGGTCGGTGTGATTGAGACATGTACCATTGACTCTGTATGGCAAGGTTCGGCAACCTTTTGTTGCAAACGGGCCAACTATTTTACGTTGGGCTTATTGCGGGCCGCACTTGGATGACTAGGACCTGCCGCGCCCCCTGGGGCCCATCCTATGAGTCATGCATCGTGAAAATTAAAACACCGATGTACAAACTACATATAAAAACTACCCCCAAAATAAATCTCACATTGTAGAATCCCCGCCAAGCAGATAGACTTTAGTCAACCTACAATATTCAATATTTGTGTACAATTATTTAAGTTTTAAAAATATAAAGTTTATTGTCTACTTGTACATTTATTTTAGTTAATAAAATCAATGAGATTTTTGTGGTTGTATTTGACTTGATAGTTTTTTTTTTTTACATCAGAATGCATTTTTGAAGTAGAGACGCGAAGAATTGCGTCTAAATGTGAATCCGAACACTGTTTGTTTTTCCGATAATTCAGAATTGAAATTATTTGCTGAGCAAACTTTTTTAACTCCTTGTAGTTTTCAGAAGGCAAACTCCCATAAAAATCCACCAAGTCAGTTTTTGCTTTAAATGCTATTTTAAGTGTGGTATCGCTTTGCAAGTCTATGACGTTTATTTGTAAATCGGTTGGTACATTGTCGATATCCACTACGAAGGGGTTTGCAAAAACCTCCATCTTACTTGCGATCTCTTTAAAGGCAACAAAACGATTTTCAAACTCAGTTAGCAGTTGCATTAATGCACTTTTCATTTTATTATTTTGCCAAACAAAATTTACTCCAGCTTCTTCTATGCTTAATAAATAATGTTAACTTCTTTTCAAATGATTTAACATCTGAATACATATTTATTTTTTCCCTGTAAACGTGTATTCAGTATATTCAATTCGGCAGTCAAATCAGTTAAAAAGCCAAGATCTACAACCCACTGATTGTTGGAAAGTTCATGTATTGCCTTTCCTTTCATCTCCATAAAGTTACAAATTTCTTTCCTCAAATGAAAAAGTCTTTGAAGAGCTGCTCCTCGGCTGAGCCATCTTACTTCGCAGTAATACATCACGTCACCATATTCAGCTTCCACTTCTTCTGAGTAAGTCCATTTTTCCTTATAAAATTAGTTACAGATACAACGGTATCCATTATTTCTTTCCACGATAAAACCTTGCGACACAATGCTTCTTGATGGACAATACAGTGAAATATAAATGGAATTTTGGATCCAGACTTTTGCACTTTCCTGTTGACTCTTCCGACAACACTTTTATTATGACCAACGTAGACTTCGGTTGATTGCAACCATTTAATTTCAGATAATTGTTTGTGTCTATATTGATTTTCCTTATTTGTAAAATTCGCTCGCAAGTATATCTTTTAAATTTTATTAGTAGCAACTGCAAATTGATGGACAGCCACCAGTTCCCATCCCACCGACGAGCAATAAAACTGGCAAAACTGCGTGCAACCGCTGTTTTTTCAATTCCACACAACCTATTGAATTCGCAAACTGAGTTCTTCAGCTAACCTTTGTATGCTACATATCGGATGCCTGATATTCAAGAACCAAAAGCAAATTAAAAAAAATACTGAAATTGTTTACATAAAATTTCAAAGATAAACGACATATTTTTTAAAAGAACACGTTTATAAACATTTTGAAGTCATTAGTGTTTTTTAGGGTGGTATTCTATAAGTCGTGAATTAGTCACTTCGCGTTACTTTTGGCGCTTTGGTAGTTTATAAAACGTTACAGCTGTTCGGTGACTAACTGCGTTGAGTTACGTTATATAATGGGTAGTTTATAAAACGCAGCGTAACGGTTTTGATCACTTTAGCTGTCAAATTGAACGCGCCACAGTTTCCCTCGCGTTAGTTGAAGAAATTAAAAATTTAAAGAAAAATTTTGATTTCGAGCCAATTTTGGCTGAAATGCAATCGACGGACAGAGCTCAATTTTTGTTTTAAATAATTGAAAATTATATTGATTATTCACTGAAATTCTAATTTAGAATAATAAATGAAAGTTCGAATAAATAATGCGTTGCAAAACTGTTATAATTATATTTAAAAAATTATAGACATCAGTTGATGTTGACATTAATAAACGAAATATCCAATACATTTTAAATATGGCCAAATGACACTTGATTTTTGAAAAGACAACTAATTTAATATAGATTGGAACATTTATTCGACATTCCAATCCAAAATAACATAGTTTTTTTTACACATTTTATGTGAATATTGTTGGTACTTGCAGTGTTATCAATAATAGCAATCTTAAAATCTCTTTCATTCTGCTCATTTCACTCAAGATAACTTTTCCAAATCTATAATTGTTTATTTTAGTTGGGCAACTCTATAAACCACAAATCCCAGTGACAACTTTCGTAAGCGAACGCAAGCGCGAAGTGATGTGATGTATAAACTACAATTTTTTTACTTTGGCAATTGCGTTGGCTTTTCCGTTTATGTTCACTTTCGTGACTTTTAGAATACTACCCTTAATTTTGTTAATAAAATTTTAAAATTTGCCCAATTCATCACGCCTGCTATTGAATTATTCGTCCTTTATATTACAACTATTTTATTCTTTTTAAAAATTCGATCATTTTAACATTCGATTTTAAAAGTATTTGATTGCATATTACGGGTTTCATTTTATAAGTAACAAAAAAAAAACAACTGATAAAACTAGGTGAAATACACATCGAAACCGGCGGAAGCAGAACTGGGTTTTGAAAAATGTCGGCACAATCGAATGCCCGGGTTTTGTGATTACTCTAGTCACCGAGCATGGATGTAATTTAAATTCAATGTTTTGAAAACCCAATAAAAAATTTAAAAAAAACTTCACATGAATAAATAAAAAATAATTTATATGAATAAAAATCATTTGAATAACTTAGGCCCAATTATCTTTGATCAACAATCAAACAGAATTTAAACTCTGAATTAATTGTTTACTTTAATAGTTAAATTCTGTTTAGTCAGCCAAATTTGGACATTTAAACTACGATCAAGCGGCCAAATGATTTTGACAGAAAACAACAAGAAGAACAAACACAAACTTTATTCAATTGTTAATGTGACCAATAATAATCACCATCCTAGTTGAAATAACAATAAAAACGTATCGTTTAACTCGTAGTGTAGTTGGAACTTTATTTCTGCTCAAATATTCTCCAATTTCATTAAATATTTTCTATTTTATCACTTCACTTTTATTCTGCAAATGGCGTCAGTTTGATGGATGAATACCGGTTATTTTCCGTGGCATTTGCCACTGTTGCCACATGGTAGTAAGATTGTTTGACAAAGCACTGAAAAACTCTTTTCGTATTTAAAGTCAGATCAAACATAAATCAAAATCAACTGATTACCAATTTAAACAACCAGTTAAAAATTGAGTTTTAATGTAGCAACATTCATCAGCCATTTTATTACGGGTTTTGGTCAATATCTGTGACACGGTCGAGAAAGCACAATCATTGTCTTCTGTAAAATTGTGGTTCACAATATTATTGATAACTTTGTAAATCGAACTAAGTACCAAAAGTGTGCCACAAATCAAAAGAATAGGTAAACATAAAAATTGTCTTCTAAGAAGAGAAACATTCGAAAATGCTAACTACGTATGAAGTTTTTAATGCTCCAAAAAAGTTTTTAATTATTGTTTAAAATTAAAATATTCGAGCGTTAGGTCAATATTTCAAATTCTTTTATTTCCAATATTACTTTACCCATTGGGCAGCATCGTCCGGAAAATAAACGACAATTGCAAATAAAAATGAGAGGAATTATTTATTATTATAATAATTTAGTTATTACTTTTCTGACTGTAACTTAGAGAAACTATTTCTACACAATTTTTCTGGCTGTAACATTTTTGAAATATTTTTCATACGACAAAGAAGCTCGTAACAAATGGAAAAATATTTTCTAAGAAATAACTTCTGATCGAATCAAAATAATAAAAATCACGTGGTAGAGTCCTACCCTAAAAACGTAGAACACTAACAAAAAATACAGCAGACAGACTGTCCCTGCAGTTTAACGTAAGAATAGTTTAACGTAGAATACGCCATCCGTTAAGACAGAAAACATATATAACAATAAATGATAAATAACATAAGCAAATGAATTTATTTATTTGATAGTTACTTTTGATAATATACATCAGCTTATGATAGGAAAAATAGGATAAATATGTTTTTAAATTAACATTCAAATTTCTCGCAAAAACTAAGTCAATGGTTGTGTTATCAATAGTTGTGGGAGCATCGTTTCGAATATAATCCAAATTAAATGTATCGCTCATATATTTCGCCAATCTGGTATTTGAAGTTATATCTGTGTTAAAATCACCACCAATAAGCATACTGACATCTGTATCAACGGGGAAGTCTCTGTTGATTTGCGTAGTTAAAGGGGAATATTTCATTAATGTACTATACAGCATCATTTCCTTCTCTACTTGAGAAACATTTGGATGAAAATACACAGTACCAATTACAAGTTTGACCTCGTTATTAATAGAAATTTCTGCTAAGCAGATATCGCCAACGTTGCTATCAATAAGCCTTCCATTTGCACTGGATCACTGATATTCATCCATGTCTCGCTGATCATTAGATAATCGCATTGCGTGAGTATATAATCAGACAACTGTTTGCTGTATTTTTTATTTTACTTTACTAAACGTCAACTGTCAGCTGCTGTGAAACAGCATCAAGCAGCATTGTTATTTTGCTTACTTGGCAGCACTTTCATTTGACAGAAAAATGTATGAATTAATTTCTTCATGTATTTTTTCTAATTATATATCCATGTTAAATTCAAATTCACATTTAACATTTTGTTTCACTTAAATACATAAGTAAATATTCGAAATTTCAATATTTCATCAATCAAAACAACAGCCGAAGGTTTGTGTCCACACTGAAACAGCAGCATAGTTTGTGTTCACGCTAAAAACTCAAACACTCAACCAAACACTACACATATGTTTGAGTGTATGTGTTTAAACAATTTTCATTTGAGAAATTTAAATATTAGGAAGATATCAACCAATATGAAATGTATATCAAACGAAAGATAACATCTTCATTTACCTACAAAAAAAATTTTTAAAAAAAGTTATCTCGCCGTTTTCTCATAATCAATGAAATAAAGATTACAACAATAACAATCTGACATGACTCCCTATACCGTAAGGTAAGACGTATTCTACGCCAAAAATATAAATAGTTAAATATATGTAGTTAAATATAATATTTATTATTGGGTCCTACAATTTTACACTGGCTCAGGGATCGAACCCACGTTCTCATGCACAAGAGCCGCGCACACTACCATTGCACCACAGGCGGTCACCTATTTATTTATGTCCTGTAAATAGTTAGATTCCTGTCAAAAACTTCAGCATCAGTGCGTGTAAAGCCCCGTATTCAGTTCTTGCAAGATTTTCGTAAGAGATTTTCTCATTTATCACTAAACGGAAAATTGGTTTGCGGAGAGTTACCACATATCTTTGAATTACCTGGCAAATATTTAATTAATAATTCCTCTACGCACTCCATTTTGTTTTTAACGCATGTGGTGTTGCTTTTGGTTGTTGAAATCATAGATAAAGGAAATAATAGATATAGCGCGACCATTGTCAACTTTGTTCACTAAGTGCTGTCCTGTACTACTGTCACTTTCACTGAAGTTTCCCATAATTCTCATTGACGTTTATTCAAAATTGTGGGAAATTTTTGTGAAAGTAATTTAAACAATGGAAAATGTGACAAAATTTATGTGATTTTATATAATAGCATTTGTTTCTTATATAAAGCACTATTTCAAAGCCATGAGGTCGGTGTTGGGATGTCAGTAGGAGAAAACCCGTAAGACCGTCCAAGGATGAACATCCCGGAACGCCGTTTTAATCTAAAAACTTCCCCGCCCAAAAACTGTAGCAACGTCTGTGGTCGCAGTTGCAAAAACCGTTAGAGCGTCTGGGGATTCTCAACAAGGAATGGTTGCTGAACCGGAGGAAGAACCAATTTATTAGGACATAGTCGGTGGTGACATGGCTTTGCAATTCGATGACCATCATATATTCTACTTTAGGTAACGTGTTGCATTCTTGATATTTTTGTTGAAAATAATTTTTTCTTTTCATATGAAATTTTAGATTTCTATTGTCATATCTTTTGACTTTCTTTTGGGAACAAAAAAAATCCATTTATTGCTTTCAACGACATCCAGAAAATTACCCATTAGACTAAAATTTTCCCAACACTTGTGCTTCATCTATTTGGTTACTTTATCTATGGCTGAAATTATCGAAATGCCAAAATTCCGGTCCGAAACAATTATCAAACAATTGTTTTCGAATGAAATAACTTTGGCGTAACAACCCTGCAATTGATTTTGCCTACGAAGGTTTCACAAAGAGCTGAGTACCAAGCAAATACAAAGTGAGCGAAATTTTCGGTTCATGAAATTTTCGTTACGATATTTTTTATACACGTACTTCTTATGGCAACCATAATTTCACAAAAACTTAATACCGGGCTTAAGTAAGATAGAAAACGTGTTTGTAATGGAATAAAGCCGTTCACATGAGAGATAGAATCAGGAGAGAAACTCCGACGACGACAACTGCAATTAGTTACAGTATTAACTAGAGTTGGGTAGTTCATGAACTGACCAGACATCACCCTCATGAACATAATGCACGTGTTCGATACGGTGAGTATGTTCGTTATTTTTACAACCGGGCACCTTAAATGAACGAGTTCGAGAACTAGTGAACGAGTTCGACACAAGTCTAGTATTAATAAGACGGTCACTGGCCTAGAACGCTAAGTCGCTGATGAGAAGAGTCACAATCTTCGAAACGATCGGCCGCCAACGTGAGGTCTCAAATCCTACTGCCGACTGTTTACACATTTTCTGATCTGTGTAGCTCGTAACAAATGGAAAAACATTCTCCTAAGAAAATTTCCTTAATTGTTTAATTTTTTCACTTGGTTATTGTTGTATTTTCAAATCTTGAAAGGGAAAATTGTTGTTTTTAATTCCTTTCATTTTTAATTTGCCAATGTTGTTTATATTCCTGACGATGTGCTACCCAATGGGTGGCGAAATATTGAAAATTAAAGAATTTTAAATGTTGAGTAGCTCTCGAATGTTTTAATTTTAAATAAAATACAATCCGGTCAAATATATTATCACGTTTTTAGTTTTTTGTAACTAAATATGAAATGGTAGTGTGCGCGGCACTTGTGCATGAGAATATGGGTCAGCTCGCTTAGTGACGGCGACACTGTCGAGTACTGCTTCTCAAAATGAAAATGCTTCTCAAAATACCGATCGGAACCGGTGTAAAACTATAGGTCCCAATCAGTGAGTGTAAACTTAGAACGAGCACAGCTCAGTGGTTTGTGAGAAGCACTCCCTAAGCCGTCCATGGGATGTAACGGGAAACCAAACTTTAAAAATGATTCACTCTACAACCAAATGTCAGAATTAAATTTAAAGGATACCCTCATCTCATGGAACGATCTATCTGAACTACCAAAGAAAATAAAACTTGATAATAAAATTAATATATATATTTTATATATAGACTATTGTTGCCTTCGAGAGGTTTTTGGCCAATTACCAAAAGATAGCTCGAATGATAAAATATGGTCATATTTTTTAAAAAGTGTGACAAAAATATCCACAAAGATTTATTTGACTTAGTATCTTTTGTATTTTCAATACCAATCAGTAACGCTTTTTGTGAAAGAGTATTTAATGTTTTGGATAATTTACGTTCAAAAGAAAGACATCGAATGAATTTTGATCTCATCGAGGCAGAAGTTATGATAAGAATTAACTGCGATGAAAATTGTGATAATTTTTACAATTTTTTATTGAAACCTGAAGCTATGCAGTTAGACCCCTTTCACACTCGGCAAGTTACTTGCGCAAGTCTCTTGCCCAAGTCTTGGTTTGTTGATGACAGAGGTAAGGTCGGGTTAGGGAAATAAATTTGAGGTAGAGACTTGCTTGTACTCGGAAAGTTGAAAAACTGACTTGCGCAAGTAACTTGCCGAGTGTGAAAGGGGTCTAAGTAAAATCTTTTGCAAAAAATACCAAATACATGTAGCAAAAGAAATAATTTACCAGATGTAATTATTTATGTACTACATAAAACCAAGACTTTATTTTGTGCTAGAAGGGCTGAATTATTTTTTTTTGTTTTGTTATTCCAAATGGTATACGACTTTTTTACGTTATAAAGACTGATAGGATTCACTTATGTTTTTTCGTTCTTATGTAGTTTTAAAAATAAATAAAATACTCCTGTTACAAAGATCAATTCTTACACAGGTTCATTTATTTTTTATAAAATCTGAAATCAACGGTATAGAAAAATGTATTTTAACTGAATATACTTCAAAAATGACCCATATATTCATGTATGATTTGCGATTTTTGTCATTTTGTACGACAATACCGAAAAGATATATGTTTATAAAACTTAAAAAAATTTCAAGTTTTTTTTCGAAAAATCGGGCTAAATCCAGTTATTTTATTTGGAATGTCCAGTTAAACGCCAATTTAGATCTGGCAAGGCCCATGTGTACCTGTTTCCAGTTAATTGAACTGAACTAAAACACCCGAATTCGCAGTTTAAAACTATTAAGTTCGCATATTAGTAACCAAGATAGGGACTAATAGACTCCGATTAAGGTAAATCCTAAAATTGTATCCTACAGAAAAAATTAATTCAAAATTGTACATGAATTATATCCTATTGAATTTGACACGGACCGGTCGGTGTTATGTTTGATATTTATTCCACAGTGAATTCTTGAATATCCCTATAAATACATTCCAGTGTTTCTTCTGCCGAAAGGAATGCCAATAGATTATCCTTCTTACAAACAGACAAAATAATATCAACTAATTCGAGTAAACGCAATAAATTTTTCAAAATACTTGTCCTGTCTTGATATTTTGCGAAATCTCCACTAATCTGGAATGCTTTGCCATTTGACGAAGAGTTCATTCTTGAAACTGTAAAGGTTACTTAGTTCAAAATATAGTTCAGGATTTTTGAAAACTCTCACTTCAATCACTGAAAGCCTGCTAGATGGTATCTTATTATTTAGAGTTTTAATTCAGCTGTTATATTTCCGAGATCAAATTCCAAGTGATCAAATACCGAGTGTAATTTTATTTTCACATGTAATATTATTTTCGAATCAAATCAAATATTTGTATTTTGTATTTACACTTACCTGCTTTAGAGAGATACAAGCTTAATATGATGTATGTTTGAGTAATTTATAAACTAGAAACAATTTACAGCATTTTATTAACTTGAGCAATTTTGAATATTTTTTTGTGATTCGCAAGTTTCCATAACAGATTAACTATTAGTTTTTTTTTCGTTTTGAATTCAGATGTTTGATTTGTTTTCAATACATTTTCATAATTCACAATTTTACACTCTTTCCACTTTTTGTTTATTGCAGGATTTCTTTTTTCTTTTGTCACTATTTGTTTTTTTTGTTTTATTTGTTCACTTTATTATATTCTTCATCATTTGATATCTGATTGTTTATCAGACTTTTTGGTTGAAAACACTGACAAAAACCGCCCGATAAATTTGCCAACCAACTTCCGCTAACGTACAAATTGAACTATGCGGATGCCATCGCAACCGGAAACGCATTTGCCACTTGTAGAACGTCGCCAGGAATGCCAACGCCAACAAACAATCGCGAATGTTTACGACTTCACTAGACCGGCAAGCAACAAGTGACGATAAACACCGAACTGCAAACGAAGACTCCCGGCCGAATTGTAAGTGTCTGGCTGGATGTGTGGAGCAACAAGTACGAGCGTACGAGCGAATGTTTCGTGCAACTGTTGCTTTGGCATCGCTTGCTTACGCAGTTTGGAGCTAAAAAACACATGAAAAATGGGTTGGTCCCAACTGCCCACATTCGTTGTAGTGCGTGCGAGGGCTTTTCGCCGTGAATGCGCATGTCAAAACATGCCCAAGGCAATGGTTAACCGAATGAGTGTAAATGCAATGCAGTGGGTATGAGTGAATTGTTGTCATGTTTTGAGTGAAACGTAATTGAGTGATGGTAACTTCTTATCGCACAACAAGCACCCACATGTTTCTTAGGGATGGTGACAAGAGGCAGGGGTAGGGGTTTATTAGTTGACACATAACGGTAAGCAACAACGGGGACAATCAACTTGTTGATAACCAACTATGTAATACATTATGTACAACGTTGTATTTTTTTTTGTTCAATGAAATTGTTGATATATTTCCAATACATATGTCGATATGTACATATGTTAGGATGTCTGTGCCGTTGTTTGTTTGTGTGTAACAACGATAAACAGAGTGAAACATGCATACACACTTATGTACAAAACCTCCTTTGTCGTGTAAACATGCATGATGCGTTTGCATGTACAGCCGTGTTGAATACAATAGCATGTGCTTAGTCTTAACGCCACTTACTGCTGATTCCGCAGTTGATTATTTTGCATTTATATTTGTGGTAACTAGAGATGACACTCGAGACAAGGTTTTGAAAGTCCCGGTATTCGGGATTTTCAATCTTCCAATTCCGAGATCCCATGAATTTCGCTTAATCCAATATTTATACTTGATTTTTAAAATTTATCTCGGACAGTATCGGATAAGAAAATGCAGTCTTGCCACGCCCATAAAAAAAGGGTAGCTACACAGAGGTCTAAATTTATGGGGTTTGGCTATACTCACCTACAGCCCAATTCTGTGTATGTGGTAACAATGAAATTGTAACCACAAAATTGTTACAAAGTTGTCACCATAGATTAATACTTGTAGTAGATCTACTAGTTCTCCCACCAAATTTATGACATTTGGCCTGGTGTGATATTTACGTTTGATGTTGAAAACAATTGCTTTACTAATACCAGATAGAGGCAATGGTTCAAAACAACGAACAAAATAACAACAACGGCATTTCGCTTTGTGTGTTAAAATTATTGTGTCAAATACAACACAAATGTTTCCTACAATAACAGTCAATAAAAAAGTTTAAATAAAACACATTTAAATTTCACAGTTTTTCACCAAAACGACATGAAAAATTACAGCAAGAAATTATTGTAATTCCACTTGGTGTAAGTCACTTTTCGTCAAACATCTCTCTATCACACCGACCGCATGAAGAAGGGTGTGAAAGGAAACGTCAGATGAGCCAAATATTCTCTCTAGTAGTTTTTGTTTTGTTTCTTTTCTTTATTTTCTGCGACTGGTCATATGTTGCCCAACTAGCAGATTTCTTTTTTTATATTTCAACTTAAAATTTTTTTTAAAACATTTTTTAAAGAACGTTAGAATAAAAACATACTCAATTGTTGTTCTCGCCGATCAAATCTTGTGGGTTTTTGCGTCGTAATCTCCTGGGGGCGACTTCTGTATATCCTCATTCCTTACATACCATGGAGCATTTACTATATTCCTTAGGACTTTGTTCTGAAATACTTGGATTTGTTTTGTGCGGGATTTCTTTGCACATCCCCATATTTCGATTCCGTAGCACCAGATCGGTTTCAATACCTGTAGGTATACAAGGCGTTTGCAGTCCGTTGAAAGGATGGAGCTCCTTCCTATTAGCTAGCTTAAGGATCTATATTTGATTTCTAGCTCTAATCTTTTCATCCTCAAGTGTTCTGTCCAAGATAAAGTCGAGTCGATCGTCATTCCTAGGTATTTTGCAGACGTCTTCGTTATTAAATTTAACAGGGACATGCGGGTTTTGTGACAGTGAGAAATTGACGTGGAGAGACTTCTCCCTATTTATTTTAATTTTCCATTTGGATGCCCAAAAGTAAATGTTTTCCATTGCAGCTTGCAAGTGCGCTGATGTTTCTGCTGTTGATGAGCCTTTAGTTATTATAGCCGTGTCGTCGACAAATGTGGATAATATCGTGTTCGATGTGTGGGGAATATCTTTAGTATAGAGAAGATACAACATTAGTCCCAATATGCTACCTTGCGGAACACCCGCTTTTATTTCCATAAGTTCCGAGTATTGGCTCCCATAATTAACTTCAAAATATCTTTCGGAAATATATGACCTTATAATATTAAATAGTTGGGCTGGAAAAGTTTGGCATAACTTAGCAACTAGTCCCGGATGACAGACCTTATCAAATACCTGGGAAACATCCAGAAAATTAGCGGAACACAGTTTTCCTTCCTCAAATGCTATTTCAATTTCGTTTGTTATTCTATGTATCTGCTGTACTGTAGAGTGTCTTTTTCTAAAACCAAATTGGTGAATAGGAAGTGTTGGTATTCTCTATTATAGCATTCATACGGTTTGATACAATTATATCAAATAGCTTTGAGATTACGGGAAGGAGCGATATTGGTCGATATGAGGTGGTTTGGTTTTAAAATCATGATCACAGTGGAAACTTTCCAGAGACTTGGTATATGCTGTTGTTTACAAACAGTGTTGAATATGTTTGTTTGTCATTTTATATGGCAGTTGCCTAAGGACCTTGGCATTGATTAAATCGTACTCCGGTGCCCTTTTTAATTTGAGGTTTGTTATCTCCCTCTTGACTTCGCTTGGAGTTATATCTATGTCATTTTCATCGTTTTCGATCCGATAGACTGGGACAATTTGATCGTTTTCATCAATTCCGCTATTAATGTGATTAGGTTGGAATACCTCTTTTAAGTGATCGACGAATAGGTTAACTTTTCCCATGGCTGTTTTAGCCCACGATCCGTCTAGTTTTTTAAGTGGGTGCGTCTGCTGTATCGGTTCTTCAGAATCATTTGTCAATTTGCAAAGATGTGATTTGTTTTTTGATAGGCTCTGGTATTTTCTTTTCCTTTTCTCTTCAGTAAGTTTCGCTATTTTTCTTTTAAGTTGTTGCTCTGCCCCATTTAAATTTATTTTAACTGCTGGAGGTCTGGTTTCGTGCCATCTTTTACGCAGTTTCCGCTAAGTATCTATCATTAACTTTATTTGTTTTTGGTGACTATGTGTGCTTTCTTTCTTCGTTATATGTGGCGTGCTTTGCCACGCTGCTTGCTGAACAAGCTGGTTGAATTTCAGAGTATGAAATTGTAGATCATCATTTGTTGCTGAGATTAACGGTGTCGGGATATCTGCCTCATTATTTAATATCGGGTTTTTCAATAAGAGCGCTACAAAAATTTTTTTAAATAAAACAAAACCGGTTTTAGATACCAATGAAATTCTTTATTCCTGTGAAAGTACGTTCGATGCCATTATGTATGGAACTCGATTTCTTTTGCATGGCCACCAAGGGCACGCTTTCCGAAGTCCAGACGCTGAATTCAATTTTCGACGGTTTTCAAGCATAAATCGGCCGATACTGCTGCAATTTCACGTTCGATATTCGTACGAAGTTCATCAATCGTCGCTGGCTTGTTGGCATAGACCATAGACTTGACGTAGCCCCACAGGAAATAATCTAACGGCGTCAAATCGCACGACCGAGGCGGCCAATCGACGGGGCCATTTCGTGAGATAACACGTTCACCAAACTTGGTTTCCAATAAATTTTATTGTGGCATTTGCTGCGTGGCTTGTGGCGTCATCCTGTTGGAACCACATGTCCTCCAAGTCCATAATATCCAATTGGGGCCAAAAATATTCGGTTATCATTGAACGGTAGCGATTCGCATTCACAGTAATGTGCCGGTCTTGATCATCACGGAAGAAATACGGCCCAATAACGCCGCCGGCCCATAAACCGCACCAAACCGTAATTTTTTCGGGATGCAATGATGACTCATGGATTACGTGTGAATTGCTGTCTGACCAATAACGCATATTTTGCTTATTGACGAAGCCATTCAGCCAGAAATGAGCCGACCATAAATTGGACGTAGCGCTCTTAAAGTTGAGGCCACTGACTCCAAATTTCGGTAGTAAATTTTAATAATTTCGACCCGTTGTTGGCTCGTGTATCTTTCGATGATGAAATGGCAAACCTTACTGAAGATAGATGTCAAAAGAGCAGGAAAAAATATGGCGTCGTTTGCTGTCCCTATCGATTTACTTTTGTATCGTCTGTGTTGAAAAACCCTTACATGTCTGAAAACCCTCCAGTCTGTCCGTTTATTTCAAAGTGTTGGTTGTAGTGGTTCATTCTGGAAGGATTTATGTAGGTTTAGTATAACGGGTGAGTGATCCGAGCCAAGATCGGTACTGTCTTCTATTGTTATATAATTGTGTGATATTTTACGAGTACTAAAAAAATCAATCAGATGAGGAGTTTTTGACGGGTCGGCTGGCCAGTATGTTGGCTTTTTTTTGCCTTTTGTTGTTGTCACGCGAGATCCCCAGAATGTATGCTTCGCGTTGAAATCTCCACCTATTATGAACTTCTGGTTATGTCTATGAATTAACATTTTTATATTTTTCATCTTTTATATTGTGTCTGGGAGAACTGTATAAAGCTGTAATAAAAGTGTCCCTGTAGATTGTTGAGACGCTTACGGTTGTTGTCTGAAACATTTTGCTACTGAGTTTATCAGCTATAAAATGTTTTATGTGATCTCTTATTATGACTGCACTTCCACCTCTTCTGCAGTTGCTCGGGTGTATGGTATGGTAAACGCAATAATTTCTAAATGTTATATGCGATTCATATGTAAAAATCTGTCTCAGAAACTAAGCATACATCTATTTTTCTTGATGTGAGATTCTCTAGTATGAGATTACTCTATGGTACAAATATGCGTCAAAAAATGTAATGCACTCCAGCACTACGCGAATTAATTGTGCGCTGCTATAAAAAAGATATACAGTCAATTTCAGTGATAGCAAACCGAGTTTGCTGTTCAAAACAAATTATTATTGGAGCAATAAGATTATTTCAAAATATGGGAAGATTTAAGACCCCTAAAAGAAGTCCAATGTCAAGACACCCTATTCCATATGACGATAGCATTATTTGTAGAGTCAGTAATGCCAACACACTTTTGACTTGAACCAAAAGTAATGCTATTGGAAGGCACCACATCTCGCAGGATATCGAGAACCATTTTATCTAGAACCATTAGGCGTAGATTAGAATAAGCTTGTCCTCATGGATGCATTACACGAAAAAAGTCGCACATCTCAAGCAAAAGTATTGCAAAACCTTTGAAATTTGAAAAGGAGCACTTGCAAAAACCTATAAATTTTTGAAAACAAAATACTCTGGAGTGACGAATCAAAGTTCAACTTGTTTAGTTGGCCACTAAACAAATCGTTGGATCCCAGATACACCATAAATACCATTAAACACGGAGGAGGCAAGTGGATGGTACAGGGTAAATTTAGTTGGTATGGCGTTGGTCGTATACACAGCCAGTGTTGCCAGAATCCGATAAAAAAAATTATGCCAAATGTCCTCAAATATTGTGTCGTGTGGGAAACCATTGTGCTAAAATTGGCATTTTCGTCTTCTTTGTAATGTTGTGTCCAGAACACACTCCAAGAAATGGGAACTTATCTGCATTTAAAATGTAAACAGCTGTTATACCTTAACACCTTCTATTATCAAGGTTTTAATTTGTTATAACGGGTCCGCCATCTAACGTTTTTTTTCAACTAGTGTTTATTTCGTGCTCATGTCTGATTTGACAGATAATTAGTTTTATTCTTCCGCTGAACGAATATGGTTGTGTATACGCTTGAACAATGCCGGGAAATATGGGAAAAATGGGCGTGCGATCGACTTACAGAAGATGCCGATTTTGCCAATAAAATCATCTTTTCAGATGAAGCTCATTTTGATCATTTGAGTATGTAAACAAGCAAAATTGTCGCATTTGGGGCACAGAATACCCGCACGCATACATTGAAAAGCCGATGCACCCAAAACGAGTCACTGTTTGGCGCGGATTTTGATCCAGAGGCATAATTGGGCCATTTTTCTTCGAAAATGAGCAAGGAGTGGCCGTTACAGTCAATGGCGATCGTTATCGGGCCATGTTGAACAAATTTCTGTTCACAAACATTGAAGAGGAGGATATTGGAAACATTTGGTTTCAACAGGACGGCGCTACGTGCCACACAGCCGAAGCCACACTCGATGTTTTGCGCCCTGTTTTTGAAGATCGCATTATCAGCCGCAGAGATGATGTCGTTTGGCCACCTCGGAGCTGCGATTTGACACCGTTGGACTATTATTTGTGGGGTGCCCTCAAAGATAAGTGTTACGCCGACAAGCCAGAGACAACTGACGCTTTAAAGGACAATATTCGTGAAGCCATTGGTGAAATACAGCTGCACACAATCGATAATGTGCTTAAAAATTGGACCGATCGTGTATGGCCAGCCGAGGCAGCCATTTGAATGAAATTATTTTCCATTATTAACCGGAAGGATTGTACTTTCAAATAAAAAAAGAAATTTGAGAAAATATTTAGTAGTTTGTTTTTTATTGCATTTTCAAAAAAAAAAAGTTATTTGGCGGACCCGTTAGCATGTATCTTAATTTCATACACTCAAAAAGTTTCGTAGTTGAAAATCACCACAATTTCAACCACTTCGTAGGTGGGATTCCCCTGACTATGGCGTACTTAGCACGAATTGGTTAATGGTAAATACAGGGTAATAAATAAGACCTACAAATGTTAAACCCGAATAACTTTTTTGTTTTCTAATATAATTGTGGTTTTTTCTTTGCAGGTTATATTTGAGTTCTTGGGCATTTATAATGGATAGACACGAGTACAGTACACAACAACGTGTTAAAATTATCGAATTTTTTTATTTTTGTCAAAGATCAATAGTTATGACGCAGTGAAAGTATCGTCAACATTTTAATTCAAGATTTGCTCCCACAGCCTTCATGATAAGGAATTTGATCAGCCGTTTTGAGGAACGGGGTTCAGTGGCCGACTGTCCTGGAAGAGGTCGCCATCGATATATTCGTACTGAAGACAATCTGGAAACTGTGCGGCAAAGTGTTGCAAATGATTCATCTGTCTCAACTCGTCGTCGTTCCAGCCAGTTGGGCATTTCCCGAACAACATTGCGGAGAATTTTAAAATTAAATCTTAGGATGCATTCATACAAAATTCAAATTGTGCAAGCTCTGCTTCCGCAGGACCACCAACAACAACTGCAATGCGCTATTTGTTCTACAGAATCCCCAACACAAAATGATCTTTCAAATAATCTTTTGATGTCGGATGAAGCGCATTTCCATTTAAACGGTTATGTGAATAAGCAAAACTGTAGATTGTGGGGCTCTGAAAATCCAAGGGCAACACACCAGCATCAGTTACATCCATCCAGATGCACTGTTTTGTGTAGTGTTATGGCCGATAAAGTTATCGGTTCATATTTTTTCGAGAATGAGGATGGAACGCCAAAAACGTTTTCCGGGCCTTCTTACAGAACAATGATTGACAACTTTTTGCGGCCAATGGTGGAGCACCATCCTTATTTGTGGTTCCAACAAGATGAAGCGACTGCGCATACTGAAAGGCACTCTATGGATTTGTTGTGGGAAATTTTTGGCGAACGTTTGATTTCAAAAAAATTTGATTTCCCTTGGCCACCTCGTTCGCCAGAGTTAACTGCGCCCGACTTTTTTATGGGGATATTTAAAAGACAAAGTGTGTGTCAATAAGCCAGAGACAATTAGACAGCTAAAGCAGAATATTCGGGAATAAATATATCGACACGTTCTCGGCAGAATGTATTAAGCGACAAAATGGAAATTGTTCAGGAAGCGAAAAAATCTTTCTGTCAAGTAGCTGATTTGTATTATTTTTACGGTTATTATTACATTTCATTTGCTTAATAACTCGTGACGTGGTTATGCAAGGGACATTCTCTGTATATCGAAATGTGGAGCTTGGCATAAATTTTGGGAATATGGAAAAAAGTCATTGCCGCCAAATATGTCGCTTAATACATTCTGCCGGGAACGTGTCGATATTATATTTCAGCTAAAGCAGAAATACTGAGCCTGCAACCAGAAACATTACGTGGTATTATGGAAAACGCGCTTAAGAGAGCCAATGTTTGTATCGAGCAAAATGGTGGACATTTGTCTGATGTCATATTTCATAAATAGTTCCCCGAAATTACCATGAAATGAATTTAATATTTAAAAAAAAAAATATTACTAAAATTATGCGTATTTTACATTGGTAGGTCTTATTTAGCCCACCCTGTGCAAGTACATTTATGGAAAAATTAACATTTAACTAAGTCGGTAGTGCTTGTCAACGATACCTAGTTGAATTTCGACCATTGTTGAAGTTTACCATGTTTTTATTAATAGTAGTACCTCAAACACAACTACTTGAGTAGTTGAAATTTACTTGCACGCTTGTTCAATATGGTGCTGGTTAATAATAAACTCAATTTGCTTTTTACAAATGATTTTATTAAAATTATTCAATCTCGTAAAGAATATTAGATATTAAGAATATTATTGACATGTCCAGCATCCAACTTCGGCATAATTTTTCTAGGTCCAGCAAAATGTACATGAATGGGTCTACAGAGATAACATACCTGGAAGAGTTGGAATATTTGGAACCGTTCTAGCATTTGCTTATTCCTACATGGCCTCGCTTCATCGATCCGATCGTCAAACTCCATATGCTTGCCCTGCTTTGGGGAATACTTTCAGTTTACCATTTCTGTTTTTTATATAATTATTTGCACTTGTACTGTTAGGTAAAAGGAATCCAATCTCAATAGAATTATTACAAATACAATTTTCAATATTTGTGACAATTTTCTTTGTATATTTTGAAGAGTCAAATTTTCATACGACTCAAACAATAATTAAAAACAATTACAGTAGTTAATTTAACTTTTTTAGCAATCAACTACGTGTTCCATTAAGTACGCTACTAAGGAATTTTATCGGTGTACCAAAAAAATACAGCAGACAGTTGTCCGGCCACGGACTGTCCCTGCAGGCTGTGTCAGAGACACGGCCACTAAGTTTAACGTAGAATACCCCATCCGATAAGACAGAAAACATATATAACAATAAATGATAAATAACATAAGCCAGGCGTTCCCTAACTGTGCGTCGCGACGCCCCAGGGCTTTTGGGGCTGCTTTGTTATGTTGTTCTCTTTACGTGTGGAGTCTCTCGTAAGCCATGAATACAATCAAATGTTAGCTTTACACATACGCACATATATTTTACTGTTGGTTTTCACACATTTGCCCCACTGCACACTTAATGTTTACGTTTTGCGTTGTTTTGTTTTTTCTTCACAAATCTGCCGAAGTTATTTCAGTGGCGGGGATGCCAACTCACTGCAATATGTACATTTTTTCACATGAATTCTTAAGTTTTTTAACTAATAGTAGGCATACATAGAGGTGGTAACCCACTTCTTTTTGACGTTTGTCACTAACTACGTCATCTAACGGAAATTTTTGCTGATGGCGTAACCTGTAATCTATAAACCTTGAGACTAACCACAATTCCGTTTCTCTGCTACGCTAATTAATTTCGTGTATGTACACATAGCTCGCTCAATTATATAAAAATAAATGATGAACGTTTCACTTCAAATAAACCATCGAAAGGATTAAGTGTTTCATTGAAAGTTATTGCCCTAAAGTTATTAATTTGCGCATCTTGAAATGGATAACGTTAAGAGAAAAAGTATAGAAAACTCAGAAGAAAGTGGCAAAGATCATTTGGAAAAACGAAAAAAGTACAGAAAATATGAGGACCAATATTTAGATTTCGGGTTTACCTACATTGGCAAAGGAAATGTAGAACTACCTCAGTGTGTTATTTGTCATAAAGTGCTCGCAGCTGAAAGTATGCTTCCTAATAAATTAAAACGTCCTTTAGAAACAAACCACAGCAGCTTGCAAGGAAAACCGCGAGATTTTTTTGCTAGAAAATTGCGAGAACTGAAACATCAGTCGACATCCTTGTTTTCCAGAGCATCAATTCCCTCGAAAGCATTGCTTGCCTCTTTCAAGGTGGCTCACCACATTGCCAAATGTAAGAAACTACACACGATTGCTGAAGAACTTATCTTACCTGCAGCGATTGACATAGTGTCAGTAATGATTTGAGATTCGGCGGCTAAGGAAATACAAAATGTTCCTCTTTCTAACAATACGATTAGTCGTCGCATTCACGACATAGCTGATGGCATAAATGAGCAAATTGTTGAAAAATTATCTGGTTTATTTGCTATTCAACTCGATGAAGCGACAGATAGTAGTAATGATGCTCAATTAATATGTTACGTGCGGTACATGGAAGAAACAAACGTTTGTGAGGACTTGCTATTTTGCAAAAAAATTACTGAGACCGGTAAAGCCTGTGATTTATTTACGATCATAGATTCATACATGGTGGAAAATAAAATTCAATGATTCAATGGGAAAACTGTGTCGGTGTCTGTACGGATGGAGCTCGTGCGATGTCGGGGCAATATGGAGGACTTCAAGCTCTCATTAAAACTAAAGCTCCAAATGCAAAGTGGACACATTGTATCATACATAGGGAGGCCCTGGCTGCCAAAAATATATCACCTGAATTAAATTTTGTTATGGAAACAGTTATAAAAGTGGTTAACTTCATAAAAACAAGGCCCGTGAAGGCAAGATTTTTTCAAAAGCTTTGTGAAAATTTGGGTGCCGTGCATACATCTTTACTTTATTATTGTAACTCTCGTTGGTTGTCGAGAGGTGATGTACTCTCACGTGTGTACGAATTGAGAAATGAGTTGCACGAGTATTTATTGATAGAGTCGCATAGTTGCGCAGAAAAGTTTAAAGATACTGACTTTTTAATAAAACTTGCCTACCTTTGTGACATATTTGAGAAATTAAACATCCTTAATAAATCGCTGCAGGGAAATGAAACTCATATACTGCAACTGGCTAATAAAATTGCAGCATTTCAGAAGAAGTTGTTGTTGTGGAAAAGGACAATAGAAGGGGAGCAAGGAAATACTGAGTGTTTTCCTCTTTTAAAAGGATTTCTGCAAGAAAAATCCGTTCAAGATCTGCAGCCAAGTTTGCAGTTAATATTAGTTCAACACTTGTCAACTCTAAGCACCCATTTTGATAAATATTTTCCTGAAAATCTTGATCAATACGACTGGATTAGGGATCCATTTCATTCGACTCCATCTCCATCTGTACTTTCAATAGTTGAGGAAGAACATTTGCTAGAACTTTCTTGTGATACGAGCCTAAAACTACGGTTCGAAAAAGACAATATAATTCAATTTTGGAGCAATGTATTCCAAGAATATCCTACTCTGAGTACTACAGCTTTGAAGATTCTGTTACCGCTTGCAACGTCATACTTGTGCGAAACTGGCTTTTCTGCAGTTGCAGTAATTAAATCGAAATACAGATCACAAATCAATTTAGAAAAAGAAATGAGGGTAGCTATTTCAAAACTTCAGCCCCGATTTGAGAAGTTATGCTCCGAAATGCAAGCGCATCCGTCTCATTAATTATAATTATAAGTACAAATTAAATAAATAAATAAAAAAAGACCAAGCTCATCCGTCTCATTAATTGTACCTAGTGTTTTTCTTAGTAGTAAATAACATGTTTTTAGTTATTAAAAATTATTAAGATTCCATATTCTTTGAAGTTTTCTTTGTAGAAAATTATCTGAAGCCACTGCGGGTATCATCTTTTACAAGGGAGGCGCAAAAAAATTTTAACCTGTAAAGGGAGTCGCAGTATAAAAAAGATTGGGAACCCCTGACATAAGCAATTGAATTTATTTATTTGATAGTTACTTTTGATAATATACATACATAAGCTTATGGCAGGAAAAATAGGATAAATATGTTTTTTATTTTAATTTACTAAACGTCAACTGTCAGCTGCTGTCAAACAGCATCAAACAGCATTGTTATTTTGCTTACTTGGCAGCACTTTCATTTAACATAAAAATGCATGAATTAATTTTTTCATATATTTTTTATAATTCTATATCCATGTTAAATTCAAATTCACATTTAACATTTTGTTTCACTTAAATACATAAGTAAATATACGAAATTTCAATATTTCATCAATCAAAACAACAGCCGAAGGTTTGTGTCCACACTGAAACAGCAGCATAGTTGTGTTCACGCTACAAACTCAAACACTCAACCAAACACCACACATATGTTTGAGTGTATGTGTTTAAACAATTTTCATTTGAGAAATTTAAATATTAGGAAGATATCAACCAATATGAAATGTATATCAAACGAAAGATAACATTTTCATTTACCTACAAAAAAATTTTTAAAAAAAGTTATCTCGCCGTTTCCTCATAATCAATGAAATAAAGATTACAACAATAACAATCTGAAATGACTTCCTATACCGTAAGGTAAGACGTATTCTACGCCAAAAAAAATTTAATATTTTTAGAATTTCTATAACTTAAAACTCTGAAAAATCTTGCAATAAATTCTGTAACATTTTAACGATAAAAATCGGTTTTGACAATTTAAAATTCATAAAATTTCAATACAAAATTTCGGAATTTTGTCAATTTTACCACTGATTTGTTTCGTTAAAAAGCCACAGAATACCGGTGTGGGTTGATTTTCAGCCCCGATAAGTTTAATATTTTTTCAAATAAATCTTTAAAAAAATTATAATTTTGTTTGTGATCCATTGTTTTTAATAAATTCTTACAAACTTCTTGGATTAGAATTTCAAAAGTTTTGAATAATTGTTTTTTTTTGGAATCCGTTTCACTTATCCTAGAGATCAGTGATGAAATCATCTCCCCTTCGAATCTCTCGTAATGAACGGGGAGGAATCAGTCATATTGTGCGCTTTTAAGACAAACAAGTAGACGCAACAAATGTTAAGAGGTTTTGATATGGGGTAATGCATAAGAAACAGTATGCACTATTTTAGCACAGGCGTGTAAGTACTAGAGATGTCAAACGGGACTGTGTTTTAAAAAGCCCGGTCTTCGGGATTTTCAGAAATTAAGTCCCGGGAGCCTTGGATTTTTCGGGACGCTTATTTTTCAGGTTTAGTGTAAGAAATCAAATTAACTTTAAGACGTATATTAACTTTAATTGGAGCATCTAAAGTGTCGTCTGCTAATATCGAACTGATTTGTTGGGCTTTAAAAGCTGCTGACGAAAAACATATGTCACAACGAATTCTTGTTGGTAAAATCGTCAACAAAAAACTGTATACAGCTTTCAAATTACCGATTCTTATTCCACCTGAAACAAAACATTTATTTGAATTGAAAGTTTTCAGGACTTTTACATTTGTCAATACCGTCGTTACATTTGCTGCCTATAGAAACAATTTCACTTTTATGTTTCGTTTAAATCGATGGCATTTTGATAGACAACTGTTGTTATATTGTTTGTCTACGTCTTTTTTAAGGCGATATATTAATTTTCCTATATCAGATTGAAATGATATATGGGCATTTCCACAGAAAGTGCCACCCTATGTCGCATCACGTCATCATTGTAAAGTTGTTTATATTTTAGGACCATGAAGTTCGATTGTTGTCTATTCTTTTACTAAATACACAATGTAAGAAGCTCTATATTTAATAACACATGAGAAAACAATTTAACTAACTGGTCTTAAAATATAAGCAATTAACGAGGGTGACGTGATGTGACAAAAGGTGGATCTTTCTGTGGAAATGTCCATATGTATGTTCATACAAGCCCGAATACATGTTTGGATTTTTTAAAGATTTGAGTAGATTGTTCTTTACCTCGTCTTATTACCTCATTGCTTAAATTACATTTAATGGCTAAAATCCAGCAACATATTTCAGGAACCATGTACAAATTTGCGGGCATTGAAGATCTACTGCTCTTTTGTTTCTTAGTTGTCTGTCACGTTTTTGTTTTGAGCAGTTTTCAACAAACAAATGCATATTTGGATCACAGAACCGTATATTATAACCTATTAATCATTGTGTCTCTAACATGTAATATCGTGTTTGGAATGTAAATTTGCGACAAACTACAAACACGTAATATTTGCATCGAAACAACAAAAGAAGACCGATTTTTCAGCGTGCAAGAGTAGTTGTTTTTTTGATGTGTTAACATCTATAGGCTCGGATAGCGTATAATCTAACAATGTCAACACATGCATACAACACACAGCGTTAGCACACAGCGTTATCTATGCCGAAGCTATGCAGCGTTGGTATTGGAAATAATATGTGGTTGTTATTGTTGTTGTCTCTGCCTGAAAATAAATATGATGGTATTGATGTAGCGGTAACGAATTGTTGTCTTAAAAGACGAAGTCTTGCTATTCGTAAGCTTACGAACATAACACAATGTACTCACTTGTGTCTGTTGCTTTGCATTCTCTTTGTTTTTTGTAGGAATAAAACAAAAAGTATTAAGCAAGAAAATAATGACGCATGTGCTTGCATTTGTCTTTAAATAATTGTAAGTATTAATATTATTTAAATGAAACGTCATCATATGATTGAACGCTCTTTTTTTATTTTCCAATGTAACATTTACTAATGTGTCCATAGAAATCGAACAGGTACCGTGTACCGCCCGTGAGTTCGAACACTCATTGGATTTTTTATAACTAACAAAGTCCAATATAGCGAGATGGATGCACAATTGTTGCTTTGGAGCTGTAGGTTTTAAATTTTTACCATTAACGGTATTCCGTGGTAGTCCAAGGATTCGCCAAATTTTAGTTAGCTGGAAATATAGTTGTGACAACGAATCTCTTCTCTGTGTGTAGCTTCCCAGTTGGCCGCGTCCGTAACCGATAGGTGCACGACCATATTAAATCGTTTACGACATGTATGTAGGTGACGGCGCTTACAAATCTTTGACGACCTCTCCATACAAGTGTCGACTAAATCATGCAAGACTACATGAGCGACAATATCGCATATTTTGTCTTTGAGCTTCAAATAACCAAAAATACACTGTGGTTCAACAGGATAAAACCAATCGAATTTTAAATAAAAAATCTCTATAAAGTGTGTATGCGGACACAATAGAGATTCCACCTCTCCACAGAAATAATAAAACCTTTTTTTGACAATTTAGTAATAAATGTACAATGGATTATAACGGTACTTTTCTTCTCATGCTGTGTAATCGTGTGGAAAATTCGTCTCTTTTTAAATTGATTTATAACTGAAACAAACATACATTGATAACATAAAAAATTTATTTTATTGTAATTATTTTATCTAAATACATATTATTTTATTAGTGTGTACCTACACTCCGGTTCACTTATTTAAATACACTAAATATTCAGCAGCCTGAATCTTTTGCAATTTGTAACCGATTGCAGTATTTTAATATGGAAATGGAAGCTAGACATCTTGAGATATAAAAAATCATGACAATAGTAGTTTCTTAACTAAAGACCATTTTTGAGCAATTTATAAAAAAAGTCCTATTTTTTTGGTTCACTTGCATAAAGGCACTTTATTATTTTTAAAGTAAGCGATGATTTTTTGTAGGGAGCGTTTGTTTATTACAACAAAAAATTTTAAATCTATTGGAAAAAATAAAATCGATGTTTACCGTTCTGAAGGATATTCTAACCGCGCAAGAGCTAAAAAAACTTGGACGGAGCCCAACAGTTGTCGACAATTATATCAAGGACCCCGAGGGGTATGGAAAAACTTTTAAGGGATGGATTTCATTGTCTTTATCTACGTATGAGAAAAGAAAAATCATCAGAATTGCTTCTAATTCTGCCTTATCCTTGTCAAAAATAAGAGCTCAAGCTGGAGTGGAAGCGAGCAAGTCATCAGTACGCAGAGTAATTAAGAGCTGTGACTATCTTAAATACATGAAGTTACAAAAAAAAAGCCGCCACTCGTAAGGAAAAGCGTGGTATGGGATGTGCAGCCAAGAGGTCATGTAAATGACTGGAGAACCGTTGTATTTGCGGATGAGAAGAAGTTTAATTTGGTTGGGCCTGATGGCTACTACTCTGACATCAGTGCGGAGAGGGCGGCGTTATGGTGTGGGGTGCTATTACGTACTATGGCACCATCGATCTTGAAATGACTGGTGCAAACTATGAAACGTTATTGGAATCGGATTTTCCGAAGTTCAGTGAACTATTTGGTCCCATGTCTTGGATATTGCAACAGGCTAATGCCCCTATACACAACGCCAGAGCAGTAAAGGAGTTCATTGCAAGCCAAAATGTTAATATTCTTGACTGGCCACCCCATTCGCCAGATCTAAATATTATCGAAAATGTCTGGGGTTGGTTATCTCGTAAGGTCTATGAAGAAGGTAGACAATTTGATGACAAGCAGTCACTAATGCAGGCCACCAAGGATGCTTGGAATCAAATTTTGTTGGATTACATAAATTCTCTTTATCTCTCAATGAAAACCCGTATATTTGAAGTTATTAAAAACAAAGGGGGTTGTACCCATTACCAATAGTTCTTAAATAAAGTAAAATAAATTTTGAGAAACAAGAACAACTGTTTTTCATTAAAATTAGTTGAAGTGCCTTTATTCAAGTGAACCAAAAAAAATCACATTTTTGAACTTTTTTTATAAATTGCTCAAAAAAAGTTATTTAGTTAAGAAACCACTATTGTCATGATTTTTTTATATCTCAAGATGTCTAGCTTCCATTTCCATTTTAAAATTCTGCAATCCGTTACAAATTGCAAAAGATACAGGCTGCTGAATATGGAATTTGTAGTGCCTTTAAATAAGTGAACCGGAGTGTAAACCATGATTCAGAATAACTTCGAATATTCTATCTTTTAATATCTCGTGTAAGGATTTAATGTAGTCAAGGTAAATTCGTCCAATGCAGTTTTATGCCTTTAATAAGCTCATCTCTTGATTCGTAGGGCTTTACTCCCTCATAGACCTTGCAGGTTACCCAACCCCAAAACTTTTCATCATTTCAATATTTATTCAACATTTTTTTCAATATTTTGGCTAGAAATCCATGTTTTCAGTACACGTGCCGTATGTATAGGTGCATTATCATGTTGATAATTCCTCCCTAGTGATTCAAAAATATCTTTAATATTGGGGAAAAAAAACGCGCTCCAGAAGATTTTTGTAATGATTCCTCGTCAGTCAGATACTTTGTACGACAAGGACAAAAGTTCTGTAGTATGAAACTGCGGCCCATACTATAACACTGAAATAATTCTTAATACTTATGCACAACGTGAAAATAAAAGTTATAGCCATCCATGTTAAACGTTTTCATCCGAAAAATATATTTTCGCCGGTCCCTATCACTTAAGTGGCTATGAACAACCCATGCCTAGTGGTCTTTATCAAATTGAAGACGTTGTTGTTGACAAGCTGCATTTAATGGAGGGGTTTCTTCAGTTAACGGAGCTGTAGATGTTCACAGATCAATATAGCACGACGAACAGTTGATTTACTTGCATTGACTCCTGTCAAATGCTTAAGTTTCGGGGTGAAATGCGAAGAATTTGCGGCAATGCGAACAATTTATCGCTTGTCCTGAAGTGTTAAAGCGGTGTAAGCAGTGTTTGAATTTACTCACAAAATCCAATTTCATATTTATCTTAGTTTGATCATCGACATAGAAATCCAAAATCCACGAAGATCCACTCAGCAATGAGTTTGGATTACTTGGATTTCTTTTGAGTTGTAAATATTTATAAATTTTAGAAATTGGATTAGCATTTTTGAGTAATATACGAAAACAATGTGAGTTGATCACAGAGAAACCACAGGCAATCGTGTTTTCTTTTCGCACAAGGAAAAGAAAAATACGACGACAGTCTTCGTGCTTTGAGTTTGAGTCGAAAAAAACGACATGAGTGTAAAGCAAAAAAAAACACAAAATTTAAAATAGTGAAGAGAAGAAATTTCGTTTCATTGATTTTTGCGTGGGATAAAAACAATGAAAAACAAATATTTGTTTTAATTTGAAAATTATTTATTATTTATGTATTTTTGGATTTATATTATGTATATGTATTTTGTTTAAGTTAAATGAATTTTTATTTATGTATGTATTTTTGGTTTTACATTGTATGTACTTATTTGTTTTGTTAAAATAAATGAATTTATCGGGTTGGGTACAAAATTCTGTACGACGAAAATTCTGCTTTACAAAATTCTGGTTTCCAAAATTCTGTTTTTCAAAATTCTGGTTTCCAAAATTCTGTTTCTAATTGCATTTTCAGTTAAATAAAAAATTATTTCAAAAAAATTGCGCGATTTGTTTCAAATAATTTTTTATTTAACTGAAAATGCAATTACAAACACATACATAAAAATAAAACAATTAAGAAATCACTTTGCCCTAACTTTCCTTTACATTTAAAAAAAAATACTGTTTAAAAAAACACTGCAAATTTAAATAAAATATATCACAAATACTGTGTGTTTGGTCAAAAATTATGTTCCAGCATTTTATTTAAAATTAGTCGCAATTGTGTTGTTTAATGTGTCGTGTTTAAAAAAATAAAAATGAATAAAGTGCAATTAATAAAAACCAATAAAAATAAAGAAATGTTGTGTCTCAATGGATATTTTTATTATTTGGAAATGAAAAGACAAAAAGGAACCTTTAATTGGACGTGCTCGAGAAGAACTCCAGATAGTGTTCCTCTCGAATAATAACAGCAATGGAAAATAACGAGCATGTTTTAATAAGATATCCAGAACAGCATACCCACGAACCTATTGCTAGTGCAGTGGAAATATGCAGAACAAATACTTTTGTAAAATATGCCGCTATAAACAAACCCCTTAATCCAAGTCAAATAGTGCAACAATCGGTGGTAATTACAAACCAAAAATGTCGCGATTACCTTCCCTCGAAGTACGCGCAAAAGAGAAAAATAGGATAAACTCGGAATGAAATGGGACTTTTCAGGGAGCCGCAAGCAATAGGTGAAATAGATTACCCTCTAAATCTATACGTTTTGGATAACGAATTATTTATATTGGCAGAAGAGAAAGTGGGATATGGTTATATTCGGCACAAAATCATCAATTCAACTTCTACAAAAAAGCGATTGTTGGCTCGTTGACGGCACTTTTGATGTTGTGCCCACAATAATGCGCCAACTCTTTTCCGATCATGGAAGGATTGAACGAGAGGTCGTCCCACTCCTATTCTGCCTAATGGTCAAAAAATCTGCAGTACTCTATGAAGCATTTTTTAAACGCGTAATTCAAATTGCTTTGGAATATGGAGTTTTTTTTAAGCCTAATCGTATTATATCTGACTTCGAAGTTGGTCTCGTGTCAGCAGCCAGAAAATGCTTTCCAGATTCGCAGATACGAGGGTGCTTTTTCCATTTTTCCCAGATATTGTGGCGCCGTATTCAAAAAGAACGGTATGAATTTTTAATAACTTTTATAAATTATAGTAATGAACTTGCAATATGTACAAGATTATCATTTCAGATTGGTTACTAAGTACGGAAATGACGAAAATTTCTCACTGCAAGTAAGATGTTTAAAAGCGCTTGCGTATGTTCGTCCAGAAAAGGTAGCCAAATGTTATTCGAAGTTCCGAAGAACATTTGAAGACGAAGATATTATTAAATTGGCCACCTGGTTCGAGGCCAATTATGTCTATAACGCTCGTAAATACCCACCTGAATTTTGGACGATATTTGATTGCGAGTATTCTGAAAAATACCCGAAAACTACAAACAATGTCGAGTCATGGCACCGACGTTTGAGTGTTGTAGTTGGACGAAAAAAAAACCGACTCTACAAAATTGTAGAACATTTAAAAGGAGAATTAATCTATTCTCAAAATATTGTCTCACAGATTGAGAATGGAGAAAAATTAAAAAAAAATAAAAGAAATGTTAAAAAAAAAAATATATCACGTATTGTAAAAAAATTTAATCGTTTAAGAAAACTACAATATTTAAAAAGAATAGCAAAAAACTTAGTTTATAATTAATTAAATATTGTTATCAGTTAAATTGAATTGATATGATTTTTTATTATTTTTAACTTTGTCTTAATTTAATTGATTTTTAACTAATTTGTGTTTTTATTTAATGTTTATTTTTTTTTTTTGCTTTTAAATTAATATGTTTTTCAAATGGTGGCCGTCGGTGGTGCAATGGTTAGTGGGCGCGGCTCTTGTACATGAGATCCTGGGTTCGAACCCGGCTCTGACCACCTTCAAATTTTCTTTCGGCGGCGGTCACCTCGCATAGTGACGGCGACACTATCGAGTATCTAGCCATGAAAAAGCTTCTCAAATTACCGTTCGGAATCGGTGTAAAACTGTAGGTCCCAATCAGTGAGTGAAAACTGGAAAGCGCACAGCTCAGTGATTGTCAGAAGTTCTCCCCAGTCCCTTCATGGGATGTAATGGGAAACCATTTATTTTTTTTTTTTATGTTTTTCAATGATATGAATTTTTTTAGATCGATTTTGAAAATCCATTAATCTGTTTAATTATTTATTACATATTTCATAATTTATACGTTATTATATGTAACATTTCTTAGTCATAATAAACTGGCTTTAATTCTTAATAAATAATTTAACTGCATTTTATTTTTTTTTCTCATAATTTTATTAAAAACAGAATTTTTGTAAAACAAAATTTTGTAAAACAGAATTTTGTAAAACAGAATTTTAGTCAGACAGAAATTTTTTTTGAAAAAAAAACAGAATTTTTGTAAGACAGAATTTTGGAGAACAGAATTTTGTGGCTATCCCGAATTTATCGCTTAAGCCCAATTGTAGCAGAGATAAACATACAATCGTATTGTGACTACGTCTTTTTTTGCCTCTGTTCGTTGTTTTTATTCTCCGACTCAGAGCTAGAGCATCGTCGTTTTATTTTCTACTTGAGCAAAATCAAACAGAAAATGGATTTGGATCGCTGCTCTAACATGAACTCATTTGTATTTTTTTGAGTACTCAGCGACAGGTTATGATTTACAAAAATGTGCTAATCCAAATCCAGAAAAGATCAAAATTGTTTGTGATTTGAGTCGTTTTCGTTGAGTACATTCAAACACTGTGTGTAAGTGCCTTCATGGTAATTTTTATTGTGGCTTTCCCGGGTTTTAAAATGATTCATTACATATTATGACTTCCTCCAATTTCGCGATGAGAATATTTTGGTAAAACATAATATGGTAAACATAAATTTTACCACTTCCGGTTAACTTACATATCTACTTTTTCTACCCATTTTGATTAGATAATATACTGCCACGAACTTCTACTTTGATTTTATTTAGTTCTTATAAAGCCCGACGAATTATTTCAGAAAATGCTGATTGTGATTCTATTCTGGCGAACCACGTACAAAAGCTAATATTCTCAATTTATTGATGTGTTAACATCTATAGCGGCGTATAGGGACTAAATCTATCAAAGTCAACACATGCAAACAACACACAGACAGGTTTTCTGCTGCTGCTAAAACCAGATTTTATGCTGAAACTAAAACCAGATTTTATGCCGCTAAAATAAAAAATAAACAAAAATAAAAGAGAGCAATGAAAGGGTGGTGTGGCAGGGGAGAGACAAACGAAATTGTGTCTATAGCGTATGTATTAACATAATAATGTATGTATGTACATGTGTCTGTTGCTGTTGTTGAACGGAACATGGGCTTGCGCAGTCGACGTTATGGTGACACACTAATACGTCAGCTACTTCGTACAAAGTATCTGTGATGTTGTGTGTTTGGCTGTTTCGTTGCTGTTGATATGGCAAACATGTGGTTATGTGACTCACGTATACGTCAGCTACTTCGGACAAAGTATGTTGTGTGTTTGGTTGTTTCGTTGGTGTTGCTATGGCCAAACAAAGCGAGTCATTTGATGTTCAGCATTGCCCGGTGTATACAAAACAAGTAATTTAATTCAATAAACTATTATTTTTTATTTTCCAATGTAACATTTACTAATGTGTTCATAGAAATCGAACAGGTACCGTGTAGCAAAAAGGTGTTAACACATCATCCGTGAGTTCGAACACTCATTGATTTTTTTTCAAACATGGGACTGCCCACGGAGGTGGAAAGTTTCTGATACTTTGGAGTGACCAGAAATGATGCTTTCATTGGGCAGTCCAAGCAGCTCAATACATCCACTACAAAACATGGGACTGTCCACGGAGGTGGAAAGTTTCTGATAGCCATCCACTTTGGAGTGACCAGAAATGATGCCTTCATTGGGTAGTCCAAGCAGCTCTCTACATCAGCCTGATTGGTTATACGTTCAGTGATACGTCTCAGGTTTATCAGATGACCCTGTCACTGAAGCTCACCAAGATACCGGGCATATTCTTTTGTCCTTAGAAGGCGGATGAGCCAACATATAGGCCAACGGCTGATAGAAATCAAAAGAAGAAAATGCAGGTTCGACATATTGCATCCAGGTCAGCGTCTGATCCATAATGGACGGCTACAATCAAATATCCTGGCAGTAGGTAAAATGCAAAAATCCGGTGGACTGGGTTTGGCTCCCGCGACAGTTCAAAATGGCAGTGAAAATACAAAGACGAAAGAGAAAACATAAACAACACCTATTTGTTGACGAACCCCGCAAACGTTATAAGGACCACGATTTACAGATATACACTTGGAATGTAAGAACTCTATACAGATGCGGTGCAAATATCCAACTGTCATACGTCCTCGAAAGTTATAAGGCTGACATTACCGGAAAAAAAACTGCGACATATATAACAATTGCCATGAGAAACAACAGGAATTTGGTTGCGGATTTGTAGTTGGCAAAAACTGCGACACCTAGTCTCTAGGTTCAATCCTGTGAGTGAACATATAGCCACAATCCGCATAAAAGCGAAACATTTTTATATTTCCCTCATTTGTGTGCATGCCCCGACCGAAGAGAAAGATGATGATGCAAAAGTCATATTCTATAAGCGCCCAGAGGACACGTATGACCGCTGTCCTGGCCATGACATTAAGTTTGTACTAGGAGATTTTAATGCTAAAGTAGGCATGGAATATGTGTTTCATCCAACTATTGGAAATTTCAGTCTACATGCTGACAGTTCCGACAACGGTATGAGACTGATTGACTTTGCCGCGGCAAAAAACATGGTCATTAGTGGTACAAGATTCCAGGGTAAAGACATCCACATGGCTACGTGGGTATCCCCTGATCCGAGAACGCAGAACCAAATTGATCAGGTGTAATTGATGGAAGGTACTTATCCAGTGTAATGGACGTACGAGTGATCAGAGGAGCTAACATCGATTCTGATCACTACCTGGTAGCAGCAAAGGTTCGCACAAGATTAAGTAGAGCGAAAATCGTACGAAACCAGACGCAGAGGAAGCTGGACATCGGAAAGCTGCAATTACCAGAGGTAGCCACAGCCTACTCAAGGAAGCTCTCGCAACTTTTGGCACAGAACCCACCCCCTCCCGATGACGATCCTGATGGGCAGTGGAAACCCATTTCCGAGTCTATACAAACTGCCGCAACAACCGTACTTGGTTTCGAAAAACCGCTTCGCAATAAACCATGGTACGATGAAGAGTGTCGCATTGCAAATGACGAAAAGAACGCTGCACGTATGGTAATGCTTCAGTCAATTGCAACGCGAGCTGCAACTGAGCGGTATAGGGAGAAAAGAAAGGAGGTAAACCGTCTCTTTAGGCGTAAGAAACGGCAGTGGAGAAAGCGCGAGAGTGAGAAAATTGAGACATACAGAAGGAAGAACGAAGACCGAAAATTCTACCAAAAAGTTAAAAACGGAACTAATCGACATGGTTCAGGGCCCCTCTTCTGTAAAGACAAGGACGGAAATCTCGTCGCAGATGTGCAGAGCATGTTGGTAATATGGTGAGATTATTTTTCCGCGCTAATAGTACCTGAGATATCCAATGACGTTGAGGCAATCCGTAACGGTTTTTGTACCGTGTAGTCAACCTCTTTTATCATTCATTGAATCTATCACTATTTGGACGACGACGTCGATTGCCCCCTCCTAACCAAAACGAGGTCAGAACAGCTATTGCCCGGCTTAAGAACAACAAAGCCACAGGAAACCGATGGATTAGCGGCGGAACTGTTTAATGCTGGCGGCGATGAGCTAATAAGGTGCATGCACCAGCTAATTAGCAAAATTTGGTTATATACATGCAAGCCCGGCGATTGGAGTCTCAGTCTACTTATACTATGTCCCATATTTAAAAAAGGTGACCCGAGTCTCTGTGCCACCTACCGTGGAATAAGCCTTTTATCGATAGCATATAAAGTTCTATCAAGTATAATTTGCGAAGGACTAAAACAAATTATCGCTGGTCTAATTGGACCATACCAGTGTGGCTTTAGGCCTGGAAAATCGACAACTGACCAGATTTTCACGCTACGCCAAATCCTAGAGAAGACCCACGAAAAGCGAATTGACACCTATCCAACAAAATTCTTCGCGGTTTTACAATTGAACGATTATTTAGATAAAATGTTTTAATAACTTCAACACACTGTTGGTGCGTTAGATGCTCTCTGCATAACTGTCAAATACAAAATGGAAAATGTCAACCAAACAGAAATGGCATGGAACATAAAAAACACCCTGTATATATATGTCCTTTATTTAATAAAACAGAATATAACAATATAAAACAGTATTATGATACAAAGTTTAAATAATAGGTCCACGAAAAGCACAGGGCGTCAAATATGTTAAGAATATTCCATTTTATTTTTAAATATAGGGATTACTTAGTTTAGGAGATATAGCTAAAAAAAAACAAAAGATAAGCGATATTCCAAACTGAAAAGTGGTATTTGGGAGATCTTGTCGTCTCATAAGCAGTGTTTAAAATGCTAAAAATAAATATAATAACTACATATCAACATATGCCACAGCTACTAAAAATCACAAAAGCAACAGGAAAGCAGCCAGCTGGCTTTTTGTTTCATACAAAAGCATGTTGATCGATTATGCATTGCTTTTTATTTTGTCCACCAGCTACTTCTGTTGCTAGAGAAAACAACAAGTAACAACGCAAAAGCAATTGCATGGTATTAATGATTGTGCTATTTTCTGGCTGCCGAAGCTAAAAGCACACACAAGCTGATATGAAAAAGCAATAGAATGGACATAAAAAAGCACAAGAAATAGCAATCGAATGTTTTTTGATGAATTCCTATTTTGAGCGATGGGTAGAACAAAGCGTTGTGTAGATGATTTGTTCTGTTAGTATTGTTATACATAGTAACTTGTAAAGGGTTGATGTTACTGAAATGAAATCTCCTATGCTAAACGGTTCATTTTAAATACGTTTTTGTTATTTTTTAAATTCTTTATATTAACTTCATCTGCATGTATACATGCCGAAAAAAACTTTGGATTGATTTTTAACCCTTTTCCCGTAATCCAATCGAGCTGAAACTTCGCAGTCGAACTAATGGCGACGACAAAAATTAACTATCAAAATATGGGTGGGATTGGACAAAGGGGCGTGGTACCTCCCATACAAATCACAAATTAAAAATCTATTATTTCTGCTCCTGTTAACAGACAGTAGTTGAACAAAATTGGGTATGTTGGTTAGGTGTACATATTCTAAGATCTGCTGCAAATATGGGCGGGATTGGATAAAGGGGCGTGTTCATATATAAAGAATTTATAGTCAAAAACTATGTTTTTACGGGTTGGTTTTTATATAGTATTTGTTCAATTTTCACTGCTCTTGTTAACAATTTAAAGCAAAATTTGCTTTGGTGGGGGACGGCACAAAAAAACTGAAAATAGAGTAAAATGAAAGCAAAAGGAAAAAAATTCGCCAGATTACCCTATGCCGCCCACAGGGTTCAAAAAGGGTCACAAATAGGTTAAATTTTTCCACAAATATCGATTTTTCCAGTTTTTTTTAATAGAAAGAGTGAAAGTAAGGCGAAAACATTAAATAATATAGGGTCCGCCAAATAACTTTTTTTTTGAAAATGCTATAAAAAAAATAGTGAATATTTTCTCAAATTTCTTTTTTATTTGAAAGTACAACCCCTCCGGTTAATAATGGAAAATAATTTCATGCAAATGGCTGCCTCGGCTGGCCATGCAGTAGCCTACACGATCGGTCCAAATTTTAAGCATTTATCGATTGTGTGTAGCTATATTTCACCAATGGCTTCATGAATATTGTCCTTTAAAGCGTCAATTGTCTCTGGCTTGTCGGCGTAACACTTATCTTTGAGGGCACCCTACAAATAATAGTCCAACGGTGTCAATCGCAGCTCCGAGGTGGCCAAACGACATCAGTTCTGCGGCTGATAATGCAATTTTCGCACACATTCTGCAACATTACCATGATTTTCAAAGTAATGTCGCAATATTTCCCAGCGTTGTTCAAGCGTATACACAACCATATTCGTTCAGCGGAAGGATAAAACTAATTATCTGTCAAATCAGACATGAGCCTGTATGGTTTGGAATATCTTCCAGCCAGATGGAGAAACTTAGGAAATGGGAAAGACGTATCCTCATGAGCTGCTTGGGCTTACGAATGAGGATAGCCGACGATGGTTCGGTTAGGAGGCCATCCTGTGCTACGCTGTACAAGAAGGTCGACTTTGACAGGATAGACGTGTACCTTGTTAAAGGTGCACTAAAATTTCTAGAAAGGGCATCCTTTCTGGAAAATGGACTGGTCGAGAATAGTTTGGTCCAGGACGAGCGCCTGGAGCGACTTCTTGAGTTAGGGTATAGGCCGCCGGTTGGCCTCGCGACCTTGGATAGAGGCGGACTCCTCTTCGTTAATGACAAGCTCCTATTCTATCATAGGAGGATAGGATCTTTTGACCTGGACGACATAGTGTATATTACGGACCAGTAGTGGCACCTCTTACCGTAGGTAGGGTTGTAAATATGTATATAGTTGTAAATATTTGTAAATAGTAGTTTTAGTATATTAGTATTTTAAGTTTTAGTAGTTAGTTGGTTGATTTTTCCCCTTTTTCGTAGTCCATGTTTGGAGAAGCCTCTAGTGGGCAGTAGATTGTTTAGTTTTTTCGTCACGATTGTTTTGTATGTAGTTGCTACAACTTAAGTTAGTGTGAAGTATATAGTCCTGTAAATATTATTAAATGTAGGGAAATACGTAAGGATAGATTTAAGTTATCTTTGAGAGACTTTTTGTAAAATGAATTTTAGGGACAATAAATTGAAATTGAATTGAATTGAAAAAAAAAATCAGACATGAGCTAAGTGTTACCATTCACGAAATAAGCACTAGTTGAAAAAAAAAACGTTAGATGGCGGACGCTTTATTTTTCGATAACTGTCTTAGTTATCGAGTTATCGACAAATAAAATAAACAAAATTTCCAAACATGGCATTGTGTACCTGTTTTTGTAAAAGGGATGTATGTACATAAAATGATAATATTAAATAATATTTTTCGATATTTCTGTTAGATATCGAAAAACAAACATTAAATAAAACCATTTTGAAAATAGAAAAGAGTTTTTAAACCTATCGTAATTTGTGGTTAACACCATTGGAGTAGGATGGTTGGGGCACAACATAGTGCCATGTTTCGGAAGGAGACCAAACTACATTTTTTCTCAATAAGAGTTACACCTTCTGCCTGCTACTTAAAAATTTGATGCAGTTGATCGTTGTGCGACATCTTCACTCATACACTATAAGATTAGTAATGGTCTGTAATCACGACGTACGTATGATATTTAAAACGTTCTTACATTTCGGGGAAGTCCCGAAATGGAATGCAGATATTATAGGAGTGCTTGTTATTTCCGTTATGGCATACACATATTTCAATAGTATGTATATATGTATAATGTATATATGAATAATATAATATTGACCATTTAAATATATAGAGACGAAAATGGCGCTGCAAGTAAAATTTTGTATTATTTTCTTGAAAGTAGAGTGTACATACATAATTGGTTATATTTACCTGTGAAATACTTTGACAAGAAAATATCACCACATGCAAACATTTAAAAAAAAATGTATTTTCTTGAAAGTTCAGTATAAGTACTTGGTTATATTCATCACTGAAATACTCTGAGACGAAAATAGCGCCACTTATACTCGAGTTTGAAGAAATTTTTTTTAAATCGCGCTATTTTCAATTTAAAAATTTTTAAATTGTGGAATTTGTACGAAATTGATTTCAATACAATGGGTATATTATTCCCTTTCATATGAATACCCACACTCAGTGTTTTATAGTTGGTCCGGATGTCACGTCTCAAGGCCCCCATATTACATAATAATCGTAGACTTAAATGGACTTACAGACATCGCACGGAGAAAACATTGGTACCGCTTCTCGCATTATTGATTTTTTCTTTAATTTAAATTTTTTTATAATTTTCTGAGCCGTCCCCCACCTTGAGAATTAAATAAATTTAAGATAATTCAGTGGCAAAAACCTGCAAATTAAAATTTTCCAAATATAAAGGAAAATACTAAAATTAAATATAATTATACTTTTAAATTATAGATTGCTATATATCTGTGGTCACAAACAATAACAGCTTAAGTCGATTCTAAAATTTTTCAGGGAGAGCAGTTTAAAGTTTAATATATTTACTGGAAATCAGGAGATGGAGGTTTTGTGATAACTTTGTTACAGATAACAAGGAAACGAATTCTTTTACTTACTTCTTAACAAAAAAAAGTTGCTTATTTGAGCACGCTGACTTCTCAAAAAATTTTTTTAAAATTTTTCTTAACTCGAGTTAGGCTGTTATTGTTTGTGACCACAGATATAAGACAAATAATTATGGTTAAAAATAAAAAATCTTTATAAAACAACAACACAACGCTTTGTTCTACCCATCGCTCAAAATAGCAATTCATCAAAAAACATTCGATTGCTATTTCTTGTGCTTTTTTATGTCCATTCTATTGCTTTTTCATATCAGCTTTGTGTGTGCTTTTAGCTTCGGCAGCCAGAAAATAGCACAATCATTAATACCATGCAATTGCTTTTGCGTTGTTACTTGTTGTTTTCTCTAGCAACAGAAGTAGCTGGTGGACAAAATAAAAAGCAATGCATAATCGATCAACTTGCTTTTGTATGTAACAAAAAGCCAGCTGCTGCTTTTCCTGCTGCTTGTCTGACTTTTGGTAGCTGTAGGCTTTGCATTAGTTGGTGCTATTAATGTATGGAGCTGAATTAGGAAAAGCGAAAGATGGATAATATATATGTATGTACATTTCTAATGCTAATGAAATTGTATAATATTTGAGTTTTGGCTGAAATTTCGATAGCATTTTAAACACTGCTCATAAGCTGTTTTCCCCAAAACAATAATTGAAGGCATTGACGTCTTATAAGCACATAAGTTGTTTTAGACTGTGTTTACACATGCAACTTTATGTCTGCAACTTTGAAAAACTCTGCCGACGTTCTTGAGTTTTTAGGAGAGAGTGGTAAGAAGAACGGAGGGGGAAAAAAGTAGCAAGTGCTTTGCAACTCCGTTTTGTTTTCTTTCGCAGTGAAGTTGGCTGTAGAATAATTTGACGTTTTTTCTTTAAAAGTTGTTTCTTTTTATGGTTGAAACAACGACGCGGTGTGAATAAATAAATAAAATAAAATAGTGATTTGTAGTAAAGTGTAGCGAAGCCGAAGTAATTTGTTAAAAAAAGTGTAACTCCGTCTAAAGAAATAAAAAAGTGTTTAATGCAAATGAAAACAAAAGTTTTTTATCTCATTATTTACCATCGGCGTTTCGCGGTTTTTTGCATCTGTAGTTGCGGGAAAAAAACAGTGAATGAGATAAAAAAAAAACTTTTGTTTTTATTTGAATTAAATTAACAATTTGAACTAATTAGCTAAAAAACCAAACACTAAATTAAAAACCTAAAAATTATCTGATAAAATAATAAAAATGTCAACAAAATGGTCCAAAGAAGACATCACTAAATTTATTGTGTGTATTTGCACAATTTGTTTTTACTTATTTATTTCTCACAACACTTTCGTCTGTATACACAAAAATTGATGTACGAATGTCAGAAGTAATAACATTGAACACAAGATTTTCACAATTTCAAACGCGGACAAGTTGCACGTGTAAACACATATTGCAACTTCAAAAGAGAATCGTAAAGAGCTGCAGCAGAGTTTTTCAAAGTTGCAAACTTAAAGTTGCATGTGTAAACTCAGACTTTCCAATATTTTTGCCGTTACTTTGACTCACCAATGTCCATATAACCTGACGTTTACACGGGACAGTTTTGCTCCGACAGTAGAAATACATTCACACATTTTTACTACCACACATTCACTTCTCTCACTTGCCTCGTCACTGTCTCTGATTTTTCAATGACAGTAACTTCGGCAAGAGATTTGACATAAGCGGCCAGATCATGGCTGAACTAGTAAAGGTTGGCGCAATAGAACAACTGATTTTGCTTTCTTATGACTCCATCTGTTAAATTCAGTGTATGTTGTGGTTGTACTTTTTTGTTAGAGTCATGAAACACAAACTAAATGCCTGTTGTTGGTTCACACAATTACAACAAATCCTACTGCGTCAACCTCTACTAGTTCAGCCATCGGCCATATCGGTGACGTTTCGTAGTAATTTGAGAAAAAAGCCAAACATCGCAAACGAAAATTCTATTGAAAAAAAATCTATTGAAAATTTTGCTAATTTTTATTGAAATATTGTTTGACAATACAAACATATAAACATGAATACATGTCTAATTTTGAAGAGTACATCAGTTCCATTGTAATTTGGAGAAGTAAGACAAAACACAATGGCAAAAGAGCGAAGAAACAAAAAATCAGACCACGAAATTTAACGAAACGACACTGTCGGCGGTTGCTTAAAACTGTACTGTCTTTATAACTGACTAGACGCGTACGTCACACAAACAGTTTTTGGCTTTGTGACAACTAATACATATTTTCAACTATCTTGTCTCAAACTGTCCCGTGTAAACGCACCGTAAGGTGTATGCTATATAAAAAAGAGACGAATATATTATTTTTGAAACAAAACTTATGGAAACATACGTTGGTGTTCTAAAGAACGTTTTAAATAATATGAAATGTTATTGTGGTTAGATTTTTATTTCGTGTGCAGTTACGACAGCAAGTGAGTCGACACCAAATATGCCAATAGTCTCAAGGCTAGAACTATATCGGCAAAATTACTTCAAAAATTGATAGGTGGGACTTCCGATCAAGGAGGCCATGGTGGATCATCGTTATTTCCTTTGGGCACAAATATACTAAATCGGTGTAGAGATGTTAGACGACACGGTTTCCATATGTATTCGGTAACGGGCTATCCACATACAGGTACCTTTTTAAGTCATATGTTATTTTGGCACTGATAGACTTTATTTTGTTCGATATATTGACTAACAGTCAGTATCAAACCTCCGCGGACCGAAATGAGTCCCTCTGCATCTGGGGATCGGAAATCCCGCACATTATTATCGAGAAGCCAATGCATCCACAGACAGGGAAAGTTTAGTGTGGATTTTGGATTGGTGGCGTCATTGGAAAATAAATTCAAACTTGGATAATCTTTGGATTCAAAAGTATGGTGCACCATGTCCGACAGCTCATCAAATAATCGGTCATTTGCCCACTAAATTTGCCGATGTCAATTGACTGCCACGGAGCTGCGATTTGACTTTTTTTGTGCGGTGCCGTTAAAGACCGATGCTATGCTGGTAATCCAGAAACGACCCGTAACATGTGTTATCAATTCAAGTATGTAATAAATGCAGTTTTCTTACAATTTAAATGCAGTTTTTTGTTAATTTTTCTGTTAGAACTGCAGCTACACATTTTTTAGAACTTAAATTATTGGGATTTACAGAAAATGCAATTACCAAGAATCAAGAATACCCTGAAAAAATTGTATAGGGTGCCGCATTCGGGACGGAAACTCAACAGTATTAACTATTCGACATGAAGGTGCATGATTTTTTTTTTGTGTTGGTACTAGAGTGTTCAAAACCGAAACCGAAAAACCTTTTTAACAAAACGTATTTTTCGAACAAACCGATAACCACTTATTTTACGCCGGTGAACTGGTTTTTATTAAATTTCCTTAAAAAATTTAAATTAAATTTTAAATTTTCGATTTAAAAATCATGATAGCTATTTTCAAATATGACTTTATTCATAGAAAAATGATGTATAGAGACGCCATCTCTCTCAGTATTTTGATGACATTTATAGCCTGTTTCTCGATGTCGAATGAAAACATAAGCGAACGAAAGTCAATTTGGGGTTCTCTATCTCTTAAGTATTCCTTCTTATGCACTTGCGTCTGTCAATTTCTATGTGTTACGTCATTACGCCTTTATGTATTGCCAGATCGACATTTTTCATTTGATTACAATTTCCTTAAAAAATATTACTTTATTGTATAGGCTTGAATACAACCCTGCCGATCTGATGATACCGATTGTCAATGGAAAGCAAAGCAAAACAAACAAGACAAAGTAAACAAACAAAAGTAATCTAACAAATTGAAAAAAATTAAAACCAAATGTTCCCCCTCTCCTCCTCCACCGAAAATTTGCTGGCTCCGACAACCAGCACTCCGCTGGCAAACTCTGGATTTTTTTTTCCATATGGTGATCTAGTGCCTGCAGCTGCTGCATCGTTGACTTTTTCAGACTATAATTTGCCATTCATTTTAATTTGAAAATTTGTATTTGATTTCCTTTACTTTTTATATTTCTTTGCCACTCGAAAACAAAACAGAAAGTGACTGAATTTGACCCTTACATTCGAAATGTTGACAACTCATTCGAAATTGAGAAACCTAAATTTGTATGAAAACCTTTACGTATTCGAAATTTTCTTTCAACTTGTCGTTCGAGTCGTCGTTCGACTGAAGTTGAGTTAGTAAAACCCAAATCAGATTTCTTTCGCTTACAAACGATGCGAATGCATTCTTTCGATATCGAGAAACAGGCTATTAGTGTGTTGCATAGGGGCGGTTGCATGTTGGAAAGTATTGCGTTAATAATACCAGATAGAGGCAATGGCTCAAACCAACCAACAAGAAAACGGCAACGGCATTTCGATTTGAGCGTTAAAATTTTTGTGTAAATACACCACAAATATATACTAACAATAAAAATACTTTTAAAATCCAGTTTTTCATCAAAACGATATGAAAAATGTAAGTCAACAATTTTTATAATTCCACCTGGTTTAAGTTAATCTACGTCAAATAACTCTCTGTCGCACATACCGCACCACGAATAGTGTGAAAGGAATTGTCAGATGAGAACAATGGCGTCTCTACACATCATTACTCTATGACTTTATGGCTTGAATAAGTTCTGAATGGAATTTTTCAACAACTTTTTTCAAATATCAAAATGACAATTTGTATGAGAAAAATATTTGTTTTGACGTGTGCTGTGCAAGTTTTCAAGGCTCTGGACGTTACATGAATACGACTATTATATTAAACACACTTTTCAAATTGGAGTACGATTTAAGTTTTGTATTTAAAACTAAAATGTGTTGTCAAAATAACAAATCACGAATAAGAATATGATACGGTTGCCATAGATAAAGGAAATAATAGATATAGCGCGGCCATTGTCAACTTTGTTCACTAGGTGCTGTCCTGCACTACTGTCACTTTCACTGAATAACAAAATAAATGGTTTCCCATTACATCCCATGAAGGGATTAGGGAGAGCTTCCCACAAACCAGTGATCTGTGCGCGTTCTAGTTTTACACTCACTGATTGGGACCTACATTTTTACACCGGTTGCGAACGGTATTTTTGTGAAGCTTTTTCATGGCTAAGTACTCGATAGTGTCGCCGTCACTAAGCGAGGTGACCGCCGTCGAAAGAAATTTAAGGTGGTCAGAGCAGAGATCGAACCTACGTTCTCATGCACAAGAGCCGCGGACACTACCATTGCACCACCACTGAAGTTTCCCATAATTCTTATTGACGTTTATTCAAAATTGTGGGAAATTTTTGTGAAAGTAATTTAAACAATGGAAAATGTTACAAAATTTATGTGGTTTTACATAATAGCATTTGTTTCTTATACATATAAAAAAATATTTTAAAGCCATGAGGCCAGTGTTGGGATATCAATAGGAGAAAACCCGTGAGACCGCCCAAAGATGAACATCCCCGAACGCCTTTTTAATCTAAAAACTTCCGCACCCAAAAACTGTAGCAACTTCTGTGGTCGCAGATGCCAAAAACGGTAAGAGTGTCTGAGGACTCTCAACAAGGAATGGTAGCTGCACTGGGGGAAGAACCAATTTATTATAACATGGACGGTGGTGACTTGGCTTTGCAATTCGATGGCCATCAGATATTCTACTTTAGGTAACGTGTTGTTGTATTCTTGATATTTTTGTTGAAATTTATTTTTTCTTTTGATATGAAATTTTAAATTTTTATTGTCATATTTTTCCCATTTATTGCTTTCAACGACACCTAGAAAATTACCCATTACACTAAAATTTTCCCAACACTTGTGCTTATGACGATTTACTTTATCTATGACGGTTGCTAAATAAATGTATTGTTAGATTTACACATGTAATTTAATTTAAAAAAGAACCGATAAAAACCGGTTCTACTGTTCTTTGCGATTTCTAAAAACCGAAAACCGTTTTCTTGAGAAACTGGTTTTTCGAACAAGCCTAATACCAGTTTTGGAAAAATTACGGTTTTTTGGACACTCTAGTTTAAGTCCACTGCGGATGTAAACCTTCCTACGAAAATTCTGTCGTCACTGTATTTGAAATGTTACACTTCAGTGATGAATATGTTGTATTATTGCGGTGAAATACATATTTCATTGCCGCGACGAAAAACTCGGTTATCATACCTGAGATTTTAACGCGACAGCAATATTCTCGTGTGCACGCGGTCCCCTTCCCTTGACCACTAACCTTACATTAGCATTGGAAATAATTCGGCATTTTTTTAACGTCTTCTCTGATTAAAACTACATTTCACATAAACATAACTGAGATGTCGTGCTACTTAAATTCCTAAATTTGGACTTCACAGATACTACACGGAAAGAAAAGCGTTACGTCGCATGCATGAAACATATTCGTTAAAGTTTTTACGTTGCAGCAATGGAAAGTCACGTAAATCCGACAATTTTGTTGACGCTCATGATTTCTTTGACAATTACAATACATGATTTCTTTGACAATTTTTCATTTCGTTGCTGTAACAACGTTTTTTCGTTCGTGCAAAAATTGTATTTAGCTTGAATTTTTTAGAAAAAGGCGGTAAAAGTTAAAAAACGTAAGTGTATTTGATTTAAACTATTGAATTTAGGGTTACCTCTTACTTTTTGTCGATATTTTTATTATTTATTTATTTTGGAGGTTTGCCAACATTAATAGTTGCCGAACCAATTTCGTTATTGCAACGCATCAGTTGTTAATGAAACGAAACTAATTTTTATGAAGATCAAGATAGACAAGAAGTCAAAAAAAGAGGCCAGCAAGAGAAAATGGTGAGGTCAACTGGTATGGTAAGTCACGAACACATCTTAAATCAGTTCCTTTGCAACAATCGAAAGTGGTAGACATATTTCTCCGCCGGCGTAATTTAAATAAATTTATTCAAACAGACTAATTTCTTATACCTACTAATAATACTTTTATTCTAAAAAATAAATTGTGTAAATTTATGTGTTTGATATGATCGATTGTGTAAATTACGTATGTATCTATAAACCAAATAGATAAATAAACAAAATGGAAGGAGCACCACAAAAGCAAAAAAGGTGACGCATCAAAAGCAGAAAAACGACCCCGAAATTCATGATAAAAATACTCATGGTAGACGCAGGAGGTGTTGTTGTAGCTGAGGGCAAATTTATTTTGCTTCTCACTTACGTTGTGTCAAATCCAGCTAATACGTATACCAACAATAAATGTAAACAAACACATACAAAAACAAAATACATATGAACTTAACAGTTCGGAAGTGGTTTGCAATGAAAACAAAGCAAATCAGCTGTGCTTATGCGTTCACCATCTATGAATCCATCTTGCCGAAATATGTAACTGAACCTATGTATGTGTGTATGCGCGCGACGGTACAAATCGCAAAAAAGTTTGGTTTTTACCATAGAGTAAATCTTACTAGATAGAATATTTGACTCATCTGACATTTCCTTTCACACTCTTCGTGGTGCGGTCTGTGTGATAGAGAGATGTTTGACGAAAATTGACTTACACCAGGTTGAATCACAATAACTTCTGACTAATTTTTCACGTCGTTTTGGTGAAAAACTGTGAAATTTAAATGTGTTTTACACTTTTTTATTGACTGTTATTGTTAGGATACATTTGTGTTGAATTTAACACAATAATTTTAACACACAGCACGAAATGCAGTTGTAGTTATTTTGTTCGTTGTTTTGAACCATTGTCTGTATCTGGTAGTAGTAAAGCAATTCTTTTCAACTTCCAACGTTCATATCACACCAGACCAAATGTCAGAATTTTGCTGAGAGAACTGTTAAGTCTAGTATAGAATTAGTCTATGGTTTTTACAAACCGAAATAGTATGGTTCTGTGGTTTAAGCTTCAATCAGTCAAGCAATAAAAAAAAACAGCAGACAGTTGTCCGAGGCCTTCGGCCACGGACTGTCCCAGCAGGCTGTGTCAGAGACACGGCCATTAAGTTTAACGTAGAATACGCCATCCGATAAGACAGAAAACATATATAACAATAAATGATAAATAACATAAGCAAATGAATTTATTTATTTGATAGTTACTATTGATAATATACATACATAAGCTTATGGTAGGAAAAATAGGATAAATATGTTTTTGACGTAGAATACATCTTACCTTACGGTATGAGGAGTCATGTCAGGTTTTTATTGTTGTAATCTTTATTTCATTGAATTTGAGGAAACGGCTAGATGAATTTTTTTAAAATTTTTTTTGTAGGTAAATGAAGATGTTATCTTTCGTTTGATATACATTTCATATTGGTTGATATATTTCTAGTATTTTAATTTCTCAAATGAAAATTGTTTAAACACATACACTCAAACATATGTGTGGTGTTTGGTTGAGTGTTTTTGGTTGCTCAACATTGCTTAGGAACATGTATCTTGTAAAAAGTGAAACGAACAGCAAGCTAATGTTGCTTGGCAACATGTATCTAGTAAAAAGTGAAACAAACAGTAAGCTAACGTAATAAAGCTTTTTTGCGAAAGCTTCAATAAAGCTGTTGTAACATTAATTTTGAATTGTAAAGCGTAAAGCTTTCACACAACGCTCGAATGCTAATGCGAAGACTCGATAAGGTAAACCTTTTTTAATATTAGGGCGGCCCTCTCAACATTCGCAGAACTTATTTCAATAAAAATATTAATTAAAATACATAAATTAAATTAAGTTTAAAAAAATTGAACAAAATATTTTTTTTTTTAAACGGACTTGAATCAAATGCCGTTGGTAAATATAAAAATTACAGCAGACAGTTGTCCGAGGCCTTCGGCCACGGACTGTCCCTGCAGGCTGTGTCAGAGACACGGCCATTAAGTTTAATGTAGAATACGCCATCCGATTAGATAGAAAACATATATAACAATAAATGATAAATAATATAAGCAAATGAATTTATTTATTTGATAGTAACTAATATACATAAGCTTATGGTAGGAAAAATAGGATAAATATGTTTTTAAATTAAAAGAGTAAGGATAAATGATAAATAACAGACCCAAATCAATTTGATTATTTGAAAGTTATTTATTTTAATTTACTAAACGTCAACTGTCAGCTGCTGTAAAACAGCATCAAGCACCATTGTTATTTTGCTTACTTGGCAGCACCTTCATTTAACATAAAAATGTATGAATTAATTTTTTCATATATTTTTAATAATTATATATCCATGTTAAATTCAAATTCACATTTAACATTTTGTTTCACTTAAATACATAAGTAAATATACGAAATTTCAATATTTCATAAATCACAACAACAGCCGAAGGTTTGTGTCCACACTGAAACAGCAGCATAGTTTGTGTTCACGCTACAAACTCAAACCATAGAGTAAATAGGGGTAGAGAAAGTCTTTCACTCACCAAATTTCTGACATTTGTCCTCGTGTGATGTATACGTTTGATGTTGAAAAGAATTTCTTTACTAATACCAGATAGAGGCAATGGTTCAAAACAACGAACAAAATAACAACAACGGCATTTCGCTTTGTGTGTTAAAATTATTGTGTTAAATACAACACAAATGTATGCTAACAATAACAGTCAATAAAAAGTGTAAGAATTTCACAATTTTTCACCAAAACGACATGAAAAATTAAAGCAAGAAGTTATTGTAATTCCACCTGGTGTATATCACTTTTCGTCAAACATCTCTCTATCACACCGACCGCATCACGAAGAGTGTGAAAGAAAAAGCCAGATGAGACAAATGGCGGCTCTACTTCATATTTACTCTATGACTCAAACACTCAACCAAACACCACACATATGTTTGAGTGTATGTGTTTAAACAATTTTTTTTTTTCATTTGAGAAATTTAAATATTAGGAAGATATCAACCAATATGAAATGTATATCAAACGAAAGATAACATCTTCATTTACCTACAAAAAAATTTTTAAAAAAAGTTATCTCGCCGTTTCCTCATAATCAATGAAATAAAGATTACAACAATAACAATCTGAAATGACTTCCTATACCGTAAGGTAAGACGTATTCTACGCCAAAAAGTTGCGTAAAGTAGTCGTAAAGTAAGAAAAGAGTCAGAAACAGTGATCAAACTTAAAGGTATTTCTTGGATTTTACATTTGTCATCTTCGCTTTTTTTTATGGAACATTGTATAATTGCAAGGTAGTACCAATAAACCACCTGATTTTGTAATTTTGTTAGCAACTGTAACGTAGGGGTTAAGCCCCGTTTACACATGGAAATAAATTGTTATAAGTTGAGAATCCGTATTATCATCGAAAATGATCGAAAGCAGAAGCAAATTTTAGTAGTGTCTACTAAAGCATAGACCGAGTCAGCTTGATTTCTTAACAAACAAAACATTTCAAAATACGTACAGTACTTGTAAACATTTTTTACTACACATCTTCCCTAAAACATAACAACAGCCAAAGCAACCCAAAATTGACGAATGATTACTCGTTTTTGAGGGAATGTTACGAAGTTGTGGATTCACAGCAAATCATCAACTTACAAGTGTATCAAACTAGCATCTGTGTTATAGTGCTCATGTTGTTTATGCATGGTATATCCTCGCGCTACAAGCTATAATAACATGAACACTGTTCTATTGCACTTCCTGCCTTCTGTGTCAGTGTGGCAATGAAACATTGAAGGAACGCGGATAGCAAAACATCGCTCTCTGTGTAGTAATTGATGTGCCTGTGTATGTATTAATTTGTATACTTTTTTTAAATGTTTATATGCTATTTCATAGAACTTTCTTTCCTTTTATAATATCTAAAGTCTATTTTATGGATAAATGAATTGAAAATGTGATATACATATGTACTTATATATTTATTTTTGTATTTAATACCAGATCTACGTGAATTGTTTTGATTAGTTTTTTATTGGTACTATTTTTCTTTTGAAGTATTCCAAGTTTTTTTTATGTTTTAAGTTTAAAGATGTTTGTAGTTAACCACATTAAATAATAAATTAATATTTATATTACTTCTACATTAAAGAAATCTTTTTTTCCATTATGTTTACTACATCAAAATAGCTTAATAACTTTGCAAAGAATATACATATGTTTGTATATAACAGCAGAAATGTTGTATAATGCTTAATTTAAAACAACACAACAGTTGCTATTGCTTTCCACAATATTCTACTACTTGTGCTTTGTTACTGTGATACACATATGTTATCTACAAGCGCTACAAGCTATCATACCATTGATAATATATTGATAGCACTAGCCAACAGTCGTTTTGTTATTTGTTTCTAGCATACTTTTTCTCATTGATTTTGACCTACTAAACACGAAAATGAGTTTTACAAATTTTTCTGTTGATTGGTTTTCGAGATAAAAATTTTTGAACTTTTTTTTTTAAATTTTTGGAGGTACACTTACAATTTTGAGCATATCTTTCGTCTTCTTTGACGTATTTGATCCTACTACTACTCAAATTAAAGCAAATTGAGCCGTCTACAACTCATTCTCAGAAAATTTTCAAATCGGGTGAGTAGTTTTGATGTTGGCGGCTTAAAAAGGTTAAAAAACTGCGTTTTTTTAGTAAAATTGTGGCAGAAAAATTCATATAAAAATTCATATAAAATATAAAACGCGATGCTAACAGCGATTTTGGTTTTTTTACGTATAGCTGGCATTTTTCCAAAGAAAATAAGCACTTACTTAACAAAATCTGACAACAAATGGCGGACTTATAATTTTTTTGGTAAAACACCGAAATTCCGCTATTTCACGATATTTTGATTTTCATTATTTGCACAGCTAACCTACTAGGAGGGATCGAAAAAGCAAGTTCTTTATAATCCTTTTGGAATAGAACGGAACAGTTGCTCCTATACATAAGTTACTTCTGTTCAAAATTTCACCACCCTGGGTTAATGTCTTCTGTTCTGGCAAGGGACGTGAAATTTCAAAAATTTAGTGAAATCAGCAATTTTTTTTTTTTGGAAATTTTTTTCAAATGTCACAGCACTTAGCAGTTTTGATAAAATTTTTAAATTAATATTAATAACACAAATATTTCATAATTGTAAAGAACCTATTTACAATACCGTAGGGACGTTTCGTCGATGTTTTTAAGAAAATGGTATAATGAAAATGCAGAACATAGAAACACAGGTGCATTTTACGATACGAATTTTGGCAAACCCACTTTACATGTACAAAATTGTTTGGAAAAAACGTTTACGTAATTTTTATGATTCTCAGAATTAAAAAAATAAGTAATACACAAATAGTTATTTAATTTTTATGATTGTGGTTGCAGAGTAATATACGCTTCTGAATGTGCGTGGACGCTCTTCGTGTTCCTTTATGACTGCTAGTCCGTTCACAGTCAATTAAAGGGAATTACACTTTTTTATTGATGTGTGTTTTCCCGATGGCTACCTGTATCGGATTTTTTTACAGAAATTCCCCCCACATTTGTGAGGGGTCATTATTTGGAAACTTTTCCACAATTTGAAACGCACACTTGCTGAATCAGGTATATAGCCAGGTATAGTATTTATAGGTGTTCATTTATCGTTTTTTGTCATTCAACAAGTGTCTACGAACGCGAGTAGTACGAGTAAAAAGTGAAACAAATTGAATTTAAGTGCATATAATACCTACCCAACAAGTAAGACAATGAGTAAAAGACTACGTGTGTTCGAGTGTTTGAACAATCCAGACAATTTCTGCAATGTTTGTGGCGAGTTTATAAAGAATAATCACGCACACACGTTTACTCCAGCAGTGCAATTGCACTATTTGAATTATTTTGGTATTTCACCAAATATCACAGAATCATGGACACCTAAGTCGCTATGTGATCTTTGCTATATAATCCTAACCAACTGGGCAGCTGGCGGAAGGTAAGAATTTTTATTTAAACACATTAAGCAAAGCAAATATAGTAATTTATTTTAATTTTAGGCGCCATATGAAATTCGATACACCAATGATGTGGAAAAAGCCGCTATGCCATTCCACAGACTGTTATTTTTGCCTCACCACAAACAGTGGGGTAGGGAGATTTTTAAAATGGAACTACGCTCAAGTGGGATCGTTTGCACTTCCAGTACCACATTCGAATGATGTACCATATCCAGTGTGCCCTGGTGCATCTCTTCAAAAAGCAGAATCGTCAGATCAAGAGTCCGAGTCAAGTGCAAGCGAATTTGGGGCGTGGAGAAAGCGAAAATTACTGTCACAGGCCGAAGTAAACGATTGGGTGCGCGATTTTGGTCTCACTAAGGAGAAATCCGAACTTTTTGCGTCTCGGATGGTACAGTGTGGATTTGCGGATTCAGAAGTGAAAGTAACAGCGTACAGGAAGCGTCACCAGCAGTATGCAAAATTTTATACAAAGAAAGACCAAATATGTTTTTGCAGCGACATTTCCGGCTTGTTCCAAGAGCTTCACCAAATTCACAACCCCAATGAATGGAGGTTGTTTATTGACAGCAACAAAGAGAGCTTGAAGGCAGTTCTCTTACATAATGGGAATGAAAAGCCATCTCTTCCTATTGCTCATGCGGTTCATTCAAAGGAGAACTATGAAACTATGAACATTTTGCTGAAATGCATAGAGTATAGCAAATATAATTGGAAAATATGCGCCGACCTCAAAGTTGTGGCCATTCTGTGTGGACTCCAAGGAGGCTATACGCGACATTGCTGTTTTCTGTTCCTTTGGAATAGCCGCGCTGATGATCAGCATTATATTCAAAAAAAAATGGCCGGAACGAACGAAACCTGTAGTTGGAGAAGCGAATGTTCAGCGCAAACCACTAATAGAGAACCGTGAAAATATAATACTTTCGCCGCTGCACATAAAATTGGGTTTGATAAAAAATTTTGCCAAAAAACTGGACAAAGAAGGTGAAGCTTTTGCCTATTTACGGTCAATTTTCCCTTACCTTTCGCTGGCAAAAATTAAAGAAGGAGTCTTCGCAGGACCCGATATAAAAAAAATGTTGAAAGATGAAACATTCCCGAAGCTGTTATCACCCATCGAAGCCGCAGCATGGAATTCCTTCAGGCTTGTTGTGGAAAACTTTTTAGGAAACAACAAAAGCCATAATTATAAGGACATAGTTGAGGATCTGGTAAAGAACTATGAAGCAATGGGTAGGTTTTTTTTGAAACAAATGTTAATTTAAATAGCGTTTTAATTCTCGTTTTTTTTCATTTTTGGGTAGGAGTGCACATGTCACTTAAAATACACTTTCTGCATTCTCATTTGGATTTTTTCCCAGAGAATTTAGGAGACGTGAGCGACGAACACGGCGAGCGCTTTCATCAGGAATTGAAGGCTATGGAACGACGCTATCAGGGCATCTATGGCACGGCTATGATGGGTGACTTTGGACCCTAATACGTGAGACCAATTGCAGCGAATACAAAAAACAAAGAAGAAGTCAGCTGTTTTTCCACATGGCATAAAATGTACAGTTATATCTTTGTTTCTACTCATTTTTTGTGGGCGTTGATTTGGTTAATTTCGTTAGTTTAGCTAACCTGGCACATCCATTTCTAATTGTGCCATACATTGAGTATGTAGTGCTCTAAATAAATTAAAAAATAATATACTAAGACTAATTTGTTTATTTTTAATTAAGTTCAAATGTATTTATTCGTTTGCGTTGGGTAGGTAAGCTGTGCAAATAATGAAAATCAAAATATCGTGAAATAGCGGAATTTCGGTGTTTTACCAAAAAAATTATAAGTCCGCCATTTGTTGTCAGATTTTGTTAAGTAAGTGCTTATTTTCTTTGGAAAAATGCCAGCTATACGTAAAAAAACCAAAATCGCTGTTAGCATCGCGTTTTATATTTTATATGAATTTTTCTGCCACATTTTTACTAAAAAAACCCAGTTTTTTAACCTTTTTAAGCCGCCAACATCAAAACTACTCACCCGATTTGAAAATTTTCTGAGAATGAGTTGTAGACGGCTCAATTTGCTTTAATTTGAGTAGTAGTAGGATCAAATACGTCAAAGAAGACGAAAGATATGCTCAAAATTGTAAGTGTACCTCCAAAAATTTAAAAAAAAAAGTTCAAAAATGTGTATCTCGAAAACCAATCAACAGAAAAATTATTAAAACTCATTTTCGTGTTTAGTAGGTCAAAATCAATGAGAAAAAGTATGCTAGAAACAAATCACAGAGAAAATTTTGTTATTTGTGACCTAGTGTAGTGTGGCGCTGAAACGATGAAGGAAAGAAAGAGCGCAATGCCACACAAGCATGCTCTCGAATGATTCGATTACACTTCTCTCAACGCAGCATGTGGTTGATCGTTGTATACCGCGTGTTTTGTAGTTTTTTTTGTTGCTTTGATTGAAGTTCTACGTTGTATGTTCAAATCGTTCCTCAGCAGTAACTGCTTAAACATTAGTTGTGAATGTTAGGCAGCACTTGAAATGGGAACGAGTCATTTGAAACTGATTCAACTCAGCTTGTTTCAGATGTTTAGTGTCTACACGGACAAGTGCAAGCTTATTTCAAAAATGTCGTCGAAGGGAAAATTCATCGCCACATTAGCTGTTCTTTACGAATTAGAGACATTAAAACCCAAATAAAAGGGTATGGGAACGAGATAGAGCAATACATTTCATACATTGGTCGTTGGTTTAGCTCCATGTTTCTGTTTAAAATATAATAGCGTTACTTCAATTAATAGTATTCCAGTATTGCCATGTATAGAACATGTGCAAAAAAATCGGTGTTACTATGATTTTTCTACTGAAACTAACTAAAACTTATGAAATTCATATTTTTAATTACGACATTTTTTTAAACAAATGTACACGAAATTAGTTATAATTATAATTTTGTATTTCACCACATACCCATAAATTGGTACTCTCATGTATTACTAGGTAACACTGTTTTTCATTTTGACATTTCACTTGCTGCAAGTGAGAAAAATTTAGTGCCTTCCACAATTTAAAGGCAGTTGAGTTCAAAAAGTGTGAGTACATTGTGTTTTTCGAACTTGCACTTGCATGTGTAAACGGTGGATTAATGCTTCTCACAAAGTGAATGGTTTTTGATTTTTTCTACAAAAACTGATAATTTGAAATAAAGATATCGGAATTTTAATTTCAGAAAAATAAATAACAAATTATTTTAAAAAATCGAATGATATTTAATAATTTTATTCTAATCGAAACATAAAATTATTTACAGATTTCAATTAAGAAATACATAAAATATAAATTCCGGAAGTTTTTAATTTTTTACAGGTTTTTAACATTCGATAAGTCGATAATTAAACTAGTTATTTCATAAGTGATGATTTATCCGACCTTTCGTATTGTATTTAAAAATTAAATTGTTCCGGCGTTTGGTCGCATTTTCAATTAATTTTATTTTTCGATATTTCGATATCCTTTGGATAGCATCGTCAGGAAGATAAGCACAATTAGAAATGAAAACAATTGAAGGGGCCAGAAGCAAAGGGATACAAGTGCATTTTTTTACTCAAACAGAGTTAACAACTTTAAAGGATTTTATTGTGTATTTGTGTGTGTAGCAGAAGATATTTTTTTAGCTTGTTAGATAGAAATATATCTCAAAATTTCTCAAAGTAAAGAAGTAATAATATAGATGGGATATTTACGTTGCAATTTAACCTTCAACTTTTTTCACTCAAAATTTTTCAAAAGTCACTTGCATCCCTTTGCTTCTAACCCCCTCAATTGCTCAATTGTTTCATTTCTTATTAAAATTGTTTTCATTTCTTATTAATAAGGTAATTAAGGTCCCTACAAGAAATGAATGATGGAAACTAAGGTACCGTGCAATAACTCCCAAATGAAATAACTCCCAATGAAATAACTCCCAATGAAAAAAATTCCAATAAGAATGAAATAACGCCCAACTGAAAAAAATGAAATAACTCCCAAAGGCAAAAATGAAATAAGTCCCAATTTCTGGGACTTATTTCAAAATGTAAAAATAAAACCCAATAAAAATGAATTAACTCCCAATGATATAAGGCCCAACAAAAATGAATTAACTCCCAATTTTTTTTGGTTTCCTTTTACAGAACGCTTTTTATTTCATAATTATATGTAAGAATATACATAATCGTAATAATAATTACGATCTAGCCGCCGGAATTCCAACAGGAATGCAATAAATTCCAATTAGTTAAAAAAAATGAAATAAATCCCAACATAATTTTGTTGGGAGTTATACGACTTAGAAGTTATTTCATTATGAAATAACTCCCAATTAGAAATTATGACATAAGTCCTAACACATTGGGATTTATTTCATAATGATATTATTCCCAATTTATATGGAATTTTGTTAATTTTTTGTTGGGACTTATTTCACTTTTTTTTTGGGAATTATTTCATTTGGGAGTTATTTCACGGTACCGGAAACTAATCCATAATATTTTTGCACTGACGCACTTGCAACTATTTTATACATAGAGTAATCTCAGACTATAGAGAATATTTGTCTCATCTGACGTTTCCTTTCACACTCTTCGTGACGCGGTCGGTGTGATAGAGAGATGTTTGACGAAAAGGGACTTACACCAGGTGGAATTACAATAACTTCTTGCTTTAATTTTTCATGCCATTTTGGAGAAAAACTGTGAAATTTAAACGTGTTTTAAACTTTTTTATTGACTGTTATTGTTAGCATACATTTGTGTTGTATTTACCACAATAATTTTAACACACAAAACGAAATGCCATTGTTGTTATTTTGTTCGTTGTTTTCAACCATTGTCTGTATCTGGTAGTAGTAAAGCAATTCTTTTCAACATCAAACGTAAATATCACACCAGGCCAAATGTCATAAATTTGGTGGGAGAACTAGTAGATCTACTATAAGTATTAATCTATGATTTTATACTGAGTTGCATGTGCAAGAGTGACACAACCCTACCAACAAAGTTTCGGTCATTTGACCGTCAGTGTTGATGGAAACTTGAATTTGTTGACGTTTAAAAAGTAAATTTGTGAATCCTCGATAAAAGTGCAAAATATTTAGTTTCCTTACAAGTGCATTATCGTTAAATATCGTGGAATAAAAATAAAAAGTGGAAAAGATTTAATTTCTGTGATCCAAAAAAAAACAAAGATTAAGATTATGAAAAATGAGGCTTTAGTGCAGGATTCTGTCTGTGGCATGAAAAAAATATAAAAAAAGGAACATTGCAAGCTGTAAGTGCCTAAAATTGAAAAATCTGATGAACAAATCGCCGCTGAATAATGTGCGCAAAGAAAATTGGTTACAGATTGCTAGAGAGCATATGACCGTTACATTCAATTAAGAAGTCATGTTAATGATTGGCGTACGTTGGTTTTTAGTGACGAAAATAAATGTAACCCTCTGCAAGTGACGTGATCTAAGTGTAGCAATATAACTGATGTGGTGTCTTGCAGACCTCATTTCTAAATTCACTTCCTATGTTGAAGATCCTGACTGGCGCCATCTTTGCCTTATTTATTTATAAAAGTAAATAATTTCAAGCTAAATCAGGACTAAAATTTGAAACAAACGACGTTTTTTGAAAGGTATTGTTCATATCATTTAGTTTCATAAAACAACAGAAACAGTACTCTTCTCTTTGCGGTGTCTATCATACTACGAGGACAATTCCAGAGGTTTGATTTAGGTGGCCCATATGGCTAAAATTATTACTTTCACGATACTAAAGCTATTTTTAAATCGTCATCACAACAGACAAGGTGAAGTTATGGTCTGGGGTGCAATAATATGTTAGGGTACAATCGTATTAGAATTTCAAAGTGCAAAAATGACTGGAGAAATTTACAAGACTCTATTACAATCAGCTCTCCCTAAAGTAAATGATAAATTTTGGACCGATTTCGTGAATTCTGCAACAAGATAATGCTCCTATTCATAATGCCAGAATTGTTAAAGAATTAATTTCAAACCAAAATGTTCGTCGTCTTAATTGGCCACCATATTCTGCCAACCTAAACATAATTAATAATGTTTGGGGTTGGCTTTCCCGTAAGGTTTATGAAGGAGCAAGACAATTCGTAGATATAAAATCACTAATTCAAGCCATTTAAGACTCCTGGAATGAGATTTCTTTGGATTATTTATCAGCACTTTATGAATCAATAAAAAGCCGTATATTTTAAGATATTTTAAACAGATTTCCAGAACAAATTCCCCCATATTATGTATGTCGTAGTCGAATTGTGACAACTGTCGTAGTCGAACCCGAATTTACATTTTATTGGTATACCCCTCATTATGTACGTCGTACTGACGCCGAATCTTTGCATTTTTGCAAATCTGGCATTGCCTTTGTCGAAATACAACACTGTCGAAAATCTATTACAATTTTGGTATTGCGTATGTCGTTTTTGCCTGCGAAATTCGAGTAAATCCGTCGTAGTGAATTTTACTGGTGACAACGTTCAAAAATACAAGAACAAAAACAATTTGCAAATTTCAGCATTAAACTACGGACAATTTTAAAGTGTAAGTTATTTGTAAGCTAATTATATATTCTTTTTTAAAAAAAATAATGTTTTATACTTCAGGATAACGAAAACAGTCCCGAAGCAATTTGAAGAGATGGTAAATTTTATGATGCAAAATGAGTTCATGGCTAAAGGATATCATAAAAATGTGGAAAGATCTTCTAGAAAATAAAAATGGAGTACACTTATTCTAAAGCTTAATAGCCTTGGCCCTCCTTGTCGCGAATCCGAGGAATGGATACAAGTTTGGGCAGACTTAAAAAATTACAGCAGACAGTTGTCCAAGGCCTTCGGCCACGGACTGTTCCTGCAGGCTGTGTCAGAGACACGGCCATTAAGTTTAACGTAGAATACGCCATCCGATCAGACAGAAAACATAAATAACAATAAATTCATTTGCTTATATTATTTATCATTTACTGTTATATATGTTTTCTGTCTTAGCAGATGGCGTATTCTACGTTAAACTTAATGGCCGTGTCTCTGACACAGCCTGCAGGGACAGTCCGTGGCCGAAGGCCTCGGACAACTGTCTGCTGTAATTTTTATATTTACCAACGGCATTTGATTCAAGTCCGTTTAAAAAAAAAAATATTATGTTCAATTTTTTTAAACTTAATTTAATTTATGTATTTTAATTAATATTTTTATTGAAATAAGTTCTGCGAATGTTGAGAGGGCCGCCCTAATATTAAAAAAGGTTTATACATTCGAGCGTTGTGTGAAAGCTTTACGCTTTACAATTCAAAATTAATGTTACAACAGCTTTATTGAAGCTTTCGCAAAAAAGCTTTATTACGTTAGCTTACTGTTTGTTTCACTTTTTACTAGATACATGTTGCCAAGCAACATTAGCTTGCTGTTCGTTTCACTTTTTACAAGATACATGTTCCTAAGCAATGTTGAGCAACCAAAAACACTCAACCAAACACCACACATATGTTTGAGTGTATGTGTTTAAACAATTTTCATTTGAGAAATTAAAATACTAGAAATATATCAACCAATATGAAATGTATATCAAACGAAAGATAACATCTTCATTTACCTACAAAAAAAATTGTAAAAAAATTCATCTAGCCGTTTCCTCAAATTCAATGAAATAAAGATTACAACAATAAAAACCTGACATGACTCCTCATACCGTAAGGTAAGACGTATTCTACGTCAAAACTAGCGTAAAAAAAGTTAGTTTTTAATAAAGTTGAAAGCCGTAGAACACGTGGTGGCGTCTTTAGAGGAAAAGTGTTGAGTCAGTGGCGAGCCTGCTCCAACTCAACTCGTAGATTAGACTGGAAGGAACCACATTTGGTTTATAAAGTACTCCAGAGAATCGTTATGAGGAAACAGTAGAAGACAATATAAATTCTGATGTTTCCAATGACAATATGCCATCAACATCAACTTCAGGCTGTCCAAAAAGAGGAAGAATTTCCAAAACTAATAAAAAGGATTCTCTTCTTGAAAAGCAGGTTGAGGTACAAGCGAGTTTATATAAGGATGATAAAAAAAGATTGTCGGAGCTTGAGATACAGCTGGAAGACATACAAGCTTAAAGAAGAAAAGTTAAAAATTAAAAACGAAAAATTAGAATTATTCACAGAAGAAATGAGACGTAATGAAGTGGCCGGAGTGGAAATGATAAAATTAAGAAATCTGGAAATTGAAATTAAAAAGAGAAAAATTGAAATTGAAGAAACAAGAAATTTATTTGTTAACTAAAATATGAAAACGAACGCGTTTAAGTTGAATTTTTTTATTTAATAACTAGAATACCTTTTTTATGAAATAGATAAATATAAACCTATTATAAATTCAATGCGTTCATTATGTTATTTCTTATGTTGGAAGCTTGTGATATCAGCATCACTTTCATCGTTGTCGTTGTTTTCATCGGGTTCTTCTAAAGGGAAATCGTAGTGATTATTGTCAAGCTTGTAAAATATACATATGTTATCCAAAGCTGCACATACTGCTGTTATTTTTCCTGCCATTTGTGGAGAGTAGTGAAGTTGACGTGCCCCCACCTGCATCTCCGAAAAGTGCAATTGCTAGATTTTTACTTGTTCAGCTTTACACGTCTTTTAGTCCACCTAAAGGCCAAGTATTTCTTTCTCCGTTAAGAAAATGTTGGCTGAGATACGGTTTGAGGTCACTCATCATGCAAAGAGCCTGGATGATTTGGTGAGAGATAACGTATGCGCAACTCATGATCGCAAACTTGTTGAACATAACTTAAAACTCAGCAATTTCATTTTCATTTTTACTTACAACCATTACATTAAGACTATAAAAACCTTTACGGTTATAGTATTTCCCGCATTCCTGTAGAGGTGGAGCCAAAATTTTTATGTGCGTTCCATCGACACATCCAATGACACCAAGAAATCCTGTCTTTTTCCTTTATTTCAGATTTCTCGGCATCCGTCATCTTAAATGAAACCCATTTGGGACAAAGGACATTAAACATAGCATATATACAGTCGTGGAATTCGCTACTCACTGTGGGTTGAGCCAGGCCTATATTAAAATCATTCCCGGAACCTCTTTGATAGCTTCCTTCAGCCAAAAGTCGTAACGTAGCTACCAAATGCAATGTTTTTGTTGCTCGTGTTGATCTAGCTGCGTCTTCAAGTATAGGTAAATTTGTTTGAAGCACACATCGAAATGCGGATTTGTTTAATCTAAAGTTGCCTATAAAGCTAAAGAGAAGGTAATATTTATATTTATGTATGTTCAATGAAAGACACACAATATACTATACTTACATGGGACTCGGAAGGGCAAATATGTTAGACCGGTTTCTTAACTGCCTTCGGAAACTTGTTAAATCTTTGCATTTATACTCGTCTTCTTCATCAGAAGACGCAAAATGTGAAACACTTAACATTTTTGTTTATTTATATTGAATTTTAGAAGAAACAAAATATTACTTTAAAATTGTTCAAACTTAGTTGTATTTGCCGAATGGTTTGTGTTTGCAACAGGGCGGTTCTAAAACATTTTCAATCTATTACAAAAAGTCTCGTGTCGAAAGTGTTACATAATACCAAAAAAACTTAAATTCGGGTTCTACTACAGGGGCGTTTTTTTCGTAACCTATATAAGTTAACATTAGCTGTTACGGAAAAAACGCATAGACGTTGAGTATATTCACCTTGGCTTCATCCTATACTTTTTAATTTTTATTTGTCAATTTGTTTATTTAAAAGTCAAAACCAAAACAAAATACTAAAGAAGACAATGTAATATATGAGGTGGTTATTCTGCATTGACATTGCAGCAACATTTTTTTATTTGGAAATTTCGACTAACTTCTGAATACAGTATTGAAAAGCAGATGTTTGGCTATACGAAATATTCAAATATGAGATTTCGATGGCAATTGTTCAGGCCTTTAATGCCATATTGGTGTAAAACACTATTTAGACATAAAACAAACATCATAAACGCGCAGCTGCTCGGAAGTTGTCAGATGTAAATCCAAAACCAACATATACGACTCAGGAGCACGGACAAATAATAAAACAAAAAAGGCGTCCCCGAGCAAGCCGCGTGCTCTTTTACGTCTCAAACGAGAGCTCAGGAGCAGCTAGCGTACCGCAAGCGAGACGTAAAACGCTATTCTATTGAGAGGTTAGAGAACATGTAGTGGAGTAATGAATGTTTGCTATTTATTCACAAAGTACATAAAATATACCACAAACTACATACGTCATTTATATGTACATAAATGTACATACAATTTACCACAAAGTACATATCAAGTAACATAAAGTGCATGAAATTTACAAAAACTACACAAATTGTACCAAAAGTACGTAACAAGTACCAAAAAATTGCATCTATTGTACCATAAATGCACAAAAAATTACTTTAAGTGTAGTGATTTGTGCTTAAACTACACCAAAAAACTACATAAAGGTCCTCAAATGTGTACCAAAAAGTACAAAAAGTGTATCAAAAAATTACATTGCAAGTAGACAGAGCCGAAGGTGTTCTTGTGAATGTTGTCGTGTTATGGTAAGGTATAGGTTTCCTTCTTCACTTTACTTCCATTTAGTTTTGCTTTAGTTGTTTGGTCTCCAGTTTGCCTTGGAATCCTTATTCTTGAAGAAGAAAATCCCAATATTATTTTATACAACTTTTTAAATATTTTGATAAAAAAAAATAACTACCCCTTATATTTACATCATAATTTTCGACAAGTCGTAGAAATACAACATTCAACAAAGTCGAACTTGGTAACACTTTTATCGGGGTTATTCTCAACTTATAAAATTATACATGTTAACCTGCAGATTTTCATTTTGTATGAGTTAACGTGTATAAGTTACGAAAAAACGCCCCTTACGACAGGTCTCACTTTCGACGTGAGTGTTTTTGTAATAGATTTTGGGTGCACATTTTTACAATTTATGTGTCACCCTGCCACCAAAACAGATCAACTGATAAAAAAAAAAAGTTAAAAAGTTTTTGTAATCACGGTCGTGTTTTCTTTAGTAAATTTTAAAACAAATAATAAAATAATGCTGAGTGTGACTTTTTTTTTCTTCTTTAAATGCAGAACATGACTACAAGGGCAGATAACTCATAAATTATCGGATACAATTATGGTTGCGGTCTAACATATTTACCCTACCAAGTTCCATGTAAGTTTATTGTGCATTCATCTAGGAATTAAAATGTAAGAGACTAATTCCGTGTGAAACGGAACAGTTTTTTTTCTTGTTTCCTCCGATTTGAATGAAATTTTGGGCATTGGTAATTTTTACCGAGTAAATTACAGCTGTACTTACAGTTTTTCAAAAATCTCAAAAATGTAGTCAATAGGCTGAATCGAAACTCATGTTTTGTTTTTATAGTGTTATATTTAAAGAGTTGTAACTTTTTTTTTATGTGAGATATAAAAATAATGTTTTCCTTTTTTAACAGGAAATTGCTTGAAGTTTTAAAGAAAATTATTAAAAAATAAACAAATTTTATTCTTTGCTTTGAAATTTTTATAAATAATTTTTTTTTGTATAACTTCCTCCCTAATTTTTTTTAAAAAAAATTTTAAAAATAGCTAATAGTGTCAGTAACACATCCTATCAGTTTCAAAGTGGTCCCTTTTGTACATTTTCTCAAACAATTAAAAACGTGAAAACAGTCGAACTAATAAAATATTTTGTATATAAAACTTGGGACAAGTAATTACATTTATATTTCGTTACCTGGTAACTTTAAGAATAACAGTTAATTATAAACATATATACGGGGGTTTCTATATTCGTTATTGACAGGGATACCACCAACCTCTGACACGACACCATAAATTAAATTACTTCGCCCCCTAAATCTTCCCAACTAACAATGTTAGTTCAGCTGAAACGATATAATGGGTTAATATTATGAAGTTTCAAATAAATAATCCACTGTGCTAATTCTATCATAGAGAATCCAAAAAAAAAAATTGTGTTTACTAAAGTAGGCGGGGTATCTACTATTGCATCATTTCATCGTTTATATTTAAATGCAAACAGTTCTATCAAATCAAAAATACTAATCAGACGTAAATATGCCGTTTAAAAAGTATTGTTGCAACCCCTTGAAAAAACCTAATCATAAAAGTGTAAAAAAAACCTTCGAAAGATATCTGCTAAACTTATAGACACGTTTCGCGATTTGTCGCGAGATAAATTTATTTGTAAAAGTTGTAGAGTAACATTAGTGCCAAAAAATAGAACCACTCGTTAAAGAAAAAGACGCATATGATGACGAAGGAAGACGACGAACAAGATGATGTAGAAATGATCGAAGTTGAGTTTCAGAACATACACAAAGAAAGTGCATTGTTTCACCTAAACAGATGTTTGGAAATTTTAAATGAAAGTCCAATCGATTTTTGTAAAACATTTGGTATGAGTGAAAAAAAAACAAATTAAAAAATGTTTTCGGTGGTTAAAAAAAAAACTTTTTGAAGTAGATGACACAAACTGTGATGAGGAGGAATTATTAAATCATTTACAGGAAAAGTTCGAGGCTGCTACCAATGATAAGAATATGCAGTTACAAATTTTAACAATTTTAACAACAAGTTGGTCAGTTCGGAAAATCAAAAACACTTTCGGAGCAACACTTCGTGCCGCGAATAAAGCTAAACGACTCATATCTAATAATGGATTTTTGGTATCTCCCACGCCTAGATTGGGTGAGCATGTTAGTGAGGAAATTAAAAAGTCAGTAGATGACTTTTACAAGACCGACAAAAACAGCCGTGTAATGCCGGGGAAAAATGACTATGTTACGGTTAGAAAAGACTGCGGTGAAAAAATTAAAGAACAAAAACGATTAATTTTGTGCAACCTTCAAGAACTCCATAACTCGTTCAAGGACAGCTTTCCTCATATGAAAATAGGATTTTCAAAATTTGCTGAACTGAGGCCAAGCGAGTGTATTTTAAGCGGAGGAAGTGGTACTCACACTGTGTGTGTCTGTACCTTGCATCAAAATGTAAAATTAATGTTTTTTGGAGGTAAAATCAGCTCTCTAGCGACGGATGAAAACCTAGATTTTTGTACATATCATCACTGGATTTCACAATCAATATGCAATCCCGCTCAGCCAAAATGTTATTTTGGCGATTGCGAATTCTGTCCTGGTGATGACCAACTTAAACTTAATTTGCGGAACGCTTATTTGAAAAGTAATACTGAGCATATTACATATAAGCAATGGGTACAAGTGGACCGTTGCGATCTGATTACGGTCGTTAAGCCTGTGGATGAATTTGTTGATTCAATTGCACATCACCTTAAAAAGCTTATAACGCATAGTTTCATAGCGACAGAACAAAATAAGTTCCTAGAGAATTTAAAATCAAATCTCATACAGGGAGAATATGCCGTCATATGTGATTTCGCGGAGAATTATTCATTTGTGATTCAAGACTATACTCAAAATTATCACTGGACAAACTCCTAAGCAACAATTCATCCATTTGTAATTTACTACAAAAATAAAGACGGAAAACTGCAGCACTTTAATTTTGTTGTAATTTCTGATGTTCTGGTACACAACACAATAGCTGTACACTTATTCCAAAGGAAGTTGATGCAATTTTTGCGAGCAAATAGTGAAGATGCAATAAAAAAAATGTCATATTTTTTAATTTTGATTTTGGATGTGATGCAGAGTGGCACTTTTTTGCCACCTCCCATGGAAAAGGGCCATGTGATGGAGTAGGAGGTGCTCTTAAGAGAGCTGCAGCCCACGCAAGTCTACAGAGGCCACTAGATAATCAAATTGTCAATGCTCGCGATTTGTATTTATTTGCTAAAGGATTGGACAACATTAATGTTGAATTTTGCACGCAAGCAGAATATTCAAACGAGGAACAATTTGTAAGTCCCAGATTTGAAAAATCATTTAGACTTGCTGGGACACAGAAACTTCACTCTATAATTCCAGCTTCAAGAACTGAGATTTATGGAAAAATTTATTCAAATGATGAAGAGAAATATACACCATCAAAAGTAATGCGGTCCTGATAACATTAGGTTATACTACATAGTATGTTGTATATTATATCTTATTTTTAAAAACTATACATATATAATTTTTTTATTTTTGAATAAATGAAATCGAATATGTTCTTTGTTATGGGAATCTCTTTGGCATGTTTTGAACTTTGTATTAAACAAAATATTAGCTAATGCAATACACTAGCCAACAGTCGTTTTGTTATTTGGTTCTAGCATAGTTTTTCTCATTGATTTTGACCTACTGAACACGAAAATGAGTTTTAAAAATTTTTCTGTTGATTGGTTTTCGAGATACAAATTTTTGAACTTTTTTTTTAAATTTTTGGAGGTACACTTACAATTTTGAGCATATCTTTCGTCTTCTTTGACGTATTTGATCCTACTACTACTCAAATTAAAGCAAATTGAGCCGTCTACAACTCATTCTCAGAAAATTTTCAAATCGGGTGAGTAGTTTTGATGTTGGCGGCTTAAAAAGGTTAAAAAACTGGGTTTTTTTAGTAAAAATGTGGCAGAAAAATTCATATAAAAATTCATATAAAATATAAAACGCGATGCTAACAGCGATTTTGGTTTTTTTACCTATAGCTGGCATTTTTCCAAAGAAAATAAGCACTTACTTAACAAAATCTGACAACAAATGGCGGACTTATAATTTTTTGGTAAAACACCGAAATTCCGCTATTTCACGATATTTTGATTTTCATTATTTGCACAGATTACCTACCTAACGCAAACGAATAAATACATTTTAACTTAATTTAAAATAAACAAATTAGTCTTAGTATATTATTTTTTAATTTATTTAGAGCACTACATACTCAATGTATGGCACAATTAGAAATGGATTTGCCAGGTTAGCTAAACTAACGAAATTAACCAAATCAACGCCCATAAAAAATGAGTAGAAACAAAGATATAACTGCACATTTTATACCATGTGGAAAAACAGCTGACTTCTTCTTTGTTTTTTGTATTCGCTGCACTTTCACTTCTTTACTTTCACTTCTGAATCCGCAAATCCACACTGTACCATCCGAGACGCAAAAAGTTCGGATTTCTCCTTAGTGAGACCAAAATCGCGCACCCAATCGTTTAGTTCGGCCTGTGACAGTAATTTTCGCTTTCTGCACGCCCCAAATTCGCTTGCACTTGACTCGGACTCTTGATCTGACGATTCTGCTTTTTGAAGAGATGCACCAGGGCACACTGGATATGGTACATCATTCGAATGTGGTACTGGAAGTGCAAACGATCCCACTTGAGCGTAGTTCCATTTTAAAAATCTCCCTACCCCACTGTTTGTGGTGAGGCAAAAATAACAGTCTGTGGAATGGCATAGCGGCTTTTTCCACATCATTGGTGTATCGAATTTCATATGGCGCCTAAAATTAAAATAAATTACTATATTTGCTTTGCTTAATGTGTTTAAATAAAAATTCTTACCTTCCGCCAGCTGCCCAGTTGGTTAGGATTATATAGCAAAGATCACATAGCGACTTAGGTGTCCATGATTCTGTGATATTTGGTGAAATACCAAAATAATTCAAATAGTGCAATTGCACTGCTGGAGTAAACGTGTGTGCGTGATTATTCTTTATAAACTCGCCACAAACATTGCAGAAATTGTCTGGATTGTTCAAACACTCGAACACACGTAGTCTTTTACTCATTGTCTTACTTGTTGGGTAGGTATTATATGCACTTAAATTCAATTTGTTTCACTTTTTACTCGTACTACTCGCGTTCGTAGACACTTGTTGAATGACAAAAAACGATAAATGAACACCTATAAATAACACCAAATAATGACCACTCACAAATGTGGGGGGAATTTCTGTAAAAAAAACCGATACATGTAGCCATCGGGAAAACACACATCAATAAAAAAGTGTAATTCCCTTTAATTGACTGTGAACGGAGTAGCAGTCATAAAGGAACACGAAGAGCGTCCACGCACATTCAGAAGCGTATATTACTCTGCAACCACAATCATAAAAATTAAATAATTATTTGTGTATTACTTATTTTTTTTAATTCTGAGAATCATAAAAATTACGTAAACGTTTTTTCCAAACAATTTTGTACATGTAAAGTGGGTTTGCCAAAATTCGTATCGTAAAATGCACCTGTGTTTCTATGTTCTGCATTTTCATTATACCATTTTCTTAAAAACATCGACGAAACGTCCCTACGGTATTGTAAATAGGTTCTTTACAATTATGAAATATTTGTGTTATTAATATTAATTTAAAAATTTTATCAAAACTGCTAAGTGCTGTGACATTTGAAAAAAATTTCCAAAAAAAAAAATTGCTGATTTCACTAAATTTTTGAAATTTCACGTCCCTTGCCAGAACAGAAGACATTAACCCAGGGTGGTGAAATTTTGAACAGAAGTAACTTATGTATAGGAGCAACTGTTCCGTTCTATTCCAAAAGGATTATAAAAAACTTGCTTTTTCGATCCCTCCTAGTAGGTTAGCTGTGCAAATAATGAAAATCAAAATATCGTGAAATAGCGGAATTTCGGTGTTTTACCAAAAAAATTATAAGTCCGCCATTTGTTGTCAGATTTTGTTAAGTAAGTGCTTATTCTCTTTGGAAAAATGCCAGCTATAGGTAAAAAAACCAAAATCGCTGTTAGCATCGCGTTTTATATTTTATATGAATTTTTCTGCCACATTTTTACTAAAAAAACCCAGTTTTTTAACCTTTTTAAGCCGCCAACATCAAAACTACTCACCCGATTTGAAAATTTTCTGAGAATGAGTTGTAGACGGCTCAATTTGCTTTAATTTGAGTAGTAGTAGGATCAAATACGTCAAAGAAGACGAAAGATATGCTCAAAATTGTAAGTGTACCTCCAAAAATTTAAAAAAAAAGTTCAAAAATTTGTATCTCGAAAACCAACCAACAGAAAAATTTTTAAAACTCATTTTCGTGTTTAGTAGGTCAAAATCAATGAGAAAAAGTATGCTAGAAACAAATAACAGAGAAAATTTTGTAATTTGTGACCTAGTGATATGAATGCTATTATGTGTTACAAGTTTTATATACAAAATATTTTTTTAGTTCGACAGTTTTCACGTTTTTAATTGTTTGAGAAAATGTACAAAAGGGGCCACTTTGAAACTGATAGGATGTGTTACTGCCACTATTAGCTATTTTTAAAATTTTTTTTAAAAAAAATTAGGGAGGAAGTTTTTTTGGAATTTACAAAAAAAAATTATTTATAAAAATTTCAAAGAAAAGAATAAAATTTGTTTATTTTTTAATAATTTTCTTTAAAACTTCAAGCAATTTCCTGTTAAAAAAGGAAAACATTATTTTTATATCTCACATAACAAAAAAGTTACAACTCTTTAAATATAACACTATAAAAACAAAACATGTTTTTCGATTCAGCCTATTGACTACATTTTTGAGATTTTTGAAGAACTGCAAGTACAGCTGTAATTTACTCGGTACAAATTACCAATGCCCAAAATTTCATTCAAATCGGAGAAAACAAGAAAAAAAAACTGTTCCGTTTCACATGGAATTAGTCAAGAGCTTCTTCAGATTTATGACCAACTTTATATTGAACAAGGGCGCTTTCAGGTACGTGCTAAGAACAATATCGCGTAAACTTGAGGTCAATACGAATGAACCATGCGAATCCTTGCTGAAGAAAGTTGGGCAATGATTTCAATGTAGGTCTTGCACAACCTAGTCCTAGAAGGAGGGCCAACAGTATTGAGCTTTCGTTTCAGATCGTTCCATTTTTCTTTAATCTGTGCTATCCGTGTTTTTATGGTAGCCCTTTGCCAATGGCTCGTTTGCATCATAAAGTTGACAAGAGTTTAAAATGTTTGGGTGTGGTTTTTTTCATCCTTAAATATGCATTAAAATATTTTTTTATTATGTATCTGATATAAAGCTAATAATTGAACTTACATTTTGATATTATCCATTTGCGATATTTTCCGATTTAAAAGACGACTAACATTCGACGTGACTACGACATACATAATAAGGGTGATTATCTCCAGAAAATCTGATGGCATCTGGCCACCAAGATCATGCCATGTCGTCCTTTGGGGTTTGTGAAATTTCGGGCTTATGCGAATAAACCACAAACAATTCCTGAGTTCAAATCCGAGATACAACGCGTCATCGATGAGATACAGCCACCCACATCTCTGTGAAAAGTCATGGAAAATGTCATGAAGAGAGTAATGGCCTGTCATCAGAGCCGTGGAGACCATTTGATGGATATTTTACTCGATAAATAATCGAAACATGTCTTCTTTACAATCCAATAAAAAATCACCTCCATCTCAAAAATACATGTTTTATTTTAAAATGAAAAAGTGCATTCTTACTGAGACGCCGTTTAGTTCTGCTACCTTTAGACTCACATTTGACGAATCATAGTCGTAAAAATTGATTTCTGGTACTTTAGTGTGGATGCGTGAAGTTTTACGAGTGAATTCCATTCGATATCGAAGAGTATCTTTGTTTCTCGCTTCTTGTGCTTCCTTTGGCATTTGTCCAATGGGTAAGATGCAGTTATCTATTACTAATTTACCATGAAAAAGTACGTTTTCGACACTTACTGGCATATAATACCAAGAGTATTATTTTTTATACATTTATCTAGTATCTGCTGCGTAATTTTCAAAAGCTTCAGAATTTATGTCATATCCTGATCCCAAACATTCTAATATAACGTGAAAGCGTTGAATAAGGTTTATGTTTCTGCCAGTAATATTTCTGTGTTGCTATCATTGGTCTGCTCTGCGTGTTATTTTGGCATATCTACAAGTAGACCCAGTTGCTTTTCAAATTGTCCTTGAATCATAGCTTTCTTTTGCGCAACTTTCTGTTTATTTTCTAAGGATCTAACTTGTCAAGTTTTAATTTCAAGCCTATATGCTATATGTAGCAAACATTCCATAAACTTTATCCAAGAATGTAGAGGTGATAGGCCGAACTCAAGCATTTTCTCGTTTACTTTCTTCTCTGAAATGCTGGAAGCATTATTCATTTCGCTTGGGCTAGCCCCTCATATACAGCATGTTTGCGTAGAGCTATAATTGGACAAAGCATTACATACTTTGCCGTCAACCATGCACAATTTAATTGAAATATTGACAAGACCCAGTGTTTATGATTGTATTAGTCAAATGTTGAATTTGCTCTGTTATGCATTCCACCTCTTTTGTAATTAGTTTAGGTGTCTCTTTTGCAAATATGAGCTTAACAGGACGACAATATCGCGTAGAAGAAGGTGCAGGATTCTGGAAAAGAACGACTTTTCTTCCATTAGCAATGTAAACTAAATAAGTTTTCATCGCTTATAAGTCCTTCCGTTTTCATTTGCTTATGTTGATTTTGGGTAGCTTCATCACATCCCCATTTAAATAAAATTTCCATTTCCCGACAACCTGAGTAAGACGACAATACTTCCGTTTGCGCTACACAAACAATGTCTTCTAATAGTGTGATCAATTAGTGATTGTAAATGTATTTCCGCACAAGATTCCGTATCATTTATGTCTGCCGGGTAACATAATTGTTTTGCTGCGCGCACAAGGATATACATAGTTTTGCGATAATGGGCTTAGAATGCTGTCTAAGCAAATTATATTGATGCACAGATAAATCAGGGTGTATTATCATTGCGACCGCTTGATCAGTAGAAAAGATTCTAGATACATCAGCTGATTTTCGAGACCTTTTAGCACATGTACCTCTTTCTGGAGATAATTTCACATAATTTCATCGCTTTCTTTTGTTTTGTTTGTTTTACACATAGAGTAATCTCAGACTAGAGAGAATATTTGGCTCATCTGACGTTTCCTTTCACATTCTTCGTGATGCGGTCGGTGTGATAGAGAGATGTTTGACGAAAAGTGATATACACCAGGTGGAATTACAATAACTTCTTGCTTTAATTTTTCATGCCATTTTGGTGAAAAACTGTGAAATTTAAATGTGTTTCAAACTTTTTTTATTGACTGTTATTGTTAGCATACATTTGTGTTGTATTTAACACAATAATTTGAACACACAAAACGAAATGCCGTTGTTGTTATTTTGTTCGTTGTTTTGAACCATTGCCTCTATCTGGTATTAGTAAAGCAATTCTTTTCAACATCAAACGGAAATATCACACCAGGCCAAATGCCATAAATTTGGTGGGAGAACTAGTAGATCTACTTTAAGTATTAATCTATGGTTTTACAGGTCTCCCAGCAGTATCATAAACAAATGACGGTGTATTTATTTTCGATGCTAGCCATTCACTGTGGTTCGAATAAAATCTTGACTTTACTCGATAGGCCTTAGCCCACCTGCTAGCATAATTTTCGCACAAATGCTGGAAAAATTATTTTAATTTGTCATAATCTATTGCGCATCTAGAAGCGCTACAAAGATTGCCTGATACTTCACCAACAAGCCTAGTGCATCGGCCTGTATTGGGTGTTATAACCCACAAATCGAACAAATGACGGTGAGTAATCGTAGTTGCCATTTTCCAAAAGCTTCAAGAATTTCCGGGGAAGCAAACGGCTGCAAAATTCTTTTAGTTATAGCTATTGTGAACACTTTCCAGATTATTTTGACGAAACTTCCGGCCCCGTACTCTCCCGCGTTTAGAAGATACAGACTAGTATTATGGATTTTTTCATATTAAATTATTAAAACCTGATTAACATTTATGAGAAATATATATCATTCATTCCATGAGAAAACGCCACAAATCTGACCGAAGGTCTTCCGATTCCACGGAGAGACTCTATGGAGCCAAATATACATTTGCGTTTTTAGAGTTTTAAAATTGTTAAAGATCGAGATTTTATTAGCGTTTTTCATTTTTCAAAAAGTTAAAAAAATGGGAAAAGTAGTGAACTTTGAAGAGCCACATTTCCATAAGTGGACCGAATTTTTCAAAGATTTAAAAAGTTTCTGAAAGCTGTTTTAAAGTTACCACTATAAAAAAAAAAAAATTGTATGCAAATGCAGTTTTAAAGTGCATTTTGCAGTGCGTTTTCCCCCTTCGATTTTCAAAAAAAAACATTTTTGTAAAATTTAGAATAGTATTTATTAAATAAATGTTCTCTCTTTTTCTGGGACAAAGAATTTTTCTATTTTAAAATGATTTTTCATCTCGCTCCAACTAATAGTTTGATTCGATCTTTGCAACTTTTGCTTGTCACAGAATTGTACACACATATGTACAAATGTGTACATACGTGTGTATACACGCTGAACACAAGACATGATGAAATAGGGAAGAAGTATTTCATCATCCAATTCTAGTAGCATGTAGTTTCCTAGGAATAAGTATTTGGCATCAAAAAGTAAGCCTACTTACAAAAAAATCAAAAGAAAAACAATTTTTTTTCTGTACATTAGAATTTTTTGCAAAGTGCATCCAAAAATAGCATTTATATTACAAGTAATTGCATTCGCATTATTCTCAATCAGCATTATTTTAGAAAAACACACTTTAAATGACAACAATACCTTACAGTAACTTTTTAAATAATAGTAATGCGACAAAAACTGTTTAAAATATAGCAATTCAAAGTTACATACCAAATAAATTTCTTTCATATTTTGTACAAACATTTTCAAAATCCTAAAAAAATTAAATTTTATTTTGCATTTCTGAAATCAAGCCCTCATTTTTAGAGTACGGATTCTACAAATAGACAACCGTATCATTCAGAAACTTTTTAAATTTTTGAAATAGTCCATCTACTTAAAAAGATATAGCTCTCCAAACTTCACAACTTTTTTAATTTTTTTAGGTTTTTCAAAAATGAAAAACGCGAATAAAATCGCGAGTTTTTTAAATTTCAAATATCTGATAATGGGATTCTCTTAATGGCTCCATAGAGTCTCTCTGTTGTCAATGTAAACAAAATCGGAGGATGTGAATTCAGAAAATCACTTATTTTCAACTTTCTTTCCTGGAACGAATGATATACATATGTATATAACATACGATTTTTCGTTGATTTATATTTAAGTATGTAATTATGAATAGTTTTTCTTTTAAATAAAAAAACCGCACCACGAAATATTTTGTAATATCTGCACAATCAGAATTTAAACTTTAATGAATTTTTCCCAACTCATACTCAGGTGTTTTCAACTATTTATATTTGACATGTTATAATCTGAATACACAATTTTTTCATTCTGGAATGTGTATTTTCATTGTGGCCGTCGGTGGTGCAATGGGTAGTGTGCGCGGCTCTTGTACATGAGAACGTGGGTTCGATCCCTACTCAGACCACCTTATATTTCTTTCGACGACGGTCACCTCGCATAGTGACGGCGATACTATCGAGTACTTGGCCATGTAAAAGTTTCTCAAAATACCGTTCGGAACCGGTCTAAAACTGTAGGTCCCAATCAATGAGTGTAAAACTAGAAAGCGCACATCTCACTGATTGTGAGAAGCTCTCCTCAATCCCTTCATGGGATGTTATGGGACACCATTTTTTTTTTATTTTTATAATGATTAGGTAGCCTACTACCATACTCCATATTTGAAAAAACGAAATAGAACAAAAAAAAAGTTTGGATTTAGTGTTGCCATCATATCAAAATCGTACACTGTGCATCGTCGAGGAGAAGGCGATGCAACCACAACGAGGGACTGTTCGGTGCGGGTTTTGCCATGGCGGCATAATATACCAATTTTTCTTCAAAAATGAGCAAGGAGCCGCCGTTACTGTCAATGACGAGCATTACCATGCTATGCTCAGCGATGTTTTGTTCCCAAAAGTTGAAGAGAATGCCAGGGAGGATGGATGCCACACAGTCAACGTTACAACCTATTTGTTGGCCATTGGCCGCCTCGCAGCTGCGATTTGAACCCGTTAGACTCTTACCTCTGAGACACCGTGAAACATATGAGTTACCAAATCGATTCCGAGTCCATTAAGACCTGAAAACCCGAAGTCGACGCTGTCGTTCACGAGATAGAGCTCCAAACAATCAAAAATGTACTGAATAATTGGGTACATCGAATGAAGTACTATACAATAAGTTATTCATAAATTTCACCAATAAAATCATAATGGTGAAAAATGCCTATTAGAATTTTTTTAAAGCGAAATAAAATTACATAGATTGTTTCATAGAGTTTTGATGCAGCTACTATTTCGAACATAGTTGTAAATATGTATGACATACTTATGTGAAGTATCCTTAAAACACACAAACACAGAGCATAATCTTCGTGCAAATAAATAGTACGTATGTACAGTGAGGATCAAAACTGAGCACATGGTTGCACTTTGCAGCGCATAAGAAATTAATATAAAAAACATTACAAAAAAAAGTATATTTCCTTTATTACAAACTGGCGACCTACAAAACACTTAAAAATCGTGTAGATATGGCTGCCTTGAGTTGTCAGGTCAAAGTCCTCATCTCTAACCGGTGTAGAATTTATGGTCCTTCATAGAGAGTCTGTTGGTGCAATATCAACCAGCTCCACCAAACCTGGACGAGCTGTGGCAACGTATTCTAGCAGAATTGCCGAATATTTCTGTCCGAGTTTTGTATAACCAGGGGGATTCTATGGCACAGCTGATCGAAAAGGTACTAGGCCGATAAAAATTCAGCCGCAAATAAAACTCTATGAAATTACCTACTACCTCCTCATCATGAAGAGGCATCGAAGAGAGTAATGGAAACTCTTAAGTATTACTCTATGGTATAACTTGGTTGAAAGTGTGGCAAAACGTATGGAAAATGTTTAGACATAATGAAGTTGTTTTCATTATAACACTTTCCTCCCTGTATCAATCGATTTTCGTTACCAGGTCTATATAATTTTGTTAACAAGTGATGATGAAAATAAATTTTTACTAATTTCCTTTCTGACTATTCTTATGCGTTTTCGAACGTGTACTCATTTCTGCTCGCCACTGTACCTAATACATTTGAGTATGTCTACCCTCAACCCACCCCGCAACACAATCGAACAACAAGAAGCAGCATTAAGCATTCCCTTTCCTTGGAATGCCACGTGCTGTTTTCACTGGAAAGCCTTTGATACTCGTTGTCTATATTTAGTTTGTATCGTCCTATTTGATAGTTGGATAAGTTCGGCATAAAATGAAGGGCTAAATCGAACCACATGAATATGACGACGAGTAGATGCACATTCATATGTACATACATGGAAGCGAATGACTTTATCACTTCCAGTGGTTGTTGCATGCGATGTTGTTGCCATTGAACGGTTTTATTACAACATTTGCCGTAATCGGTTGTATCGCGATAAAAGTCTGATGCTTATCAATGCGATGATACGACGACAATCCTGTCATGATAACAATAACTCAATGATGAATTTAAACCAAATTCAAAATAGAAAAATGATTACATATCATGCGTTTTAAGGAGGGGCGCCCGGGGAGGATACACGTACATAACTTTATGTCATAGAGTTGTTTCTTCATAACTTCTATTTATACAAGTGTATTTTTGTCTTGGGTTAATTCGAATATTTTGTTTGATGCGTTCTTGTACATCCAACGACATGTAAATATAACTTACACAGGCTAACAAATTTTGTAACACTGAGGCCTTGATAAAGACTTGATATGCGCTGAATTAAATCTAACCTCAGAACTTCTCCATTACATCAGGCTTTTCAGATATCTTGACCAACAACAGGGGGTTTCTCTATATTCGGGACCGTAAAGTTAACTTTTTTCAAAATTTTGTCGGCCTAAGTTTTTATCATTTACTTCATACTGATACAATCAGCAGGAAAATGTAGCGAAGCATTTTAAACGAATCTCTTTTCACAGATCTAAAATGTACATTTGGACACTGGATAGCCAAACGTCAATCTGTCAAATATTTTTCTTTTTGTAAAGGAATGTATTAGACTTTATTGGGAACTGCAGCCAATAAACATTTGTGTGGGAAATCAAGTTGAATTCCAGCCATATTTTCCAATTTCATGTGTTGAATTATACTTCAATAACACTGCAAAACAATAGCAATCTCCGGTGAAATTAACCATTGAATTCAATTCGAATATTAAAGTGAAATCACAGTTGAATTCAAGGCTCGAATTACAGTTGAATTCAAGTCAATATAATTAAGTCAGTGCACAGGAATTCAAGGAGGGAAATACATTTTAATTCCAGCTTTAAATCAGTGTTAATATACTCTAATTCAAGCCGTGTATTTTATTTTCAAACCACAATGTAGAACGAGCACAATTGCTTGAAATTGCCCATAATTAGAAATACATAGGGTCTATTACTCGGGAAAGTCTACTACACGAAAAATAAATGTTTTTCAAATATTGCGCGAACCTGCTTATATTTGGGTTATATGTATATGTATATACATATATCATAGCATCAGACGAAACAAATGTCAAGAATAGAGAAGCGTGCAATCATTACGAGTACTTCAATCACTTTACTTCATTTTTATTTTGCGTACGTTGTTTTCGTTTCTCTGCTTAGATTATGAAATATTTCGATAAAAAACATCCTCAATTTTAGCAAAAACATTTTTAGTGCCGATGTTTGGCCGCAATGAAATGCACCGCAAAAATAATAAGTCTTTTACATATGTTCTTAGTATTTTTGATGTTTTATTAGAACCAATATAAAAAAAAAAACATAAAATTATGGCAGTTTTCATATTCTAACGAAGCCATCTAACGTGTGTAACGTTGCCAGTGTTTTCACAAACCATTTTTAATCAATAGGAGAAATTGAGCAAGGCTCAACAAAATAAAAGGTACATGGATAAACTGAAAACGACGCCAAAATATGAAGATTACAAGAAAAAAAAGGCGGCTGTGATGGAAAAATGTCGAAAAAATAAGAAGAAGAGCGAGGAAAACATTTCGCAACAAGCGCTTGCCGAAATTGTACAGAAGCGCCGTGAAGCAACTCCCGAACGTGTCCAAAAGTGCAGAGAACGGAAGCGATTGGCAAAATTGAACAAAATGAATATTTCAAATGAAAATTTCGTCTGCGAAGGACAAGATGAAGTACAAAATGCGCATTGGAATCAGCGGCAGCTTTCTTTGTTTCCGACTGGCTTTTACCACAATGACGCCTATCAGGCAAAAGTATTCGTATCTAACAATTTGATACACACAAAAGACACAATAGTTCCATATCTTTGGAAATTTCTCTCAAATTTACCGGCTTCTCTCAAAATTTTAAAAATTTGGAGTGATGGACCATCATCTCAATTTAAAAACAAGTTTATTGCTTCCTTGATTCCTCAGTTGGAAGCCGAGTTTGGTCTAAAAATCATCTGGAATTTCTTTGCAACATCACATGGCAAAGGATGTGTTGATGGAATAGGTGCAACCGTGAAAATAATCGTGCGAAAACACATCAGAGCTCGGAATATCATCGTAAACAGTGCTTCGGATTTTGTTAGCGCATTCAAACTGACGCAGTCAAAAATTTAAGTTGAATAGGTCCAGATAAATCAAGACATGAAAGTGCCTGAGCTGTTCTCCGGTGCTAAAAATATTCGCAATATTTCCAATTCGCACCCAATTCAAGTCATTGATGGCAAATCTGTCATCTTCTGCACATCCAAAGTAGGATATAACAAAATATCTCTTTAATTTGTGATTGTTTTACTAGAAAATATTTAATAAATGAAGACTGTTTCTAAAACATTAAAAACGAATGATATTTCCATAACATACTCTTCTAAATGAATCTTAGATTGAATACCAAATAATTTTTTCATATTTTTCGTTTTACTACAAACATTGGAGTTTCATTTGCATGGTTTTGAACCGAGTTTTCTTACAAGTTAAGACGGGTAACGTTGCCAGTGTTTTGTGTAACGTTGCCAGTACCCAAATTCTTGGGGGAAAACAGCAAAAAGTAAAAATTTGGGAGAAGATACTTATTTTCATCTCTTCAATAGTCCTTGGGACGTAACATATTGGAATATGAAGGAGTTTGCTGTGGCAGATTAACAGTTTTTTTTTTGAAATGTAAAACAACTTCAAAACACACTTCTGCGATCTGTAACGTTGCCAGTGCTCTTTACACGCTTCTAACTCCGCCGTCTTATAAGGTATCAAAAAAAGTAAAAGCTTAAATTATAGGTAGAGTTACCGTTTGTCATGAGCATATAGAGAAATAGAAAAACTCGTTGTTTTTTGTGAAGATATGAGCATGAAGAAAACAAAAAGTTGTAAAAATGTAACGTTGCCAGTAAAGTAACTGACCATATATTTAAATGGAGTATAAATTGGTATGATTCATACATAACGCTATAAATTATGAAGAGCGAATGGATAATTTGTAAATAACAATTTAATTTAAGATACCAAAATTTAATTTAAGATATCAAAATTTAATTTAAGATATTAATTTATGATAAGATATCATTTCAAATTTTACGAGCTATGAAACTCTGCATCTGATGGAGCTGCAAATTTGGCCTTTGATTATCTGCAATGATGGAATTAGTATTAACACAATCATGCCCTCGATATCTAGATATCTATTTTCTGCCTCGTCTAGATGTGATTCTAGGCCGCTAAATGGGTTATTGCAGTCCATGTTTAGTGGTATGTAAAGACGAGTTTCGTTTGTAGCTCTTCCACTTCATCGTCCTATAAATAAGCGCTGCAAAATGTTGTTTATTTCTTAATTGAAATCAAAATAAATACTTACTAAACGGCCTTAGATTCACCGTTTTTGATTTAGTCCATTTTCCGATATATTCGAATATTAAATTACTATTAAATGTCCCCACAGCTGACAAATATTACTGCTGGCAATTTCAAGTAAAATATTTGCAAAAACTTCAAAGTGGTTTGAAAACGAAGATTAAAATCAAGTTTCAATTCAAGCAATACTCAAACACATGAATTTTCGGAATTATGGTGTTTATTGGGTATTTATGTGTAATAGTATATAAACGTAAAGGGTTTTTCAACAGAGACGCTACAAAAGTAAATCGATAGGGACAGCACACGACGCCATATTTTTTCCCGCTCTTGTGACATTTCTCTTCAGTAAGGTTTGCCATTTCATCATGGAAAGATATACGAGCCAACAAAGAGTCGAAATTATTAAAATTTATTGCCCAAATTTGGAGTCAGTGGCCTCAACTTTAAGAGCGCTACGTACAATTTATGGTCGTCATAATCGTCCTACCAGATCAACAATTGAGCGTCTAGTGGAAAAATTTGAATCCACAGGCACAGTACAAAATGTTCCCGTGCCAGTGAGACAAAGAAGTGCCCGTAGTGTCGAGAATATTGCTGCCGCTGAGGCTTCAGTTCAATAAAGCCCACATGTGTCTCTCACACGTCGTTCTCAAGCGTTGGGCATCTCTGTGACGTCGTTGTGGCGAATTTTGCGAAAAGATCTTGGCCTACATCCTTACAAGATCAAATTGACGCAAGAACTGAAGCCGCTTCACCACCATAAGCGCCGTATGTTCGTGAATTGGGCTGAGCAACAACTTGAAAATGATTCGGATTTTCATCGGAAAATCATCTTTAGCGATGAGGCTCATTTCTGGCTGAATGGCTTCGTCAATAAGCAAACTATGCGTTATTGGTCAGACAGCAATCCACACGTAATCCATGAGTCATCATTGAATCCCGAAAAAATTACGGTTTGGTGCGGTTTATGGGCCGGCGGCGACATTGGGCCGTACTTCTTCCGTGATGATCGAGACCGGCACATTACTGGGAATGCGAATCGCTACCGTTCTATGATAATCGAATATTTTTGGGCCCAATTGGATACTATGGACTTGGAGGACATGTGGTTCCAACAGGACGAATGCCACAATCAATTTATTGGTAACCAAGTTTGGTGAACGTGTTATCTCACGAAATGGCCCAGTCGATTGGCCGCCTCGGTCGTGCTATTTGACGCCGTTAGATTATTTCCTGTGGGGCTACGTCAAGTCTATGGTCTGTGCCAACAAGCCAGCGACGATTGATTGACTTCGCACGAATATCGAACGTGAAATTGCAGCAGTATCGGCCGATTTATGCTTGAAAACCGTCGAAAATTGGCTTCAGCGTCTGGACTTCTGCAAGCGCGCCCGTGGTGGCCATGCAAAAGAAATCGAGTTCCATACATAATTGCATCGAACGTACTTTCACAGGAATAAAGAATTTCATTGGTATCTAAAACCGGTTTTGTTTTGTTTAAAAAAACTTTTGTAGCGCTCTTATTGAAAAAGCCGTTATATGTATATTTTATTTTTTACACAGTTGCTTTACTACTTCGAATTCACGATGTGAGAATTTGAACGTTGACAAGTTTGAAAGAACAATGCAGATGACGACTATAAGAGTACTAGCATCTGCCGGCTACTTCGTGATCGGTTATGCAATCGTACCGCATTAAATTGTCATTGTCGAAAATAGAGTGTCAGATTTCAAAATCAGGGCATAAAAATGCCCTGAGTTTTAGACACGTCTGGCAAAAATGTGGACTTTTTGCTATGCCTTTCTCTTCAATGCATATAATCCGAATATCGAAAAATCGCTTCGTATTTGACGCCTTCTTCATACAGTTCAATATACGCTGAACATTTTGTATTTTTTGTTGTTTGGAGGCAAATATAACGGTGTTTGGATCTAGTCGCATGTAGAGTATACTTGTGTCCAATCACATTGTGTTTGCTGTTCTATATTAAATGCTGGAGACACAATGATAAATCTATTATAATATGTGTGTTTGTGAGACAAATACAGCTTTGTTTGTGATACAAATATAGCTTTGAATAGTGCACTGTTTATGCTCTGTGGAGAGATAATTAACAGTCTATGTTGTGTGTAACTGTATTTTTGCATAATGCAGATGAAATGAGTGTTCTGTCATTGTCATATCTAAAATGTAGAAAAACAGTACATTGAGAAAAAAACAGTACAATTAACCAAAAAACAGTAAATTTTTTATGTTATCCAATTTTTAAATTTAAATTTAATAATACAAAATGGCTAACTTACATACCTACATACTTACTTGCGATACTTATCCGGTCTCGAACAACCCCGAGGGGACCTTACAAAACGAAGATAACATATTTCGTTAACCAATTCATACATACATATATGTAAATAAATAAATAAATGGTTTTCCATTACATCCCATAAAGAAATTTAGGAGAGCTTCTCACAACCAGTGAGCTGTACGCTTTCTAGTTTTTATACTCACTGATTGGGACCTTTAGCTTTTACACCGATTCCGGACGGTATTTTGAGAAGCTTTTTCATGGCTGAATACTCGATAGTGTCGCCGTCGCTATGAGAGGTGACCGCCGTCGAAAGTAATGTAAGGTGGTCAGAGCAGGGATCGAACCCAAGATCTCATGCACAAGAGGCGCGCACACTCCCGACGGCCACACATATAAGTATGTACATTAGACCGTAAAAGTTCGCCGTACATCTTCGAATATGAGGTATTATTGCAAGGCAGTTTCGAAATTTTGTTTTTGGCGAAAGTAGGGATCCCGACTTTAAAGTTTTCTTTATATCGTCGGCATTTACAGTCGGAACTTTAAGTGTGATACATGGGTGTTTTGGTCTCGAGGAGACGAATTTTTGTGCGTCAAAAGCTATTGAGCTATTGCTACTACCCTAATGTACCACTGTAATAGGGAAAGAATCGGAGCAATAATATCTACATGCATAGAATAACACATACGTAGAAGGTTTTATTCGCTCATCTGACGTTTCATTTCACACTCTCTCGGTAGGTCTGTGGAAATGAGAGCAAATTGAATTTAAAATTTACATACACCAGGTGGAGTTACAAAATATGTTCACTTAACTATTTCCTGTCGTTTTGGTGTAGAACTGAAAAATTTAAATGTATTTTGCACTTTTTTGTTGACTTTTAACGTTGGTATTCATTTGTATTGTATTTAACACAACTACTTTGCCACAAAAACACGAAATTCGGGTGTAGTTCCTTTGCGGATCGCTGTATACTATTGCCACCATCTGGTATTATTGAACCCATATTTTCCACCCTCCACTGTGTAATTTCCATCGTACCTATGACGTTTAATTTATTGAGCGAATAAAAACTTCTATAGTATGTGTTATTCTATGTCTACATGGTACAAGCAGCATTAGTTTTTGTAGTAGTAGGTAGCAACAACAGGCATTTGGTTTTTGTTCTATTCGATTCAGCTGTCAAACTTACTTTCGAAACTGCCTTGCAATAATGCTTCATATTCGAAGGTGTATGGCGAACTATTTTTTTGACTGTAAGGTGGTGCGGTCTAATGTTCATACATATATGTTTACTTTTTTTCTAAACATATGAACTCAAATTTTATGATTCAGGTATAAAACGAGAAATAAAAAAGTCGAACGATTTAGCAAAATTCTTGAATTCGACTCTTAGAGGGATTGGTGGAGGTAAAATTTTCAGACAAATCGGACTTCATCGTCATTCTCCCCCAAGCGTGGCAAAAATACGAATTTTGTGAAAGAAAAACTATTAACAGTAAGAAAAAAGACAAAATTCTAAATTTAAAATATTTTGTTTAGATTTTTTTGTTTTTATTTTATTTCTTGGAAAGTTTTCTAGCCAATAATAAAATATAATTGAAAGATTCACTCCAAATTTCATGATCTAGGGATGAGTCGTTAGTCAGAATGCTGATTAATTTGTTTTAGTGCCTCTCCTGTTTCTTTCATCCCAATTAAAATTTCCAAACATCCTTTTTAGATGATGTCTCGTTTACTTACATATATTTAGGTATTAGCCATTGTTTAGAAGACTGATTAATCTTATTTATTGCCACGCCCCATAGTTACCTCCCTCAATCCGAATATGGAACAAACCCGCCCCGCGCCCAATTTTAGACACCTAGCCAAGAATTTACATTGTTCTTAATGCCACGCCCTACCTTTGAGTGGGAAATCTTAAATCGTCTGTGTAATCGGAATATACAAACCAAATTTCATGTTCTTAGGGCGACGTGTTGTGTCAGAACGCTTATTACTCTGATTTAGTGTCACGTCCATTTCATAAACTCGTTCATAGTTAATGCCCTCCCATACGGAGAACAGTCACCCAAATGTCATAACTCTAGCTTCTCGCCTCTGGTCAGAATATCGATTAGTTCCATTTAATGTCACGTCAAAGGGAGGTCTATAGTAAGAATATTCACATAGAATTTTTAAACTCCTTTCTCTGTTGATGTCTACTCCATAAGGGGAACATCCATCCCAAATCTCATAATTCCAACTGCAGCCATTCGATCAGGGTGCTGATTACTTCAATTTAATGCCACGCCCTGACTCAACCGCCACTAAACTTACTTCCAACGACGGCTGTACTCTCTAAATTTCATAGTTCTAGGATTACGTGTTGGGTAAAACGATAATGTCTTAGTGATTTAGTGCTCCACGCATTTCTATCACCTCTAATTTAAATTTAGACAAATTCTGAATCAGTACTTTTTTGTTGTAAAGTGTGTCTCAGTAAGATTGTACTTTTTAAATTTAGTGTAATTTTTGTTTATGCAAGTGGCAACTCTGATATTTGGCAGCTGTCACTTATGTTTATTCCGATTATTAAAAATGGAGCGCTTTACGAAACAACAACGAGTTATAATTGTGAAAACTTATTACAGAGATGTGGAAAGTTATGCTGAGACGCGCGGCAAACTTCGAAGAATTGTCAGTCGAGAAAGTGTACCTAATGTGTCAACCATTCGAAGAGTGGTCAAAAACTTGGAAAACTGGGTCCGTTATGGACAGTAAGACTCCTGCGGGTCAACGTATCAGTCGGTCTCTTCAAAACATTGCTGCTGTAAACGAGAAACCCCGAAAACTTCAATTCGGCATCGTTTTCAACAACTTCATATTTCACGAAGCACTACGCAGCGAATTTTGACAAAACGCATCCACCTACATACATGCGTACAAAATTTAGCTTACTCAGGAGCTCAAACCAGCAGTCCATGGAAACAACCGGCAATTAGTTGAATGGGTAATGGAGCAAAGTGAACTCAAGGCCAATTTTTCGAATAAAACGTCATCTTCTCCGAAGAAGCGAATTTTCATCTGAATGGCTTCGTGAATACACAAAATTTCCGAATTTGGGGCTCAGAAAATCCTCATGCAAACCATGAGAAACAAATGCACCCACAACGAGCAACTGTCTGGTGCGGATTTTGGTCGGGCGACTTGATTTGGCATTACTTTTTTGAAGATGAGGCCGAAATTGCAGTGACTGCGAACGGCATTCGTTACAGGAACATGATAACGGAGTTCTTGTGCCATCAACTGGACGGATTGGATATGGACGACATGTTGTTTCAGCAAGACGGCGCCACCTGCCACACCGCGCATGAAACAATCAATTTATTACAGCAACGATTTCCAGAAAAATTTATCTCAAGAAATTCATATGTCAACTGGCCACCAAGATCATGCCATTTAACGTCGTGCGATTTCTTTCTTTGGGGTTTTGTGAAATCTCGGGTTTATGCGAATAAACCAGAAACAATTCCTGAGCTCAAATCCGAGATTCACCGCGTCGTCGGTGAGATACAGCCACATCTCTGTGAAAAAGTCATGGAAAATTTCATGGGCTGTCATCAGCCATGGAGTCCATTTGACGAATGTTTTATTCCATACTTAATCGGATCATGTCTTCTTTACAATCCAATAGAAAAATCACAACTATCTCAAAAAATACGTGTTTTTGATTTAAAATCAAAACGAGCATTCTTACTGAGACACCCTTTATATGTGGAACAACTGCACTGAATTTCACAATTTCAGGAAAATGCTTTTGGCCTAATATAATACCTAATATAATACTAATATCTCTTCTTGAGTGTCACACCCATTCGAATTCGAATTTTCATAAATACCTTCTTCGATATGATCTAATTCATAAGTGTAACACCCACCGAATATGTCCTGATCCTTTCTTGAGCCATTTGGTCAGATGAATCACCCAGTCAGTTAGTCACCACGCAATTTTTTCTTTAGTTTGTCTCATTCTTTCGTCCCAATCACTCATTGAACCTATAGGAAGCCACGTTTTCATATACAATAGCTGCCAAACATTAGGGGAAACCTTAAAATAGATTATTAAACAAGTTTTATATTTCAGGACTACACAACTGAGAATGAGGACTACACAACTCTAGTGATATCCTTTACGGGCACTATCAGATTTCTGCTAAACTATAAATAAAATAAAAATCACTGCGTCATGAGCACATCCAACAGAAGCTTTCTATGAACCGCAAGTTTGGTATCTTAATAGGTTCGTTCCAGTGGTCTGTGTACGATTTAGAGTTCTGGCACCTACGTGCTAAACTAAATCACGCTGGAATATGAGTACGATTAAGATTTATTAACGTGAACGTGAGTAGTGAAAAAAATCGACCTGCGTATTACTATCGTGGGCGTGAGCCAAATCCTACTCACGTGCCCATATTTAATGTAAGAGTGTTTGTCTCAATGTGATTAGTATAGTGTCGCCATTATTTTTTCGGTCTATCCATTATTGTCCATATTTGTACACTTTTTTCGTTCTTTTATGTACCACTTTTGTACTATGTTTGTATTTTGTGTACATTTACCTACACATTTTGGAGGCGGAGAATTTTATAGTGGCAACACTGTTTTTTACAGTGTTTTATTTAACTTGCTTTGTTGTCTGTCAGTCTGTATTGTTCAAATCAGTCTGCATTGTTCAAATCTAGTAACTCATTTTTAACACAGTTGCAGTCGACCAATCGAACTAAAATTTTGCACACTTGTCAGATTTCGATGACAATACACGAATATGAAAAAAAATTAAAACATTAAAAATTTATTTACTAAAAATTTAAAAATAAAAAAAAAATCCAATGAGTGTTCGAACTCACGGGCGATGTGTTAACACCTTTTTGCTACACGGTACCTGTTCGATTTCTATGAACACATTCGTAAATGTTACATTGGAAAATAAAAAACAGCGTTCAATCATATGATGACGTTACAGTTAAATAATATTAATACTTAAAATTATTTAAAGACCCAGTGCAAGCACATGTGTCATTATTTTCTTGCTCAATACTTTTTGTTTTATTCCCACAAAAGTCAAAGAATGCAAAGCAACAGACACTTGTACATACATACATACATTGTTATATTCGTACGATATAACCGAAGATCAACATAAAATACTTTTTTAATATTACTCCAAATTAATACTCCAAATTAAAACACTTCAATCTCGGCTCGCCGATATCGGATCGCCTTAATTTTTGGCCTAAACTCTTCGTCGAAACCCGCACTAGCTTTTTCATCCAAAAATTAATAAAATCGGCTATGAATTTCCGGAGAAAATCGCGTGGGAAAATTATATGAAAATCGCCCAATAATCACTTTCAATACCGACTGCCAAGCAACGAACAAACAAACGATGATTTACTCTTACAAACCTAACACTTGCGTATGTATTAAATTTATAGTTTACTGCCCTAGAGGCGCGCGTATAGATGTTAACACATCAAAAATAATTTAAAAAAAATTAAGTTGTAGTGTTTTATTTATAAATGCACTAAAAACTAGAAAATAATTTTTCTCTTAGCCTCAATAAGTATATTTTTCTTCATGATGGGGTTATACAATGGTCCGCCTACTTAGCACTTCAACAACAATGGTCTAGATACTTTCAATAAAGAGCGTAATTAAAATGAATTAGTTAATTAATTTTCTAGGGAACTCTCAAATAAAACGCTTGCATTTAAATTAAAAATGGTGACAAAATTAACAGCCTAGCTCCGTATGTCGAAAGGGAAGCGAAGCGAATCAAAGCACTCACTTTTTCGTTTATTTTGCGCTCCATATCTACGATTTCTTCTTTCTCTTCGCTTATGTATCGAAGCGAAAGTCATTCAACAATTGTCAAACAAAAATGGTGCCAGATCTACAATTCTAAAAAAAGTGCAAAATTTACAAGAAAAAATCGCTATATTCGAATAAAAATCGCTTGAATGCATCAAAAAAATCAGCTCTATGCGACTTCAAATTGTCAGCTGGAAATAATTGACAACATATGTAAATGTAAATAAACAAACACGAATAAAATTAGTAAATACATTTACGGGTTGTTTTATGTGTGTTTTTTTTTTATATGTGAAAATGATGTTTCCACACACAATCGCTGTGCATTTTTTGGAGGAGAGCAGTGTGGAATCACAGCAAGTACCCCGGAGACTTTTTGTTGCTGAAATACATATATGTTAATAAAATATGGATAATTTTTTATAAAATTCTTACCATTTATCCATTTTATGTCTTCGTTCTCTTTACAAAAAGAAACACTGCGAAAGCTAAAACACAAGTGACTGTTTTTGACATTTGTGTTTACGCAAATGACATAAAATAAGTTACGGAGCGCAACTTTGTACTGAAATGCTCACTTCGTTTTCATTCTTTTTTCATTTTCTTTTGATTTGTCATTCTCATATTTTCGCTTATACTCAAATATTTTCGCTTATACGACGAAAGACCGTAAGTATTCGACATACGTAGCTAGGCTGTAAATGTCAAATTAAGTGTCAAAATTAAATGTCAAATTAAGTGTCAAAATTAAATGTCAAAGTTAAACGTCAAAATTAAATGTCAAATTAAGTGTCAAATTAAGTGTCAAAATTAAATGTCAAAGTTAAATGTCAACTTTAAATGTCAAAGTTAAATGCCAAAATTAAATGTCAAATTAAGTGTCAAAATTAAATGTCACCATTTTTAATTTAAATGCAAGCGTTTTATTTGAGAGATCCCTAGAAAATTAATTAACTAATTCATTTTAATTACGCTCTGTATTGAAAGTATCTAGACCATTGTTGTGACCAAATGGCTCAAGAAAGGATCAGGACATATGCGGTGGGTGTTACACTTATGAATTAGATCATATCGAAGAAGGTATTTATGAAAATTCGAATTCGAATGGGTGTGACACTCAAGAAGAGATATTAGTATTTTCATAAAACGCGTCATCCCAGATCCTAGATGTTGGGTTACTATGTTTGTTTCTCTTAGAGAATAAAAGATAAAAAATTCCGGATTTCTTCGAACAAGAAAATAGGGCCGGTAGAGATGAGCATGCCACTAAATCGGAGGAATTAGCACTAATAGCTTATTCACATTTACCGCGTTTCAGCTGAAACGCCGGCGTTTCGCTCTCTTGAAATCATTTTGAAACCATAGCAACTAAAGCTCGAATAATATAATCTTAAACGAATGTACATATTTTTGGAGCCAAGTTCCTTTAGTCAGAATTCGCATATGTATACCCTCACCCATAGGGATGGGGGTATATATCATTTAATACGTAAAACAATGTAACACATAGAAGGAACCAAATTAGACCCTCAGTATCTTTGGACGAAATTAATTTTTGGACTTTTTAAGACGTTTGAGCCATGTCCGTCTGTCTGGCTGGCTGGTCAACACGATAACTGCCCTAAATCTTTACAGATCACAATGAAATTTTGTCAGTGACTATTATTTGCCAATATTGAGTTTGGGATTGAAAATGGGCGTTTTGACCACGGCCCTTCTGTTACCTCCCATACTAATCGACACATTTAGCACAAAATCATATTTCTTTCAAACCTTTCTTCTGGTAGATGTGATTAGCTTCAACTCTCACACCGGTTAATAATCGGTAAATGCCTACTTAACTGGAGAAAATGGGCGAGAATGTCACGCCCATTCTGGTACCTCCCATACGAAACAGGGTGTTCGACCGGATTGTCAATCCGATAAATCGCGTGAAACACTTCCCACCTTAATGGAATTAGGTATAAGGCTTCACGTTAGTGATTTTGCCACGCCCATTGTGGTACCTCCCATATAAAAGCTGTTTGGGCGTCTGATTGTTCGGCACGAGAAGTCCCGCAAAACCAAACCAGTCTTTATGAAAGTTTGTACTAGTCAGTATTTAGCCAAATAAAGCTCTCCTATAGAAAATGAGCTGTTTTGCCACACACATTCTGGTACCTGCCATATAAAAGTTGGGCGGATGACCGGTTGATCGACACGATAATTCTCATAAACAACAACCGATCTTAATAAAATTCGGTACTAGGCAATATTTTGGTAAAAGCTACTGTATAACTAATAACTGACTATTGTGCCACGCCCAGTTTCGTACGTCCCATACAAAAGTGGGGCGTATTTGGGGTTTGCCGACTCGATATCTCCAATATACATATAACCGATCTTAATAAAATTTGGTACTGATCAAAATTTCGGCAACAACTTGCCATGCCCATTTTTGTACCTCGCATATAAATATTCGGAGGGAAACTAACTAATTTGGGTATTCAATAATATTTAGCGCAATGTCGTCAATCTGCTGTTGAATATGGTCACTTTTGAGTATGGGCGTTTTTTAACAGAACTCCCACGCAATGGATGAGGTACAGTATGGAGAGGGTATGATTAAGTCGGTTCACCCGTCTGAAACTTATGTACTGGTTTTTTGTTTTTGTTTTGGCCTGACAGGGCATCAAACGGGATAGCCACAAAATTCTGTTTTCCAAAATTCTGTCTTACAAAAATTCTGTTTTTTTTCCAAAAAAAATTCTGTCTGACTAAAATTCTGTTTTACAAAATTCTGTTTTACAAAATTCTGTTTTTAATAAAATTCTGTTTTACAAAATTCTGTCTATTAAAATTCTGGTTTTTGAAATATATTATTCCCCTTTCATTATGAGAAAAAAAAATAAAATGCCGTTAAATTATTTATTAACAATTAAAGCCAGTTTATTATGAATAAGAAATGTTACATATAATAACGTATAAATTATGAAATATGTAATAAATAATTAAACAGATTAATGGATTTTCAAAATCGATCTAAAAAAATGCATATCATTGAAAAACATATTAATTTAAAAGAAAAAAAAATAACAAACATTAAATAAAAACACAAATTAGTTAAAAATCAATTAAATTAAGACAAAGTTAAAAATAATAAAAAATCATAGAAATTCAATTTAACTGATAACAATATTTAATTAATTATAAACTAAATTTTTTGCTATTCTTTTTAAATATTGTAGTTTTCTTAAACGATTAAATTTTTTTACAATACGTGAAATATTTTTTTTTTTTACATTTCTTTTATTTTTTTTTTTAATTTTTCTCCATTCTCAATCTTTGAGACAATATTTTGAGAATAGATTAATTCTCCTTTTAAATGTTCTACAATTTTGTAGAGTCCGCTTTTTTTTCGTCCAACTACAACACTCAAACGTCGGTGCCATGACTCGACATTGTTTGTAGTTTTCGGGTATTTTTCAGAATACTCGCAATCAAATATCGTCCAAAATTCAGGTGGGTATTTACGAGCGTTATAGACATAATTGGCCTCGAACCAGGTGGCCAATTTAATAATATCTTCGTCTTCAAATGTTCTTCGGAACTTCGAATAACATTTGGCTATCTTTTCTGGACGAACATACGCAAGCGCTTTTAAACATCTTACTTGCAGTGAGAAATTTTCGTCATTTCCGTACTTAGTAACCAATCTGAAATGATAATGTTGTACATATTGCAAGTTCATTACTATAATTTATAAAAGTTACTAAAAATCCTTACCGTTCTTTTTGAATACGGCGCCACAATATCTGGGAAAAATGGAAAAAGCACCCTCGTATCTGCGAATCTGGAAAGCGTTTTCTAGCTGCTGACACGAGACCAACTTCGAAGTCAGATATAATACGATTAGGCTTAAAAAAAACTCCATATTCCAAAGCAATTTGAATTACGCGTTTAAAAAATGCTTCATAGAGTACTGCAGATTTTTTGACCATTAGGCAGAATAGGAGTGGGACGACCTCTCGTTCAATCCTTCCATGAACGGAAAAGAGTTGGCGCATTATTGTGGGCACAACATCAAAAGTGCCGTCAACGAGCCAACAATCGCTTTTTTGTAGAAGTTGAATTGAAGATTTTGTGCCGAATATAACCATATATTCATCTCCCACTTTCTCTTCTGCCAATATAAATAATTCTTTATCCAAAAAGTAAAGATTTAGAGGGTAATCTATTTCACCTATTGCTTGCGGCTCCCTGAAAACTCCCATTTGATTCCGAGTGTAGCCTATTTTTCGCTTTTGCGCGTACTTCGAGGGAAGGTAATCGCGACGTTTTTGGTTTGTAATTACCACCGATTGTTGCACTTTTTGACTTGGATTAAGGGGTTTGTTTATAGCGGCATATTTTACAAAAGTATTTGTTCTGCATATTTCCACTGCACTGGCAATAGGTTCGTGGGTATGCTTTTTTGGATATATTATTAAAACATGCTCGTTATATTCCATTGCTGTTATTATTCGAGAGGAACACTTATCTGGAATTCTTCTCGAGCACGTCCAATTAAAGGTTCCTTTTTGTCTTTTCATTTCCAAATAATAAAAATATCCGTTGAGACACAACATTTCTTTATTTTTATTGGTTTTTATTAATTGCACTTTATTCATTTTTATTTTTTTAAACACGACACATTAAACAACACAATTGCGACTAATTTTAAATAAAATGCTGGAACATAATTTTTGACCAAACACACAGTATTTGTGATATATTTTATTTAAATTTGCAGTGTTTTTTTAAACAGTATTTTTTTTTTTAAATGTAAAGGAAAGTTAGGGCAAAGTGATTTCTTAATTGTTTTATTTTTATGTATGTGTTTGTAAATGCATTTTCAGTTAAATAAAAAATTATTTGAAACAAATCGCGCGATTTTTTTCAAATAATTTTTTATTTTACTGAAAATGCAACTAGAAACAGAATTTTGAAAAACAGAATTTTGGAAACCAGAATTTTGAAAAACAGAATTTTGTAAAACAGAATTTTGTAAAGCAGAATTTTCGTCGAACAGAATTTTGTACCCAACCTGCACCAAACGCTTATTAAAAATTAAAAAAAATATCGGCCATTCATGTTGAAATTGATTTCACTACAAAGATCCTAGATATATAAAAATATTTGGATTATTAACCCATTGGAGACTAGTAGTAAAACACAATTTTTAACCTCAATTTTAAATATTAAAAAATTATATAAATAATTTTTTTCCTAGACTCCGACAAGCCCTCAAATTTTTTAAGGTATAATACTTAATAATGACCCTTCAAATACCGGAGATGTTATATTTAAAAAAAATAATCCAATGAGTGTTCGAACTCACGGGCGATGTGTTAACACGGTACCTGTTCGATTTCTATGAACACATTAGTAAATGTTACATTGGAAAATAACAAAGTAGCGTTCAATCATATGATGACGTTACATTTAAATACTATTAATACTTAAATTTATTTAAAGACCAGTGCAAGCACATGTGTCATTATTTTCTTGCTTAATACTTTTTGTTTTATTCCCACAAAACACAAAGAAAATCTATAAAACAGTTTAATATTGAATGTGAATGCATGAAATGTTTCAATAAATTTTTTTTTTTTTTAAATTTTTTGGAAATATTGTGGAAACATTATCAATTAAACTACCAAACCATTGTATTTCTCTTATTTGTCCGATTTTATTGAAACATTTAATGCATTCACATTCAATATTAAACTGCTTTATAGACCTGAAAGCTTCAAAGTTGTTTTACAAAAATGCATATATTACGACCATTTCTTTTCGGAAGTACATAATTTACATATCATTTCAAAGGTATTAAATAGCGCTTTTTACTGCGGGTAAAAATTTGCAATATTTTTTGGGATCAATGTAGTTTTAAATGATAACTTTCGAAAAATTTTGAAATACTACCGACAAAAATAAAAATAAGCTGTATAATTTAACATTATGTTCCAAAGAATCATACCGAAGCTGAGTTTATAACCTTCACTATGACATCTTCAGTGTTAATATACGAGTAAAAATGACGGAGTTATTTTGATTTGTGCTTAGGACTCCACGAAAATCCACTAAAAAACGGCATTTAAACTTCTACAACTCAATCAACTTCAAAAATACAAATAAAACCAATATCTGCAATGCAAGAACTTATAAAGGTCTACGTATCCATAATAAATTTTCCAAATATCTGCAACATCTTAAAAGTTACACCCAAAAAACCTGATAATTAGAGGTGTTTTTAAAGCAAAATAGCTCACAATTTGCTGAACCCAGAATCGCAATATTTTGCAAATAGTCCTTAAACACTCTGAACTTAATTTTTAGGTGGTGACATCAGCAATTTTTTTTTACCCACCCTAATGTACATACATACATTGATGTGTTCGTACATACCACACGGTGCGCCTTAACTAAAATTAAATAAAAAGGTCTTACACCTAGAAAATTAGTAGAGATTCTGAATTTACATTGTTCATAGATGAGAAAAATCAAAAAACTAAAATAATCTGTGGAGTGATTTTCAAATAAATCCTCTTTAAATATTTTTGCGCACAAAGTACGATATTTCAAAAATGCTAGCATAATTTTTTAACTTAGAAATAGAAAAAAAAACAAAATAATATTGTATTAAATGTTTATATTAATGAATCAACATTTTGTTTACATTCACTTGACGCCATTTTCTAAATGTGTAATCCACCTGAACGTTTGTTACAGCTGTGTTAGATTTGAAAAAGGAATTTAAATTGTGTTAGAAAGATCGTGGCGGAGGAAATTTTAAAGAGGAATAAGCGATAGCTGACTGAAAGCTTTAGGGTTGCTTGCCTGTATTTTCACAAATTTGCAACTGTGCATGCAAGCAAAAGCTCAAAATCATACGAAATATTCCAAATAATAGGATAAATTATTGGAGCTTCCTCTTTGTGTACGTCGTCTTTGTCACAAATCCACGGCAAACCACTTCAAATCGCATAAGCCATTATTAAAAAAATACGTTTCTACAAGAAACTCATCAACGAGTACATTATCTTTGGATGGTATGTTGATTTGAATTTTTTAAGAAGTAGAAAAGCAATTGAACCAGGATTAAAATTAAATCTTATAGCCTGTTCAGCGAATTTTTCTGTTTAAGCAGACGTGCGATTGCTACACAGGCGATCAAGTTTATATTTGAGTTTTTCTTCCATTTTCGTCCGGGAGTTAAAGCTCATTTTACTAGCTGCCCTTATGTCAAAGTACATTGTTGCCAATGTGTTATTATTGCTGATTTCAAAAGCTCTTTCTATCGGAAAATACCAAAATTTAGCAAACTGCAGGCAACACTGGTCTAAAAAAAAAAAAAAATGGTTTCCCATTACATCCCACGAAGAGACTGGGGAGAACTTCTCACAATCACTGAGCTGTGCGCTTTCCAGTTTTCACTCACTGATTGGGACCTACAGTTTTACACCGATTCCGAACGGTAATTTGAGAAGCTTTTTCATGGCTAGATACTCGATAGTGTCGCCGTCACTATGCGAGGTGACCGCCGCCGAAAGAAAACTTGAAGGTGGTCAGAGCCGGGTTCGAACCCAGGATCTCATGTACAAGAGCCGCGCACACTAACCATTGCACCACCGACGACCACTGGTCTATCAGCTGTTTAATTGGAAGCAGCTGATTGCAGACAAACTAAAATAATCAAACAACAAATTGCAAGAAGAAAAGTGGGAAAAATTAAAGTTAGTGAAGTGAGATAATTAAAGTGTTTTTAAAATGATTGCATCCGTGGCATTTGGGGCGACATGTAGCGACTTTTTTGTTAGAAATATCCATACTAAACAACAATTTTAATTAATTTTCTTGTAAATGCGTAAAGAAACACATTTGTAAACAATCTGAACGATTGATAATTTCTAATTGTCTATTCTGACGTTTTGTTTCGTTTGTGTTTGATTTCGCTGAACCAAATTATTTAAGCAAAACGACAGCTCTTTCATTTCACTCAAAACAAAGCGTACAAAAACCAAAAGTTAGTTTCGCTCGTCATTTGGCGTACGAATGATCAAAAATTAACGGCCTGTTTTTGAAACTTGTTTTTTCTCTCATCGCACGTCTAGAGCCAAACGAATTTAATTTTTGGTTTTTGTAAACTTTTATTTGAGTGTAAACACAAAAGCTTTTAGTTATCGTCAAAATGTAGGTTCATAGAAGTCAACAACGTACAATAGGTTTGTTCGAGAACATGATAATTAGCACTAATTATCACTATTTTTTGCTGGAAAGTGTTCGATAACTCCCAGCAGCCAGCAACGAGAGAGCCAGAGAGTGAATATTTTGACAGTTCAATGATGGAGAAGTTGATGGTTTGTGCTGGGAAAATTTTTGCCAGCACGAATTAGCAAGCCATAACATAACAGCTGTTTTAAGTAAACAAACAAAATTTGGACGTAGAAAGAATATAAAATAATAAATTTATCATTGGAATTTTAGTTTTTAAGAGAAAATGTGATTTTTGAATGTTTTGTTATAAATCTTTAAGTATTTCTGTTGAAAAAGAAAACAGTTTTGGTGATTTGTAATGTTTTGTCCGAATTGCGTTTGTTGGTTCCTCCAATGTTTACATTGCATATCAGCTGTTTACATACAAAGTTCTTATTTCTTGCTAGTTTTTGCTGGATGTCGTTCGCGTACTTTTTGTTATATTTTTTATTGAGAGAGTAAAATCATTCTTACTCTCCAGATAGTTTTTGCTTGCTATTTTTTTCTGGAAAAGTTCTCGAACAAACCTAATGTTAAATGTCAAAATAGACAATCGTAAAAAATTGTTCGTGTGGGTTATATTGATGTGTTTTCATTTCAATAAATAAATAAAAATGGTTGTTTGACTAAAAAAACTTAAGTATTTTTAACATTGAAACGAAACAGCATATATTGATAATAACAATTGTATTTATCAGAGTAAAAAAGACCAACTCTATCCAGTTTCGTGCCTTGGTAGACTCGATGGACGAGTTCCCAGAACTAGCCACCCGGTCCCAAATCTTCTAACAGATTCGAAAATACTTCCTTAGTAACACGGAAGTTTGTAATAAATCTACAAAACATAACTTCTTTAATTCATAAAAGCAAATTATACTGATATACTTACTGGTCTTCTGGAATCTCCAACACATTGGTTGAATCACGCAAAATCCTACGGCTTAGGCGACTTTCTCTATCATCATTTTCCGTAGTTTTAATAGGAAAACCGAGAGCAACGGAGGAAATTATTGTAAATTGATAAAAAAGCAAACAATTGTGTTTATTTTCGTTTGTTTATATATTTTTTAATACCTACAATCAGCTGTTGTTGATTTTAGAGCTGATCGCTAGGGTTGCCTCCGGTTAGCATATATTTGTATGAAAAAGCTTTAAGAAATGCCAATAAAAACATGCAGGTAATATTGTTCTTTGACAGGAACACAACCAAGAAAAAGAGATTTTATGCCCAAGTGAAAAGCAACAATGACCTCAATTGAAAACCTGATTGCTTGTCTAGCAATTGCACGCCTGCTGTTTGAAGGTAGTTACAAAACAGGCTGTAAGTTACAAAAACAGGCTATTAATAACACAGCTCATTCTGTCGATGATTATTTTGATTTTAAGGAATTTTCTTTTGTTTGTGTAAAAGGCGATGAAGTCTCGGATGCGCTCCTGCGTTTGGAGTTTACTACAAATAGGTTCCTGCTTTTGTTCAGTATGTGAAAAATAAACGAGATGTACTGGATGTTCACTTAAAAATGGGTATTGATGGAAGAGGCGGATTTTAAAAATATGTCTCTCTGTTCAATGAAATGAGTTGCAGTTTGAGTGCAGCGGTAAGCGTGCTTAGTATTATGAGGGGATAGCAGGAAGGAAATTTAAGGATTCTGGAGTTAAACGTTTATTTATTCTAGCAGCCGTTCCAAGTGCACAAGAAAATTATAAGACTGTAGATCAACTCTTTTCAACGTTGAATATAAGTCCTTTCCACGGCACAATTGCGACCGATTTGAAGCTAGGGAATATTTTGGCAGATATTATGTCGCACAGTAGTGCATACCCGTGCACTTATTGTTATGCCAAGAAAGATGAGCTAAGCAGCTGTGGCGAATTGAGATCCCCCGAAAATGATTCATCGTATTATACAAAATGCCGGACTGAAGGAAAGAGTTCAAAAAAGAAAGCGAAAGATTATTTTATCTGCATTCATCCACCGCTAATTACAACTGTTGGAGGCAAAACATTCCTAGGCATTATTCCACCGCCAGAATTACACCTTATGCTTGGTGTTGTTAACACTATTTTCACGCATATGTTGAAAGAGTGTGAAAATGAGTCGCTGTCATGGGCAAAAGCTTGTCACGTTGAGCGTGAAATCAGACGAGGATGTTCTGGGTTTAAAGGAAATGTATGCAAAACACTTTTAGGTAAAGTAGACTTTCTGCGCCAGTTTGAAAATCTAGCAATACCTAAGTATGTCAAAGTAGCTTCTGCGTGCTTCGGAAATAATCTTGACCAAAATTACAAAGCATGTATAGAAGCTTTCAAAAAGAGCTACATGGATTTAGGTGTCAGCGTTACACCAAAGGTTCATGCAGTTTTTCTTTTCACATAGAACAGTTCTGTGAAAAAAACGGTGAAGGATTAGCATTTTTTGGGGAACAGGCGATGGAGTCCGTACATTTTGATTTCTTAAAGTTTTCCTGGGAAATGAGTAAGGTTGCTGCGAATCACCCGGATTATCCCAAACGCCTTTTGAGCGCTGTTTGTACATAGAATGCTTCACATGTTTAAATTGATGTAATTATAATTAAATTATGTTACATTATTATATTTTATTAGTAGTAAAATATTGAAGTAATAAAAGTTTAATAGAATTACCACTTAAAAATTATTATTATATACAGTGTATCACAAAAATAAGTATACACGTTGTAATTTCGACGAATATGATTTTTTTTGTACTTTGCTCTTTTGCACTCCAGCTTCTATACTAGTTGTCAACACTCGCTACGATATTCGTTACAAAAGCAATAATTTCAACCGTTCAATTTGATCCCGATAATATTTGTGGCGAGATTTCTTAGAAATTCCAATATTGTGGTCACAAAAGTAAGTATGCGACAAGTGGTTATCCATTCGGTAATTGACTGTAACCAAAGAAGTTTCTCTTTTTATGGATTCAGACGATTCTGTACACGCTATAAACTCCACACAATAAGTCTGAGTAATTAGCATAAATTTTTGCTGCTTAGGCACAACGAGGCAAATAACTGTCTCAGGATTTGAAGGATCTGATATTAAAATAATACAAAGACAATAATTCTCTATGTAAAATTGGCGGCATAGTAGACAAAAGTAGTGCTACTCTATAAAAAGTACTAGAAAACTTTAAGTCTGAGGGCTCCACGAAAAATAAGCCGTGTTCGGAGCACCCGTAACTGTTTAACAGCCAAGAAGAAAAGATTATAGTAAGAAAAGTTACGACAAACCCAAAGAAAGGTCCACCAAAAATACAAGCAGAAATGGCAAAATAAGCTGGAAAATCGTGCCATTGAGAAACTATTCGACGTGTGGTTGCACAGACCTGGATATCGTGGCTGAAGTATTAGAAAAAAGCGATTCATTAGTCACATAAACCGCCAAAAGAGAGTAAATTTCACAAAAGAGTATATAAACCACCCCAAAAACGTTCTGGAACACTATTATTATTTCTGGTGAGAAAAAAATAAATCTTCATGGTTCTGATGGCCGTGATAAAGTTTAGAGAAAGCCCAATCCCGAAATAGAGTCAAAAACCATGAATGTACTGTAAAACACGGTGGTGTTTCGGTATTAATTTGGGGATGCATAGCGGCATCCAGGGTGGAAAACTTGTATTTATTGATGGAATTGTGAACAATTTTTATCCATACCTCAATATTCTGGAAATCAATTTGCAAGAAAGCGCCATAGAATTAGGACACTTTCATATTTCAACATGACAATGATCTGAAGCATACGTTTCTCATTGTGAAGGAATCGCTGTTGTATCACACAAATCAACTTAAAACTTCTCAATCGGCAGATGTCAATCTCATAGACTAGATACCTTTGGGATCACCTTGATCGCCAAATACGAAAACGGGATATAAAAGGGAGAGATGATCTCAAAAATTTTTCTGTGGAATAATTGTTGAAAATTAAAAGTTCTGTGACTCCACAGTTGGTAGATTTAATGCAATCACGACGTCATGAAACTATAAAATATAGAGGATACCCTACTAAATATTGATTTCCTAAAATATGGTAAATGAATCACATACATCTTTAATACAAATCAAAATATCATACGTCCTAACTTTTGTGATGTCAATTTCGTTCCTTTCGACCTTTATTCCTCACAATTAAATACATACACGAATCCCACTTCGTTCTAAAATTTATATTCAATACTTCGTTCGTTTGTTTTTTGGAATAAAAATATTTTGTTGTGTTTTAAATAACTTATAGACATTTTTTTAACAAAATGTATAGGGGTTACAGCTGTATACTTACTTTTGTGATACACTGTAATTTTTTCCTTTCTATTCATATAAAACAATGCCATATTTTCCAAAATATCGCACTTCGTTCGCAAAAATGTTCAAAGTGGATTTATTTAAAAAGCTCTCCACAGATAATTTTAGTTTTTTGATTTTTCTCATCTATGAACAATGCATATTCAGAATCTCTACCAATTTTCTACGTGTAAGACCTTTTCATTTAATTTTAGTTTACCAGTGTTGCCAGAGACCGACTAAAAAAGTATGCCAAATGTCCTCAAAAATGCGTAGTTTGCAAAATCATTATACTAAATTTGGCAATTTAGAAATTTTTTAAATTCTATGACCAAAACATACACAGTCACTCCAAGAAATTGTTCTTAACAATTTCTTTCAATATTCTTGGAATTGAAGTTTCCATGTTTTGGATAATTTCTTTTGGAATCCGTTACACTTGTCCTGGAGAACAGTAATAAATTCTCTTTGTCTGACATTTCTCTTGTAATGAACCCGGAGGAATCATAGTTGTATTGTGCGTATTTGATGCAAACACGTTCACGTAACAAATATTAGACTGTTTGATGTAGGGTAATGCGTAGTAAACAGTGTTCACTATTTTGGGAAGCCGACGCTTCGCCGAAAATACGTTACACAGGCGTGTTTATACCGTAAAATGTGATACTATACCACAAGATACCTATAAATTTGCTGTAGAAATAGATTTTTCAGAAAAATTAAAGGGAGAAATTTTCAGTACAAAATATTGTACCGTTTGGAAACAATTGTGCTAAAAAATTACACTAAAATTACAAAAATTGGAAAATATTTGGAGAAATTGTGCTAATCGGCACTTGGCATAATTTTTCAAAAAACAAGTGCCGAAACCAAAAAAATTGTGCCAAAGCGGCACAAATTATGCTAACATGGTAACACTGGTACATACGCTACACAAGTTCACACAATTTTTGTTGCTCTCTCATTTGTAAATATATACATATAACCACGTCATTATTCTCTTTGCTCTGAGAGTGCTCCGCACTCACACAAGTCAACTATTCACTGCCGCTACATCAGTGTGTGTTTTTTTTGCAGTCTGACAACCTGTGTTTCGCAGTCGGACAAATCTGTGTTCTATATAGGGGTGGGTCACCCTTATTTTTTTTTATCCAACCAACACTCAGGGGATGCCCCCTATAAATTCAGTGCATTGTGTTGGCGAAGGAAAATTGAGGTAGTGGAGGGTGAAAAGAGGGAGTAGGGTCTGTTGGCATTTGCCTTGAATCTTTGTATGTCACAATTGGTGGAAAATACGCTGGCCGGAATTATATTCCACATACGGACTGTACGGCTGAAGAACGAATTTTCTCTATAGTGTGTAGTGCGGTCAACCGGCCACTCGATATAAAACGGATGAGAGTTCCTGGAAAGGCGCGTGCTTCGGTTAAATATCCTCACGTCTGGCATAAGTTGACGGATGTCCGAGGAACACATACCGTGGAAATATCGATAGAACAGCGACACGCAATCCACATTTCGACGATGCTCAAGGGAGACAATAGAGTTGGATACCCTACTGTCCCCTATCAACACCATCGCTCTCCTCTGGACACGGTCGAGAAGCTCCAAAGATGTCCTAGGAGCACCTGCCCATATATGGGAGTTATATTCCATCTTTGGCCTGATGTAGGTGGTGTAGATATTGAGAAGATCATATGGAATGAAGTATTTCTTGCACCGCTTTAAAAACCCCAGACACTTGAATGCATCTTTCGACGCTTCAAATATATATTTTGCCCAACGGACATCACACTGTATTTTCATGCCCAGAACATCAAGAACGTCTGATTCATCAATATCCACACCGTCCATAGACAATGACGACACACCTGGGTCAGCAATCCGCTTATGCGACAACAAACAACACTGGGTCTTACCCGCATTAAAATCTACTCTATTCATTCGAACCCATTGAACAATGGACACCAGATCCCGGCCGAGTGTTTCATTCATCGTCCGGCGTTTGACTGCAATCTCTTGAAGACTTGGCCTACGGTCGAATGATTAAGAATGACGGAGATTACTGTCATCCGCAAAAGAGTATATTGGATTCACAGTCTGACCAAGAAGATCGTCAATGAAAATAAGAAAAAGAGAAGGAGAAAGAACAGTGCCCTGTGGTACACCAGCAGTTAATTTATGCTCGTCGGATGAAACCCCATCTACAAGAACTCGTATAGTGCGATATCTGAGAAAACTCGGTATAAATCGAGTGAAATTATCACCGACACCAAAAGCAGCGAGCTTTGACACGAGTGCATCGTACCATACTCTATCAAAGGCCTTGGAAATATCAAGAGCCACTACCTTACTCTCACCAAGCCATCCGGGCCCGAGGATTTGTTTACGACGAGATTCGCAAGAAACTTTTTAACTCCTCGCGTTCGAAAAAATATCTTGGGCATGGAACAAGAGACGTAATTGATCACGGGGAGTGGTTGATTGCTATCCGGCAAGGAAGAGTTCCATGCAAACATTTCAGACAAGAGGTTAGCTTTACAACCGGTTCAGTGAATGTTATGTCATCTTTATCAACTATCCTTTATTCTTCTTGCAAATGACCAAAAGCTCTTACTTCCACTAGGGAAAGAAAGGACTTTAGCACGAATTCGCTGTTCGTGAAGAAACTTTTCGCGTCGAAGTACTTTGGTACACTTGGATCTTGCCTGTTTGCGTAGCAGTTCAGTATTAACGTTTTTATTAGAACGCCAGTCTCTGAACGCGCCCTCATTGGATCTGACAGCATTCTTGCATGTCTGGTTACACCAACTTTTTCCGATGGTTTAGCCGAAATAATTGTCGTCGGAATGAATGAATTCATACCAATCAAAATTATCTTCTCGATCATTTCAGCAGCAGCATCTATTTCATTGTCCAGAAAACAAAGCTTCCAGTTAAAATGCTGATAAAAGTTGTTGAGCTCAGCCCAACGTACCTCTTCGTAGAAAAAATTTTTCGCTTCGGGACTGTGTTTGAAGCGCGACGAAGAGCTGAATACGAAAAGGACGCTGAAAGGATACAGTGATCCGAATTACCAAGAGGTGCAAGCGTGTTAACTTCGTACTTTTCAGGGTGCGAAGTTAAAAAAAGGTCAAGTAAATTCTGGTTGTGCCCTCGAACACACGGCATGTTCAACATATGGCTCGAATGCGAATGCACCAGCAACAACGATTTCACTGACCGGATAATTCCCCAATATCTCAGAAATAGAATCGGAAAGGGTGTCAAAGCCATTAAAGTATACCTCCCTTCCCGCATTAGGACTTCTATAAAGAAATCCGAATTGTAAGACATGTGTTCCAATCTTGAATTTTACCCAAAGAGAGTTAAATTCTGGATCTTGTGAGTCGAAATGTCGCTGACTCTGAAACACCAACCACAAGGCCTCTGTGGGAAACAAAACGGGATAGAGGATGGTACCCGGGAACGTGAAAATCCTGTGGATCAGAATCCTCACGCACCTGGGTTTTACATAGAGCAAGAACATCAGGCCGATGAATATTAATGTGGGAGTACACACCGAAAAATTCGTTCTCAACCCACGTATGTTACCATAATGTATAACAAACTTACACACCATTGCTATTATCAAATTCGGAAGTGCATTACAAAAGCAAGATTCACGTTATAAAATCAAGGTATGCTTTCTATAAGCGCATGAAAGGTGAGGGCGAAAGCTATAGTCAATGGATAACCGAATTAAGAGGTATGGCAAGAGATTGCAATTTTGTACGCAAAAACGGAAATTGTATTGCAGGTTTTTCTAATGAGTTAATTCCTGATATTTTAATTTTATATACACCCGACGAGATTGTAAGAACTACCGCCTTACATAGAGAAGAACCAACGTTTTCTGAAGTTTTCCAAATAGCCGAGACTTTTGAGGCTACACAAAAGACAATATGCAGCATCAGATCCAATCAAGCGGGAGATAATGCAATTTTTGCTGTTAAGCAAGATAGATCAACTAAAAAATACTCAAACCAACAACAAAGGAACGATAAATATCAAATAAATAAGCAATGGCCTGCATTAAGTGGTTGTTTCAAGAAACACGAGAAAAGGAAATTCAAGTATCTATAAGCTCAGTGTTTTATATGTAAAAGGATTGGACATATTGCTCCGGTATGTCAGTCGAAATCTAATTTTAAGAGTGGTGTTCAAACTGTTGATGAGGACAATGAAATATTTATATGCGATGCCAATGATAGAGCAATTGTTAGAACGGGAAATAAAATGATGGTATGTGTAAAAATTAATAACAAAGATATGCAGTTCCAGTTTGATACAGGGGCTATGCGTTCTGTAATTGGTTTAAATGCTTATAATTTGTTGGGCAATCCTGAATTGAAGCCTACATCTATTAGACTTTTCGGATATGGGAATATTCAAATTCCAGTCTTAGAATCAATTAATGGCGATGTGCGTATAAAAGATTAGATCTCGGTGTTGCAAATTCCAGTGAATATTCCAACATTTTCGGATTAAATTGGTATGATCAATTCCAGAACGTGCAGATTTTCAAGATGGATGAAAATCTTGACATAATGGAAATGTGTGACGAATTTGCTGAACTTTTTTCTGAAGGATTGGGCTTATGTAAGAATATGAAGGGACATATTTATTTGAAACCCGATGCTAGACCAAAATTTTTTAAGCCACGACAAATACCATATGCTCTCTACGACTCGTTTAAGAAAGAAGCTCAACGATTGACAGATTTAGGTATATGGAAACCTGTGAAATATAGTCAATGGGCTTCGCCACTTGTGATTGTTCCTAAGCCGAATGGGAAAGTTCGAGTTTGTGCAGATTTTAAGGTCACTATCAATCCATTGATGGATGTTGAGCAATATTCTATACCACGAATTCGTGATATATTTCACAAACTGGGAAATGGGAAGCAGTTTTCGAAAATCGACTTGTCAGATGCATATCTGCAAGTAGAAATGGGTGAGGAGTCGAAACCATTTCTTGTGGTCAACAACCTCGCACCTGTGGTCGACAACCTCGCACTTTATTATCGCTGCTAAGCCCACAAACAACTCCTTCCACTGATTCGGTAACAACTACAAAACAGTTTGGAATAAGCGATATGGTTATATGTAAGAATTTTAGTAAGGGGGAAAATGGTTACATGGTACAATAGGTATAGTTAAACGTCTTGGTAATGTAAAGTACTTTGTTCAAGTTGGAAACAAATTTTTTAGGAGACATAAAAATCAAATCAGAATTCTAAATTCGAAATTTAAATATATTGATATCAATCAATCAGCACGTATATTATTAGACAACTGCAACTTAAAGGGTGGAAATGATATCGTTATTCCAGCTATGTTTCCTGAACCAGTTTTTCCTTCACCTTCGAATAATTCTGAAGATCTAGAATTAGCTCCTACTATTCATACATCAGCTCAAGCAACTACATTTTGCCCGGAAAATAATAATTATCAAGCCACAGGAACATCAGCTATGGATACATTGCCACCTCAAGGAAGGAACTCGGAGCACTTGAAACGGAAACCAGATAGATACCCGCCTTTAATGATAAAGAAATTGGCAAGGAGGAAATGATATTTTTACTGGGAAATGTTAATACTAGTTTTCGTTAAAATATTATTGATCGCATTGGCTTTTATTAATTGTAATTGTAATTTCGTTCATTCAAATATTTGCTTCCAATCAAAAAAAAAACATATTAGATAACGACTTGAAAAAAAATCCCAATTTTGTTCTCAATTAAAGAAATGTCCAGTTTTATTTTTTAATTATGGATTAATTATAGATAAAAAAAGTTTAGTTCGCAACTTTTAATGGCGGACGGAAACCCAGAAGGAGATTATGCAGGAGTGTCCCAGAACAGGATGCGCTTTATACGTATTGCGAGTATGTAAGTGCACTTGTCTGTCCGACGGTAAATGCAATGAACAAAGGGTTCATTTTAATGCTAATTTATTGACCATATTTGTAATAATTTGAACTTATACAAACATATTAACACGGTCACTGCCGTGAGTAAAAAAAATTAGCTGCTGGAATTGAGTTCCTTCAGGGATCAGTTAGAACTTCAGGCTTCGGCGTCTCGTCTTCGTCTTCAGTGTCAAGTGCCCAGCAGTAGATGCATTCCCTAGGCAGTGGACGTGTTCTTGTTGTGACATATATGCCTGCTCTGCGCCCTTTTGAGTCATGCAATTGGTGTCTTTTTCATTTTAGTCTGATATCTTTCAAACAAGCGGCCGCTAACGAAACGTACAGTTCAAATCCTTTAAGATAGTCGAATGTTCGGTCTATGTTGAATTTGATGAGATCATTTCTTGCTGTCCATTACGTCCTTGTCTTCAATACACGCAGCTCTGCGGCCAATAAAGGCTTTATGTGCCTCCATGGAGAACTCCTCTCAATTCGCCGCTTCAGTTCGCCTAACCTGGTGATATAGGGCGTCTACATCCAATATCTTCCAAATCGGAGTCGATATGGTTACGATAATTAAACACTTTTTAGGATTTAAATAAAATAATAGAAGTACAAACGTAAAATGTTCTTCTTTCTGCTTTCATTCACTACGAATGACAACTTTGTTTATGTTTTCAAGTTATAAAAGTCCATAAAATGCAAATCCTCAATTTGTAGTAATTTTTGGTGAATTAAAGAATTTGTCTCGATGTTCAAAATTTGTAAACTACTACTCAAATATACATATGTATAAGTAAAGCTGTGATGAGATGAGAAAAATGGGAACTGCAGTTGGTCATTGTAAGCAAGCAAGGAAGTTTTGCTCAATAGAAAATAATCTAATAACGATGTTGTATTATTAGGTAAATGCAAGTGATTTGGCAGACAATTGTGAACAAAGCTAAAACCACATCTTGAAACTAGAGATCTAAAATGATTGGATTTAACAGGATCAAAAAGTTTAAAATTAAAGTCTCCCATAACAACTATGTTAGAAAAACGATCAAATAGATCACCATGCAAACTTTCAAAAGTATCTACACAGCCATTTGGAAAATAAGGAACCCCAACAATCATAGAAGCTCCATTACCAAAAATTTCAACAAATAATGATTCACAAACACCGAACTGTTTGCCTCGAGACGATTTTGTAACGCAATTGATTTGAAATGTATAAACAAACACCACCAGCCCTTCTAGGTTGACCATTTACACTCTGATTAGGATTACCAGGTCGATCGATCATTTCTAATCAGGTTGTAACCAGGAAGAGCAAAGATTGTGAAAATATATCTGACTTATACCATGTTTCTGATACACCAAAAATAGCCAGATCTGAATCAGCAAATGTACTTTTGAATTCCTCAAGTTTGACGTTGGAATTCGAAAGACATACATTTTGGGCATTAATTTGGTCAATATTTAAATTTTCAGAAAAAAGTGAAAGACAATTTTTCAATATATGGTTATCACTAGCTATAGAAACAAGATTGTGATTATGGGTCGTAAAATTTTAAACAATATTCATATTTTAGGGGAGCCAAACAATCACAAAAACAATATATTTAAAACTACAATTTAATTTAAACATTTTCAATATGAAACAATAAAATTCATTAAAAATTTCCTACTTGATTGCAAATTAGAAGTTAAGTGAGAAATAAAAAAGTGATACAAATATGAGAAAAAAATGATATATAAAAAATTAATTAGCAAAAAATAATCAGAAAAATAAAGAACAATGGTAAGTATGTATGTGTTAAGAATTTAAATTATATCAGTCATCACATTCCAGATAGTTAACTACTTCTACTTCATTATTTAGCATTATCTTTTGTTTTAAGGTTTTCACTGTTAATAATACTGTAACCATTAATCTTTTTATAATTTTTTATTTCCAGCAAACTTTTAATAATTTGTTAGCAAGGGTAGAATAGTTGTCATCCAAATAAACACGTCTATCATCAGCATTGTCAACAACATCAGAAGCTTTAAGTGATTTGGATTAAAAATACGCTGACATCAATTTATCACGTATACCGACTTGAGCAAATTTCACAGGAATAGAATGTCGGTTTCTTATACGTCACATCCAAAATATCAGTAGGAGACATTCCCAGCTTGAAATGTGCACCCAAACTTCATCAAGATTATCCAATTATCAGAGAGTCCTGTTATTACAATGCTCGATCTGTTTAACCGATGTTGTAGTGCATGGTTCAGCAGCTCAAGATCATAAAATGAATTTTAATACATCATCCTTGATTACTTTCAGGTTACTCAACAGTTTAGAACGGATTTCACCAACAACGGACTCAAATTTAGTTTTTAGCTCATTTTGTTCATTTTTCATATCACTAGCGTGGACGCGAAGGGAATCTTTAAGTGCAGCAAATTCTTTACGCATTTCCACTTTAAAGCCCTTATCAGAATTGTCGGCGGGATCTTTAACACATCCTGCACAGGTATATGCAAGGTTACGGTGTTTATCCCATGTAGTAAACAGTACCTTGGAAATGCCTTCACAGTCAGCATGGTACCAAATATCGCATGATCTGTACAGCATACTTCTAGTCCCAGATGTCTCCAGATTACAAACTCCACAGGGAAAGGCCATAATGGTTTAATTTAATTTTATCAAAATGAGATAAATTTCAACAGAATGGCTATACTTGACCAGCAAACAGTTCTCGTTAATTTTCTGCTATCTTTGGCAAAAAATAGAATTACCGTAAGTAACCCGTGTTTTGTAGTTTTGCACAAGGTGTTTCAAAAGAAGTGTTTTTCTTCGCAGTCTGACAATCTGTGTTCAATATCATTTAGGGGTATGAAAAATAGATGTTGGCCAATTCTGACACCTACCCGATATGTACACAAAATTTCATACAAATCGGTCTAACCGTTTCGAAGGAGTTTAACGCCAAACAATCTGTGATCGCAGTCGGACAAACTGTGTTTGAATGTGTTCACTTTATGAGTTTAGTCCCTACCCGCGACTATAGATGTTAACACATCAAAAAATTCATAATTTTTTTTTAATGCAACTCGGCATCAGTAGCGTTTGCACTCTAGTTCTGCTGTATGACAATAAATGCCAAAAAAAAAAATACCTGACGAGATATTACGCAGATCCATCATCTGCGAATGTTGACGAAGAAGGAAGGGTGTGTCTTCCACTAAACCGACAACAAGCATGTTCATGGGGAAAGTCCATTATCCGAAGCACATCTTACGGTGGTATGAAGGGCCTGTAATTCAACGTGTTACAGTCTATTTTCCGTAACAGGTCGTGTTACCCCCACTATACTATATTTCAGTCTCAGGAAAGGTTATCAATTGGGGTTTCAATACCTTCCCATAGAAAGTTTCACTTCAAAACAAACTAAAGGTTACACTGAATGAAAAGCGCTTCATAGCATCAATGAATGGGTTACATTAATGGGTTTACATTGATGCAATGAAAAGTTTCTTTGATTCAATGATTCATTGCTGCATTTTTTGAATTTGAGGTTCATCATTAATGCTAAGAAACCTTTTACATTGATGAAACATGCTCATAGCATTAATGAAACACGTTCATAGCATCATCATAACATCAATGACTATATTTCATTACATTAATGAAACGGTGTATAATATCAATGTAACATTTTTCTTTAATACAATGATAATGTTCCATTCCGGTTAGAAAGTTTACATTAATTTCAGGTCTATGAAACATTTTTTGTTTAGTGTAACATTGTTCCTAGCATTAATGAAGCCCGACATTGGCTCAAAAACAATGACACTTTTCATTGATGCAATGCAAGAATTCATTAATGGTATGAAGGTTTTTCTTTCAGTGTAGCAATGCCATTTTGAAGACCACATGGAAAACGTAATAAACCTCTTGTTTGCACTTCCTTGAGGAAGTTGCGGCTATAGCTCGAAGTCCCTCGGCATGTACAACTATACGTTTGATTACGAGTCTTCCTGCACACGTGTCTGCAATTGGTTGACACGATTATTTTTGATCGGGAATTTTGCCACGACTTATACAATACATGTAGGCAGTTTCGTGGCTTGTAAGGCCATGCATTTGAATACCAGTGCGTTTTCATGTTTCTAATATATTTTTTTTTCCTAATCTAGATCTATGACATTACCTTGGAGCTCGACGAAAGATCTATCAGGCGAGAAAGTTAAGAGGTTTTGAGTAAATGAAAAATTAAGAGAACAAATACGAAGGCAATTTGACAACTCCATGATTTGGCAAAAACAACGTTTAATTTCTCAACGTATTCTCAATTTAGATCCATTGTTTTATTCTTCCTTTTTTCATTTCCAATTTTTTTATTCTTCCAAATAAAGGGTGTCTTAGTAAGATTGCACTTTTTAAATTTAGTGCCGCGTATCCAGAAACACATGGCCAGAATATAACATTCACCGGACTAACTCCCTGCTTAGCCAAAATCGTGGGAACATATCAAAGCTAATTGCCTTGCTGACCGAGCACTGGTCAATCGGTAATCACGCAAGACGGCTGAATCTTCTATATAATGACCACTGCCGTCCCTGAGACGACGTAGAAGAGGGGGAGACGGTGGAACATCTCCTCTGCAGTTGTCCGGCTCTAATGAATAGATGCCTAAAGACCATAGGTCGTCCCTTCCTACACAACCTCACAGAGATATACGAGATAGACCTAGGGGATCTAATGAAGTATCTCCGATTAACAGGTTGGATATAGACACTGTACGTTAGACTCTCCGGAGTGATGTGGTATGCAAAACGGTGTCACAAGATACTAATTGATGCTAAATACTATATTTAGCAACCATGTGAACCAACCAACCTTAGCGTTGGATTTATACGTTAAATCACTTTCGATGAAACTAAGGGACTAAAGTGACGCGAGTTTGTTTTATCATTCACTTCCGATTAAAGATGTGTCTGTTAAAGTTAAAATTTCAATGCCTCCAAGGTGGCTATAGAAAACATCCAACCTCACCTGCTCTTCTCAGACATTGAACTCCATTCCCTGTTTACATTTGGTATGAGGATGACTTTCTATTTGCCAGTCCTAAATGTATTAAGTGGAGTCTTGTTCATCATAAAATTGTATTATTTTAAAGTTCATTTTGAAGTGAATGCAAATAATAATAATAAACAAAAGGATTTAGTTTCGAATACTTAACATGACATCATTGGCAAATTGTGTTTTGCAACAACTTGTCGAGAACAATGATCGGTTTAATATGTTACAAGTATAGACCATCTAGGACCAAGTATCGCCCATTGCCATTTGTCCAACTGCCCACTGCCTACAGTCCCACACCAGCAGCTCCACTCAATTCCACATAAAAACTTGTAATAATCAAATAGACTTGGTTAAAGCTCTACTGCTCGAAATGTTTGAGGATGATTGTTTACCACTTGTTGCCCTCCAGTTCGTCATAGTTAGTCAAGGAGCATACAAACCGAGCAATATGTGTTGGAGTGGCAGCGAAAACTTGCGGCAAACAAATCCTAAAGCTTAACCAGCAAATATTTACATAATGGCCTTCGTTAAGCGCCAGGGAATGCAGGCGGGTTGTAAGTCCCAAGATGATGATGCGCCATTGTCATCGGCACAGGGCTACGAATGCGGGAGTGGGTTGTCTGCATTCGAACGAAACCAGCGCCGGACCCAATAATAAATGTTGCATATTACTTTTTGTGGCAGTCCTTGTTTTGTATTTCAATTCATCGTGTCACTTGGGCTTCTTGTGTGGCAGCAACAAAACATCTCCTTATCGGAATTGTATCAATTTGTGTTTGGCACCCCACTCATCGCCACATTCCCAACTGACACCACCCAGGATATATGTAGTACATGTGTTCCAGCTGCATTTGACGAGGGGATGCCATGGAATAGACAGTCGGACTCGGCAGTCGCTGCTGGTGATAATGAGGGTAACATAACGATACTTATGTAGCTCGGAACAGGCAGCAGCATGCAACAATAAAGAAGTCGATTCAAATGAAATTGGCATGCATGCAGCCGCAATTGACATTTACATCATTTCCAGACGCTGCACCGTTGCATTTCACCTGATAAAATAAGAAAGAGGGAGAAATAATTTAATTTCTTCCGCCACATGAAAGCCATTGTGCTAAAGGAATCATATTGTGGTCTAATACAAATCCTCGAGTCTCATCAGGTTAGTTCTGCACACATCCTCCCACTAGCAGGGAGATATGTGAATGTGGTCTGTGTAAATCGATCCACCACTAAGATGCTCAATTGAAATTAGTTATTCATATGTCATATTTAGGGTGGAACGCTTGTATATTAATTTTTTTTAAAATATAATTTTGAGATTGCTCACTTTGACCAAACGCCCTAATATTGAAGGGTAAAGTAATGAACGAGGTTTGTACCTCACGAATATGAAGTTCCAACTTCAGAAATGGAAACTAATAACCAGAGTAGGTAAAAATTCCGCTCGCGGGCCGACAAATTCAGTTCTCAATATAATACTCTCTCTAGTGTATTTAGAAAAGTTATCAAGAAATGTAAAAGCTACAATTCTTTTAAAGGCAGCTACCGCATTTTATTTACCGTTAGGCAAGAAGAAATGTCAAAACATATAAAATATGTGAAATTTTTTGTGACGTTTCATGAAATAATCGATTAACAATTTTTTTATTTTCCTTAGAAATATATTAGGGGGAATTGTGAAATGAGAAAATAGCTACAATATTGTGAAAGGTTGTAATCCAATATTTCAAGCTGTTTAGGATTTATTGAAGAAAATCTGAAATAGGACCCAGACCCACCTCCGAAATTTTCTTCGGCCTGTAAAAAAAATTGTTAGGTGTAGGGGCAAAACCGAGCGGGGTTTTGTGATACCACGTCCAAGTACTTCCACAATTTTTTGGTTTGGTTGAGACGCGAAACAAATTCCTTTCATTTGTGTCACAGTGTAATTTGTTTTGTGGTGAAGAAATATTTGTCTTTAAGCTGTGCCAAATCATATATGAACATTTTGACAATTACTGTTCAATTACTTTGGCTTGAGGTCATAAAATGAAAATACCAGCGGGTTCGACTGTTTTTTCAAGATTATTTGTAGATAAAATACCGATGAATACAATATGAATCATAGAGACGCCATTGTTCTCATCTGACATTTCCTTTCACACTATTCGTGGTGCGGTCTGTGCGACAGAGAGATATTTGGCGTAAATGGACTTAAACCAGGTGGAATTACAAAAATTTTTGACTTAAATATTTTATGAGGTTTTGATGAAAGACTTTGAAATTCAAACGTATTTTGGACTTGTTTGTTATATTTTATTGTTAGTATAAGTTTGCGGTGTATTTAGACAACATTTATAACGCACAAATCGAAATGCCGTTGCCGCTTTCTTGTTGGTTGGTTTGAGCCATTGCCTCAATCTGGTATTATTAAAGCTATACTGTCAAACATGCACCCACCCATATGCAACACACTAAATGTCATCAAAATACTGAGAGAGATGGCGTCTCTATACATCATTACTCTATGATATGAATTTGTATGTGCGTGTGTGATTGCTATTGTAGCCATATACTCAACAATCATTTAATTTTGGATAGATAAGTGTATAAAAATACTCAATATGACGAAAATAACAAAAATAAAAACCAACAAAAAACAAATATTAAGGGTGTTTATGCTATAAGTCGTGTATCAGTCACGTCGCGTTACTTTTGTCCTTTTGGTAGTTTACAAACCTTTACAGCTGTTCGGTGATTACCTTCGTTGAGTTCTGTTACTTAACGGGAAGATTATAAAGCGCAGCGCAACGTTGTTGATCACATCAGCTGTCAAACTGAACACGACACAGTTCTCCGCGTTAGTAAGGGTAGTATTATAAAAGTTCCCAAAAGTGAACGTCAACGCAAAAGCCAACGTGAACGCCAAAGTTAAAAAATTGTAGTTTGTACATCACTTAGCTGTCACCAGTGTTGCCAATTTGGCGGGTTTTCCGCTAAATCTAGCGGTTTTTTAATGCCCACCGCGGGGAAAATGTGTTTAAGCTGCTAGCGGAAATTTTAGCGATTTTTTTCTGTTTTTTGGAGGTAACGAAAGTACAATAGCGGCATTCATGCAAACGTGAAAGCCGAGAACTTTTGCTCAGCGCAAGTTTCCCTCGCACCGTTGCATGAGGCACCAGGTAAAGTTGCTCAGCGTAGTTGTGCTCAAAACCATATCAGCTGACCAAGATGGATACATAAGGTGGTAGTAGTAGCAATTGCATGTATTATGTATGTGTACTTTTTCTACTGTTCTAGTGCTATCACCTTATTTATCCATCCTAGTCAGATGACAACGAAATGTCAAAAGTTTACACGTTTCTCCATCCCACGTTTGCGCAGCAAATTTGCCTCGAAAACTTTCCACTTTTGAGCAAGTCGCTTTGTATGGGAAATTTGTTTGTTTTGACGTTTGCTGTGCAAGTTTACGATGTATTCGAGTTTACGAGGTTCTCTCGAGCTTTCATGAAGACCACTAATGTGTTATGTGTTACCAAGCAATTTTAAAATGTTAAAAAGTATTAATCTTCTCTCTGCTGAAAGTAGTTTACTTTAAAACAGAGCAAAGATATTATAATTTCACTTTTAAAATTATTTGTTAATTGCCGTGATATAATCGATGTTGTAAATAGTCGATATACCAACATGTCGCTCGTCAAATGGACTGAGATTGAAACAGCAGGGCGGTTTTAGGTTGAAGTGTTCTAATTTAAAGCCTCTGCGGGAAGAAATCCGGTCGAAGAATTGGCAAATTGTGCGTACAGGTTTTGTCATTACCGTGGTCAGAGGTTGAAACAGTTTTCGGTTAACTAAATATTGTTAAAACTAAGTTACTAATCAGATTAATACTAAGTACTCTAAATTCTGTGCTTAATGTCAGGTAAATTGTCGAACTAAAATATGTGTACATATAAATTTTGAATACGATTGCCTCAAATATAGTAACAAATGTTATTACGAATATGAAGTTCCAACTTCAGTATGTACTAAAATATATTCCGGTCGTACTTTTTTAACTAAATACTTTACTCTATCCTTGTTGAAATGCAAGTAACTAATAAGTCATTACATTTTAATAGCTAGTTTCATCATAAATTAAAACAACAATACTAAATTTTTTACATATATACAGTGACGAGCAAAATTTTAACAGGTTTAATGGAAGTTTAGAACTTTACTTTTTGGCATGAGTTTTCAATTTTACTTTGATGCGGTCTCTTTCGCAATGAACACCTAAATATACATCAATTATTCAAATATGTTTAAAAGAGCGTAATATGTAAACAAACTCCAATGTTACAATTACACACTCTCTTCAATGTTACAATATTGCACTCTCGCCAACTCTTAGCTCATAAATTTACTGTTACATTTTTTTTAATTGCTCATTATTGTCCACGTGCTGATCAAAAATTGAAGCATCTAACGGGGTTGAAATCATGGAATTATAAAAAACTAACAATTCTGTTCGGAACATTGCAAAACAGTTTAATGTAAGTCATATGACGACCCGGAGAATAAAACGGAAGAAAAATATGGTCCTGGACGCCCAAGAAAGATTGACGACATTTGGCAAAATTAGTGGAAAGTGACAATGTAATTAGCCCAGCTGCGGCACTAAAAACGTTAAATATTGGCACCAGTGAGTGGACGGACTGCTCGTCGAAGTCTCAAAAGATCAGGTGCTAAGGCTTCGGAGATGAAAAATAAGTAATTTTTATCACAAAAGAATATAAAGCTTCGTAAAGAATTCGCGTAGGTCTACGAAAACTGGACTGAGGATGCCTGGAAGAAAGTAATGTATTAAATTCGACACGTTTTAAGTAATAAATATACAATTGCGCCTTGTATTCAGGGTTATATGGTCTGTTGAGACTAAAATCAATCGATTTGAGTTCGATGGCCGTGCTTGGCACTGGACCAAATATTCAAATACTACTACCCCGAATGCAGTAACACAAACCATGAAACATGGTAGTGGATCCAAAATGGAATTGGGATGTATTATGAAGAATGGAGTAGGTCCTCTGGTAAAACTTGAAGGTCCACTACGGTTCACTTATTTAAAGGCACTAATAATTCCATTTTCAGCAGCCTGTATCTTTTGCAATTTTTAACCGATAGCAGAATTTTAAAATGGAAATGGAAGCTAGACATCTTGAGATTTTAAAAAAAATCATGACAATATTGGTTTCTTAACTAAAGAATTTTTTTTGAGCAATTTATAAAAATAGTCCAAAAATGTGCTATTTTTTTGGTTCACTTGAATAAAGGCACTTTAACTAATTTTAATGAGAAACGGGGTTTCTTGTTTTTTTTTATTTATTTTACTTTATTTAAGAACTACTAGTAATGGGTACAACCCCCTTTCTTTTTAATAACTTCAAATATACGGGTTTTCATTGAGAGATAAAGAGAATTTATGTAATCCAACGAAATTTGATTCCAAGCATCCTGAATGGCCTGCATTAACGACTGCTTGCCATTGAATTATCTACCTCCTTCATAGACCTTGCGAGATAACCAACCCAGACCTTTTCGATAATGTTTAGATCTGGCGAGTAGGGTGGCCAGTGAAGAATATTAACATTTTGGCTTGCAATGAACTCCTTTACTACTCTGGCGTTGTGCATAGGGGTATTATACTGTTGCAATATCCAAGATATAGGACCAAATAGTTCACTGAACTTCGAAAAAGAAGATTCCAACAACGTTTTATAGCTTGCACCAGTCATTTTTGCACTTTGAAATTCAAGATCGATGGTGCCATATTACGTAATAGCACCCCACACCATAACACCGCCATCTCGGCTGTGATGTCGGTTCAAAAAACGCTTTTCTTTGCGCAGATCTTGGAAATAATAGTTGTAGCCATCAGGCCGTCGGTGGTGCAATGGTTAGTGTACGCGGCTCTTGTACATGAGATCCTGCGTTCGAACCCTGCTCTGACCACCTTCAAAAAAAAATTTCTTTCGGCGGCGGTTACCTCGCATAGTGACGGCGACAATATCGAGTATATAGTCCTGAAAAAGCTTCTCAAAATACCGTTCGGAATCGGTGTAAAACTGTAGGTCCCAATCAGTGAGTGAAAACTGGAAAGCGCACAGCTCAGTGATTGTGAGAAGTTATCCCCGGTCCCTTCATGGGATGTAATGGGAAACCATTTATTTTATTTATTTAGCCATCAGGCCCATCCAAATTAAACTTCTTCTCATCCGAAAATACAACGGTTCTCCAGTCATTTACATGACCTCTTGGCTGCACATCCTATACCATGTAGTCTCTTGCGAATTGAAACCGCTTTTCCTTACGAGGAGCATTAATTGGCGGTTTGTTTTAGTAATTTCATGTATTTAAGATAGTCACAGCTCTTAATTACTCTGCGTACTGATGACTTGCTCGCTTCCACTCCAGCTTGAGCTCTTATTTTTGACAAGGATAAGGCAGAATTAGAAGCAATTCTGATGATTTTTCTTTTCTCATACATAGATAAAGACAATGAAACCCTTCCCAGTTTGTTTAGCCATTGCGCGGTTAGAATATCCTTCAGAACGGTAAACATCGATTTTAGTTTTTTCCGATAGATTTAAAATTTTTTGTTTTGCCATTTTGACTCGTAAACTGATTAAGATGTAATAAATTGTAATAAACAAACGCTCCCTACAGAAAATCACCGCTTACTTTAAAAATAATAAAAAAAATAATAAAGTACCTTTATTCAAGTGAACCAAAAAAAATATCATATTTTTGGACTTTTTTTTTATAAATTGGTCCAAAAGAGTTCTTTAGTTAAGAAACCACTATTGTGATGATTTTTTGTATATCTCAAGATGTCTAGCTTCCATTTCCATTTTAAAATTCTGCAATCGGTTACAAATTGCAAAAGATACAGGCTGCTGAATATGGAATTTTTAGTGCCGTTAAATAAGTGAACCGGATTGGATTGTATTATGAAATAAAGAACCATATCCCTCTGTTGTACAAAATAGAAAACAGCTGCTATAGAAACAACGGGTCTTCCTACTGAGAGAGTGATTTTTCAGCAATACAACGACCCAAAACATTCGAAAGACGATTTACAATTAGACGACCAGAAGATGTGCGTAACTTGGCAACCCTGGTAAAAGAGAACCAAAAAGTACTAGGAGTTCACTCAAACGCATTTCTCTCTCGCGTCATATCTTGCTTATTTCATACTTTTTGCATAGTTTATGTAATTTTACTTCAACATGGTTGGAATTTGTATAGTTATATACAATGACACTATCAAAAAGCTGCTCGTGTATTAAAATATTCAATGAAGAGAGTAAGAGAGAGAGTACAGAAGTACTAGGGTTTCACTCGTTTTGTTTGTTGGCATTTGAGTGAAGAGAAATTTTGACTGTCTACTTTTCCAGCAGAAGCCACATAAAACAAAAAAGATTAACAGAAAAACAGAATGCAAAATGTTAGCTTTTGTATAACTTTACAATATTTACTGTTCACTTTGTATATATGTATCAACATAGAACCAAAATTTGTGTTGCTCTTATTCACGAGAGAACAACAAACTGATAAAGTTATTTTTTTTTGTTTCCAATCAAATACTTCAAATATAAACATTTATTTCCAAATAGTGTCAACAATTGTAACTCACTGTATATACAATTTAACGAAATATATATTGAATTAGTATGTGTTTCGTAAATAAAATGCTTCTCATTTCGATATTCTTATAATTCAGCGGGGTTTTGAAATTTTTTTCCTCTAAATAAAATTTTTTGCAGATTCCAGCGTATTTTTGTACAAATTTGGCGGTATTTCACAGAAAATACTTGGCAACACTGGCTGTCACTGAAAGTTGTGGTTTATACAGCTGCTCAACTAAAATAAACAATTATAGATTAGAAAAAAGTTATTTTGAGTAAAATGAGCAGAATGAAAAAGATTAAAGAATTTAGCTCTATTTCAGTAGATCAACAGATTTTAAGATTGCTAGTATTTATAATACTGCAAATACCAACAACATTCACATAAAATCTGAAAAAACCTATATTATTTTGGGGTTCAATGTCCAATAAATTTCCCCATCTATATTAACAGCCAGGCCGGCGATGTCGAATGAAAACCTAAGCGAAGCGCAAGCAGTCACTCACTTTTCGTTCGCAATGGGGTCGCCTAACTCTTGTCGAATCGTTCGCATGAGTTACGTATTGTTACAAATGTCATTTAACCATTGTCAAATGACAATGGTGCCAGATCAACAATTCCAAGAAAATTTACAAAACTCGCCAAAAAAAATCGCTAAATTCGAAAAAAACGCTAATATTTGTAAATTATACAAAAAAAAATGCAACATGGTAACACCTAAAATTTAAAATAAAACACGGCAACACTTGAAACAGGTGTAAACAAAACAAAATTGTTTATTGTTTTATAAAATAAAAGTGTCAAAAAAGTTGACTTGTGTTAAAAAATGAATTTTTCCCATACAATCGCGGTATATTTTTTGGATGAGAACGACGGAGAAGAGCATGTCCAAAACATGGACAAAAATCTCCTTCGACACCCGAAAATTTCGTACAAATCTGTAATTAAAAAAATGTTTATTCACATGATACCTACGTCCATACATACATCATTTTATACTTACTGGTTCGTTGCCATCTCAAGAACATTGGCCACATCCCTTAACTGCCTCCGAGATACATGCTGAAGGAGAAGTGGCCAAAAGGTTACCGGTGCACTGGAGTACTCTACTAGAACCTGGAGCTGCTCCAATGTGGACTTCTTGCTGAAATGTCTGAATATTGTAATAAATATAGAATAATTAACAAAATTCCTTACCATTTATTTTCCATTTTATTTTTTCGCTGACTTTAAACACCTGTGCGAAGCTAAAACACAAGTGAGTGTTTTTGACATTTGTGTCAGAACGAAAAAAGTTAGGCGGCCCCAATTTTGTACTGAAATGCTTACGTTTTCATTCGCATATGTTGTCATGCGATTCTTTCGCTTTCAGTGTTGATAGCCGACCGGAAAACAGCTGTTCTTCGCTTATAGAGCCAGCGAACGATTCGCTTCGACATCGCCGGCCTGGCTGTAAATTAGTTGTCTTTTCAAAAACACGTGTCATTTGGCGGTATGTATTGATTGGACATGGGACTGTCCGTGGAGGTGGAAAGTTTCTGATTGCCATTCACTTGGGAGTGGCCAGAAATGATTCCTTCATTGGGCAGTCCAAGCAGCTCACTACTTCCACGCAGTATGTCCTGGGCAATGGCTTTTCGGAAACCTCCGTTAGCTAGCTAGAGTGAGAAGGCGAAACAAATGAGCATCAAATCAGGTATAGTAGGTGACTGATGTCACTGAAGCTCATCAAACAATCGGGCATATTCTTTTGTCCTTAGAAGGCGGATGAGCCAAACATACGGGCCAACGGCGGATAGAAACTAAAAGAAGAAAATCCAGGTTCAACATATCGCATCCTGGTCAGCGTCTGATCCATAATGGGCGGCTGCAATCAAATATCCTGGCAGTAGGTAAAATGCAAAAACCCGGTGGGCTGGGTTTGCCTCCCGCCACCGTTCATAATGGCAGTGAAAATACAAAAACGAAACAGAAAACATAAACAACCCCTATTTGTTGACGACCCCCGCAAACGTTATAAGGACCACGATTTACGGATATGCACTTGGAATGTAAGAACTCTATATAGATCCGGTGCAAGTATCCAACTGGCAGATGTCCTCGAAAGTTATAAGGCTGACATTACCGCTATCCAGGAAATGCGATGGACAGGACATGGCTGCACAAGAAAAAGAAACTGCGATATATACTACAGTTGCCATGAAAAAAAACATGAATTTGGTTGTGGATTTGTAGTTGGCAAAAGACTGCGACATCTAGTCTCTAGGTTCAATCCTGTGAGTGAACGAATAGCCACAATCCGCATAAAAGCGAAATATTTTTATATTTCCCTAATTTGTGTGCATGCCCCGACAGAAGAGAAAGATGATGATGCCAAAGACATATTCTATGAGCTCCTAGAGGAAACGTATGACCGCTGCCCTGGCCATGACATTAAGATTGTACTAGGAGATTTTAATGCCAAAGTAGGAAGGGAGAATGTGTTTAATCCAACTATTGGCAATTTCAGTCTTCATGCTGACAGTTCCGACAACGGTATGAGACTGATTGACTTTGCCGCGGCAAAAAACATGGTCATCAGTGGCACAAGATTCCAGCATAAAGACATCCACAAGGCTACTTGGGTATCCCCTGATCAAAGAACTAGGAACCAAATTGATCACGTGGTAATTGATGGAAGGCACTCATCCAGTGTAATGGACGTACGAGTGATCAGAGGAGCTAACATCGATTCTGATCACTACCTGGTAGCAGCAAAGGTTCGCACAAGATTAAGTAGAGCGAAAATCGTACGAAACCAGACGCAGAGGAAGCTGGACATCGGAAAGCTGCAATTACCAGAGGTAGCCACAGCCTACTCAAGGAAGCTCTCGCAACTTTTGGCACAGAACCCACCCCCTCCCGATGACGATCCTGATGCGCAGTGGAAACCCATTTCCGACTCTATAAAAACTGCCGCAACAACCGTACTTGGTTTCGAAAAACCGCTTCGCAACAAACCGTGGTACGATGAAGAGTGTCGCATAGCAAATGACGAAAAGAACGCTGCACGTATGGTAATGCTTCAGTCAATTGCAACGCGAGCTGCAACTGAGCGGTATAGGGAGAAGAGAAAGGAGGTAAACCGTCTCTTTAGGCGTAAGAAACGGCAGTGGAGAAAACGCGAGAGTGAGAAAATTGAGACATACAGAAGGAAGAACGAAGCCCGAAAATTCTACCAAAAAGTTAAAAACGGAACTAATGGACATGGTTCAGGGCCCCCCTTCTGTAAAGACAAAGACGGAAATCTCGTCGCAGATGTGCAGAGCATGTTGGGAATATGGAGAGAGCATTTCTCCGCGCTACTAGTACCTGAGATATCCGATGACGATGGGACAATCGATCACAATATGGACGACGACGTCGATTGCCCCCCTCCTAACCAAGACGAGGTCAGAACAGCTATTGCCCGGCTTAAGAACAACAAAGCCGCAGGAGCCGATGGATTACCGGCGGAGCTGTTTAAGGCTGGCGGCGATGAGCTGATAAGGTGCATGCATCAGCTCATTAGCAAAATTTGGTTAGATGAATGCATGCCCGGCGATTGGAGTCTCAGTGTACTATGTCCCATATTTAAAAAAGGTGACCCGAGTATTTGTGCCAACTACCGTGGAATAAGCCTTTTATCCATAGCATATAAGGTTCTATCAAGTATAATGTGCGAAAGACTAAAACCAATTATCGCTGACCTGATTGGACCATACCAGTGTGGCTTTAGGCCTGGAAAATCGACAACTGACCAGATTTTCACGCTACGCCAAATCCTGGAGAAGACACACGAAAAACAAATCGACACCTATCATCTATTTATCGATTATAAAGCAGCCTTCGATAGTCCGATACGGGAGAAACTCTATGAAGCAATGTCTGAGCTTGGTATTCCTGCAAAACTCATACGCCTTTGCAGGATGACCTTGACGAACACCAAATCCGCAGTGAAAGTTGGTAAGGATCTTACCGAACCTTTCGAAACTAAGCGAGGCCTCAGGCAAGGCGACACCCTATCGTGCGATCTCTTTAACATCTTAATGGAGATCATTATGAGAAAAGCTGCAGTCAATATGAATAAAACCATCAGCAGTAAAAGTCACATGCTGCTCGCGTATGCTGATGATATAGATATCATTGGGCGCACAATTAGAGAAGTTACTGCGGTTTTTTCGAGAATTGAGAAGGAGTCAGCAAAAGTGGGTCTGACGGTGAATGAGGACAAGACAAAATTAATGGTTTCAACGAACAGGGCCTCCACGCGATTAGACCAAAGCGTGAACGTTGATAACCGTTATAACTTCGAGGTAGTGGACGAATTTATATACCTCGGATCTGCCGTGAACAAAAACAACAACGTCAGCCTTGAGATCAAACGGAGAATTGTGCTTGCGAATAGATGTTATTTTGGGCTAAGCAAGCACTTTAGAGATAAAGCCCTCTCTCGAGTAACAAAAGTCCAGCTGTACCAGACTCTCATTCAACCTGTCTTGCTTTATGGCGCAGAATCCTGGGTCCTATCGCAAGCAGACGAAACATCTGTAGGAGTCTTCGAGAGAAAAATACTCCGAAAAATTTATGGCCCTATAGTGCACAACGGCGAGTATCGGCGACGCATGAACCATGAGCTGTATGAGCTTTATCCTGACATTGACATAGTTAAGCGGATCAAGATAACGCGATTGCGCTGGCTAGGCCATGTCAGTAGAATGGATGAAGATGAACCAGCGCGAAGGCTTTTCGAAACCGAACTCGAAGGAAGACGAAAAATAGGAAGACCAAGACTCCGCTGGAGGGATCAGGTTGACGAATCCCTGCGTACACTTGGTATTGCCAACTGGAGAGATAAAGCAAAAGATCGAACTGGTTGGCGAAATATGTTATCTTCGTTTTGTAAGGTCCCTGACCCCCCGGGGTTGTCCGAGACCGGATAAGTAAGTAAGTATTGATTGTAATGTATTGGCTCTTTTGTTTATTATTGTCAACATCAACTGATGTCTATAATTTTTATAAATAAAATTATAATAGTTTTGCAACGCATTATTTATTTGAACGTTCCATTTCTAATTTTATTATTGTAAATAAGAATTTCAGTGCGTAAACAATATAATTTTGAATTAGTTAAAAAACAAGTTTGAGCTCTATCCGTCGAATGCATTTCAGCCAAAATTGGCAACTACTTCTAAGCAATGAAATGCAAAATGCTTCCGTCTGCCCATCATCGATCGAAATTTTTCTTTAAATTTGCAATTTCTTCAACTAACGCGAGGAACTGTGGAGTGTTCAACTTGACAGCTAAAGTGATTAAAAGCGTTGCACTGCGTTTTATAAACTACCCATTAGATAATGTAACTCAACGCAACGAGTTACCGAACAGCTGTAACGTTTTATAAACTACCAAAATGACAAATGTAACGCGACGTGACTGATTCTCGGCTTAAAAAATAACACCCTTAAACAATGTCGATCGCATTTCATTGCTTATAAGTAGTTGGCAATTTTGGCTGAAATGCAATCGACGGACAGAGCTGAATTTCTATACCCTCACCCATAGGATGGGGGCATATATCATTTAATACGGAAAAATTGTAACGAATAGAAGGAGCCATATTAGACCATCAGTATCTTTGGACGACGTTCGTATTGGGACTTTTTACGGCGATTGAGCCATGTCCGTCTCTCTGGCTGGTCAACACGATAACTGCCGTAAATCTTTATCGATTTATTTTGTCTGTGACTATTATTTGTTCACGGTTAGTTTGGAATTGAAAGTGGGCGTTTTGGCCACGCCCCTTCTGGTACCTCCCATACAAATCGACACATTTTGTACGAAATAATGTTTCTACTAAAACTTTTTTCTGGTAGATGTGATGGGCTTCAACTCAAACGCTGGTTAATAATCTTTAAATGTCTACTTAACCTGTCTCTGGTACCTCCCATATAAAAGCTTGGGTGTCGTCCGGGTTGTCAATGCGATAAGTCGCGTGAAACACTTTCGATCTTAATGAAATTTGGTTATAGGCATCGTGTCACCAAACGCGAGTCACCATATAAGACAAGGCTGATTTGCCACGCCCATTTTGGTGCCTCTCATATGTAAGTTGTTCGGCCGGCTGGTTGTTCGGTAAGATATCTCCCGCAAAACCGAACCAATCTTGATGAAATTTGGAACTAGACAAAATTTAGTCAAATGCCACTCTTCTATGGAAAATGAGTCATTTTGCCACGCCCATTCTGGTACCTCCCATACAAAAACTTGGTGGTCGTTTGGGTTCTCTATGAGATAAGTCGCGTGAAACACCTACGATCTTTACGGAATTTGGTTATAGGCTTCATGTCATCAAAGGCGAGTCACCGATTAACACATGGGTGATTTTGCCACACCCTACCAAGATAGGTTATGCGGCCAGCTGATTGTTCGGCAAGATAACTCTCCCAAATCCAAACGAATCTTTATGAATTTTGGTGCTAGACAAAGATTAGTCAAATGCACACAAAATTTGGGCGGATGACCGGTTGATCGACACGATAACTCTCGTAGACTACAATCGATCTTAATGAAATACGGTACCCGGCAATGTTTTCCTAAAAATTATAGATTAACTACTGTCCACGCTCATTTTCTTACCTCCCATACACAAGTTGGGCGGCTTTCCGGCTGGCTGAATCGATATCTCCCGTATACCACAACTGATCTTAACAAAATTTGGTACTGATCAATATTTTGTGTAATTTTGTGTAAAACAGATGAACAACTTCACCATGTCCATTTTTTAATCTCGCATCTAAATATTGGGCGGACAACTGGCTGGTAGTCACGATGAATCCCCATATCACTTAGGATCGCAGTTAAGTTGGCTATTGAATAATATTTAGCGCAATGCCACGCTGCTATTGAATATTGCCACATTTACCAATGTCGCAATGGATGACTTCGGGTGAGGGTATGTTTAAGTTGATCCATCCGGTTGAAATTTCTGAACTGGTTCTTTAAAGAAGAATTCAAAATTTAAGAAATGAATTGGAAAGTTCAAATAAATAGTGAATAATGAAGACATCAATTGATGTTAAGACATTATTAAACAAAAGGATCAATAAATTTTAAATACACGTATTTTTTAGAAAGACAACTAATTTAATATAGATTGGATAATTTATTCGACATTACAACCCAAAATAAACTACGTAGGTTTTTTACACACTTTATGTGCATTTGTTATTTGCAGTATTAAAAACTATAGCATTCTTAAAATCTGTTGGTCTATTGAAATAGATCTGTCTTTTCTAATCTTTTTCAGTGCAGTTCCGGAATATAACTTTTTCTACTCCATTATTTTTTATTTTAGTTGGGCAACTCCATAAACCACAAATGTCACTGACAGCTTTCGTAAGCACGGAGTGATGCATAAACTACCATTTCTCGACTCTGCCGTTGGGACTTTTAGAATACTACCCTAAGGTATTCTCGTAGCCGAATTTACATTTACTAAACTACCAGATTTGTGGAGAGGGATTATATAAGAGCTCTTCCACTGTGCAGGAAAATGACCGAACTTCAACGAAGCGTTAAATAAGAGAGTCAACGGTAAGCTGAGAGAAATCGAGCAGTATTTCAACATAGAGTCCGGGATACCATCAGGACCAGCTTTATTCGAGGCTTTCAAGCTGATTAAGTTATCTAGCAACCACGAAGAATTTACGACAGGTGCATCAAACGGAATGGTAGAGCGGACAGTGTACGGGTATGATTTGGAAACATCATAGGCTCGGGTGGAATAAATAGATGCGAAAAAATCGGCGAAACAATTAGCAATAGACTCTTCATCTGAATATTCAATACCGTTCATTTTGATCTTACAAGGTGTGGAAGACGAATTACGCTTCAAGTTAACAAATCTAAAGAATGATTTGGGGTTCCGTTTAAAATTAGCCTTCAACCTATCCAAATATAATCTGTAACTCTCACGAGATTTAGAGTTGTATCTACTCCTAGCAACAATATACCTAGCATAGTCTGCTAGCAGTCCAGATTTTTTATACTTTTTCGAACATCTATTCCTTACATTCTTGAGACTATTTAGAGCCCTTGAGGACCATGGGGGACCAGTATTACCCATTATTGGCCTCTTGGGTACAGGCTTAGAAATATAGCCATTAATAATATTATAGAAATCATCCAGGGCGATTTCAAATTCAAAAGAATTATCACACTGACAAATACTATGCCAGTCGGTATCAAAGATAAGATTATTCAAAAGTATAAAGTTCGCACGCGAAAAGCATAGGCCAACATAGGACGAAGAGCAATTGCAACCAACCAGCATGGTATCATATGTATAATTAATTCCCAGCGTTGTATGGTAACTATCCTCAGGAGAAATTAACGGATCAATTCGAGAAATATCAAAGTTGTTAGAATCATCCACTAAAACTAGATCAAGGACTCGATTCATAGAATTGGGAATGTCGTTCAATTGAATCAACCCAAGTTCGGAAATATGCATAACAAAATCAGATGACCAATCACATGGTGTCAACGGAGTCAGAGAATTAGTATCGGGTAAAGACACCCATGTCACAGACGGCAAGTTAAAGTCACCCAATACTAAAATACGGTCCTTTCTACTGGCTAACGCAATAACTTTTGCAATAGCGTCAATATGCACTTGATATACCTCAAAGCATGAAGATGGCGGAATATAAGAACACGTGACAAACAATTTCAAATCGCCTAAATTAATGGACACCACAATAAACTCAAGATCGCCAATGTCATCAACTGTAACCAACTCAGAAGATAAAGAATTCTCAATTGAGATTAAAACACCACCACCAATTTTACCAACACGATCTTTTCTATAAACTACGTACTTATTGCAGAACAACTCAGAATTAAAAACATTAGGTTTAAGCCATGTCTCAGAAAATCCAATGACATCAAACTCAAAACCAAAGCTATCAACAAATAATCTGGACAATTTAGTATTCAAACCGCGAACATTCTGATACGCCATATTCAAACTCCCAATTAGTTTTTTGGAGCTGCCTTATCTCCAGACGGTAATCTAGCAAAATTATCACGCCTACCATTATCCCGATACTCAAATTCCCTTACGAATGTTCTGTGAGGCCAAAATTCCGAATCCACCAGTCTGACAAATAGATCATCCGGTGCAATAATTTTGAAAGACGACCTACGTTCCGAAAATTGTGACTTCAGCTTGAAGCACTGTATGGAATCGTTAGAATTATTCCCGACTAATTTAGACGATATGTAAAGTCGTACATCCTCTTCGGTCGTGTCGGGGGAAAGTCTAGACACAAAAACTGTCTTCCTTGCCGGTACGACAGTCAACGTTCTTGGTCCCGGTCCTGGCACCGGGGCGGGATTACCACCCGGAGGAGACGACTTATCGCTGTCCGTGGAAGCTATAGTAACTACAGAAACGACTTCAGCAAAAGTAGGAGGGGCAGAAGATTTCATTGGACTTGAAACTGTAACTGGAGAATTAACGTCCATTAAATTCGGCGAGGAAGGAATTACCAACAATGGTAATCGTCGTAGGTTTCTGCAAATGAGAGAAATTCGACGAAAATTAACTTACAGCAAGTGGAGTTACAAGAACTGTTGACTTAACTTTTTCATTTCGTTTTGGTATAGAACTGTGAAATTCAAATGTATTTTGGACTTTTTTTGTTGACTTTTATCGTTGGTATACATTTCTATTGTATGCGGTTGTTGATCCTTGGTTGGACGTTGTGTAATATTGCCTATATCTGGTATTATTGAACCTATGCTTTCCACCATAGAGTAATCTCAGACTAGAGAGAATATTTGGCTCATCTGACGTTTCCTTTCGCACTCTTCGTGGTGCGGTCGGTGTGATGGAGAGATGTTTGACGAAAAATGATATACACCAGGAGGAATTACAATAACTTCTTACTTTAATTTTTCATGCCATGTTGGTGAAAAACTATGAAATTTAAATGTGTTTTAAACTTTTTTATTGACTGTTATTGTTAGGAAACATTTGTGTTGTATTTAAGACAATAATTTTAACACACAAAACGAAATGCATTTGTCGTTATTTTGTTGTTTGTTTTGAAACATTGTCTCTATCTGGTATTAGTAAAGCAATTCTTTTCAACATCAAACGTATAGATCACACGAGGACAAATGTCATAAATTTGGTGGGAGAACTAGTGGGTCTACTATAAGTATTAGTCTATGCTTTCCACCATCCAATGTTCACTTGCAACAAAACCTATGACCTTTATTGAGAGAAGTAATGTGTCTATACTAAATTCGTTATATTAGGAGCAAAATATGTGAGTGTGTCGCTTGACACCAGTTTTGCCACAGAGTAGGCCAAAATTACTCAAGGGATGCCCAAAAATTATTCAAAATCACTTGACATTACACAAAATTTTTATATTTTCTTTCAACGAAGACACTTTTATCGGTTGAACTCAAAGTAATTTAATTAAGACCACAGCTCGGGTGTGTCTATTGCTACCACTTTCTAGCTGTATATCTCCAAGCTTTGTAATGTTGACGGGTCACAATAAAGCTTAAAATCTTGTCTTTAATATGAGTCGTACTAAAGCTATGTGTACACGGTTGTCAGATCTGACAATATTGTCATAAAAATGTGCCGATTATGTCTTACAATCGTGTAAACTTAAAATTTATGTCTGGCAATATTGTCAGGTAAAGCATTGTCAGGTCATTGTCAGACTGCCATTTGAAACAATATTAACCCTGTTTTTTATTGTCTGCTAAACTAATTTTTCAACGACTTTAAGCTTGTTTTTATTCCCTGCTAAACTATTTTTTCGACGACTTTGTATGGAGTGCCGCTTAAAATCGCTTGGTTCCCCATACAAAGTCGTTGAAAAATTAGTTTAGCAGGATATAAAAAACAGGCTTAATATTGTCAGACACTTGACAACCGTGTAAACACACTTGTTGTTCATTGTCACAATATTGTTAGTTCATTTTTTATTGTCAGATGTAGGATTTTTAACATATGACAGTGGAATCATTGTCAGATAAAAAACATAAGCAAAGACAAGTGAAAAAATTTTTTCAACGCGAAAAATAAAAAATAGACATGGCGCTAAACATTGATAATATTTTTGATGTATTAACATCTAAAAGGCGCAAAATTCACTAAGTGAATACATCCAAAGGCGGTTTGTCCTACTCCGATCATACAGATTGTCCGACTGCGATCACACAGTTTGTGCGACTGCGATCACAGATTGTTTGGCGTTAAACTCCTCCGAAACGGCTGGACCGATTTGTAGGTCTCAGAATCGGCCAACATCTATTCTTCATACCCCTAAATGACCCACTCCTATATAGAACACAGATTTGTCCGACTGCGAAACACAGATTGTCAGACTGCGAAAAAAAATCCAATGAGTGTTCGAAATAATTGTTGCACAGTACTAGTTCAATTTCTATCAACACATTAGTAAATGTTACAGAAAATAAAAAAACGGAAAATAAAAAAGAGCGATGACGTTACATTTATATAATATTAATAAAAAATAAATGGTTTCCCATTCCATTCCATGGAGGGACAGGGGAGAGCTTCTCACAATCACTGAGCAGTGCGCTTTCCAGGTTTCACTCACTGACTGGGACCTACAGTTTTACACCGAATCCAAACGGTATTTTGAGAAGCTTTTTCATGGCTAAATACTCGATAGTGTCGCCGTCAATATGCGAGGTAACCGCCGCCGAAAGAAATTTTAAGTTGGTCAGAGCAGGTTTGAACCCAGGATCTCATGTACAAGAGGTGCGCACACTAACCATTGCACCACTTCATACTTACAATTATTTAAAGACCAGTGCAAGCACATGTGTCATTATTTTCTTGCTTAATACTTTTTGTTTTATTCCCACAAAAAACAAAGAGAATGGAAAGCAACAGAGACAAGTTCATACAAACATTGTTATGTTCGTACATACGTTACACAAGTTCACACAATTTTCGTTGCTCTCTTGCTATCTCATTTTTATATTCGTATATTCTCTTTGCTCTGAGAGTGCTTCGCACCCACACAGTCTGACAATCTGTGTTTCGCAGTCGGACAAATCTGTGTTCCATATAGGGGTGGGTCACCCTTATCATTTAGGGGTATGAAAAATAGAATTTGGCCGATTCTGAGACCTACCCGATATGCACACAAAATTTCATACAAATCGGTCCAGCCGTTTCGAAAGAGTTTAACGCGAAACTATCTGTGATCGCAGTCGGACGATCTGTGTGATCGCAGTCGGACAAACTGTGTTTGGATGTATTCACTTTGTGAGTTTAGTACCTCCGCGCGCCTATAGATGTTAACACATCAAAAACATTTCTGCCATAGAGTAATACTTAAGACCCTCATGCCTCTTCATGACAACGAGGTAGTAGGCCATTTCATCGAGTTCGATTTGCTGCTGTATTTTTACCAATTTTACACTTTGATTGGACATATAAGGGACAGAAATCAAAGGGAATTCGTATATTCGTTCAATGCGAACAACATAAAACATAAGTGACCATCTATGATATCCAGTTCACATTAAATTTCGAAGACATTTTCCTCACAAGGATATACATTACTAAACAGCTTTATAATCAACAAAGTGCTGGAGTTTTTAAGGTATTGGGGTGTAGGTAAATAGAATATATTGAGAACTAAAGTCTGTTAAGGAAAAAATAAACTATTTTCTATTTCAAAGTCAACCACCGTAACCTGTATTAAACATAGATGTTTATATATATTCCCATTATAATTAACCACTGCACCACCGATGGACCTATTTTAAATACCCGACCAGAAACCTCTGGGAATATTTGCACTGAGCTGTATAGCAGATTTAGTGTGTTGCAGTTTTAATATGGCACCCGTTTCAATTAGTGTCATATATCAGTTATAGTTTGCATTTTCACAAGACTTTAACAGAACTACAACAGTATTTCCCTGTACTATTGATACTCACCTTCATAATGTAATTAAGTTCAACTGTCAGGACACAGTATTTAAATTATTCTATATTTCATTTAAATTTTAATGACAGTTGAAAAATGTTAATGTAATTACTGTGAAATATTTTCTTTTCTTTACCTGTTCAGATTTGAAATTTCTTTGCTGTTTTCCGAAGCAAGAAAACGAGGGGAAAATTGTTGATAACTTTGAGTAACATCCCATATTTGCATATAAATGATAAAACTTAATCCATCATTAGAAACCAATAAAACCAATGGACCATAATTATACGTGTTTGTAATAAAAATGCTCAGCTCCATAACGGTAACACCGAGAATTTGTTGCTTAGTGACTCTGTAATACTTGGAAAAATGTCAAAAAGATTGTGGTTGCAACTCCTTTCTGTAGGTGTATAAAGGGTGATTCATGTATTGTATTTTGAATACGTAATTATGAGTTAGGAACAATGTTTTTGATAGCCGGAAGTCCTAGAACCTAATCGACCCAAATTTAAATTCTGGTTCAGTTTAGTTATGTCCGTCCATCCGTATGTCCATGTATAGATGTTATCAAAAACGGGTTGTAAATGCGAACAAACACATTTAAACTAAACCTGATGCACAAAGAAACCCACTTATTGTGCACTACTGACTAGGGTTCACATAATGTCGATGATGTGCGTCATGGGTTCTCTGCGTACCACTCCCACTGATGAAATGAATCAGTTTAAGACAAGTGAGACTGAGGACAAAATAATTGTTTTATATTGAGGAGACAGCGCAGATTAGCAAGCGGTACATTATATGCAATCACCTTGTAAAAAGAGCTGTGGATGTTAATACTGTCAAACATGTAAATTTTAAAGTTGGAGTATCGCGTGATTGTGGCCGTCGGTGGTGCAATGGTTAGTGTGCGCGGCTCTTGTACGTGAGATCCTGGGTTCGAACCCTGCTCTGACCACCTTCAAAAAAAATTCTTTCGGCGGCGGTCACCTCGCATAGTGACGGCAACACTATCGAGTATATAGCCATGAAACAGCTTCTCAAAATACCGTTCGGAATCGGTGTAAAACTGTAGGTCCCAATCAGTGAGTGAAAACTGGAAAGCGCACAGCTCAGTGATTGTGAGAAGTTCTTCCCGGTCCCTTCATGGGATGTAATGGGAAACCATTTATTTATTTAGTATCGCGTGATTTTATGCTGAGCTGACCAATTTATTTTTTAGAAAGGAAAGCAGTAGAGTTGCCGAATGCTTAAAAATACTCCATATTTAAAAACTATTGTTAGGATTAAGTAAAAGCTTTTACTACTTACGCCCCGTATTCAGCTCTTGCGAAATTTTCGTAAGAAATGTTGTTATTTATCTCTAAACGGAAAATTTTGTTGCGGAGAGTTACCACCTACCTACGATTTACCTTGCAAATATTTCATTTATAATTCCTCTACGCACTCCATTTCATTTTTAACGCACGTGGTGTTACTTTTGGTTGTTAAAATTATAGAAATGTCAAAATTCCGGTCCCAAACTATTATCAGACAATTGATTTCGTACGAAATAGCTTTGGTGTAACAACCCTGTAATTGATTTTTTTCGGTACCACGCAAATGAAAAGTGAGTGAAATTTTCGGCTCATGAAATTTTCATTATTTTTTATACACGTACTTCTTATGGCAACGAAAATTTCATAAAAACTGAATACCGGGCTTTACTCTTAATAACCAATCTAACATTGAGCCTGTTTTTTTATTCCCTGCTAAACTAATTTTTCGACCATTTTGTATGGGGAATTAAGCGATTTTAAGCGGCACTCCATATAAAGTCGTCGAAAAATTAGTTTAGCAGGGAATAAAAAAACAAGCCTATTATGTCAATAAAAGTGTGATTAATGCTGCGCCTGTGATTAATGCTGCGCCACGAACCAGTAGAAGAGTAAGTACTTTATTTTTAAAAACTGTTATAATACAGGTTCCGGAATCGGGTAGAACAATCTAGAGGCTGGTAGAGCCCTTGGTTGCGAGAAGCATAACTGCTATAAATAGCCGAGGGTTCTGGCATTTTGGGTAAGTCTGTGATTAAACGCCGGAAAGTAATCAACTCGAAGGAATAGTAAAAAGGTTGATAAAGACAGGTGTAAATAAAGTATACTGTTGTACTATTTGAGTAAAATAAAGGGAAGTTAAACTGTTGTAATTATCGTAATTTAAAACGAATCTTGTTTTATTATAGGGAATAAAACTAAAATAATTGTTCATTGTGATACCTCTTGAAATGTGCGTCCCTGCATTGGTGCCTCATATATTCCGCTAAATATTTCTTATAAAGTATAATGAGTTCATGTTGAACCATTCCATGAAAAATTAGATTCAAACACCCAATTTGCCATACGAGGCGGTCCCAAAACTAGCCGACCTGACGTATAGATGGTGCCAGTAGTTTGAAAAAAATATTTTGGTGAAATGTGGTAACCTTATAAAACATGTCTTTTAAGTTTCAAGGCGACATGTTGTTTAGTATTTTTATTTGAGCCATCAAAAGTGAACGATCTCAGTGAATTTACAAACATGGAAAAAATTGGTCACCGTTAAGTTATTCAATATTTCCATTTGCAAGGTCGCAGTCCAAACAATATTAAAGCCAAGCTAGATTCTACTCTCGAGGAGTCTGCTCCTTCGATTACGACTGTAAAATATGGGGTAGCAGAGCTGAAATAAGGCAGTACGAGCTGCCATGACGAACACCGCAGTTGTCGAACAGCTGAAGTGTCCACGACAGACATGGTTAAGAAAATCTACAAAATGGTATTGGATGATCGTCGGCTGAAGTTGCGTAAGCTAGCTGAAATGATAGGCATTCAAAAAAGTGTTATACATCGTATATTGACCGAAGATTTGAAGATGAGAAAGCTGTGCGCAAGATGGGTGCCGCGCTTGCTTTCAATAGAGTAAAAACAGCGTCGTGAAGATGTTTCAGTAGAGTGTTTGGCGATGTTTCACCGCAATAAAGCCGAATTTTTGCATAGATTTATAACCACGTATGAGACATGGGTTCACCACATCACACCTGAGACAAAATAAAAACAGTCAAAGCAGTAGACTGGAATGGGTGAATCGTGTCCACAGAAGGCGAAGACGGTTCCATCTACAGCCAAGGACATGGCGTCTGTTTTCTGGAATGCGCATGGGATAATTTTTTTTTCTTCAGATAAAATTTATATTTATATTTATCATATTCTTGTTTATTATTAAATTTTTACTTATTTTTTATTAAATTCCTATACTATAATTATAAGATTTAATTCTTGTTGTATAGGATAAGCAAATAAATAAATAAATAAAATAAAGGAAACCCCATCAACGGCGAATATTATGCTAATTTATCAGGGTTCGTAATTCGTGGGTAATGTGTTACCCAGGGTAAGCCATGTGTATCAAAACAGTTAACAAAGTTTTTCACCACATCAAGCTTTAAATTCAATGGTGGTAGAATAATTTTTTCAGTTGGTACCAGTTGGTGCTCGCCGAATGTCTTTCAACTCTTGGCTCCCATTGTTTTTGAAATATGGATTCCCCTTCCATCTGATATCCCATTTGCATAAAAAGCATCCATTTTTAACGTATCCAGCCTGCATTCCCGAGAGAAAGCTAACAACTTTTAATTCGCAACAGAACCGCAATTTGTGCTCTTCATATTTTACTGTATCTACTATAAATGGTATCGAATCATAATTTCATGTCATGTCAACTCCATATCCTCAACTCCATATACTTCCTTCATGGAAGAGGTATCTTGGAATTATCGTAATAAAGCAGTACAGCTTTAAGACTTTTCTTGGATGAATCTATAAAGATACGCCAGTCCTCGGTATTATATTCGATATTCATATCCGCCCTTAAGCCTTCAATCTCGTTTCAATTAGTAAACGAGTTGGATTCGTTAACCGAAAAGTATGGCAGGAAAATGTCTCAGCGTTTACGAAAACAAGTAACATTAACACCAAGTTCAAGCAAAAGAAGACTGCAGCTAATGTTTCTGATTTTATTTTAGACAGGCTCAGCTTCCAAGCCAATGCGTTGAAATATTCTTGCGACATTAATATTGCGCTTGGGGCTGCTTCATTTCCTTAGTAACCACCAATGGCCAATGGTTTCTCTTTCAACGCATGTACTGACATCAAGATGTAGACTAGGACTTCCAGAATGTAGAGCAGGTGGCGGAAGTTCATCAGAATGTGGTACTGCGAGCAAGGCTGATGGAACTGAATTATGCACAAAACACTTACGCGTATTCCTATTCAAATGTAATATGTCGGTATTCCTGTTCACCTGGGTCTAGTCAGCGCATTGGAATACCAAACTACATTGACTTTCGTTTACCTAGAGCGGAAAATAAAAAATATTACTATGGTGGCATAAACTAAATTGAAAAATTAAATTACCTTTGGGCCACATAATTAACCCGTTGTAACATGTGCGGAAAACGTCCAGGTGAAAATACCTCTCATAGATATCTTCTACTCTGCTGTAGAAAACCTTAACTCTTTTTCCAGAAATAAAGGGTTTTTCAACAGAAACGCTACAAAAGTAAATCGATAGGGACAGCAAACGACGCCATATTTTCCCCCGCTCTTTTGACATTTCTCTTCAGTAGGGTTTGCCATTTCATCATGGAAAGATATACGAGCCAACAACGAGTCGAAATTATTAAAATTTACTACCGAAATTTGGAGTCAGTGGCCTCAACTTTAAGAGCGCTACGTCCAATTTATGGTCGTCACAATCGTCCTACCAGATCAACAATTGAGCGTCTAGTGGAAAAATTTCAATCCACAGGCACAGTACAAAATGTTGCCGTGCCAGTGAGACAAAGAAGTGCCCGTAGTGTCGAGAATATTGCTACCGCTGAGGCTTCAGTTCAAGAAAGCCCAAATGTGTCTCTCACACGTCGTTCTCAAGCGTTGGGCACCTCTGTGACGTCGCTGTTGCGAATTTTGCGAAAAGATCTTGGCCTACATCCTTACAAGATCAAACTGACGCAAGAACTGAAGCCGCTTGACCACCATAAGCGTCGTATGTTCGTGAATTGGGCTGGGCAACAACTTGAAAATGATTCGGATTTTGATCGGACTATGATCTTCAGCGATGAGGCTCATTTCTGGCTGAATGGCATCGTCAATTAGCAAAATATGCGTTATTGGTCAGACAGCAATCTACACGTAATCCATGAGTCATCATTGAATCCCGAAAAAATTACGATTTGGTGCGGTTTATGGGCCGGCGGAGTCATTGGGCCGTAATCCTTCCGTGTTGATCAAGACCGGCACATTACTGTGAATGCGAATCGCTACCGTTCAATGATAACCGAATATTTTTGGCCCCAATTGGATAATATGGACTTGGAGGACATGTGGTTCCAACAGGACGGCGCCACACATCGAATGCCACAATCAATTTATTGGAAACCAAGTTTGGTGAACGTGTTATCTCATGAAAAGGCCCAGTCGATTGGCCGCCTCGGTCGTGCGATTTAACGCCGTTAGATTATTTCCTGTGGGGCTACGTCAAGTCTATGGTCTATGCCAACAACCCAGCGACGATTGATGAACTTCGTACGAATATCGAACGCGAAATTGCAGCAGTATCGGCCGATTTATGCTTGAAAACTGTCGAAAATTGCGCTCAGCGTCTGGACTTCTGCAAGCGTGCCCGTGGTGGCCATGCAAAAGAAATCGAGTTCCATACATAATGGCATCGAACGTACTTTCACAGGAATAAAGAATTTCATTGGTATCTAAAACCGGTTTTGTTTTATTTAAAAAAACGTTTGTAGCGCTCTTATTGAAAAACCCGTTAGTATCCTTGCCTCTTCATGTGAAATGCCCCACATGTAACCCAATTCGAACAGGTAATTGAGTCAGTTGTCGGCTGGCTGATTTTGAAGTTTGTTTTGATTTTGCGTCTACATTGTTTTTTGTTGCAGGCCGAAGGATCTTATCAGCCAAAGTGCAGCTGACAAAGTATAGCGCGCCTAATTATCGCAGTGTGAAAAAATTACACTATTTTCTCTTATATTTTATTTATAGAAATTAATCTACAGCTTTCTTTTGTTCGATGACTTATAGTGAAATTTGATGTAGAATATACACACCAACCCCCTAGAATGCAGTTTTCTGGGACATTTTAGCGTAAAGTCAGAATAAGTACGAAATTAACCCTTAAATGGATTTAAAGTTTTGATCTATTTCTTGCAGTCATGTTGAGTTTTGACCTTTGGTATGTGAAGTCACTTATAGTAGAATTGTATGAGGAATATTTTTGTAGTGCATTTTAATGGTTTAATGGACCCATACATATATTGAGGAGGTAGAGGATTAAAGTATTCCACGAAAATTTGTCTCTTAAATTTGTACATAAAATTGGTGACCACATCCTATACCTAAAATGTAAGGATAACATGGTTTCCTATGCCGATTCATCATAAGAATGTGCAAGAGGGGGGAAATTTCACCACGCCGATACACGTACACTTATCCCCCCCCCCAAATCCGTTGCCAGAACCTTGTTATTATTTTTTGTGGTCCATAGTGTTATTAGAGCACTTAGTTATTATGTGGCCGTCGATGGTGCAATGGTTAGTGTGCGCGGCTGTTGTACATGAGATCCTGGGTTCGAACCCTGCTCTGACCACCTTAAAATTTCTTTCGGCGGCGGTCACCTCGCATACTGACGTCGACACTATCGAGTATATAGCCATGAAAAAGCTTCTCAAAATACCGTTCGGAATCGGTGTAAAACTGTAGGTCCCAATCAGTGAGTGAAAACTGGAAAGCGCATAGCTCACTGGTTGTGAGGAGCTCTCCCCAATTCCTTCATGGGATGTAATGGGAAACCATTTATTTATTTTTATTTAGTTATTATAATGAACTAAATCGCGAACACACTGTAGAATTCAGTGCATCAAAAGAAAATTTTAAAGAATTTTTAAGATTCCATAGTAAATATTAATTATGTTTTGACTATGAATTGCTGTTATATCGCGACCTTAGATCAACCTTAGTAGACCTTATTTTTGATAAATTCATTTGGATATCTCATCGTATTGAAATGGGCATGCCCCTTAGATTGCTGATACCGACATAATTATATCTCTTATCGTTGACGAGATATCTAATGAAATAGACAACTAACTACATGTTTTCCTGTAGTAATTTGGTAAACAAACTACATTCAATCTGGTTCTTTTCTAAAATTACTTACTGCACTTAGAACCTTGTTGGTCTAAGGATATATTATTGCGGAATGTCCTATACTATTAAAGGTCTGTAAAGAAATTTGATTCTGTAGACTTAAATAAATGAATGAACAATAAATAATTCTACCCTACGGAATTAGGGTTGCGTCTTTGTCGTAGACTACCAGATAATTATAGCGTGTATCAGGCGGAAATTGTGCCTACTAGAGAATTGACCGAGTGGCTGAGGGACACAGCACAACCTTGTTGCCATGTCTTCAAGAAATCCTAAGCGATGGATGCACGACCATAATTAATCGTTGACAGCGACCACGTATTCATTCAAGTGCAGGAAAAATTATTCAAGATGAAATAAGAGACACCTTCGCTCTACGGTTTCAATGGCTTTTTTAAATTTTATGTACAAATATTTCAAACAATTGTTTTTATTTGAAATGAAATTTTCATTTTCTGTAGAAAAACTGCAAAAAATTTTTATATTTTTTTTAGAAATTGACCGTGTATTTTGAAATTCCCGTGGATAAACTTAACCTAAAAGTTTAAAAAAAATAAAAGGTATTCCATTCTGAAATCGTTGATGTATATAATAGTGTATGGTCTCACTATAAGAGTAAACCAAATATTAAAAATGGACGGCTTATATAAGTGTACTAAGGTAAGATATTACTTATATACCTTATTTTACGCTTCAAAATGTTTTCAATACAGCCATTCCATTTTCAAAGATTTCTGAAGTCAAGGCCCATACAACTTTATACCAAAAAATAACGTTTTAAATTTTTTTCTATTTAGCTTGAATTGGCTAATGACTTCGGATAGACATATAATGATCTTCTACCTCCACTAAATTTAAATAATCTGCCTATAAAAAAAATAAATGGTTTCCCGTTAGGGATTAAGGAGAGCTTCTCACAACCCGAGAGATGTGCGCGTTCTAGTTTTACACGCACTAATTGGGACCTACAGTTTAACGTCGGTTCGGAACGGTATTTTGAGAAGCTTTTTCATGGCTAAAGACGAGATGACCGCCGTTGAAAGAAATTGAAGGTGGACAGAGCAGGGATCGAACCCACGTTCTCATGCACAAGAGCCGCGCAAACTATAATTGAACCACCGACGGCTTAATCTGTCCATAGTTAGATATTAATTTGTACCCAACCGGGAATAATTTTATTATCATATTTCAAAGAAAATTCTAAGGGTGATGCTTGTGAGATCTGTAGGGCATTTGCGGCATGTCTTAGAGTTATCCGATCGGGGAAAACTTTTGTACACACCAGTTTTTGGAGCAAGTGAACAAAACAGCGGGTGGGAGCTTAAGTTTTCCAAATTTTAAAAATATATAAGCCACACTAATGTATATCACCGACTCACTCTTTGGATATTTTGATGTTCAGTGGTCTGTCATCGACAAAAATTCGCTTTAAATTTGTATCTCTTTTGCCATCGAATGAAATGGTCTACAATGAAGTCACATTCAAGCGAGCCCCATAAAAAAACACTATAAACAAAACATTGAATAAAATACTCTATTTTATTTTAACAAAAAATAATCTTCGATTAAATTATATGAAACAACTGTACGCAGAGAACAAACTGAGATCACAACTAAGATGTCCAGGGTGACGTCAGCCAGGTTCTTATATTCATAATCGGTGGGAAGGTGTCTATAGTTGCGCTAGGGATTCTGTACTTATCAATGGCTCGCGGGTCTAATTCTTCGACATCTATCCACTCCACATCTTCCTCTTCAGTATCATTGCGAGTAACACACAATGCTTCTGAATCTCGTCGAGTCAAAATAGTAACAGGATGTACCCGAATGGCACTTTCGTGGTGTTTTTTGTGGATAACTCGTTTGTGCAAAATTGCAGATTATTGTGTGGCGAAATAAGCTCCGCGGGTTTGACAAGCACGACTCAAAAGCTGCGATTGGATGGAAGGGCACATCAAATCGTATGGAACCTAAAAACAAATCGAAAAGAGATTAGACAATTCTGAATTTAGCTACAGTAAAGAATTTAACTAAAATTAACAAATTGTAAAATTTGTAACTTTTCCGTTCCAAAACAAAAATTAAACACCTTATTTATTAAATTTGGCTGTCCCATTTTTGTTATTCACCTTATTGAAACCTGGAGCATTGAATTCTAGAGGCACAGCTCGTCGATGAAAAAGTGGCATGAAGTACGAATTAGCGTGTGTCGGATTTCTATGAACCTCAAGACCATTCTCGTTCGAAATTTTCATAGGTGGAGGTAAGAATCGGTTACGTAACACCTTTCGAAGATTGCTTCGATGTTCAGAACAACAATTTGGCGAGTTACATTTACTGATTTGCAGTAAATATTGTGACTCTTGTACATGATTCATGTGCCAAACCGGATCTACCTCCTCAATTTCAGGAACCTGTTCTTCTGGATCAATGTAAGAAGCTTCAACATCGAAACCATCGATGCTCATTTTTTTTCCAAATTTCACACAGAACTTCTGCAGCAAAGTTGAAGTTTTCCTTTTCCAAATTTTTAAAATATTAAGCAAAATTAATTGAAAAATTGTGAGATCACAAGTTTCTGTAAGCCTCCGCCCCCCATGTCACAAGTTATCACGGATAGTTGCACCCCCTCCCCCCCCCCCCCTTTGAGTGTGACATCATTTATGGATGGCCCCTTAGCGTTCTCTTACGTGCACCGAGGTAGTTGGAAATTTTGAGGAGTTTGAGTTATTGTTGTACACGGTGGCGCATAAGTAACGTTATGATTTAATTAGTGAATAAATTTTTTGGTTACGTATTTTTTTCGATTTATTAAAAACAAAAATTATGGAAAGACTCAGCCGAGAACAGAGAACCAAAGTTATTCAATATTATTTTGAAAGTCAGCTTTCGATTATTCAGATACAAAGATCATATGGAAATTTCTTTCATGTTCGAAATACACCTAGCAGTCCATCAATTCTCCGATTGGTTCAGCGTTTTGGGCAACAAGGAATGACAGTTCGAAATGATGTCAGTGCGCGGGGACAGCATGTATTTAAGAAAACCCCGAAACTTCAACTAGGCAACAATATTAGCAGTTGGTGATGTCTAGGCGGTCTTTGCAACGAATTTTACATAAGATACCCCATATAAGATTCAATAGGTTCACGAGTTAAAAACAAATGATGCGCGAATACGCATTCAACATACATAGTTGCCATTTCCAGCAATCGTGCCTTGTTGAGTATTCAAGTAGTCATTTATTAAATTTTCGTTGTATATTAAATTTTATTAAGCTGTTCCCATATATTGTGACGAAGAAAAATGTTTCGTATGGCAACATTCAATTATAATATCGAAAGAGGTAGTTAAGCTAAAGAAGAACTGAAAGAATTAGTGTGTTCTTAGCATTAAATATCGAAGGACATTGGTCCGCAAATAAATATAATATTATAACGTTGTTTGAAGTTGCGCGTTTTATTTGAATTTTAATAGATTGGAAGGCTCGTAAAAACGCTTACGAGTGAACATTTTGGTGCCGAAACCCGGGATTCTCGATGCCCACAACACACAAGTAAACTGTGCAACTATAAAAATTCACATCGCAATCATTGGCATATGGTTCTCTGCTAAGCACGCTAACAGTTGCCTGTTAAAGGTTCACATAGCTGAAACTGCACACTACTAAAAACTGCAGAATCATCATCGTTCTTCATAGACATTGGTAGCGGAATCCCTACAGCTCGTCGATAAATACCAACAACGAAAAAGAAGAGAAAAGGTTATCAGTGACGGCAGCAGCATTCGCTTCTCCTGTGACAGAGGGTTGTTTGGAGGCAGAGTGCGTGGAGACAGAACTGTTAACGTAGGCGGCAACAGTTCATAAACTCTAACAGGTCATTTCAAAGTTAACGAAGAGAGTTTTGTATTTTTTTTTTGTAATTCGCTCAGTGCCGGTAACATAGGCGATCCAAATAATAGCTACTCTAATCGGTCATCTAAAGGTAACGAAAAGAGATTCTCAAAAAGCAGAGACCAATTAGTGTCAATATCTTTGGTAGCGCGTTCAGTGATTCAACTATTTCGTATGCATATGTCATTGTTGGGCAAGTGGACAATTAGTGAGCGCTGAGTCCTAGGGCAGACTAGAAAACAAATGTTAAAAGGGAACTGCGAGAAGTTGACAAGTCAATAACTGCAAAACATCAATAGTGAAAGGTAAAGTCGTTGGAAACAGAAAATCGTAAAATTTGGAAAATTTTAAATATTACAATGGGTAATGATAAGGAGAACGACAACACTGACGGCAGTGAAACCGAAAACGCGTTAATTATACCGGACAACGTCGACAAAAGGTAGTTTAACTCGGATGAAATCATTAGTGGTAAAAAAGGTGCAAGTTTGAGCCTCGATGAATTAGAATGTCGGCTCGGAATTTTAGAGTCTTACTTTAGGCAAATGCTGTCTGTCCAGGCAAATATATATAAAGTTTGTCCGGAAGCAGACAGAGGTGCAAATGCAACCTTTACTGCTGAAACCGAAGAATTATACGTGGTAACCAAATCCAAAATAATGGCGTTGCTGGCTGGAAAGCGGCCATCTGCCGCTGACATAAGTATGCTCAATAACACAGCATCGGCTGTTCCTATGTCGCGCTTACGACGTGAAATAAAAATTCCTAAATTCGAGGGAAAATATTCGGATTTTCCAAAGTTTATTTCTGTTTTCAACAAAATGGTTCATCAAGATGATTCTCTCGATAATCTAGAGCGAATGTTGATTTGAATGGAGAGTTTAGGTCCAAAGCCGTTGTCAGCTATTTCTGATTTTGACGTTACGGACGAAAACTATCCTAAGGCTTTGGAACGCCTAAAAAAGAATTTTGATAAGAAGTCGCTCATGTTTGAGGGACATATCGTTTCACTTTTTGAGATAAAAAAGGTTGCGAAAGGATCATCAGACCATTTACGCTCGGTTATTGATTCAGTTAACGCGCATCTAAGTGCAATGCTCTCGATTGGCAACTACAAAAATATTGTCAATGCAATGCTTATTTATCTCGTCATGGGAAAAATTGATCCCGAGTCCCAAAATAAATGGAAAGAATGTAATGATTTCTCCAAACTCTCTTCATGGGAAGAGTGTGCGGCAGTTTTAGATAGGCGTTGTCAAATTTTACAGGCACGTGAGTCAAAGGTTAGTAATTTAGAAGCAAAGTAAACTGTATCCAAGGATGGCCATAGGGAATCTAGGGGAAAACAATACAGTTACAAAAAGAGTATGCAATCTTCGCTTGCAATCGGCAAGACATTATGTGAACTCTGCCACGGCCAAGGGCATACATTGATGAAATGACCACAATTTGAAAATATGTCAGCTAGGGAAAGATATAGTTCTGTCCGACATTTGAAAATTTGTATCCAATGTCTCAAAGGAGGGCACTTGGTCAAAGACTGCACGACATCGAAGTGCAGCATATGTAATCTCCCACATCACAGGATGTTGCATAGATTTGACCCATTGGAGCCATCGTTTAGTAAGCATCTAGTTTCACAGCCAATCCAAGCACTTGACCCTAAGCAGCCCTCAACCTCGAAGCAAGCAGCATATTCCCAAGCAGCATCTTCGCAAGCAGCATATTCGCAAGCGGAAACGCCTTCTTCGAGACAACGGGCAGCGTTACATACGTCGTTGGTGAATGCATGTGTAGTACCAGAGGTCTTTTTAGAAACGGCGGTAATACTGGTTAAAGACGTGTGTGGACGTTATCAGACTGCACGAGCTGTCTTGGACTCAGCGTCACAAATTAACATTATGAGCAGCAAACTGACCGAGAAATTAATGCTGAAAAAATAATCGTGTGCACTCGGCGCTCTAGGCATCGGCAATACCAGCACCAATATTAAGCGAAAGGTCCAAGCAACGATAAAATCTAGATTCAACAATTATCAAGTAACCTTGGAATTCTACTTGCTGCCCAAAATTACGATGGTTAAGCCGGATCAATTTGTGGATATTTCACGGTGGAAGATACCAAATAATATTGAGTTAGCTGACCCAATGTTTAATACACCCGCTCGCATCGATATGCTCATCGGAGCAGAAATATTTTTAGATTTACTGTCAATTGGTCGCATTCAGTTAGGCTACAATCTACCAAAGTTACAGAAAACTATATTGGGATGGGTTATATCGGGAGCAGCAAGAGAATATGATGGTAAAACTTTGCACAGCCTAGTAGTGGGCAACCATTCCAACGATGTAGAGACGCTCAGTAAATTGGTAGAAATGTTTTGGCAAGTTGAAAGCATTCCAGAAAAGGTTAAATTTTTAACGGACGAAGAAAAAGAATGCGAACGCATTTTCGAGGAGAGTACTGTAAGAGATGCATCTGGTAGATTTGTGGTAAAAACTACCTTTAAGCCTACTGTAAGCGAGCTAGGAGAAACTATACAAACAGCAGAGCGACGATTTTATGCTTTAGAACGCAGGCTAAGTAAAAATCTAGAAATTAAGATGAGATACGCGGCGGCGTTCATCGAAGAGTACTTAAGTCTAGGCCATATGGTATCAGTACAAAATTCTGACATCGCAAAAATCAAATATTTTGCCCCACTACAACATGTACTGAGACCTGAATCTACAAGTACCAAGCTTAGAGTGGTGTTCGACTGTAGCTGCAAAACGAGCTCGGGTATTTCGTTGAATGAGGTGATGTTGAAAGGACCAGATTTGCGTTGGTAGAAATGCGGGTACCTGCCTTGATGGCCTAAACCCACAGTGCTCCAAACACTGGGTGGATATAATGCGTCTACCAACGCCCCCACATGCAAGCATGTGAGTACCAATTTAGGCACCATGTATTTGGACATGGTGCCCCCCCTTGGTTAGGAGCGGAGCCTATCTAAAACTCCTTCCGTTCTATGGGTCACGGCACCCGGTTGCAATGCAACTCCACATCGAGCCGAAACTCTCCCCGCGATTTGGGTACAAACCTCAGCCACCACGTGTCTCCCCGAAGGGCCACACCACAGTCAGGATGGAACCGAAGTTCCATGGGCTCCTGACTACCGTGGTACCAGAATTAGGTCTCTGGTCAGACCTCGTAGCCGAAACTACTACCAGTTGAACCCCAAACGGTTCGGGGACTGGTGACCCCACAACACAAACATACAACTAATCTAACTACAAACAAACACAAACATACAACAAATCTAACTACAAACAGACACACATATCTACCACACACACACACACACTCATTCATACACACACTCACCCATTCACACATCACATCCGCTCCCTCCTTCTACCAAACACAACACGAGCAAACACACTAATCCTGTCCATCGTACGTCTATCCGTCAACGTCCTACTAACGTCCAAGTCCGTTCCAGTATACGTAACCCCCATAGCGTCCAAGTCTCTAATGTCGTCATAGAAATGACAGTCCGTCAGTACATGTCGCCAGTCCTCCGGTTCATTCCCACAGTCACAGTCAGCAGTCTCCGTCAGGCATCTCTTATGCAAGAAAGCATTAAGAGAGCCATGTCCCGTCAGTAAGTATCCCAGACTCAAGCCGAAGCCAAAGTCTGGTCTGTCCCGTAAAAAAGTCACGTCCTGAATATAAGCGTACGTCACCCTACGTTTGTCACTGTCAGTCCATCTTCTCTGCCACACGGATGTAAGATGCTCCGCAAGGAGCAACTTAATCCGTGCCACGTCACCATCTGCTACATCAGCAGCAGACAGCCACTCTCCTTCCTCCAACGGCAACCTCTTCCGAACTTTATACAGCACAGTACGCCTCACGACCTCCAAGTCAAGGGGAGGCACGCCCAACAAAACCTGCAGAGCGTCCGTCGAGACGGTACAGCAGACCGGCATACACGCGAGCATCGCAATCCTCTGGCAAGAGAGAAGTTTCTCCCTGCCGACCACAGACCTGGCTGTACCGCACCATACCGGTGCTCCATACGTCGCGCAAGCAACGAACAAACCACCGTATATGGTACGGACAGCACTCCTGCTAAGGCCCCACTCACTCCTGAGGATGCGCCTCACCATGCCGACCACCGCCGTAAGCTTCCCCTTGACGTAAGGCATATGCTGCATAAAGTTCAGCCGTTCACCAACCACAATACCGAGGTACTTCACCTCTCGAACATGCTTGATGCTCTCATCACCGCATCTTATAACCGGGGGACGCGACACAGACAATTTGCCCTTGAGCAACATTGTCGTGGTCTTGTCACGAGCTACATCCACGCCAACGCTCCTACCCCACTCACTCACTACACACATGACCTCCTCACCCCTTCTCTCCAGATCAGCACGAGACTGTCCTTCGATGAGGATAAGGAGATCATCCGCGTACGCACACAGCCTGTATCCACCGCAAAGAATCCCCAACAGGGAGTCCATCATGAGGTTCCATACAAATGGACCACAGATGGACCCCTGCGGACATCCCCGGGTGGCAGAACGCCAGACTGTGTCGCTACCTCCAACCACACAAACTCTTCTGCTGCTAAAGTAGCTGGCCCAAAGGCTCAGCACCATGACAGGTGGTCAAATGCACCGCGAAAATCCACAAATATACCTAACACGTATTTAGCAGATGTGTCAGCAACACAGCTACGAACGTGAAGCCACGCATCCTCCACACTTCTTCCTTCCCTGAAACCAAACTGGAAGTCAGAAGGCTGCCAGTTGGTGTCCTCCTTAAGCCGATTCACCATTATCCTCTCCAGTACCTTCCCTAACACGGGGAGCAAACTGATGCCCCGGTAAGAGCGGGGGTTACTCCGCACCTTATCGGGGGACTTAAGTAGGACCACAACACGCGCACTCCTCCATGACTCCGGGAAGTATCCTTCACTGACACACCTGCTAAATAACGTGCTAAGATACTGTGGTATCGCCTTCCACATCGCTCGCACCATCTCTCCAGTCATGCCGTCAAGGCCCGGAGATCTCCGACACTTGACCCGGAGTATACTGGCCGCCAGTTCGTGTTCCTCCAGGGGCGGAGCACTAACCACCACCCCATCTGGAGGAGGGCGGTCAGTAGGATCCACCCCTGGAAAGAACACATCCAGTAGCGCCTCAGTACACTCCTTCCACGACGTCAAAGTGTCATCTCCAACCTTCAGGGATGAGATCTCCGTCCTCTTCCGCTTGCCTCGACAGATCTGGTACACTTTACCCCAGGGGTCGTTCCTGTGGTCGTGCACAAACTGCCTCCACTCCTCCTCCTTGACTCTGACGATGGCAGACTTATACGCCCTAAGGGCCGCCAGATACACTGTTCTACGCTGAGCTAAGTCCTCAGCATTGGAACGCCTTGCCCTCTGGAAACGCTTCCTGAGGCGCCTGACGTTCCTCCGCATCGAATTCAGCTCAGGGGTCCACCACTTGACCCCGCCAGGCGTAGCCTTGCGGCATGGCCCTAGCACTGCGTCGTTCACAGAGCACATCCAACGGTCTATAAGGCGTATCATTTCGTCCACCGTCAGAGCCCTAAATCCATCAATAGGACATTCAAAAGATGCTCCTCTGAGCATCTCGGCGTAGAAAAGCCAGTTTGCATTGTGGAGTCTCCACTTGCGCACTGGCGCACTCTCCGTCGTCCGTCGTTGGTGGGTGACCATAATATCAATAATATTATGGTCACTTACACCCCAGTCATCGCGTACCGTCCAGTCAAAGTCAAAGTTCGTCATAGCCGTCTCGTTTACAATCGTCACGTCAATGTCACTAGCACCCATTGGACCATCGAAAGTATACAAATCGGTAGGTTCATTTATCACCGCGACCCTCCTTGCAACCAACCATTCGCTGAGCATGATTCCTCGTATATGGTTCTGATGACCAGGCGCATGCCTACTCATCTTACTGAACCACATACGTGAACATGCGTTTGCGTCTAAGCCTAGGATTAGCGGGAAGCTACTCGCGCGGAGTAGCACCGAATCCATATACTCGATATACGGGTCCAATGGGCAACTAAAACGACAGTAGATACTAGCCAGCAGCATCCGTCCGAAACTGCCTTCCACAGAAACACACATACCCCACTGGCTAGCATCCACTAACGTACAGTCCAAGTCAATGTCGTCTACCACCACACCAGCATTTGCCCGAACTCACACATTGCAACATAGCTGCGACCACAATTATATTGAATAATTGGTGTAACAGCCATGTTAATGTCGTGAGTTCGCCCTGGCCATCAAACCAGCATACACTGGACACGCCGGAGACATCATAAGATGTGCAGCCGGCCATCCCTTCAACTCGCAGTTACGGCACCGCAGATTATTTGGACACATATGTGCCAAATGCCCCGCGTGACCGCACCTACGACCCACGTCCTCCCTCATCCTACATTCACGTACTCGATGGTCAAATCCCAGGCACCTGTGGCACGCCGGTACAGCATCCTCCATACGTACCAGAAACCGGAACCACTTAGCGTAAACGCCTCTGGCCTCCAGTTTCTCCGCGACCTTCGTGGTACACTCCAGTACAACATTCTGCTGCCCCGTATCCGTAGGACGCCAGGGAGCACTGACCATCCGTACAGACTTCCTGTAGGACTCAGGCGACATCTCCTCCTTCAAATTGAGCTCATAGAGCTCCTCCATAAAGGTGTCCGGAGAAATCTCCGAATGCACCTTCTGCACAACCACTCTCGGGCCGAGCTTGTCGTTAACCGACACCTCTAACCCCACCTCCGCAAACTTAGTGTTTTGCACAATCTTCGTGCGCTCCGCCACGGACGGTGTACGGATAACCGCACCACCATCGCGCGTAGGGCGCACCTCGTGCATGCGCACACCCAAGGTGGGGCCAACTTGGTCCACCACCTTCTCCACAACCTCCTTTGCCGTGGCAACGCCCTTGCCTTTGACAATGACGGACCACGTGTCCACTGGCTTCGGCATCGGAACCGGCGCGACTACAGGGACAGCGGGGCGACTACTCGACCGAATTTCGGGGGGAGGCATCGCTGGTCCAGCCAGCGTCACTCGACCAACCCTATCGGACTCATAGACGTCCAACCGCCCACGCAACCGCTCGTTCTCCGCCACCAATTTCATCAATAGAGCCTCGTACCTACGGCATGGCTCAGCACCGCTCTGGCCAATCCAACGTTAGCACCGTCCGCCAACACTACTTCGTTCAGGTCACCAGAGATAGCCTTCATACGGGCGACGTACTCATTTCCGTCGTCCAACGGTCTATTTCTGGGCCTGCTCATCCTCGGCCTAGACTCCACCACTGGGACATCTACCCTCTCCTTCGCCGGGGGTTCCACCGCCTCCACAGCACCTCCAACCACCCTACTCCTACTCGCGCGAGCCACCAAAGGTGAATTCGGCTTTGGCCGCTTCACCGTTGCGTCATCCTCCATCTCCGTCGACGACCGCTCCGACTCCGTGTGCCTAACCAACGCACCAGACGGTGGTGGCATCACGCTCGCCTCACTCAACTCCTCCTCCTGCACCTCGGACCCCCCGTCCACCGATTGGGAACCACTGTTCCCCTCCTCAGGCTTCCTGGTCCTCAGTTTCCTCCGAAGCATCTCTCAACAAAAACGGCACCCGACCCCTGTTTTTAACAGGCAGCCTGTGCCTAACCCCTTACGTGGGTACCACACACACACACGTGTATTCCTTATGGGACAGCGCAACAGAAATTCACAAAAAGGGATACAAACTAATCCTCCCGGATCTCAGCAATCCGCCAACCGATCTTTAAGAAATTTGTGTCACCGACTTCTACAGACTTGTAGCTGTGCAGTGACACAAAAATCGAATCAATCGGTCCACAAACACCCGAGATATGGGCGTGAAAGTTTCACTAAAAAACGGCACAAAAAACACAAAAATCACCCACTCAACCACTGAGTGGCTACCGACGGCAACCGTCCGCTGTAGCGGGCACACCACCACGTAGGAACGCAAAAATATAGTGGAACTAATCCGACTATATCTTTGCGATCCGCCAATCGATTTTAATGAAACTTAGGTCAACGGCTTCTACAGGCTTGTAGCTAGCCGGTAAACCAAAAATTTCTCCAATCGGTCCAAAAACTTCCGAGATTTTATCGTGTAAGTTTTATGAAAAACTTACCAGAAATAACCACTGAAAACTCACTAATCACACAATATTCTTCCGCTAGTACGTCTGTACGCAACCAGGCGAAGGCATCGAATGTTGAAAGGACCAGTAGTACAAAATGATTTATTGTCAATAGTTTTACGATTTCGCTGTTTCAAATTTGCACTCACCGCTGATGTGGCAAAAATGTATCGCCAGATATTGGTTACTGAAAGCGGTTCGTACTTTCAGGCAATTTTGTGGAGGCCAGCCGTAACTGATCAGCTGAAGGCATATAGACTCAAAACTGTCACGTACGGAACTACATCAGCGCCATATTTATATTTGAACAGTACCCATGTGGGTCACAAAAGGTAAACTGCGATTTTTATATGGACGACCTAATCAACGGAGCTAATACTGAACAAGAGCTGTTCCAAACCTACGAAGAGGTATCGGAGATTATGAATTCAGCGCATTTTCCACTACGCAAGTGGCATTCGAACAATGAACGTTTTTTTAAACGAAGTTCCTGATAGCGAGAAAGAGAAGCCACTTCGTGTGAATGATACGGATGTTATAAAAGCCCTTGGCATTGTATGGGAACCGTCATCCGATGTATTTAGATACATTTGGACACCGCCGGATAGCACTAAACCTATAACCTGGTGCCGAAAACCGGGGTAAACGATGAGGCACATTTTCACCTCAATGGTCACGTGAATAAACCAAAATTGCAGAATATGGGGCACCCAAAAGCCAAAAAGAATTATACAACATCAAATCCTCCCACTTAGATCCACAGTACGGTGTGGAGTAACTTCAGAAACAATAATTGTAAAATATTTTTTGAAACCGACGAATAAGTTGCGGTTAATGCGAATGGCATCCAATACCGGTCAATGATTGAAAATTTATTACGGCCAGAGGTAGAGAACAATCCAGAATTATGGTACCAACAACCAACAACATGGACCCACAGCTGACATAGCTTGTCCAACTATGTATTTTCTTACTTACTTACGAATCCGGTCTCGAACACGCCCCGGGGGTCTGGGACCTTACAAAACGAAGATAACATATTTCGCCAACCAGTTCGATCTTTTGCCTTATCTATCCACTTGGCAATACCAAGTGTACGCAGGGATTCGTCAACCTGATCCCTCCAGCGGAGTTGTGGTCTTCCTATTTTTTATCTTCCTTCGAGTTCGGTTTCTAAAACCCATCGTGCTTGTTCGCGGTCCGAACACTAGGGCGGTCCCAAAACTAGCCGACCTAACAAAGAAGACACAAAAAGTTGTGAGAAATTTTCTTTATTTTTCAACATAATCCCCTTTTAGTTTGATACACCTTTTCCAGTGGTATTCAACAACTTCGATACCCTGTTTACGGTAAGAACTGTCAAACTCCTTAAAATAGCCATCAACCGCAGACTGCACCTACTCATTGTTGGCAAATCTTTTTCCACCGAGGCATTTTTTCAAGTTTGGAAATAGAAAAGTTTGGTGCGTGATGAAGCAATTCGAACTTTAATTCATTAATTTTTGGCCATCGCAAATGGTTTATGTGTGAACTTCAGGATTTCCTCGATGAAACAACACTTTCATTTTCGCCAAATGCGACCTTTGTTCCACAAATTCATCACTTAAACGCTGCAATAAATTAGCATATTATTCTCCGTTGATGTTTTTTCCTTTCTAAAGAAAATAAAAATTATCCCATCCGTTTACAGATGGAACTGTCTTCGCCTGCTCTAGACACAATTCTTCCATTCCAGTTCACTGCTTTGCCTGTTCCTTTGTCTCCGGTGTGAAGTGGTGGTTATAAATCGACGCAAAAATTTGGCCTTAATGCCAAACAATTTGTTGAAACATCTTCACGACGCTGTTTTTGCTCTATTGAAAGCAAACGCGGCACCCATCTTGCGCACAGCTTTCTCGTCTTCGGTCAATATACGATGTATAATACTTTTTGCCTCGTTTTAGCCCTGCTACCCAATATTTTACAGTCGTAAACAAAGGAGCAGACTTCCACAGAGTAGAATCTAGCTCGGCGTTAATATTGCTGGGACTGAGACCTTTGAAATGGAAATATTGATTTACATTACGGTGACCAATTTTCTCCATGTTTAAAAATTCACTGAGATCATTTATTTTTGATGGCTCAAATATCAATACTAAACAACGTGGCGCCTTGAAAAATAAATCATACGTTCTATACGGTTGTTACTTTTCCCCAAAAATTTTTTTCAAACTACTAGTGCCATCTATACGTCAGGGCGGCTAGTTTTGTGACCGCCCTCGTATGTCTATGTCGGGATGCAGCTCATACAGCTCAGGGTCATGCGTCACCGATACTCGCCATTGTGCACTATAGGACCATACATTTTTCGGAGTATTTTTCTCTCGAAGACTCCTAGAGACGTTCCGTCTGCCTGCGATAAGACCCAGGATTCTGCTCCAGAATTCAAGACAGGTTGTATGAGAGTCTGGGTTAGCTGGATTTTTATTACTCGAGAGAGGGCTTTATCTCTAAAGTGCCTAAAATAACATATATTCCCAAGCACAATTCTCCGCTTGATTTCAAGGCTGACGTTGTTGTTTTTGTTTACGGCCAGACATCGGCTCCATTGACGTGTTTACTGTTATCCCTCAGCCAGCCTATCACATACATCTTTTTCTACGAGAAAGAGACGACCCTAGATATCTAGACTGGGCTCCATTACCTACTTGATCTTTAATTGTAACCCATCTGTGTTGAAATTTACGTATACCTCTATTCGAGGATCCCCTTTGTTCAAAGAATCTCTTTCCGGTATGAGAGTGTCGTATTTCCGATGGAATAGTGGTTTATGTTCCGAGCAGTCAACAAATGCAGGAATGTACCACGCCCTTTGCGGGAGTTGCCTTAACATGATGCTAGACATAGAAACAATCTGTCTGACTATAATATACTCACCGTTAACAGTATAACAATACATTGAGTGCATCAGGGGAAGTGGTACGCAACTCACCCGTGGGTTTAACACTGGTGTATAGGTCCATTCAACGCCACCGGAGAAAGTCCCGATTTGCAATCTATGTATATCCCTTTTATATATTTTCTATTGTCGCTGTTTTCACCCTTTCCATTATGTTGGGTCTGATACAAGGGCTTGAGGTGGGGCTCTGTTAGCATACTTGGTAGAGGTTGTGGTGCTCAATTTGGCAACTTTTTTCATAGAGAGACCAGTTAGTCCTTCTCACATTCCCACGAACTACTTCAAGGGGATCATGTTCCAATCCAACTGGAATCTGATATATTTATGACCAGGGAACAACAAAAAAACCGCGTATGTTCGATTCCTGTATAATGTATAAAAAAAGTAAAGGTCTGCCAGAACTCCCAGCAGACCTTCCTTTGCAACCCCCTTAGGAGATCTTGTAGTAGTAAGTCCACCAGAATGCTTGAATGGATAGGCGTTCTATGGAACCTTTTCTCTGTAGGTCAACTAGTAGGTCGGTCAAGAGAAGTGAGATGTGCAAGTGTGTGAAGGGAAGTTTGTAGGCTAGACCTTCTGCTTTGCCGGCCAGAAAGAAGGCATTCAACCCCCCTTTTTTCCTGCACACGTTTCAACAAGCATATTCCCGAACGAAACTTGTAACGGTGAGTCAGTTTTCCTCTTTGAAGCTGGGATACGCTCACTGGTATCCAGGGTCCGTTACATACAATTTGGATTCGCTAGAGAGAGAGAGAGAAAGACCGGGTGTTCGTGTTTGATGACTGTTTTATTTCACTTTATATTTTTGACAATTTTGCGTGTTTAATGCACACTCTACGATATTTCACTGGGATAATCCTCTGGGTTTGCTAAGCCTTATGGGATCCTCGGCGGGTTGCGATGTAGTTGAACGTTGTATACACAGGAGATGTAGACAGCTAGCATGGGATCTGGCGGTGTTTCGCGGAAAGGCTCGTTCGAACGGCAGTTGCTTTGGTAAAACAGACGACGGGAATCGATGTTTGTGACTTGAAATGCTTCAGGACCCTCAGGTGTACAGGAATACATAGTCTTCTGCTGCAAGACGATGGTAGACCTGACTGTTATGAAAGGGCGGCCAGATCAACCTTCTTCTGAAAAGAGATCAGGCAAAGTATCGTCATGATACCCAAATCGGATTCCCTCAGGCAGGGTATCCCCGATCGAGTACACAGGACTTAACGCTGTCTAGGAACTAGTTCGGATTTCCTCAGGCAGGGTGTCCCCGAACAAGTAACCAAACAGGATAACTACAGGGTTAAATAAAAGGATAACAGGCACTAAGGCTACAAAGCAAGATATCGTCAGGATAACAAAATCGGATTCCCTCAAGCAGGGTGTCCCCGATTGAGTATGCAGGACTTATTGCTGTCTAGACACTGGTTCGGATTCCCTCAGGCAGGGTGACCCCGAACAAATAACCAAACAGGATAACTACACGATTAAATACAAGGATAACGAGGGCTACGTCAAGATACCCAAATCGGATTCTCTCAGGCAGAGTAGTATACAGGACTTATCGCTGTCGAGGCACTGGTTCGAATTCCCTCAGGCAGGGTGTCGCCGAACAACTAACCAAACAGGATAACTACAAGACTAAAACTACTAGTGCACAATGCTACAATCTACTATGACTACAACTAGCTACGATGTGTTAGGGTCGCCATCTATCCAACGACTGACTTGTTTGAGCTGTGCGCGCCACCTTAGAGTCCAAACAGAACCAGACACGCTTCCGATGACGACAAAAAAATTTAAAAGTCTAAACGAAATGGAAGAGAGAGCGTCTGGCGATTTCGGTTGATTTTTATCTCGTATATATCGTATATATTTGCTGCTCTTTTCTAGAATTGGTTTGAAAAATAATATTATAGTTGAGTGAATTAAATTGTTTTTACTGCATTTAAAACTGTATTCACTTTTATTGTATTGTGTTTAACAATAAATTATTTGGAACCCTTTTTTTTGTATGTGTTGGTTTCTTTTATGATTTTCATGAACATGTGGCAACCTCATTCTCCCAATTGAGAGATTTTGTGAGAGCGCCACCAAGAAATTAAAAAAGATTCTATTCTAGCGGCGAGTCGTCAGCCGCAACGGATTTTCGTGACGATTTTTCCCTGCCATAAGAAACCTATGTAGAAAAAACGTCGTCGTCTGTAGCGTGTTTGATTATGTTTAGACTCTTATATGGTCCAGTCATGTCTGTGTGTGATTATGGTTGTGCGAACAACACATCTACTGTCGCTCAGTGGTTTGTGTGGCCCAGCTATTCGCACTCAGCTGTTGGCTGCTGTCACTCACAGCTGATCGGCGTGAAGAAAACAGAAGAAAAACAGCAGAAGATTTCAATCGAGCAGAATTTCATTTCCATTCCGTTCCAGACTAAATTGTAACAAAATCAAATTACAAACAAATGAAATGACACAAAAACAGAAGATTTTTGATGGAATGAGAACAAAAAGCAGAAGATTTTGTAAAATGTAAACAAACAAAATTGTTAGCAGAAGAAAAATATTTTCTAAAATCGATTTTATTTAACTTATGTTAATTAACAATACAAAATGTGAAATGATTTGTTGCTAATATGAAGAAAATAAAGTGTTATATTGGAACTAAATAAAAAAGTAGTTTTGTTAAATGAATATTGGCAAATTTTAGTTTTATTATTTTGTTCTGCAACACGAAACAAATGACTGTGTTGCCCTTCGGAATATAAGAATCCACTCCGGACACAGAAAAAAGCGAATGCTCAAATCAATTACGATATTTGTCAATTCAATTATTTTTATACTTGGATTTCCGCCGATGACGATTTTTGTAAATTCAATTACTCGAATTGTAAGATCGTAATTGAAAAGTTTTCAATTAAAGCAAATATTTATTTGAGCACAGATTTAATCAAAATTTCTTAATATTGTTGATTAAATTAGTAATTGAGTTAAGCATGACTTTAATCAATTTTTTATGGAAAATTTCAATTACGCGTGTAATCAAGTTGAGTGAGTGCTTAATCAAAATTACATAATGTTTTGAGTACGAGCGACTTATAAATTTAAACAACTACAGTTGTTTGTGGTTATTTTAGAACTGATTTATTTCTTGAATTTTCAAACTTAACAATATGAATTGTCGCTATTCTCCAATTCAGTCTAACTTAAGGCTAAAATTAAGAGTCAGCAGTCTGGCAGTTATGGAATGTGGTTGTACACAAAAACAAAACTATCAAATTGCAGTGAAGTGCTAAATATGTTTATATGTTTTATATATGTATGTATGTATATTCAAATATATACGTATAAGCAGTAGTTATATGTAACTCCTCTACCCTTTGTTAAAAAATTCTCCTGAATTTAATTACTTATTCTTCTATTTCATATTTTTTTTCAATTTCGTTCATTTTAGGAGAGGGTTCATTTATATTAATTCTTACTTGATTTTTCTTCCGAAAACGAGTTAGTACAATAATTATAATAATAATTATGATTAGTATTGAAATACTTATTCCATAATTTATTTTTTTATGTAACTTTAGTTCTTTTATATTTTGAAAATTGTTTTCATATGGTATATTCTGAAACGATATATTGAAATTTTCTGTAAAGGCATTTATATTAATTTCATAGTTAAATTTTGTCAAATGCCCTTTCATTTTTATTAAGATATACATAATTATCAATCTGGATTTAAAAATTATAAAAGGATATTAAATAATTTCCATTCAAAATAAATTCCCTATCGTCGCAGTTTTGAATAAATTTTTTGCTTATGGCATTTTTTATTATTATTGTTTCATAATCGACATTTATTATTTGAAATTTTTCGTTGTGCCTTAACTTGCAGTTTCTCATTAGTATACAGCTTGAACTTATGTCTAAGTATTTTAATGGCGTATTTTCTTTGAATGTGTATGTTATGTTATCAACATTTACAAAATATTCTATATTATCATCTATTTCATAAAAGTTTGAATTTGGCATTGGGAATATTGCCTTTAAATCTGTAGTATAAGAATTTAAAGGTATTTTTAGGGCAATAACTAATAAATCAGTGATTGTGAGAAGTTCTCCCCAGTCCCTTCATGGGATGTAATGGGAAAGGAAACCAAACTAATAAATCGTCTTTGTAGTACATAACGTCTAGTTTTATAAGTTGAAGTTTGTAAAAGTCAATGTTATAAGTCGTGATTTCGTCAGATGTAAGTATATTTGGGTGTAATATGTGGTTCCTAGCTGAAGCAATGCTATTCTGTATTTGATTAACTTTATCTTCAATGTAATTAAGTTTTAGTATAATGTCTGCATATAGTACTTGAACTGCTAAATGATTATTTTTCGTTTTTAAATCTTCGAAGGCAGTATTGATTGTATTGCGATCTGACTGCATAGTGGACTGAAGCAGAGCAATACTTTTCTGAAAATGATCATTTATTACGACTTGTTTGTTGAGGTTTTCTATGGCATAGAGATTGTTTTCGGATAATAAATTTAAATGTGTTAAAATGTCATCTCTATCCTCACTATCCATAGTACCAAACAAAAATTTCTGTGCTGATCCAATAATATTAAGTAATCCTCTCTTTTTTCTGTAAGCGGGGTTTTGGGGACTAATTGATTTAATTTTAGTTTTGAGTCTTTGTATTTGACTTTCGATAAGACCATTTGGGGGTATATGTAAATTTATTATTTTTAATTCTATATCTTTTATTATATTATAATATTGACTGGTATCTATTAAATGAAGTACAGTAATGGTTTGATTAATTATTTCCACTGGTCTAATTCTAATTATCTCGAATCCTTTGTTCTGATGGAGTGTGTTCACTTGAAGCGTACCTTTAGTCGTTGGGATGATCGTTAGGGCAATTATTATCCATATGAATTTCTGAAAATTTAAAAGGGCGTTTAATATTGGAAGGATGTATATTATTTAGTGTTTGTTTTCTATATTTTGGTACTTCCTTATGTCTTAAACTTTTATAGTTTTTTATATAGCCCTCTCTTCTGTTTTCGATATATTCTTCTCTATTTTCGTTTTCTTTATTTAGTACTCTATTTTTGTTTGCATCGATTCTTTCTTTTATTATATTGTGATCTATTTTATGTTGTTCCACTTCAAAAGGTGTACATTTAATTGATGAATGGTAAGTATTATTATAAAATTTAATTGCTTTTGCAATTTGTGATATGATTGGTATATTGTCTTCTAGGTTTAGTACTCTAATTTTTTCGGTTATGGTACTATTGAGTCGTTCTATGTCCGAATTTCCTGTGTGGCTATTCGGCTTTGTTGCATGATATAATATATTGTTATCATCTAGGAATTTTCGAACATTGAGTGTGTTGAACTCGTTGTCGAATACGAATTTTTTTACATTTCCTTTAATAGCTAAAAATTCTCTTAGTTTTTGAATTATGGTTTGATTGTTTCTGTCAGGAAGGTGGAAATGAATTGCGAATTTTGAAAATTTATCAATGAAAATGATGAACGATTGTTTCGTGTTTACGTATGTATCGACATGTACTATTTCATTAGTGGTGGGAGGACTTTCGGTAAGGTGAAATTTCGGTTTTATTGGGTTCCTATCGTATTTCGCGGATGTGCAATAATCGCAGTTGTTTATTACTTCGTGAATCGTTAATTTTAACTTGGGGTTATATATTTTGTGTTTTATTCCTTCGTATGTTGGGTTGATTCCGGAGTGACCGGTTTCATATTTATGATACAACGATATTTGTTTTTTCAGTTCATCAATATCTTCAATATCTTTAGCAAAATATAAACATTTAAAAAATTTTACATCGGTTCTATTCTGGTATAAATTTTCTATAATTTTTTGAAATTGATAGTATTTTCTTTCATTGGTATTGGAAAACACTGCAACCTGTCCCTTAAGTGGAAATTGTTTGATATAATTACCTATTCCCGGGGAATTTAGGTCATCATTATCTAGAAAGATTCTGATTTTGTCAAATATACGTATGGAGTCCATAGTTTTTCTTTCAGTAATTACTATTTGGAATTTAAAGCGATTAACAACTGTGGTTAAAATTGGGAAATTGTCGTTTACATTTTCCTCTTGAGAGTGCATTGTTTCCACTCCTAATGATGAAGTAGATCTATTTTCTAACAAATTGTCACCAACATTTATATTTTCTGCTGAATCTCTCTCTTCAACACGACTAAGAAAATCCGCAATGTGATTTTCTTTTCCCTTAATGTATTCGATTTTGGCATTATAGTCCATAAGGACGACAAGCCATCTTTGTAATCTGGGGTTGATATTTTTGCCATTATTTTTGGCTTGTAGCCACTTAAGTGGTTGATGGTCTGTACTTAGGTTAAATTCTACTCCGTATAGATAGGGTCTAAAATACTGAGTGCCCCAGACTATAGCTAAGAGCTCCTTTTCGATGGTTGAATAGTTTTTTTCATGGTCGCTAAGTGTTCTGGATGCATAGCAGATTGGATGGCCATCTTGTGTTAAAACAGCCCCTAGTGCATAGTTGCTAGCATCTGTTATTAGATTAAATTTTTTATTGAAATTTGGGTGTCTCAATATGGGAGGGTTTATAAGAATGTCTTTTAATTTTTGAAAAGCTGCAATGAAATTGGGATCATTAATATTGACTTGTTCATTTTTCTTTAAAAATTTTGTCATCGGGAATGCAATTTTGGCATAATCCTTTATGAATTTCCGATAAAACCCGGTCATCCCTAGAAAAGACTTGATTTTCTTTTGAGTATTTGGAATCCTCAAATTTTGGATAATTTCAACTTTTTTTGGATTAGGTTTTACACCTTGAGGGGTGAGAATATGCCCTAAAAAGTCAGTTTGGTGTTGTAGAAAATTACATTTATCAATTTGTATTTTCAATTTGGTCTTTTGAAGCCGATTGAAAATTTTTTTCAGGTTAAGTAAATGCTCATCTAAAGATGTGCTAAATACAAGAATATCGTCTAAATATACGACGCAAATTTTATTAATATAGTCTTTCAACACGGAATTCATGAGCCTTTGGAAGGTCGATGGTGCATTTTTTAACCCAAACGGCATTCTTATGAATTCATAGTGACCGAATGGTGTAGAAAATGCGGTTTTCTCCCTATCTTCCGGTTTTACTAAAATTTGGTGAAAACCTTTTGCAAGGTCGAGGGTTGAAAAATATTGCGCTCTACCCAATTTATCGAGTATCGCTTCCATATGCGGAATAGGGAATTTGTCTGTTTTTGTGAACTCGTTGAGTTTTCTATAATCTACAACGAGTCTCCACTTTTTGATACCGGAGTTATCAATTTTTTTCGGGACTATCCATAGAGGACTGTTATAAGGAGAACTACTTTCCTGAATAATATTTTGAGAGAGCATTTCCTGTATTTGATTTTGGATTTCCCTTTCATGAATTTGGGGGTATCTATATATTTTTGAATAAATAGGTGTATTAATAGTAGTTGGGATTTCGTGTTGTACTTCTTCTGTACAAGTTAAAATATCGCCATCTTTATAAAATAAGTCGTTATATTCGTTTAATAGTTTTGTTAGTTTTAAGTATTCTTCGTTATTTAGATTACTTAAAGGTAATTCGTTGATATTTTGAAATTTAGTATCGTTAATAGTTTGGATACTGTTTATATGATATGGAGATTCTTCATCAAATAGAATTTTCTTTCCGAATATGTCAATATATTTTTTCTCTAAATCTATTTTGGCCTTCAATGGAATAAGAAAATTTTGGCCAATAATGGCATCGTATTTTCTACCTGTAAAGTTGATTATTTTCCAGGAAAGTGTACCAGGAATACTGAACTCCTTAGGCATTGTAGTTATTATGCCCTTTAACGTTAAATTGATTCCATTTAATGTTCGGAACATGAGAGGCTTATTTAGTTGTGTTTCAAAAAATTCATTTGGAAACAGATTTGGTTTTATAATACTAGTTTCTGCACCGGTATCAATTAAGCAAATAACTCTTTTACTACCTATTGTGACCGTTATTAGGGGTAGTAATCGTTTTGAGGACTTGAAAGAAAATTTACTTCATTTTCTGCATTGTCTTCTAAATTTCCTATATCCATAGGTATGGGACTATTTATATATTGTTGGGACTGAGGGTTACCGGCATATTTGTTTTGAACATTGTTTGTTTGGTAATTATTTGAAGCTTTCTTATTAAAATGTTTATTATTAAATTTCATATCAGCTTCTTTTTTTTCACTGTGGCTGTTTGTGTTGTTTTTTGCATTAGTTATTTTTCTTGATTTAAAATCTATAGCCCTTCTATCATATAATAATTTTAATTGAGAGAATCTTTTATAAAGTGATTCCAGTGTTGGGTTTTCGTCTATAATGCAAGATCTAAATTGTCCGTCTATTTTATCTATTAATATTTCCGTTAGGTCTCTGTCAACGTTTTGTGGAGAGTATAAGTCAGGTTTAGATTCGTCGTACAGATAAGTGTCGTTAAGTTTATACTTAGATCCTATAAATACTTTAAATAATTCATTTAGATTACTTATCTTTATGCTTCTACAATAAGTAATTACCGAAGAGTAAGACGTTTTTGGTCCCAAATCCTTTATTAGTTGAGTTTTGATGTCGTCCCAGCTAGCGTCGTCTGCTAGAAGGTTAATTGAATCTGCCACCTTTCCAAGGAATTTTTGATTTTTTATAATTTTTATTCCAAACTTTTGAAGTTCATGGTTATGGCCACATAATCCAATCAGGTTTTCTACTGTTTTTATAAAAGAGGATAGATTGTTTTTCGGACCAAATGGCTGTATTTGGTTGAATTGATTTATTATTTGGTTTGTATCCCAACCAAATGTTGTGTTGTGTTGTGACTGAGGTCTATGTTGTTGCAAAATGACTTCAGCTTGTTGGAGTTTCAAGTCATACTCCGTTTTCTGCTGTTGCATTATTTGCAAGTGTGCTTCCATTTGGCTTTGTAGCGTAGCGTTTTGTTGTTGCTGCTCCTTAATTGTTGCATCCTGTTTTAGGATGAGACATTCTAATTGTTCGATTCTTTGCTGTACCACTTTTTGTAATTTCCATAAGCAGATTTTTTAACTTTGTCTACCCTATAGCTTCGAAAATCCTATTTTTGGGAAAATGACCAACATGGCAATCGATTCGTCCATATTTTCAGAAGAGACCATATAATGGGTTTGGACAGACACTATTTGGTTTCGTGTTGGTGAATGAAAATGCGTTTGTAGATGATACAAATTATTATATGCAGATTTTTGAACTTTGTCCACCCTATAGCTTCGAAAATCCTATTTTTGGGAAAATGACCAACATGGCAATCGATTCGTCCATATTTTCAGGAGAGACTTTATAATGGGTTTGGACAGACACCATTTGGTTTCGTGTTCGTGAATCAAAATGCGTTTTTAAATGTTTGAAATGTTTACATGAAGATTTTTGAAATTTGTCCACCCTATAGCTCACGCAAATTTAATTTCTGGATAAGGAGAGATATACCAATCGATTTGTACATGTCTCCGGAAGAGATCCTTATACTCGGAGTTAGTACACAATCTTTTGTTTGCTTCTGGTGACCGAAAATGTAAATGCGTATTTTGGCCACACATATGAAAATATTTCACACTTTTCCAAAACTGCCCACCCTGTAGCTCGCGCAAATTTAATTTCTGGATAAGGAGATACATACCAATTGATTTGTACATGTCTCCCGAGGAGATCCTTATACTCGGAGTGGACGCACAATGTGGTGTTCGCTGCCGGAAATGCAAGTGCTTTTTTTGGCCACTCTTATGAAGATGTTTTGCACTTTCTCACCCTATAGCTCACACAATTTAATTTTCTGGCCAATGACCAACAAAGCACTCGATTTGTACGTGTCTCCGGAGTGGATTCTTATATTCCGAAGGGCAACACAGTCATTTGTTTCGTGTTGCAGAACAAAATAATAAAACTAAAATTTCCCCATATTCATTTAACAAAGCTATTTTTTATTTAGTTCCAATATAACACTTTATTTTCTTCATATTTGCAACAAATCATTTCACATTTTGTATTGTTAATTAACATAAATTAAATAAAATCGATTTTAGAAAATATTTTTCTTCTGCTAACAATTTTGTTTGTTTACATTTTACAAAATCTTCTGCTTTTTGTTCTCATTCCATCAAAAATCTTCTGTTTTTGTGTCATTTCATTTGTTTGTAATTTGATTTTGTTACAATTTAGTCTGGAATGGAATGGAAATGAAATTCTGCTCGATTGAAATCTTCTACTGTACCTCGTTTCTGTAGTTCTCGAATCGAAAAAGTTTTCACATGAAACATGTGAATTGAAACAAAAACGCTAGGAATCGGTACAAAAAATCGCTTCTCACATGTGACTGTTTCTTAAACGTTTGTTTTGCGAAAACTTTCTATGACGTACTGCTTTTTTCATTCTTATTGCAAAAATGCGAGAAAATCTGTTTCTAAAAAGGAGCGAGTCGAAAAAATTAAAACGTGAAACGTCAAAAATACTTACAAATTAAAACGGTGCGAGATTTTGATATTGTTTCTACAAAAAGGTTTTTTAAGAAATTAAAACTTGGAGAAGATAAGAACTATATCTTTTCTGTTATGTATTTCAATTAATTTTTCCAAAATATTACAGCAAAATCAAGAAATCAAAAATAAAATGCAGTTGAATACATGTCTATACTTCTTTTAGTTGTTCTTTTTCGCACTAGTTTATTTCGTTTGTTTATATTTTTTTCTTACTTGACAGCTTGCTTGGAATATTCCAATCAAAACTTCATCAGTGTTGCCTCTTTTCGCATTGATATATAGAAACACTTTTTACTCATAAATCGAGAAACGATGGAATTTTTTGTTTCATGCTTAATGTGAAAACTTTTTCGATTCGAGAACTACAGAAACGAGGTACTGTTTTCTTCACATGCGTTGTGGATAATATTGACAAGTTGCTTAAAAATGTAAAACAATTATCTGACGAGAAGATTTTAGTGTCAAACCTTTAATGGCCAGTTTTTCAGTCAGTGGTGATCTTCGTTTCTTAGTTAAATTGTGGATAAACATCCATTTGTGTTGTTTAGTCATTGTTTAACTATGAGTTAACCACCCAATGTTGGTTGGTTACTTATAGTCAGAACCATATTATTTTGACAATGAAATTACTGACTGTCAAAGTGAGAAATGAAGATTGTATGAAATACATGTTTCAGATTTGCGTATTTGTACACATACGTTAAGTCTAGATCGTTAAATTGTTGCGCCTATATAGTTTTTACACATTTTTGTTAAAATGACTTCGATTTTATGCATCTATTTCTTATTTTCCATAATTCCATTTTGTTTGTTCCCCTTTGTTGTTTTGGTATTTATCACAAAAAATGCGTTTTTTTCAATAAGAATACAAGGGTTGCCATATTAGTTGACAATATGGCGACTTACATTAACTCACCACTGAAAAACAAAATGCAAAGTTAACCTTTAATTAACTTAGAATTATGATTAAATAATCCGATAGTTAACTACCCACTTAAAAACTGGCCATAAGAGATCCACTAAACCGATAAAAAGCATAGATGGTTATAGGAAGATTATCAAATATTTTGCAACATCTTACTCGTAAATAGTCTCAGAGTAGTTTCCAGGAGTCCTCATCACTTACCACCTTTAGAAGATATTAAAGCTAATCTCATGTCCTTGGGGCACCAAGTAATAAGTGTTTGAATGTATTTGCAGACGGGAATCAGTTTCCTCATAAAAGTGATAATTGCTACGTGAATTGTAACGAGGCATAATTCCTGGCGTTAATAATACTCTACAACAGCTTCAATCCTTTGAGCTACTCATATACCCAGGAACATTTCATTTCGTGCGTAACCTTGCTATGAGTTTCATTCTTCTATCCTGAGAAGGACCAGAATGATGTACTATGATAATGTACCAACAAAAATACATGAGCACTTAATGAACATGCAGTATCCCAAATGAGGTGTCTCCAAATTGAGGGGTATAATTATGTGTCACTACTTACCCACAATAAGGACGTCTCCTTCATCCAACTGTAGTGCGTTAAATTGACCCAGAGACGTAAAATTGAAATGTGAACACATGTAAAATTATTTCAAGGATTAAAATACACAAACATAAGACTGTCATTATTTACAAAGGATATCTGCAGAACAAACAAGAGCAACAACATGATATCCTTAAGGGCAGACAGTGAGCCAAAGCGGAGCCAATTCATTGAATAAATGTAGTATATCATTCCGCTGAGGAGAGCAGACGGTACTCGCTCCAGATTTACTCAATCAAGTCAACTCCAAAAGGCAAACGTCATTAAAATGAATGGTCTGATGATTGTAGTGTTAAGCCAAAGCAGGCAGTCAACAGATTTTGCCCCCTCATCCTTCTTCTCAGCCCCATGAATGGTACTGTGGTTGTGATCAGCATGCGGCAGAGGGCGCGGTGTTGGGCGACATTTTGCTATTGACACTTGACAAGTGTTGTCACGTTGTCATGGGCAAAGTTGGAGTGGTGTGGTGGGTGGTGGGGTGTGAGGTGTGCGCTATGCGTTGCGGTGTACAATGTGGGGTGATAGAAGACAAATCCCAGTGTAAACACCACTAAGAAGTGGAAAAATGTTATTTTGTATTTCATTTTCATCTCGGGCATTGTATTAGGCAAAGCTTCAATATTTTCCCTAATTCACAGCATCAAGCAGCCAGTCAGCCACCATTCCCTGTCAGAATTTTAAATAACCGCGGGTTCTATTTTTCTTTATTTCCCCCTCTCTCTGTATTCGCTCAACACGAATCTGGGTGATGGAAAAACAATAAAGAACGAAGAGAGCAATGAGTTCTCCGATAATAACGCTTGAAGCCAAAAGTGAATGATTAAATTTCATTTATAAACGCATTAGACGAAGTTGAGCTTAGCTTAATTTATGCTAAACATGTTTTATTAACCTCATAAACATTGTTTTCCGTCGTCATCGCCATCTCCTCCTCCTCCGCCAGCAACGACATTTAATTTTTGTACCACTTCTTTGTTGCTGGATAATTCTTATTATGTTGGCTTTTCCTCTGACGTTTTGGAATGAGAGTGAAGTGATTGAATTAAATGTGTCACCTTCTTTAACAAAACAATTTGCTACCACTTTACCCTGGGGACATTTTTAAATTATCGATGGTGGCTGAGAGGATTCTTCACGATTTGGAAAAGTGTCATTGCAATTGTTATTCAGGAAATGTACGAGATTGAAAATTATGTTTTTAAAACCGACTTTCACACAAACCTACTCAGATTTAGGATTGTATCAAGTTCTTTTTATAGCCACTGGTTGCGATGGGAACAACAAGAAGCTTCTTTACCCGTAAATCCTAAAACGACGATTAGCGCAGTAGCTTAGCAGCATCATAAACCAAAGCGCGTAATTCTGCTGTGCTGCAAATGCTGTGCATACATACGCAAGTCATTTTCTTAACTGTTATAAATATTAAGCGTGTTTTGGTTACACCGCTTGCTTGTATAATCGCTTGTTTTGTATGAAGGACTTAGCGACACGTTTCACTTTCCCTAAGTTTATAGTTTGTTTTCTTTGCTACTTAGCAAGCGATAATCACTTGCTTGTAACCAAAACACGACTATTATAAGGAAATCCAAAGAAATCCTTTTGGGGAATTAACGGAGATATTTGGGCAGACGGGTTGTAAAGTTCAACAATTATCGGTTACTAATAATACAGAACTTCCTATTTAACAAGGCAAGGAATGACCAAATGCAATCCTACTAGCAAATGTAGCATCCGTAGGAGTGGCAAATAAACAGTTTCACGAACTGGTGTCAGTTGGTTTAAGAAGTAAACCCAAGCAATTGTACTATTTGAGCTACTCACGTGGCAATTGATCTAACTCCACATTGAAACTATTTTGAGATTTCAATGCAACTAAAAGAAACCCATCTTAATTTTGTCATATTTAACACCACCTTCTTGTTAAATACATAGAAGCGCCAAACTTCTTATCAAATGCTCTCCACTTTTTGTGGAGTCACTATCATTGGAACAGACTTGACTCCCAGGCTTCTTAGCTAGGCACGCCCTAAGAAATTAAATTGTAGGTTAATCAATGAGACATTTTCCGTCTCTATCTGCGCTAATTCTATATCTTCAAAACCAATTGACAGATCTTCCGGTAGCACGTTTTCCCAACCCCGCCTATGTTTGACGTTGAAATTAAATACCTGAATCTTAAGCGTCCATCTAGATAATCTATCACTGAGACCTTTTCCCGTTAGCCACTTAAAATAAAAATGTTTATTTATTATCATTATACGAACAATATGAATGCAATTTGTTATATGTTTGAGTGTCTCTTTACAACTGCTTGAGACTCGTCGTTTATTCATTCTGGTTGTGCAAAAACGATGTACAAATAGACAGTCAAAATTTCTCTTCACTCAAATGCCAACAAACAAATCGAGTGAAACCCTAGCACTTATATACCCTCTCTCTTACTCTCTTCATTGAATATTTGAATACACAAGCGGCTTTTTGATAGGGTTATTGTATATAACTATACAAATTCCAACCATGTTGAAGTAAAATTACATAAACTATGCAAAAAGTATGAAATAAGCAAGATATGACGCGAGAGAGAAATGCGTTTGAGTGAACTTCTAGCACATTTTGGTTCTCTTTTACCAGGGTTACCAAGTTGCGCACATCTTCTGGTCGTCTAATTGTAAATCGTCGTTGGGTTGTGATTACAATGTTGATATATTACGTAGTTAAACTTAGATACTACTTAATGATACAATATCAAAATAGACAGCAAAGACGATCAAGAAGTAGACAACCAGAAGATGTGCGCAATTTGGCAACCCTGGTAAAAGAGAACCAAAAAGTGCCAGATATTCACTCAAACGCATTTCTCTTTCGTGTCATATCTTGATTATTTCATACTTTTTGCATAGTTTATGTAATTTTATTTCAACACGGTTGGAATTTGTATAGTTATATACAATAACACTATCAAAAAGCCGCTTGTGTATTCAAATATTCAATGAAGAGAGTAAGAGAGTGGGCAGAGAAGTACTAGGGTTTCACTCGTTTTGTTTGTTGGCATTTGAGTGAAGAGAAATTTTGACTGTCTATTTGTACATCGTTTTTGTAGACAGTCAAAATTTCTCTTCACTCAAATGCCAACAAACGAAACGAGTGAAACCCTAGTACTCTCTACTCTCTCTCTTACTCTCTTCATAGAATATTTCAATACACGAGCAGCTTTTTGATAGTGTCATTGTACATAACTATACAAATTTCAACCATGTTGAAGTAAAATTACATAAACTATGCAAAAAGTATGAAATAAGCAAGATATGACGCGAGAGGGAAATGCGTTTGAGTGAACTCCTAGTAATTGTTGGTTCTCTTTTACCAGGGTTGCCAAGTTGCGCACATCTTCTGGTCGTTTAATTGTAAATCGTCTTTGACAATATATTCCTTCTTTAGAAATAAATTGTAATATGTAATTCTATATAATAAAATAATTCAAAATCAATATATATATATAGTATTTCTATAATATATGTACATTTTAATGTTCATAGGTTTAGTTTCTTTAGTTTCTTTGGTTTTATTACTTTTCTTCCCCTCTGAGTTACATATTTAACTGGGTTTGTGTTTGTTGCATTATTTAAATGTTGATTTACAATAGGACTATTATTGGGACTTGTAGACTGATTTTGAGTTACAATTTTATGATTACTTGGACTTACAGACTGATTTTGAGTTACAATAGGGCTATTATTTGGACTTATATAAGTAGACTGATATGGATGAACAAAATGACTATTAAATGAACTTGCATCTACTAATTCTTCATTTGTATTTTCCATAGCTATTCGCCTTTTCTTTAAGCGTTCCCTATTTCGTCGGTAAATCACTCCATCACTATCTTTTACCAAAAATGACCTAGGTTCTTTACATTTTTCGATGACTGTTGCAGGAAACCAAACTGAAACTGGTGTACGTTTGAACATGACTCTTTCACTTGGGAAAATTGGTTGTAATTTGACAGCTGTTTTGTTATAATTTTCTGCCATTTTTTGTATAGATTTCTCTACTTGAATTTTATAATTTTCTCTATTCACCACTTTCGGTCTGAGATTTGCATCTAACGTCGGTATTTCCGTTCTTAACTGACGCGACATTAATAATTCTGAAGGGCTCGGTAGATTACCTTTCGGACTGGTCCTATAATGCAATAATGCTGTGTAATAATCTGAACTTGTTCCTTTTGCCAATATCTTTTTTATAGTTTGAACTGAACGTTCTGCCATGCCATTCGATGGCGGAAAGTGCGGACTAGATGTGATGTGTTCGATAGACCAATCATAACAAAATTGACTGAATTCTATTGAGTTATACGGTGGACCATTATCTGAAACTAAGATTTTAGGAATTCCGTGTCTAGCAAACAAAGATTTTAATTTTGTAATGACCTGTTTACTGCAATATCCCGCATTTAAAATATCAATTTCAATATATTTGGAGTAGTACTCGACTACCAATAGGTATTGTTTTTTTTTCAAATTCAAAAATATCAGTTGCCACTTTATACCGTGGCAAGTCTATAAATTCATGAGGAAGTAGTTCTTGTTTGCTGTTTGAATTTTGATGTTTGACACAGATTTCACAATTGGAAACCAGATTGAAAATATCGTGATTAATATTTGGCCAATAAACTGTAATTTTCGCTAAGTTTTGACAACGCTGTATTCCCATGTGACCTTCATGCAGAGTATTTAATATTTTGCGACGTAACTTGATTGGTATAATAATGCGATTGTTTTTCAAGAGAAGTTGATTGAAAAAAATTAAGTCCTCTTTTATATTTTATAATATGGCATAGCCAGTTTATCAACAGATTTTTTATTGGAAGGCCAGCCATCTTTTATATATGAAACCACTTTCTGAAGCGTTTCATCATTTACTATGTTTTCTTTGATTTCACTAAGGAGACCTTAGGTTAGAGTTATTTCCTTCATTAACAAATCACAATGTAGTGACAAATCCTTATCTATTTCCCTCAAAGTATTTTCCTTAAGAGGAGCTCTAGAAAGTGTGTCTGCAATGTATAGGTATTTGCCTGGTTTATATTGAACATTAAGGTCATAACACTGCAAACGTAACATGCATCTTTGTAACCTGGCAGGAATCTTGTATAAAGGTTTAGTAAATAATGATACAAGTGGTTTGTCATCGGTTTCCACTACGACTTTTTAAACCACACAGGTATTCATGAAATTTAGTACAACCGAACAAAATAGCAAAAAGCTCTTTTTCAATCTGAGCATAGTTTATTTGAGTGCCTGTAAGTGAGGCAGAAGCGTATGCAATGGGATTATTTCCATGTAAAATAGTGGCACCAACTGCGAATTTTGAAGCATTAACTGAATAGGTGTGATAGGCATATTCGGATCAAAATATGCTAAAGAAAGGAGCTTTGGTTAGTTCGTATTTTAAATCCTCAAATTCTTTACCTTGAATTTCACTCCATTGCCAATCAACATTATGCTTCAACAAATCACGCAGATGTTTGTTTTGTGAGGAACAATTATTTATATATGCACCCAAATAATTCACCATACCGAGAAATCGTTGCAAGAAAGAAACGCATTTAGGTGTTGGCATTTCAATAATAGATTTAATTTTCCCGGGATCTGCAATGACTCCATTTGCACTAAATATATGTCCTATGAACTTGATTTCATTTGTGCAAAACTTGGACTTCTCTTTATTAAACTTCAAACCAACTTGTTTTGCTCTCTCTAAGACTTCTTTCAAAATTTTGTTGTGACCATCAATTGTAGTAGAATGAATTAAAAAATCATCGATATAGATAATAAGACCGTTAATATCACCGAAAAGTATCTCACCGAAAAAAAGAAAAATTTCAGGAGCAGCGCTAATTCCAAACGGTAGTCGAAAAAACCTATACCGCCCGAATGGCGTATTAAATGTACATAATTTAGATGATTTTTCAGTCAAAATTATCATCCAAAATCCACAATTTGCGTACAATGAGCTAAAATATTTAGAACCTCTTAATTGTGCTTTGCAATTGTCTACGTTTGGAAATGGATCATGTGGTCTCATTATAGCTTTATTTAGATTTCTTGGGTCCAGACACAAACGTAAATTACCGTTTGGTTTCTTTACTAAAACTATTGAACTGACCCACTCCGTAGGCTCATTAATTTTAACAATAACATTTAATTTTTCCATTCTGTTCAATTCTTTCTTTAAATGCTCATGTAAACTAAAAGGTAGTTCAAAGGGTAAAAAACACAAGTGGTAGTCATGATTTATACACGCTGAAAAATTTGTCGTTTTTTGTTGTTTGGATGCAAATATAACATGTGTTTGGAGCTTGTCGCAAATATAATACACTTGTGCCCAAACGCATTGTGTTTGCTTTTCAATATTACATGTTTGAGACACAATGCTTAATATGACCCAAATATATCTGTGTTTGTGATACAAATCCAGCCATGTTTGTTGCACTGTTTATGCTCTCTCGAGAGCAAGAGAATAAAAGAGGGACAACGAGTGTGTATATCTTATAAGTGTATCTGTATTTTTGCATTATTCTCTCAGCCAGTGATTCATATTCTCAGCGTTTTATTTTCATTTATTCATCGGGCAGAGGATATCAAAAGCGCTTGATCAGTGAAAGAAGAATAAACAAACGCTCGGACGGTTAAATGGTTTGTGATGTTACTTTGGTTTTTGTGCATGTGTTTCGTATATATTTATGTATTTGTGATACCAAAGTGAGAAACGATTTTGAGGAAAGAAACTGGACGGGGCAACAGCGTGAATCCCTTTTTCTGCCCGAAACGCTGGGAAATATTGCGACATTACTTTGAAAATCATGGTAATGTTGCAGATGCCGATTTTGCCAAAAAAAATCATCTTTTCAGATGAAGCTCATTTTGATCTTGGCGGGTATGTAAACAAACAAAATTGTCGCATTTGGGGCACAGAAAACCCGCACGCATCCATTGAAAAGCCGATGTACCCAAAACGAGTCACTGTTTGGTGCGGATTTTGGTCCAGATGCATAATTGGGCCATTTTTCTTCGAAAATGAGCAAGGAGTAGCCGTTACAGTCAATGGCGATCGTCATCGGGCCATGTTGAACGAATTTTTGTTCACAACAATTGAAGAGGAGGATATTGGCAACAGCCGAAGCTACACTCGATGTTTTGCCCCCTGTTTTTGAAGATCGCATTATCAGCCGCAGAGCTGATGTCGTTTGGCCACCTCGGAGCTGCGATGCATGCACAGAATGTCATAGTTTTGTCTCGGTTGTGGTCCGGCGCCATCATCGGTCCGTACTTCTTCGAAAACGACGTTGTGGTTCCAACAGGGCGTAGCTACGAGCTACGCAGCCGATGACACAATGAGCATTCTGCTCGGCTGATTTGAGGGTTATCTCCGGCAGAGAAGACGTGAACTGGCCACAGACACCGTGCGATTTGACGCATTTAGACTTTTCCTTGTGGGGTTCCATTAAGACGCAGATCTATGCCAATAAACCACAAATATCAGTACCCATAAAGTCAACATAGCCCGCCCCTTAAATTTTGACCGATATATGCGCCAGTCATCGAAAATGATACCTCTCGGTTTAGCACCACCAACCGAAGACATTCAGCCCGATTCTAAATATTCCCGGGGAATTCATTTCTCGCGTAATATTTTTTCTCGAGAAAAAAATCTGGCATTCTTAAATACAGCGGAGAACAAAAATAAGGGAGAAGAATTTCAAATTTCGAACATCAGGTGTTCTGCCGCTTTTTGACATTTCAAAGTAATTTTCAAACGAAGGAAAAAGTTGTAGCAGAAGAGGAGGAGCAGAATAACACACCACAAAGGCTCTTTAGAAGGGACCTGCGAGATTGCGCAAACCCTCTAGAGTTGCCTTATACTTTGTAAGCACAAATTCATATTTATATGTATTTACTTTTTTAAGCACCGCATTTATCCCCAGGTTTGAAAAATACTTTAAGGTGAATAAGCCTGCATTCCAATATATATTTGGATATATTGACGTCCAATATTCCGCCAGCTAAAAAACAATTTGCCATTTCTCCGCTGGTGAAGTTGAGTGCATGTTTAAGATTTTTTGCTGAAGCCGCTTACCAAACGGGAGTAAGCAAAGATTCTGGTGTGTCTCTGGCTCAGTCCACGTTCAGCAAAGTACTTTCGGAAGTGTTGGACGTATTTAAAGAACATTTGTGCTCGAAGTGGATAAAAAGTGCTTGGACGGAAGAGGAAAAGCGTAAAATTTCCCTTGCTTTATATATGACATATGACACACGTTAAGATTATTGATCCTATTGAAAATAAACACCTTTACTATAATAGAAAAGGAAACTTCAGCTTAAATGTAATGCTGGTAAGATATCAATACTATTATTATTTCTTATTTGATGAGTGTTAACAAATCATATTTCCAGCTATGTGATCATGACCAGAGAATTCGATATGTCGATGCATCTCATCCTGGAGCTTGCCACGATTCCTTCATTTGGAATGGTAGTAGTTTACGAGCTCATTTCGAACAAGATTATTTAAAAGGTTCAACGAATTACTGGATCTTAGGTAAAAGCTTTCATTATTAACTTAAATGATAAAAATCTAAACGTTAACAATCTACGCCAACAGGAGATGCTGGATATCCTTTAGAGCCATGGCTCTTAACTCCGCATAGGGTTCCAGAAGATGGGTCAACATCGATGAAATTCAATGAAGTTCATACCAAATGCCGCAATGTTTAGAACGTACAAATGGGGTGTTGAAAAATCGATGGCGATGCTTGCTGGGAGCAAGAGAATTGCATTATTCGCCACAAAAAGCTGCAAAAATTGTTAATGTGGGTTGTGGTCTACACAATCTTTGCATTGACTTTAAAGTTGACTTTGGCCCCGGTGAATTCGTATCAACACCTCATGAAACCATTGAAGTCAGTGAAGTGACATCATTAACCTCTGCGCAGTACTTAAATATAGCACAAAGAAATAGAAATAATATTGAAAATAATTTACAATTATAAATTAAAATTAATTAAAAGATTTTAACGAATTTAACTGTTTTTTATTTAAATAAAAACACAAAAAAATCACATTTCAATGCTTCCAACTACAGTACGCAAAACATAACAATAATATTCAGTCAATTCATTTGCTTTTGAAGCCTTAGAACTATTCACTTTTTAAGCCTTAAAACTATAAAATAAGGTAAAAATAATATTACAGCCAATTGACTTTTTAAGTCTTAAAACTACAAAATAAGATAAAAATAATATTACAGTTAATTCAGATCACTTTAAAAATTCCAGCTAGTCTTAACATATTTACATATTATTGTTGAACTTCAGCTCCTCCAATTCTAATAATCGTTTGTTTTTTTCAATTTTGTCCTCCACTTCCCGCAGTCTCATTTGCTCCATAGCTTTATTGTGTCGTTTCATTTCTTCCATCTTCTCGATTTTAAATTTTTCTGAAATGCGCTTTCTGCATATCGTATAGTCTGTCCAGAGATTTGTGGATTTTTTTCGTGCTTTGGACAGACTTAAAAGTCTCGCCTATATCTCGTTGGATATTTATTTCCTCTGCAAGGACATCGGAAGGGGAAATCCTTTTGTAATTTCTAGGTGATGTTTTCCTGGTTGCGGCTTTTCCCATGACTTCAAACGCAAGCGGCGAATGGCTTGTAGGCATTTGAATATCGTCGTCTAGCATATTTATTGACACGTCCTGAATTGGCGTCGGAGCTTCGAGGCTTACGTTTTCTTGAGTTTATAGTCCAAATACGCTAGCAGTTAGTCCTTCGACAGACTCCTTCATGTCGATGAGGTCATACATCGCCTGCTCAAGGGATGAAAATTTTTGCTGGGTGTTTGGGCCTCCACCAATGCCTTTTTGGGATTTTAAATTTCCATAAAGCATTAGTATTTTACGACTTCACAACTACTTATAAATACTTTTTTCCACTCCGTAATATTTTTTACTGGAGGTCCCACTGAATTTTGAGTCCGTTTCAACATTTTGCCAAAATTGTTTAATTTTTTCTCTATCGCCTTTATAAAATCCGCGCGCAATACCAGGATTAGCTTCCATCAGGCTTACAAGACGTTGGAGCTGATGCTTGCTGGTTGTTTTCGACCTAAAATCAAGTAGTTCATGAAATTATTCTTAATAGAATATAAAAATTAAAAGAAAACTTAATTTTTCGCGTGCTTCTACCTTCTATAATGTTCGCGGATTAATTCTCGAGAAAAGATACCATTTTCCCGCCATTTTACATATTAGTGATGCCTACTTTTTTTCCGCACGAAAAAAATTCCCCTTTTCGAACATCATTGAGAACAGGAGGAAAGGTAAAAGGAAAAATCTCCCGGAGAGATGCCATTGAGAATATGAGAGAAGGGAAAAGGGAAAAAATTGCCGGGAAATTTCTGGTTAGAATCGGGCTGATTATGTATCAATAACATTCAAATAAAACAAAAAAATCGTTGATATCGCGCAACTTGTTTCATTAAACGAACGATGTTTCTAGTTCAGATTGGATGAATGCCAGCATTACCTGACATTTTTGTTATTCTGTTCTGTTTATGGATGTACCAACTGAATTCCGTCGAAAGGCACAATTTCTTTCATATGCTATTGTGATCTAGAATTGTGGGTTATGTACACCGAAGTGTTTTAAGCCGTCATACAAATGCAATAAATATATGTTGTTACGATTAAGTAAAAGCTTTTACTTACTCTTAATGATCAGACAGACAGACATTGTGTGAATAACAGGGCGCTTAATGCTGCGCCTGAAAGTATGCATTGTAACATCGTATCAGCTCGCTAAACCAGTAGCATGAACTCATCTCATTCAACAAGAACGACTAGAAGGTTCTTGAATTCGCTAGGGATAACTACATTTGAGTATGGTGAGTTCGTATAAATACCAGAGGTCTTTGGACCGGAGAGTTCAGTTTGTGATTAACCGCCGGAAAGTAGTAAAATAAAACGAAGTTAAACTGTTGTAGTTATCGTAATTTAAAACGAACCTTGTTTTATTATTGGGAATAAAACAACGCAAAAAGAACGAATAAGGATATTCGTAACATTGGTGTCAGAAGTGAAATTACGAATTAAGGACAACGATGAAGTTTGAAGAACTCAAAGTTGAACAACTTAAAAAGGAGTTGAGTAAATTGGATCAACCGACAGCTGGTAATAAGATAGAGCTACAAAGACGACTAATAGAAGGATTTAAATGCCGAAACATCGACATTGACACATATCAGTTCGAGTGCACAGACGAAATGGAGGTATGTGCAAAAGAAGCAACTGGTAATGTAGATGTTTCCACAATGTTTGCTGGCATGATGACCAAACTGGACGATAATTCTGGTATTATGGACGAGAAACTTGAAACGAAATTTGGCGAGAACTCTAGAATTATGAACGAGAAATTTTGTTAAAATTCCAGAATTGTGCAGGAAACATCAAACGTCACAAATGACAAGCTACATGAAATTTCAGAAGCTATGAATAACAATTAATTCGAATCGATCAATTCGGAAAGGTCGAACAGAATTTCGAGGAATTTGAGCAGAAGATCGAACAGGATGTGGAGGAAAGATTCGTCGATCTGGAAAGAAAGATGAATGATCTCCAGTTGCAAGAAGGGCCAGTGCGAGTAATTTCTGAAGGCTCTGGTAGATTGAAAGTCCCCAGTTTCGATGGTTCTACACTATTCGACGTCTTTAAATTCCAAATCGAGATGGTCGCAATTAAGAACTTGTGGAACAGCAAAGACAAAGCAGTAGAGCTAATTTAAGCACTGAAAGGCAGCACAGCAGAAGTCCTTCAGACCATTCCCGTCAGTGCCAGAAACAACTACGAGGAAACACAAGTATGGAGGCGATCAAAAGAAAGATTTATGTATATCGCCTGCAATTAAGAGGCAGAGGGCAAAAGCATAATGAAACACTACAAGATTTCGCAACGGATGTGGAACGGTTGGTGTTGACGGCATATCCTGGAGAACCCCAAACTTTCTTAGAGCAATTTAAGATAGAGGCATTTGTTAGGGGAATTAACGATCCTGACGTTAGATATGCGGTGTTTGCCTCACAAAGAGCTACATTTGTGGAAACAGTTTCATTTGCTTTGGCGAATGAGACGACGAGGGTTGTTTCTAGACAACAGACACATAATGTGCGATAGGTAGAAACGGACTTAAAGAAGTGATTTAGATTCTCAGTGCTATGGTAAGCAACAAAATTGAAAGGTGATAATCATGGCGAACGTAGCCATATAGGGCGGGACTGTAGAGACCCGCGAAAACGGTCAAGATCTTCAGCGATAACGGCCGAGTAAATGACCGTCCACATGTAATCGAGCGTAAGCAGGAAGAGGATAGGCAATTAACGGGGAATGAAAGCGCTTCAGAAAACCCCGTTTTAAAATCATATTGGGCCCAGTAGAATAGCCTGAGATTGCTAGATGGATGTCTATACCGTGTATGGGAAAGTGAAGATGGTAAAACGGAGGTACCACCATAGGCAAAACTGTGGTACCACCATAGGCAAAACTATGGAGAAACTAAGTGAACGTTTCTATTGGGTTGGTCGTCAAAAAGCTGTATCCGAGTGGATTGCAGGCTGCACTCAGTGCTTGACAACTAAAGGACCAACGCGGAGGAGTTGCGGACAGAGACATCAGGAGAGCCCAAGTGCTCTCTTCGAACGAATATCCATGAGTGTGGCTGGTCCATATCCAACAAGTAGCTCTGGGAACCAATATGCTCTAGTCGTTATGAACTACTTCAGTAAATGGCCCGAGGTGTACGCTATTCCGAATAAAGAAGCGGAAACAATATGCAAAGCTATCGTGAACAGCAATATGTATTGACTTGAACCCATCACTGGGCGGTTTTGCCACTTCTTAAAAGATAATTCTGCTTCCCATACCATGCGATGTTTTTGGGTGTCTCTCCTTCGAAGAATTTATAAATATTAAAAGTAATAACCAGTACCAAAATACAAGCAAACGGTGACAGTAATGCTTAAATATAAAATAACAGTTGTTTAACCTCCATATTACAACGAAAATGCACAAAATACAAAAAAAAATAACATTCTTTAAAAACGGTGTTTTATACAAAACAGGCTAAATAAAAACTCAAAACGCGTGCACATTACGTGTTTTTTCCAAAAAAAAAAACAACCCCCAATGACATTTTTTGCGTTTAGCAGGATCCAAAAGTGCCAAATCTAGTTCCAAAAGAGCTAAGTTGGCATCACTGCTCAAAAGATTGTATTCAGTTTTTATGAAATTTTCGTTGCCATAAGAAGTACGTGTATAAAAAATAACGAAAATTCAATGAACCAAAAAATTTCCCTCACTTTTCATTTGCCTGGTACTCAGCTCTGCAAAATCGTAGGCAAAATCAAGTACAGGGTGTTACGTTAAACGTATTTAGTACGAAATTGTTTGGGACCGGAATTTTGACATGTCGATTATTTTAGTAAACAAAAGTAATATCACGTGCATTAAAAATAGAAAAAAAACATTTTTATCACAAAATAATATAAGCTTCGCAAATAATTCCAGGTATAGAACAATTCAAATACATGTACACAAATCGTCATGTCAGTATAAATTATTGTGTGAAGTTTCATCCAATTCGGACAAGGGGTCAGCCAATTATGGGTAAATTAGTAACCCATAGATATATTTGTAACTCTGTTCGTTGGTTGTTTCATCAATAATTGAAAAGATTCCAGAATACTGGAATAAACGGTTCAGTCCCGAAAATAAAACGGTTCAGTCCCGAAATTTGCCCAAATAATAATACTTCATAAACTAATTATTGTTCTATATAAAACAAATTGTATATGATTAATGATAAATATATTTATGTGAAATCGAATTCGGATTGAAATACATCAACTCTTACTGCCTTATTCATTAAAAAAAACATTAATGTAGCTCTAAAGCATTCAGCAGATATTGAAAGCTTTAAGATTTGGCGAAGGTTTTAGTAGAACCGTATTCATAATGAGTATTTTAACTATCGAACAGATAATTGACTGACAACCCTGTTTTATCTATTCTCACAGTGCCTGTGATGTAAAAACAAGGTGAACAATAACCGATAGACCGTATTAATTTTTTTTATTTAAATGCGTCAATGCATTTCTGCAAAATTTTAAACATTAATGGAAAGAACTATTCAATAAAAAGATCAATTAATATTAAATTTGGAAGAAGTGTCAAAATATCATATTAAATTGGATTTCAGTTTTGGGTAGTCGAATATAAAACCGGATAATAAGTTGTAGTTTCAATGTTTTGATTTTATATACATCACTATGTAAACAAAAGTTCATTTTGGTAAAAAATTATAAAAATTGGAATGAAACTATTTGGTTCCTTAGTAGAATAATGTGACACTATAAATGCTGCAAATATACACAAAATAATTCCAATTGTTTATATCGCATAAATACTTAAGTACGGCACGCGTGAAATGTAAAAAAAATATTTCTTTTGTGTATTAATGCAGATAAAATGGCCTTAAAGAAGTGTTAAACGTTCAACAAAAATGGCGATGTTAAAGAACTCTTAACAGAGGAATTTTTCGATTATGAATACAATTTTTCGGCTTTACCTTCTTAAACCTTTAACAAACCCATGACAACTTTTTATGAATAAGGCCGTTAAAGTGTATGACTAGTTTTTCTATTAAAGTTAAAAACTTATTTTAAAACTAACGACCGCAATGCGTATGATTATTTTATTATTATTATAATTATAGATAATAAATTATATTATTATATAATTTACAATGCTTTAATAACTTTTTTTAGAAAACAACTTCGAATATCTCTACTTTTGAATGTAAGCAAATATAGGCATTTCCACATAATGGTCAACCCATAGAATAATACATACCATAGAAGCTTTTATTCGCTCAATAAATTAAACGTCATAGGTACGATGGAAAGTAAACATTGGATGGTGGAAAATATGAGTTCAATAATACCAGATGGTGGCAATAGTATACAGCGATCAACAAAGGAACAACAACCGAATTTCGTGTTTTTGTGACAAACTTATTGTGTTAAATACAATACAAATGTATAGCAACGATAAAAGTCAACAAAAAAGTGCAAAATATATTTAAATTTTTCAGTTCTACACCAAAACGACAGGAAAAAGTTAAGTGAACATATTTTGTAACTCCACCTGGTGTAAGATAATTTTAAATTTAATTGCTCTCATTTCCACTAACCTACGATGAAGAGTGTGAAATGAAACGTCAGATGAGAGAATACGTTTATCTACGTATGTATTATTGTATGAGGTTGGTAAGCGATTGTCAGTTCGTGGAGAGAGAGGTACTCGAAGCGGGGAAAACGAAAGTGAAAATTGCGGGTGAGTGAGAATCCCGAAATGACAGGAGAAATAACGAAGAAGTAAAATGTTGTTAGGAAATTAAAGGCCATAACACAGGGCGGCTGCCCTTCTGTAAGGACGAGCGTAATTATTCAAAACTGATCGGACCTTATCAGTGTGGCTTTAGACCTGCAAAATCTACACCTGAACAGATATTACATTTGGACAAATCCTGTTAAAAACAAAGATCAAACTGACACATACCACCTTTTTGATGTTACGTTCGATAGCCCGATACAGAAAACCTTTTCGAAACTTTGTCTGAGCTTGGTATCCCTGCTAAGCTGTCGTGGAATGACACTGCCGAATACCAAATCATCAGTGAAGGTTATTAAACAATCTTGTCGAACATTCTGATACCAGGCGACGTCTCATATCAACAGGTCATAATGAGGAAAACTTCAGTAATCATGAATAAAACCGTCAACATCAAAAGCCACGTGCTGCTCGCGTATGTTGATGAGACGTAATTAGACGAACACACATTCCCCTTGATTTGAACCACACGTAAATGTGGACAACCGTATTGATTGCAAGTTAGTAGATGAGTTTATCTACCTTTCCTCCGCCTTAAACAGAAACAACAACGACAGATTGTTTTACGGGGTTATACGCAATTGCAAGGCCGAAAAACGAAATTTTTTATGAATGTTTTCTGAAACGTATTTTATTTTACCCTGCGGCTACACGAGCAAGATATTGCTCAATGAATTTCACACATACTAGCTGTCAGAATTACGTTGAATTGACAGCTGTGACGTAGGCTGTCTACAAGAAATTGTAGCAAATTCATTTCTCTATATGGCGTCGTCACAGAAACAACAAAAATTAGCTCTGTCTATGATAATTTTGAAAGAAATTAATCATTTGATAGAAGAAAATGAAAAAGAAGAGAACAAAACACTAATAACTGAAAAAACACAAATAATACCCTCTACTACACAGCGCGGTATTTCAATTATTCATGTACTATCGGTCGCAATACGCTACCGCTACCGCTTTTGTTGTGTTTTGACTTTCTCTGCAGCGACCATTGCCAACTAGCTGGTATTCAAAATCCTCTACCAGCTACCCAATAAACATTGACGTAAACTAGTTTATTAACAATTGTTTTCCAAACACTATTTCCAAACTAGTTTACGAAAATTAAAATTCACAAATTTATTGTAATGTATTTTGTAAAAGATGTACTAAAATAGAAATTTACAATACTTTCGTAAGTATACTGGCCTGCTTGAATTACAATCTTCGCCGCCGACACCAATGATACGGTTTTTAATACGCGGTTTTTTGATTTTAAAGAGATTCTAAATATCAAATCCCTTATAAAATCAATATCAAAAATATTTATTGAAATCGGAAATTGTAATTCTAATTGTTCTAGTTTTTTTTAAAGTAGTAAGTAGTAAGTAAAGAGTAAGTAGTTTCAGCACATTTATAGCAAATGTAAAAATAATATGTTTTTTATTTTGAACAGATGCTGCAGTAAAGCGTGGTTTTGACGAGGGCCACTTTATTCAAGAGTCAAAAAGTTTTTTTCAATTTGCCAAAAATAGGCAAAAACAAAGAGCAAAATATAAACGCAAATCAATACCATCTGACAATGAATATTAATATAATATTTCTTATTTTTTAATTAACATTTTCTCGTTATGGCTGTATATAGTTGTATATATGGCTGTATATATAGAGTAGACTTATGCAATCTAGGTCAATTGACAAAAACTTAACTACCTCTTAACTGTTTTCTTTTGCATCTTTTGTTTTGTTGTGTTTTGAAGTACAAATCATAAATCATTCAATGTAGAAATTCATAAATCATTAATATGTACATATATTTGAAGTAAAATTTATTTTTACTGTATCACATATTCATTTATATTCATTCACTTATTCTTAAATCATTAAATATATTAATTAATAAATATGTAAATATATTTAAAAATATAAATTTCAATTTGTTTTACTTTGGAAAAGTATTTACATCCAATTTTCAAACAAACAAATATACACATTTACAACAAACTTTCCACATGATATATTAAATATTGTTTTTTCAAATTGATTTCCAATTGTTATCCAAGCTTGGATACAATTGTAGAATAAGAGATATATAAAATTACAACAAACTTTCCACATGATTTATTAAATATTGTTTTCACAAATTGATTCCCAATTGTTTTCCAAGCATGGATACAATTGTAGAATAAGGGACCCTTTTTCTTTATCCGATAATTGGAAATCAACATGTTACAATGATTACCATAAAGAATTTCCAAGCTTACGTTTGCTAATGTAAGTTTATAATCAATTTATAGTAAGTTTATAATGTTTATTGGGTAGCTTTCAATGAGCAAAATGTGAGTGTGTTACTAAAAAAATGTGAGTGTATTGTGAATTGCTTACAATTTCTTACTCGTGTAGCCACCGGGTTACATAAAAACACACGTGGCAGTTGGGGGACTGCCGACAGAAGCTATGCTCCAACTTACTTTCGATTGTTTTTTAATATTTTTGAAACACAATGATTGACAATATATATAGTTATTTATTATTACTATTATTATTAACACTTCAGATATTATTTATTATTATTTTTCCACTAGCACGAATTTACCCCCCTATACTGCCGTATAACGTATTGTATGTTAAGAAAACATTTTAATTGGGTTAACAATGATATAAAAGCTTGCAAAAGCGAAATCCGGCACATTGTATTTAAAGTCATTTTTATTAAAGCTTTCTGAAATATTAATATGGTTGTAATCTGTGCTGGATTGATCCATGTTATTGATAACAGGTTAGCTACTTTTATTTCTACTAGTCCTGTAGAGGTGGCGCTGGTATATGATAAAGCTTATTCTGTTATGTTAATTTGTTTGCACTAGCTTCCAACCAACTAGCCTACAAACCTGTTGTGAGAGTGTTAATGTTATTTTGAAAGAGTTGAAAGATGAGCTTTATTTTCCGTGAAGTTTGACAAATTGCAATAACTACATGGTGATATAAAAGCTTGCAAAAGTGAAATCCGGCACATTGTATTTAAAGTCATGTTTATTAAAGCTTTCTGATATATTAATATGGTTGTAATCTGTGCTGGATTGATCCATGTTATTGATAACAGGTTAGCTACTTTTATTTCTACTACTCGTGTAGAGGTGGCGCTGGTATATGATAAAGCTTATTCTGTTATGTTAAAAATAACGGTACTATCACCTCACGCATTTTCGTTATGCCATTTTTTCACAGTTAACTCCGTCTCTCAAAGCCCGCTGTAAGAAGCATAGCTTCAACAAGAAGTATTGGAACTTTTAGTGGTAACATTTTCAGACATTTCTGAAGGTCGTTCAATAAAAACACATTCGGCGGTGGCCACGATTTTTTCGGTGTAGTTCATCTGAAATTGAAAACCGAAAATATTGTTATAGTGGATAGATAACACTAGGTATTGATTAAAGGAATTATACAAATTTTGATTTTTGACAAAATGGCGGTTTCGTAAGGGAAAAAATTAAATTGTCGACCAAAATTCCCACTTAAAATTGTGTAAACAAAACAGGAAATTATTGTACGAAAAAATATGAAATTATTATACGAATTATTATATATGTATTATACCTGAGGAATATATACGAGAAGGTTGTGATTCAATGTTAAGTCGTTTTTAGAATTCTTGGACACCGACTTGGAAAACATATGTATGCATATAGTTTTGAGAAAAACGCAGTTTCGGAAGAAGTTTACACATAGATGTAAATTTTTTTTACTTACGAATAAGCGTGTATCTCGCAATATGCTGAATAGTGTTTGTTGATATTCGCCTTAAACTTCCAGATATCGTAAGTAATAGGGAATACTTATACACTCGCCGGAAGCTTATTCTACATCCACTGGTCAAGTGAAAATAAACCGATGTGATTCTCCGGATAACAATGTCGTATGGTTAAATACCCTAACCTCTGGAATGAGGCCATGTATGCCAAAGCAACACTTTCCATGAAAACATCGGTAGAATAACATATTCTCTCTCTAACATATTCTCCCAAACATATTATGCAGGAACCATGTATATATTTGGAACACACTTCAAACATTTATATGTTTGCAAGTACCAAACTCAGGTGTATTTAAATGCAAACATTAGCGTGTTTACTGACAAATATGTATGCTTTTATGTGGAAACATATGCGTTCTTCATCCCAAACATAATAATATTTAGAAATTACATAATTATTCTTTGATTTCAATATATATGTATTATTTATTATAAATAATTTTATTTATTTGAATTGGAATTTTATTGACCGATTTTTGTTAGTTTTTGGTTAATTCTAAGAAATTCAAAACACAAAACTACCAAAAATCGGTCAATAAAATTAATTAATAAGAAATAAATAAAATTATTTTAAGTAACTGACAGTAGCACGGTCTTCAAAAATGTTATACCACGGAAAAATACAACTCTGTGATATAGATTAAAAACTCACCTCAAAGCACTACAACAATGCGAGATCGCATGAGGAAAAGAAGAACATGGTGGGAAAATACTGTCTGTTCTTGTTGTTGGAAATATAGGCGTTTCATTGATGTTGATACTTAGGGTCTTCGATCGATTCAAATTCGCACATGTGAATTGCAGAATTGAGTTTGTATATATACGATTCATGATCAATCGATGGTATCAATTCAGGCACAGTTGTTAGGCATCTGATGATGAAGTTGTCACGGAGTTCGAAACTAGCCATGCCAGTGAGTGTGTGTTGAACTGAATTGTCTATTATTTCCAACAAAAAAACTAACATTTTTTCAATTAGAAACATGTTCATGACTTGTAAGTTTGTAGTATTAATTTCTCATACATTAACCATAAACAATTTTATCAATATAAATCCACATTTATAAATAATTAACACAAAAAAATGTAATATTTATAACGGCTCTTTTACACTTACTTGCATTGATTATTGTTTTTTGATCTGCTGTTCTTTTGCTTCTACTTTCTTTGTTGTCCCTCATGTTTTTAATTTCAGAAGGTTTCAGTTATGCGTTTTTTTTATTATACTTATTTCACAAATAGTCCGCCGTTCCGATTTCCTCAGTAAAGTCTCGGACAGACAAAGGGCTTCACGTTGTTGCCCTTTCCAGTTTCTTTCCTCAAAATCATTTCTCACTTTGGTAGCACACACCCATATGTACGAAACACATACACAAAAACCAAAGCAACATCGCAAACCATTCAACCGTCAGAGCCTTCATTTATTCTTTTTTCACTGATCAAGCGCTGTTGATATTCTCTGTCCGATGAGCCATTGACGACTGAATGCATGAAACTGAAACGCAATACATCAGCCAAAATAAGAAACACTAACTTCATCTTCAATTTACACGTGCATTCAGGAATCTTTATGAATCACTGACTAAGAGAATAATGTAAAAATACAAATACACACTTACAAGATAGACTCTCTCATTGTCCCTCTTTTATTCTCTTGCTCTCGAAAGAGCATAAACAGTGCAACAAATTTGTGTCACAAACACAGATTTATGTGGGTCGTAAACACATATGTATGTTATAACGTATTTATCACTGTGTCTAAACATGTAATATTGAATAGTAAACACTATGTGTTTGGACTCAAGTATATTATATTTGCGACAACATCCAAACACACTTTATATTTGCATCCAAACAACAAACAAAGACCGATTTTCAGCGTGTGTACACGAACCAGATGCTCCAAAGTGGTCTTCGGAGCCCAAGCCCAAATATGAGAGATATTCTTTCGGCCGAATATGAGTTGTGTAGATATTAAGGAGATAAGAACATTTGAACGCTTCTTTCGACACGTTAAAAATGTGACAATTCCAGCGGGTGTCACACTATATTTCATGCCCAGAACATCAAGAACTTCCGATTCCTCCATATCTATTCCACCCATAGAAATCGATGACAAACTAGAGTCCACAGTGAACTTGTGCGATATTCTGCAATAATGGGTCTTACGTGCACGCTGAAAAATATCGGCCCCAGCAACATATTGCAGGAAACATGTACATGTTTGCAAGCATTGTGTTCATGAATTTAAGATCTGCTGCCTTTTTGTTTCTTTGTTGTTTGTCTCGTTGTTGGCTTTAAAGGGTTTCAAAACGCAAATCCACATTTGGGTCTCAAAAACATATATTATAGCCTATTAATCATTGTGTCTCAAACATGTTATATTGAATAGCAAACACAATATGTTTGGGCACAAATATAGTATATTTGCGAAAAGATACAAACACGTTATACATATTTGCATCCAAACATTAAAAAATACCGATTTTTCAGTGTGTGCATTAATCTCGACACAGTTTGCCTGACCCCACTCAGCTACCAAATGCAAATCAAGATTCAGCGAATCATTAATTGGCCGTCTCTTTACCTGCAGCTTGGAAAGATTAGGTCGACGATCGAACGAATATGAGTGGCATAAATTACTGTCATCAGCGAAGGAGTAGATAGGGTTCGCAGTCCGACAAAGAAGGTCATTGATAAATATCAGAAAGAGGTAAGGAGAAAGGGCATAGCGTTGTGGTATCCCGCATTAATGCTATACTCATCAAAAGAGATACCATCTATATCAACTCGTATAGAATATTCTCTGAGAAAGCTTGAAATAAAACGAGAGGAGTTACTACCTAAACCAAAAGCATTAATCTTAGATATGAGTGTCTCGTGCCAAACACTATCAAGTGTTTTTGAAATGTCTAAACCCTCTATTTTACTCTCACCCAGTCTATGTACAGATCGACTCCACTGTTCCGTGAGGAACGCCATCAGATCAACTATAGAACGGTTTCTACGGAGGCCTTTCTGTCGATCACTAAGTAGACCGTTAAGTTCTAGATAATTCACCAAGTGGTAATTTATCGTGAACTCCAATACTTTTGAGAGTGTGGAACATATCGCAATTGGCCGACTCGTATCGGGATTAGTAGCCACTCCCTTTTTGGGGATCGGCTGGGCATTGGCAAATCTTCCAATGCGTAGGGAAAATTCCCGCACGGTATGAGAGGCTGAAAGGGCTGCGCAATGGACGAGCAAGCGTCGAAGAGCACTTATTCAAAACAAGTGCCGGGATTCCATCCCGGCCCGGAGACTTTCCTATGTCGAGCTGCTCAAGAACCTTTTTAATTCCATGCGTTCGAAAAAATATATCAGGCACGGAACAATATACGTTTCCGATAACGGGGAGTTGTTGACAACTATCCGGCAGAGTTGAGCTTCCAGCAGACATTTCTACTAATAGGTTAGCTTTATCAATCAGGTCAGCAAATATGTCATAATTTTTAATAAGGGTTGGGATTGATGAAGAACTATTATTCCTTAACCTCTTAACAAATAACTAAAGGCTCTTGCATCCCCTGCGAGAAGAAAGAGCCTTAGCACCAAGACGCCGTTCGTGCAGAAACTCAGCGCGAGGTAGCACCTTGGCACATTTCGATCCTGTATTCTTACGCAGCGTATCAGTAATTGGATTTTTATCTAAATTCCAATTGTTGAAAGTTTCCTCTTTGGATCTGACAGCATCTTATTTATTGTGTTGTAATACGTTTTTAAAAGAATTTATTTATGTATTTATTATGTGTAAAAATATAATTTTAAATAAACTTTTAAGGCAAACTAAGTTTTCGTTCTTAATTTCTTCATCTTCTGAGATCCCGGGAAATGCAAAAATAAATTCCGTTTTCCCGGACTAACAAATTTCCCGGGAAAAGAAAATTAAATTGCGTGGCAGTTTCCCTATTATTTAATTTTTAAAATCTAGGAAAATATCAAATTTCAAATACTTTCCACCGTTTCAAGGCCAAATTTGAAAAAGCTCTTCATATTTGTTTGGCAACATTCCTCGCCCTGCTTTCGAATCGATGTAAAGGCGCCACAATGGCAATGACATGCCGCCAATATTTAATCAGAATCCGTTTATTTATTGAGACACACAAACATACATACGTATTTACAACAAATGTAGGATTTTCGTAATCAGTCCACCTCCAGCCCCCGTGTAATTCTAATATGGCGAGAGGGCCGAGTTGGTGGGAATGACAAAAGCGATTCGAGAGCGTATTAGAGGGAATTTAACAACCATCGACGTCATTGTCAATTGTTTATGCAAACATTCGAGTACTTCGCTTAATAACAAGTTCCAACATCCTCAAGAGCAATGAACGAATGGAAGTCTGTTTGACTGCATGAGCAAATGAATAGATAGATGGCGCACTCATATGATGTCCTTCGGTTCTTCCCTCTGTTCACCCCCAAAAGTATACACCGTGTTTGCCCACACACAAAGGGAGTAAACACGAAATCCTTATTTAAATAACTGGGAACAACAACAAACACCCAACTATAATCATGGTCCTGGAATGGGTTAAATACCATGTAGGAATTGTGTAGATGGTGGTTAACGATACATGATCTAGTTTGAAAATTGTTCCAATTTCTGTTCACTTCCTTCAAGTGACAACTTCCTAGCATCTCATATGTGAACAAATTGGATTGGGATTTAATGGGAGGTTGGTTGGTTGGTTGATGGTGATAACATTGGACGTGGGTGGAGCAACAATATTTATTTTAATTATACCGTTATTTTATGGATTCTAATGATGAACAACAACAGCAAGAACATAAACAAGAAAAAGAAAGTAAAAGTTATCTTGGTGAAGCCATCGAAATGCTAATGACAAGTCACAAGATGATCTCGTACTTATGTATATTTATTTGTCTTTCCAACCCCAAACCAACATTGGTTGACGCACAATATCCTTGCACTTTTGCACAAAGGAAGTCTACAAAGTTTCAGTATTTATTTATATCTACATACATGTGGAGATTAGTCACTTCAAGTACTTTCCAATCTGTCTATGTAACACAATCGGTAGGAATCATTTGTCAGAGGGCAGCAGAATTCAGGCATTTTCGAAATATTACGGCCGTTTCTCCGATGTAGGACACATAAATCTCTTCAGGAAATGAGTAAATGCTACTCCAGTTTTCTCATGAAACTACATTAATATTTTGTGGAAAAATAGGTAGAAAGAGTTATTATGCGCCTACAGAGTTCGCCGTACACTCAAAGAAATTGAGGTTTGGAACTTGGTTGAAACACAAATAAAGGGTGTCCAAAATTGAGGTATCATTTTAATTGTAATAAAAAAAATCAATGAGTGTTCGAACTCAAGGGCGATGTGTTGACATCTTTTTGTTGCACGGTACCTGATCGATTTCTATGAACACATTAGTAAATGTTATACTTGAAATACAGAAAGAATAGTTTTTGTGCTGAAGGTTCTTTTGCTATTGCACTTTCTCTTTTCTTACATCTGCTGTAACATTAGATTAGATATATTTAGCTCACTGACATAATTGTTTTGTCATAAACAGAGCGACGACAAAAAGTATTGAATAGTATAGAGAACTTATTGCACTCTTTTTTCGCTCTCATATTTCAATATAAATGCACCATTTCGACAATATTAGCACATAAAACAATATAACGAGCATAAATGTTTCAAAGGCATCAATGTTTCACATCAAAATTATGAATGGACAAGTTATGACAAAAAGAGAGTAATACGTTTTGAATCATTCGCCAGATGTCGCCAGAGCTTTTGAGTCATACAATTCGTTCTACGAGTTCTCTATAACTACTATTCAATACTCTTTGGCGATGACGACCTGCTTGTTTGTTCGCTGCAGTTACATCAATACCATCATACTTATTACAACAACCACGTATGTGATGCTAACGCTGCGTATTGGTTGCATGTGTTCACTTTGATAGATAGCCCTACCCGTGCCTATAGATTTTAACACATCAAAAAGATTTTTTTTGAGATATTAAAAATATTTATATTTCAGTTTATTGCAATAGGTTCCGGTTAATAATGACAAATTTTGTCGGTCAAGTGGCCCCCTACTGCCTCGGCAGGCTCGCAATCTTTTACCAAAATTCTCAATCACGTTTTGCAATGAACTGTTGTGAATGGTCGATATCTGCTCGATAATGTTGTTTTTAAGCTCTTGAACTGTTGTGGGATTATTGCTGTACACTTTCGATTTCAAACAAACCCACAAAAAAGTTTAAAGGGGTCAAATCGCACAATCTTGGTAGCCAATTCACTCCTCCTCTGCGAGAGATAATGCGATTTACGAACTTTTCTTTCAAAAGATCCATTGATTCTGTTGCTGTGTGACAACTGGCACCATCCTGTTCAAACCACATATTCTCTACGTCTAAATCATAATTAAAATGCTACGGATCATCTCCCTGTATCAATTTCCATTGACCGTAATCGCATTACCATTTTCGTTTTCAAAAAATTATGGCCCGATGATTCTTCCTGACCACAAACTGCACCAAACCGTAACTTTTGTGGATTTAACGGTTGCTTAAAGATAACACTTGGTTGGATCCACTTCACAGCAAATGGGACAATTCTGCTTGATAACGTAGCCATTGAGCTGGAAATGGGCTTCGTGGCTGAAGATTATTTTGTTTAAAAAATTCTCATTTTCTTCTCGTTTTACGATGTCCCAAGAAATGAATTGCCGACGTCAAAAACACGTTGTTCCTTCGTGTAACGTTCCATATTAACTAACCGGAATGTATTTAGAATCTGAAAATGAAAATTTAGAATATTCAAGTAAGGCAAATATGACACCAAAATCAAAATGATACCTCAATTTTGGACACCCTTTATTAATTTTCTCCCAACAAATATTTCGTTTCCTACTTAGCCACGCGGTTGACCGCAAAAGTTGTTACTTTTCCGGTAAGTAAACAAATCTGTTTCGTTAAACTTGTTCCTTTTGCTGTAAACGAACTTTCATGTACCCCACAATTGTCAGAAGTTACCCTTCAAGCAAATAATGAAACCCGTTTATTATAAATGAAAAACTGCAAACATAAAATGTGATCACTCTCATCAGCTGCTTCTCTCCCCTTGGAAAAAAAAATAACTTTATATAGATACAATCCTTGCCTGTCCTTGCAATGATTCAGACTTCGTTCAACAGAAACAAACAAGCCAATCGTAATGCTATGGTTTTGTTCATCTTCGAAAAACATATGAGCTGACTCTGTGAATAATCGGAAATGCAGTGATGGTGCCCGCGTTCACCTCCATTTCAAGGAATGCGTTAGTTCCTAAATAAATTTGTATTCAAAAAGCAATAAAATACTTATACAATGACCGTATACTCCCGTCCAAAATTAATTCAATTTGGAAAAAAGTAATACGTTTGCGTCAAACGAAAAAGTAGTTTGTTGCAAATATTTACCACTTCTCATAAAAGATTCTATTGGAGTTTATAGTATTTTTGAGATAGCGTTTTGTGGTAACAGTTAATGACAAAATTGTTCGTTCCTCGTAAGTGTTTCAGTTTAGTGTAATCATACATCGTTTCTTGTTAAAGTTTTTCAATTGTTCGTTTGCTGCAACTACATTCCTACATTCGCATAAGGTTAAGCAGAGCGAAAGTCGCACGAAACCAGACATAGAAAGCTGGGCATTCGAAAGCTGCTATTACCAGAGTTTGCCAGGGTATATTTGCAGAGAAGCTCACTCAGCAACTGGCTCAGAACGCACCCTCGCCTCATGAAGTACATTTCCCACTCTATACAATCTGCTGCAAAGACCGTACAAAGTTATGAAAAACCGCTTAAAGACAACCTATAGAACGATGAAAACTATCGCATGGCAAATAATGAAAAGAACGCTACACGTATTGCAATGCTTCAGTCAGTTGCAACGCGAGCCTCGCCATAGTGGTATAAGGAGAGGAGAGAAGAAAGCCATTTATTTAAGAAGAAAAACGGTGGTGTGAGAAAGCGCGAGAGTTAGCATATTGAATCTTACAGAAGTAGAATGAGGCCCGTAAATTCTACCGAAAAGTACAAAGCTAAGCCAACGGCCATGGATCAGGGCCCCCTTTTGTAGAAATAAGGCAGTCAATCTTGTCGCAGATATGCAGACTAAATTGGGAATATATACTTGTCCCAGGAGACTTCCCAACGGGTGAAGGGTTGAACACATACAGGACAATAGAGTTGACTGCCCACTCCTACTCAAACCGAACTAAGTTAAAAAGTACAAGAATTAAAAATGTTCCAAATTTTTGGAGTTTTGATGCACTAGATGCAGGTTGTTGGGGGTTAGTTTATTTTACACTTTTTTCTCTTAGTCTACAGCTACAATTGTGCAGAAGACAGGAACACAAAATTCCAATTGGTTTCGGAGATATAGCCATTAGAAAAATTGCATGTTCTTCGGAAAAATTAAGTTTTAGCGAAAATATACATGAGGCCATAAAATCCGAACAGCACTAGCAAAACTCAAATAGGGTTTTGTGATTTTTGATAAGTACTTCCAGACATTTAACACGAGAAGGAGTTTGCATTTGTTGCACTGTGTAAATTTAAAATTCTTATATTTTCCTCCGTCAAAGTAAAATCCGCAAATTTCACAATTAGTGATTTTGCACTCGGATCTTAGTAAATTCCTTTCTCCACGATTATTTACGGTCAATGGGTCGCATATAGAGTGTTCAAAACCGAAACCGATAAACTGTAGAAACCGGTTAACCGGGTTTCATGCAATTAACCGTATTAAGGGCTTTTTCAATAATTTAATTTTCGAATTAACCGAAACCGGTTATTTGATGTCGATTAACCGGTTTATACACAATTTGTGTTAAAATTTTTTACAGACTTTTAATAATTAAACAAAAAAATATATAATTTTCATACATTAATTATTTTTTTGAATTTTAATTTCACAATGATTTCATCATTCTAATAACAGTTAAATAATTTAACTGAGAATATCAATTAATTTTTTACACTTTATAAGATTACGATTTATGAAAATTGCTTTCAAATCCGAACATGATTTTCAAATTTAAATGAGTTTAATGTGAATATGAATTAAACTTTTCAAATTTACATTAAACAGGCATTGCAAATTGGAATATGATTTACATTTTAATTTAAAACTTAAACGTTATTGTTAAATTTAAATACAGCTGTGAAATTTAAACACCAATAAAAACACATTCAATTCATTTCAATAAAAATCAATTCAATTGAGTTCAATTCAATTAAGAAGATAAAAAGAATTGAACTGAATTAGACCAGACTAGACTTAGTTAGATTGGATTAAGTTGACTTGGACTAAATTGATGGAATTAACTTGAATTGCATTGAATTGAATTGAATTGAATTGAATTTAATTTAACTTAATTTAACTGAATTGAATTGAACTCAATTGAACTGAATGGAATTGTATTGAATTGTAACGAAAAATATAAAAATACTAAAATATGACAAATGCTGCTATATTGTCAGAATAATAATGATAGTTTGTGTTTTAGTTACTTACTTACTTACTTATACGGCCTCGAACAACCCCTGGGGGTTAGGGACCTTACAAAAAGAAGATAACATATTTTGCCAACCAGGTTTCGAAAACCCTTCGTGCTGGTTCGTCTTCATCCATTCTACTGACATGGTCTAGCCAGCGCAATCGCGTTATTTTGATCCGCTTAACTATGTCGATGTCGGGATCAAGTTCATACAGCTCTTGGTTCATGCGTTGCCGATACTCGCCGCTGTGCACTAAAGGGCCATAAATCTTCCGGAGTATTTTAAATTCAATTCAATTCAATTTATTTTATTTTGATATTCACATACAACAAGAATAAATTCTTATAAATTACAGTATGTGACGACATAGGTACAATAAATATGGAGGTAACATTTCAGTTATAATATTTAGTAATTGGAGTATAAACATATTTAAAATTTAAGTCAAAAAAAGGGTAGATAATAAATAATAAATGAAGGAAAAAAAGGAAAAAATTTTTCTCTTTCAAAACATGAACAAATTTAAAGAAACGAAAATGGAAAAAAATGAATACATCAGATGATCAGCATAGTGATGCTGTTTTAGAAATGCGAACGAGTTTACGATTAAGTTTAATAATACAATATTAAATAAATAATTGGAATAGTGATTTTTTAAAGTAATCGGTGTTGCCGGTGAGTTGAATGTGAGCTGGGAGGGAGTTCCAAAGGCGAACTGCATTTACGAAGAACTGACGTTCCGATACTTGATAACGCCGTGCGACAGGGACAATAATAATTCCTCGTTGAGATCTTGCAAATCTTATTTTGCTATAAAGATATGATAGTTGTTTGGTATATATAATTTTGTGAAAACATTGTAGTGTTCTTATTTTAATGAGGTCATTAAATCATACGCCGTATAGTTTCTTCGAGAGTTCAGAGATATTCTCAAACCTTTTTATCTTGTAGACATATCTTACTATGGCATTGTAAGCAACATTGAGTCTACGATTGCTGCAAGAGTCACAATTAGCAAATAACTCGCAGCCGTAGAGAAGTTTGGGTATTAAATACGTTTTTGATAGTAACTCTCGAATATGTTGGGGAGTGCACCATTGCGTATTGTAAAGCGATCTGAGCATGCCAAAAGTCATTCCAGCAACTTTAGTCATTCCAGCAACATTGATCTTTCCATGTAAGAGTATTATTGGAGATAATACCAAGATTCTTAGCTTTGTCAACGACTTGAATCTTCTCGTTGTTAAGTACAATCAACAGTTCGTGCGAAAAGTTATGCTTTTTCCGGGATATACAAAGACAATTTGATTTTGTTGGATTTAATGAAAGGCTGTTGTTTGATGCCCAGGTGAACACATTATGCAGGTCGTGGTTAATTTTTCGAACACCTTCATCTAGATTATTCTCATTGGCACCAAGATACAGTTGTATATCATCTGCGTAAATATGTATGTATATTACAATGCGACAGACTCCCACAGATGTTTCATCTACTTGCGATAAGACCCAGGATTCTGCGTCATAAAGCAAGACAGGTTGTATGAGAGTCTGGTTAGTTAGTGATAGTTATAGTTAGTGATAGTTAATAATAGTGATAATGTTTACGGGCAAACAAAACAATACAAGTAATGTTATTTTGTATTAATTTTTTTTAAAACATTTTAACATATTGTTTCCATACGAAACGAAAAAACCGAAAAATAACCGTAATTAAATCCGAGAATTAACTGGTTTCACCGGTTTTCCCTCATTCTGTTAAACCGAAACCCGGTTTGCCGAAATAATGATTTTTCGAAAAACCCGAAAACCGGTTATTCGAAAATGTTGGTTTAGTCCCATAATGGCGGCAACAGCTCAATCTGACAATCCGTAATCACCTGCCTGCATGGCAGATGTTTTTTGAGGCGAGAAGGTTTGGAGTTTTCATTAAATATATCATCCGAAATTGACTACAAAAGATAAATCTGTTTCACTATCGTTGTCTGTTTCCTCTGATTCGCTACGTATCACTTCTTAAACTCTGACACATTTACACTTGTCCTCCCTCTTTTGTTGTGTGATCGACTTGCTTTCTGCACACATAGATTCCTTTTGGAACGAAGTTCCTTATCGCACGTTGCGGGATGAGGGCTAAATGAAAAAATTAAACAACTTTTTTTAAACACTATTATGCTACAACCCAGTATTATCAACTATATTGGGTAATTTTGCTTTGGTTTGTGTCCAGACTAATATGTTGGAAAATTTCTAGTTTAATGGAAGTTTTCTAGGTGGAGCCTGTATCCAATATTTAGTACGAGTATATATTTTAGCTTTGAACCCAATAAGAAGTAAATTTAGAAAAGCCAAACTGAAAGAAGTTTAAAAAGGAAAATTTTCTTAAATAAGTGCCTTTTCTTAAGAAAAGTACCTTTTCTTAAAAAAATACCTTATCTTAAAGAAGTGCCTTTGCTTGACAAAGGCAAATTTTCTTACACAAAATACCTTTTCTTAAAAAAAGTATTTTCTTTTAAATAAGTACCTTTCCTTAAAAAGTACATTTTCTTACAACGAATTGTATTTTCTTAAAAAACTACCTTTTCTTTAAAGAGAACATTTTTGTGAAACAACTTAACTTCTTGAGTTAATGTACCTATTCTTGAAAAAAGGACCAATTCATGTTGAGTTGGAGCTTTGAAAACTTATTTTTTTTTTATTTTTATTTTATATATTAGTTTATATTTATGTGTTCTTTAAAATTATAAGAAAATATGTTTTTTCATTTCTCGTTTAGAGAAAAAAACAAGTGTTTGATATATTCTTCATAGAAAATATTTATATATGCAAAAATTAAACTTAAATTTAATTCTTATTCTTATCTAATTAAAATATGTAATTAATATGATATTGAGTTGCCCTTGTGTATAAGAACTTGTTGTAGCCTGCGTGTCATAGAACTCACTAAGTTGCTTAAAGTGGACATGTCAATTTTCTCCCATTCCGCCAATGTTGCTAGTTCTAGTTCTTTAAGCGTCGTATACTGCTTCGACTTTGAAAACACCTTGACGGAAGTATCCCCAGAGGTCATCTGGGTTGAGGTCGGGACTTATTGCTGGCCACTCTAGTAATGGAATATTTCGGGACTTAAAAAAATCCTTGTGAGCCGCGCAATGTGGATCGGGGCGTTGTCTTGCTGAAAAGTCCAGTTATCTCCATATAATTCGCCAGCAAAGTTAATTAAATTGCTGTCCAACAGATCAACGTATGCTTCCGCATTCATTTTAGTTGGGACAAAGCATATTTCAGACTTCCCTCGTGCTCCAAATGCAGCCCTTACCATAACAGATCCACCACCGTGGTTTCGCTTGTAGCACGTTTGCCGAGGATGTCGTAAATCTCTCCAATATTTATGGTGACAATCAGGTCCGTCCAAATTAAACTTTTTCTCATCACTAAATATAACGGTTTCAAATTCGTCTTCCCAAAACTTGTACTTTTCTGCAAAAGCAATACGCGCATTTTTATGGCGCTGGGTTAGGCGTGGTTTGGCCATCTAGCTTTGGTACCAAAGTCCTATATCGTCCTTTAGCAGTTGCTGGACACGCTGTCTCGTTACATTTAGACCCAATTCCACCTTTATTTCCCTACAACTCATATTGTCATTAGCAGCTAAATGCCGAATGCACCGCTTAGTCCTCTGGTCTACAGTTGGGATGCGTCCACTGCGCTTAATGCAACTATAGTATTCGGGGACTTTGAGGAAATTCGAAACTGTTTTGCGATGTCGATTTACCGCAGCTGCAATCTCGCCAATTCTTTTCCCTCCTAGTCTCATTCCAACAATTTCAAACGTTTCTTAGAATATATTCATAACGATCACTTTACTCACGTACAGAAAGATATTTTATACTAAACAACCGAGAAAAATAGAGTTGTTCACTTTAAGGTGTCAGGAACGCGACTGCACATATAATTATTTTCTATTGAATTGCAAACTTACAGCGATAATCATAGATAACGGGACTACAAATAAAGTCCAAAAGAGAAAAAAAGTATATGATAAAGAGAGAGGGATATTATCGAAAAAGTTGTATATGGTCGACATTAAATTACAGTTAGTTTTCAGAAGGAAAGAAAAAAATATTTTGCACATATAAATATTGGACAGAGGTACGTGGTTGTTGTACAAGAATAAGTATGATTATATTGATTTAGCGGCAGCGAACAAACAAGCAGGTCGTCGTCGCCAAAGAGTATTGAATAGTATAGAGCATTCATGGTACGAATTGTATGACTCAATAGCAGTGGCGACATCTGGCGAATGATTCAAAACGTATTACTCGCTTTTTGTCATAACTGGGTACATTCATAATTTTGATTTGAAACATTGATGCCTTTTGGAACATTTATTATTTCTATATTGTTTTATGTGATAATATTGTCGAAATGGTGCATTTATATTGAAATATTCAATAAAGAGACTAAGACTCGTTTATGGTCTTTTACTCAGACTCTACATGATAAGTTCTATATACTATTCAATACTTTTTGTCGTCGCTCTGTTTATGACAGAACAAAAACAATTATTTCAGTGAGCTAAATATTGCTTTATTTATTTTAACAATATTACATCTGAGAAAAGAAAGTGCAATAGCAAAAGATCCTTCAGCAAAAAAAAAAAACGATTTCAAACCACAACAAAGCAATTTTAAACTAAATTTTATGTATAATGGAAGTTAAATACATTTCGTAAAATGGCTTTTGGAATTGACTGCATTTTGAGCATCATATAAACCTTGATCAATACTTATTAAACGAATTTATTAATGTATATCGATAAAAAAAAGAGTATATACGTGAACTCTCCAAAACGTCCACACCCCAAAACGTGAACAGATTTTTTGGTGCATTGACTATTCTAAAACGTGATCAAAGCAATAAAGCTCTATAGCGTGAACGATAAACGTTTTATATTAAGTTATTCGTTTCTTTCGGTTTTACGTGTAACACAAAACAATTTCAGCTTCACCTTATATTTTCTGCGCAAAATTGAGTTGTTAGAAACATGTGTCGGTTTTTTGCTAAAACGATCGAGTGTAACCATATAATGTTGTGTAAGAAAATGTTGGAAAAAGAAAAAAGCTGCACACTTCAGAGTTGTCCACCATGGGGAAAGCTCTTTATCGGTGGTTTATTCGTATGCGGAATAAAAACTGGAAAGCACTAAAAAATTTAATTTTAAACTTAAGGAAAGTGAAGGGAAAGCGATGGGACGCTAGTGATGGATGGCTTCAAGGCTTCAAAAAATGATACGTCGTCCGCATTCTTCAAATTTCAGGCGAAAATTTTCTTCACAGCCTCGACGAGAAAAACTTAAAGCTATAATGGTTGAAATGGAGTTCTGCAACGACCAGCTTTATAATGCTGATTACCCTGGTTTACCGGTTTACCCTGGAATCTTCTGCAAGAAAAAACGAACGTATCCAGTTTGGAAAGGAGAGAAAAAAGAGGCATAAGTCAGAGAACCAGCAAAGCACATTCTTGTATGGTTCAAGCGCCACTGGATCTCACAAACTTAAACTTTTGTTAATTGGAAAGGCAAAGAATCTACGCTGTCTTAAAAAATGTCAGTGCCCCACCAACTGCAATATTTCAAAATCAGCCTCGATACGTCGACTATTTTCAAATTTTGGTTTAATAAATCATTTGTTTCTTATATAAATGTTTCCATTAATTTTTGTATACATTTTTAATAGTTTCACTTGTTTTTAATGTGAAATCCTTTTTAAAAGAGAAAATGTTGCAAATAAAAGCTTTTCTTTTAATCGACAACGCACTTTCACATCCTAATGATAATGTTTATGCCTCCAAACGTTACTCCGCTCATTCAACCGATGGATCAGAATACAATAAAATGCACGAAGATGGACTACAGCAACATCCTTTTAGCGTTTTGAATCGTGTTGGCGAAGCTAGACCTAGCTAGGTGCTGAAATAATACTTTGAATTTTGGAGGAAACGATGATGATCCCGAAGATGGTATGCCGTTGGACGTTTTAAAAGAGAACTGGATAACTGAACTTCGCCCCTTGATGTGCAACACCGTCGACCTCCTTCACAGTTTAAGTCCTGAAGTTTGTTCATGTGCGCAGACAGGAATGGAACGATGATATAACCGTAGATAACGATATTGAACAGGGAAAATTAAACCAAGTGAAGCAGTTCAAAATTTCAACAAAGCGGTACAGTGGGCTAGAAATGAAGAAAGCTGAGGGAGAAAGCTATGTTTCAGTTAGAAAAATAGAAGACACAAAAACATATCACTGATGTTTTTACATAAAAATAAACAATAAAATATGAATTTAAATGTGTAAATATGTGCATTCTCACTTCATACTTGTTTGGCATTCGAAAACGTGAACACTTTTGTTAACGTGAACTCCTTTGGTTTTAATTAGTTCACGTTATCGAGCGTGCACTGTACTATTGATGTTTTCATTATATCGTAATATTATATTTTTTCAATATTTCAGTATATAATCATATCAATATACTTGAATGTGCATCAATATATTTGAAGCTTTGTCAATAAATTCTTTCTTTCTCATTGAACGTTTATATGATGCATTATATTTTTTTATTTTCCAATGTAACATTTACTAATGTGGTCATAGAAATCGAACAGGTACTTTGTAACAAAAAGCTGTTAACACATCGCCCGTGAGTTCGAACACTCATTGATTTTTTTTAAAGGAAATTTAAATACATACATACCTCTGTCCAATATTTATATGTGCAAAATATTTTTTTTCTTTCCTTCTGAAAACTAACTGTAATTTAATGTCGACCATATACAACTTTTTCGATAATATCACTCTCTCTTTATCATATACTTTTTTTCTCTTTTGGACTTTATTTGTAGTCCCGTTATCTATGATTATCGCTGTAAGTTTGCAATTCAATAGAAAATAATTATATGTGCAGTCGCGTTCCTGACACCTTAAAGTGAACAACTCTATTTTTCTCGGTTGTTTAGTATAAAATATCTTTCTGTACGTGAGTAAAGTGATCGTTATGAATATATTCTAAGAAACGTTTGAAATTGTTGGAATGAGACTAGGAGGGAAAAGAATTGGCGAGATTGCAGCTGCGGTAAATCGACATCGCAATACAGTTTCGAATTTCCTCAAAGACCCCGAATACTATAGTTGCATTAAGCGCAGTGGACGCATCCCAACTGTGGACCAGAGGACTAAGCGGTGCATTCGGCATTTAGCTGCTAATGACAATATGAGTTGTAGGGAAATAAAGGTGGAATTGGGTCTAAATGTAACGAGACAGCGTGTCCAGCAACTGCTAAAGGACGATATAGGACTTTGGTACCAAAGCTAGATGGCCAAACCACGCCTAACCCAGCGCCATAAAAATGCGCGTATTGCTTTTGCAGAAAAGTACAAGTTTTGGGAAGACGAATTTGAAACCGTTATATTTAGTGATGAGAAAAAGTTTAATTTGGACGGACCTGATTGTCACCATAAATATTGGAGAGATTTACGACATCCTCGGCAAACGTGCTACAAGCGAAACCACGGTGGTGGATCTGTTATGGTATGGGCTGCATTTGGAGCACGAGGGAAGTCTGAAATATGCTTTGTCCCAACTAAAATGAATGCGGAAGCATACGTTGATCTGTTGGACAGCAATTTAATTAACTTTGCTGGCGAATTATATGGACATAACTGGACTTTTCAGCAAGACAACGCACATTGGGGCCAAATGAATGAAAAGTGGCGATTAATTCAAAATATGAACTTTAAAATTCATGATCGTGTTTGGTACCGGGTGAAAGTGGATAAAATTCTGCATCACTAATTGCAAAAATTTTACTTTTATGTTGTTTGCTTTAGTTGAAGTGAGCACTTAAAGTTGAATAATTGTTATTTTTTTTGTGCATATTGAAAAAAAGTGAAAATTTTGATATTTCAATTGATAATTTTTTCTATTAATACTTCTAAAAGTTAAATTTTTATAATGGAACCGTCAACTTCAGGTAGTTTACTATATAGTACATGTTTTTTTGTTTAAATAAATGTTTTAAAAATATTAAATGTTAATAAAATAAAATTAGGCCAAAAATGGGCTATTTTTGATTTATATATGGAGTTTCAACAACTTTTTTCGTGAGCTTGCGTAAAATCGTCTATATAGTGTTATAATATCAGATCTCAACTAATAAACCCCAAAATATTTTTTGGCGATTTTTTGCGATTTTTCTGTTATGCTTGTTTTTGTGAAATAACTCAAGATGCTAAAAATCCACAAATATGAAAAAAAAAAAAACAAAACAAAACATCAAGTTGTTTTTACTTTGTTATGTCATTATTTTCGTTATAGTAGTTGTTATTGTAGATAAAAAATGTGTTGTTAATTAGAGATGGGGGCGTGAGTAACTTTAATTCACGCATACTCACGTGATTGCGTATGTTGGGTTTATTTACTATGAATAAAACTAATTAAATTATTTTACATGTGTTTATGATATTTCAATGAATTTTACTTAAACATTTGTTAATTTTAAATTATTAGAAAATTGTATATGGCACAAGTGCACTATTTTGAAAAATTGAAGGAGGTCACGCTCCCATCCCTATTTATTATTGTCATTTATTTGAGGGTATTATTGATTCGGTACTGACACGTTTATTTATTGTTTTAGCTGTCAATGTTTTGTGATGTGATGTTACATATTTAAAGTGTTGTGAAAGTGTAAATTATTCGGTACAGGGTTAAAGGAATTACTTTTTGCAAATTTTAAACGAATAGAAATCTTATTAATTTTAGGAACATCTCCCAAAACAATTTTCATTCCTCGTCATGAGTTGCATAATTTTATGAGGAGTGCAGAACCTAAATCACTTCAGGATAAATTTAAACTTTTGAGATGGGAAGTAATAAAACGTGTCGACCCTTCGGATATGGTAGATTTTATGACAAGGTTTCATAATTTTTGCTCTAGCTATGAGATTCGGTGGCAAAAATGTCATAGAAAGAATGAAATTTTTGTAAAAAATAATAAGAATTGGCTGGATGCCTCAATCTCATTCAGTCCACCACCAGAACCACAACAAAAAAGAGGTCGCAATGATCTCTCATTTGAAGAGTGCAAAGAAAAAACAAAAGTTAAGAAATGTAAAGACATAAGAGATCAAATTTCTTTGCCTGTTTTGGCTTACGCCACACAAATGAGCTTGAGAGCTGCTGGAAAAATAGATGAGTCGAAAATTGTTAAGGAAATAATATCATCTCCAACAAAAGCCAAAAAATACCGAAAAAGTATAGCACAGGTACCACCACAGCAGTTAACTCCGGATGAAGCTCTGTCCGTTTTGGTAGAAGCGAAGCTAAGTCGCCACCAATATAATGTTATTAGAAAGGTTGCACCTGAGAAATTTCCATCATATAAATTGGTCCAAAGAGCTAAGAAAAAATGTTACCCAAAGGGAGAACAAATGAAAATTTCTGAAACATCAGCGCAAGTTAGCCTACAAGGAATAATGGATCATACCACTGAACGCCTTTTGTCGGTTAAAAATGCAGATTTAAATTCGTTAGACAACGAAGAAATCGAAAAAATTACTTTATACACTAAGTGGGGCTTTGACGGAAGTTCAGGGCATAGTTCTTACAAACAAGCCTTTCATGACAGTAATGCATCTGATTCTTCTGTATTTATTACGTCAATTGTACCATTAAAATTAGTTTGTAAAAACAAAATCATTTGGCATAATCCTCGACCGTCTTCAACTAGGTTTTGCAGGCCATTAAAAATTGAATTTATGAAAGAAACGGTCGACAGTATTAAAACAGAAAGAGTGGAGACAGAAAAAAATGCTCTTATCGATACAGTGATATCAGTTGGAGAAAGAAAGATAAAAGTGAACCACAAACTAATTCTCGTTATGATTGACGGTAATGTGTGTAACGCGATTACAGACACAAAGTCCACACAAAAGTGCTACATATGTGGCGCTACCAGCAAGGAGTTCAACAATATTGAACAAATTATTTCTAGAGATTCCAACGTAGACTTCATGGAGTTCGGTTTGTCTGTCCTACATGGCTGGATAAGATTTTTTGAATGTCTTATTCACTTGGCATATAAACTTCCAATTCAAAAATGGCAGGCAAGAAATGACGAAGAAAAAAATTATTGCTGAAACTAAAAGTCGTATTCAACGCGAATTTAAAAAGAGAACGGGATTGATCATTGATCAACCAAAACCTGGTTTTGGTAACTCTAATGACGGGAATACTGCAAGACGTTTTTTTAAGAATGCAGAAGTATCTGCTGAAATTAGTAATATTGATTTAGAGTTGATCAAAAATATGCACACAATATTAATTGTAGTTTCTAGTGGTATTGAGGTCAACATTGAAAAATTTACAAACTTCGTTAATAACACTGCCAGGCTATTTGTGAAAAAATATCCATGGTACTATATGCCTCCTACTCTTCACAAATATTTTATTCATGGGCCTGAAATTATATCATTATCGCCATTGCCAATTGGTCAGCTAACCGAAGAGTCTCAGGAAGCCAGAAATAAAGATTTTAAAAGTTATAGGAAGAATTTTGCCCGTAAATGCAGTCGAGAAAAAACAATGGAAGATATCTTTAATAGATTTCTCTTAAGTTCAGATCCGTTTATAACAAGCATGAACAATAGTTATAAAAAGAAAAAAGAGCTAATGCCAAAATCTGCATTGGAGTTGCTTGTACTTCCCAGCAATCAAAATAGCAATGATGAAGATGGAGATGAAGATGGAGATGAAGATGGAGATGAAGATGATGATGAAGATGGAGATGAAGATTAAGATTATTGTAACGAATTAATTTATGATTATGAAATTGAATGTGAAGTAAATACTAACATTGAAGGTAATAATGATTATAATAAAAAATTGTTGTTTTCAAAAAAAAAAAAAATAGAATAACCGAATTTAATTAAATCTTTTTTAAATAGTGTGTTTATGGTTATTTATCAATAAAAAAAACAATTAGATTTTCAAATGTTTCATTTTTGAGCAAAATTTTCAAATTTCGAGAAAAAAGGTATGATTTTAATTTAAACATTTTCTAATAAAAATACATATAAAATATTTATTCCTTATTATTTTTAAAAATATTACTTATTTTTCTTAAAGTACATTTAGTATGCTTTAATTTGCAATTTAATTGAATAATTTATAGCGCACCGTTCCAAAGTTACAGCAAAAAATTTGAAAAAAGAGGATTTTTTATAGAACACAAAATGGCCCATAAAGGGTTAAAAAATGTGTTTTTTCACTCTGTTTTTTTTTTAAATGTTGGTTTTTTATGTATTTATAAATATCCATTAATAACAAATATTTTTTTTTTAAATTACGACTTCTATGAATTAATCGCCACTTTTCATGCATTTGGCCCCACTGTGCAACGCCCCGATCCACATTGCGCGGCTCACAAGGATTTTTTTAAGTCCCGAAATATTCCATTACTAGAGTGGCCAGCAATAAGTCCCGACCTCAACCCAGATGACCTCTGGGGATACTTCCGTCAAGGTGTTTTCAAAGTCGAAGCAGTATACGACGCTTAAAGAACTAGAACTAGCAACATTGGCGGAATGGGAGAAAATTGACGTGTCCACTTTAAGCAACTTAGTGAGTTCTATGACACGCAGGCTACACAAAGTTCTTATACACAAGGGCAACTCAATATCATATTAATTACATATTTTAATTGGATAAGAATGAGAATTAAATTTAAGTTTCATTTTTGCATATACAAGGTGGCGCAAAAGTAAACTTCCGATGTTTTTTGGCTGTAATTTTAAAAAAAAATTAATAACTTTGATTCTTCTTGTGGATTATTTTTATTTGGTCTTTTAATTTTTTTTACATCAAGTCGAGAATATGATGTCATGTAAATGGCCAACGCCACAGTTGATTGTCATTTGAGCCCTTTTCATGGCATTTTCCATCACTTTGGCCAAAACTTCCGGCGATACGTCCTCATATTTTTGACGGATATTGTCTTTAAGAGCTGCAAGCGTCTGAGGCTTGTTGACATAAAACCGCGACGTCAAAAAGCCCCACAAAAAGAAGTCTGGAGCGGTCAAATCAGGCGATCTTGCTGACCAGTGCAAATCGCCAAAACGGGAGATTAGGCGCCCGGGAAATGCATCCTTCAGCATATCGGTTGTGGCACGTGCAGTGTGTGCCGTTGCACCGTCCTGTTGGAACCACATGTTTTCCAATCCCAATTCATCAAGTTGCGGCAAAAAGAACTCGTTGATCATTGCTCTGTAGCACTCACGGCGCTTCCATGAAATCGACGGCGCTTCCATGACATCCTCGACTACAGCAGCAATATTCTCTGCAGAACGGCTACTCCGGGGTCTGCCACGCCTGGCAGCATCTCATGTTGTGCCAGTCTCTTCGAGGCGAGCGGCTAAACATCGCAGTGTTTCACCAGTAGGCGTTGGACGGCCAGGAAATCTGCGACGAAATTCAAAGTCACCGAGCGATTATTGGTCAAATAAATAGTCAGCAATATTCAGGGTTCTGGAGCAGTGTAGCGTAACATTGTTTATTAACGTGTATTTCGCATGTGTTTACTACACAAATGTCAAAACAGAACTGACATTAGGGGCCAATCGCAAAATTTATAGCATTTTCTGATAGGAGGATTACTTTTGCGCCACCTTGTATAAATATTTTCTATGAAGAATATATCAAACACTTTGTTTTGTTCTAAACAAGAAATGAAAAATGTGTTTTCTAATAATTTTAAAGAACACATATATATAAACTAATATATCAGGAAGTTCCGGACTAATTTCTGCAGCGTATTCCTTGGCTCATTTCATGAAGAAAAGTCCACTAGGACCATGTCCGAAAATGCAAGGGTACGAAATGGCAGCGGGTTCAAAATTTTCGGATTGGCGGTCGGATAGGGTAAAGTTGTTAACTTCTGAGCCAGTGGTCGGATTTTTTGGGCTTGTTGGAAAGGTCTTTAAGAGGTCTTTCAGAATCAATAAAAAAAAAGAAAAAAGTCAAATCGCCGAGATACAGAGCTTTCGGAAAAAAATGGATAAAAAAATTCACATAACCTCAATTTGCTCAGCCAGATGGCAGGTAAATTATGTTTTTTCTGTTCAAAGATACCTCTTACCTTTCCAAAATGACCTAAACGATGCCCAGAGGTCTTACCGTTCTAAAGTTATGACCATTTAACTGAAATACAAAAATGTTTTTTTCCCTTGACGTTGGATTGGACGAGCTGGACCAATCGCCTGGCCGCCACGATCTCCAGATCTCACACCACTTGATTTCTTTTTGTGGGGCTATATAAAAAATTGTGTGTATTTTGTGATCCACAATCGTGAGCAGTTACTTGCACGCATTAAGGAAGCTGCGGTGAAAGTTCGTGAAAAGATGAGTGAACTAAACGTGGCGGATGTGGTTCGCAAACGGCTGCAATTGTGTTTAGTAGAAAATGGGAACCACATTGAAAACTTCCTTTAACATCAAATGTTTTTTTTTCTTTATGTGTTTGATTCGTCAGCCAAAAATTTCAATAAAATAAAATCTTGAACGTGATAATTTACAAACACAAATAAATGTGTGCTGTTTTTTCGCTTCCAAAAACAAAACCAAACATTTTTGCATTTCAGTAAAATGGTCATAACTTTGGAACGGTAAGAAGAAAATATAAGTTGCCTGCCATCTGGCTGAGTAAATTGAGGTTATGTAAATTTTTTTTTTAAATTTTTTTCCGAAAGCTCTGTATCTCGGCGATTTGACTTTTTTCTACTTTTTTCATAGGTATGGTTTTTATTGATTCTGAAAGGCCTCTTAAAGACCTTTCCAACAAGCACAAAAATCCGACCACTGCACTATGGGCAAAATGTAGAGTTTTTTCGCATAAAGTCTAAATATTGATGTAAGTACAACAAATTTGGTTTGCGCACGTATTTTGGGACTCTTAGTAATCCTACAAAATTTCATTGAGTTCAGATCACTATACCATATAGCCGCCATATAACCGATCTGATCAATTTATACCAAATTCATTGTTATTGTTTCTATTCTGTTGAAATAAGTTTGTATTTACTTTTTGGCATTTTGGGAGGATTAATTGATTTGGTAAGGGGTAATAGTACCTACTCATCCGCAAATTATTCAAGTCACACTCTGTAAAAAGTTTGGTTTGTATGTTCCCTCACCCTACACTGAAAGAATTTTCTTCACAATATTAATGAAACATTCTTCATTAAAAATTCTTCATTCATTCCATGAAGTTTTTCATATATTTCATATATGCATAGATCCTATGAACAAAATGTTATGAATTTTATGAAACGTGTTCATAGAAAAGTTGCATTAAAAATTCTTCATTAATTGTATGAAAACATATCATTACCGTAATGGAAATTCTTCATTAAAAATTGTATAACAATAGTTTTAGAATTAGAAATTTGTTAGATTTTTTACACATTTCATGAGAAAGATTTTAAATAGAATTTACGAACTTCATTCTTTGTTAACGTACACATATTTTAGATGCCCACATTTATTTCTGCTGGGTTGTGAAATCGAAATATGTACCTATAAAATTAGAAAGGAAAAGGATTGAACGACAAACAACACGATTCTACGAAACATTAAAGTACAATAACAAAATGCACTGAATTTGACAGTTGGGGTCATAAGAAAGCAAAATCAGCTGTTCTAATGCGCCAAACTCTACTGGTTCAGTCATGGATTTGGCACAAACATGCACAAGCAGAAGCATTGAAATTGTTGTTGGAGATGTCGCTGTACAGCATGAAAACTATGTAAATCAAAAGGGTTAAGAAAAGAATAAGGATGATTATCAGTTGACTTGGAGCCGGCAACATAGAAATTATTATATTTCCACAGTGGTGTGTTTTGCTATGTTTCTGGTTTTCCCTACTATTTGCTGTTTTTTCGTGACATAAACGGCAACAACACATATATTTGTTTTTCATAAATGAATTCCATGAATGATTTTCATGTTAATACGACAGATTTTCATAGATGTTAGGAAGCTTTCGTACATTTAGCTTCATATAATCTATGAATTATTTCATAGGAGGTATGAAATATTTTCATAGAATTTATGTAGCAATTTCATACATTTTACGAAGTTTACATAAAAAGTTTCATAAATTTAACTTCATGGAATCTATGAAAATCTTTCATAGATTCTACGAAATATTTCTTTGGCTGAACAATAATGACACATTTCACAGAATCTATGAAGAAATTCATAGGTATTATGAAGATAATCCTCTCAGTGTAGTAATTTCAATAAGCGCGAAATGGAACAAAATGGAGCAAGAACAGCTAGTTACTAATTAATCAACACACTTTTGTTAATAACTTGCCATTTATAAGTTTTTGCAATGCTTTGCCATTCACAAGTTACACTCCACGGAACACAGCTACAATTGTTAGATTTTATATCAAATTATACATAAACAAATCATTTCACAATATAACAACAACAGACAATAATGGCAAAAGGTATATCTCGCCATAATTTTACACACCTGCACTAACGTTTTCCATAATGACACTTTTCAATTGTTTCAGCTTTTTGAAGTACATCCATTCAAAATCAGCTGATGTTTCCCGCCAATTTTTACAGAAACGAGTGACGATCAATCAGCTGACTTTAATAACGTGTCAACCCAAATGTATTGCAAAGATTACCGGTTTCAAACAAGATTTAGCTTAAGTTATGTGTCTAGATTTAAAATATTCGTTAAACTTTGAAATAAGAAACAAAAAAAATTCTACTTTATGCTAAAAATATCGACTTTTTGCCCAAAGTGCGTTGGCTCAAAAGTTAGCAACTTTACCCTACTACCCTCCGACCACCAATCCGAAAATTTTGAACCCGCTGCCATTTCGCACCCTTGCATTTTCTGGCATGGTCCTAGTGGACTTTTCTTCATGAAATGAGCCAAGGAATACGCTGGAGAAATTTGTCCGGAACTTCCTGAATCACCCTGTATAAAAAAAAAATTAAAAAAATTTTAGTTTTCAAAGTCCCAACTCAACATGATACATTGCACATATAAATATTTGACAGGGGTAAAAGTCGCGAATTTTCAACAGTACGGTACGACAGCAGACAGGCCTCGTTCTGGAAGACAACGGACCTCTCGTAACGCTTAAAATGTGGCTCTGGAGCGCGATAGTGTTGCAGAGTTTCCAGAAACATCAATTCGGAGACGTGGTTCCCAGTTACACATTTCTGCACACAGTTTAAGGCGAATTTGGAAAACTCATAATTAATTGAGGATTCTGTGTTCCCCAAAACAGACTGTTCTGTTTATTGACGTCGCCATTGAGAAGAAAATGGGCTTCATCGCTCATTATCAATTTAGACGAAAAATCTTCAATTAGCCGTCATGAAAAATGCCTTGAAAAGAGCCGATAATTGCATAACGAATCGCGATCACCATTTAACCGATATAATTTGCCAATCATAACGAAAAAAACAACGTGAAGACATTATCGAGTCTTTAGCCATGAAAAATAGAAGCTCGCTTTAATTCCCAATGGGATATAATTATTTTTTTATATGACCCAAAATAATGTGTTTGCATGTTGAACTTTAGATTAAATGTTTTGGATTATTGGTAGAACGCAATTGTTGACCAATTATAGTGGGGTTTTTAGGTCCATATCTGAGTAACAAACACTATCCTCTTGGCATCTTAACAGTATTTGTAAGTTACATATATCCATGTTGGGAGAATCCCATGGATCCCAACCCTGACATAGAAGAACTCATCATACCAAGGATCTCTGGCGATATTGCCAGTCACCAACAACTTATCATATGTAAATAAATAAATAATTTCCCATTACATCCCATGAAGGGACTGGGGAGAACTTCTCACAATCACTGACCTGTGCGCTTTCCAGTTTTCACTCACTGATTGGGACCTACAGTTTTACACCGATTCCGAACGGTAATTTGAGTAGCTTTTTCATGGCTAGATACTCGATAGTGTCGCCGTCACTATGCGAGGTGGCCGCCGCCGAAAGCAAATTTGAAGGTGGTCAGAGCCGGGTTCGAACACACGATCTCATGTACAAGAGCCGCGTACACTACCCATTGCACCACCGACGGCCATATGTATTACCATATGTATATAAGATAAATATGCAGCAAATAAGGACAACTAAAGACATTATTGAATTCCGAAAACAAATTGATGTTGATTTATTGTTTGAAATAGGAACTAAAGTCAAGCTGAGTTGCAATGTAACAATCTGCGTGAAGTTACTCTAGTATATTCGACAATCGAGAAAGAATCAGTAAAACTGACTTGGATAGTATCGGGTTTTTCAATAAGAGCGCTACAAAAGTTTTTTTTTAAATAAAACAAAACCGGTTTTAGATACCAATGAAATTCTTTATTCCTGTGAAAGTACGTTCGATGCCATTATGTATGGAACTCAATTTATTTTGCATGGCCACCACGGGCACGCTTGCAGAAGTCCAGACGCTGAACCCAATTTTCGACGGTTTTCAAGCATAAATCGGCCGATACTGCTGCAATTTCACGTTCGATATTCGTACGAAGTTCATCAATCGTCGCTGGCTTGTTGGCATAGATCATAGACTTGACGTAGCCCCACAGGAAATAATCTAACGGCGTCAAATCGCACGACCGAGGCGGCCAATCGACTGGGCCATTTCGTGAGATAACACGTTCACCAAACTTGGTTTCCAATAAATTGATTGTGGCATTCGCTGTGTGGCTTGTGGCGCCGTCGTGTTGGAACCACATGTCCTCCAAGTCCATAATATCCAATTGGGGCCAAAAATATTCGGTTATCATTGAACGGTAGCGATTCGCATTTACAGTAATGTGCCGGTCTTGATCATCACGGAAGAAGTACGGCCCAATGACGCCGCCGGCCCATAAACCGCACCAAACCGTAACTTATTCGGGATGCAATGATGACTCATGAATTACGTGTGGATTGCTGTCTGACCAATAACGCATATTTTGCTTACTGACGAAGCCATTCAGCCAGAAATGAGCCGACCATAAATTGGACGTAGCGCTCTTAAAGTTGAGGCCACTGACTCCAAATTTCGGTAGTAAATTTTAATAATTTCGACTCGTTGTTGGCTCGTATATCTTTCCATGAAGAAATGGCAAACCTTACTGAAGAGAAATGTCAAAAGAGCGGGAAAAAATATGGCGTCGTTTGCTGTCCCTATCGATTTACTTTTGTAACGTCTTTGTTGAAAAACCCTTTATAAGTAAATGAGGACACGACGAAATTAAAGGTTTAGACAAGCAGAACATCCACCCGATTGGAGGAAAGGGTGAACGTTAATAAACGATATAATTTCGAGGTGGTAAACGAATTCATTTTTCTAGGATCTTCAATAACGTCGCGAAGACTTCTATTTGCAAGCATGTGTTATTTCGGGATAAACAAGAACTTCAGTGATAAGACCCAACTTGTCCTGCTTTATGACGCAGAATCGTGGGCCTTATCGCACGCTGATGAAACGTCACTGGGAGTTTTCGACACAAAAATTTTCCGATAAATAGAGCTGTATAACTGTATCCCGACATCGCTGTAGTTAAGCGATTTACGATAGTGCAACAAGATGGTTGTTTAGATCTAAATCTAAAACAAAATTAGGATTCGATTTCTCCCAAGTTAAAGACAGTTTCTTTCCACTGTTCTCTTCGAAAATCGTTCCACTTGATCTGATAGTGTAACATTGGAGTACCGATATCGAACAAAATGAGAAAGAAAACATTAACCATTTATCTAACGTGTTCGATTATGTTGGAAATATCCGATCATTCCCGTTAAGGACCTTGATCACAAAATTAAATTTTTGAATAAATTGTTATTCCCTATTCAATGAATCGACAACAACGAAACAATTAACTCGATTCTCAATAAATTGTATTCACCCTTTTCCCCTTCCAACATTTTCTGTTTCGATCGCCCTCGTATAACACACATTTGAAATGTAATAAAAAAAAATCCAATTACATGGCAATTTTCTCAATAATCATTTGATAATGAAATCGTTCATTTATTCAATTTTTTATCTTTTCGATTCGTTGCGGCAACAGATGAGGTCGAATTGAATTCAAACTGAACATCTGCACATTATAAATTGTGTCACAATGAGGGAAAGTGAGTGCCAACAAGAGGGTGCGAGGATATGAATCAGCCCAGGCTATCTCAGTTTGGTTTCATGTTTTATTAAATCCTTCAATTGGGTTCAGTAAATGCTATAAACACTTGAAATTATTATTAGTAGATTTGAAAATGATACGGACAAAATGAAATCAAATCCTTATTTTGGGATTTGTGATTTTCCTACATTTCACGCTTAACAAACCAACTTCAATGACATTTGAACTAAAGTCAACATCGAAGGAGTCGTTAAATTTAATTAAGCATCAAATGACCAAATATCGTAAATCATAATGCAAATTGAGTGTGTCCCATAACGCCACTTCATCGTGTCCAACGTGCCTGTAAATACTTAAGAGGAACAGTGGAGCAGAAAAGAACAACGAGCAGTTTCTAAGCACTACGCCGGGGGAGTCGATTAGGTGTCAAAGAAAACGGGGAAAACATAGCGCACGGGTGACAAGTGCGCTGATTGGTTAAGTGCTCATTTTTTAATTCCGTTTATCCCAAAAGGTTCTCTATGTGATTGTGGTCATTATTTTGTCGGAACCATACACTCATTGATTTTGATGAGTTTTTTGGGTCATAATCTTGTCGAAATTTACATGATAGAGTCATATTTACCTTAGCATATGGTAGCACAAGTGTGTCCAACAAATCTGTCCATTGTGTTTTCAATAAATTGTTTTGCAGTTACCTCCTCCCAAGAAATACAGTTCCATAACTGAGCATTTCTTCCTCCAAGTTTTCAGGATTTGAATTTTTTGTGAGTCATTTCCTGTCGACGATTTTTGTTACTTTCCGCATCTTCGTCAAACAAAAGTACATTTGTTTCATTGCTCCAAAGGAGCAACTGGATTTACTGAGACACAGCTACGTTTTCAGCTTGAATAAGCAAACTAACATTCGGAGCAATTCTACCTGGAACTTTTGCAAACAATAATCTACATCGGAATGTTTCCGATGATACAGCATTCCAAATTCCATTGGAAGTTGCGTTAGAGGTCCTGCATTGGACTCGGTTAGCTCCGAGGTTCCAAATTTCATTGACTCGCTCGAGTGGAATTTGGCTAATGGCGCAGTAATGTTGTTCTCCAAATCCTCAATCACAGCCGACTTACCCAGGTAGATTTTGAACTTTACGGAACCTCAAAAGAAAAAGTTCAGAGGTGGGATATTGCATTATGTACGGTGTCAATTCCCCGGCCCGAAGCGTGGAATTAACTGTTCCCGTATTGTTATCGTAATAATGTCATGGTTTCACTGGTTGTGTGTCATGTAACGCCGTCTTTGGTGTGGCCACATGTCGTCGAGGTCACGGGATTCAATTTTACACAGCCATTAGTTTGTTAGCATGTCGCATAACAGCCGCCATTCATAGTTACGTTACACCCGGCCTCACTTTTTAAGAAATATGGTCCGATGATTCCGTGAGCCCATAAACCACACCAATGTGTTGTTTGGTCTGGATGTTATTACAGAAGTTGGACCCCTTCATGTTGCCATTAAGCCAGAAATGGGTCGAATCGCTGAGCAAATTTTTGAACAGACTGAATCGATTCATAGCGGTCATCGCGTACATTCTCAGCTACAGCGGCTATAATTTCCTCACTATGTGCTGGATCTGGTCTATTTGGTCGCGTATTATCTAATAGTAAAAATTTGGTTTTACATTTTGCATGAATAGCGAATAGGGAGTTTGGTAGGCTGATTGTGTGGACCATAAGTTACTCTAGGTGCGCGAAACACATTCCGGCACGAGCGCATTTGGTAACGCTCCACAGTTGGGTCAATTGAAAAAAGTGGGTATAATATCAGAACTTCTAAATTATTGGCCTGATTGTTTTATTATGTACTAGGTATTTGTAGGAAAGGAGCCAGGCTTTCAGAATGTGGTATCTAGAGGCACCCTGTATCCACGTAGGTTTTTCTACAGGGTGTTAAAATAGACCGCCTTCGTGAAGTACAAACTTTAATGGCATGTAACTTCAAAACTTGAAGCCCGATTTCAAAGATTTTTTGTTTTGGAGATTCTACTGAGCAACACGAGGTTGAGTGGTGTCTCTTTATTGTTACAAAGATATTTGTAATTATAAGCTCAAAATGTAAATTTGTTGTTTGGTAATAACTTGGTCATTTTGAGTCAAAATGTAGTTATAAAAACAAGAAAATGTGCGTTGAAACATTTTTAAAATTATTTCAAACCGTTTGGTAACACGACTTCTCAAAATTAAGACTTTTCCAACCTGAAAACAGAACTCATTCTTTCAGAAGGTTCACTTTTAGAGTTTTGGGAAAAATTTCGCTTGTTGATTTGTATACTCTCTACTACTCTACTATAACTTTGTCACCCTGATTCTATACTTGTCACCCTGATACTTTATCACCCCGATTCCTCCCCTACGAATATCTGGTACATTCTAAAACAATCAGACCAACAATTTAAACATTTTGATATTATTATCACTTTTTTTGGAGTCGGCAACACTGTGCGCTATCCAGGATAAGTCTTTGCATGATGAAATGCAAACAGAAGTGAACAAAAATACCCTGACAGTTGTATCCGTCATAAAGTGTCTACTGGCAAAACTACCACTAAATGAATCACCCATTACAAGCGTTTGCACTAGCGGGGTTTCCTTTTGTGTTCAAAACTTTGTTGCCAGATGTAAAAGTTAATTTTGTTTTGAAAGAAGTTATTGTTTTCTCTTTCTGTTATGCGGCATTTTGCCCGAAAATTATCGCCAATCACAGTACGAGGTGCCCCTGAACCAAGTTTAAGTAGGCCGAAACCCCACTCTCGATTTCCCTGCGGCCATCGAAATTTTCACCTTCGAGAAGTTGAAAACGCAAAAATCAGCCAAATCCCCGGAGACGTTTTCAAAGAAAACATATGTATTTTGAAATTTTTTTCGCCAAAAGTGAGAAAATTCAAGTTTTTATAATTTTAAATTTTTCTCCATATGGCGCTTTTTTACATGAATGCGAACGAAAACTTCTACGAATAGTGGAACTAAATTTCAATAAAAATCAAGTCTTTCTTCCCTATAGATATTGGAATGAATACTTTGAATTGTTTGTAAAACGCCATATACTGGAATACTAATAAATGTTTGCCTTTTTGAAATATTAAAAAATCAAAAGATGAGCATGTAAAAAATGAATCTTTATTCACAAATCGATGCAGTATTTTTGTCTGACTTACCCAAAAATTGGAAAAAATCATTCTTTAAACATGACGGGAGTTATATTCCCATACAGCTCTCAGTAGTTTAGTATTATAATATGGATGTGCGCCGTTAACTTTGTAATTCACCTATTTATTTTTGAAGTCGTGATGAACGAGTAACCGAGTCCACAGTTCATTTTGCGGCAAAAATATGCCATGTGAAAAAATACGGCGTGAACTTTTTTGAATTACGAACCATTAACCTCAAATCGTCACGAAAAGTTGAAAAGCACGAATTCACGACATTTAAAAAGTCACTAAAACATTTGGCATACTTCAAACAATGGGTGATACATTTTGCCCGAAGAATATACATTCTGTTTAATAACGTTTTGCAGGCATTTCCAGCAAAAGTGTAAGCCCACTGTACGAAATCTTTGGACACATTGCAGGACCTAGCCCATTCTTAGGCATCGTGCCTGAATTTTTTCAGCATGTGGTTATACAGGGTATTTAACTCCCAACATCAGATAAAGTTCAGGTGGAGGGTTTATTTCGATGATCAGCGTATCTGGGTTTCCTGTCAATATAGCCTCGTGGATGTTACTGTGGAAAATCTTGGATTTAGGTTTTTTTACTGCCGGTCTTTTTGAAGGCCTCTGAATTATCACGGCAGGTACCGATGGTTCTGTAATTTCCGGACGTATTTCAATTGTCTTTCGATGCGGTACACGAAAAACGGCAACAACGCGCCATAACACCAGTCATGATATTTGCTAGTTTCAGATCCGTAGCAATGATTGTATTAATGCATTGAAAATTCAGACAAGACCAGTGAGTACGAACATTCATGTAGTTTTCTTGCGTATCTGAAATAATTCTAAGAATGGTCAATATCTTCACACCCGAATCCTTACATTTCCTGGCTTGTACTCCATTTTGATATTGCTGTCTCGATTTCTTGATATCCGAATTACCATTAGCTTCATTAAAATGGATTGAATAGATAAACAAATTTTCAAATATCCACCGTCAAGACCGCATTTCAAATCCACTTCCTGCAATACTCTATTTTCTTTAATATAGTCAACCAATCCTGGTACATTATTGCAATACACAAAACATTCAGATCTTTTTATCGCCCGGGAATTTTTGGTATTTACCACTTCGCAAAATTGAAACCCGAAAAAGGAATCAAGACGATGAGTTAACAAAAACAAGTACCGTCTTAAAATGGGTTGGAATATTTTCCTCGTCCCAGTACCAACTCGCAACTCAGCAGTTAGCGAATATGTTTTTCTTGTCTAAAGACCTAAATGTGTACTGATTTTTAATAAATATATTGGTTGCTGGAAGTGTTTGGGTACCCGAACTGCTGGCAACAATGTTTGTATTCACTGACTGTTTTAGTTTTTCCTCTTTTCTGTGATAAACACAACTGTCCTTGTTTTCTGGTTCAACTAAAATATCTTTCTATATTGACGATGTCAATTGTTCCTTTTCTTTTAACCATAATTTATTTTCAATTAGGTCACTCAGAGTTGAAACGCATTTTGAAGAAGTGCACAAATTCTTGGACTCCAGTTCTCCTCCGCACTTCTGACATTTTCTATGAACCACTTTATTTTTCTTAATTTTCCCGAGAATTATGTTCTGTGGTTGAGCTCGAACAAGTTTATACAAACTGCACTCACAAAGTACTTACATATCTTATCCTGAGATCTGGTTGCACATGGAAGTGCGGGGAAATCAGAATAGTCCCAAATCTTGGATGAATATCCAAGGATATATCGACTATGGTCAACATTAATATTTACCACATTTTTTATATGTTAACATCTATAGGCGCGGGTAGGGGCTTAACTCACAAAGTGAACGCATCCAAACACAGTTTGTCCGACTGCGATCATACAGTTTGTCCGACCGTGAGCACAGATTGTTTGGCGTTAAACTCCTCCGAAACGGCTGGACCGATTTGTATGAAATTTTATGTGCATATCGGGTAGGTCTCAGAATCGGAAAACATCTATTTTTCATTCCCCTAAAGAATGACCCACCCCTATATAGAACACAGATTTGTCCGACTGCGAAACACAGATTGTCAGACTGCGAAAAAAACACACACTGATGTAGCGGCAGCGAAGAGTTGTCTTGTGTGGGTGCGGAGCACTTTTAGAGCAAAGAGAATAATGACGTAGTTAAACGTATATAAAAATGAGATAGCAAGAGAGCAACGAAAATTGTGTGAACATAACAATGGATGTATGTACATGTGGCTGTTGCTTTGCATTCTCTTTGTTTTCTGTGGGAATGAAACAAAAAGCATTAAATAATGGCGCATGTGCTTGCACTTGTCTTTAAATAATTTTAAGTATTAATATTATTTAAATGAAACGTCATGATATGATTTGAACGCTGTTTTTTATTTTCCAATGTAACATTTACTAATGTGTCCATAGAAATCGAACAGGTACCGTGTAAAAAAAGGTGTTTTCTTTTTCTTTAAACAGAATAAACAGATTACGGATCGATTCTCTTCATGAGTTCGCGCATGGTCTTTTGACTTTCGCGGCATTTTGAATTTTTGCACACAATCAACATATGCACACCACACAGAATACAGCTGATATCGTAGTTGTTCGAACGACACCCCGTACCTGAACTTTATTAGTAAACGATTCCCAAATCATGTTTTATTTTGAGCGACTTTAACCGCGAGAACTACTTACTTGATTTTTATTGAAATATAGTTCAAGCTGAGTGCATTTTTTGAATTCGTAGAAGTTTTTGTTCGCATTCTTAAAAAAAAAATTAAAAATTAATTTTTGAAATTTTCTCGTTTTTGGCGAAAAAGATCTTAAACTTGTGTTGGTTTTTGAAAACGGCTCCAGTTTTTGGACTTTCTATGGCCGAAGGGAAATCGACACTAGGTTTTCGGCTCATTTAAACTTGGTTCGGGGACACGTGACTACCGAATTTTTGCTTATTAATTTTTGGTATTTATACCATGTGGCACTAGATAAGAGGTTTCCACCAGCTGTTTTCCGAGGTAGTTGGAGATTTGTTGGAGTTTTTTCGTTCGAAGCAACAAGCGTCAAACATAATTTAGCTGTCATTAGTAGCTATCAAACACTATTTAAACTTAGTGTACTTATAGTTGTCGATCATTCTCCCATCGACTCTGTTCTCTACCAAATCTCCAACTACTATTTCGATCAGTTGTTGCATCAACACCCCTTGTTTACACTGCCCAAATTAGATTAAATTAACATTTCAGCTGGAAAGTCCGTCCGTGTATTTTTTAGTTCCTGCTTCATCAATAAAATAAGAAAATTCGAAAACGTCAGCACAAGTTCGTGTAAGTAAGAAAGAATACGTGTGGGTGTGGAAAAAAGTTTTTCACACGAGATATAGAAAGAGCGGAGAACCCCCGATGACGACAACTTCTATTAGTGACAATAGGCGTGTTTTGGGTAGACCGCTTGCTTAGATTATCACTTATTTTGTATGACAAGCTAAGCGATGTTACGCGGCACTTGAAATTACCTTTTCCCTGTCAGTCCTAGCGGGCATAAAGTTACCAGCCTGGAAAAAATCAGAAAAAGAGTGTTGGATATCGTTATTGTGAGTTGCAAGATAAGGAGAAGAATATACACATTTGCAAAAATAACTACAAACTAGTCGTTAGAGCAAGACGATTACATGCATTTCCCTTTTAAATGGACACAAAGTTGCCAGAATGAAAAAAGATCAGAAAACAGTGTTGGATATCGTCATTGTGAGTTTAAAGATAAGGAGAAGAATATAAACATATGCAAGAATAACTGCATGCCATCCGTTATATATCTTATGATTAGTTATCGCCATAATGTGAATATGACGATCACTGGCTTCGAACGCTAAGGCGCTGATGAGAAGAGTCACAAACTTCGAAACTATCGTCCGCCAAAGTGAGTTCAAATCCTGGTTCCGACTGTTTACATTTTTTCCAATTGCAGAAAAATCGCTGGCCTGTATAACTTAAAGGAAATCGAAAATATGTTTCTAAATGATTATGGGTATAGAAAATTGGGTGGGTAACATTTCGGGGGATTACATAAAAACGAAACTTCTACAAGAAATGCAGTCAACAAATCAAAGCTCAGCAGCTCTGGTTGGGAAGACAAATACAAATATGGGTCAAGAAAAGTGCAATGCTATGGTTGTCGTGATTATAACCATGTTAAGAAAAACTTCCCTTACTAGAAATATAGAGATACCCAGAAACTCATGTTGGCGTTCTCAACAAGAAATACATCATCAGGATGGTATATTGATTCTGCAGCTACATCTCCTATGTGTAAAGACTGAAATGAGGTCGACGATATACACAAAAGTGCACAATTTAAAATTTTATCGACCAATGGTTCCACAATGAAAGATGATTCGATGGGTAACATTGCCATGCCTGCTTCAATTGGCAATAATACTAATTCTGTCGAACTCTGCAAGGTCTTGTATCTACCGGATACTCGTTCAAATTGATTACACTGGTTTACAGCCAAAAAATACCAAGAAGGCCACATGCCTAGATAAGTTAATTGGGACCTCCTGAACACGGAAAACACTGTAATGGCATATCGTTGGAAAGGTATTTGAATGCCCTTTCAGTCGATATCCTGTATATTTCTATCTGATAAGAAATGGCTGAGTTATGACACCTTAAAGTTCAAAATTTGCCTTTTTTACGGTTTTTCAAAATTGTTAATTTTTATTTCGTTTTTTTCTACGATCTGGAATGTTTTATTTTTGTAGCATCTAGTTTATTTAATTACAAACATTTTAAGCGTAATTTGAACAAAATCGGATGAAAAATAAAGTTTTTATTAAGGATTTTGTGGAACGACAATATTTTCGTTTTCATTGCTCACACACTATATTCGGCGTTAATTCATAAAATTTCAATTAAAATGACGAGCGACTTGAACGTAAAAATGTCAAATTTTGAACTTTGAGGTACCATAACTCAGCCATTTCTTATCAGGTTTAGCATTAGCATATCGACGGAAAGGGCATTCAATTACCTTTCCAACGATATGCCACCTATCTCGATCGGACTTTTCGGTTGGGCTCCACAGGGGTTTGAGTGGGACCATTCGCCGAAAAACACAAAAGTACCGTTATCTAAAAAACGGTACTCAGAAAAGAATTACAGCGTTTTTCGTGTTCAGGAAGTCCAAATTAACTTATCTACGCATATGGCGTTCTTGGTATTTTTCAAAGTTAAAAATAATTATCAATTTTACAAATTGTCATATTATGGTTTTCGATTCTAATGTCTGCAAGGTAACAAATAACAGGAAAGAAGTTATTGCTCCTGGCTCACTGGTAGATGGTAGGTGTGTATTTTTTAACTTCCGATACATGGCTCTTAAGGGTAGAGCATCTTTGTAAGGGAAACCTAAAAAAGCTGCCTGTCTAGTCCATGGGATGAAAAATATTAACTCCAAATGCGTAGCATATTCGGTGCATCGCAAGGGAAAAATTGCTCGTATATTGCTCATCATCTTGCTCAAAGAAAATGGGCATAGGTCTAAAGAAAGACTTGAGTCTTAAAAAAGGACCCTCTCATTTACGTGGACCAATGGAAGTTGCGATTGTGGTCACTACCTGGTAGCAGCAAGGTTTCGCACAAGATTAATGAGAGCAAAAATCGTACGAAACCAGACGCAAAGAAAGCTAGACATCGGAAAGCTACAACTACCAAGGTAGCCACAGCCTACTCAAGGAAGCTCTTGCAACTTTTGGTACAGAACCGACACCCTCCCGATAACTATCCTGAAGCGCAGTGGAAACCCATTTCCGACTCTATAAAAACTGCTGTACTTGGGTTTCAAAACCCTCTTCGAAACAAGCCATGGTACGATGAAGAGTGTCGCATTGCAAATGACGAAAAGAACGCTGTATATATGGGAATGCTTCAGTCAATTGCAACACGAGCTGCGACTGAGCGGTATAGGGCGAAAAGAAATGATATAAACATTCTCTTTAGGCGTAGGAAACGGCAGTGGAGAAAACGCGAGAGTGAGAAAATTGAGACATACATAAAGAAGAACGAAGCCCGAAAATTCTACCAACAAGTCAAAAGCAGAACTAATGGACATGGTTCAGCGCCACCCTTCCCCATATTTAAAAAAGGTGACCCGAGTCTCTGTGCCAACTACCGTGGAATAAGCCTTTTATCCATAGCATATAAGGTTCTATCAGGCATAATGTGCGAAAGACTAAAACCGATTATCGCTGACCTGATTGGACCATACCAGTGTGGCTTTAGGCCTGGAAAATTGACAACCGACCAGATTTTCTCGCTACGCCAAATCCTGGAGAAGACCCACGAAAATCAAATCGACACCTATCATATATTTGTCGAAAATAAGGCTATCGAAGGCCGCCTACGGAAGAAACTACGAAACAATGTCTTGGTATTCCTGCACATCTCAGGATGACCTTGAGGAACACCAAATCTGTAGTGAAAGTTGGTAAGGATCTTACCGCACCTTTTGAAACTAAGCGAGGCCTCAGGCAAGGCGACACCGTATGGTGCGATGTCTTCAACAACTTAATGGAGATCGTTATGAGAAAATCTGCAGTCAAAATGAATAAAACCATCAGCAGCAAAAGTCACATGCTGCTCGCGTCTGCTGATGATATAGAGATATCATTGGGCGCACAGTTAGAGAAGTTTCTGCGGTGTTTTCGAGAATTGAGAAGGAGTCAGGAAAAGTGGGTCTGACGGTAAATGAGGACAGGACAAATTTAATGGTTTCAACGAGCAGGGCCTCCACGCGATTAGACCAAAGCGTGAACGTTGATAACCGTTATAATTTCGAGGTGGTGGACGAATTTATATACCTCGGATCTACCGTAAACAAAAACAACAGCATCAGCCTTGAGATCAAGCGGAGAATTGTGCTTGCGAATAGATGTTATTTTGGGCTAAGCAAGCACTTTAGAGATAAAGACATCTGTAGAAGTCGTCGAGAGAAAAATACTCCGAAAAAAGTATGGCCCTACAGTGCACAACGGCGAGTATCGGCGACGCATGAACCATGAGCTGTATGAGCAATATCCTGGCATTGACTTAGTATAGCGGATCAACATAACGCGATTGCACTGGTTAGGCCGTGCCAGTAGAATGAATGAAGACGAATCTTCACGAAGAGTTTTCGAAACCGAATTCGAAGGAAAACGAAAATTAGGAAGACCAAGATTCCTCTGAAGGGATCAGGCTGATGAATCCCTGCCTGATTGCCAACTGGAGAGATAAGGCTAAAGATCGAACTGGATGGCGAAATATGCTTCTTGGTTTTGGGATATTCGAGTCCGGATAAATAAAGTAAGTAATGGAAGTTGTGTCTTTTAATGGTGCTTGTTATTTGTTAATGACTTCATTAGAAAATTATATGGATATTTTCTAAAATCGAAGGAGCAAATATGCACGAAGTTTAAAGAGTTCAAAAATCTTGTTGAAAATCAAGCAGATAACATAGTAAAGGTTCTTTGAACGGACAATTACACTAAATGTTGCAACATGAATATGAAAATGGCACCTAATGATGCTGGCATTATTCATCAAACTCCGACTCTGTATACACCTCAACAGGATATCTTGGAAGAGCAGATGAATCGAAGCACGATGTTTCTAAATCAAAGTTAATTTCACAAAAAAGTATTGGCCTGAAGCGGGTGAATACAGCGATCTATTCTATCAACCCTGAAGAAGCTTTGGCTAGACGGAAGACAACTGTAAAACATTTAAAGGTATTTGGATGTAAGGTGGTGGTTCAAATTTCTTAAGAATCGAGAAAAAAACTTGATGCTAAAGGCAAGGAGTTAATAAGTCTGTTCGCGTACTGGATAATTTGTACAAATTATTACTATTTCTTACTTGATAGTGTTCGTTTACACCAAAAAGCCAGTAACGAGAGAGCAAGAGAGAGATTATTTTGACAGTTCGATGATAGAGAACTTGCAAGTTTTTACTGGAGAAATTTTTGCCAGTAAGAATTTTCATGTAATAACATAAGTTTTAAAACATATGTTTTATGTAAACAAACAAAATTAGGATGTAGAAAGAATATAAAATAATAAATTTATCATTGGAATTTTAGTTTTTAAGAGAAAATGTGATTTTTGAATGTTTTGTTATAAATCTTTAAGTATTTCTGTTGAAAAAGAAAACAGTTTTGGTGATTTGTAATGTTTTGTTCGAATTGCGTTTGTTGGTTCTTCCAACGTTTACATTGCATATCAGCTGTTTACATACAAAGTTCTTATTTCTTGCAAGTTTTTACTGGATGTCGTTCGCGTACTTTTTGTTATATTTTTTACTCAGAGAGCAAAATCATTCTTACTCTCCGAAAACTAGGTACTTGATAATTTTTACTGGAAAAGTACTCGAACACAGCTAATATTTGTAGGATATAGTGTTACTTCCAAAACACATCGGTTCCTAGATTCCAAAACTCGGCAAGTCACCATCAGTAGAAATGCGGTATTTTTTGAAAAATGTTTTATTGCGGAAGGAGCAATTTTTCCAAAAAAATTGTTCTATACCCTTTGAAACGGATGTTTACATGGAAAGGGTATCTGTTGACGAAGATGTCGCCCAAAGTGAGGACATTGACCAACTAGAAGAAGAGTCGAAGGAGGAGGAAATTATTAATGGTAAAAGTTTACTCGATTTGATCGAAATGTCATCAGTAGAGGTGGATATTCCAACAGTCGAACTCAGAAGGTCATCAAGATACGAAATGTACCAGCCTGTTATGCACACGCATGCTAAGAACTCAATATATGCGAGCCAGGTTCAGTGGAAGAAGCTTTTAACAGTCAGCAGTCTGATTTTTGGCGAAAGGCTACGGAAGATGAGCATGCATACTTACTCGAAAATGATTTACCTAAGGGCAGGAAACCAATTGCGAACAAAAGTGCTGCTTCAAAATTAAACGCAAGTCATGTGGAGCAATTGATAGATACGAGGCTCGTTATTATCAAAAGAAGTGGATCAACTACGAAGACACTCTTCACCTGTTTTCCGGTATTCATCAATTCGCCTCCTGCTAGCAATGACAGGTTAATATGATTTGGTCATATGTAGGTCAATGGATTTAGTAACAGCGTTTCTACAAAACGAACTCAGCGAAGACATTTATATCCAACTTCCAGACGGATTTGAAGCAGAAAGCGGTAAAGTATGCAAGCTCAAGATACCGTTGTATGGTGTTGGAATCACAAACAACACCTTGAACAGAGCCGTATTTACCATGTCAGGGTCCCTAGGCAATGCCATTCATTCTCGGAGCGAGCGCCTTTTCTGACTTCTACCACTATGCAAATATTTATAATTGATTTATTTTTTTTACTAGGAATAGGTTTTTAGTAAGGTCAGAGACCACCCTAAACAATAACACAAATGAAAGGAAGTACACGCTGGAAAATCAGTATTTTTTGTTGTTTGTCGCAAATATATTATACTTGTGTCCAAACATATTGTGTTTTGTATTCAATATTACATATTTGAAACACAATGATTCGTAGGTTATAATATATGTTTTAGTAACCCAAATGTGGTTTTGTTTGTTGAAAAGTGCTGAAAACAAAAACGTGACAGACAACAAAGAAATAAAAAAACTAAAGATCTTGAATTTTTTAAAGGAATGCATGCAAACATATATGTGGTTCCTGCAATATGTTTCTGGGACCGTTTTTTAGCACGTATGCGTATTTGTTATTAAATACAATAAAATAAAATAAAATTCCAAATTTTGCATAACCCACCCTTTACATTCAACCTATCTGTTCTAATATTTGACTTACCCAATTAGACAAAATCATTGTTGAGTAAATATTCCTTTAGACCTGTTGTACTTGTTTTTGGATTGTGTACTGCTTTGTGTTGTCATTTGTTCCGGAACATACATCTAAATCAGAGTTGGAAATATGACTTATATTGCCTTGGATAGCTTATTTCGGAAAACTATCGGCGAAATAATACGTTGGCAAAGTCTTTTGTGTCTGTCTGATGGAGTCAGTAACCACACTGAGCTACACTGAAAGAAAAACCTTCATACCATTAATGAATTCTTACATTGCATCAATGAAAATTGTCATTGTTTTTGAGCCAATGTCGGGTTTCCTTAATGCTATGAACAATGTTACATTAAACGAAAAATGTTTCATAGACCTGAAATTAATGTAAACTTTCTAACCGGAATGGAACATTATCATTGTATTAAAGAAAAATGTTACATTGATATTATAAACCGTTTCATTGATGTAATGAAATATAATCATTGATGTTATGATGATGCTATGAACATGCTTCATTAATGCTATGAGCATGTTTCATTAATGTAATAAACCGGTTTCATTTATGGTATGAATATGTTTCATTGAAGGTCTGAATATGTTTCATTGATTGTATGAACATATTTCATTGATGGTATAACACGTTTCATTGCTGGTATGAACAAGTTTCATAGTTGGTATGAATAGGTTTCATTGATAGTATGAACAGGTTTAATTGTGGTATGAACCGGCTTCATTCATGGTATGAATATGTTTCATTGATGGTATAATACAGTTTCCATAACTAAATGCAATTTTAACTTTTGCCACACTATCATGTAAATTATTTGGAAAAAATGCACCCCGCGCCATTTAAAGAAAAAAACGAAAATCGAGCAAAATATGGGATCCATAGGGTACAAAAATGGTCAGAAAAAATGCTGGGGGGGGGCGGGGCGTAGAACACACGATTCTAAGCAAAAAATGTTAAATGGAAAAGTTAGAGGGAATCCCTACTTTAGGAGTTATGGGTCTCCCAAGTTCGGGCTTTTTGTGGCACGATTTTTTCGACGATTATTAGGTTTTCTGGGACGGGGCCAGCGAGAGGAATATCTCTGTTTCAATTTTGGATTTCGGAATTCTTTGATTTTTGGAAATTTTTTGGACCTGTGGGTTCCAGTAGGTCCGGCCGACAAAAAAAATTTGGGTTTTTGAAATCCCCTTATTTTGCCCGATTTTCGTTTTTTTTAAATTTATTTATTTATTCCTTATCTCATACTGGCAGTCATATATTGCGTCACAGCTACTGTACATAAATACATAAATAATACATAAATACATACATTTATACAAATCGTATCTACATATGTACATATTATCCTTTAACCAAATTAATGAATCGCTCAAAATTAATGAAATGGTACATTATATTAAAGAAAGATATTTCATTATTGCTTTTTTAGAAAAAATATTTTAAAATTCAATAAAATGAGTGTAATGTAAAGAATTGCCTATTTAATAGATTCTACTTTACAATGTCGATAAAATGTCTGCAATTTTTCTGTATAGTTTCCCATATTTACATAAAAAACATATTTCATTCCATCAATGTAAAAGGTTTCTTAGCATTAATGACGGTCCACAAATTCAAAAACTGCAGCAATGAAGGAGTTCATTGAAGTAATGTAACATTTCATAGCATCAAAGAAACTTTTCATTGCATCAATGTAAACCCATTAATGTAACCCATTCATTGATGCTATGAAGTGCTTTTCTTTCAGTGTATGAAAAACGATTAGGTTTGTAATTCTGCATTGATATATAAGTTGTGTCAAAACCGAAACTACCGGTTAATTGACTTAAAGTAACCAATGAAACCAGGTCTTCGAATACACTAATCACTACTAATCGTCTTGTCTTTTGTGTGGCTTAGACGTCCCTTAATCACAACAGGTAACTTTCTAGGGTCAACGATGAGGGAAGGAGGTTGAAGTCCCTCAATAACACAATGTTCCGCAATTGATAAAGTATAAAAATTATGAAATCAATTATGTTGTTATTAATCACATTTTTAAATAACAAAGATTTTAGTTTCATAACCAAATTACCTCAAAACCGTATTTTACAAATTTTAAATATTTCTTTATTTTATTTCACCCACATCCCACTGTTCGTTCACATCCTTTTGCCAATCCTCATGGATATTCATGATAGCGTTTCGCTTAATGTAAACTTAAACTTGGACCCAAATAAATCACACCAAGAATAACACTAACGCAACACATCAGTGGTCATTATGACATCCAATGGAGGACACGTATTCCCCCTTCGGTAAAACAAAGAGCAGGATTCGTGTTCGCGTGACACCAGTGTGAATGTAATATTAACACTTGACGCCACTGGGGCGACAATGAAATCTCGATGCAGACCGAAACAAAATAGAAAATAATGATTAAAATAATTTTTACATAACATTTAACCGACGTAACATTTGATCCTCTAAAATGGGGTTAAATGGGTCTGGTGGCCAAGTGGCAGAAGATGGGGTGGGTTATTCCAATCCACAGGATTACTGTATCTTCTCTAAAGGGATGATGACGTCGGATGTGTGTGCTAGTGAAGAAAATTGTTTTGGATTTCGATTTAAATATTTTCCATATTAACCTTTTCGAATCGAAGTACAAACTATTTAATGAACTTTACTTCAAAAAGTGTGGCGTCCTTCAGTCGCACAGTGTTTCGAAATAAAAAGAAATTTGCAAAAATGACGTTGCTTCTAAAACAGCCCAACGACGAAAAGTTTAAATAAATAAGAAGGAAGAGGGAAGAGCTTCTCGCAATTAGTGAGGTGTACTCTTGTTAGTTGTATACTCACTGATTGGTGCCTACAGTTTTACCCCGGTTCCGAACGGCATTTTGTAAAGATTGTTCGTAGCTAACTACTCGATACACAGCACAAAAAATTTACTCAAATGTAGCACGAAATGTTTTAATTTTATCTAGTGAATATTGACCTACAATTGGTGTGCTTGAAACCGATAAGGGAATAGTTTTCAATTAAACTTATAATTAAATCGATCTTATAGACTACTCTCATTTAAATGTGTACTTGTGTTGAGTTCAACGTTAATCAAGAATTTATATGTTTTTCAATTAAATACGTAATCAACTGGAGTACGAAATTAATTAACTTTGAATACACACCGCAGTGGCTTAACGGGCTATACGCTGTTGAAGATGATGCTTCACATTCGTCCAGCGAATGTGAGTTCGAATCCCACACGCGGCATTTACATTTTTTCAATAATCGGAGAAACACATGATCTCTTATCCTTAAAGGAAATTACAACTTTAGAAATTAATTTACATTTATTGTTTTATTTCAATTACATGCGTAATCAACTTGAATACGAAATTATTCAACACTTTTTATATATTTTGAACTATATGTATGACAATCGTGATGTTAATTTATTATTTGTATTTAAAAGGAACTGGATAAATTGATTATTGTGATGGACGTCGTATATTTCCACAAAGACATCTCACCAGTTCCCTTACACACCTTATAGGGATAAACAAACCTCAAGTTAATGAGAATTGTTTCACCACATACGAGTAAGAGTTTGAAAATATTCAAAACAATTCTTTCCTGATGAATTTGATTCAATAGAGACTCTGTAGTTTCAAATACGCAAATAATTACCTCAAGTGAAATAGTAATCGGTGTTATTTGTCGATTACTGGAGTAAGTTACTCAATTAAAAAGTAATTGTTTTTAAACAAAGTCATCATTGACATTTTTAGTTAACGTACGAGAAGTTCAGGATCAGGAATATTTTTCTAAGTGAAAAAATGGATGGTTTTCGTTGGAATAATAGATAATTCAGGAAAGAGCACTCACTGATATGATTAGTTTCGAACTCCGTGACGAGTTTATCATCAGATGCCTAACTACAGTGCCTGATTTTATACCATCGGTAGCTCATCAGTCGTATAAGTATACCGACTCTAATATGTAATTTACATATGTGAATTTCGTACATACCAACACACACTCAAAAATCAATATTAATTGATATTACTGGGAAAGAATTTATTCTACCAAAAACTAAAAAGTTGTATATCTTTCTACAAAAACTTTCAGAAAAAATGATGAAAATACAATCAATTTTGAGAATTTATCGTTAACAAACGGTTTGAAATAATTTTAAAAAATGTTTCAACTTATATTTGGCTGAAGTCTTACTAATAATGTAGATGTGTTTTCGAATTTACATATTGTCTCAAAATGATCAAGTTATTACCAACAAACTAAACAAAGTTTGGGCAAAATTTACAATTTATATGTCTGCTTCCCCATATTTTTGCAACGGTTGGTTAGTAGACTCTCAGAAATAAAAAATTTTGGAAATCGGTTCGCAAGTTTAGAAGTTAAAGACCATGAAAGTTTTAACATCACCATGATGGTCGAATGTGACACCCTGTTAGGTTAGAGTGACTGTAAGTTCCTCTTAAGGAAGCTCTCCGAAGTAGCAGTGATGCTGTTTTGAATAGCCACGTTACAATGTAAAAAAATAAAGAAAAGAATGTGCCAGTAGTAAATTCGTGTTACCCACTCATACCACACAATTGCTACTGTTATATACTTCCCTGTTTCTGTATTCCATCAAAAAAGGTCTTCCCACATTTGTTCTCCTTGTATTTGCCAAGGCTGGGCAGAGTAGAGTTCAGTGGTTTCTGCAATTAGCTCGTAGTCGCAGCTACGATAGTATTCCAATATTAGCAGCAGATTTACGAATCGTCCAGTGGCCGGTTATGAGAGCTGTCATTTTGGCTATTTGTTCAGAGTCATCAGGAACTCGACTCAATTACCATCATATCTAGGTCATATACCACGTGATATGCGAGAGGTAGTGAGTTCTTTCCTGTTTCTGTCTGTCTCCTTGTTCAAGTGGCGATTACTCACTTTACCCACAATCCATACAGGGGGTTTCAATCATGTTTCGTTCGTATTACCCGGAACCCACACTGTCGTGGTGCCGGTCTTGTCACAAACCAGTATCGATCTATTATCGTCTGAGAATAGAGCCCTTGTCGCCGCTTGGCAGCCCAAGAAGATTCTCTACTCTCCTCTACTATAACGTCATTTCGCAACTGGCGACACGCCTGCGATATTGTCACTACCTCCGCTTGGAAGGTGCTGCCAATAATAGGAAGACCGATTGATAGATTTGTACCCTGCGTAGTTGAGTAAACCCATAGAGAAATAGACAAGAGCCGCTATCCCTCTCTTCACGTTCTCTTGATGACGACGAGGTAGTAGACCATTTCATCGAGTTCGTGTTGCTATTGAAATTTGCTCTTTGGTTAGAAATAATGCGGACAGAAATAAAAGCGAATGCGTATATTCGTTCGATGCAAACAACATAAACATAATTTAGCAGTCATTAGTATCAATCAAATACTCTTTAAATTTAGTTTGCTGCATGATATATAATCTCTGTCTTCTTTGTTCTCTCATTCTACATCATTTCCCTAGCACCTTTTTGATCAGCTGTGCCATAGAAACCCCCTTGTAAACCCCAGCTCCCACACCACTATCCGTCTTATGTCGCATTTAGACCGCAGTTTATCGCGACTTGGTTAGCTAACCAATTTCTCTAATCCTTACCGTTTACAATGGCCAATTTGAGATTAAATTGACATTTAAATTGAACATAATACCATCTTCGGGTTTAGGCCCCATGTTCTCTCACATTTGTTCTTGCAAGCATAGAAGGTAAGTCTGTGTCCAATATTAAGTTTCCAGTTGAGTTTTGGATCCAGAATTACACCCTTCGCCCTGTTTGCTCTGGTGACTCAGTCCATGACCATCCAGCCTCCTCATGAGGAATGGATTTGAGTGATCCTTGGATAGAAACTATGTCAATCCGAAGGATTCCTTGGGGCTTTCAATCGACTCACAATAGGATATCCATGCTGTCCTCTTGGCCTTTCTTGTGACCCTCTTATACTTTCGCCGTGCGTTCTTGAAGTTCTTTCATTCCTTGCTGAAGTAACATTGATTCTTTGCTCCACCATGGTGGACGTTATTTCTTTTCCTACTGTCTGAACATGACTTATTGAAGGCGGTCTCCAAAAGTCCCGCAGCGTTGTTCCATTCAGAGTTTATCTCTATCGGTTCACGTCTATGAATTTACACACTTAGCTTTCCTCAGGTTAAGATAGACTTTCGAGTTGGAGGCGGTTGTGGAAATGGTCAGAGTAAGAACATTCGTCCGATACTCTGCAATTCTCTATGTTAAAGACGATATTATGGAATATCTGTGTAAAGTCCACGACTTCATCCCCCCACCCTTTGCACTTATTCGAACTGGGAGAAGTCAGTGTAGGTTTATTACCGCTATTAGATATCAGTAGGTTAGTAGATATAATAAAATCAAAAAAAACTCACCTCTTCCGTTGATTGTACTGCTACCCTAAGTCGTATGGTTACCATTGGCATCACAGCATAAAATCAGACCTGAACCCCTCGCTGCACCTGCAGCCTCAACACTTCTCAGTCTCTATTATGCGCCATGTACACAGACGCCTGTCATGTCCCCTTGGGTTCCTCGAGGAGAAAACTGCCAAGTCCGGGAAACTAAGATCAGGATTTAGAAAACCAAGAATACAGGATCTGGTTATATCATTAGTTGTACAATAAAACAGTTTGTGTGAAGTTCTGTTAAACCAGTTTACTCGCCTGTCATTGCAGGCATATGTATTTATTGCAACATGCATATGCATAAGTATATGTCCTCCTTGTTGAGAAGGAGACTTAAGTTATCTGATGGTAGCTTGCTACGTTTCAGATTAATGCTTGGGTTGCGTCGTCATTCTTGACCTCTTCTTTTGGCAGACAACAGGTATGAATTACCCCACCTCATCCTCTGTGAAATTTTTGGAGAATACTTCATTTTACCATGTCTTATGCCCAACATCAGATTATTCCCCAGCTTCTGTAGCTCTTCTATGCCCTCCTCCTTGATGAGTAATAGATAGCTCGTTCTGTTCCTATTCTGGGTTTACGGAGCGTAAAACCTGTCAATCGTACATTCTAACCAGAGGATTCTGTATTATAGTACAAGTAAGTACCTGTATAAGCTTGGTATTCCAATGCCAGATAACTTTAGTAACCACGTGCAAGCTGTAGCATAGCGTACGTTAAAACAGGGTGCCTCTAAATACTATACTCTGAAAGCCTAATTTCTCACCTACAAATACGTAGTACATTCTAAAACAATCAGACCAACAGTTTAGAAGTTCTGATATTATAACCACGTTTCTAGCAATCGGCCCCACTATTCGTCGTCCAAATAACATCTGACAATTTTCGTTGGCAAAATGAATGAAACAAACCCAATCAGTATCGTTTATGCTATCACCTTACTAAATACATCTTGTTGTTAAACAAATGTCATTATTTGGTTCGTTGTCAAAATTTAGAGTAGCCCTGGGGCTAGTCTAATTTTTGACACTAGAAATTCACCACGCAAACTTCAATATTTTGTTCGGTGAAAAATATTTGCACCAATCCGCCCACATCCTAATACAATAACACTATCAAAAAACTACTCGTGTATTGAAAGATCCATTGAAAAGAGTAAGATAGAGAGAACAGAGAAACGTTACGCTTCACTCGTTTTCGTTGTTGGCATTTCCCTGAAGAGAAACTTTGGCTGTCTACCTCAGTACATAGTTGTTGGTTGTTGATATTCGAGAACATTTTTTTGGGTAAACCAAGTATAAAATAGTAACTAGCGGAGCAGAGTAGTTGCACAAATTGAGGTCTGTATAATGGTCTTATAAACCTTTACCACAAATCTGCTATAACAGCAAACTTTGCCTGCCTGAAAAGGAAAATCATCCCTGATGAATTTGAAATCAAACATATTTTTTTTTTAGTAGTAGAAGTTTTTTTTTTTTGTAGTAGTAGTTTTTATTAGTTTTATGTCCTGTACATTTGTCAACACGTTATGTACTTTTGTGTATATGTACGTTTTAAATTTTCGGGAGCAGTTTTTGTAGTTTTTTGTAACCCAATCTTAGGGTGTTCTTGTAGGGCTTTTTGTTTGAATGTTTGTTACAAAATGCCTCGGGAACGCCTGTGTAGTAATTTTTGAGTTTATGGCCAATATAGGAGGCATTCAAAAGCCAATCTGTACTATGCGGCCTATGTGAAGATCACTCAGATACTGGCGCAGAACGCATCATAATTCTGAAGCGCAGTGACTTAGCCCTAGTAACTTAGCCCTATAGGCTCTATAGACTTAGCCCTATTAAAAGGCCTTCTGCAAGTCTTTATCAGCAATTGCTGATCCTTGCTCCAACATAGAATTTCTTCTTACCTCGGTAGGACCCAGTGGGGCAATCGGAGTTAAGGAGGCTACATGCGGACTTGTCAATGAGTTTGGATTCGGAGAGTGAAGGAACTTCCCAAGCAGCACTCACAGGGTTAGTCTCATCTGGATTCCCAAGAACCACTCTGTCCAACGCAGGGTTAACTTTGATGGGAATAGTAACAGGTTTGGCTTTCTTGTCCCTACTCGTATACAGCCTAAGATGAATCTGTCCTACTCTGACGAAATTTAACTGATTCGATGTTGATAACAAGCAGGGCTTGCAGCCGAAGTCCTTCAGCGCTTTCGGACTATCCAAACTTCTAATTGGCAGAAGGAAGGTCGCGGTTACTGATCCTTATTATGCGTCGTTGGTGGACGCCGATATCCACGCGCAAGTTCTTGGACGGAACGGGATGTCGTTCTTGTCAACGATATTTAGTTCGGCACCAGGTCAGACTTCTCCCATCTCAGAAATGGCTTGTTTGTACGGCTGAACAGATCACTTAGTTTCAATCGCTATGAGCGTAATTCGGCCTTTGTATAAGCCTGCATCAGTGCAGACAGGAGGTGATACTGGAGAACACCCATCTCAACAATCCATCCATTTTTCCATTTTCACGCACTCAATCGATGTCGAGACTAACTATGGTCTCTCCTTCAGCACTCCACTAAAAGCCCACGGTTTCCGGTTACCTTGAGCTGTTTAGACTTTGGCGGATAATCGGTTGATCGTATGCCATTTACCGACTTCGTCGAGGCCAAGTCAAATTCCATGGGCAGTTAATTGATGCCGTTTGCCTCTGCTTATATTGTGTTATCATATCGTGATATATCTTTCTTGCACGTACTTTATTGGTATAACCCGTTATGCTATCACAATATAGGCTCTCGTATAAACGTAGTATCTGTGAGTTCAGCCGGATCGACCATGCTCAACCCCTCTAGAACTCTGGCGGCTAAATGTCGACTAGTTCGCCGCCCGCGCGACATCTTTATTCCTCGACTATAGAGCGGTAATTCCAACCCTGCACTAGTTTGATCGATTTTTTGTCGATGTCGATTCATGTTTTTATTGCTTCAAGTAGAATTAGTTTCCGGTCCCACGAGTATCGGGGATTTGAAGTCGGCCGCACCATAGCCCCCCATGGTACGGCAAGAACTTGGCCGACATCCTGTTCCTCAATGAGATGCCCACGTATCGGTGAGGCACCGCTAAAATACGGTCATAATCAACTACTGGGAGTGATTGGACGCGATGGTTTTGAGTTGAACCACTAAATAGCCAACCCTAATACGGAGAGCAGACGCTGACTATGGCAGACGCTTCTGAATTTCATTTTACCGGGAAACCACGGAGGGGTTGTTTGTATAATTTCACCCCACCTAGGAGTATCCAATGTGGGAAGATAATCAATAAATTATGGAATCCTTTCGCCATGTCGCAGAATAATTTTCGGACATTTATACCCTTTTATTGTACGACCTCGGAATCTGCAGCTCTAGATCGGGGACTGCTTATTCTTTGCAGCTAACCTACATATCTGCAGCTAACCACCACCTACTGACCCCCATTGTAGCCTGAGCTTAGCCGTCGTTACCTACCTACAGTTATTCCCGTCGAAGTATTATGTGCGGCAAAGAGAAGGAGACAATAGTAGCGACTTATAAAGCTATACGGCGCTCGGTCTTCAGGTATGCCGCCCCGGTTTGGTTCTCTTTCCTAAGTGATACCCATTGGAAAGGTCTGCAGAGGATCCAAAATAGTGCGCTTCGAATCTCAACCGCATGCACACAAATGACGAACGTGGAGCATTTACATGAGGAGACCATAATGATGTCAGTGCAACAACATAATGTGTTGTTGACGAGATAGTTTATTTTGGCTTGTCATCGGCCCAGTCACGCCAACCATCATATGCTGATGCAGAATCCACCTCCTCGTTACATCCGGAAGGACATCAGGTGCTACTGCACGGACATCCAAGACGTCATTCCATCTCACGTCAACAGTCTGTCGATAGCAGTAGCCCAGAAAATTTTGCATAACACGACGGTGTCAGAGGCCATAAATGGCTATTTTAGCAACAGGGTCCTTAATGAACACCCACTCGCTATTTCGGATAATGAGAGACTTCTGCCCAGGCACACCAGAACTATTCTGGCCCAGCTTAGATGTGGTTGGAGATTTATTCTGAACTCATACAGATCGATAAGATCGATCAGTGCCCACACTGTCTACAAGGCCCTCATGACACTATACGCATTTTCTACTATCCTGATAGGCCTACTCACTTGCGACCAATGGACTATGGGACAGACCCTTGGAGGTGGCACAATTTCTCTAGCCTCCCACTGCAACCTCCAGAGACACATAGGGGAATTACACTTAATTTTGTTTTATATATTCCAGGGTCGAATTTGTTACTACAACAGCAAACATAGACACTAGACCGTACCTAAAAAAAAGTTCGCTGTACACCTTCGAATATGAAGTATTATGGCCTGGCAGTTTCGAAAAAAAAATTGTGTTCCCGAACGTTCGGCTAATAAACAAAAATTTTTAAAAATTGTAACAATTACTTACATATATAAAAATACCCATTCATGTTATTTATATATATATATATTGGAAGAGAATATTATTATTTTGCCTTTAAGGGTTACATTCGTTTGTTTTATTTTCTATCATTCTTATATTTGTCTTTAAATTCATTTTGCCTCTAAAGTAGTAGTAACCGTTTAATGTATTCGTTACTTTTGACAATTCTTGAACGTACATCACTATTGATCTCATAATAAGAGCTTCGCTCCGTTATTATTTACAATGTTAGTGTATTAGTGACTAATTGTAAAACACTCTCCGTCGAATGCTTTTGAACGACAATAGGTTTCGTTAAGTTCCTAAAAGCTCTTGAGTGGAGAGTATAATTACCCGTGCATCGACGAAGATTGTTCAATATTATTGAGGAGTTTAACTCCGTTAAGGCTAGGGAGACACTAGCGAGAGCTTCCGTAGAAGTACACACAATCAAATGGGACGGAACACACTGGCGTTCTTTTAACGCAGGATTTCGGCGTTGTCAACTGCAACGCCGCGTTGTAGAAAAACAGGGCGTTGTGTTTACACAACGCCGCGTTTTTGAAAGCTCACTCTCATACTCATTTAGCGATTCTCTCTTATTTTACAATTGTTGTTGTAATTTAGCATTATTTGTTACTGTAACAACTGTTTTCTTGTGATATTTGGTTTCAGTTTTGTTTATTTCAATTTGTACACAGTAATTTAGTACCAAGATGGATGATGAGTTAGCAACGTCTGTTTCTTCCATTGTCTTTAACAATACTATACGAAAAGAATCAATTTACTGTTCTTGAAACCACTGTACAAAAAAAAGCATCACGATTCGAAAACGCGCGTTAAAGCTTTTGAAAACGCCGCGTTAAAAAAACGCTAGTGTGGCCCTACCCTTAGGAGATGCTTAGGGTGGCGGGGATAGAGTATTATACCTACACGCCGAGGTCGCAAAAGTTGTAGTCGGGTTGTCGAATACGTTTGAGGAATCAGACCTCAAACTTTATCTCGAGGGACTGAAGATGAACCTTAAGGTTCTCAGGGTGACGAAGCTAGGGTGGGACAAGTGGCTTGTCCACCTTGATAAAACTTCGGATAGTAATGGGTTCTACGCCCTTAGGTACATGCTTAACTGCAGGATTTCTGTTCATAAGGACAGAAAACCGGGTCTGACCCAATGCAGGAATTGCCAGCGGTTCGGGCGTGTTTCAATTAATTGCGGCATGCCCCATCGCTGCTGTAAATGCGCTGGGACACATGGCCCAGGCAAATGTTCCATCCCGGTCAAAAACCGGGTGGAGGATTCCACCGAGACTGTTCCGGTTCCGACAGCCTGTGCTCTCGAGCACGAACAGACAACTCGGTACGTGAATTCTTCGGTCGATGGACATGCGCCCTCTGAGGATTAGACTGCTTCGGAAGAGGACCTATCCTCGAGATAGCGGACTTACTCGGAGTGGTATATCCTATGCTGCCGCTGCCCGAGGTGGTCTTCGTGCCCCTTCGACAGGAGTTTATATTGCTGCAAGTTCTCCCAATGGAGTAACTATGCAGGGGGCCATGGCCCAATTCGGCAGTATTGATGCCGACTGCCATAGGATATTCGGTATGGACCTTCTGGCCTGCCGAAATAAGTTAGGAGGGTTTTTGCGCGACTACGCGCTATTAGCTGACGATGGAGCTAGGGCTCAGGCTATCCTGGGTCTCTTGTTGACCCTTGGGCCTGTGTAAATATTGTACATAGTAGTTTTAAGTACAGTTGGTAAGATTATTTTTAGTTTTTTGATTAATTTGAGCCTTTTTTTTATTCTTTTTGGGCGGATATTTTGGATAGATTTGAACACCTGTCATATATTGACCCAAAATGGTGGTCCTATAAAAACTTAATAGTGTAAGGAAATTAATAAGTAAGATATAATGATTAACCTAATGGTAATCACATTGTAAAAATATGACATGTATAAATATTATTTGAAATTGAAAGTTGAAGATTGTTCATTCTTGTTTCGCAGATCGGTTGAAGTGGTTGGCTCTTCTATCAGCGGAACAATCATACAAACATCCAGATAGCAACACGCATAGAGTGGTTCGTTGGACAACGACATCCTCTCTTCTTGTTATTCCATACGATCTCGATGAACCCGTGTAAAGTATTCATTCATTTTTTTTCGAAACTGCCTCGCAATAACACTTCATATTCGAAGGTGTACGGCGATCTTTTTTTTACCTGTAAGGTGGTACGGTCTATTAGACACCCAAGATAGTTGGCTACCATATGTACCTGCTATAGGTAACAAACGTAACACGTAACGTAAACGTGTACACACTCCGGCTGAAATTTATGATAATACACAACATTTTTAGGTCATAATAGATACATTGAATTAAGTTGTAAGCCCCGTATTCTGTTCTTCCCAAATTTTCGTAAGAAATTTATCTCTAAAGGAAAATTTTTGTTGCGTAGTGTTACCACCAAACTTTGATTTCCTTTGTAAATATTTTATTAGTAATTCCTTTTCGCACTCCATTTTAGTTTTAACTTACGAGATGTTACTTTTGTTTGTTAAAATAATAGAAATGTCAAAATTCCGGCCCACACAATTATCAGACAATTAATGTCGTACGAAATAACTTTGGCGTAACAACCCTGTAATTGATTTTGCCTACGAAATATTCGCAAAGATCTGCGTAGCAAGCAAATGAAAAGTGAGCGAAATTTTCGGTCCATGGGATTTTTGTTTTTTCTTAGGCACCTACTTCTTATGGCAACGAAAGTTTCATAAACACTGAAAACCAAGCTTTATTCAAAAATTAAAAAAATAAATTTATTCGATTGGAATACAATTGTGCTATTAGGAGCGAGTCATGACAAAATTACGGTGTTAGTAAAATTTTATGGCAAAAACCACAGACATTTGGGTTTTGCTTCCCACTTTCGTTGTATCAAACTCAGCACATATGTATGTATGTATGTAAAGTGCATGTGAATTTGACATTTCGAAAGTGGTTTCAAATGTAAACAAAACAAATCAGCTGTGCTTATGCGGCCACCATCTTTGAATACATCTTGGAGGGAGTTTTAAAATATGGGGGTTTTGTTGTTGTTGTGGACACCAACAACAGTGATTTTGTTTTTGTGTTGTGACTCTAAATGTCAAATTCAACACAAATACATATGACCAAACAAAGTAAACAACAATGAACAATAACAAAATACACTGAATTTGACAGATAGAGTCAAAAGAAAGCAAAATCAGCTGTTCTAATGCGGTAACCTCTACTAGATCAGTCTTTGGGGTTTTTCAAGAAGACTTCAATTTTGACAGATGGAAATGAAATCGGACTCGATTCAACTCAGACTGAATCAAATCTCGATGACTTTTTAAATACCCATTTATTTTTTAATGATAAACATCTTTAATATTTTTCAATATTTTGCATTGAGTTGTGAGTGTAAAATGTTTACCCATAAGTTACCTTACCTTCTTGCAGACAAATATGGCATTTAAGAATTTTGTCAATTGAAAAAGGTCGTCTTTGTATTGTTGGTGGTGTATAATTTACATATTTAAAGGTATCACAGTGGGGTGTAGGGTACATGACTCACAGAAATTAGTATCCTTCTCCATGAATTTAAACAGTTAGCATTGTTAACATCAATCGGACATCGGATGTGAATGATTTGTCAACTGCATACGCATGTGGAGTATTACTTAAATTCATCTTGGGGGGTTAACACTCAAGTATCAAATTTTCGAAAAAGGTAATTGCATGTTTTTATGAATTGCATGCAATTGAAATAAAGTTGGCAAATTCCCTGGAGCCGGCATAAAATGTTTACTTACACAGGTAAGAAAATATATTACACCACTCTGTGCATTAAACAACTGGATATGATGCATTTGGTAAAGGCCACTTTTGAGTCAGAATCCCCTTCCCAGCCCAGAACTTGAACTCTGACGAAAACGCACAATTGTGTGTAACAATTGATGGATGCATTCGCATCTCCAATTGCCCACCAATGAATGTTGTAACAAGAACGCAATGGTATCTGGCTGGTAGGAAATAAACAAAAATCACCGAATAAAATGCCCTAAACAAAATTCATTGAGGACAACAATGGGAATTGTCTGGCGAATGCATGTGTGTAGTTGATAGGACGTGCAACAAGCTAGAAGTGATTTAGGAAATGTCACGTACCACTTGTGCCAACATACACCGCATCGTGCCGATGGAGATTAAGAATGTGATGTGTTGCCATAAGGAAAACCGCTAATTGAAGGATTTTTTCGTTTTGTTTCCATAAATGTAAGAATCTCCATTAGGAACTTGCACCCTGAGGTTTTCGACTTGTTGCGCATGAAAATATTGAAAAAGTGCATTTTATATCAAAGGTATGACTGAGGCTTTCACAATGCAGTCAGCTATAGTGGCTGGTGTGGAGTTGTCAGAATTCTAAAATAACATGTTGGAAGTTACTTTAATATCCTGGAATGGAAATTTGTAATATCATTTTGAATTTGCCGCCTTAAACATTAGTGGTATTTGCATTGTTATATGCATATTCATTAACAAAATTTAGTGAAATATTCAAAACAGAGAGTGCAAGCCAACTAATTGCACTCTCACTTTCTTTGTCAGCAATATACCCAAGAGCGCGATTAGCTGTCTATATACTTATATAGTAATTCGTCGGTATATTTGCTATAGAAATCAAGGACTACTTAACATTGATCTGACCACCATAAATTTTGGGGGGTTGAACATTGACGCAGACAGCGATTAAAGTATTAGGAGGATTACAAGTGACAAATTCTATAAGAAAATAGCACCAGTAACCTCGACAATGCGATAATCTTTTTACTGTGAATCGAAAATGATAAACTGACCCGAAAGTCACGGTTAGACAGACAAAATAAATCTGCACAGCATTTCGTTTGTCAAAATCATATGATTTTTTAAACTTTGTATTTCGACATCAGGTGTACGTCGAAAACTTCGTCATAATAGTTTTCACGCAATATTGTTGGTGTTAATTCAAATGCGGTACTTTGACCGCAGATTATTAGAAAGCAGATTATCGATTACCTACTTACTTAGCTGGCCTCAAGTAACCCAGATGGGTCAATGTGCTCACAAAATGAGGATAACATGGTTCTCCAACCGGCTCGATCTTCATCTTGTTTCCGCCAGTTGGTACCAAGCTCTCGCGGGCAATCTTCCAGCTGGTCTTTCCAGCGATGCCGTGGTCATCCTATTTTTCCTATACCCGTCGAGTACGCCTTCAAATACCTTTCACACTGGTTCATTTCGATCCATTCTACTGCCATGGCCTAGCCAGCGTATACGCGTTATTTTGATTCGCATAACTATCTCGATGTCGTGACACAGATTATACAGCTCGTTACACGCAGTTCTCTTTTATAGGGCAATATATTTATCAGAGCGTTTTCTCTCGAAGCCTCCCAGTGATGTTTCATCAGAATGAAATATGACCCAGGATTCTGCTGCATAAAGCAAGATAGGTTGCATGAGAGTCTGATATAGTTGGATCTTCGTTTCTCGAGAGAGGGACATATCTCTGAATTGCTTACCTAGCCCGAATTAATACGTGGTTGAAAACACAATTCTCCGTTTGAATTATAGGCTGACGTTATTGCTTCTATTCATGGCAGATCCGAGGTAAATGAGTTCGTCCACAACCTCGAAATAATAAGGGTTATCAACGTTCACCCTTTCCTCCGAGCGTTTGGATGTGTTTGGAATGTTTGTATTGTCCTGGTCAAACTGTCGAACCCACTTTTGCTAGTTTCTTCTCAATTCTCGAAAAATCTGCAGTAACTTCTCGCAGATTTCCCCCAATGATGATGATTTATATCATAAGAATACGCGAGCAGCATGTAACTTTTGCTGCTTATAGTTTTATTCCCGTTATTCGCTTTTCTCACGATGACCCCCATTAATATGTTGAAGAGATCGCATGATAGGATGCCGCCCTGCCTGAGGTCGCGCCTCGTATTAAATGGTTCGGTGTGATCCTTCCAATCTTTACTGAGGATGTCAGTGTTATTCTGCAAAGCCGCATCAACTTAGCAGGGATACTTAACTCCGCCACAGCTTGTTACACTTTCCCGGTATCGGGCTACCGAAGCCAGCCTTATAAACTACGAAGAGATGAAAACTGTCGACTTGCTTTTCATGGGAATTTCTCGAAATATGAATATCTGGTCGATAGTAGACTTTCCATGTCTGAAGCCACACTGATAAAGTCCGATCAGGTCTTCAAAAAACAGATTTAGTCGTTCTCAACTTACGCTCCAGAGGACCTTGTATGCGATGGATAAATGGCTTAACTATACGTCGATAGTTGGTACTTCCTCGCCTTTTTTGAAAAGAGGACACAGTGTGCTGCGGTAACAATCGTCGGGCATTCTTTCATCTAGCCAGATTTTGCATATGAGTTGATGCATGCACCTTTCCAACTTGTTCTAAAGCCAGGAAATTGCAAGCCTAACTTCGCGTTGGCTGGGAGGGGGAAGTCGATGCTATCGTCCTGTATTTGTTCAACACCTTCATCTATATTCCCAACATACTCTGCACATCTACGACTAGATTCTCGTCCTTATCTCTACAATTTCCATTGGGATGGATTTGTGCTTTTCGTTAGAATTTATTTATGGGTATCATTATACTTTCTGTAAGATGCAATTTACTCACTCTCGCGCTTTCTCCACAACTGTTTATTTTTCTTAAATAAATGGATTTCCTCTCTCCTCTTCCTATTATACCACTCGGAGTCTGACTGAAGCGTTAGTATCAAGTCTGATCTAGTAGAGGTTGACGCATTAGAACAGCTGATTTTGCATTCTTATGACCTTATCTGTCAAATTCAGTGTATTTTGTTAGTGTACTTTTTTGTTTACTTTGTTTGTTCGTATGTATTTGTTTTGAATTGAAAAGCAAAATCCCTGTTGTTGGTGCCCACAATTACAACAAATCCTACTGCGTTAACCTCTACTAGATCAGCCTTGGTTAGTATTCGTGCAGCATTCTTGTCATCGCTTGTAATGCGATACTCTCCATCGTAGCAGGGCACCATGGAGTGGGAAATGTACTATCTGCGCCAGTAGTCACCTGCGTCAGTAGCCACCTGCGCCAATATCTGAATGATCTTCTGTGCATAGTCCGTGGCTATCTCTGGTAACTGCAGCTTTCCGATTTCCAGCTTTCAACATGTCTGGTTTCGTATGACTTTCGCTCTGCTTAACGCTATGCGAACCATTTCTACAACCAGGTAGTGATCCGAATCGATATTAGCTGCTCAAATCACACGTAGACTAGTAGAGTGACTTCCATCAATTACCAGGTGATTAATCTACAGTACAGTACTACTGACATCCATGTTTTTGGCCGTGGCAATATCGAACAGTCTCTTTCCGTTATCGGAAGTGATGGCGAGTAGACGGAATTTACCGGTAGTTGGTTCCAAGACATTTGCCCGGCCGACTTTAGCATTACAAAATCACCTAGAACAAGGGAATCGGTCGAACGTTTTCTCCAGGGGTTTATAGAATATGTCCGTGGTGTCATCGACGATTTCTTGGGTCAAATGTACACAAATTATCGATATGTTAAAGTATTTCGCTTTTAGGCGGATGGTGGCTATACGTTCAATCACGAGATTGAACCTACAAAAATACGTAACCAAATTCATGCGTTTTCTCATGGCATCTGTAGTAAGTATGTATATGTCAGCGTTCGGACGAAACACAAAATCGTGCACAAAAGGTATGAAAAACACTGTTGTGTGAAGTGTTTGTGCTTTTTTGCTACACGAAAACTCTGCGATGATGCGTTTTTGCATGCTAGCACTAAGTGTGTGTTTTTTACCCCGCTTAAGTTAATTATAGCTTAATTTGTACGGCACAGGTAAGCGATATTAAGTGGCATTTCAGTTTCCCACTTAAATTCCGACTGGAGCAATGACAATGTTGCCACATGTTCAATTTCAAGAAATGGCAACAAAAAGTTACCTTAGATAAATTTTGTTATCATTTCTTGCGAATGAAAATGTTATCGAGGAGAGACTCAAAAGCAGAAATTTCCAAAATGGCTTACACATTTTAAGTTCATTAAAGTCATCGTGGCCGTCGGTGGTGCAATGGTTAGTGTGCGCTCCTCTTGTACGGGAGATCCTGGGTTCGATTCCTGCTCCGACCACCTTAAAATTTCTTTCGACGACGGTCACCTCTCTTAGTGACGGCGACACTATCGAGTACTTAGCCATGAAAATGCTTCTCAAAATACCGTTCGGAATCGGTGTAAAACTGTAGGTCCCAATCAGTGAGTGTAAAACTAGAAAGCGCACATCTCACTGATTGTGAGAAGCTCTCCCCAATCCCTCCATGGGATGTTAAGGGACACCATTTTTTTTTTTTTTTTTTAAAGTTATTTTGCTTAATAAAAAACTACGTATCCTTTTATATCTCTAAATTTGAAGGATAGACTTTTGTTTCCGATAGAAAACAAAATTGGAACTAAATTGTTCACAACAACGCTCGGAAAATGTTATACATATTGAAAATGGTGGAATTATCTACAAGGTATAGTCGTTTAAACAGGTGATGACATTTTTTCCATGTCATTTTTCGTTTCACTTCTCAAAATCTAATGTATTTTGTTTTTATATTTTTTTGTATTCTTGTATTGTTAGTATGTACATACTTATATATTTGTGTAGAGTTTGACAACTGAAACGAATGAACGAAAATACAATGTCTGTTGTTGCTGCTTACAATTACAACAACATCTGCTGCTACCATGTGCTTGTTGGCACTGGCTACACTCTTTTTGCTGCACACGTATTGCCGTATCGCATTTTTTTTTCACCCATTACAGCAAATGTTGCCACCTTGCATAGTGTTAAGTGTGGATCGTTTTATTTGGAAAGTCGTAAGTGGCAATAGCTTAATGGAATAAAAAACAGCCTTACTCTCTGTTGTGTGTCTCTAAGCCGTGTCGCACCGTTGTCTTGCTCTCTCAGTGAAACACCTAATTGTGCGAAACATGTGTGCAAACACACAGTTTTATGTTGAGCTGGTGTGTTGTGTGGACACCGTATGATCGTGTGTGTGATCATTGGTGTCGTTAAATCGTATGGTTCTGTTATTTCAATTTTTAATATTTATCATATTTTATTTATTTCTGATGTATAGTATTTATGTTTAACTTATCTATTAAAAACCACCCACTGAAAGGTTAATATTCAACAGGTTACCATATATGTAGATAACATTAAAAAGAATAACTAAATAAAATACACTTCTGTAGTTAAAATAAAAAAAAATATATTCTTAATCTTCTTAATAGAATTCATAGACGTCCAAAAGTGGCACAATTATGCTCGCTCAATTGACATGTATTTTCTCTCTTATTCAGTCGTTGAGAAAACACCAAGAGCGTCGGCTGCACACAGAAAAATGAAGCACACATAGAAATGAATGAATGTTGTAAACAATGAAATATGGCTATGTGTCATTGATGTTGGTGGAGTGGATACCGGAATTATGCAGAACACTGCTGTCAGGATCAGCAGGCCAGGTGACACCGCCATCTCATTAGTTTGTTTGTATTTGCGTTCTAAAGCAGTGCTTTCCGACTCTGACCTACTCACACTTAGTGAGCTGGTGAGAGTCGAGGATATGCTGATTGGCGGGGATTTAAATGCTAAACATCCTGACTGGGGTGGATCGGTGGTTAATGCGTTGTTGGGGTTTCCGGATTTAGATGTCTTTTCTGAGAGGGAGCCGACTGCAGCATCGTACATCGATATTTTTATGGCTTCTCCAGGCATTCGGATGTCTCAGGAGCTGAGGGTTCTGGATTATGAGTCGGATCACAGGGCTGTGGAGATTCGAGTGGACTGTGGCGAGCTGGTTCGGCGGGAGGGACCAGTAATTTACAACTTTGGAAGGATGAACGTGGATCGGTTCAATTCATTGCTACGGGGGTCTCTTCCCTCTGCTGCTCTTCCGGTGGATCGCAATGTTACCATTGGCGAAATTGATGACTGCGTGGAATCTGAGTCGTTTCGACTGGCTGTTGATGGTGCTGTGCCGAAGATGACAATTGGGACTGGTGGGCTGCCTGACCTCACTCCCAGGATAAAGGACCTGATTGGACAGAAGAAGAGGCTTCGGAGGACTCTTTGCAGGACGGGGGATTTCTCCCGCATTCCTACTCTCAGGGCTGAGATAAGGCAGCTGAGTCGGATCATCGATGGTGCGATTGCTGAATTTGAGGCTGGATTCTGGACGGATCGGCTCAATGCTATAAGGGTGGACAGCACTACGTTTGCTAGGGTGAAGGCGGCTGGCGGACTGCGTCGAAGGGATCCAATCCCGGATATGTTGGATGAGGGCGATGTGCCCATTATTGGGGAGGTAGGCAAGGCTAATCTCCTTGCGGTGGGTTTTTCTGCGGTGCATGGCGTGAATGGTCACCTGAGGACTGGTGACTTTGGTGAACGGATTGCTGCTGAGGCAGCTGATTTGGTGAGCCACATACCACGTGTTGCTTTTGGATCAGGGATCATGGCTGATGGCGCAGTTGGTGCTGGGCGTGTGGATGCCCTGGTTATCAGGGCTGCGGATGTTGGTGGCGCTCTTAGCAGGCGTCCACATAAAAAGTCGTCTGGACTGGACGGCATTCCTGATGTTGCCTTGAAGAGGACTGCATCCTTTGTTTGGACCTTTCTGGCGGTTCTTTTGAACCATTGCATCAACTTGGGCTACTTCCCTCGAGCCTGGAAGAAGGCGGCGGTAGTGCCTATTCCCAAGCCTGGGACGGATTGGTAGAGGGTCAATGGGTATAGACCAGTTTCATTGCTTTCCCCTTTTGGAAAGCTTCTGGAGCTGTTTGTTCTGGACCATGTTCGAGACCGTTTGGCTGAGCGCGGCATCTTGCTGGACAACCAGTTTGGTTTTAGAGGGCGGCACTCAACATCGCATGCGCTGATGGTGTTTTCTGACTACGTGACTTAGGGTCTGAACATGAGACACGCCACGATAGCTGCTAGCCTGGATTTTGCCAAGGCCTTTGATACGGCTTGGCAGGCGGCGATATTGGTGAAGATGAAGGCGGCTGCATTTGCTGCTGACATGCTCAGGATGGTTGCGGGCTTTTTAGCGGACAGGACGGTCCGTGTGAGGGTTGGCGACTCGCTCTCTGAGGAGAAGACGGTGACGGCGGGTGTACCGCAGGGCTCGCTATTGGGACCTGTATTGTACAACATCCTTCTCAGCGATATGCCCCTTCCCCCGGGGGGGATTTGTTGCTGATTTATGCGGATGACATCCTTGTTGCAGCTTCTGGCCCTAGGGCCAGCAACGTGAATCGGAGGCTGGACGCTTACCTTGAGACCCTGAGTGGTTTCTTCTCCAAGTGGGCAATTGGGCTTAATGTGGCCAAGTCAAGAGGGATCATCTTCAAGGGGAAGCGCAAGAACCTGGCTCAAGGTGGGAGATGCGGGTATCGGGATTTCGAAGGATATCAAGTACCTTGGGGTAATGTTCCATGAACGGTTCACCTTCGTGAGCCATGTGGACTACGCTTTGCGGAAGGCTAGATTTGCCTTTTCTGCATACTACAGGCTGTTGGCGAGGGCGAATGGCCTGAGTACGGAGGTGCGTCTGCAGGCAGGTCATAAGACCTGTTTTGGTGTATGCTTTCCCGGCCTGGTTTCCCATCTCGTCGAGTCAGATGGAGGGCTAAGGCAATGGGAGCGGAAAATACTCAGAACTTGTCTGGGTCTGAGGGTAATTGTGATGGCGGATGGCTCTTTGCGCATGCCCTCCTGTAGGAGGTTATATGATGGTGCTGGTTTTGGGAGGATTGACAGGTTCATGGTGGACTCTGCTCTATCTTTCCTGGGAAAAGCGGCGGGTGTGGATAATGACCTGGTTAGGGCATGTTTCGACACGACGGATGCGGGCAGTCTTCTGTCACACTGGTTCTTTGGACCAACGGACCTTCTGGCCCTCAGTAATGGGGGCTATCTAGGAACGGGCGAGGCTTTGTTGTTTTACCACAGGATATTCGGTATATTGGGTATCGATGATCCTGTGTATAATACTACTCAGTAGTATTTCTTCTAACCGAGGTGGAGACTGGAAATTTTTCGGAATTTCTGGTCTATTGATTTGTGCGATCCGGCTTGCTGGATTTCTTGTTTTTATTTAGTTTTTAAGTTGTTATTTGTTTTTTAAGTTTCTTTTATTTTTAGGTCAAGACGACAAATGAGGCGATCCCGTTTTGCATGGATTTTTCGGGATAATATTATTTTCTTTACAGCGTATATAATTTATTATTAAGATTGATGTACGTACGTAGGGATTTTTTGATGAGGATGGAAGATTCTGAAGGGCACCCAATGGGTATGAGGGAATTAGATATAGGTAATATTAAGATGTATTTATTGTGTACCAGTAGTATGTATTTAGAATTTATTACAATAAAAACCCGTTTAAAAAAAATTGATGTTAAAACACTGCACCGAACAGTGTTGTTCATACTTGTGTGCACGATTATGTGTTATGTCCGAACCGTCGATCGAACACATGCGACCGTGTTTGTCACAAACTTGTGCACGGTTTGGTGTTTGAAATTAGTGTTGCACGCTGATGAGAGTTATATTATGTGTGCTGCATGATGTGTGTGCACACAAAAGTGTTTTGTTTTTATGTTCTCTGTGTGCAAGTGTTTTCGTTTTTGAAACACTTGTGTTGTGTGTCCATCAGCAAAACTGCTACGTAGAATGTGCGGCGTCGAGTGTTTTGGTACCATTCTGAGCGCTGGTATATGTCACAAATCTTATTCCTCGTACAGCCATGTCCTGCCCGTCGCATCTTCTGGATAGCAGTAATGTCAGCATTATAATTACCGAGAACATCTGCCATTTGGATAGTGGCACCGAATCTGTAAAGTGTTAAAGCATACCAATTGCACATCCGTAAATCGTGGTCATGTTAGCGGGCTTGTCAATAAATTCGGGGGTTTTCTTGTATTCTCATTCCCAATATAACGGAGGCTAGCCCAGACCACGGTGGTTTTGCAGTTCACTTAATGCCAGGAAAAATAAAAAATAAAATAAGAATAGTTCTACAGTTCATACCATTCGATATATCACCGGAGTTACAAGTCGCATCTTCCATCTATTTCTAAAGCACCCTTCTATAAGAGATTTCTTGAATATTAACTATGATTGGATTGAAATTGAAAACGCAAATTTTTTAAATACAAGCGGAGAGACCTTCTATATCTTGCTTTTCAGAGTTATTGACGTTATGTATGGCTCTAATAACGCCTTTAACATCTAGTTGGAAAATTCCATAGTCTACACTGGGACTGCCAGGTTGTAGAATATTCCTGCCACCTGCCTTTCAAAATTAGACTTGAAATATGTATCGAATAAATATAATAGTTCTGACGTGATACCAGCAACTGAAGGGTTACAAGTATAAGTAGAGTGTTCAAAACCGAAGCAGGCGAAACCGGTTAAACGGATTTTGGAACTAACCGTGTGCCGATTTCTGAAAAAACTTAATTTTCGAAAAAAAACGAAATCCGGTTAGTTGCCGTCGGTCAACGAGTTATTACTCAATTTGTGTTAAATTTCCTTACAAAAATTTAAATTTTACAGAAAACGATATATTATTTTAAAATACTAATTAAGTTTTTGAATTAAGTAACGCGATATCTATTTTCAAATATAATTTTATAGATAGAATAAGTCCTACATAAGATTTTAGACAATTTTTTTAAATCCAAAAAAATTTTAAAATTTGTATAACACTTAAATAATGTAACTAATTTAATTTTTATTATATAAATTAATGTATTATATTTTATACAACTTTCATACATGAAAATTTTTTTTCAATTTAAATTGGTTTGTCGTGAATCTGAATTAATCCAAGCAACTCAAACTCGATGAAACCTCCTTCTACCTCGACGACTGAAAGATAACGTAAATTGGTGATTAAACTCACCAATTTTATATTAAATTGGAATATAGTTTACATTTCAGCTATGAAAATACTGAGATTGAAACACGAATAAGTATATTCAATTCAATTTAATTTAATTTAGTTCAATTCAATTTAATTTAATTTAGTTCAATTTAATTCGATTCAGTTCAATTCCATTTAATTCAATTCAGTTCAATTTAATTTAATTCAGTTCAATTCAATTCAATTTAATTAAATTCAATTCAGTTCAAGTCAATTCAATTAAATATATTTCAGTTCAATTCAATTCGAGACCAGTGACTTCAATTCAATTCCATTCAACTCAATTATATTAAATTCAAGTCAAGTGAATATATTATTAAATATATTTCAGTCCAATTCAATTCGAGGCCAGTCAATTCAATTCAATTCCATTCAACTCAAGTCAGGTGAATTAAATTTATTTAAATTCAATTCAATTACACCCAATTCAATTCGAATTCAGTCAATTCAATTCACTTACATTCAATTCAATTCAACTCATCTCTACTCTGATCTACTCAACTCAAATCAATTACAATTCAATTCAATTCAATTCAATCAATTCATTTCAATTCACATACATTCAATTCAGTGCAATTTAATTATATTCAATTCAATTAAATCATAGGCAATTCAATTCAATTTAATCCAATTCAATTGAATCCAGTTCAATTCAATGCAATGCAATCCACTTCAATCTATTATAATCTAATCTAATCCAATATAATCCAATCCAAACCAATCCAATATAATCTAATCCAATTAAATTCAAATCAATTATATTCAGCTTTATTCAATTCCAATTCAATTGAATCCAGTTCAATTCAATGCAATTCAATTCAATTAAATCTAAACTAAACTATATTAAGTCAGCTGTTTTTATCTGATGTGACGTTTAAAGAAAATTTTAATTTTCATCATTTCCCTTGCGGGAGTTTTTACTCGGCTTGTTTTCTAAACTTACAATTTTCCTTGTTCCTTGGTATCATTGGAACATTTTTGTGCTCGACTTTTTTGAAAATAATATAAAGCTAATAAATAAAGTTTATATTATTTAAATAGGTCTTGAGCATGAATAAATTTAGAATATTTTAAATCCAGTGAGGTGTGCGGTTTTTAATTTTATACCCACCGATTGGGGCCTACAGTTTTACATTGATTCCATTTTTTGAGAAGCTTTTACTTAATTACTCGATATTCTAGCCGTCGCTAGGCGAAGTGACAGTCGTTGAAAGAAATGTAAGGTGGTCTGAACAGGGATCGAACGCACGTTCACATCTGCAAGAGCCGCACACACTAACCATTGCACCACCGACGGCCTCCCGCGAATAGTGTTAAAAAAGTCTTTCATTTCCGTTGTCATTTGTGTATTAAATATTTTATAATATTTGTTTTTAAAATTTTTTAACCCAAGGTAATTTATGAACTCTGCTTCTTCGTGAACATACTCGGGTATACTTTCAAGTGAGAGAAATATTAAAATTTATGAACTCGAAATATCAATCATCAGTAAAGTTGTTATATAAAATATTTGACCAGTTAACACTTAAAATTAATCTATTAAGATTTTAAACATCGCAAAACCGTTAATCAAATTTTTGATAGTAAAACAACTAATTTTAGGAAAATATATATAATCAACTTCATGCTCAAGTGCCACGTGATGCATATCGGTTGTACAAAAAGGATAGTACAGACATTGACCCCGCATTTTAAGTTTTTTACCAAAAAGTATCAAATCTACGAAACGCTAAAATAATTAATTTGTACTAAATTCAAACTTTAAAAGCTGTTTAGTTTTAGTTTATCTCATTAGGAGAATTGACATTAGAGGCATACAAATACTTGTGGAGAAGGGAGCTGATGATATGCCTGGGAGGGCATTGAAATAGCTATATTCCCAACCATCCACCATAATGATCAATTTCACAATTTTTCTTTTTTAATATTTCTATTAAAATGTACTTTTTAATAGTTATTGATCTTGAACCGAGCAATTATTAAGAACATAAAAGTCAGAGTCAGGAAAAAATTAAAATAAATTATGAAGATTAAAGTCGCCAAATACTGCTAGTCCACTAGAGTCAAATTCAGCTGCAATGCTCAAGACATTAAAGCCATCCTCATCCTAAATAAGATAGGAACTGCTGGGACGAATTATATGAAGCAAGTAACAATAACGATGAATGACCAGTAATTTGAACACAAACTTCATCCAATAGGGAATCAGGTTTCGGCGGATCTATTATCGAAGCGGAAATTTTACGACGAACAGAAACCAAAACTCCACCACCCCTAGTACAGTTTGTTTAGATAACATCCCTATCTTTATGGAAAACTTGCAAAATATTCGAATCGGAAAATTCTCCTTCTAGGAAATCATTCATTCAACCAGGTTTCCACAATGACTGTCTGACTCTTTGTGCGCGTACCTGACATATTTTGATGATATAATTTTATGAGAGCGTCATGCTATTTTGGGAGCTGTTATTGTTAGCAAACAACAAACTCTAAAGTGTATTTAGAACAAGAAACTGGCATGAAATTAAACACCACTTGAATCTTGAATTATGGAATTTTGGAAATAGCGGTTCATGAAAATTGCGAAGTTTGTCCGATTTATGGTGTCGACATATTCTTATCTTTCTGTAGTGCAATTGCATTATCACCCTTTACTTCAGTTTAACACCTGCATAGAAATAGAGGATACAAAGAGGAATGACAGAAGAGAAGAAATAAAGCAACAATGTGTCACTGAAAGTTTCAATTAATATAGGTTGCAGTATTTGATTTTTTCTTGGGTTGAAAAAAGACTTAAGAGTATTTAAAAAACCGCCCTTTCCACCAAACCGGGTTTTCGGTTGTTTGGAAAAGCGATGTTTCCGAAAACCCGGTGAAACCATTTGTTTTAAGTTAAAACCCGGTTTAAATCGGTTTCTGTTTAAAAAAAAACCTAACTTTTTCATTATAAAATGTATTCAAAATACGAATAATGTTGAATTTTAAAATGTTTTTTGAGATTCCTTAAAAAATACTCCATATACTATAAATGTAATATTTATTAGAAAAACTGTCATCTTCTTCTTTTGTATACTAACTTCACTTTTGTACTGGCAACACTTAAATAATTTTAACTTTCTACAGAGAAATCTTCAATTATTTCAACATAATATAATCTTGCAAGTTTTCTTTTGAAAATTTCCCATATATTTGCAAAAGAAATAATTTAATTTGTCAGAATTTAAAACTCTTTGCATGTTTTCTTTCGAAAATTTCCCATATATTTGTATTTTGAAAAATAAATTTCTTTAGTTATTAGAATTTAAAACTCTGCAATATTGTTTTGAAAATTTCCCATATATTTGCATTTTGCGACAGAAATGTATTAATTTGTTTGAATTTAATATTCTTTGCAGTCTAGAAAGTCTTTAGTAATTGTTGATAAACTTATGAATGGATTCTATTTAAAAGTATTTAAATACATGGTTTTAAAAGAAAACCAATTCTAATTCTGGAGATCAATTCATCCATTCAATATTTAGTTTATAAGGCTTTGTGTTAAGTTGGTGGAACCGACAAGAAAGAACCGGTTCCACCGGTTGTTCGAAATTGTAAATTTTCAGAAAAATGGCGGTCGGTGGATATCCAAGAAAGCGGTGGACCGGTTTTCGGTTTTTGAATACTCTACTTGGACTCCAATGAGATACATGAGGTACCAATGTATAAACAAGAATAACTCAACTTTGCCCATGTGCAAATTTGTCTTATTCGGACGAACTGTTTAGAAAAGCAGAATATTTAACAAAAACTTCGACAGTTAAGGTGCAAGCCCCTTAAAATTTTGCAAAAACTGTTTATGAGAAGTTCAAAACATCAATGATGCCACTCGATACCTTACTTACTTTCTTACTTATCCGGTCACGAACAACCCCCTGACCCCTCACCCCTGACCCCACCTTACCAAACGAAGACAACATATTTCGCCAACCAGTTCGATCTTTTGCTTTATTTCTCCAGTTGGCAATACCAAGTGTACGCAGGGATTCGTCAACCTGATCCCTCCAGCGGAGTCTTGGTCTTCCCATTTTTCGTCTTCCTTCGAGTTCGGTTTCGAAAACCCTTCGTGCTGGTTCGTCTTCATCCATTCTACTGCCAGCGCAACTAGCCAGCGCAACCGCGTTATTTTGATCCCCTTAACTATGTCAATGTCAGGATAAAGCTCATACAGCTCATGGTTCATGCGTCGCCGATACTCGCCGTTGTGCACTATAGGGCCATACAATTTTCGGAGTATTTTTCTCTCGACGACTTCTACAGATGTTTCTTCTGCTTGCGATAAGACCCAGGATTCTGCGCCATAAAGCAAGACAGGCTTTATCTCTAAAGTGCTTGCTTAGCCCAAAAGTAACATCTATTCGCAAGCACAATTCTCCGCTTGATATCGAGGCTGAGGTTGTTGTTTTTGTTTACGACAGATCCGAAGTATATAAATTCGTCCACTACCTCGAAATTATAACGGTTATCAACGTTCACTCTTGGGTCTAATCGCGTGGAGGTCCTGCTCGTTGAAACTATTAATTTTGTCTTGTCCTCATTTACTGTCAGACCCACTTTTGCTGACTCCTTCTCAATTCTCGAAAAAACCGCAGTAACTTCTCTTATTGTGCGCCCAATGATATTTAAGTATATCATCAGCATACGCGAGCAGCATGTGACTTTTGCTGCTGATGGTTTTATTCATGTTGACTGCAGGTTTTCTCAGAATAATCTCTATTAAGATGTTAAAGAGATCGCACGATAGGGTGTCACCCTGTCTGAGGCCTCGCTTAGTTTCGAAAGGTTCGGTAAGATCCTTACCAACTTTCACTGCGGATTTGGTGTTCGTCAGGGTCACCCTACAAAGGCATATGAGTTTTGCAGGAATACCAAGCTCATACATTGCTTCGTAGAGTTTCCCCCGTACCGGGCTATCGAAGGCCGCCTTATAATCGACAAATAGATAATCGGTGTCGATTTGTTTTTCGTGGGTCTTCTCCAGGGTTTGGCGTAGCGTGAAAATCCTGTCGGTTGTCGACTTTCCAGGCCTAAAGCCACACTGGTATTGTCCAATCAGGTCAGTAATAATTGGTTTTAGTCTTTCGCACATTATGCTTGATATGGATAATGTCTTATTCCACGGTAGTTGGCACAGAGAGTCGGGTCACCTTTTTTGAATATGGGACATAGTACACTTAGACTCCAATCGCCGGGCATGCATTCATCTAACCAAATTTTGCTAATGAGCTGATGCATGCACCTTATCAGCTCATCGCCGCCAGCCTTAAACAGCTCCGCCGGTAATCCATCAGCTCTGCGGCTTTGTTGTTTTTAAGCCGGGCAATAGCTGTTCTGACCTCGTCTTGATTAGGAGTGAGGGCAATCAACGTCGTCGTCCATGTTGTGATCGATTGTCTCATCGTCGTTGGACATCTCTGGTACTAGTAGCGAGGAGAAATTATCTCTCCATATTCCCAACATACTCTGCACATCTGCGATGAGATTTCCGTCCTTGTCTTTACCATGTCTATTAGATCCGTTTTTGACTTTTTAGTAGAATTTTTGGGCTTCGTTCTTCCTTCTATATGACTCAACTTTCTCAATCTCGCGCTTTCTCCACTGCCGTTTCTTACGCCTAAAGAGATGGTTAATATATGGTTTCCCATTACATCCCGTGAAGGAAGCGGGGAAAGCTTTTCACAACCAAGTGAGCTGTGCGCTTTGTAGTTTTATACTCACTGATTGGGACCTACTGTTTTACACCGGTTCCGAACGGTATTTTGAAAAGCTTTTTCATGGCTAAATACTCGACAGTATCGCCGTCACTATGCGAGGTGACCGCCGTCGAAAGAAATTTTAAGGTGGTCAGAGCAGGGATCGAACCCAGGATCTCAAGTACAAAAGGCGCGCACACTAAACATTGCACCACCGACGGCCACATGGTTTACCTCCTTTATTTTGTACCTACACCGCTCCGCCGCAGCTCGCTTTGCAATTGACTGAAGCATTACCATACGTGCAGCGTTCTTTTCATCATTTGCAATGCGACACTCTTCATCGTACCATGGTTTGCTGCGAAGCGGTTTTTCAAACCCAAGTACGGTTGTTGCGGCAGTTATTATAGAGTCGGAAATATGTTTCCACTGCGCTTCGGGATCATTATCGGGAGGGGTTGGGTTCTGTGCCAAAAGTTGCGAGAGCTTCCTTGAGTAGGCTGTGGCTACCTCTGGTAATTGCAGCTTTCCGATGTCCAGCTTCCTCTGCGTCTGATTTCGTACGATTTTCGCTCTACTTAATCGTGTGCGAACTTTTGCTGCTACCAGGTTTGTGATCAGAATCAATGTTAGCTCCTCTGATTACTCATCTGAACATTACACTAGATGAGTGCCTTCCATCAATTACCATGTTATCAATTCGTTTCTTCGTTCTTTGATCAGGGGATACCCAAGTAGCCTTGTGGATGTCTTTATACTGGAATCTTGTACCACCAATGACCATGTTTTTTGCCGCGGCAAAGTCAATCAGTCTCATACCGTTTCCGGAACTGTCAGCATGTAGACTGAAATTGCCAATAGTTGGATTAAACACATTCTCCCTTCCTACTTTGGCATTAAAATCTCCTAGTACAATCTTAATGTCATGGCCAGAGCAGCGCTCATACGTTTCCTGCACACAAATTAGGGAAATATAAAAATATTTCGCTTTTATGCGGATTGTGGCTATTCGTTGACTCACAGGATTGAATCTAGAGACTAGATATCGCAGTCTTTTGCAAACTACAAAACCGTAACCAAATTCATGTTTTTTCTCATGGCAACTGTAGTATATGTCGCAGTTTTTTTTTTCTTGTGCAGCCATATCCTGTCCATCGCATTTACTGGATAGCGGTAATGTAGGCCTTATAACTTTCGAAGACATCTGCCAATTGGATACTTGCACCGGAACTATATAGAGTTCTCACATTCCAGGTGCATATCCGTAAATCGTGGTCCTTATAACGTTTGCGAGGGTCGTCAACAAATAGGGCTTGTATATGTTTTCTCTTTCGTTTTCGTGACGGGAGGCAAACCCAGTATTTTACCTACTGCCAAGATATTTGATTGCAGCCGCCCATTATGGATCAGACGCTGACCCATATGTTTGGCTCATCCGCCTTCTGAAGGACAAAAGAATATGCCCGATAGCTTGATGAGCTTCAGTGACATCAGTCAGCAACTAAGTCTGAGACACATCAGTGTTCGCACAACCAAATCAGGCTGCTCATTTATTTTCGCCTTCTCTCTCTAGCTAGCTAACGGAGGTTTCCCATAAAGCCATTACCCAGGACATATTGCGTGGAAGTAGTGAGCTGCTTGGACTGCCCAATGAAGGAATCAGTGAATGGCTATCAGAAACTTTCCACCTCCACGGACAGTCCCATGCCCTCGATACTCAACCTAGGACTCGAAATATGGTAAACCCGTTGAGCCGTGTTGTCAGAAACCGTCAACAAAATTATGCTAAATGACCAAAAAAATTGTGCAAAATGGAGAAAAATTATGCTAAAAACACCAAAAAAAATTGTGGAAAATCCAAAAACATTATGCTGAATGTAAAAGAAGTTAATTTTTTTATATATTTGCTTCTGTGTGTATTAAAGGGTTTTTCAATGAGAGCGCTACAAAATTTTTTTTAAATAAAACAAAACCGGTTTTAGATACCAATGAAATTCTTTATTCCTGTGAAAGTACGTTCGATGCCATTATGTATAGAAATTTTGCATGGCCACCACGGGCACGCTTGCAGAAGTCCAGACGCTGAACCCAATTATCGACGGTTTTCAAGCATAAATCGGCCAATACTGCTGCAATTTCAAGTTCGATATTCGTACACAAAGAGAACTAATTGTTTGGAAAGAGGTTGTAGCAAACGTAAATTCGGTTGTTGCCACCGAATTGCGGTTGCTACAACCGAATTGAGGTTGTGATTACCGAATTTAGTCCCCACAACTGAAATTCGGTTGAAGTAACCTCATTTCATAATGAATTCGGTTGTGAAAGCTGAAATTTCAATTATATTCGTTCTGTCAACTAAATTTTCTAAAATTTCGGTTAGAAGAACCGAATTTGGAATTATTTCGGATGCAACAACCGAAATTGATACCAAATGCGGTTGGAGTAACAGAATGTGACACCATTTCAGAAGCAACAACCGAATTTGTCATCAATTCGGTGGTATCTATCGAATTTGGTATCAATTTTGAAGTTTTTCAAGGTAGGCTGTTTGAGACGCACGTCAGAATTGGTGTGGTGGCCAGTGATGTCCGATACTTCAAAAACAGTCGGAACAGACATGAATAACAAATGGGTAACCCTAAAGATTTTCCTATATAAATGGCTTTTTTCTATTTGTAATTTTTTTTATAAGAATTTAGGAAAATAAATCATCAGCTAATAATTAAAAGTAATTTCAAAATTATTTTGTGACACTATCGAAACTCGGTTGTAACAACCTCTAATGAGGTTGTGTCAACCTCCAATGAGGTTATGACAATCTCCAATGAGGTTGTGATAACCTCCAATGAGGTTGTGACAACCTCTAATTTCGGTTATCTCAACCGAATTTTTCTGTGAGTTTACGAAGTTCATCAATCGTCGCTGGCTTGTTGGCATAGACCATAGACTTGACGTAGCCCTACAGGAAATAATCTAACGGCGTCAAATCGCACAACCGAGGCAGCCAATCGACTGGGCCATTTCGTGAGATAACACGTTCACCAAACTTGGTTTCCAATAAATTGATTGTGGCATTCGCTGTGTGGCTTGTGTCGCCGTCCTGTTGGAACCACATGTCCTCCAAGTCCATATTATCCAATTGGGGCCAAAAATATTCGGTTATCATTGAATGGTAGCGATTCGCTTTCACAGTAATGTGTCGGTCTTGATCATCACGGAAGAAGTACGGACCAATGACGCCGCCGGCCCATAAACCGCACCAAACAGTAATTTTTTCGGGATGCAATGATGACTCATGGATTACGTGTGGATTGCTGTCTGACCAATAACGCATATTTTGCTTATTGACGAAGCCATTCAGCCAGAAATGAGCCTCATCGCTGAAGACCATAAAGTGGACGTAGCGCACTTAAAGTTGAGGCCACTGGCTCCAAATTTCGGTAGTAAATTTTAATAATTTCGACTCGTTGTTGGCCCGTATATCTTTCCATGATGAAATGGCAAACCTTAGTGAAGAGATATGTCAAAAGAGCGGGAAAAAATATGGCGTCGTTTGCTGTCCCTATCGATTTACTTTTGTAGCGGCTCTGTTGAAAAACCCATTATTTAGTACCTACTATAGCTTTTGAAATCATAATTTTTATTCACAAATTCGTATAATTTTTATAAACAAAGAAAAAAACATTTTGTAATCAGAGATGTTTATTTTTGATAGTAAAAATTCCATAAAAACATTAAAATAAAAAATCTGTTTTGTTTCAAAAATGTTGTTTTTTATAAAACAAAAGCTCCGTTTATTTATCTGAAGTTTCTTCGGTGTAATTTTAAGATCATTTCCATTTTCGGTTTTTATTTGTAGCTCCACTCATTAGTAGGAAGTCCCGAAATTTTAATCTGGGATCCATAACTTTTTGAGAAACAATGCAAACATACCTCCGGGTTTGTGCTTTTCATCTAAAATGTTTGAAAAAAATTACTCTGTGATAAGGATTTTTGAAATATTTTATATTTTCTATATAATCACGTTTTTTGGCATTAATGAAAAGTTAAATGCCATTTTTTGATAAGGTTCCGTAAGCTACAGTTTTCTGTGATTGTTCTGAAAGTATAAACTGTTGATAAGTAAAAACTGTCAGAAATTCAGAACGAAACCCTAACGGTAATGGAAACATTACCATTTTCATACTTTAGTATTGCATTTGAGTCTACTATATTAAATTGGAAGTGCCCACATTAGACTGGCCCAAAAATTTCAAATTCACCCTACACCCCAGGGCACCCACTAATTTTTTTTACTTCTGTTGATAGTAGTTAAGTGCCAAAATTTCGAGGCCCTAAGTGAATTAGAAGGCAGTGCTCAACGTCTCCAAAGTTTTAAAAATTTTGATATTTTCTTACTTTTTAATTCTTTATATTAACTTCGCCTCCGGTCTTGATTGCTGTTTTTATGAAAGAAATACAGAGAAAAAATGCATTTAAAATTTGAGCATTGTAAAAAATAGCTGTTCACATAAGCCATCTCTAATGACGAACGGCATTGCCGATGTGCACTTATTGCCCACTGGCGAATAATAGTTAGTAGTTGCTAGTTGCTACCTTAAATAGCAACTATGTTCATGCCAAGTTGTTTACCTTTTAGCCTCCATAGGAGTTTTTTAATTAATCGTGTTTAAGATCGTGTAAGTTAAGAAACGGGAAACACTATTTCAAGAGCAGCTAGATACGGTGTTTGATATTGCTCACATTAATGCACTTACTACGTGCACAGTTGACGAAGACAGAGAGTTTTTAATTGACCAGAGGACGGAAAGAAGTATGATTATTTCATCAGCAGACAAGAAATACAACAAGAAACAAGAAAGAATTCTTCAAAGAAAAATGAAAGAACTAAAGAGACTTGAAGAAGGGAAAAAGCCAGGTTCCTCGTCCGTGATGTGTCCAGCAGTAACTATTTCAGATTCAGAAGATGAATCACCAGAACATTCATATTCAGCCAAAAAAGGATCAAAAGAGATGTATAAGCCATCAACATCTCTAAAAAGAATGGAATCCCAAACATACTTGCAGACTGAACCAATTGTAAAGAAATTTTTATTTTCCAAACATGTCACTAGTGCATTCGATCGAAAATAAGATTTCTAATAGTGAAGCCTTAAGATTAATGGTCCCTATTGTAGCAGCGTTGGGACATGACCCTAGATCATTGCCATTATCACGAAGCACTATTCAACGCAAAAGGAAAGAAGCAAGAAAAGCTGTGTTTGAGGAAATAAAGCAATCAATTTCTTTTGACGATCCAGTTATTGTTCATTGGGACGGGAAGATTCTTTATGATATTTTGGGTACTGAAAAAGTAGATCGTTTGCCCGTATTAGTATCTTCAGATGGTAAGGAGAAGTTACTTAGAGTGCCAAAACTTGCAAGTGGTACCTGCGCAAATGCAGCGAATGCAGTATATAATTCATTAACTGAATGGGGTTTGGAGAACAAGATCATGGGCATGTGCTTTGATACTACATCCGTTAATACAGGGTTGAAAAATGGAGCTTGTGTTATACTGGAACATAAATTAGAAAAAGAATTATTATGGCTAGCATGCAGGCACCACATTTTGGAGATTGTTCTCAGTACGGCACTTACTCTCTGTTTCGGACCATCCAGTTCGCCTGACATTCCTTTATTCAAAAGATTCAAGGCAGCATGGCCGTTAATATACAAAGACAAATATCAACCATTGAAAGAAGCTCCTGACAGTGCACATTTAAAACTCACCTCAGTAAATGCTTTATTAGTTACCTTAGGAAGCAAAAAGCAGCCCAGAGGCGATTACATGGAACTACTAGAGCTGTCTCTACTAGCTCTTGGTCATACTCCAGATAAAATTCATTGGAGAGCTCCAGGTGCAGTACACCATGCTCGTTGGATGGCGAAATTGATATACGCCATCAAAATCCACTTGTTTCGTGAGCAAGGTGGTTTCAAAACCACACAAAAGGAAAAATTGCAGTTAGAACGCTTTGTGAACTTTGGAGTTCTTGTGTATGTAAAGTATTGGTTTGAGACGCCTATGGCTACAAATGCAGCTTGGGCAGACCTTTCTCTGTGGAAATACATGACCAATTATGAAACGATTGATCCTCAAGTAAGCGAAGTGGTTAAAAATGCACTAAAAAACCATCTTTGGTACCTCTCGGATGAGTTAGTTGGCTTAAGTTTATTCTCAGAGAAAGTATCAAATGAGGCAAAGGTGGCAATTGTCAAGAAGATGGAATGTGAGCCTACTGACCGGAAGATAAGAGGTGATTCGTCACTTTTAACTGACCAAGCCGTTTTGGCTGATTTTTCCAACAAAAGATCATTGCAGCTGTTTGACAAATTGAAAATAAATTCAATTTTTTTGACCATACATCCAAATGAACATTACATTCGTGGTAAAAACATCACAAATAACTTGAAAGTCGTTAATGATATAGCTGAGCGTGGTGTCAAACTGTTTGAAGAGTTTAATAAGCTTCTCACAAATGATGAAGAAGAGAAACAGCTGCTCCTGCAAGTGGTTGAAGCTAACAGAAAGAGGGTTTCGACCGACACTACAAAACAAGCAGTTGTTGAAAGTGTGAAGCGGTCAACTTCAGAGGAATAAACCATACTTATTTATCCCACTCACCACTTTTCTACATGATTTTTGTATTATTCGTCAATTTTATACTATAATATAATCTAATTTACTACTTCTCAACCAGTTGTACTTAATTTAAATAAACCCACAAATGGCCGATTTTGTAACTTTATTATTAATGTTAATGCCTTTGAGCACTGTCTTCGAATAGAAATATTATATTCAAACTGAGCCAAAATACTTGTTTTATTACTAGTAAAAAAAATTAGGGGGTGCCCAGATATGTAAACAAGTTTTGCAATTTTGAGTGTATAAGTGTATAAACATAAACCAGAAACATAAAACCAGAACATTCAAGGGAACATTTTTTTGGAAAAGTATTTACACTGGTTTTCATAGTTTTTTTTAAAATCGCGTAATATATTGTTGTATTTACAAGCTGTTATAAAACATACCAAAACTTCATCTTCGCAAAATTGGAATTCATTTATTTTTCCCAAATAATTAGATTATTAGTTTTTAATTGTTTTGCCTAAAAGATTTCAGAATCCAATTTTGTACGAAATGTAATGTAAAAGTGTGAAATAAGTAGCATAGTCTTCAAGTTTTATTAATTGTGCGGCAGAAATCCGCCTCTAATACAGCATTCGCACTGGCATCGATTTTCTTGATTTCCCCACTTTTGTTGATTTCAAGCAAAAATCAAGAAAATTTGCTTGATTTCCCATACGTTTTGACAGACGACAAATCGGGTATTTTTTCTTAATTGTATAGGAATTAGGGGAAAAAATGTTTATTTGCTTTATGCAACGCTGTTTTATTTCACACTACGCACGAATAGTACATTTGTTTACAACCATTTCAATCACGGCGCATCGATGAGGTGGTACCACTAGAATACCCGATTATTTAATTATTGCATTTGTCGGCCGTCGGTGGTGCAATGGTTAGTACATGAGATCCTGGGTTTCGAACCCTGCTCTGCCCACCTTGAAATTTCTTTCGGCGGCGGTCACCTCGCATAGTGACGGCGACACTATCGAGTATATAGCCATGAAAAAGCTTCTCAAAATACCTTTCGGAATCGGTTTAAAACTGTAGGTCCCAATCAGTGAGTGAAAACTGGAAAGCGCACAGCTCAGTGATTGTGAGAAGTTCTCCCCTGTCCCTTCATGGGATGTAATGGGAAACCATTTATTTATTTAATTGTTAGGTATTTATTGTTTCTCAAACATATATTTTTTATACTTTTTTTTAACTTTTATTCCTGGAATACATTTGTGGTGATTGTCGGCTTGGTGTGTTTGTTGTCGTAGTAACCCTACCTCGTCAATACGCCTTGACGTTCAATAAAATCAGGAAAAACCCCAATGCGATCACTTCAGATCATAGATAAAGGAAATATCGCACAGGCGTTGTCAAGTACTACCACTAGGTGCTGTGTTGTCGTTTTGTAAGTCTCACTGAAGTTTCTCATGACGTTTATTCAACACTGTGGGAAATTTGATACATAGAAAATAAGTATCATTTTCCAGGTTGTGCTATTCGAACAACTAACTTAAATTGTTTATGTCGTGTTCCCCATTTTCAACTTCAAATTTATTTATTTTGATTATGTGTATTTTTGTTTACTGTTATTGTTGCTGTCCGTTTGTGTCGAATTTGAGAGCAACGGACCACAAAACAAAATCCCTGTTGATATTGCCTACCACACCTATTGTTAGCACTTGTTCTAAATACATCTTGGAAGGTATATTTTGTTTGGGATCAAACGTTGCAATTATTGCATTCAGCTCCATCTAGAAAATATCCCATTGAACAAGAAATTTCCCACGGCATGTGCGATATCTAGTTAATTCCTTTATCTATGCTTCAGATTTTGTTAGGACTGAAAACACAGAATCAGCCAAATCGTTTTTGACCCATGAGGCAAGGAAATGTATTAAACAGATGTTTCGTTTCTCATCCTTTGGTGTGTGTTGGCTCATAAGAAAGAATGTATTGTTAAATTAATCAAATTATAAACGCCCGGTGTGTTTTCAGCCCAAAGATTCGATATTTATTCAGAAATATACCTGTAACATGTTATTAAAAAGTAAAATACAAAAAAAAGTTGATGCAAAATTATGCAATATCTAAAAAATAATGCCAAAAATTTCATGAAAAACATAAAATTTCGTAAAATTTTGGTGAAAATTATGCTAAAAAGCATTTAGCATCATGTTTCAAAAAATCCGGTCATGTCCTTTCTTTTTTGACAACTTGCACGGTGTAATTGGCAGCACTGTTACAACTGCGTTACACGTATTCAATAACACAATAGAAAAAAAATAGAAAACAAAGGAATTTGAAATCCAACATTTATATTTTACCACATCCACTTTCGGGGTAATTGAAATTGGCTTAAAAAACCCTCATTGTAACACCCTATCCTCCACCCACCACTTTCTTCACAACCTTTGTATTTTGGGGTTTTATGGTCTAAAAGTCATCAGTGTGTGAGTGTAACCACACATTATTTTCCATTTGAGTACTTTGGAATTGATTCCCACTGAATTTTTATTGATACTCGGATTTCCCTGAAAGTACCACGATATCAAACTCGTAAGGGATGGTTTGATGGCTGCTTGGTTAGTCGGTTGATAAATTGTGTTAGGAAGATAACAACAAACCTGTTGATAAGATAAGGCCCTGCCCTTCGTCCTCTCCGGCTCATGATGGTAAATGTGCAACAACAACATGTTAATCATGGGTCGTGATGGGGTTGAAATGAAGCCTTTTACCATTTTCCACAGATAAGTGCGTCCGTACATTTAATACAATTTGCAATTGTTGTTGCGATTGTACATATGTTCGTCGGAGTGTAATGTGATTATTTACTAGAACGAATTTGATCCCATAACTATAAAAACAAATCGATTTGAATATTCAAATCTAACCATGAGGGACGGGAGAGAGCATTCTCATAATTAAATTGCGAATTAGTTCAAAACATTAAATTCAATTAAGTTTGTAGCCAATAAATGTGTAAAGTTTGTTTTGAAGTCTATCTGACACGTTGGTGATATCCAAATCCAACACTTGCAAGTCTGTAACTACTACATCCACTTCAATCGAGCGAAAGCAATGCGTTGAAGTTTTCGGCTCACTCATCTCTCCTAAAACTCTCCTACAGTTTATATATCCGCTGTATAGTAATTTCCCGGGCAGTGTTATGGCTCAACTCCCAAGTTAGCGTGAATCTTTGCCCCTAAATTTGATTAAGAGATTGTTTACGGTGCTCGGGAGCGTCTTAACTATAAGGTTGATGAATTCACTAACAATAGAGGAATCTGGAAAATACTAGATGACTATGAAAAAATCTAGAAGACGCTATGCCTGCGTCCACCAAAAAGTTTATGGATTTGCTAAAGATAGAGCACTCTGGAAAGTACTAGATATTTGTGGATGAAATTAAACGGCGATATGGCTGCTGTACTGTCGTGCTGAGTACTGCTATAAATTGACCACTGCTGTCGTTTTTCGAGTTAATCTGATTTTAAACCGCTCGAATAACTGCGAAGTGTTAAGAGTTATATCGTGCAAATAAAAATAATAATATTGTCATTGTCGCGACTTAAAAAGAACCTCGTTTTTGTAACGATAAGCTGAACATCCAGCCGATTGGATGAAAGGGTGAACGCTGATAACCGTCATAATTTCGAGGTAGTGGATGAATTAATTTACCCCAGGCATAACGTGAACAGAAGCGATAACGTCAGCTTTGAAATCAAATGGAGAATTGTGCTTGCAACCAGGTGTTATTTCGAGCTAAGAAGCACTTCAGAGATAGGGCAGTCTCTCGAGAAACGAAGATCTGACTATATCAAACTCTCATACAACCTGTCTCATGCAACCTGTCTTTGTGGAGCAAAATCCTGGTCATATCGCATGCTGATGAAATATCTGTGGAAGTCCTCGAGAGAAAAGTACTCCGAAAAATATATGGTCCTATATTAGAAAACGGCGAGTATCGACGACAAATGAACCACGAGCTTTATAACTCGTATCCTGACATCATCGTAGTTATGCGAATCGAAATATCACGGTTACGGTGGCTAGGCCATGGTAGTATAATGGAGTAAAATCCAGTACGGACGGTATTCGAAGACGTACTCGAAGGACATCAGAAACTAGGATGCCCAAGACTACGCTGAAAATACCAGATAGAATAGCCTGCGAGAATTTAGTGTTGCCAGCGAGAGTAGAAAAGTTGAAGATCGAGCCGGTTGGAGAAACATGTTATGCCTTTGACCCCTCTGGGTTATTTGAGACCACCTAAGTAAGTAAGTATTAACAATGCCCGCAATCGGGTCACAAACTTTGACCACCTTTGTGGATATCCACTCGTTCTATTAATAAAAGCTTCAGCCAGATGCTTGGGGGACAATTTTGCAATATGTACTAAAGATCCTTTCAAATCGATTCAAACTAAAACTCGTTCAATATGATTTCGTCACATGCATCTTCAAGTCTCACCACAGGTTTCATCGGATGAAATGCCCTCCTCAGGTTCGATCCGAGGACACTTGTTAATTATATTATCATCTCATCTTTACAAAATTATTAAATTTGGTTTCCCTTTTTACAAATATGATACAATTGTGTGCGCTGGCTAAAGTCCTTTTGCGTTAGTCCTTCCACATCTTGCCAATGTTGAATTAATTAGAAATTCATCAGATTTCCATGTGTGATGATAATTAAATTGTATTATCATTATCCAATTGTAAAAGTGGGTGATAGTGATGACAGATGAGTGCATAATAATGTGTGGCTGTATGTGGGTTGGGATTCACATGAAAGCTACTGTTATCCTGATACTGGATATAAAACAACAAAGGGAAACTGTTCGCACTATGTAATTAAATTTCAGCTAATGGCATGTTATGGACAAGGAACATAAATAGCAGCAGCACCATTACCATTACCACCATATTCACCACCAAGCCCAACACCTCCATCATCATCATCATGGGCAGACGGGACAAAAAAAACAAAAGCCAGCAAACAAGTTGTTTATGATCTGATGTAATAATAAAATCATACAAAAAGTGTCCTTTTGCTAAATAGAAGCCATCCATTTTATTATGATGATGATGCATTCATTCACTCTTGTCCAAGGGAATGGCCTAGGAGCAAACGCTGAATAAGAACAACAACAACACCACAATCACCACTACAAATTATATCTATAATATTATGGATTATGAATTACTTATCCGATTCCTTGCGATTGGAAGAAGGGCACTCTTCCTCTCGGCAATAATAGTAAAGCACTTTAAGGATTATTTAGTGTTCAATTCAAGACAAACAGGATCCGTGGTTGAAATCCTGATTCAAAGTAAATACTGAGGCAAATAAACAGGCGAATCCTTATTTGTGTATTTAGGCATTTGCAGTGGCAAGCAATGCTGGCAGAATGGAGGATAGGATACACGTGGAGAAGGTACCTATTTGTGCCAATAAGAGCTTAAGTACAACAAAATCAAATTGAATTTTATTTAATCTTAAATTTAACGTTTTCCCATTGTTGACACACTCACACACTTGACACACTCTTTACTCTGCATCAGATTTTTTTTTGGATATGATACCAGTTCGAAATATACAGTAGTGACTCACTAGTTGCAACTTATAGCTGTTGAGCACGAAGCAAATGTCGGATTAAAAATATTTTTCAAACATTTTACATATTCAAATGGATGTCATTAGAAAGGTCCTTTAAAAATCTGTAAGTCTGCATCTGAAAATATCTGGTTTTATTAACCCATTAGGGGCTAACAATAAATCAACGATTTTTTACCTCACTTCTTTTAAAAAAACTTGTTTTTCTCCAAAAAATACACTAATGAATTTTTTTGCTACATTCGAATGATAGACGTGGCTTCAACCTTTATTTGAAGGTGTAACACTCCGCATTAAACCTTCAAAGTCCGGAGATATTGACGATTAATGTTGTGAAATATAAGGACATACAAAACTTATTACAAAAAGTTAGGAAAACTGAGTAAACTGTTTCAATAAATATTTTTATACTGCCATGCGGAGTGTGCATGCATGTGTTTTTCTTTTCAATTAATGGTGTGACACGATTCCATAAGAGTTTAAAGTCATTCTCACAAAATTTAGAATTAATTCTGCGTCATTGGCCACTAATTTTGCTGGAAAACAAGAGAAGAAACCATCTTTCTCAAGAAAAAGTGGGCGCATCCAACAACCTCTCTGATTTCTACATTTCTTTGTCCGCTGTGGAATTTCCTCCTCTTCCTCTTCAATAAGCAATGTTGCAGCTATTATTGCAGCCATGTCGGGATCCATTCATTACCTTTAATAATAACTTTTAACTTTATTTTTATAAACACAATAACTTGCTATCATGTGTGGATAAAGCAAATGAAAAACAGCTGAGAACAATTGTCAGAATTTGGTCAGTAAACACAAACAGAATATGTCAGTAGTCTAACCGGCTTTCAAAATATTCTGATAAAACTTCAAAAATTGCTGTCAGAAAATACTGACAAAATACTGACAAAGTTTTCTGACAAAATATTTTGACATGTGTAAACAATAGTTCAAAATGTTGTGTTTCAGAAAATGTTGACGAGTGTCAAAATCTGTCAATAGTCTAAATGAGCCTTTATGTTGACAATGCACAGTGGACGAGTAGAATTAATTAAAATCTTAGAAAGATCTCGAGACTTCTTAGTCGTGGAACATGAAATATTTTTTTTATTTTTGAAAAAATAATAATTCCATTAAGCTATTGCCACTTACGACTTTCCAAATAAAACTATCCACACTTAGGTTGTGTATTTTGTCGAAAGATTTTCGCCGATTTTTTTTTTCTGTGGTGAAGAAATATTTGTGTTTAGCAATCAATTATTTTGGATAGATTAATACAAAAAATACTCAATAAGACAAAAATAATAAAAATATAAACTAAATGACAGAACCATTAAGAAACAAATATCTAGGTATACTCGTGTCCCAATAAGCACAAAGTCGGACTCGGATCCGATTTGAGTCCGACGCGTCGGATTCCGCTTACGCTCTTCCGATTCGGATCCCGTTTGAGTCCGGAACATCGGATTTCGTTTTCTCTGATCCGATTCCGATCCGGTACATCGGATTTCGTTTTCTCTGATCCGATTGGAATTGATGAAGTGCCGCAGTAAAAAATACTTCCAGTATGCCAAAGATTGACTAACTAATACACTCCAAAATAAATTAATTTATAAAAAATGTACATGTTTATATATTCGACGCGGTTGCAGGTAACGCTGTACCGAGTAAATTCTTTACTTTGATTTTGTTTGCGTTTTCATTTTCCAGTACAAATTTTAATCCGAAATTATTTCGAGACTGAATCCGATATGATTTACACATCGGAACTGTTTCGAGATCGGGTCCGTTCTCGATTTCGAGATCGGATCCGACGTCATTTCGGGATCGAACGCATTTCTCGTTTCGAGATCGTAGGAGGAATTGCGGCCGCCTTAGTATCCGATCTCGAAATAAGATCGGACCCGATCTAGAAATTAATTGATAGAAGTCGGATCCGATGTGCTTATTGGGGTGTTGTCCATTTCACCAACACATTCTGATATTAGTAGCAAAATATGTAAGTGTGTGTGTGTCGCTTTACACAATTCAGTGGAATGCAACCTTGTAAAAGTGATTCAATTGATTGTTAAATTTTTATCATTCTGTCAAATTTTTGAGTATTTTATTTTCGTTCATTCATTTCAGTTGTCAAACTCTACACAAATATATACCAACAATACAAGAATACAAAAAAGTATAAAAACAAAATACGTATGAGGTTGAAAACTGAAACGAAAAATGACATGGAAAAAATGTAATCACCGGTGTAAACGGCTATACCTGATAGATAATTCTACCATGATCAATATGTATCATAGATAAAGGAATTAACTAGATATCGCACATGCCGTGGAAATTTCTTGTTCAATGGAATATTTTCTAGATGGAGCTGAATGCAATAATTGCAACGTTTGATCCCAAACAAAATATACCTTCCAAGATGTATTTAGAACAAGTGCTAACAATAGGTGTGGTAGGCAACATCAACAGGGATTTTATTTTTGTTTTGTGGTCCGTTGCTCTCAAATTCGACACAAACGAACAGCAACAATAATAATAAACAAAAAGACATTTAATCAAAATAACAAAATTTGAACTTGAAAGTAGGGAACAACGACGAACACAACGAAAAAATTAAGTTAGTAGTTCGAGTAGCACAACCTGGAAAATGATAATTCTTTTGTATTGAAAAAACGTCCCACACTGTTGAATAAACGTCAGTGAATGTTATGAGAAACTTCAATGAGAGTTACAAAACGACAACACATCACCTAGTGGTAGTACTTGACAACGCCTGTCCGATATCTACTTATTTCCTTTATCTATGACATGTATAACACTTACCGCGCATTGTAGTGACCAATTTAATTCCAATTTTGTTTTCAATCGGATATGAAAATCTATCCTTCAAATTTAGAGATATAAAAGTGTACATAGTCTTAAATTAAATAAAATAATTTTAATAAACTTAAAATGTGTAAGCCATTTTGCAAATTTCTGCTTTTGAGTCTCTCCTTGAAAACATTTTCATTCGCAAGAAATGACAACAAAATTTAGCTAAGACAACTTATTGTTGCCATTTCATGAATATGAACATGTGGCAAGATTGTCATTGCTCAAGTCGGAATTTAAGTGGGAAATTGAAATGCCACTTAAGGCCATGACTCACTATCAGATTTAGTCTTTGGATCTGTCAAAAATCGTATGTGTGCTGAAAAAATAGGATAGTGTGGATTGTATGCGAATAAGTATGAAAGAGAAACGAAAATAATTTTCACAGGTCTGTTAGATTTGCTCATGTTTTGAAAAGTTGCAAAAAATTAATATTTTCTCTGCGATCAGGGTTGTGTTTTGGGAGACAGCTGATAAGAATAACAACAACGCCAGCTGATACAAAATTAGACGCGCTATTATTCTGTTAAAATTATTTCAGTTTTCGTGAGGTAGTTGTGCAAAAGAATAAATAATAGTTGCGCCAAAGAATAAATAAATGAATATGTCGAAAAATATTAAAGTGAGTATGTTGTAAATACAAACGAAATCAAAATATCAATCCAAAGAACCAACGTGATGTTGAAAACATATGGTTTTGCATCATTTTTGTGTGATGGTCTGGCATCCACAACACACTTGGACCGGATTTTTTTCAAGTGTGATGCGATTTTCTTCAAGTGTGATAAGATTCTGTCAGACTATTTTTTGAATAAATCGCACCACTATCTAGGATAGTGAGTCACGGCCTTTAATATCACGTAGCTATCCTGTACAAATTAAGCTATAATTATGTTTAGCAGGGGGTTTTTTTATATAATCTTTTTGTATACATTTCATATAATAGGGCCGAATAAAAAACAAGAAAATGTTTGAGGGACGTCTTCTCATCTTCTTCGTAAAATAAGTGTTCTTTGGAAACCGCCATAGAATCTAAAGTACAAAGTCATTGATTACAAGGGTAGCCTGATGTAGCAGATAATTTAAAACATTTCACAGTCGCAATTAATCACTTGAATAAAAACCACTAAACCTAGACCAAAAGTGCTCGAACCAGCCATCATAAACACACGCTCACAGTTCAGTTCAGTTCTCGCTCCTCACGAATAGTAAAACGAAGAGTAGATAAATCCACCACTAGGAGCCAGGGATGATATTTGCAGTGGATAAGGACTTTTTTATCTCAACTTTTTTTTTATTTCAAAAAGTCCCCAACTCCTTTTGGTCAAATGAAAATATTTTCGAATTTGACTCACCAAAGTTTATCTGAGAGGTTTTTAAATACAACACATGGCAAAATAAGTAAGGTAGAAGCAATAGGAATTGCAGGAATTTTGGTTTTTATATCAAGGGCTGATATATGTAATCATGGACGGCGTCGAATTACCCAAAAAGTGCTAAGACGCGCCAAGTAAGAAAACAACTAGAAAAACGCAGAAAGTGCTAAAACGCGCTTAATAAATAAGATAGTTTCAAATAGGGACCGGTATATTTTGATAGTCCATGGCGGTTACGTTGATTTATCTATTGTTAGTTTTCCTGTTATTTACTCTTCAGACAATAATTAGAGACAAATCAACATGGCAAGTTACAGCGCCGAACAACACGTGCGAATGATAAAAGTTTGTCATCGAAATGAGTGTTTCCTTGTGGCGACGACAACCATTTTTGTATCAACGGGTACATAAACAAGCATTGCCGGATTTAGGACGATACCTAATGTGATTGCACATACAGAATGTCATTGTTTGGTCAGGATTGTGGTCCGGAGGCACCATCGCTCAATTCTTCTTCGAATACGATAATAGCATTACAATCACCTTGAACTGAGAGCGCTACCGATCACGAAATGTGGTTGTTCCAACAGGATGTCGCTACGTGATACACAGCAGACGCTACAATCGGCATTCTTCGGGACCTAATTTAGGGTTATATCACGTAGGGGCGGCGTGAAATGGTCACAGATACCGTGCATTTGACCAAGTTAGTCACTTTCGTTGATATCTCACACGCAACTTCTTTTTATAAAATTTTAACTCTCCCTTTTGGTAAATCCTTTCAGATGGTCAACCGAAGAAAACGATGTTTGGAGTGCAGATTTAACGGAACCAGCATTATCTGACATTGTTGTTTTTCTCTTGCATCTACAGGATTAAAAGTGGATTCTGCTTCCCATACCTTGCGATATTTTCGGCGATAACCAATTCAAAAATAGAAGCAAACTTAGCATGAGTGGTCAATGAATACGAACGTACGCCCGTCAGTCACAGTAATGCATCAGTATAAATTACCAGTTGTTCAAGACCATTAGCAACAAAAATGTCAAAAAAAAATTACAAACAAATTAACATTCTTTACCAAAACCGGTGTTGTATACAAAACGGGCTAAAGGACTAAATACAAACTCAAAACGCTTTCACATTACGCGTTTTTTTTTCAAAAAAGCGCCATTAAAATTTTTTCGCTTTTGCAAGGTCGAAGAGTACTAAATCTAGCCCCAAAAGAGCTAAATTGGCATCACTGTACTCAGCTGATCGAAGTTGCCGAGACTTCATTATGATGTTATATTTTGTGAAATAAGACTGAAATATAGCTGTGGCTGATGCTAACTAAAGCTTTCACTGCATTTACACCGAAAAATAAATAATCCGTACGCAGATTAAATATTTGTTATTTATGTTGTACAAAATAAATACAGATTTATGTAATTATTTTATAGAAAGTACTCTTACGTCGAAAAAAGTACTATCGGGATAATAAAAAAAGCGTCGTCGTTATACGTAAAAACAAAAAAGAAAATCTAAAAAACCCAAGCAGCTCTCTCGCGGATGCGTCTGCACCAAGGTTCACGCATTAGAACAGCTGATTTTGCTTTCTTACGACCCTATGTACTAAATATTATATTATATTATTATATTGAAATTGACAGTGAGAGTCATGGAACAAAAACAAACTCCTTGTTGTGCACACAATTACAACAAATCCTACTGCGTTAACCTCTACTAAATCAGCCTTGGTATGCATTTACATACTGTTGCTCGTTTTCATCTCAAACGAGTACAACAAGCAAATCAAGAGCAGCTCGCGTACATAACACGAGATGTTAAAAGCCGTTATGTAGAGAGTTAAGAGAAATTGGTTTCAAAAAATTAATGTGGATCGGGATTGTCATTTATTCCCCATAATTTGTACCTAAAAGTACATAAAATTTACCACAAAGTACATAAAATGTACCAGGAACTACGTAAAGCATTTATTTACCACATGTATCTAAAAGTACATACAATTTACAACAGAGTAAATAGCATGTTCCATAAATTGGCTCAAAAATGTACATGTCAAAAAATACATAGTGAACCAAAAAAGTACTTTTTGCCATTTTTTGGTGACCTATATACACTTTTTTATGTGCTTACACATCCCCTGATTAACACACGAAAAAGCAGAATGATCAGCTGGTAAAAAATGGATGGCACTCTACTAGTGCAATGTACATACGTACGTATGAATCGAGGATCGAATATCGATTTGGATCACTACCAGGTTGCAGTAAAGGTTCGCACAAGGTTAAGCAGTGCGAAAGTCGTACGAAACCAGATAAATTGAAAGCAGGACATCCGAAAACTGCAATTACCAGAGGTAACTGAGGAAGCTCACTCAGCACCACCACCTCATGAATCTGAAGCGGAGTGGAAACACATTTCCGACTACATGAAAACTGTTGCAGAGACCGTACTTGGTTATAAAAAACCGCTTAAAGACAAACCGTACTACGGTGATGATTGTCCCATGGCAAGTGATGAAAATAACGCTACGCGTAAGGTAATGTTTCAGTCAGTCACAACGCGAGTCGTGACCGAGCGGTATAAGGAGAAGGGGAGGGAGGAACCCCGTTTATTTAAGAAGAAAAAACAGTTGTGGAGAAAGCGCAAGAGTGAGCAATTTGAATCTTACAGAAGGAAGAATGAGGTCCGAAAAATGTACATAAAAGTACAAAGTCAAACCAGCGACTTCCTTTTGTAGAGATAAGGATGGGAATCTAGTCGCAGAGTGGAGAGTGTTGGGAATATGAAGAGATCACTTCTCTACTCTACTTGCCCCATGATACTTCAACGTACATACATACATCAGGGTGTTGAGCAAATACAGGACGATGGCGTCCTGCCCCTCCTACTCAAAGCAAATTTAAAACTGTAATTTCCCGGCTTAAGAACAACAAAGCCGCTGGTGCTGATGGACTAACGGCTGAACTGTTTAAGGCTGGCGGCTATGAGTTGGAAAGGTGGATACATCCTCTCATATGACAAATCTGGCTAGAGAAATGCATGCCCGACGATTGGAGCATACTGTGTCCTGTATTCAAAAAAGGCGACCAGAGCGTATGTACAAACTATCGTGGAATTCGACTTTTATCACGTGCAAAAGCCTATAGACCCGTATTGCGGACTTGATCGGACCTTATTAGTGTGGATATTCACATTACGACAAATCCTGGAGAAAACGCACGAACAACTATTCGACACCTACCACCTGTTTGTAGTTTATAAGGCGAAACGAGGAAACTGTACGAAGCTATGTCGGAGCTTGGTATTCCCGCTAAGCTGACGCGCCTTTGTAGAAAGACACTGACCGACACGCAGTCTCCAGTAAAACTGGGAAAGATCTCACCGCACCAGTTAGTACGAGCCAAGGCCTCAGGCACGGCGACACCCAATCCTGCGATCTCTTCAATATATTAATTGAGGTCGTCGTGAGAAAAGCTGCAGCAACACGACTAAAACTATCAGTAGTGAAAGTCACCTGCTGTTATCATATGCTGATGATTTTGACATCATTGGCCGAAATCTGCAAGAAGTTAATGCAGAATTTTCGAAATCTGCAAGAAGTTTATGCAGAATTTTCGAGAATTGAGAAGGAAATAGAAAAGTGGATTTTAGAGCAAACAAGAACAAGCCTAAATTCATGGTTCCGACAAGCAGAATAACCACCCGATGGGATGAAAGGGTGAACGTCGATAACCGGTATTATTTCGAGGTCGTGGACGAAGTCATCATTTATGCCGTGAACAGAAGCCATAACGTCCGCCTAGAAATCAAACGGAGAATCGAGCTTGTAAACAGGTGTTATTTCGAGATAAGCAAGCACTTTAGCAGTAAGGTCCTCTCTCGAGAAACAAAGACCCAACTCTATCAGACTCTCATACAACCTGCCATGCTTTATGGTGCAGAATCCTGGGCCATATCGCATGCTATAATAGATATAGGCCATGAGATATTACAGCCTTAAAGGAAATTACAACTTTAAACATAACGAGGATCTAAAACAACTAAATTCGAAACATATGGTAGGGCCAAACCAAAACAGAACGAGACAACTACAATTAGAATAGTTCGTTCTATAAATAGAACTTTCAAAACTTCTGCATCAGTGCGTGTAGTAGGAAAGCAATGTGTAAGTAGTGACAACCAATCACTCTGCACACAATCAATAAATCTCTTCGGTTAGTGACTTGTGTAAATACACACCGCAGTGGCTTAACGGGCTAGATGCTGCTGAAGATGATGATTCACAAACATCGAAACGATCGTCCAGCGAATGTGACGACATTTACATTTTTTGCACTAACCGGAGAAAACATGATCTCTTACAGCCTTAAAAGAAATTACAGCTTTCCAATGATTAAACCGACATCGACGTAGCTATGCGAATCATAATAACACGGTCGCCTTGCTAGGCCTTGTCAGTAGAATGGATCAGAATGAACCAGTGTGAAAGGTATTTGAAGACGTACTCGAAGGACGTCGAAAAATGGGACGACCATGACTACGCTAGAAGCAGCTGGTGGAAAACGAACCCAATCACGAGATATTTTCTGCACATGTATCAAACCGAGTCAAGAGCGCTTATTATAAAATGTAAATCTAGAAAGTACCCCCGAGCGAGACTCGAATCTCCCGATTTGTATTTTGAGAAGGAGTGGTATTATATATGCACGCTCGTATGTACAAGGTGGCGCAAAAGTAATCCTCCTATCAGAAAATGCTATAAATTTTACGATTGGCCCCTAATGTCAGTTCTGTTTTGACATTTGTGTAGTAAACACATGCGAAATACACGTTAATAAACAATGTTACGCTACACTGCTCCAGAACGAGGAATATTGCTGACGATTTATTTGACCAGCCCCCGGAGTAGCCGTTCTGCAGAGAATATTGCTGCTGTAGCCGAGGATGTCATGGATGCGCCGTCGCCATCGACCAGATGACGTGCCACGCAAATGGGTATCAGTCGACGGTCTTTACAGCGAATTTTGATACAAGATTTGAAGATGTTTCCGTACAAAGTCCAGTCGGTGCATCAGCTGTTAGCTGCTGACCGCCAATCGCGTCTAACATACGCTCAAGCCATCCTTAATCACCACCAAGAGGAAGATGATTTTTCATCAAAAATAATCATGAGTGATGAGGCCCATTTCCATCTTAGCGGGTACGTAAATAAGCAAAATTTACGCTTCTGGGGCACTGAAAATCCGCGTGTAACCCACGAAGAGCCATTACACCCGCTCAAAGTCACTGTATGGTATGCTGTTTTCGCTGGAGGAGTCATCGGACCTTTTTTCTTCGAAGACGTCGCGGGCCAAACGGTTACTGTGAATGGTGAGCGCTACAGAGCAATGATCAACGAGTTCTTTTTGCCGCAACTTGATGAATTGGGATTGGAAAACATGTGGTTCCAACAGGACGGTGCAACGGTACACACTGCACGTGCCACAACCGATATGCTGAAGGATGCATTTCCCGGGCGCCTAATCTCCCGTTTTGGCGATTTTCACTGGCCAGCAAGATCGCCTGATTTGACCGCTCCAGACTTCTTTTTGTAGGGCTTTTTGAAGTCGCGGGTTTATGTCAACAAGCCTCAGACTCTTGCAGCTCTTAAAGACAATATCCGTCAAGAATGTGAGGACCTATCGCCGGAAGTTTTGGCCAATGTGATGGAAAATGCCATAAAAGGGGCTCAAATGACAATCAACTGTGGCGGCGGCCATTTACATGACATCATATTCTCGACTTGATGTTAAAAAAATTTAAAAGACCAAACAAAAATAATCCACAAGAAGAATCAAAGTTTTTCATTTTTTTTTAAATTACAGCCAAAAAACATCGGAAGTTTACTTTTGCGCCACCTTGTAGTTGCGCTCGAATCTTAAAAAATACTCTCTACGGAAGACAATAAATATTTTGATGCATTTCCTAAACCATATGTAGTATCACTGATGCCAAGTTATCACTCTTTTGGGGCACGTTTTTATGCATTATTGTGACTGACGAGCGAATTATTTTCTAAAATATATATAAATATCTAAAATATACACATGCCAAGTTTGCGTCTATTTTTGTATTGGTTATAGCCGAAAATATTGCAAGGTATGGGAAGCAGAATCCACTTTTAATCCTGTAGTTGCAAGAGAAAAACAACAATGTCAGATAATTCTGGTTCTGTTAAATCTGCACTCCAAATATCATCATTACCTAAAGGGAAAGTTAAAATTTTATAAAAACAAGTTGCGTGTGAGATATCAACGAAAGTGCCCTCGTTCAAATGACCAGCGGGTCTTCGGTGGTTGGCGTGAAACCCAGAGTTAAAATTTTCGATAACTGGCGCATAGATCAAGCTGAATTCTGGTTTCTTATGGAACGACTTATGGAAACTCCACAAGAAAAAGTCTAACTTGTTAAACTGGACGGTGTCTGTGGCCATTTCGCGTCGCCTCTACGTGAGATATCCCTAAATTCGGTCGCGCAGAATGCCCATTGTAGCATCAGCTATGTATCACGTAGCGACATCCTGTTGGAGCCACATGTTGTGATCGGAAACGCTCTCACTTCACGGTGATAGTAATGCCATCATCGTCTTCAAAGAAGTACCGAGCGATGACGCCTGCGTTGATACAAAAATGGGTGTCGTCGCCACATTTTGATAATAAAGTTGTATCATTCGTACGTGTTGTTCGGCGCTGTAACGTGCCATGTTCATTTGTCTCTATTGTCTGAAAAATAAATTAGAGGAAAACTAACAATAGATAAAACAACGTAACAGCCATGGACTGTCAAAATCTACCGGTCGCTATTAGAAACCGCCTTATTTATTAAGTGCGTTTTATCACTTTGGGGATTTTTCTAGTTGGTTTGGCGCGTTTTAGCACTTTTTGGGTAGTTCGACGTCGCGTTTCGTTCCTGCAGAGTTGGCATCACTGTGTAGTATGTATGTATGTTATATTTGAATGGTCCCAGCTGTAATAATATTGCAAACAAAGAATAACAAAAAGGATCGATAACATCAATTGTATGTCAGTAATCGAAGAGAAGAAACAAATTCTTTAAATATTAATTAAGTTCTGCTAGATCGGTCATTTCGTTTACTGTATGAAGTATTTTACAAAAATTGGTAAGATTATGTGTGTCCGGGATTCCAAATATCAGAATGCGCAGACTTCAAATTAGTACCCTGACATATTTTTCTGAAAACTTTGGGATTGGAAATGACTGTACCACCTACATATACAATAAGCGGAAACTTTTGTTACAAATGCAATATTAAAAAGATTCCGTAAATCCTTTGGGACCACGCTCCTTCTGATGCCCTCCATGTCGTGTTAGAGACACAAATGTGACATTTGCATATAACGAGTCACAACTGTAGTATGCAGTACAATACACGCGTCACCCCTTACTATTTGGTCTTAAGAGCTTAAATTTCTATTAGAATTCAATGTACAGCATCTACGACACAAGCAAAGTTAATCTAAATGACAGTCTATGGTAATCTAATTATCACCGACCTTTTGTTATGTACAGAAAATGTCAGTGGTTATAATTGATTGGCTGTGTACTGTCTCCTACACAACACAGAGTCCCAAACGTAATTTTTACGAACTCATTGAACTGCGTGAGTGTGAAAAATAACAATTTAGATAAACATTGCGTCGCCATAGGTCGCGCCGTACTTAACCCGTAGTGCGTCGTCTGTGGGACACATTCATGACTACACACACACGCATGTGGGTTTCACTGGGAGTGTGTTCCATGTTCATCAAAATGGTAACAAAAGGCAACAAGTATTTTATAAAGCTTAACATAAAAATAAGAACAGTGGACGGTGGAATGTGAAAATTTATATTTCGGGAATATCAAATAATAACACTCATTTTTAAATGAAATTGCCTTTATTGTTTTTCAAAATACTCCCCTTGATGATCAATACACTTTTGCATTCGTTCAAACCATTTGTCATAGCAGTTTTTCCATTCCTCTTGAGACACCTCCAAAACATAGTTTCTGAACGCTTCAACTGCTTCTTCGGCGCTCGTAAATCGTTGACCACGCAGTTTACCTTTGATATTCGGGAACAAGAAGAAGTCATTGGGTGCCAAATCAGGACTGTATGGACTGCTTTGACTGCTTAAAAATGCACCTGTTTCACGAGCTGTGTGAGAGCTCTCATTGTCATGATGGACAATGATTCGTCTTTGGCGGTTGGTTTTACGAATTTCACCGAAGACTTCCGGCAAACGAATGGTCGTGTACCATTCAGAATTGACCGTCCTTCGCTGCTCAAGCGGAACAGTGGCTAACATGACCCAATACGCCGAAGAAACAGGCGACCATTTGCTGCACTGTGCTTCTTCCACGAACAACTTTTGTTGGATTTAGCTCGTCTTGAAAGACCTACACGGTCGATTGCTGTTTTGTTTGCAGCTCATACTCATATATCCGTGATTTGTCACCTGTCACGATTTTATACAGGTATATTGAAGCACCACGGTCAAACTTTTTTATCATTTCCTTACGCCAATTGATACGAGCCTTATTTCTGAGCGATTGTCAAATTATGTGGGATCAAACGCTAATAATCTTTTTACAGCCAAATGTTCATGCATAATCGAATATATTGAAGCGAAGCTAATGGGCAAGGATGCCTCTATTACAGCTGCGACATCGACATCGATGTTTTTGAAAAACATGGTGTACTTTTAACATCGATGTTTTAGTGCCGATGTTTTGTATCGATGTTTGCATCGATGTTTTTCTGTGTGACGATTGTGACAAATTGTCTTTATATAAGGAAAGTACCATAAAATATTAATAAAAACCATATTTGTTTATATTTGCTTATTTATTCGCCGCCAGACGCCAACCGCCACCATTATGCGTAGGTGGTTGACGCCGTTAAATAGTCGCGATCAGCACAGTTTTCTGATGCCTTCATTGTTTTTACGTAAATTTCAAAGCTATTGAGTTTATACATAAATCAGTGAAATCATAAAGTGAATAACTTGAAAATAATAAAGTGAAAATAAACCAAATAAAAGTGAACCAAATAAAATCGCCAACTGAAAACTACACGAGTCCCACAGCAGCAATTGTAAGGATCTATTAATTTTTTCATTGTTTTGGGTGATTCTATTTGTTTTGTTAATAGGTACAGGATTCAAAATGCCGCCAAAAAGTGATGTATGGAAACATTTTCTAAAACTGCAAATAATTTGGCTTCTTGCAACGTATGCAAAAAGAATATAAAATACAACCAATTTGATTGGTCATTTAAAGGCCAAACATAGAGCTATCTATACAAAATATTTTAGTACCTCGACAACCGCAAATTCAACGCCACTTACGTCGGCAGCAACATGTAGCATGTCTGAAGGATCGGAAGAAATTTCGAGTACAAGCAATGCAAGTACGAGTACAAGTACGCAACAACCATCGGAATCAACATGTAAGAATATTTTTTTAATACCATTTTATTTACACATTTAAAATTTTCAGGCATTGCAATCCTTGGACAGGTGCTTTAGAAGCATTTCAGCCTTCAGAACGGAGGCGACAAATATAAAAGGATTACAACTGCAATCCTGTATATGATCTGTAGAGACAGTCAACCAATCTCCATAGTTGATGACGCAGGCTTTAAATATCTTTTAAAGGTTACGGCACCTTTATATAAAGAACCCTCTAGGCGTATCATCGACACGCTCCTGGACTCTAAATATGACTATATATCAGGATTAGTAAAGTCAGAATTGGAGAAAGTGTCTTTTGTATGCCTCACAATTGATATATGAACCAAAGCGCATAGGCATAACCGCCCATTTTATTTCGGATAACTACATAGAGCAAACGACTGACTTGCAGCTGCAAAATGTTACCATTGGAGCATTTGAGCTCACCGAACGGCATACTGGAGAACATCTAGCCCATGAGCTAAGTACAAAATGCTCAGAGTGGATGATAGGGAAAGACAAGGTAATAACAGTTGTGACGTTTGGTGGAGCCAATATAATTAAAGCAGTTGACAGCTTTCGTTAAAAAAACATACGTACTGCTTTGTGCATCTATTTAATCTTCTGGCACAAAAAACAATAGACTCCCTTGCGGAAGGAAAAGAAGCTATTGACAAGGTTAAGTCGATAGTAACTTGGTTCAAGCGTAGTGGTTCAACGGAAGATTTAGAAGCAAGGGTGTTAATACAATCTGTTGAAACCAGGTGGAATTCAACATTTTATATGGTGGAGAGATTTATGTTGCTACGGGAAACTGTAAACAACATAATCGCCTTGAATGCAACTTCACTAGCTATGTTCACAGCATCTGAGGCAGAGAACTTAAAGGACATGTTTACACTGTTTCAACCCATTGAACGTGCAACGAAAGAGATAAGCGGCGAGAAGTTTGTTACTGCAACTGGTGTCATACCTGTTTTAAGGCTAATGAAAAAAAATTATTCCAGGTAGTAGTGACCGCCACTTTTGGCAAAAAAAACTAAAGAAACATTGAAGCTGCAGTTTCAAAAACGGTTTGATGGCATTGAGAACAATCCATTTTTTTTCTATTGCCACGCTCCTAGACCCGAGATTCAAAAACATTCATTTTGACGATAGTGTTGCCCTAGCAACAGCAATAAGAAGATTGAGCAGAGAGCTGAAAGAGAATGAAGAATTTTCTTCAGAATCTGATGGTCATTCGTCTTATATCAATAGCCCAGGAAAACCAGCTCCTTCAGGTATAAACTTTACAATATATAAAACAGAATTCCTAAGATTGTGTACGTTATTTCAGGCTTCAACTTTTGGGATGAGCATCATAAACTAGTCCAGGAGAACTGGAAAACGAAAAGGAGATCCTGGACAATTGACCAAATGGACACTTCTCAAATACCGGCAGAATTGGCTGTGTATTTAAAAAGCCCAGCATCCAGACTTAATGAAAATCCCATCGAGGCATGGCAACAGGGGTATGTTTCTAAAAACGCAGTCTTGATGAAGACTGCCATTAAATATTTGTCAATTATGGTCATGTCTGTACCCTCTGAGAGAGTGTTCTCGGCTGCTGGGAATATTGTTTCGAGCAGAAGAAGCTGTATCTCAAGGGAGAAGCTGCAAAAAATTATATTTTTGCAGACTGTCCATTCCAAGTTTTGGAATGTCGAATAAAAGTCTTATTTAATTTTTAATTCTTTATCTACTCCACAAGCGTCATCCAATTTCTGTGTGTCCTATTAGACCATAATTCCAATGTATTATTTTTGTAAAATTTTCTTTAATTTGTGGTTTTTTATTTAATTTTGTTAGCCATTCGAAAACATCAATGTTTTGTATATAATTTTTTAGCAATATATATAAAAATAGCTGTATTAATCAAGTTTTGTATTTTTTCGCCTTTATATCGTGGGAAAAAGTGATTTATATGTTGATAACACATATCTAGCAAAAACAAAACATCGACAGAAACATTGATGATTCAAGAAACATTGATGTTTCTGCCTGACTGAGATTGTGACCAGTGGTGTAAATTTACTCTTCTGTTTCAATTTTGATACCTCGATTTCTAAAAAAAAGGTCACCAAAAACGAAACATCCCCAAAAACATCTATCTTACGATATGTCACATGACGATCTTGCACTATCAGCTCACGCACTGAATCGATGTGTTGTGGCAGAACAACCGATTTTGGACAACCTTCGCGAAATTCATCCTGGAGCTGAAATCTTGGTACCAGCGGTTTACAGTGGTTGTTGATGGTGCTACATCACCAAAAGTCGTAACAAGTGGATTGAGACACTCTTGTCTCAATCATGGCACGAAAATTTGCTCGGGTTATTTGATATTCATCTTTTAACTGTTCACCTCGAACTTGGGAATGTGTTCTGTGAGGAAAATCTATTTGGAACGCTAACAAATTCACATCGTGAGTATCTTCACCATAACCTGTAGGCCTGGACAGCATATCCGCAACTGTATTGCTTTTTCCTGGTGTGTACTCAATGCGAAAGTTGTACTGCTGAATTTGTAACGCCCATCCGGCTAATCGTCCCACTGGACACTTCATCGTCAACAGCCATCTCAGGGGTAATTCTTCTTCGCACTCGTGAGAAATCTACTGATATATTCTATGGGATGTCCATCGGTACTCTCCCACTGGATCATTTGTCAGCTTCTTAAATTGGCCAAGAGATGGTGACGAAATATTGCGCGAATGTGAAAGTGGCGTAGATAATCAGGCCCTTATACGATATTTCCACCGACCAAGATTAGCGCATTTCGAAGGTTAACGCCGTTAACCCACGCTAACCCAGAAGATTACGCATACAATTTTAATCTGTAGAAACTGAAGTTTAATTTTTAACCTCATTTTAAACTGGTGTACATTTCGCTGCAACACTGTTTGTTACTAAAAAATGCAACCATAATAACATACACAAAAAACCAACTGTTTGTCAGATGGAAGCCGATAGAAAATTTTCCGACGCGTCGCCGTCACCAAAATTTTTTTGAAGCCTCACGCCGTCGCCTATATAAATAGCTTTTATTGGTTTAAACTGTTAACCGATGTTATCGACTGGCCCGATTTGACTCACTGATCCAATTTTAAAGGTTCAGTTAGTTCGAAAACATCCCAAAAATGTACAACAAACTAATAGCCGCCAACTTAATTTTTATGTTGTGCCGTCGTCTTCGATAATTTTGCCTCGGCGCGGAGTTTGGCTAAGCACGGAGTTGCCAACTGAAATGTCAATTTAATCTTATATTGGGTGGTGTAAACGGCAAAGATTATAGAACAAGGTTATCGCTAACCTAGCCGCGATAAACCGCGGTGTAAATGCATTATTAGACTGTTTAATTAATTGTGGTACCTCCGACATACGAGATAAAGCGCAAGCGCCACTGAAACCCCATTTAGTTTGTTTCAAGAAGCTCAAAATAGTGTCATCGCCTTACTTTATTAGAATTGACTATTTACAAAATATTTTATCAATCAATATTTTATCAGTTTATTTTATCAATCAGTGAGTCAACTCCACTTATACTTTAGTCTACAAACTCCATGGAAATTACTGAACTCCTAACATTTCTTTCGACGATGGTCAACACACACGATTAATTACTGTAGCTCCGATTCACTGTAGCTCCGATTCACTGAATGCCTTCATAGGATATCATGGGAAAATGTTAATTTATTTTTAATGCCAAATATTATTTTGCAAATAGATTGTACTCTTAATAACGAATACATGAAAAGGAAATCGCCTGCCATTTTGCCCCACTGTATGCACGCAGATACTCCTACAATATCCGAATATCAAGATCTAGGAATGTTTAGACGTATGTATGAACGTAATGCGTACTTAAATACTGTGTGTCCTCAAAAGCGGCTAGATCCAAACGCCGGTATTGGTAATGCCGTCCGTCTATAGTACATATGAGTACATATATGTATGTATATGTACTACATATGTACATGCCTATATACTCGCATTCGATTATGGGGGTGCTATTGGGTGGGTGCGATGATGTTTTGACGCTTTACGGGGCCACTGGCTGGATGAGGAAACAAATGATGGTGGTTGATGCGACACAAAAATCATATTAATATAAATTAACGATGTGGAAAATTTAGTTTAGTAGTGAAAATGTCAGAGCACACCAAACATTCCCACAGCCAATTCATCTGGCCCCCAATGATGCATCCTCCCTCCGTGAGTTTTGTGAATGTGAGCCAGTCGGGCAGTCAATGTCTCTGTTCGTTTGTTTATTGAATGTCTCACATCCCTGGGACCCCACATATGAAGGAGCGGGGGAGGAGGAGATGCAGAATCACCAGGAGACACGCACATGAAACATTACTCAATTGGAATACTCGCAGCTTTTGATGAAAAATGATTAGTTATATGCGTCTAAGTCGTAGTCACTCACTATCAGACAGGCGGAATACATGTATAGTTACGTTTTGAATTCCCACCAGAATGAAATGAAATGTCAGAAAATAGATTCCATTTCACACTGTGGGGGATTTGAAAGTGGCCTTTGAGTGATTAATTTGAATATGGGCAAACGAAATTCCATGGAATTCGGACAGTTTGATAACAACACGTCGAAAGATATTTAGTTTTGATATCACCTTAATTGGTTAACAAATGTTGTAGTATCACACAGTGTCACACATTCGCACGGACACTAGATATTACTGTTTGTTTTTGTCGTATCCTTGTGATCAAGAAGCAAAAGAAGTCACTTCCAAAAAAAGGTACGGAAATTTAGCAAAAGTTTTTGGTCGCCATTAAAACGCATATCAAACACCTCAAAACAGCGCTTGTACTTATGGGAGCAACTAGGGTGGTTTGGAACCGACAAATTGTTTCTATTTCCACGGGGAAAATGATAACCTTACTCTCATCAATTTTTAACAAATTGCATTTTGAATAGTTGCGTTCTATAAATATAACTTTCAAGACTTCGGCATCAGTGCGTGTAATTAGGAAAGCAACGTGTAAGTACCCTGCAGTTTCAAAAGTAGCTAGTGGCTCTATGTAGTCAATTATTTCGTTAGCGAAAAGCCTGACTAGCTACTGGAGTGGATACAGGGGCCTAATCACGGCCGTCGTGATCGTCTCATCTCTATCGAAATGTACTTTTTTTTGGATCACAGCAACCGTTAACGAATAGAAAACTCGCGAAATGTGACTCGTTAGGTTAGATGCCATCGAGAAGCGCAAAAACTTTTATTTGTGTTAGTGAATTCTAGTAAAAAAAGAAGTGTGTTCAGTTTTTTGAATTTACTTACAAATAGTCGACCGGCAGAAAGAAATTCTTGCTGAGTTTATGGCTGAACAGACTTAGCCGACTTAGCCAGAAATAAGTTAATAAATTGCCCTCGTGCCAGAGCCGTTTCTCAACGTCTATGGGAGCAATTAACTGATAAACTTAATTCTGCAGATCCCCCAATAAAAAGTGTAGCTTTATGGAGAAAAGTAACTTTTTCAACGCAAATTCTCATGCGTTTCAATGATATATATTCATATTTTCATAAGTCTTTGCCGATCAAAAGCATAGCGTTAAGAAGAAGCTTTCTTTTAAGCATAAAGCACCAAACAGGAGAAGGACCATACGAGGAAAAAGTTTTGACCGCTGCAGAACAGCTAATATCGGAGGCGTCTGGGCTTACCACATTTGTAGGAGGTCCTGCCAGCAGTTAAAGTTTTCTGGTCGATAAGTGCAGAAGACTTAGAAATTGATGAAGTTTTGTGGCTGCAAGACGAAGAGGACGACAATGCTACAAATGCCCAAGATTCGTCTAGCCGCACAAAATCAAAAGGAAAAAAACAGCCAAGGGAAGGCAAGTGTTCGCTATTAAAGGAAAATAGCAGTGCAGGCGAACTGAAAAGTCAGAGCAAATTGATAGACTAATCAAATTGAAGGAAAAGTCTATTCATTACCAAAAAGACCAACTTAAAAAGTTGGACAGAATAATACGTTTAAAAGAAAAGTCTTTTGAACTGAAGGAGTTCGAACACAAAATTAACATGGAGGTAAAAAAATGGAGCTAGAAATAACGACATTAGAGTTAGAAGTCTTAAAGAGAAATATGTAGCCTACAAATGTCTATATTAAAAATAACTACTAAAATATGGTAGTGTGGATTTTATTTTGTTTTTAATTCTTATTTTATTTTTATGAATTGTTTTGTTTTTGTATTTATGTAATTATATTATTTACTTTTAATAGTTTCGAGCTAACAAATGTTTTATTTGGTCTCCTATTTTCTGTCCAATCCGAATACTTAGGCACTTTGAACTTGATGCAAATGTTATGGAGGGCGGCACATACGTCTCCAAACAATGCTATTTTCTCAGGGGTGTAGCGACTTCGCTTTTCATTGCAAAGTATCTTCAAACGGGCTTTTAAAATACCTAAGGTTCGCTCAACAATACTTCTCGCCTCAGAGTGAACGTCATTAAAATGGGATTCCATAGAACCATCATCAGCGTTTCGGTATGGAGTTAAGCACCATGGTTCCAAAGTATAACCAGAATCGCCTGGAAACTATATAATTAGATTCATTCAGCTTCATTTTAGATTTATACCAAGGAGCCATCCATTTCTAAAATTATTGTTCTCGTACATTTCATGTAAAAGTTTCCTTTCCTCTGAATGCTTCCAAACGAATGAATCGTGAGCTGCACCTCCACATTTAGAATTAATGGCTAACGTTTTGTATTCATGGTCACATACAATCATGGAGTTAATGCTGTGGTATCCTTTTCTATTAAAAAACATGTTCTTAACTGTCGGCTTTTGAAATCCAAAGTGAAAATAATTCTCCAATCACTGGAAATAATTATCAACGTTGTAATACGCTTTATATATAAACCACAAATATTACACACCTCTAGGTATACGATATTTAGCCGTAAACCTTTCCATACACTCACTTGACTTTCCGGGAGAAAACTTTATATGTTTGGGACAAAGTTTTCCTGGGACTTCGTTTGAAATATTGTGTACGATTTTGCATAGAGTGCTCTGAGCTAAGCCAAGAAGAAAGCCGTTTCCGACATAATGCTGGAAGCTTCAACTGGTCAAAAGGGTCAAAGTTGCGGCCAGTTGAAGTACAGGCGGTGTAGACGTGGACATGTGCCCGTGGAACTCCATTTCAGTCAGCACGTAATTGAAAGCCTCTTTGGACAATCTGAAACACTTTCTGAATCTGAAAATATTGTACTAATGTAGCATTAATTAAAAACGTATTCTTTTCATGCCGTACTTACTTTTTATCTGGCAAAGCCAAGGGGTTGCTTTTTGTCCCTTATGTGTCTCCTTACAATTGAAAGATTCTGATGAGGACAAGCGAAAGAATAAATCTACACTCATTTCTACTCAATATACTTGAAATGACGAAGGACGTGATTAGGCCCCAGGTAATGTTAGAGTTCGCCTTTTGATTATTATAAGTATGAAAACAAGGAAATAGAAAATGCACTGAACCGTTATCCCGCTTTGATTTGTTAGTTGCTTTGTTATTTTTTGTGTTGGCGTCAGTTGCTATTAATCGTTCGTAGAAGTGTCATTGTGACAGCGTACGTGGGTTAGAAGTATAAAAAAAGAGAATTTTAATATTTAGAACGGTAAAATGACAAGCAACAGCCAAATGAAACGCCTTATTAAAGAAAAACAACAAATTGTGCAAAAGTTTGAAAATGTAGAACAAGAATGTGGTGAAGATAATGAAAAAGATTTATTCATAGCATTAACTCATTATGGTCCGGCGAATTCATCAAGCCGATTGTACTAGTCAAGTAGTTAGTACAATGTTGTTAGATATTTCGTCAATTCCATGTAACTAGCGATCTGAATGGTACATGGTAGTGCAGAGGGTAGCCACTGACTACCGTCAATGACATCCCCATGTTAAATTCGTCAGTGTAAAGCATTGCTGGCAGTGAGGCGGGTAGTTAATGGTAATTATTTGTAGCTAGGGAAATAACTAAATATTCGTTAGCTACGTCGACTGCAGGGTACTGCCAAATAATCACTCGACACGATAAAAGACTTCGGTTGGTGACAAGTATGAATACATCTGCATCTGGTGAATATGATGCTTCACAAACTTCGAAACGATCGTCCAGCGAATGTGAGTTAGCATCCCACCCACTATAATCGGATAAAACACGATCTCTTAGCCTTTAAGGAAATTACAACTTTAAAAATAACTCGAATCTAAGACAACTAAAATTGAATTTGGAGAAGTTTGCCCCAAAAACATTGTCACACCACATTAATTGCCGAGATATTACCAGCTAAATACTATAATTTTATTGGGACCAACCATGAATCGTCGTCAATACTTCTAAGGGACAAATACGCGGTATTGCCAAATATGCAAAATTAAGAAATTTTAGAGATATTGACAAAATTTTATGCAGATGAGTGGAATGAGGATATCGGTAGATAAAACCTCAAAAGAAAAAAATTAATAATTTTTTAAATTTTATTAAAAATGTGTAAATTAACAATATAAACTAATGGAAAAAGTATGAATAACAAATAGCACTTTGGTTCTCTGGTCTTAGTGATTTTTTTGTTTGTCAGGACTTTTTGTAACTACCGTGGGAATCCCTTGGATTCAACACCGGCTTCTGCGTGGACGGACTTAAGCCGCATTTAAATGACGTGTATTTTACCCATGCCACTTTTCCCAGTGTAAAATGTATACACACACAGAGAAGAGATTCGTTGTCCCAACTATATTTACAGCCAACTAAAATTTGGCGGTTCCTTGGACTATCACAGAATTCAGTTGTGATTACCAATAATTGTGTTCGGTATCACCAAATGTTGTGCGTGCGTGTCAATTTATTTGTAATTCAGTTTTGGTTCCAATAACCGAAATATTTAGCTGAATTCACAACAACAAGAAATAAATGTGATCTGTCAATCGGGTTTTAGTTGTAGCAATCAAATTATCCTGTAGTGGTGAATATTCTATTAGTTGGATGAACGAAAACTGTAAAAACTAATTCGGTTGTACCAAATAATATATTGGATCTTGGGTTCGAAACCTGCACTGACCACCTTAAAAATTTCTTTCGGCGGCGGTCACCTCGCATAGTGACGGCGACACTATCGAGTATATAGTCATGAAAAAGCTTCTCAAAATACCGTTCGGAATCGGTGTAAAACTGTAGGTCCCAATCAGTGAGTGAAAACTTGAAAGCGCACAGCTCAGTGATATTTAAATATCAATAAACTTATTATTTATAAGTTTTATATTTTGTGTCCATTTTTGATCGAAAATTTGAAAAAACTTTCTGTATCTCAAAATCGGGGCGTCCAATTGAAAAAATAGAAAATTTTTACGCGTTTCTAAGGGTTTGTCATAAAATGTTTCAATTTATGATGAATAATTTTTTTTTCAAAAAATCGCCAAAATAAGAAAATCGCTAAAATAAAAAATGGTTATAACTTGAAAACGGTGCGTCCAATCGCTAAAATATTAAATTTTTTACATCCAAAGAGGTCGAAACCAATGGTTGTGTTTAATACGGCATTACTTTTTTTGAAACAAATCGCTAAAACTAAAATTTTTCGAATAAAAAATCGCTAAAACGCCATTATTTATATATTTCGGAAACGGAGCGCTCGATCCAAATATAACTAATTTTTTCGGCTTTCGGGTTTTTCATAAAGTGGTCCAATTTGTGTGGACAACTTTTTTTTTAAATCGCCAGAATAAAAAATTAGCTATAACTCAGAAACGGTGGACCCAACCGGAAAAATAAAAAAGTGTTTACCTCAATACGAGGCTTTACCCAATGGATGTCTCTCATACGGTATCACTTAAAATCCGTTAAACTAAAATTTTTCAAATAAAGAATCGCTAAAACACACATACATTAGCGATTTTTTTAAAAAATAAGTGATTCCGTATGAAAGTCATCCATTGGTTAAAGTCCATTATAGAGGTAATAAATTTATTATTTTTTCCGAGTTATTTATTTCAGCGATTTTCATATTTTGACGATTTTTTGAATAAAATGTCTTCGATACGATTGGACCACTTTATTAAAAACCCTTACAATCTCGTAAAAATAGTTTTTTTTTTCGATTGGACCGTCCGTTTCCGAGATATTGGCATAGGGGTGTTTTAACGATTTTTGATTCCAGAAATTTTAGTTTTAGCGATTTTTTAAAAATAAAAGTCATTGGACCCACCGTTTTCGAGTTATACCCATTTTAGCGATTTTCTTATTTTGGCGATTTTTGAAAAAAAAATTATTATTATTAAAAATTAAATTATTATTATTATGGGGTGTTATCGTGACTACCAGCCAATTGTCCGCCCAATATTTATATGGGAGGTACAAATATGGGAATGCCGAAGTTGTTCATCTGTTTTACACAATATTACAGAAAATATTGATCAGTACCAAATTTTGAAAATATCGGTTTGGTATACGGTAGATATCGATTCGGCGAGCCGGAAAGCCGCCCAACTATTGTATGTGAGGTAAGCAAATGGGGGTGTACAGTAGTTAAGCGTTAATTTTTAGGAAAACCTTGCCGAGTACCAAATTTCATTAAGATCGCTTGTAGTCTACGAGAGTTATAGTGCCGATCAGCCGGTCATCCGCCCAACTTTTGTGTGTTTGCCGAACAACCAGCCGGCCGCACAACCTACCTTGGTAGGGCGTGGCAAAATAACCTTAGTCTTAATCGGTGACTCGCGTTTGATGACATGAAGCCTATACCCTAATTTCATTAAGTTTTTCACGCGACTTATCTCATTGTCAACCCAGACGAAAACCAAGCTTTTGTATGGGAGGTACCAGAATGAGTGTGGAAAACCCGCTCACTTTCCATAGAAGAGTGGCATTTGACTAAATTTTGTTTAGTACTAAATTTCACAAATTGCGGGTGTTATCTTGCCGAACAACCAGCCGGCCGAACAACTTATGTATGAGAGGCACCAAGATGGGCGTGGCAAAATAATCCTTGTCTTACTTGGTGACTCGCGTTTGATGGCATGAAGCCTATAACATCTACCAGAAAAAGGTTTTAGAAGAAATATGATTTCATACTAAATGTGTCGATTAGTATGAGAGGTACAGGAAGGGGCGTGGTCAAAACGCCCATCTTCAATCCGAAAATAACCATAGACAAATAATACTGACTGACAAAATTTCTCTGTGATCGGTAAAGATTTACAGCAGTTGTCGTGTTGGCCAGCCAGCCGACAGACAGACGGACATGTCTCAATGGTCTTAAAAAGTCCCAAAACGAATTTCGTCCAAAGATACTGAGGGTCTAATATGGCTCCTTCTATGCGTTTCATTTTTATACCCTCACCCATAGGAATGGGGTGACGGTATAAATTTAATACGTAAAAAATGTAACACATAGAAGGAGCCACATTACACCCTCAGTATCTTTGGACGAAATTCGTTTTAAGACGTTTGAGCCATGTCCGTCTGTCTGGCTGGCTGGTCAACACGATAACTGCCGTAAATCTTTACAGATCGCAATGAAATTTTGTTAGTGTGTACTATTTGCCAATATTGAGTTTGGGATTGAAAATGGGCGTTTTGACCACGCCCCTTCTGGAACCTCCCACACAAATCGACACATTTAGCACAAAATCATATTTCTTTCAAACCTTTCTTCTGGTAGATGTGCTTAGCTTCAACTCACACACCGGGTAATAATCTGTAAATGCCTAAATGCGAGATTGTCATACCCATTCTGGTACCTCCCATACAAACCAGGGTGTTCGTCAAGGATGTCAATGCGATAAATCGCGTAAAACACTTCCGACCTTAATGCGATTAGGTATAAGGCTTCACGTTATCAAACGCCAATCTCCGATTAAAACAAGGGTGGTTTTGCCACTCCCATTGTGGTACCTCCCATACAAAAGTTGTTTGAGCTTCTGGTTGTTCGGCACAAGAAGTCTCGCAAAACCGAACCAATCTTAATGAAAATTTGTACGAGTCAATATTTAGTCAAATAAAACTCTTCTGTAGAAAATGAGCTGTTTCTTAATAAAATTCGGTAGTAGGCAATACTTTACTAAAAGCTAGGCAATACTTTACTAAAGCTAATTAATAACTGACTATTGTGCCACGCCCAGTTTCGTACCTCTCATACAAAAGTTAGGCGTATTTGCGGTTTGCCGACTCGATATCTCCAATAAATCATAATCGATCTTAATAAAATTTGGTATGATCAACTTGCCATGCCCATTTTTGTACCTCGCATATAAATATTGGGAGGAAACTAACTAAATTGGGTATTCAATAATATTTAGCGCAATGTCAATCTGTTATTGAATATGATCACCTTTGAGTATGGGCGTTTTTAACAGAACTCCCACGCAATGGATGCCTTAGGGTGAGGGTATGATTAAGTCGGTTCACCCGCCTGAAACTTGTGTACTGGTTCTCCGTATTAAATGATACATATATACCCCCATCCTATGGGTGAGGGTTCTCAGGCGTCCGCCACTTCGAGAATTAAATCCACCTAATACCAAGAAAAAAAAAGACTTATTGAAAAGTGTTAATTAAGTCTGTTTTCTAAAAGTACAATAAATAAAAAATATTTTGTACTTATCGTACTTAAAAACAACCTTCCTCTATTAACGTGAGATGAAACAGCAACAATAAGGACAATAACACAACAATACTTATCAAAACGTATAATTATATAAAAAAAAGGTGTCTCATAACATCCCATGAAGGGATTGGGGAGAGCTTCTCACATTCAGTGAGATGTGCGCTTTCTAGTTTTGCACTCACGGATTGGGACCTACAGTTTTACACCGGCTCTGAACGGTATTTTGAGGAGTATTTTCATGGCTAAGTACTCGATAGTGTCGCAATCAGTAAGCGAGGTGACCGTCGTCGAAAGAAACGTAAGGTGGTCTGAACAGGGATCGAACCCACGTTGTCATGTACAAGAGCCGCGCACACTAGCCATTACATCACTGAATTATATATCATGAGATATTTCATGTTTTACAGTTGTAATTGGCCTTTTCGCGAATCCACAAATTTTTTCAATTGATCAAATAATCTGCAGCGTTTATATATTCTGTTTTGATCTTGTCATTTACATATGTGGAGACTTCGGGATATATATTTATGTCACAAGTACATTGCGTGTTCATATATAAATGATAACTTGTCTAGGGTATATTTTCTAGAGATGGAACAATTATGTACAACCTAAATTGTACACAGTATATATTTTTTGTTTTCTTGGAACTAATGGTGTGAACAGAATTGGTGCGTACTGCGTATTTTACGCAGCGTAAATACGCCGCCAAAAATAGAACACATTTGTGTATATGGAAATGAGCAGAATCACGACGGCGTCGTAAAATACGCAAGCACGCAGCAGCTGAAAATAGATTTATTTCTATTTCATACGCCTGCGTACGGCGTACAAAACAGTACCGAGTGACCATATTGTTTTAATATTTTAAGTATTTCAGTAATTAAAGTTACTTTTTACTTAAGAAATTGTTTATTTTTACTTATTAACATTTAAAATAATAATATATAAATAAAATTAAGTACAAAAAAGCTTTTTAGTTGAGTTTTTGTTTATGTTTCATTTGTGAAGTACTTTTTTTTACATATGGTCACCTTATCAGTTGTTGACAAAAAGAAAACTTGTAATTATAAATTATTTCAGTGAGAATATAGCGCAAGTTATGAAGTGAAAATGGATCTCAACGCCATAATTTTAGAAAATGTGATGCAGCACGACTGCTTGTTATGTTTATTAATTTAATAATTTTCATAACATTTGTATGCTTTTGATTAATTTTTTCCATTATTAATTTTTTGCAATGTTCGCATTCACAAATAGTAAACAACTTTATCAGCTGTGTTTAGTTTTACGTCGTACGTTACGGCGTTATTGTGTTTCATACGACGTATTTCCACTGCGTTTTCTTGACCTGCGTAAATTTACGCTGCGTAAAATACGCAGTACGCACCAATTCTGTTCATAGCATAAATGTTTAATATACTTTGGCACAGTATCGCAAAAAGCAATTCTCCAATGAACGATAAATGTCTGATAATTTTTTTTGATATTTTTTGAATTACGACGTGATACAATCGTGTTTTAGATGTGTCTCCCACGAAGTATGTACTTTTAGGATAATGTACATAAATAGTACTTATGCACATTACGTGCGGCATGGAGTGTTGACAACATTTAACTTCTAGCGGTTTTGACATTCTCTTTTACTTTCGTTGGTACTAAAAAATTACTTGATATATCTAGTTGGGAAAATACTTCCTTCTTTTGTAAACCTTCGAAGTGTTAACTTGAATAAAAAATAAATAAATGGTTTCCCGTTACATCCCATGAATGGATTAGGGATAGCTTCTCACAACCAGTGAGCTGTGCGCGTTCTAGTTTTAAACTCACTGACTGGGACCTACAGTTTTACACCGGTTCCGAACGGTATTTTGAGAAGCTTTTTCATGGCTAAATACTCGATAATGTCGCCGTCACTAAGCGAGGTGACCGCCGTCGAAAGAAATTTAAGGTGGTCAGAGTAGGGATCGAACCCACGTCCTCATGCACAAGAGCCGCGCACACTACCATTGCACCACCGACAAAGTTTAAAATAAATCCTGGAAATTACAAGAAATCGCATTGATTTTTCTTTATTGTAGACTAAATGTCTTCAAATTAGAATATTTGTTACAAACTCGAAATAAAATTTCTATCAAAAGAAATTTTCTGAAAGACCACACTACAGCTAAAATACTGACGCATAATATTTCGACAACGTCGGACGGAGATGGTGAAAGAATTCATGCAATACTATCCAACCACGCAACGCCGGGTGCGAAGCAGAGATCCACCTTAATGTGGTCTCTTACATAATCACCACAAGGAGCCAGGAATTCGGATAAACTTCCATACTGATAATCGTTTCTATCAGAACATACCATCCACGTGATTTAGCCACATGATGAATTAAGAGGCATATACGTACGATCTTTCCACAGTGTTGTTATTGGAAGTGTAAAGTGAACCAGAATTCCCTTAAGTTTCGTCAGAAGACATAATGGGCTCCTAATCACCACGAATTGATGACGTGTTAGAATAACTTGCGAAATGCGGTAGATATTTGTACAGACAATAATTGTGTGGATCGAGGACAACTAACTATACCGAGCGTAGTGCAGTGATCATCACAGTCCAGCATACATGACCACCCTCATCATAAAACGATATACATATGTATATTACTAGCTGTCCCGGCAGACGTTGTCCTGCATAATATTTCAAGCGATTTGTCTGGGAGGTAACCCGCCCTTTTGTCCAATTGGACCGAATAGTAAATCTAAACCACCCAGGGCGCCACCCAAACGCATACAAAAACATTTTTTCAAATCGGTCCAGAAGTTTAGGAGGAGTTCAGTCACACACACACGTGCAGTAGAATTATATATATAAAGAATAAGTATAATTTTGTTTTTTTGTTTTTAATTTCTTAATTAAGCCCATTTGCTTAACATCAAAATTTAATATCCTACTAGCTAATTTGCAGAATTTTTCATATGGTTATAAATAGACCTCGGATTTTGCATATTTGCATATTTTTGTAGGATTAAGATAGAAGGATTCTGATTGGGCCAAAGTTCGTTTCATTGAAAATAGAATCTGAATTTATATGAATATTTTTAAATTTTATGCAAGCATATGCAGAATATATGCAAAAAATATGCAACAAAAAATTCGTACGTTAAAAAAAATCAAAAATATAAACACGTTTCCGATAGAAATTTTATTACATAATTATTAACTGATATTAAAGTACAAGAAACTACATTAAATACATAAGATATTTTAAAGTTCCAAAAATATGGTACTATTCAGTGTAGTTTGTGTTTCAATAAATAACCATAATTTTTTCTAAATTTGTGGTAATTGCGTAGGCTTTGCCGTTTTTCACCAACAACCATTTTATAAGCTTAAAAGCTTCTCTCAACATCGCAGGATGTTAATGGTGCGAATTTATATTTACTAATATTTTCATTTAAAACGGATACAGACAAATCTTCAGCACCGACATTTAAAATATTATTAAGTTTCAAAATAGTACTGAAATCTGGATTTCTTTTAAAAATTGCTTAAAATTTTTTTTGAAAACCGTTCCTAGTTCACCAGTTACGTTATAAACAATATTTCCAGCTTCTTTAAACAAATTTATTGATTTCGGTAAGGGTAGGCCCTTCGCTTCCAAGGAAGTTATAATTTTGCCAAGCCTGCCGAAATTCGATTTTATATATGCAAAATCTGGAAATAATTGCGGATTTTTCAAGAAACTAAAAAATATATAAACATTTTTGTGTTTATAAAATTGTTTTTTGCTTATTTATAAAATTGTTTGTTTATAAAATTAATAAACAAATCTTACCTCTGTTATTCCCTCAATGTTATCTGCATAAAATGTTGCCGCCTTTAACCAAGTACGCCATCTGGTTATGATCGGTTCTAGTGGTAATTCCTTATTGAGTATTTGTTTGTAGCGTTGTACTCTGAGCGGAGCTTTTATGAATTTTTTTTTACACAGGATATAAATAAGTTAGCGACAGGGAATGAGGTTCTTACTTTTTCAGCTATTAAATTTAAACCGTGTGCCAAACAAGTTACGTGAATGAGATTTGGGTAAAAACTTTCAAGTTTTTACCAGCTTTGATCATATATGATGCAGCATCCGTTAAAAGTACAAAACTTTTGACTCATACCCGTGTGGCCACAATATACCAATGCTGTCGCTCACAAATCGAGAAATAGTTGCATTATTTAATTCTTCCAACTGCTTACATGACAATAAAAATGAACATGACGTTTCATTTTCGCTCAATTTTCCTTGTTTGTCCGTTGTTGCATCCACTGATATCCAAACGCTTTCGTCTTTGATATTATTACAAACTTTTTGAATTGATTGTTGGTAACATTTATCCAAGTAGCTCTTTATAAGAGCGCTTTCGTTCGGAATTATTTGAGCAGTATATTTCTTTAAAAATTCATTAAATGTGGTGTTGCTTAGCACATTCCACGTTATATTTGCCCCAACAAGCGCTTCACAAAGTCCAGTTGAAGTTCATTGCTATCAGGAATGTGGCATTAGTGGCATTATCGTCGCTGTTATGTATGGATACTTTTGATCTTCTGTGAACAGAAGTAGCAATATGCTCTACCAGTTGAAATATTTTTTGGCACGAAATCTAGAAGTATAATAAACATTAGAACGAACGTTTATCTAAACAATCAGGCTTATTGAAAACAAATATTAGCATGAAAAGAATCTGAAGATTAGTTTGCAATAAGCATGAATATTTACTTTTTACCTTTTTGTCGCAAGTTGTGCATATTATATGATTTTCATGCATTTTAAAGCACTTTTCCGAAAGGCTGTTAAACAACTTGTCCACCAAACTCTTCTTGAATTTGTCGAGTTTTTCATTTTATTTTATTATTAATTATTATTGTTCAAAATACAAAACTTATGTATGTAGCAGCACGGCAGTTAAAACACAGCGACTCTTTTACTTGACTGTCTTCAACGATTATTGTTAGGTATGCAAAAGTGCCATAAAAGTAAATCATTTCATTTACTTTCAAATCTTCTCATTTCTAATACGCCTTTTCGCACTAACAACAATCGTTGATCACAATAACCAGCTGACAAATTACACAAAGTTCAATAACTACATTCATAGGCACTAGACAATGCAAGCATGCATATGTAAATACATAAGTATGCAGTGTCTGCAGTGTTTGTTGATACCTCTCTACCAATAGGTTTTTAATATCATCTTGTGCACCTCGCGCTTTTAAAATCACAGATAAATATTGGAATGTACATATTTCAATACAATGTACATATTTCAAAAATAATATAATTTTTTAATTTAGGTATTTTTGCATATTTTTGGAATATTTTGCATATTTTTTGCATAGTTTGCATATATTTTGCATAATTTTTTGCATATTTTCTGCATATTTTCGATATGTACTGAAAAGTTTTATATTTTTGAACGATAAAACGTCTAAATGCAAAGTTCGGTTCCAATCGGATTTAAAACTAAAAGTATGCAAAATTCCCAGGTCGAGTTATAAATCACACATAAGTTTAATAAGTTGAGTCAACGCAAGATTAAATATTTCTACATCAGATAATATATTCTACAAGCCACCAGATAATGCAGAAGGCCTTCTTCATATGCTGTACGTGGGTAAGTTTTATTAAATTTTTACTATATTTTGATCAGTTATTCTTGCGCTGATTTTTAGTTAGAATATATGATTTAAATGGTGCAATGATATCTTTATTCCATCTTTGATTCTCAATAATGATCATTAACTCTCAGTAAATACGATCGAACATCATAAACCTAATTAAGATGTCATCCAATGTTACCGAACATGTATATATACTTATATATCCATGATATTTCTGCAACGTCGTCACCAGTGTGACCATTTTAGCATTTTTGCTGCTAAATTTAGCATTATTTATTTTGATTTAAAACATGTTTATACTGCACTCGAAATCTAGAGATATCTAGATTTGGTGGCCTAAACATCTGTTTTTTCATACACAAATCAGCTGTTCCTGTGAATGAAATCTAGACAATCGAGATTTCGGTTGCAGTATAAACGCGGCATTAGTCGCAAATTTTCAATTTAGCATTTGGCATTTTTTTTAGCACTGTTGAATTATTCATTTATCATTTTCTACCTTTTTTTAATCTAATAAATCTCAAATATTTTAATTTTATACTCGTAAGTAAAACCGTCTGCTAAAATGTTAGTCGATTAACAATGGCTAGCGTAAAACCTCATTTTGAAATTACCGCAATGACAGGATCATGCCATCAATTTGCCATCAAATTTTAAAAAATGTATATAGCGATAAGAATTTAATATTTTTATTAAAGTTTTTGAAACCTTTGCTGTCTGATGTAAGAGTAAATAATATGTTTGTACCAAATAGTTTTAAAATCTGACAATTTTGATCCTATAAATTAATTTTTAGGAGACTTTTTTGTTCCAAAGCCGTATTTCAATTTTGAAACATTTTTAAAATCAAAAAAAGATGTAACTAATTCTGAAATTTTTGTGTTCCTTAATACATACTTATAAGTTTACTAAATAAATAAATGGTTTCCCATTACATCCCATGAAGGAATCAGGGAGAGCTTCTCACAACCAGTGAGCTGTGCGCTTTCTAGTTTTTTATACACACTGATTGGTACCTACAGTTTTACACCGGTTCCGAACGGTATTTTTGAGAAGCATTTTCACGGCTAAATTCTCGATTGACCGCCGTCGAAAGAAATTTTTAAGGTGGTCAGAGCAGGGATCGAACCCAGGATCTCAAGTACAAGAGGCGCGCACACTACCCATTGCACCACAGAAGTATTTATTATCCGATCTGGTTCAAATGGCCCTTTTTAAACTCTATAAATTCGTGTATAAATATTGTTCGTTTTATTAACCCATTAGGGGTTCGGAATTTTCTGAGGGAAAGTTTGTAGCTCATGTCATAGAGAATAGAAATTGCCAACACATAAAATCAAAAAAACTTCATCTTCAAGGTCAAAATCGCAAAAAACTTTGAAAAATTCGATTTTTGTTCACCTTTTCCCCCCTGTTAAGGTACATAGGTAGCAAACCGTTCAAAATTCAAGGAAACAATCAACTACATGAATGTACCTAAGATCTCAGTACACAATTTTTTAGAACATATGAACTTCCTAGGAATGATTCTTAACACCGTTTACTTCAACATTGAGATACTATGATATCTCACCGACCGCAGTAGCACAGGCAAAGCAGTAAGGCAAAGTAAAAATTAAAAAAATTTCGGGAAATTTTTCACTTTTGCGGCTGCCTAAACGGTGTTAAGAATCATCCCTAGGAAGTTCATATGTTGTAGAAATACTTTCCCTCAGAAAGTAAATCAAAATTCCGAACGGTTTACAAGATATGAGCCTGACAAAATGATCACTTTTTGCAGAAATAACACCGAGGCCCCAAATCTTTGGGGGCCCATACAAAAAGTGCATGACTTTGGGCAAAACTGGGAGACACGGGTCTTTTTTTTTTTGGTCTTTTATCACGTAGTGGTGTCCGTATATGCTTATATTTGTTCGTGTTGCACTGTGTTATAACAATGCAAAAAAAATACTTATAAATCAAATAAATTAATATGTATATAATTAAGTACATATTTTTGGAGCAAAGTTCCCTCAGTCAGAATTCGCATACTTTTTTGTTTTTTTTTTGGCCTGACGGCACAAAACGCTTATTAAAAATTAAAAAATCTCGGCCATTTATAAACCGATTATGTTGCAATAGATTTCACTAGATAGATCCTTCTAAAATCTGTAAATTAATCCCTGCATTAAATTAAAAACCGTGATCGGTGAGAACGGTGATTTACAAATCACGTTCACTGAGAAAGTCTTTCTTAAAAAAATCACTCAATCGCTCATCTCTATGAAACTCCACAACGAGTCACTGTTTGGTGTGGGTTTTGGTTGGGCGGAGTGTCATTGGACGACCGCACTTCCAAAACGATTCCGGTAGCGGTATTAGGGTGAACAGTGGACGTTATCGTCACATGATAACAAACTTTTTATGACCTGAATTAGATGATATGGTCTTGAACAATATGTGGTTTCAACAGTGGCTGAAACAATTGCCATGTTATGAATAAAGTTCCCAGGATTTGACACCATTGGACTTCTTTTCCTGGGGCTACGTGAAAAGTATGGTCTATGCCAATAAGCACAAGAGCATTCCAGAACTGAATAACGAAATCGTACGTGTTATAAATAATATAGCTCCGTACTCAGTTCTCTAGACAGAAATTTTTTTCCACAGACTGTTGCCAACCACTTTGATTTTCTGCAAATATTTAATTAATTGTTACTTTTCGCACTCCGTTTTATTTTTAAATCATGTGGTATTACTTTAAGCGAGCCACAGACTTGTCATTCATGAGCTGAACATCAGCTATCGTTGAAGTTAATTGTCGGTTTACCGCCCTTATTTATACCAAATTTGAATGTAGTCGAAGTTGTTCGGATCACTATATTGTTTACAAAATATTTTGGTAGCATTTTTTCAAATTCATCAGGCAGATAAAAAGTTATCGCCAAAGCTCATGCTCATTAATGACGAGTCTGTGGTTCGCTTTATGATGTTAAAGTTATCGAAATGTCAAATTTCAGGTTCCAAACAATTATCAAAAAATTAGTTTCGTACGAAATAACTTTGGCGTAACAACCCTGTAATTGATTCTGCTTAAGAAATTTTCGCAAACAGCTGAGTACCAAACAAATGAAAAGTAAGCGAAATTTATACGAGTGTTTCTTATGGCAATTTATACGAGTGTTTCTTATGACCTGAATACGGGGCTTATGGAAATTTATACGAGTGTTTCTTATGACCTGAATACGGGGCTTATACGCCAAAAAGTCATGGAACATTTAGATACGCGCTTCCTGGGTTGCGTCGTGGTGGGCATTTAAGGGATATCGTGATTCATACATAAATGTCATGGAATAAAAGACATGATGAAATAAAAATAAATTATTTCGACAAATGTTGGTGTGTTTTATTTGAAAATGAAAATCGGCGGTCTTATTGAATTACCCTATATATAAGTAATGGTACAAAATGTTCACAGTAGGGTACAAAACATGTACATAGAGCAGTGGTCATCATGCTATTGGCCCAGGGGCCGAACGCGATCGGCTTTTTACACGTACACAACACGACTGTTAACGAAACTCTGTGCAAAGAGCGTAAAAACTATAATTTGCATTCAGTTGTATGATAGCTTTCAATAAAGCAGGTCGGCGTCGCTATGTGTTTGAAAAAACAAAAACAAAACACATTAATTTTGTATGCCAGCTCTCTAGCTTTAATGAGAAAACAAAATATTTTCAGTACACTTGGAATATTTTTCGCTTATTGTGGAAAGTAGAGTGGGAAAAACTTTTTTTGTTTTTGTAATTTATATATTTTAAATATGTAATTTAAATAAATATATGTATTGTAATTTAAATATGTATATTCGAAAAATGTTTGAAGAAAATAATTTTTTATGAAGACAATTTAATTATTTTCTTCAACTGATTTAACTTAAACTGCAATATTCATAAATTCACATATTCAAACATACACGTATTCAAATTTTCATACAATCAAAAATTTACTCATACTTGCGTTAAATTTTTATGTATAGGAACTCATTTGTTTTTATATAAAAATATTACACATACGTAGCACGAAATTTCTCCCAGTGCACTCAAAATACACTCACCACTAAATAAGTACACATGCTTATAAAATGTGTACAAAAAAGTATGCAACGTGTCCACAAAAGCGCATACGATATAAAAGTAAACGAGTCTACACAAAAGTAACGGGCGTTTTTTTTATGGCCAGTTTTTAAGTGAGTAGTTAAACATCGGATTACTTAATCGTAATTGAAACATAATTAGAAATTAACAAATCGATTCTGTCGAGCTGATAAATTCAACATAGCTGATAAATTACCAAGTTTCTGATAACTATCAGCTTTTGGTATTCTCATACTAAAAAAAAGCTCTTTTTATGACAAACTTATCAGCTTCGTAAAAGCAGCTGACAATTGATTTTTGTTTACTTTTCGAGCGCGCAAGAAATAAAAAAACTTCAATAATTTTATTGTTTTAAGAAAGTTGTTAAATTATTAATACTAATTACTAAAAATTAAAAAAAAAAATGGAAGAAGAATTGTTGCTGTTGTTACTCATGAGTAGCTCTCTCTGATCGGGTTCTTCTACAAAAAGACAACAATTAGCTTTGTTAATAAAATATAACACAAATATTGTGAACAATGCAAACAACACAAATCCATAGACAAACACAAATAAGTTTACTTACTTCGCTGCTGGTTCTTCCATTTTATGTTTGTTTTCTTTATTTTGACACTTCAAATTCACCAAAAAGCTTTTTTTTGCTATGGTGGGTTTTCGTAGCTATCAGCTTATCAGGGTTTCTGTAGAATACCGATTAATTTCATAGCTGACAAGAAAGCTGATAAATTTTAAAAGTCTGATAATTTATCAGCTCAACAGAGAATCGATGTATAACTTTGAGTTTCATTGGGTGGTTAAATCATAGTTAACCATTGACTGAAAACCAAAATTCGATGTTAAACCACTATTTATCTAAAAAATGCAGATTACCACGACTGAAAAATTGGCCATTAGAGGTAAATTTAATATGAAATTGGCCTTATTTAACAGATAAATTTATGGCATTAATGTTTCAATATGATTTTGGGTATGTAGGCGCCGCGTCTGGCGCGTACGTGCTTTAATTTGGAGGTTCATTATTCGCATACTCTTCGCAGTAAATCGGACAGAACAGTATTTCGGCAATAACGCGGCGAATGTTATCCAAGTGCTCAAAGTTGCGTATACATGCGACTTTACCCATCCCCACACAAAATAATTTAACCCTCGGAGGTATAACCAGGTCTGTGCAGACATTTTGCATATAAAAGTGTGTATAACTTTTTCATGTTAGAGACAAATCCTTCCATGTAATCCTGGGGCAACAATCTCCGAATACAATGAGCAAAAAATTAGAGCGATTGTGGATCCGGGTTCGGGTTAATCCGGGTTTACAAATATTTTGGTCCAAACGGTATAACCAAGTCTGTGCAGACCTACTACATGTAATTTGTATGGAATGAATGGGGGGCAGGTGATAAAAACCATTTTTAAGTGGGATATTGTGGAGAAAATATATATAAAATGCACATATTGAATACAGCGCAAACAATATCAGCAAAATTTTAAGTCTAAACCATAATTTTCTTTTCATAGTATTAATAAAATAGCGTAAATAGCTACCTAAGATGTATAAAAATGCGTTTTTATTGTTCATTTCGTGGTTTCCCTAGCATAAAATGCATTTTTACACACTTTTAGGATACCCGACTATGCATTTTCATACAAATCCCATGTAGGTCTGCATAGACCTGGTTATACCGTTTAGCGACAAAAAAAACCCTTATACCTCCGAGGGTTAATGGCGTCAAATCGCATGGACGAGGTGGTCAGTTACCAGGTCCGTTAAGTGTAATGAATAGTTTGTTCAGTGTTTCTTTCAATAAATTAATTCCATCGTGCGCTATGTGGTGCCGTCCTGCTGAAATGTCATCCCATGTCATCAACATTAATGCCTTCCAACTGAGGCACGAAAATGTTTGTAATCATGGCTCTACACAGCTTACCGATTTCTGAAACATTCTGGATACTCGTATCATCACTTTTGAAGACATATAACGGGTGATTTTTTAAGAGCTTGATAACTTTTTTTTTAAAAAAAACGCATAAAATTTGCAAAATCTCATCGGTTCTTTATTTGAAACGTTAGATTGGTCCATGACATTTACTTTTTGAAGATAATTTCATTTAAATGTTGACCGCGGCTGCGTCTTAGGTGGTCCATTCGGAAAGTCCAATTTTGGGCAACTTTTTCGAGCATTTCGGCCGGAATAGCCCGAATTTCTTCGGAAATGTTGTCTTCCAAAGCTGGAATAGTTGCTGGCTTATTTCTGTAGACTTTAGACTTGACGTAGCCCCACAAAAAATAGTCTAAAGGCGTCAAATCGCATGATCTTGGTGGCCAACTTACCGGTCCATTTCTTGAGATGAATTGTTCTCCGAAGTTTTCCCTCAAAATGGCCATAGAATCGCGAGCTGTGTGGCATGTAGCGCCATCTTGTTGAAACCACATGTCAACCAAGTTCAGTTCTTCCATTTTTGGCAACAAAAAGTTTGTTAGCATCGAACGATAGCGATCGCCATTCACCGTAACGTTGCGTCCAACAGCATCTTTGAAAAAATACGGTCCAATGATTCCACCAGCGTACAAACCACACCAAACAGTGCATTTTTCGGGATGCATGGGCAGTTATTGAACGGCTTCTGGTTGCTCTTCACTCCAAATGCGGCAATTTTGCTTATTTACGTAGCCATTCAACCAGAAATGAGCCTCATCGCTGAACAAAATTTGTCGATAAAAAAGCGCGAAACACATTTCGAACCGAACACTGATTTTGGTAATAAAATTCAATGATTTGCAAGCGTTGCTCGTTAGTAAGTCTATTCATGATGAAATGTCAAAGCATACTGAGCATCTTTCTCTTTGACACCATGTCTGAAATCCCACGTGATCTGTCAAATACTAATGCATGAAAATCCTAACCTCAAAAAAATCACCCGTTATAAAGGGTCCGCCATCTAACGTTTTTTTGATGTGTTAACATCTATACGCGCGCCTCTAGGGCAGTAAACTATAAATTTAATACATACACAAGTGTTAGGTTTGTAAGAGTAAATCATCGTTTGTTTGTTCGTTGCTTGGCAGTCGGTATTGAAAGTGATTATTGGGGGATTTTCATATAATTTTCCCACGCGATTTTCTCCGGAAATTCATAGCCGATTTTATTAATTTTTGGATTAAAAAGCTAGTGCGGGTTTCGACGAAGAGTTTATTCCCAAAATTAAGGCGATCCGATATCGGCGCGCCGAGATTGAAGTGTTTTAATTTGGAGTAATATTAAAAAAGTATTTTATGTTGATCTTCGGTTATATCGTACGAATATAACAATGTATGTATGTATGTACAAGTGTCTGTTGCTTTGCATTCTTTGACTTTTGTGGGAATAAAACAAAAAGTATTGAGCAAGAAAATAATGACACATGTGCTTGCACTGGGTCTTTAAATAATTTTAAGTATTAATATTATTTAACTATAACGTCATCATATGATTGAACGCTGTTTTTTATTTTCCAATGTAACATTTACGAATGTGTTCATAGAAATCGAACAGGTACCGTGTAGCAAAAAGGTGTTAACACATCGCCCGTGAGTTCGAACACTCATTGGATTTTTTTTCAACTAGTGCTTATTTCGTGAATGGTAACACTTAGCTCATGTCTGATTTGACAGATAATTAGTTTTATCCTTCCGCTGAACGAATATGGTTGTGTATACGCTTGAACAACGCTGGGAAATATTGCGACATTCCTTTGAAAATCATGGTAATGTTGCAGATGCCGATTTTGCCAAAAAAAATCATCTTTTCAGATGAAGCTCATTCTGATCTTGGCGGGTATGTAAACAAACAAAATTGTCGCATTTGGGGCACAGAAAACCCGCACGCATACATTGAAAAGCCGATGCACCCAAAACGAGTCACTGTTTGGTGCGGATTTTGGTCCAGAGGCATAATTGGGCCATTTTTCTTCGAAACTGAGCAAGGAGTGGCCGTTACAGTCAATGGCGATCGTTATTGGGCCATGTTGAACGAATTTTTGTTCACAATAATTGAAGAGGAGGATATTGGCAACATTTGGTTTCAACAGGACGGCGCTACGTGCCACACAGCCGAAGCTACACTCGATGTTTTGCGCCCTGTTTTTGAAGATCGCATTATCAGCCGCAGAGCTGATGTCGTTTGGCCACCTCGGAGCTGCGATTTGACACCGTTGGACTATTATATGTGGGGTGCCCTCAAAGATAAGTGTTACGCCGACAAGACAGAGACAATTGACGCTTTAAAGGACAATATTCGTGAAGCCATTGGTGAAATACCGCTGCACACAATCGATAATGTGCTTAAAAATTGGACCGATCGTGTAGGCTACTGCATGGCCAGCCGAGGCAGCCATTTGAATGAAATAATTTTCCATTATTAACCGGAAGGATTGTACTTTCAAATAAAAAAAGAAATTTGAGAAAAAATTCAGTAGTTATTTTTTATAGCATTTTCAAAAAAAAAAAGTTATTTGGCGGACCCGTTATGTACGGACCAATCATTCTACCGGCGCATAAAGCGCTTCAAACGGCGACTTTTTCTGGAAGTAATGGTATTTCGACAATGACTTATGGCTTACGAGCACCATAAAACTCACATAATGCCCGATGAAATGTTTTTCAACATAAATTTGAACAATTATTTGCAACTTTGCTCCGGCGTGATTATATGTAAGTATATTCCATATGAATTGTCAAACTAAACCAACCGAAACCAGGGATCGTATTTCGTGGGTAATGAGTTACCCTGGGTTATTATTGCCGTGGGGAATGGGTAGCGATCGTTTACCCATTACCCTCAGGGCAATGGGGAAAACAATAGGTAGCTACCAACGAAAAGGAGGAATTACCCATCACGATTGCCGATTACCCTCAGGGCAATGGGGAAAATAATAGGTATCTACCCACGATTGCTACTAGAGACATTTTCACACATTCAAATACATTCATGTTTTTTGAATGTGTTAATGTTCTCATTCTAGCGATTAGAGTTCGATACATACAACCATTCTTCTCAGCGTGTTGCATCGGGTACGAAACAGAATGAAACCAAGCAGAGAGTTATTGTATGAAGGAGTAGTATTTAGATTGAGTAAAAGGTCTTTAGAGACAAGCAGAACTATTCGAATAATTAGATGTATTCATGAGACATATTAAAAAAAGCTTAGCTAAAGCAAATGCTGTTTTGGTACGATTTGAAGTTGTAATTTCTTTGGAATAAAGAATAGGATTAAAATTAAATCAATTTTAGAAATGTAGCACGAAGTTTTAGAAATTTTACAAATGATGTCGAAGTTGAATGTTTCAAAATTTGTTTGCAGTTATTGCAACTGACATGTTTCAAGTCTTTGCTTTCTCCATCCACAATTAAGGAAAAAACTTCCCAAACTTTGCTGCGGGCTTTTTTCTCCTCAAAACGAGTTCACTCCTTGAAATTCGCTAAATAATACTATTTTCTTCACCCACAGCGGCCCATTGAGTTGAGGACTACATATTTGTAATGTTTAATAAATTATTTTTAAAATAAGTTAATTCATCATTTTCCATTTTCTAATATATATTTTTGCAGTTAAACTCATAAAAAAATAATATTTATTTCTTTGGTCTTCAACAACGTTGCTGATCTTTTCATTCACGACAAAGCAAATGAGACCCAGAACCACTCATAATTTACCTTTTTACTCGAATAGTTCTTATGTATGCGAATGGTTTTTACCATAGATTAATACTTATAGTAGATCTACTAGTTCTCCCACCAAATTTATGACATTTGGCCTGGTGTGATATTTACGTTTGATGTTGAAAAGAATTGCTTTACTAATACCAGATAGAGGCAATGGTTCAAAACAACGAACAAAATAACAATTATTAAAATTATTGTGTTAAATACAACACAAATGTATGCTAACAATAACAGTCAATAAAAAAGTTTAAAGCACATTTAAATTTCACAGTTTTTCACCAAAATGGCATGAAAAATTAAAGCACGAAGTTATTGTAATTCCACCTGGTGTATATCACTTTTCGTCAAACATCTCTCTATCACACCGACCGCATCACGAAGAGTGTGAAAGGAAACGTGCGTTTAAACGGGTCAGTTTGAGACAAGATAGTTGAGAATAGCTCTGTTCGAGTACTTTCCCAGTAAAAATTTGCAAGAATCTACTGTTGAGAGCGAAACAACAATTTTACTCTCTTTATGAAAATTTGCAAATAAAGTACGCGAACGACTTCCAGTAATAATTTGCAACGAAACAGCTGATGTAGTTTTATCATTTGCTACACACATTTTGGCTTGTAGTTACATTACATATACACTGCCACATTTGTCCAATTATGACGTCGTCGGTTCACCAGAATTTGCTGAATGTTACTACATATTATTGCTTTCCATTTTCTTTCTAAATTCCAGTGATATTTTAAATAAAATAGTAAAATTCACATTTGTACTTTTTTCGGCAGTTGTTAATTTATTTTGGGTTTTTCTTTGTTTACATAAAACAGCTAATTTCAAACAGCTGTTTTATCTTGCAAATTTTTGTTGGCTAAAATTTCTCCAACCAAAATTTGCAAAATCTCTAACATCGAACTGTCAAAATTTTCGCTCTCTGGCTCTCATTTACTGGACTTTTGGAGTAAACGAACAGAATTCAGTAAACATTTGCACAAATTTTCGAGTACTCGAACAGAGCTAATATGTATTAGTTGTCACAAACAGAAAAATTGTAGAAGTGACGTTCGCGTCCTGCCAGTTATAAAGACAGTACAGTTTTAATCAATCGCCGACAATGTCGTTTCGTTAAATTTCGTGCTCTGATTTTTTTCTTCGCTCTTTTGCCATTGTGTTTTGCCTTGCTTCTCCACATTACAATGAAACTGATGTACTCTGCAAAATTATACATATATTCATGGTTATATGTACGTTTGTGTTGTCAAACAATATTTCAATAAAAGTTACCAAAATTTTCAAATACAAATATATTTCCCATTTGTAAGGTCGTTGCGATGTTTTGCGTTTTTCTCAAATTACAACGAAACGTCACCGATCTGCCCCGTGGCTGAACTAGTAGAGGTTGACGCAGTAGGATTTGTTGTAATTGTGTGTACCAACAACAGGCATTTAGTTTTTGTTTCATGACTCTTCCCAGCTACCATTTGAATGTTTGTTTCACGATCACGATTGTTTCGCGACTGGATTTCCAATCGTCACCACGATTGTCGGAGCAGAATTATATTTTTCTCTGCTTTTAAGACTTTGTGCTCACGATTTGTTTTTGTGTTTACTTTGTGTCACAGTCTTACATGTACTTTTCTTATTGTTGTCTTACTTCTTCCCGCATACTCCACCGAACTCGTGTTTTGCAAGGGGAATTTAATTATGTCTCTCTGAAATTCTAACGGGTTTTCCAATATGTGCTCAGCAAAAAAAGAAAAAACTTTTTTGCTTCTTTTCATTTGAGTATTTAAGAAGCAAAGAAGCGTCAGAAGTGTAGTGCAGCACAAGTGTTTTGTTCTATGAAAGAAACAAATAATAATAAGCATTTTTGTATAAATTTATCATCGTCTTGGCAATCGCCTGCGATTGGATTTTGCTCATCGTCGACGATTGGATTTTGCTCATCGCCGACGATTGGAAAGTAAGAGTCGCCGTCTTGACACAGTTACTTCAGTTGCTCTGAACGTGCGCGATTGGAATACGACATCGCGCATGATTACTTTAATCGTCGGCTCCGATCGTGAAAGAGTCGTGCACGATTGAAAATGCTAGCTGGGTTACCGCGAAATTCAACACAAATACATATGAACAAACACAGTAAACAAAAAAGTACAACAACAAAATACACTGAATTGGACAGATGGGGTCATAAGAAAGCAAAATCAGTTGTTCTAATGCGCCAACCTCTACTAGTTCACCAATGAACTGACCGCTTTTGTCAAATTTCTTGTTACTGTCGTTGAAAAATCAGAGACAGTGCCGAGGCAAGTGATACTACGTTTATACGGCAGCCAACTCGCGAGTAAAATTAATCGCGAGTACTGAGCTCACTGTTTATACGGTAGTTTGCATACAGGAGTTACAGCGCTTTCAGTGCTGCCTAACTAAAAAAAATATATATGTAACTGTGGCAGCATCAACAGATGTTTTGTTTGTTTTGATATTTAATTATAATTCATTGAGTGAAATTATTTTCAGTGCGTAAAGTGTTAAATGTCGGCAACAAAAAAGCTTGTTATTGCAAAGCAGTTAATGCAAGAAAGGAAGCAATGGCTGCAAAAAATAATGCTGCAGATGCAGCTAAGTTATATGGCCTCAAGTGAACGACATTTGTCAGACATTTCAGACATACATGCACGTCAATATCACAATCCCAATTGAATTGTTTGTAAAAGAAACATCTGATGCGCTACCAGATTTTCATTATTGAGACATATGGCAGCACTTTAAAATTTACTCGCAAGTAGAGTCGTTACTCATGACTTATTTTCGTGAGTTAGCTACTTGCGAGTAAGGAAATAACTCACCGTTTATACGCTCAAATTTTTTACTCGCGATATTGTTACTCGCAAGTAAGGCGTGCGTATAAACGTAGTATGAGAGAAGTGTAATTGCGGTAGTCAAAATGTGCGAATGTATTGCTACTGTCGGAGCAAAACTGTCCCGTGTAAACGCCAGGTAAGTAAGGAGAAAAATATAAAGTCGTCTATTCTAGTGGTACCACCACATCGATGCGCCATGATTGAAATGGTTGTAAACAAACGGAATATTCGTTAGTAGTGAGAAAACAGCGTTGCATAAAGCAAATCAATAATTTTTTCCTGATTCCTAGAAAAATAAGAAAAAATACCTGATTTGTCGTCTGTCAAAACGTATGGGAAATCAAGCAAATTTTCTTGATTTCTGCTTAAAATCATCAAAAGTGGCAAAATCAAGAAAATCGATGTCAGTGCGAATGCTGTATTAGGGCATTTGATACGAAATCAAGAAAATATTTTCCAGTGCGAATGACCTACAAGTTTCATACTACGAAAGTGGGATGCACACACACACAATGTCTGTTGCTGTTGCCATCCATTGCAAACCCTTTTAATACATCTTGAATCGCTTGTTTAGAATTTTCAGTCGCAACACTTTGCAACAGCTGATTTGTACGATTTTGCGCATGGTGCAATAATAACAACAAGGTAATAGCAGCACGCGTAGTTGTAGGCAGCAACAACAAGCATTTTGTTTTTGTTTCATTCGCTTCAGTTGTCAAACTCTACACGTATGTATACCAACATATGAGTTTGACAACTGAAGCGAAAGATGACATGAAAAAAATTAAATCAGCTGTTCAAACGACTTTACCATCTGTATATAATTGTACCATGAGTGCGTGTTCATTTGGTTTTGTTTATTTCTATTGACAAACAAAACAGAACAGTAGTCGAGGCGATTCTGTATTGTACGCGTGAGTTATGATTAAATCCGAAAGTAATACAGATTCGGTTCGTGCAGCCGGTGGTGGTGGAGGTGGTTATAAAGACCAATCACTTTTTAATAAACAGGTATGAGAATGCTGATGTGTAGGAATTGTTATATGTAAACAGAGTGCCGTATTCGTCAATTGATAAGAATGAAGAGAAAACTTGTTACGGAAAGAGATTTGAGTTCAAAGAGAAAATTCTCTTCAGACATGTTTACTACGAGGGTTACACGGGAAGTTTAGATGTCACAAAAAATAGTTTTGTGGGAATTTCACTATTAACAATAGAATTTGGGAAAATATTAATTGCAATTTAAAAGCTCAGTATATCTAGTTCAGCCCAAACCCATATAGGGTCCTGACTTTTTCAACACACAGATCTCAGGGAAAATATGTACAGAGAGTATCATTAATATTCGGTTTTTACAAGTCGGTTTTTGGTTCTTAATGTTTCTATTACAGAGTAGTACATTTCTAACGTTTTGGATTCATACCTACATCTAGTGGTAGTCCATTTCATTATTACTAAAAATTTACTTTTTCCGTAATACTTTTTGTTTATGGGAAAAAACTAATGTGTCATTATTTTTCGGTTTTCGCGTGCATTTGAGTTTTACTCCATTACAAGTGTCAATTGCCAAAACTAGTAATTACTTACAACATAATGGTCGCAAAAAAAAAAAGTATTTTTTGGAGCAAAGAGAATTAGACACCCTTTAGATTATGGGCTTCACCCGTGACTTTCAGCCAAGACTTTCGAGTTCGGTGCGCAAGAAGTGGGAAGAAGCAAGAGGGGTAAACAAACACGCACGAGACGAGAATTTGAGAGGATTTTTGATGTTTCTCTTTACTCTCTTTCGTATTTGTTTCACACTCTTTCTGCTTTTGAAGGGAGAACATCGTTTGCGTATATTATTTTCTGATTATTTGTATAATATGAATAGAAATAAATCGAAAAACATTAAATAAAATGCGTAGATACAAGAATTCACGGAGACTTTGATTAATAAATATCAGCAACATGAAAATCAGACATATTTGTTTGAAAAATGAATTATTACGAATATAAGTAAGAAGCAGCACAGCCGATTAGATGATAAACAACCCATGGGTGGACCCATGGTTGAAAGACAAGGTTGTATTGTTAGAACAGCTGATTTGATTTTTTTTCATTTGACGCACTTGGGAAATGTCAAATTTGTTTACATTTGTTGGTTATAAGTTGTTTACAGACGCGGAATTAAACAACAGACGCGAATACGAGTTAGAGTTTCACACCGGGAAGAACAAATTCAACTGCAGCATCAAACAATTTCAATTATTAATTTCAATCTTCATTAATTTGGCAAATATTTCTTTCCAATTATATCACAACTGATTCAAAAATGCACATTTTGTTTACATTTTTATCAGCTGAGTTTGACAGAAGCCAAGTGCGATTTTGCACATGATTACACACATATTTACTGCTACTACCGTGATTGGTGTGCCCTGGGTGGACCGCAGAGTGTAAATGGTCGTGATTTACGAAGGGTGTTTAAAAGAGAATTTAACGATTAACGCAGGCTGAAGACGCAAAATCTAAAACCTGACTTAGTAATAAACCACTATAAAAAGGGCAACACGTATAAACAAATTGCAGAAATATTGAACATGAAAGCAAATACTGTGTGTGCTATTGTTAGGCGGTGTAAATATGATGAAAGATTGCATTTAATCAAGCGATCACGCAAACCAAAACATATAATTGATCGTGAAGAAAATGCCATTTTAAGAAAAATTAAGGCAAATCTTCGGCTAATACCACTAAAATCGCAACGGAATCGTCAATGAATTCGGAAAGGAAGTATCGGCATACACGGTAAGAAGGAAAATGTTATCAAAGGGATACAATGGTCTTGTAGCACATCGCAAGCCGCTCGTGCAAGAGCGAAATCGGAAACAGAGCTTAGTTTGCAAAAGAACCCGTATCTATGTAAGCCGATTTCTTGGCTGAACGACGTTATTTTTGCAAATGAGAGCAAGTTTGATTTGTTTGGTTCCGTTATGGTATGGCGTAAACCTAATGAGGACCTGTGGCCACAGAATTTAAAACCTACTGTAAAACACGTTGACAGAAACGTAATGATCTGGGGGTGTATGTGCGAAAATGGGTTCGGTACACTAGTTTTATGGACTGTATTTTAAATGAAGAGGATTATTTAAAAATATTAACAAAAAATCGAAAAGAAAGCGCCGGAAAACTTGGTATTTTGGCGACATTCAAATTTTATCAAGATAACAACCCTAAGCATTAGTCGCGCTTAGAGTGTCTTTTGTGCGATTGCCCAAAAGCACTGCACCCTAATCCCCAGACTTAAACCCCATTGAAAATGTGTGGGATGAACTGGATCGCCGACTAACGATATCCTCCATCGGAGCCATATAAACTACAGGAGGCATAGGGTAAAATCAAACTTCGTACACCAAGAAAATCGTTGAAAATATTCCAAGGCATTTGAATGAAGTCCTTAAACAAAACTCAATTTCTTGGCTTTTTCATTTCTTTGCAAAAAATAAACTGAATATTTATGATGCACTCTTTGCTGCAGCACATGAAATAACATATCGCACTCTAACTACAAAAGAGTCATAACTCAAAATTTTAAAATTTTTATATTTTGCTTAAAACCAATAACCAAGGACTAAATCTGTCCACTGTAAAAGCCTGTCGTCATTTTCTCTTCCCTTTCGTCAAAAAAAATCCATATGAATGTGTCGATTATTGAGAATTTTCATACATTTTTTACTTAACAAATTCAGTCTTTTGTCTCTACTGAAACTTTGCAAATTTTGAGTTATGACTGTTTTGTATTTAGGGTGCGATATGTTCTTATTTACTGAATTTTTGTTTATACATACTTACTTTTATTCAAAACTAAACTAAATAAATAAATGGTTTCCCATTACATCCCATGAAGGGACCGGGGAGAACTTCTCACAATCACTGAGCTGTGCGCTTTCCAGTTTTCACTCACTGATTGGGACCTACAGTTTTACACCTATTCCGAACGGTATTTTGAGAAGCTTTTTCATGGCTATAAACTCGATAGTGTCGCCGTCACTAAGCGAGGTGACCGTCGTCGAAAGAAATTTGAAGGTGGTTGGAGCAGGGATCGAACCCAGGATCTCCTGTACAAGACGCGCGCACACTACCCATTGCTCCACCGACGGTCACTAAACTACCTCTTTTTAATTCATAAAATGAAAATAAAATTATGTTCCTTTATATAAAACGTTTCATTTGAAAGCAAGTTGATTTTTCTACATTATAAATACCGAATATTACTGAGAGTCATAGTGTCTAGAGATGAGCGATATTGCTGGAGCGGTGATTTAAGAACGGTTATTGTCAAATCACTGGTAACTGCAGTGACCGAATCATGGTACAAAGAAATGGTAGAAGCACTAGCCCAGCTGATTTGAACTTTTTTCTGGACTGAGTGTGAGTAAGTATTTCTCTTATGTCAAAATTTGTTTACATTTGTTTGTCTGCAACCCCCGTTCGCCAGCAACTGCTGTTTTTGAAATATTTCTCTGCAAAAATTACATAGATACGTTTTAATTTTCACACTTAAACACTTTCAATATATCAAATACCACTCAATCATTTTCTAAATGGCACTTTTTGCAAATTTGTTTACATTTTCATCATTTTTCTATCAGCTGACATGACACAACACAGACACTGACCAAAACAAAATGCCTGTTGTTTTTGGCTTGTTGTATTTGTTGTCGTACTTCATCTACCATTATATTTCTACCATGGACCGAATAAAGTAAGTAGCAGCGACTTTGAATGTCGTTCTTTTGGTGTCGTCGTTATTTGTGTTGTTATTTCGATGTAGTCAAGATTTATCAACTACAGGTTAACGCGTTAGAACAGCTGATCTGTTTTTTTTCGTACCATTTTCGAACCATTTATGTCAAACGCAATGTATTTTGTTTTTGTATTCTTTGTTTACATTTACTGCTAGTACAAATTTGAGTTGAATTTGACAGCATTGGTTCAAAACACAATAACAAAATGCCTGTTGTTGGTGCGATGTTGTTGTTCTTGTACTAACGAGTTAACCTGTAGTACATAAATATTGGATGTAGTTCTTTTTTGCGTTACAGTTCTTTTTGTGTTGACGTTCTTTGAGCTTACACATACATCTGTTTTCTCTCTCTAACATCGTTGGTGTTATGGCAGATAGAAAAGAGATATAATGATTGAAAAATTACTGGTAACTGCAGTGACCGAGGAACGTGTACTATGAATGTCGTTCTTTTGGTGTCGTCGTTATTTATGTAGTTCTTTTTTGCGTTACAGTTCTTTTTGTGTTGACGTTCTTTGAGCTTACACATGCATCTTTTTTCTCTCTCGAACATCTTTGGTGTTATGGCCAATAGAAAAAGCTATTTTACATATTTGTCATTGTGAGATAAAAAGAGAGATATAAATAATAAAATAACGGAATATTTTTTCTGTCTGCCAATTCATTCTTTATTAATCTTGGGAATAAAGTGTTTTTAAGAGATTTGTGAAAATATGAGTTTTAATTTAAAAAAGAAAAAATCAAGTGAATTGTGGCAGTTGTTTGAAGCTGATGCTAATTTTTATGCAAAATTCAATATTTGAAAAAACAAAAAACATATGAAATCGAAACATCCTACGGTGGCTTTGCCTGACAGTCGTTCAAATAAAGTAAGTTTGTTTGACGCACCATTGCGAACAAAAATTATGAGCATGAAATTTATTACAGGCAGGACAGAATAATGTAAATTTAGACGACGATTTAGAAGTACCTAATTTACCAATGTCTCTAACTCTACCGCAAAATATGGGATCATCTAGTGGTGTATCATGTGTCCATGTATCACCTCAAGCTGTTGCAAATATTTCTTCGGAAGTTCCTAAACAAATATCGAACCATGCTTCATCGAAGGTATTGTGCCAGTCAAAAGTTACCACCTTATTTGGAAGCCAAAAAATGCCAAAGAAAACTGCAGAGCAACTGGATAAAAAGTTGTTGCTTTTATTTATTACCGATTTCCAACCATTAAGCGTAGTTGAGGATAAAGGCTTTAAAGGTTTTGTTGCTGCACTAAATCCAGCATATAAATTACCGAATAGGCATTCTATCTCTAAAACGTACATACCGGCATTGTATGAAGAATGTGTCTGCAAAACGAAATCCATTGTAAAGCAAGGAGTTCAATTTTGCATCACAACAGATTGCTGGACTTCAAGAGATGCAGTCAGTTACATTGCCGTAACAGCGCACTTTTTAAACAACAATTTTGAACACTGCGCTGTTTTACTGGAGTGCTGCGCAATTGATGGTACACACACATCTGACAATTTGGCTGAAAAGTTAAAAAATGTAATGGATACTTGGAATATTCAAAATAAAATTTTATTAGCAGTTTCGGATAATGCCTCTAACATCGTAAATGCTATTACTATAAAATTAAATATGAAGCATTTTGGATGTTTTGCCCACACACTTAACCTGATAGTTAAAGATGCATTAAAAAGTGAAAATATTTTAAATATTATATTGAAAGTTAAACAAATCGTTGGACACTTTAAAAGAAGTTACAATTCAAATGAAAAATTTATGGCCTATCAAAGGAGAGGAGATAGCTTGCCACTAAAACTATTTCAACATGTGGAAACACGATGGAACTCTACGTTTTACATGCTTCAACGATTTGTGCTTCTTGAAGATGCAGTTAAGGCTACAATGGCATTGATTGATAAAGAGTTGCCTTCAATATTGCAATCTGATTGGGCCATAATAAAAAATTTGTGCATTATACTGAAACCTTTTGCAGTTGCAACCAATAATATTAGTGGGGAATTTTATTGCTCCGCATCTTTAGTTATTCCAATGACAAATGGTTTAATTCACGTTTACTCAAATTTGAATAAAAGTGATTATCCAAATGAAATAATGTCAGTTATTTCAAATATTGAGGCTGGCCTTAAAACTCGGTTGGGCAATGTGGAAAGGAGTAAAACATTAACAGTATCAACATTCTTGGACCCAAGATTTAAAAATTTAGCTTTCAGAGATTCTTCGACAGCAGAAACTATCAAGCAGGTTGTTATCGCATATGTCTCACCACACTATAGTTCTCGATTGGACCCAATAGTACAAGAGGAGATTCTTGAAGATACTCCAAAAGATCTCTGTATATGGAACTATTTTGATACAAATATACAGCACCGTAAACCAGAGGAACCACCACATCACGAGCAATAATAGAAGTTCCAAGGTATTTGCATATTTGGAAGACGATATTATAATAAGAAAGGCAGACCCATTACAATGGTGGCAGAACAATAAATTTAAATACCCAAAGCTCTCACTTATTGCCCAAGAAAAACTTTGTGCATTGGCTTTCTCGGTACCATGCGAGAGAGTATTTTCCAAAGCAGGACAAGTGTTAAATGATCGGCGAACGCGTCTAAATGACAAAAAAACCAAAATGTTATTGTTTTTAAATGCAAATTATAAATATATTTAAAAAATATATATTTTTAATAAATATATGTACATAATATGCATATATTATTTTCTATACATAAATATATAATTAAAATATATTTAAAAATTCATTTATAATTACATATGGAAACATTTAAAATATATTTTAAGTTCTTTTTTGTGACAAGTTTTGTTTTTTTATTAAATGCAACTTCTATCTCCTCACATTCAGAAATTTCAAAAAGCGCAATCACGGTCACTGTTTAAAAGAACGGTGATTTACAAATCACGCTCACTGATAACGCCGTTCCTGAAAAATCACTGGATCGCTCATCTCTAATAGTGTCTCAAATTTTATGAAATCACTTTTTGTTTTTGATTTGTATGTAAAAACATTCATTGTTCATATGAAACCACCCGCAAGTCTCAAAAACATCGGAAAGTAATGTAAAAATGCAATTATATAAAACAGTAAACTATGAAAATGCAACAAAGAGGGGGAACTTTCATTGCGTTTTACTTAAAAACTTGTTTTGACACAGGGTCACATATTGTCTTTTTACGGTGGCCCACATTTCTCGGATTGCGGTGCCCCGAACCTTGACTATATACCCCCATATGATTCATATATTCCGAAGGGATATTGTATGTAACTTAAAAAATGTTGATTTTGACAATTTTTATTAATTTGCAAAATTTGTTTATATTTCCTTATGATGCTACTCAATGGTGTAGCGAAATATCGAAAATTAAGAGCAAAACTGACCTCAAGCTCTAATAATTTGGGTAACATATTGTTAATTACAATATATAGAAAAAAAAGCTAGTTATACGCCTTGAAGAGGGTTGGTTATTTCCTTCTGACTATCGTCACAATACCCTTCACTGTCCGAGATTGTTAGCGACTCACAATCTGAATTGTCTTCAAGGTCGTCGCTTTGACCGGCTTGCCGAACCTCATGCAAATCTTCATTCTCTATGCGAGGATTATACATACATTGCCCCAGCTAAACGGAAAAATTCTTTGAACATGGTGAATCATTGGCCTTGTACCATCTTACTTACATATATATAAAAAACTTATTCCACATAGCCATTGAAATATACCTTCCTCCTGTACCGAGGAATCGAACTCTTGAGGTGTCTCCATTGACATTCTATGGTGTTTGTATGGTTTGCCGATTCCTTATCTACAAATCCTTCCTTGTGCTCCACCCTAAAATGGGTGTAGCCTTCATATTTCAAAGTGGCGTATGGCTGAAATTAAAAAATATGCATTCAAATTAAAACATTTACTATTGTTAGAACTTACCTTTCAACAATCGGATATATTTGACTAGACTTATGTATTTTTTTTGTTATTGGAAGCAACATTTTCGGCTTCTGTCTGTAACTGGCAGCTTTTACCTCTTTCCCTCTTCACGCTTCCGAAAATCTACTGTCCACAGTTATACTTCCGCTTAGCCAGCTTTAGTGGGGTAGGAGCCTCCCATAACTACATTAGTTTGAAACGCACCGTATATTACTATTCCCCACAAAAGCTGTTGCAATCGCAAACGGTTTGTATTGCATAAATCCGGGTCATTCTGTGAATGTACCCAAAGGTATTATATTCACCCATAAAAATATAAATTGCTTCACCCACAAAAATATAAATTGCTAAAAAAGGCTTCACTCTCTGTTGATTCGACATTCACATCTAACACTCTAAGCTTCGTAACCGGCCTTCGATAAATTCCGGAGCTAGTGTTGATTTTGGCTGAGCATGCCGCCCCATATTTGCTTGTATGCAACTCAATAACTCTGCCACGTTTCCATTGGGACCTCGCTGCATCAGAATCGCAATTGAAGACTACGCATCCGATGCTGGGGGGTTGGGACGGCAAGCACCGTTTCGGTCGTCTCGTCAGCTTTGGCAGGTATTCTGCGATCCATCGTTGCCACATACAATTTTTTAAGCATTGGACGACTCGCCATTGCTTTCGGAGGCACATTAGGCGCGACTCATAGGGCGCTGGGGTTTGCGTAGAGTTGGTGCATCCCAATAAAAAATGGTTGGGCGTCAATGTTTTCGGCCTCAATGAGACAACTTGAACAGTTTCAAGCCGTGTGGGCCTGTTCGCTCAGAATTGTATGCAGCACCCTATTCACGGACTGCACCAAGCGTTCCCAAATGCCACTCTCGCCCACTTGATACCCAATTCTTAAAGGGATGAAGTTATTGAGTTAGTGCCACGAAAGGTACTCACACACTGCAACTCCTTAGCGATGCATACAAAATTAGTTCCGTCGTCATTTAGAATAATCAGGGGCCCTCCTATTCTGTTAACAAGATGGGCAGTCCTCTTCTGTTAATAAGTTGCTGATGCACAAGGGGCAGGTACCACTGGATAGGTCCGTAGCTATATCCAAGTGAATAGCTCGCATAGAATGGCAGGTAAACAAGGTGACCCACTTTTTTCACGTTGGTGACGAAGGTAGACATTGACGGGACCAAAGTAATCCAGCTCAATCGAAAGGGAGGTTATTTGTGCCTGACATAGCTTTACCCGACGTATATGTGGCAGACTTGGCAATCGGCGTAGAGACAGCACCCAAAAACGCAATCGAATTTCGCTCATCATCGTTGATGTACTGACGTGGCATAATTCAACGTGGTATGACTCCACCAGCAAACGGGTAAATTGATGATCTGTAGGCAATATAATCGAGAGAAACTTAGCACTTGCTATTCTGTCAGGCACCCTAAACAAACCGTTAAGTGTTTTTATCGAGCTGTTGGCGCTCACAAACCCCTGTTGTTGTATATCCGCAATCTCTTCTCCAGACTTTTGTTGTTGTACGTGTCCACAACGATATACTTCTGCCCAAGCTTCTTCTTCCACAGGCAGCTCGCCTTTCACAGTGCCCATGTTTTTAGTAGCTAATTTCGAACATATCGCCGCACCCAGGGTCTTGCTCGCTTCAGTCTCTGATATTTCGAAAAACTGTTAATATTTGGTATTTCTTGACGCACCTGGCTTGTCATAAAGACAATATGTTTGAAGCGAAGTTCCATTTTACTGTTATCCACACAGTTGTCCATTTGTATCTCTGAAGGCCACTCTGATTCATCACGTTTTAAGAAATCTGGGTTATTTATCCACAGTCCGTCCGCCCTATAATTTATAGGATATTTTGCTCGCGTTGCTTCATCCGCATGATTCAAAACACGTGGGCACCACCTCAATTCCTCACTTTGGCGGCTTTCCAAAATCGCAGACACCGTAATGGCCACGTCCTGTTTATACATACGGTGATCTAACTGTGATGGAATCGGTCCAAGAATACATTTTATTTCGAATTTTTAATAATCAGTTCTTTCATACGAACTCCCATTACAGCCGCTTGCAGATCCGTTTAGGTATGGTATGATATCGCGTGGAAGCACCAACTATTGTAAAATAGTTATGGCCTAATTCATAAGAAGTTGTGAGAGATTTGAGAGACTTTTTTGTATGATAAATTGTGTCTCATACCTCTCGCCGATAAGGGAAAACGGAATTTAAATTTAACATAGATACTTTTTCAAATTTTGTTTTGAAAAACTTGAATATTTTTTCAGTGGATGGCATTCTACGTAACATAGTCAAGCCAGCAATACATGAAAATAAATTAAATTGATGTTAAAAAAAAATATGAAGATTGACAAATCACTGAGACTGAGAATTTGCCCCTATGGGTAGTTGCACTTGAATTTATACAGAAGAATATTTCCAATATCGGACCAATCCAGAATATATAATAGTGGCATTATGCAGTTACTACTTGATGATGAACCTGAACATTTTAAATAAATAAATGGTTTCCCATTACATCCCATGAAGGGACCGGGGAGAACTTCTCACAATCACTGAGCTATGCTTTCCAGTTTTCACTCACTGATTGGGACCTACAGTTTTACACCGATTCCGAACGGTATTTTGAGAAGCTTTTTCATGGCTATATACTCGATAGTGTCGCCGCCACTATGCGAGGTGACCGCCGCCGAAAGAATTTTTTTTTTAGGTGGTCAGAGCAGGGTTCGAAACCAGGATCTCATGTACAAGAGCCGCGCACACTAACCATTGCACCACCGACGGCCAACATTTTACTGTCGCTCAATTTGGTCATGATTTATAAGGAAATCCTTTTCCTCATTCGGTTTGCATTGTTTATACTCCATTTTTAATATGTATATTCATTTTACTAACTTGTAACTTGAATAGTTTTACAAAATAGGTAATTGAAATTATCTAACAATACTTAAAATCTACTACAAACATGAACGGATGCGGCGATCGCTCCATTTGTCGTTCATTCACGTGTAACTTTTGTTCATTTAAATATAAACTTACACTAATTCTTACACTCAACACTAAATTATTTGTATATGAAAGAAACTTTACATTATTTTACTTAACTTTTAACAATTAAAAATCCATTAGTCATTTCCATTATTGTAATTGTTCTATTAGTAATAAATTCTAAATTTTTTTAAATAAATTTCTACACTTTCCATTCTTTTGACGAAACATGAGGCCAAGTGAAGTGAACCCTAAACCTAAGCCAACAAGTCTTTTTGTGTCCTACTTCTTTCTTCCCTCTTTTTATTATTTCTATTCTTTTAAATTGTTTAACTGAATGTCTAAAAATACCCTCATACCCTGAGCAAGGCCGGAAATGAAGTCCAACAGCAGGTTCTTTACACTGTCTTGCCCATTTACAAATGCAATATTAATACCAGCCACACTTACCATCGCGTCTTCACTGGCATCGGCAAAAACGTGATGCTCGTCTTTACTTCAATCAAATTGTTGAAGATAGCACCGGGTTACTCGAAAATTCTCCAATTTCGACAGCTCCTTCAGCCACATTTTCCAACGATCATAAATTTCGGATTGCAATTCCTCGTCCCACTCGATACCCTTTTCCCAGACTTCGTGTAACCATAAACCCAGATAGAAAACCACATGGGTAAAAAATTGACATATTCAATGAAAGCATCTCAAGTATACTATGAATTTTCTTGAAACTCAAAATGGATTTATCGACTTTAGACAATTTTAAACGAAAACAAGACATCTGGTCCCGTTAACCAGTGAATGACAAGTATCCTTTCTATATTGTCGTTCCCTCAAGAACTCACCGCTGTCTCTGTTTCCACTGGCGATTGTCCACACGCTTTGTTCACCCGCTCTCAATTGGAAATGACATATCCCAGCTCGAATCCTCCGGTACTGTATATTCTAAGGACGTCTTTCACAATTTGAATTGCTCCATCCTCGGTTTGAAAACAGTCGACATAGTCATCCACATGATGCTGTTCAATTATGCCATACACTGCTCGAGGGGCCTCTTTTAAATATTCAAAAGCATTTCAGTTTTTACAAATTCGGTAACAGTGGGTGAGCAAATTGCTCCAAATATTGAATGTTTCCACCTCCTGGGTTGTATTACCATTTATCAACAGGAATCGTTGACTATATTGGTCCTCTTTGGCTATTTTTATCTGGTGGAACATTTCTTTGATGTCCCCACAGATTGCGACTGGAACTTCTCTGAATTTAAAAAAGATCGACAACAATGAGTTGTCGATGTCCGGACCAGATAATAGGTGTTTGTGCAACATGTTTTGAGCTTCGGCAGCGGCATCGAACACAATACGTATGCATTATTTGTTAACATTTTTCACTCCAAGATGTAGTGAATAAAAATTGCGGTCATTATTCATCGGGATCTCATATTTTCGATTCTTCTTGCGTAGCCCTTTGCCAATCATTAATATTCCCGGGAATACTTTCGTCCCCACGACCCATTTTCTTCCCCGCGTTTTTGGAAGCGGTGGGACATTTTCCTTCCATAAAAGCGGCGTTCAAATCGACTTTCAACTTTTTTTTGCGATTTCCTTTAATGTCACCGTAGTGTCCGAGTGTCTCGTTTTCAACGTATATCCATTTCTCGGGCTACACGGCTATCCAGCATGGATACATTACCACCGTCATCTATAAATTCATACGCGAATATAACTTTCTGACTTTCATATACATATTTTAATTGACACAATTTGGAACAAAATTCTGTCAGCGTTACCTGTTGCGTGGCAAATTTCTTTTCTAAGGCTGTGACCATAGTCTAATAATATAAGTCGACGCGTGGCGTGTTGTTGTAATATGAAACGATTTTGACAGAATTTTGTTGTACTATTGTTATGACAATACACTCGATATGTCAAAATCATTTTATATACGAAGAAGAGGCGAAGGAAAAACGCCAAAGTAAATAATTACATGCATAGAATTACATGTATTAAAAAAAAGGTAATAGGCAGAAATTATTCATTTAACAATTATATTTATATTTCAATTTAATTTGCACAACACTTTTCAAACGTTTAATAACGAACAATAAGAATCAAAACAAATGATGAGACAAGTTTGACACTTCGAGTGTACTACGTAAACAAAGAATGATAAAAAGAAACAACCCAATAACAAAATGCCTGATCAGCTGGGCTTATGCTTCCAGTTATATTATTACACTATGGATACGAGTGACTGACTTCCATATACATACATATTTTAATTGACACAATTTGGAACAAAATTCTGCCAGCGGTACCTGTTGCGTGGCAAATTTCTTTTCTCAGGCTGTGACGTCGCCGAACTGTTCATTTGGCTTACCATTAATATTCCACCTGTGTAGCAATATGTTGTGAAATCTTTTGCAATCGTCTTTTATTTTTCTCCACCGCTCGTCTATTCACATCTTTTCCAATTGTTTACAATTTGCGACTGGATTACACATTCCTTGGCAGACCAAACAGTTGTTGACGGCGACAAAGGCAAACTTACGGCCATAGATAAAGGAAATAAGTAGATATCGCACAGGCGTTGTCAAGTACTACCACTAGGTGCTGTGTTGTCATTTTGTAACTCTCATTGAAGTTTCTCATAACATTCATTGCCGTTTATTCAACACTGTGGGAAATTTTATACATACAAAAAAGTATAATTTTCCAGGTTGTGTTATTCGAACAACTAATTTAAATATTTTTAATGCCGTTGTGTTCCCCACTTTCAAGTTCAAATTTGATTATGTGCCTTTTTGTTTACTGTTATTGTTGGTGTTTGTTTGTGTTGAATTTGAGAGCAACGGACCACAAAACAAAATCCCTGTTGATGTTGCCTCCCACACCTATTGTTAGCGCCTGTTCTAAATACATCTTGCAAGGTATATTTTGTTTGGGATCAAACATTGTAATTATTGCATTCAGCTCCATCTAGAAAAAATCCCATTGAACAAGAAATTACCCAAGTCATGTGCGATATCTAGTTAATTCCTTTATCTATGCTTACGGCTTGGTTGTGGAACTGTTTGACGGCGGTTAGAAGTGGTAGGTACTGACGGCAGGGTATGGTGGACGATGTTAACGATGCGGCATAGCGTATCTCATGAAAAGCTGAATCTGTCGGACCTTTTCAATTTACCTTCTTATAAACTGCTCAGGCCGACCAAAGGTTTCTCGGAGGGTTGTCATGATGGCGTTGACGTTGGTAAAACTGGCAAGTAGTCACTCCACGGCTTCGCGTGCACTACTTTTTAGGGTTTTTCTTAGGCGCATTATATTATGAAGTTCTGAATAATTAAACTCAGCTCTCCTCTGGGAGACCTGAAAGTCTAGGAAGTAAATATATTTTTAAAGTTGTAATTTCCTTAAGGCTAAGAGATCAATGTTTAATCCGGTTAGTGAAAAAACTGTAAATGCCGCGGATGGGATTCGAACTCACATTCGCTGGACCATCGTTTCGATGTTTGTGAAGCATCATCTTCAGCATCTGATTTTCGAAATGATTGATGTCACAAATGACTTGTGATTGTTTATTCTCTATAAAGTAAATAACAATTAAAAAAATTACACAAATAGGCACAATCAAATCAATTTAAAATGAGTTAAAAAGTGACGTTCATACATGTTGTGTAGTGTCTAAGCAACAAGATACCGCGTCAATTAGAATTTAGTCACTGGGGTTAATTCCGGTAAATATGGCGAATGAGGTATCAATTTCAATATTGTTGTTAGTTATAAGTATAGAGTAAATTCATATGTGTTACAACACAAGCGCGTACAACTACACTATCTTCCACTATCATTACCTCCTGATCTTCAGTGGAAGAATCTGAGTGGAGTAGTGCTGAAAAGTGGTCTCTCCACATTTTGAGCACACACTGATTTCAGCAGGAGGGCTGCCCATTATTAGGCCCGTTATTCAATCTTCTTACCCTCTGGAAAAACTTTCAGGATTCACCATTCATCCTGCACATTTCGGTTTTATCACTCTCTCTCCGCTCCCACTCTTAGCTTCTTGTACCGCTCACTCGCAGCACGCATTGTAACTGACTGTTTCGTTGCCATACGTGCAGCGTCTTTTTCATCAGTTGCAATGCAACTTTCTTCGTCGTGCCATGGCTTATCCTTCTGCGGTTTTATGATAGCCAAGTTCAGTCCGTGCAGCGGTTTCCAAAGAATGGGAGATGTGCTTCCACTGCGCGTCTGGGTCTTCGGGAGGGGGTATTCTGCTCTATATCAGGAGAGTTTCTGTCGATAAGACATTGATATCTCCGGTATTTGTAGCTTGTTAATATCCACCTTTTCCTGTGTTCGGCTTCGTACGTTTTTCGCCCTGCTCAATCTCGTGCGAACTTTCGCAGCCACCAGGTAATGATCCGAGTCGATATTGGCACCTCGAATCATACGTACATCCATTACAGTAGAAGAGTGCCTGTGATGCATTACCAAGTGATCAATCTGGTCATCCGTCCCCTGATCAGGAGATACCCAAGTCGCCTTATGTACGTCCTTATGCTGGAATCGTGTGCTACTAACTACCATCTTCTTTGCAGAGGCGAAGTCTATCAGTCTTATTCCATTATGGTCTTATTCCATGTAGACTGTGATTACCGAGGGTTGGTCGAAAGACACTTTCCTTTCCCAATTTGGTATTAAAATCGCCTAGAATAATCTTAATGTCGTGGTCAGGGCAGCGTTCATATACTTCCTCCAGACGCTTATAAAATGTTTCCTTGACCTCATCAGCTTTATCCTCTGTCGCTGCGTGCACACAAATTAACGAGATGTTGAAATATTTCGCTTTGATGCGAATTGTGGCTATGCGGTCACTCACTGGGTTGAACCTGGAAACTAGGTGTCGCAGTCTCTTGCCAACTATAAATCCGCACCCAAATTCGTGCTTTCACTCATGGCAGCTGTAGTAAATATCGAAGTTTTTCTTTCTGGTGCAACCATATCCTATCCCTCAAAATTTCCTGGATCGCTGTGATGTCTGCTTTATATTTTCCGAGGACATCCGCCAGTTGGAAAGTGGCACCAGTCCTGTTTAACGTTCGAACATTCCAGGTACATATCCTTAAATCATGGTCCTTATAACGTTTGCGAGGGTCGTCAACAGTTGGGGGGTTTCTTTGTTCATTATCTTTTCTGTGTATTTTCATTGCCAATATAACGGTGGCGGAAGGCAAACCCAGCCCACCGTGGTTTGCATTTTACCTACTGCCAGAATGATTATGTTTCAGCCGCCCATTATGGATCAGACGCTGACCAGAATGCAGTGTGTCGAAACTGGATTTTGGTTTCTTCAATTTTGATCCGCCGTTGGCCAGGGGTGTTGGCTCATCCGCCTTCAATGGACAGAAGAATATGTCCACTACTTCGAAGAGCTTCAGTGACAGGGTCACCTAATAATCCAGGTTGCTCATTCGTTTCGCCTTCTCACTTTAGCTAGGTAACGGAGGTTTACGATAACCCATTGCTAGGACTTACTGCGTGGAAGTAGTGAGCTACTTGGACTGTCTAATGAAGTAATCATTTATGGCCACTCCCAAGTGAATGGCTATCAGAAAATGTCCACCTTCAAGGACATGGGACTGTGTGTATGCATATGTATATTTGTAGAGGAGCGACAAGAGGTTTGTCGTGGATGGTTGTCGCAAACACAAACATATGGTTAAATGGAGACCCCAATTATGATTATCATAAAATTACAATTGTAAAAATATATTATTTTTGGGCGGGACACAGTCAAATATGAACAAACATTACAATATTTTCCGGAAAATATATATTCACAACATATACACATATCGTAGTTTATAAAGATATTATAATTATGTATATCTAAACATACTCAAAAATTGAACTTGAATTGGAATGTCTAAATTTGAAAATTTTCTCTATTTTTATCACAGGATCAATTTGTTGCCGTTGGTCCCAAAAATTCTACAAACCTGTTCGACTTAAATGATGACTGTTTGTTGGAGGTCTTGAAATATATATCGGTAAAGGAAGCATTTTCGCTGATTAACGCTTTTGGCAGACGCTTCGATGACATTGTCCTCAAAAGGATCGCCCAACTGAAATGCCTCGACATTAGTTTAAGGGATCCACCATCGTTTTCGCCAACGCAACTGCAAATAATAGGACAGCATTTGAAAACTTTAAATATCAGCGTTGGTTACTCATTGGATTCAGATCGTTGCATTGCTCAGTACCTTCGGCCATTGTGCCGCCATGGATCCATTCGAAATTTAACACTGCATTATGTTCAGTTCAGGGATGGCTATCAGCAATGTATTTTAAATTTAGCTTCAAATTTAGAATTTCTAGACCTGAGCTTTTGCCAACTAACAGACGATCTGTTGCTGCCTGTTTTGGAAAATTGTCTACAATTAAAAACATTTGTGGCCATTGGAAATTATGACCTGAAAGGTGAATCACTCCATAGTATTAAGTCGGGTAATTTAAAGACGATAACCTTAGAATTAAGCGGTCAGGCCGGCGATGAATTTCATATATTTATTGCCAATAATCCTGGAATTTATGTACAAATATTTGAAAAAGGTCGTCAGCATTTTAAAATATATCATCAAAGTCAATTGATTAAAACAAAAACATAGTAATCGTCGCAGGATATTGATGGTCAAATAGGCTTAAGATAAATACTTTAAGTCTGTGTATCTAAATTGTACATTAATAAAATGCCCATTAAGCACGATTAGAAAATATAAACTTATTTATTGTAGAGTTTAATTTCTGCCAGACTGTACGAAATCTGAAAGACTTGTCAAAATTCATACGAAATTCGACAAAAGACAAACGGATTTTCTAAGTGCTTTGCTACTTTTAAAACCGAATGTAATCGGTGAAGCTTTTAATATATGCAAAATGGAGACGAACTGGAATCCTGAATTTCATAATATTGTTACGATTAAGCAAAAAGCTTTTACTTAATCTTAAAGACCATACTAAAATTATATAAATAACAGGGCGATTAATGCTGCGCCTAAAAGTATGCAAAACTCTCGAATAATTAACACGCAACTTGAAAGGAATTCTAGAATTTTGGACGAGAAATTTGGTGAAAATTCTAGAATTATGAATGAGAAATTTGGTGAGAATTCTAGAATTATGGACGATAAATTAAGCGAGATTTCTAGAATTATTCAGGAAACATAAAATGCCACAAATGAGAAACTGCAAGAAATCTCGGAAGTTGTGAGCAATATGGAGATTCAAGTGAACGATCAATTCGAAAAGGTTGAACAAAACTTCGAGGAAATGGGGCAGAAGATTGAAAAAGTCGAACATAAGTTCGAGGAAGTCGAACGGGAACAAAAAAATAATGTAAGTGAATTGCAAAGAAAAATTAATGAACTTCAGATGCAAGAGGGGCCAGTGCGAGTAATGTCTGAAGGCTCTAGTAGATTGTAAGATCCCAGTTTCGATGGTTCTACCCCATTCGACGTTTTTAAATTTCCAATTCGAAATGGTCGCAATTAAGAACTTGTGGAACAGCAACGACAAAGCAGTAGAGCTAATTTTAGCACTGAAAGGCAGCGCGGCAGAAGTCCTTCGGACCGTCCCCGTTAGTAAAACATAAGACTTCTTGTAAAGTGGTGTAAATAAAGTAAACTTTTGTACTATATAAGTAAAATAAAAGGAAGTTAAACTATTGTAATTATCGTAATTTAAAACGAACCTTGTTTTATTATTGGGAATAAAACAGCGCAAAAAGGGCGAATAAGGAAATTCGTAACAATATATCTGTGCCGAAAAGGAAAAACGACTTATGTACATTTCCAACTTTTTTAGATGAACAACTTTAGGGGGTGTTTTCCATGAGATTATCTGAAATTTAATTAGATATGTAAACAATATATGGTGCATGACTTCCTGATTCAAAGTCAAATTAAACAAAAACTAGATCTGGAGGTAATTGAGACCCCAGTGGTAATCGTAGTGCCCTTAATCAATATTTTCCTAAGTGCACTTAAGACGTTTTTCCTTTTTGACACAGATATATAATTTTCTTTTTATTTGTTAAAATATTTAATAAACTATACATTTTGGGGCCTATTTGCGTGCGGTGCTATTATATTCGTCTGTATTGCTATATCTAAATGGGAAATACACACCAAACACAAAAAAAATAAACCCGAATTTTAAATAGAGAACAACAACTCAAAACATTGGGGCCTATTTACCTGTGTTTGGCGCTCATTTCCATTCCCTCACAAATTAGGCCCCACTAAAATTGTTGGAGCCTATTTTAATTTTACATTTTTAACAGTTTGGGGTGTAATTTCCTGGGGTCTATTTTCATAATGCAATCAGACCCCAAATTTGGGGCCTAATTTCAGTTTTGAGTATTTTCGTGGGCCTAATTTTCTGCCGCCTTAACAATCACTACGATATTCCTGACTAATTTTTAAGTGGGTAATTAACCCTTTGACGACCATACATTTTCGGCCGAAGCGATTTTAATTTTTTTTTGATTTTCGTAATCTGCGATCTAATAATAGTTATGTCACAAAAAATTGGCCCTCTAGACCCCCTCCTTGCCCCCCATTTCGCTTGGCAAATATAGTTGCCTGTGGGTTGAAAGGGAACATTTTACCCTAAAATTTTAAATTGAAAAATACCATTTTTTAAATGTAATTTATGTATTTGATTTACTTAAAAAGTAAAATATTATGAATTTAAGCAAAAAAATATATTCATTGTAGTGCGTGGTAGATGCCGAAGCAGCCACGGGATGTAGTAAAGCAAAGGTAGACATTACATTGAATGCAAAATACATTTGTACGACTATACTTGCCATTTGCGGCACAATGAGCGCAGCGCTTCCAATTTTCCTGCTTTTCCATTTTGTGCAACGATTTGGGTTTGCTCAGAAAGCGACTACCAGTTTTGGTGACCCCTGGAAATGCGCGCGTCCTTGAACTAATATCATTTATCAGTTCCTTAGCCAAAGCTGCCCGATATTCTATTGATGTTACTTTAGTCGAGGAGCAGTTGGCTAACATCAGCTTGCTGTAAATTATGTAGCTGTTATGGACGCATATTTCGAAAAGATCGAAGAACAAACGAATATAAAATCGCCATTTGCTCCTACGATCATACTCGTAATAAACCTTTTCTTGGTCCATCAGGTCCACACCGCCCATGCCCTTGTTGTAATGCTGGATAACCAAAGGGCAATTGACATCCATTTTGTCAGCTTTTCCAACTACACGCCGCTTAACCTTGAACACCCCAGTTGGATCGATGAAGTTGGAGGCCAGATACACACCACGATTGTCCATCCACTTCACCACAGAAATGCTACCCGATATCGCCATTGGATTGCTTAGGCATATGTTTCCGGTTGCTCCGAATTGTTCCGCAAGCCATAATGTCATTCTGTTGGAGTATGTACATAAGGTCCAGGCTCGTAAAAAAGTTGTCAAAATACACTACAACCCCTTTTTTTGCCAACGGTTCACATAACTGCAAAACAACAGACTCACCCAGACCATATTCAACAAACTGTTTTTTCCGGTATAGATGTCAACGTTGTATAAATAGCCAGTTTCCGACTCACATAAGCACCAAAGTTTGAAGCCCCATGACACAGGCTTGTTCTTCATATACTGCTTCATAGCATTATGTCCCTTGAACTTGATCATATGTTCATCGATTGACAGCTTTTTTGAATAGGTATACGCTGCCGGCATAGCCTTGTTTATATGGCTTATAATTTGCCTGATTTTGTATCCACGATCGCTGACATCAGCCTGGTCGTTGTCGCAAAAGTGAAGATTTGCCATGATTTCCTCAAATCGAAGCCGGGCTTGGTGAAACGTCGGATCTGTAGACCAATATAGACGAATTGTGGGTAGTTTCACTAGGCTCATGCGTATGATTATACCCATAAAAGCCTTAAACTCAGTCACAGAGAGAGTAAAAATGCGCCCTTTTTGCAGGGCATATAAATTGGACTGCTCCACTATCATGATGCATAACATCATTTTCGAGAAAAATCACGTCTTCCTCATCCAAGTTTGTAACCGCCTCTTCTTCGTTGTCACTGGACTCGCAAAGCAAAATTTGTTCGATTTCCTCTGGCCGAAGGAAAAAAAAGCGTTCACGGGTTGAATCACTCATTTTAAGTCTTTTCTTTTAAGAATCACTAATAATATGAAAAAACAACGTTAAAATACACAATTTATTTAAAATATCACTAAAAAAAAACTTACAAATTGTAATTATTACAGCGAAGTACGTCTAAGATAAACAAAGAAACAATACAAAAAATGCGCCAAAAGTTGCGCCAAACCAATGTAAACAAACCTGCCAAGATGTATTTAATGGAAGGTGATAGCAGGAGGTGTTGTTGGCATAGGCACATGGTGACAAGAATAAGCACATAAAAAACAAACAATTGTTTTGCTCTAACTTATATTACAAACTATATAAGTAGTTTATTCTAATAATGTAAATATAATATATATAAAAATATTTTGTAATTATGAAATGAATTATTAATACAAAAAAAAAACAACTATCGAAAAACGCAGCAAAGTAGTACACAGCTGTGCTCCTGCTGTCACCTCTACATATATATACATCTTGATACATATAACACGATAAAAACCACAAGCTACTAAGATTTTTTTTGTGTGCGTTTTATTCCGTTTCAACCCATAGGCAAACATACTTGCCAAGCAATTGTGGGGCTCCTAGGGACAAGCTGAAATTCACACAAACTCTACCCCTACATCTTTCGAAAGGTAAGGGATGAACACAAAACATACCTAAGTCTTAGTCAGGTACTGCCCTTCCTTTCCCCGTAGCCTCTTCGTAAATAAAGACCATTTTTCGACCAACTTTGAGAATTCCTAGCGGGCAGGGGGGGATATATAGGGACTTACCCCCAAATATATTTTTGTTGCCCCAACCCCCCTCTACAAACTACTTCTAGCCACATTTACTCTATATCTTACCTAAAGTCTTATAAGTGGCAAAAACATACTTGCATACTTGCCTATGGTCGTCAAAGGGTTAACTGTCGGATTATTTAATCCTAACCACTCATTTTCTGTTTCAGTGGTGAGACAATGTAAAGCGGGCAATACACAATACACCAGATTCATGTGCATGTTTATAAGCAATTAATGTAAATGAACCAGTAAATGATCCATACTTTAAATTTTCCATAGAGAACATCGTCACGATTTAATTTCCTATTTCCTTCTTTATAGTCCAAATATTAAAGTCTGTGTATTTGACAATTACACTATGCAACAGCCAAAATGCATAATTATAACCACTATTTTTTTATTACAAAAATGGTCGCAATTTTAATTTCTATGGATAAGTTTTATTTTTAAATTTTTTTGTAAAATTGTCCATTTTTTAAAAGCTTGTTCCATGGATTTTACCATAACTAAATAACGATTGGTCTCACTTCGTTAAGGACCATACCAAACAATTTGCTATTAAAATACCTACAAGTCATCTTTACATTATTTTTTAGTCTGCACAAGAGTTTCGTAGTTATCTAAAAAGTTGTGGTGAAAAATAATGTTTTTCTGCCAAAATTTATAAATTTTTTTAAAAAAAAATCAGAAAAAATCCTAAACGGCAAAAAGTGCTCGGTTTAGCACTTTGATAGTAAAGTCTGACCTGTTATAAATAAAATGAGGCATTTCCTAAGAAAATCGATGGATAAATTTTGATTTTATTCACAATTAGGTGAAGGTATCTCATTTCGTTAAGAATTTCGAAATTTTTTTATGATTCTAAGAATAACGAAAATAATTGAGTACGATTGTAAATATTTAGTTACATTGAGCAGTAACATATTTGTATTTAATGCTTGCAATACAAGAAGAAACACGAAGATAAACAACACTTGACAATCACGCTAATTGTGAAATCCTTTTTAGGAAGGTTTTCCATTCAGGTAATTTAATTAAAAAGCGCGCAGTATAAATAACAGTTCAAGTATCGTTTCATTACCAGTCAACAAGTGTATTCGATAGTGACCAGACCAATTGTATCCGTGTTTTGTGCAAAATTTTGAGCAAGAAATGCCGAAAGTTTTCATGCAGAAACGACCCGAATTTATTTTATTACGTGTGCGGTAAATATACCACGGAGAAACAAAGAAATGTTTCCTCAGATGTATTACAAAAACAATACAAAGATTGCTACAGTATATATCCGGAATATATTAACCAATATTGGGCACCCAGTTCGATATGCCATTCGTGTCAACCAATGTTCAGTCACTACTCTTCAACCCAGTGTACCCACAGTACAACAGCCAATCTGGGGGTGAGAAATTCCAAGTCAGGGTGATGGTACTAGGTCAGTATAGTAAAACCCTCAAAGGGTTTGGCGTTCGTATGTGTCAGTTTTTTTTATGACCTTTTAAATTTTTTCCTTATCTTGATGTTTTTTCGCTTAGTTGTAACATTTTGGCAAAAACGTAGTTTAACATAACTCGAGAACCACTTGTCCGATTTTGCTAAAACAAACTAAAAAAAATTTAGGATTACAATTTCTCTAATCTGTTTCTATACCGTTTTCCTATATGTGCAACACTTTCGAAGTTAAAAATGAATGTATGAAGGGAAAAAAGTATTTTTTGCCTAAAAATTTAAATATTTTGTAATTACTTTCGCGTAAAGTCACATAACTCATGAGCAAAAAAAGGCATAGATCATGAAAATCGATGCACGCGTTTCTCATTTATTCACAATTAGGTAAATGTATGAATTTCAAAAATTTGCTCCAGATATGCACAGCATTATTTGGAGAAAACATTGACACTCACAAGCCGAACTCTCTGATATTTTTCTACTGTACTAAAAGAGAAATATTGATGTGGCAACACTGGTTCTGTAATGTTCACATAAAACATGCATTTTCAGTATACTTCTTCTCTTTCTCACACTGGTTCAGTGATTTTTGTCATTCAACAAGTGCCGACGAACGCGAACAGTAAAAGTGATTTTTCTCCAGTTTTTTAAAAGTGAACAAAACTGAACAGAATATGGAACTGTGCCCGCCAGATATAAATAGCTTTTGCTACTGCTGTGGTCAATATGTCTCAACATATAAAAAAAAGGGGAAATTTCAGTACTGATTTTGTTCAAACATACGAGATGTACTTCAACCAAAATGTTATAGTGAACGAAAATTGGGTACCAAATATAGTGTGTAAAAGCTGCTACAACCGTCTAATGGATTGGAAAAATAGAAGACGTGAAAGTATGCCATTCGGTATCCCAATGACTTGGACTAATCCTGGCGAAGGTCACAATCCATTGAATTGCTATGCATGTGCGAATAAAGGAGCCGCAAAAAGGATAAGAAAATCGTATAATTACGTTGGTGTTGCAAGTGCCGCAACACCATTGCCTCATTCGGACCACATTCCTGTGCCAAAAGCTTCTAGCCCAGATATTTTCTCTTGTACGACTGCTCCGTCATATCATGCACGTGATGATCCCCCATATGAGCAATCAGTATCCAATGAGCCAATTTTAATAAATCGAAATAAGCTTGATTCAATTGTTGCCAAGTTGGAATTAACACAGCATAAATCGGAAGAGCTGGCTTCCATTTTGAAATCAAACAATTTGTTGGCACCGGGTGTGAAAGTCACAGCTTATCGAAGTCGTCAGGCAACACTCCAAAGTTTATTCCTTGTGAATGATGAAAAAACTTCTGCATATTGCCCGGATGTAGGAAAATTGATGGACGCAATGGAAATAAAATATGAAGCAGATGACTGGAGATTATTTATTGACAGTTCAAAACTCAGCTTGAAGGCGGTTTTACTGCATAAGACCAATAAAAAACCTTCAGTTTCAATCGCCTATAGTACAGAAACGAAAGAAACATATGATGCACTGGAAAATATTTTAAAAATGGTTAACTACGCCAAACATATGTGGCGCATATGCTGCGATTTAAAAGTTGTAGCATTGCTTTGCGGTCTTTAAAGCGGCTATATAAAATATATGTGCTTTTTGTGCGATTGGGACACACGATTTTCCGGTGACCAATATGCATGCCACGGATGGAAACTCAGAGAGCACAGCAGGTTACAAACGGCCAATTTTATTCGTGAGCCTCTAGTGCCGAAGGAGAAGATATTGGTGCCTCCTCTGCATATTAAACTTGGAATTGTTAAGAATTTTATCAAAATTGTCGCCAAAAGAGATGAAGTTTTCTTGTGTTTGAAACTAATTTACCCGAGACTCAGCGAAAGTAAAATTAAAGAAGGTAAGTTATAATATCACATTCATTTCCCATGATTTTCCATCTTAACACATTAATTTTTTCCAATCAGGCGTAGTAAATGGTCCAGATATACGAAGGCTGATTAAAAGTGACGCATTCAACAATATTTTGATTGACGCTGAATTGAATGCATGGCAGGCAATCAAAGAAGTAATAGAAGGCTTGTTGGGAAAGCATCGTTCTAACAACTACGATGTTTCTGTCGCAAGGATGTTAAGAGCATTCTCGGAAATTGGTGTCCACATGTCCTTGAAAATCCATTATTTACATCATCATCTGGACTACTTCAGCAAACAATTGGCTACCGAATCTGATGAACAAGGTGAACGCTATCATCAAGTTGCTATGCCATTTGATATGAGGTAATACTGATATTTTATTTTTTCAAACTCATTTTAATAAAACAAAAACTTACAGATATAGAGGCAAAAAGTCGCCGAGTGCAATAATTGCGGAAATTTGCTGGTGGAGTAAGCTTGTGTGGCAAGACAAGGATGATCTTGATGATAAAGAATTTTCAGGAGATGCAGAAGGGCCAACAGTGGAGTCACACATTGCCATTATGTGTGGTTCAGAAACTGATGATAGCGATGAATGCGATGCCACTAGTCCCGAACAACCACCATCGAAAAAGTCTAGGCAATATTTATTAAAATAAATAAAAATAAATAAATAAAATAAAAAATTATAAAAATGTTTACTTAATTTTTTTAGTAGTTTATGGCCAGAAGTCTGGAGTTATTGGGGAAAATTTATAAAAAAGGCGGTAAATGACACTTTTTTGAATAAAAACAAATATCAATATTCTTGTCAAAATGGGATACCTTCACTTAATTGTAAATAAAAGCAGAACGCGTTAATCGATTTCTATGATCTATGTCGCATTTTGTTTATAGGTTATGTGACTTTACATGAAATTAATAACACTTGATCCTTTTTTCCGTTTTGGATTTTTTATGAATTTTAAAAAAAAAAATTTTAATTTTTAGGCAAAAAAATATTTTTTTTTCTCCACAAATTTATTTTTACCGGCAAAACTGTTGATTATAAAGAAAAACGTTATATGAACGGATTGTAATTCTAAATTTTTTTAGTTTGTTTTAAATATTGTGTAAAACAGTTTGTGTAAAAACATCAAGATAAGGAAAAAATTTAAAAGGTCATAAAAAAAACTGACACATACGAACGCCAAACCCTTTGAGGGTTTTACTATACTGACCTAGTACCATCACCCTGACTTGGAATTTCTCACCCCCCAGACAATAATCCCAAAAATGTTCCATAGTGTTATATTTTGAATTCTTCATATTCCTTATTTGAAACATTTTATATTTTACAGGCGACACTTGGAAATTTCGAAGCCTATGCTATGGAGAGAAACAGCGAGTCACGAATCCGATTGTTATTTTTGCTTAAGTACAAAAAGTGGCTTCGGAAAACATATGCGATGGTGTTACCCCACGAGATCAGGTGCTGGGTATACGCTTCCAGTTCTGCATTCCGATGGAAGTCAATATCCGGAAAATACGTATGCAACGTGTAATCAAGTGGTTTTATCGCCCTCGACCTCAAGCGTGACTTACAAATCAAATAGTTCGGCTCGAAAGCTTTGTACTCAAGCGCAAGTAAACGATCTGGTAAGAGACCTCGAACTTTCGAAAGAAAAATCTGAGCTTCTAGCATCTCGTTTAAAAGATCTCAATTTCTTACAAAGGAATGACAATACAACTGTCTACCGTACCCGGCATAAGACGTACTCCAATTTTTTACAACTAAAGACAATATGTGATTTTGTTACGACATTCATGGACTTTTGTCGACAGCAGATATTTGTCGACAGCAGCAAAGAAAGCCTTAAAGCACTATTTCTGCACAATTGCAATTAGAAGCCATCGATACCCATTGCACGCGCCGTGAATATGAAGGAATCTTACGAAACGATGACCAAATTGTTCAAATATATAGACTACGAAAATCATGATTGGAAGGTGTGTTGGCGACTTGAAGGTTGTTGCTACTTTGGTAGGTCTGCAAGGTGGTTTCACAAAGCATTGCTGCTTTCTCTGTCTCTGGGAGAGTCGAGCTCGACACAAGCATTACGTACAGAAGGATTGACCGCCAAGACTCAGCAACACAATAGGCGTCCACAATATAAAACATGGCCCTCGTCAAGAGGGACAATATAATCTTTCCACCATTACATATCAAACTTGGATTAATGAAAAACTTTATTAAGACATTGGACAAAGAGGGTGAAGCGATCTCATATCTCAGAGCAATATTCAAAAATCTTACACTGGCAAACATTTCGGAAGGGATTCTTGATGGACCACAGTTACAAAAACTACTCGGCAATACTCAATTTGAGACATTATTATCATCAGATGAGAAAGCTGCGTGGTGTTCGTTCCGATTAATTGTTTCGGATTTTCTTGGAAACTAACGAAGTCCAAACTATGAAGGAATCATTCGTGATTTACTTTGTAAATATTCAAAAATCGGTAAGTACATATTTAATTAAAAGCATTTTAACACTATTGTTGTATAATGTAATTATTGTAAAAAGTTTTTTTAAATTTTTTTCTCAATTATTCTATTTTTAGGCGTAAACATGCCTCTAACAATTAATTTCCTGCATTCGCATTTGGACTTTTTCCCGCCAAAAATGGTTTCCCATTACATTCCATGAAGGGATTAGGGAGAGCTTCTCACAAACCAGTGAGCTGTGCGCGTTCTAGTTTTACATTCACTGATTGGGACCTAAATTTTTACACCGGTTCCGAACGGTATTTTTGAGAAGCTTTTTCATGGCTAAGTACTCGATAGTGTCGCCGTCACTAAGCGAGGTGACCTCCGTCGAGCAGGGATCGAACCCACGTTCTCATGCACAAAAGCCGCGAACGCTACCATTGCACCACCGACGGCTTTGATACTAATGACAGCTAAATTATGTTTTATGTTGGTTGCATCGAACGAAAATATGCATTCCCTTTTATTTCTGCCCGTTTTCAACCAAAGATAACACACAACTACAACTCGAACTCCACGAAATTTTACGACTTCCTCGGTGACCGGAAGAAGTCTTATATATTACTGTATGGATCTAATTTATATAGGGGCAACGAAGAGAACATTGAATGGATAGGATTATAGAGAAAATTAGAATAGAGTAGATTATTCTCTCAATATTTGTAACTTCATAGGTATGGCTGCCAGATAGAGGCATGCAGATAGAGGCAATAGTACACAACGTCCAACAAAGGAACAACGACTGCATTTCCGGTTTTTGTGGCAAAATAGTTGTGTTAAATACAATACAAATGTTTTCCAGCGATAAAAGTCAACAAAAAAGTGCAAAATATATTTAAATTTCACACTTCTATACCAATAGAACATGTAAAAGTTAATGCAACAGTTCCACCTGTTATTTTGTGGAAGTTAATTTTCGTAGAATATCTCTCATTTGCACAAACCTACGACGAAGCGTGTGAAATGAAACATCAGATGAGAGAATAAAATACTCTATCCTAAGTTCCTCTATGGATAGAATAATAATAACATGCATAGGTTGAAAACACACCGGAACAGTCAAAAGGTTTTATTTTATTTTTGATTTGTATTATGAGCGGATTTAAATCGCTTAGAGCTCCATACAAAGTGATCGAAATCTTAGTTTAGTAGGGGATAAAAACATGCCTATTGTTTCCGATGAGATAACCCATCCCAAGCCAGGCGAATCAGCCAACATTTTCTTGCCTTATGAATTATAGCCTTTTCAAACTAGGCCACATCTTACATCTTCGATCTATTTGCCAAAGATGTTAACATTTACCCACTTGGGAGCTCAACACCTTTGAAAAATGTTCCTATTTCATTACGTTTCACTCCACATCATTCGATAATATTGAGTCCAGTTAAATTAATCCAAAAAAATTTAATTTCTAGAAAAAAGTAAAGAAATTCAAAAAACAAAACAAAAAACATATTTATATCAGGTGGTAGTGCTAGAACAGCTGATTCAAATGTTTTCAAACCGTTGCCTCAACTGACTGTTAAATTCATATATATTTCTGTTTTGTACTATTTTGTCTACTTGTATTACAATTGTTACCAAATTTGCTTTGAATTTGGCAGTGGTATGACACCAAACAAATATAAATCAGGAATCGCACCACCTAATATAAATACATCTTGAAGAAATAAATGTAGGAAACAGCTTACTTACTTACTTATCCGGTCACGGACAAACCCGGGGGGTCAGGGACCTTACAAAACGAAGATAACATATTTCGCCAACCAGTTCGATCTTTTGTTTTATCTCTCCATTTGGCAATACCAAGTGTACGCAGGGATTCGTCAACCTGATCCCTCCAGCGGAGTCTTGGTCTTCCTATTTTTCGTCTTCCTTCGAGTTCGGTTTCGAAAACCATTCACGCTAGTTCGTCTTCATCCATTCTACTGACATGGCCTAGCCAGCGCAATCGCGTTATCTTGATCCGCTTAACTACTATGTCAATGTCAGGATAAGGCTCATACAGCTCATGATTCATGCGTCGCCGATACTCGCAGTTGTGCACTATAGGGCCATACATTTTTCGGAGTATTTTTCTCTCGAAGACTCCTACAGATGTTTCGTCTGCTTGCGATAGGACCCAGGATTCTGCGCCATAAAGCAAGATAGGTTGAATGAGAGTCTGGTACAGCTGGACTTTTGTTACTCGAGAGAGGGCTTTATCTCTAAAGTGCTTGCTTAGCCCAAAATAACATCTATTCGCAAGCACAATTCTCAGCTTGATCTCAAGGCTGAAGTTGTTGTTTTTGTTCACGGCAGGTCCGAGGTATATAAATTCGAAAAAACAAATGTAATAAATATGAAATGCTAAAAAATAAACGTTCGACGAATGTTATTCTCCATTCTTTCAACATCTTCCATGCGTTCCCTCAAAATGTACGCTAGTGTGAAAAGCATATCCCAGACACTACTCGCAATTACGCATTGGTTCAGGAAATGGGTGGAAATTGCTAGATAACGCTAGCCCAAGGTGTTGAACTTGAGTACATATCTGTGCGTGATGCATTTCCAGACCGTCTGTTTTGAAACGCTCCAAAGTATGCAAAACTAAGGGATGGTAAAAAGTTTGAATGTAGACAAATTGTGAAAGTTGAGTTTGTGTAAATAAAGTGAACTGTTGTACTAATTGTAATTTAAGTAGAACAGTAGTCGGGTTTTGGTTGCAAGCAAGCGATTATCGCTTGCTAAGTTGTAACGAACACGGGTATTTAGCGATAAGAAATTTTATTCAAAAATGTGAAAAAGGGTAGAAAACGGTAAAAGATGTCAACAATTTTTTTAAACTTAGGGAAAAGGATTCGTGTCGCTAAGTGCTTCATACAAAACAAGCGATTATATAAGCCAGCGGTGTAACCAAAATACGCTTATTGTTTTATTAATATTGAAGACGTTAAAATGAACAAGTTGAAAATTCGAACCAATATCAACTTCTATTTTGGCCTACCACCCTTAAACGCCTTAAGGAAATGCGTCTTTAAATATTTATAAATAACACTACATACATATGTATTTCTTTGGGTGAACATAATCAAGACGGAACTGGTTCTTTTCAGCAGGAGGTATAAGGTACCACTGTTGTACCGTTATGTCCTTATATTACAGAATATAGATTAGTCACCCGAGGAACATCTTATAGGCGGGTTTATCGTCTCTACTCTGGAAACTCTTAATGAACAGTATCCTGCTTTCTCTGAGGTGTTAAGTTAAAGGCTATTGCCGACGCAGATGATGTGGCAATGGGGGTTAGACGGAAGTTTTCAAGTACTCTTAGGGTTATTCAGCAACAGGCCGTTCATACCACCGCTAGATGGTCTTCGGATAACAGCCTTGGAGTGAACGCAACCAAGACGGATTGGTTTATATTTTGTTGATAAGAAGATTTCATTTCAAAAAATCGCGTTGATTTTACCTCAACTAGTTTGTGCAAACCGCCAACCTCACCATACACCATCGATAAGTTGATATCAAGATGAAGTGGTTCCGACTTATCCACAAGTCTAAGTATGGGTCTCTCTAGCATGCATCATTTTTCACCGCGATTTAAGGTGGAAAATTATTTAAGTTGAACTAATGGCAAGGCAAAGTTAATTGGGTGTATTTTTTTGCTTATTCTTAATTATAAGCACTGCTGTTAATGTATACGCACTGTAGTACTCATAGACTAATACTTATAGTAGACTTGACCGTTCTCGCAGCAAATTTATGACATTTTGGCCTGGTGTGATATGAACGTTGAATGTTGAAAAGAATTGCTTCAATAATACCAGATAGAGGCAATAATTCAAAACAACCAACAAAATAACAACAACAGTATTTCGTTTTCTGTGTTACAATTATTGTGTTAAATACAACACAAACGTATGCTAACAATAGGTTTGTTCCTTTGCTTTAACGCGGGAACCCAAACTTACCCAAGCGCGTTTCTTTACTCACAAATTGGGCAACTGAGAGCGATTTTTTGTTTCTCTTAACGACAAAATGCGTTTCTCTTTTTACCGAACTTACCCAGACATTTTCTTCGGGTAAGTAATCAAACAACCAGCTGTTCGAAACGTCAACATAAAAACATATGTGACTTGCTCCACGAAAAGGGAGAGAAAAATGGGTTTAAAAAAAGCGCTTCGTTTTTCCGTGTTTTGCGCATGGTTATGCAACTCTTCCTTCAACCTGATCATCTGGCGATGTATTTCGACTCTCTGGTACTTTGTACGATGTTGCCTCTATGAAAAATATTTCTAACAGTTAAAACCCTGTTTTTGCTAATTTTGTTTTCAAAATTACTAGAGCTGTTTTATTCCTTATCAAATTATCAATGTTTTGGATTTAAGCCGATAGAATTGAATCTATTATTTATTATTATTTATGATTGGGTATGGGTATGATTGGGTTGAATATTTCAAGAAGTTTTTCAAGCCATTAGTTGGAATTACGACCTTTCACCACTTCACCATTAGTAAGGATGGCGTGGGAGCGAAATTATTCGCAGATAGCCAGGATACAATAAAATTTGAGCTACCTATCTGCACCGATGATTTATCCTATCCTAACGTTATTACCCCGGATGGATTAAACTTAGAAAGACAATGGTATTTATACAAAAATATAAGAGAGCTTGTTTTCGATAAGAAAAAGTGCGATGATGTGACTCCGAAGCCACAAAAACCGATGAAGAAGAAGGCAGCGAAATCCGAAGAATTTACATCAACCGAAAACAAGGCAGTCACCAAAAAAAATAAGAACAGGTGATTTGTTTGCGAAAGAGCGTTTTTTTTCCTATAACAATCACTCAAAAGTAAGTTTCGGCGCAGAGGTCCCTTTTCGTGGAGCAGGTCACATATGTATTATTTGTGAAAAATATAACACAAGTGAAAAAAAATTATTGAATTTACAATTTTATTAACTTGAAAAGTGATTGCTTTGAGAGTGCTTATTTAAAGAAGATGGGAAGTGTGCAAATGAACATGATATGCAAGATTTGTTGTCAAACATATGTGTTGTGTTTCGACATTTGTTTTCGGGCTAGAAAAGTGGTTTTTGCGTTTCTTTACTTTTGGGTAATATTGAGTATTTGAGAGAGAATTTTGCTTTTACTCTCTCTTTACCCGAACTTTACCCAAAAAGTAAAGAAACAAAGTTAATAACAGTCAACAAAAAAGTGGAAAACACATTTAAATTTCACAGTTTTTCACCAAAACGACAAGAAAAATTAAATTAAAAATGCCACCTGGCGTATGTCACTTCTCGTCAAACACCCGCATCACGAAGAGTGTAAAAGGAATATTCTCTCTACACAGAATAAAAAATATTGGCCTGTAAATTTCAATTAAAAATATAATTGATTTTTTTTTTCAAAAAATTCACTTAAAAATTAATTGAATCAATTACATTTTTAATCATATTTACAAATTATTTTTTGAGTTTACAACAGACCTTGGAGTTGGCAAGGCGCAAATCTACAGAGCTAAAAATGTTTAATTTTTGAATGCATTATCGAATTTTTGTTGTGAATCTTTCTAAATTAATATATAAATATGCATGATATGTTCTTAACAAACCTTAATATAAACAATATTTGTTAACCAAATTTTGTTGTGATAAAATATTTTGCAGAAAGTTGAAGGCAATATGTGTAGCGGCTGAGTCACCAGCCGTCGTCGTCACTTTCCGTACGGCTCTAGTCTTTGATATAACGGGGTTTTCAATAAGAGCGCTACAAAAGTTGTTTTAAATAAAACAAAACCGGTTGTAGATACCAATGAAATCCTTTATCCCTGTGAAAGTACGTTCGATTCCATTATGTATGAAACTCGATTTCTTTTACATGGCCACCACGGGCACGCTTGCAGAAGTCCAGACGCTGAACCCAATTTTCGACGGTTTTCAAGCATAAATCGGCCGATACTGCTGCAATTTCACTTTCGATATTCGTACGAAGTTCATCAATCGTCGCAGGCTTGTTGGCATAGACCATAGACTTGACGTAGCCCCACAGGAAATAATCTAACGGCGTCAAATCGCACGACCGAGGCGACCAATCGACTTGGGAAACTTGGTTTCTAATAAATTGATTGCGGCAATCGCTGTGTGGCTTGTGGCGCCGTCCTGTTATAACCACATGTCCTCCAAGTCCATATTATCCAATTGGGGCCAAAAATATTCGGTTACCATTGAACTGTAGCGATTCGCATTCACAGTAATGTGCCGGTCTTGATCATCACGGAAGAAGTACGGCCCAATGACGCCGCCGGCCCATAAACCGCACCAAACCGTAATTTTTTCGGGATGCAATGATGACTCATGGATTACGTGTGGATTGCTGTCTGACCAATAACGCATATTTTGCTTATTGACGAAGCCATTCAGCCAGAAATGAGCCTCATCGCTGATTGTTAAGGCCTCTTAAAGTTGAGGCCATTGACTCCAAATTTCGGTAGTAAATTTTAATAATTTCGACTCGTTGTTGGCTTGTATATCTTTCCATGATGAAATGGCAAACATTAGTGAAGAGAAATGTCAAAAGAGCGGGAAAAAATATGGCGTCGTTTGCTGTCCCTATCGATTTACTTCTGTAGCGTCTCTGTTGAAAACCCCTTACAACATTTCTGTTTATTTACACAGACTTGACAACATTCGGCATTAAGTCTTTACACAATAACAATAATTAGCAGTCGCAACAATTGTATTATATTTGACGGTGTATACATATTTTACCCTCGACATTCGCCACCAATCGCCTATTTATATCAGATACAAATATCGCCAAATGTCATTTTGATGTTTCCTGACCCTTCTCGCCGCAGCGCCATTTCTTTCTTCATTTGTCCAGAAAGTTCTTGGCAATATCATCAAACGTTCGTGGCGAGTTGGTAGATTGTGTCCATATAATAACTTTCAGCGACGGCATACTTTTAGGCACTATTTTCATTAGACTTCAAACTGAAATATACACCACAAACTGTTCGTTGACATTTCGAATGTTACTTTGAGATACTGCAGATTTCCGTTGATTCGAATTATAGCTAAACTAAAAATGTTTATTTTGCTTAACAATATTTAGCCACATGTAAACTTCTCTTTCAATATTTTTGTCGTATTAAACACATTTGCTGGACGGCCCAGGATGTACGTGAAATATTAAAAATTATAGAAATAAGATTTATTTCCCCAAAGAAACGAGTGTCTTACCATGTTTCTGATGACAATATTGGCTAAGTGGGATGGAGAACTAATATGACATGTAATGATGTTAATTCTTGAGCTTATAATATTATTTATAAAACTTCACGATGATTATTTTAATCTGTGTACGTCCTTCCTGCATCCTCTCGATTAAACAGCACCGATATTCCTATTTAATCCTATTACCTATCAATAAAGCTATAACACCAACAACAATATCAAACACATCCTCCTAACTGACTGTGTTTTTGTTTGATGGCATATGCACATGTGACGCGGCGTTTCATCCATTGCAGACGAGACAGTTGAAGACAACACCTACACCTCAGTCCCACGGAAGGAGTCGCATCATGAACACATTAGTATATATACAGTAAAGGGAGAAATCAATTATAATCGTTGAAAACAACAAACAGTCACATTCACCAAGGATTGGTATGACAACGAATAAAGTTTATTAATTATAAATGAATTTTGTTGTTTTTATTTGAGATTTTAAGGACAAAGCAGGAGCGACATAATAAATCCACTGCGAGTTACGTCACAAAGCTCTGGTACTCCATAATACGGTATTTACACCAAACAAGATTAACGAATTTTCGGGATTATCAACGTTTTTTTCTTATGGAGTTTGACATTTCTAATCCCGAAAAAGCGATAATCTTGGTAGGTGTAACTGCAGTTTAAGTATAGGTGACAGCCCACACTGCGTTGAGATTTAGGCCCAATTTTTAAATTGGTAATCAGTTGAATTTGATTTATGTTTGATCTAACTTTTAATACGAAGAGAGTTTTCTTAAGCTAAGGTCAGATGGTGAAATATTTTGCGAAACATGATTGACAATTATGACAAATTGTTTTGTCATGCGTCTGACCGGCAAAATATATGCTAACAATCGTTCGCACAAATGAGTATGTAGGTGTTTGTAAATAAAAGTTTTAGGCAAATATTTGGATAGTGTGAACATTAACGGCATTCATGCAAACGTGAAAGCCGAGAACTTTTGCTCAGCGCAAGTTTCCCTCGCACCGTTGCATGAGGCACCAGGTAAAGTTGCTCAGCGTAGTTGTGCTCAAAACCATATCAGCTGACCAAGATGGATACATGAGGTGGTAGCAGTAGCAATTGCATGTATTATGTATATGTACTTTTTCTACTGTTCTAGTGCTATCACCTTATTTATCCATCCTAGTCAGATGACAACGAAATGTCAAAAGTTTACAAGTTTCTCCATCCCACGTTTGCGCAGCAAATTTGCCTCGAAAACTTTCCACTTTTGAGCAAGTCGCTTTGTATGGGAAATTTGTTTGTTTTGACGTTTGCTGTGCAAGTTTACGATGTTTTCGAGTTTACGATGTTCTTTCGAGCTTTCATGAAGACCACTATTATGTGACAGCACACGAGCAAATTCTTGTCAAATTTGTTCCGTTTGTTCTTGCAAAACAAATGTAAGAACAAACATAAGCAAATATTGTTTACCTTTTTGGTGAAGTTATCAAAGCGTTGTATGAAAATTCGTTTGAAAACAATCAACTTTGTGTAATTATTAACAAATGTATAATTATAAAATGAATATTTAAACAATTTATTTATTAATTTATTTATAAAATAAATATTTTTGTATAATTGCCAATTATTGGTAGAAAGAAGCTCAAAGTTACTGTTTTTACTATTTTTTCGAATTTGAAAGAAATTTTTTACTCTTTTCTATGGGAAAATGACACAAATTTCTTTCAAAATTGAAAAAATAGTACGTACGGGAACAAATCTATAGTTCGGGTTCAATGCTCCAAATAAAAATTTATTGTTTTGAGGTAAAGGGAGTTTTTACTTTATAATATTATTGTTCAAGCTCGAGGCCATTCTATATCTCTATTAATAGAGATATAGTTTTTTTTTTTTTTGCAAATGTTTCCCTATGATTCCTGGCAAACCGTAAAGCTATTTCAGATGTAGCCACAGATCTTCATCAGCGGTTGTTTGGAATGATGCTGTTGAAAAATTCATCAAACTAAATGCAAAATGAGCAGCAATATCCAACAAAATAATTTTCGGCAGCCCATATTTATGGAGCTGTGTACCTTTAAAGTTTGGATATGCGAGTTTGGATATGCGAGTTTGGCAGTCTGAAGCGTCCCATAGGAAACTTCTTGTGCAAAATATGTCAACATAAATAGAACACATTAGATTAAAATTTTGCACAACTCGTTTAGTTATCAAGATATAGATGTAGTGGCGCATGTAGATGTTAGAGTTATTAGTCGTGTTTTGGTTACAAACGATAATCGCTTGCTAAGTTGCAAAAAAAACGGCTTTTTAGCGAAAAGTCATTTTATTCAAAAATATGAAAAATAGTTAAAAACGGTAAAAGATGTCAACATTTTTTTGTTTTAACCTTAGCGAAAATGAATCTCGTCGCTAAGTTTTCGCTAAGTCTTCGGTAAGTGCTTCATACAAAACAAGCGAATATATAAGCAAGCGGTGTAACCAAAACACGCATATTGTCAATGTTATGAGAGATCAGATAACCGGTGTGTTGGTCAGGCAATTTCCCAGAAGGCCTTCTTTAGCAATCCCTTCCTCAAATAAGGCCTGAGGAAGGCAGAATTTGTCATCAGCTTTGTGAACATTTAAAAATTGTTATATCACCATTGCTTCATTTCTTTTTGTATCGCACAATAACAACAAAAATGTAACGAAATTCCCGTTATTAAATGGAAATGCAAAAAATATAAAAAGCAAGTGAAGACAACAACTACGCACACTTTACGTTTCTGTTATTGCGCGATAGCAAAAGAAATGGAGCTACAGCCGTAGTCAAATGTTATTACACATTGTCAATAAATTCTGACATCAATAGGCAACAAAAAATTACTCGTTTTTGAAAGAAACATCCCGTTATGTTCCTTGATTTTTTTAATTTCTTCTACACGATTCATTTAACCCCACAACAAATATAAAGATTGACAACATCGAACGAAGAAATAACTTTTGGCTAGGTCTGTATTTACGTATGTTTTTCGGGATTTGGTGCAAGGAGGAGAAAAAGGAAAAGAGAAAAAATGTTATCATCTGTTGCGTAGACATTTGCAGCGCATGATTGAATTCGACTCTAGTTGGAAAAGTGAATTGAATGAAGACGGTTGTAAGTTGAAATGAGTCGAGCAACATTAAAAAGAAAAATTAAGCTGGAAAAAGAAAACATATTAGCGAAGTTTAAAAGCAGTGTTTTGCAAGAAAAGAATACTTATAATAAATGAAGTGGAAAATATTGCTTCTAATTTTTTTGATGGAAACGTTGCAGACGAATATGTCGGAAATGATGAGGAAAGTGTAGAAATTGTTGAGACCGCAGAAAATATGGTTATTTCAGTGAGTGAACAAATGACACTACAGGACAAATTGGTGAAATGGTACCGACAATTTCAGCCAACAAGAAGCAGTGTAAATGGATTACTTCACATTTTAAATTCAGAAAATATTAAAGTGCCAAACAGTTTCGATGGTCTATTATGCCGAGGAAAAGAACCCATGGTTATAAGGACAGTTTCTCCTGGCACCTACTACCACTTAGGTTTAACGCAACAGTTATTGAAAATCTCAGAACGTGATCTACAAAATACTAATTGTATTTCTTTGGATATTGGGCTAGATGGCCTTCCACTTTTTAAGAGCTCTTCAACAGCAGCTTGGCCTATAATGGAAAAAATTGTTAACATTGAAAACATTGATGTGTTTTTAATTGGCTGTTTTGTTGGTAATAAAAAACCTTTTAATGTAGACAACTATCTACACGACTTTGTCAATGAGACAAAATCACTCGTAGAAAATGGTGTTGAGTTGCATGGCCGAAACATTAGCGTAACAATTAGAGCCTTCATATGCGACACACCAGCACGTTCATTTTTATGTAGTATAGTGCGCCATAACTCATTAATTGGGTGCATAAAGTGTTACCAAATAGGCAAAAATGTAAACCGAGTCACTACATATTCGTCACATGTAGCTAAACTTAGATCAGATGAAGACTTTTATTTAAGAAGACAAAAAAAGTTTCATAAAGATGCTGATGTAGAAGGGAACAGTGCCCTCGAGAAACTTGGAATTAAAATGATATCTCAATTTCCCCTGGAACCTATGCATTTAGTTGATTTAGGCGTTACAAAAAAAATGCTAATTGCGTTGATCAGTAATAAAATTGTGAAAAAGGTTCCAGAAAATAATAAAAAATTGCTCTCTCAGCGTTTACTTGAAATTACTCCCTACATTCCAAAGGAATTTCACAGAAAACCGAGAGGTATTGAAGAAATTGCAAGGTGGAAAGCGACCGAATATCGTCAGTTTACCTTGTATTATGGACCTATTATTTTAAAAGACATTGCAGATGACGATTTTTACTACGAAATGTTACTTCTGCATGGAGCTTATCGATTGTTGTCAACGGCAAAACATTTTTGTGTAAACATTACCACGGCGGAAGAACTTCTGAAACAATTTGTTGCGAATTTTGAGCAAATATTTGGATCGAGCAGTGTAACATTCAATGTTCATAGTTTGCTACACTTACCACAAAGCGCCAACGATTTTGGAATAACTTCTCAGTTTTCAGCCTATTGCTTCAAGAACTTCCTGCAAAACGTAAAAAAACGAATTCGAAGTCCAACTAAAATTTTGCAGCAAATTCGCAACCAATTTTATGATCTGCCAATAGAACGTATAATCAAGTCTCAGAAGTTTAACAAATCTGTTCACGGCAACATCTTGAGTTTCCAAACTAAAAATTTTTTACTCAGTACAAAGCGTCCGAATAATTATTGTTCTGTAGAACCTTTTGTTCCCATCATTATAACAGGGTTCAAAGATGAAAATAATGGGTTTGTTTTGGGGAAAAGAGTTAACAATTTACGCAACTTTTACGACGTTCCTGTTCAATTGTCCAGTTTGGGAATTTTTGTTGGAGATTTGGCGGAACAGGCAGAGGAATATTTCCCAGTGGCGAAAATATACTGCAAAATGGCTGCGTTTCCTACAGAGAACCTCGATAGTTTTAATTCCGCTTCTTCACACATGTTCTTAAAAACTTCATGTACCGATTTATAAGAAAAAATTATAAAAAAAATTTACGTTTTTATCATAGAATATAGTGGCCTCAGCTAAGACTACAATATGAACGATAAGATACTAAAAACAGTACTGGATAAAATAATTAAAATAATTTCATAATTTATGATATGTATAATTTTATAACTTTTATTTTATTAAACATTGTTTTTAGTAAATTATGTATGTACATATATGATCTTTATATTCCTATTTTGTAACGTTTTTAGATTTGGAAGACGAGGTAAAAGATCTTCGAAACGAAGTACAAAGACAAAATGGAAGAGTGAAAGAACTTCGGAATGAAATCCAAGGTCAAAATTACGTCCTTGCTGGAGAATTATCAGAAATAAACATTCTTATAAAAGAGCTGATACACACGAAGAAGGAAAATGAAGATATAATCAAAGTATTTCCTCTTGAAACGGCAGATGAACTGGACGAACTTGATCTTAAGCTAAAAAGTGTAAATAATGAAGAATTTATTAAGAGAATCCGGGAAATAACTGCAAAAGGAGGAATCTTAAAAAAATTGGAAATTTATTGGGTGAAAATATAATCAAACAATTTAATTATGACGGCTTTCAAGGGAAGATGTCTCTAAAATCTTATCATAATATAAATGATTTATTTTTTAAAGCTTTAGAACCAGAGGTGCAGTCTTTTAATAATTATAAAGACATTATTAAAAAAGCTTTTAAGCTGGCAAAAAATAAACTTTACAAAGCTAAATCGATTGAAAAGTCAAAAGAAAATAAAGAAAATTTAAATAATGAAATAAAATAATACAATGCGTTTAAAAAATTTAAACATAACTTTCAGAATATGTAAAATTTAATGTACAAATGAATTTATAATTATTTTAGTTTTCAATTTTTATTTTTGTTAGTATGTAAGTAACACAATGAAATGATAAATGAATTTAAAATTGACCATAGAAATTAGTGTTCTTAATTATTAAAAGGTAACTATTTTTAGTAAGTGTAAGGTTTTATTGGAAGGCATTGTAGAAAGTCTTTACCCAGAATTACTGTATCAGGCTTTCTATAAGGCCTGAAGTCTTAAAATATATAACCCCTTCCATTAGGCCTTCTTGAGGAAGGTATTCTAGATACTTTCTTCCAGAACCCCTTCTATAATGCCTTCTTGTAGAACGATTACTTTAGTCATTCTGTTGGAATCCCTTTAGAAGGCATGGTTGATGAAAGTCTTCTATAATGCCTTCTCATGGGAAGTAAAACTGGAAGGCCTTGCCTCCCAATCTCACGCAATGTTAAAAAGAAAGGAGTCGGTAAGGAGTAGGAAGGCCTAGTGGATCCTAAATCAGGCCTGAAATAAGGCATGCCAGCTCATGAATTCCGCCGCTCGGTTCCTACTTAATATTAGAGGTATTAGTGATGGGAGATACGTCATTGTTAATGCAGCTCCTTAACGTATGCTATACAAAATTGTATTGGATATAATGATTATAGATAGCCATAATGAGGTTTTTTTTGAAACCTTGAATCTCTTTTGACGAATGTAGCAAAATATCATTTGCTTGTCGTCATTACGAGACTCTTGCTGTTGTGGCAGACATATTTCCCCTGGAAATATGTGTTTGCTGTTAGATTTTTGGAATGAACCGACGCTTGAATTGGCGGTTTTTGAATCCATGTTGGGTAGGCTGATCCAGGTTTCTAATTGTGAATAAGTTTTTTTTTGTGCAAAAAGTGATATCCAATTTCGGACAAAATACTTGAAACTGTTGAAACCTAATTGGTCGATATACCGAACACAACTGCAGGCATTACAGCGGGGCTTGAATCGTGAACGAAAGCGAGGTTTTCTTTCTTTTTTTGTTATACTGGTTAGCACGTACCTACATATTTGCGATTGTGGGACAAAATCGAAATATTTTCTGAGTGAGAGGCAATTGCAATTCATTATTGCTGGATCAGATTAATTTTCTTTTATGAGAATTCGATAAAAACCTCGGTGCCAAACGTATATGGTAAATCCAAATTAATTCTCTTTCTTTTGTACGTGTTTTCTTATGTTGGTGTATTTATTTTACAGCTTTGGCACCAAATATCCGTCATATTTACATATTTACTGAATCATAATTTCTATCCTCATGATAAATATGTAACATTCATAGAGAAGAAAACCATATACCTAAATTGTTTTCTTTCACTGCTTGTTCACACTATATACGGAAGAGGACATTGACCACACAGCTGATGTTCTCTAGTGATTATCGGTATATAAATTCGAAAACTCCAGTGATATTTAAACTCAGTTTCAGGAACCCTTCGCTGCCCTTCTGAGGTTTTATTTGTTTATCTTAATTATCACATAAGATATAGTATTACGAATATTTGTTAAAAGTTGCGTTTAAGTTCGTAGTTCTTATATCACGATAATATTAAAGAACATTTACAATATATTAGAATAATGAAGAATGAAATGTGAATATTAATTTGAATTATGGAAATCTTCAATTTGGTAATTTGTTTTAAACCAATTGCGGTAATGTTTGTGATGCACTAAGGTTTTAGTTGTTTAGTTTTGTAGTACCGGAAGTCGGAGTAAAGAAATTTTGAATTGGGTTTACTGTAGATACTTTTTCTTTTTTTTTTGATTCTAAGTAAACAGGATGGGCGGGCAAACTGTTTGCGCGTTAACCACCTTCAGCACAAACCAACTTTGGCTTTGGTTGATGGTAAATATTTGATTTTCCTATTTTCTTTCTGTCTATCTTGGTTTCTTTTCACTTGTTAAGTTTGCACGCAAGGATATCTTTAAAATTTTAAAGTAGCAATTGCAAATTGATGGATAGCAAGATCCGACCCCACCGACGAGTAATCAGGCTGGCAAAGCTGCGTGCATCCGCTGTCTTTTCAATTTCAAAAAAAAAAACATAAATCAAACCAATGTATGCTACACCGATTTGTATGAAATTTTTTGTGAATATCGGGTAGGTCTCAGAATCGGCCAACATCTATTTTTCATACCCCTAATTGATATAGAACACAGATTTTTCCGACTGCGAAACACAGATTGTCAAACTGCGAAAAAAACACACACTAATGTAGCGGCAAACTATTGAAAAGTGGTTAGTGTTTGTGGGAAATAATAGACAATTCAGTTCAACACACTCACTGGCATGACTAGTTTCGAACTCTGCGACAAGTTCATCATCAGATGTGTAACTACTGTGCCTGAATCAGTGTTGCCAGTTTGGGGATTTATCCCCAAATTGGGGATTTTTTTCAAAACAGGGAATTGTTTTTTTGGTTTGGGGATCTGGAGATTTTTTGGGGGTGAAAATTTAAGCTGCATTAAAAGTGCATCTTTTGTATCATTCCTTGAAAGTTTTGATCTGGTACTACCTACATAAATCAAAGCAAGCATAAACACACAAATAATATTTGGCATAGAGTAAATCTAACTAGAAAGAATATTTAACTCATCTGACGTTTCCTTTCACACTCTTCGTGATGTGGTCGGTGTGATAGAGAGATGTTTGACGAAAAGTGACATACACCAGGTGGAATTACAATAACCTCTGACTTTAATTTTTCATGTCGTTTTGGTGAAAACTGTGAAATTTAAATGTGTTTTTACACTTTTTTATTGACTGTTATTGTTAGCCCACTCATTTGTGTTGTATTTAACACAATAATTTTAACACACAAAACGAAATGCCGTTGTTGTTATTTTGTTCGTTGTTTTGAACCATTGCCTCAACTCTGGTATTAGTAAAGCAGTTATTTTCTGCATCGAATGTAAATATCACGCCAGGCCAAATGTCATAAATTTGCTGAGGTATTGCTAAATGTTGTCAGCAAAAAGAACTGCTTACACTTGTCAGTTCCTGAAAATATCAAATTGTTTTACTGGCAAGGCTGTACGTGATGACAAGAATAAAACAAGTAAAAAAACATTTTTGATATTTATATTATTATTACTGAAAAGAATAGAAGCAGTGGATAATAAATAACGAGAAATACTAAAACTATGTACAAAACAAATAATTAAGTAGATGGATCTGAAGATTATGAGGCTGAAGTATTTGATATATATACTAAGCCTTAATGACTTTTAACCAATGTGCACATGAATTAAAGCCAGTACCTCGTTTCTGTAGTTCTCGAATCGAAAAAGTTTTCACATTAAGCATGAAACAAAAAATTCCATCGTTTCTCGATTTGTGAGTAACAAGTGTTTCTGTAATATCAATGCGAAAACAGGCAACACTGATGAAGTTTTGATTGGAATATTCCAAGAAAGCTGTCAAGTAAGAAAAAAATATAAACAAACAAAATAAACTAGTGCGAAAAACAACAACAAAAAGAAGTATAGACATGTATTCAACTTCATTTTATTTTTGCTTTCTTGATTTTTCTGTAACATTTTGGAAAAATTAATTGAAATACATAACAGAAAAGATATAGTTCTTATCTTCTCCACTTAAAAAATAAGTTATAATTTCTTAAAAAACCCTTTTGTAGAAACAATATCAAAATCTCGCACCGGTTTAATTTGTGAGTATTTTTGACGTTTCACATTGCAATTTTTTCGACTCACTATTTTTTAGAAACAGATTTTCTCGCATTTTTCCAATAAGAATGAAAAAAGCAGTACGTCACAGAAAGTTTTCGCAAAACAAACGTTGTAGAAACAGTCACATGTGAAAAGCGATTTTTTGTACCGATTCCTAGCGTTTTTGTTTCAATTCACATGTTTCATGTGAAAACTTTTTCGATTCGAGAACTACAGAAACGAGGTACAGATCTCATGTCATAATCGTTTTGTTATAACTATTTTTAAATTAATAATTTAATAATAATATAATAATTTATCTACGTTTAAATTTTTCAATATTTAAGCTTTCGTTTTGTTAAACTGAATTCTAAATAAACTTTAATTTTATAACTTAAAACTTTCTCGAACTACCTTTAAAACAATAGGGATTTTTCCGGGGATTTTATCTTTTTTTTGGGGATTTTCGGGGATTAAAAATAACAATTCTGACTGTAACTGGCGAGGCCAGAGCGCCATCTAAGATGACACCAGTTTTGGCATCCATTCCACTGGAACTGGGTAAGGTTACGATAGATCCTTGTCTGACACACTGAACAGATCGATACCAAGGGAGGGCCTGGATTCTGTTCTACGCCAGCAATAATTAATACAATTCTGAGCAAACCTGCTGGCATGATTTGTTCACCTGGGAAAAAACGGGTGGGTAATACAACTGTTGCTGAGTTGACAATCGTTGGCATAGAACCGATCGTAGTGGGAATGATCACGGCTGTGGGGGGCTAGGCCTGGCATACAATACCACTGGATATGCCTGTACAACACCAAAAGCTTCCGTTTTTTCTACCATCTATTTCGTTTGTACTTTGACCAGGGTTTGTGTTGGCCATCCATAGTAGAAGCTGGTTGATTTTTCTGTTTTTTGTCAGCTGTCTGACTGTGATTACCGAAAACCCTCGCCCGAACCACTGAAATTTCAGCCGGAGCTAAAATGCCATCAACCAGCGCCCTACGGTACATCCGCTACTCGAAGAGACACGTTTTATATTTTTATATTCCTTATAGGGATACATACCAATACGTATTACACGTCATCGTTGAGTACAATGTGTGCTGTACCGTGAATTTCGTTTTCAGTATCGAAGTGTACGAAGCGAACCAGCAGTGAACATGTTTTGGTTTCAGCAGCCAGGCAGTATACGATATTTGGTGTTGTTTTTGCTTTCGCTGTTCTGTGTTGTAATTGTATTGAAAAAATAGACTACTTCAGTAAAAAATGAAGTTAGTTTACTGCTGTAGACGAAGAAATGAATGTCTTGATGCAGAGGTTTGATAGATATATAGCAGATAGGTAGAAAATACATAGTATGTAGTATTTCTTATTGTACTAATTTATTTAATAGCATTTTGTTTAGATTTTTGTTGTTTTTAAGTATGTATAGCTCAATTTACTTAGCATCCGTACAACCAGCCTACTTAGTCTAATTTCGAACTGGACCGCTAACAACGGACTTCACTTAACCCACTTAAAATCGAGCTTTTCTTGTTATCTCGGAAATATAAAATACCCGCATTTGAACTGCCGTCAGTTAATGGGGTGCAATTGCAGTTGACGGAAAAGGTCAAGTACCTGGGAATAATTCTCGACAGAAAACTGTCTTGGAAACCGAATGTGGAGGAGAGGGTGAAAAAGGCGTCTGTTGCTCTTTACTGCTGTAAAGGGGCGATAGGAAAGCGCTGGGGACTGTATCCTAAGATCACCATGTTTTTTTACGGCAATAGTCAGACCAATACTTCTCTATGGCATCGTAGTTTGGTGGAGGTCCCTCCAAAAGAAATATTTATTTATTTCAAAAATATTTTACAAATAAAGCCAAAAGAAATATATTCTGAATTCCTTGATGAAAATTCAAAGATCAGCACTGATTAGCGTTAGTGGGGCAATGGACACGACGTCAGGTACTGCACTTATGCTATCCTGAACATCTGTACTCCTGATATCATGGCCAAATCGGCAGCCGCTACATCCCTGGTGAGAATCAGAGATTGTGGCGTTTTGATATCGGGGCATTCCGGACAAACTGAATTACTACACCGGATCAACTCTATTCCCGTAAAAACGGACTACTGTATCCCCTACCTTCTACCAGCGACAAATCTAAGGACTTCTATTCCGAACAGGAATACCTGGGAAAAGTCACTGGAAGGGGATACCAGTAGTATCAGATTTTTCACGGATGGATCAAAGTTGGACAAGCAAGTAGGCTATGGGGTCCATTCACAGGACCTAACTGTAAATATCTCCTTCAAGCTGCCTGATCACTGTAGTGTATTTCAGGCGGAAATTACCGCCATACTGGAGGTTGCTGAACTACTGAAAAGTAGTGGCACAACCCTCCGGAGAATATGTATCTACGCAGACAGCCAGGCTGCTATAAAACCCCTGGAAGCCATTTTTGCTACGTCCCTGACGGTGAAAGAATGCCACTCATCCGTTACGATGATGGCAGAGTATGGGCGTTTTCGGAAATGCATCACTGCAGAGCATCTGATGCGCATCACGTTCGAAAATGCAACACTGCAAGAGTCGCATGTCCGCAGTAGCAAAATGGCTGATGCAATGAATGAGTGAGTACGGAATTTGATATTAATTAATGCTTTTTGTTTTTTATAAAACTTACTATTTTTAAAATTTTTTAGAGTCGAGGTGGGTGCTAGGGACTACAAATTGATAATAAGGACAAGGTTGGATATGGAGGAGGAATTCGCCAATGGTAGAAGGAAAAAGTGTGTTTTATGGCTGAAAGTGGTGGAAAAAATAAAGAGCAGAAACAATTCAAAAATTAAATTTATTAAAAAAATTTCCATTGAAATATTTTCGTGTTCGGAATTGCAAATCAAAATATGCAACAATCAAGCATCTGCATCAGCCGATTGGCATCAGCAGTGCAGACGCATCACAGTTGCGCATCAGATGCTCTGCAGTGATGCATTTCCGAAAACGCCCTATTTTGACATCAGGCTTATCTGGGTACCGGGACACAGCGACATTCCAGACATTCCAACCTCTACCTGCCGTTTGCAGATCAGGCAGTGGGCCGCTAACATGTTCAAGGACAAGTGGAGACTTACTTCAACTTGCAAACAAGCCAGGGTCCTCTGGGCACAGGTGGACAGGAAGAGGACTAGGCAACTACTTAACTTGCCGAGAGGCAGGTTATCCACAATGATAGGAACACTTACGGGACATTGTCTAGTAGGAAAACATGCCCTAAGATTGGGACATAGAAACTCTACTCTCTGTAGATGCTGCATGGAAGAGGACGAGGAAACGACGAAACACCTTCTCTTGGATTGCCCTGCTCTGGCAGGACTGAGAAGTAGGATATTCGGTACATATTTAGTTAGCACCGTAGCCCTACAGGATATTCCTGTAGGTCTTATAGACAAATTTATTGAAAGGGCAAATTGGCTTGACGACTAGTCAATAGTTGCTATGGAGGAAACTGCAGGTATCACAATGGGCTTCTTTAGCCTAAGTGTGCTAGACAGCGTGCTGTCTTGCAGCCTTTTCAACCAACCAACCAACCAAGTATGTATATTATTGTAAGCCGGTAGTCAAATTGCAATTGAATAAAGAAAAAGAAAGTAGTTTATACAATACAATTCATATAAAGTGAAAGTAAGAACCTACCATATTACTTGGTACGAGTTCACATGCAAAACGAAACAACTTTCAAATAATTTCTTTACCTACAAGGCAATCAACTACCAAAAGGTCCCTTGTGTTTATTTAATTTTCATTCATAATAAAGTTAATGCCTCCTGTTGTCTACGCAAATAATATATTTTTGTTATCGTGCTAAACATAACCAATAAATGATAAAACATAAAACATTTTATTTTTAAACCCTTTATTTACTAAAAATTTAAATAAAAACATATTTGCCAGCGTTTCAATTGCATCTTTGCTTAGACGTTCTGTGATGGAAAAGGGTTTGTATTTATGTATTTTAATAGTGTCTGCAATTGGAGATGGTGGTACTACGTATGAGTCCGTTTCGATCAACTGCCAGAATAAATTCGATAATCGTTGAGAACATTGATTATGTCATGAGTGACAAGTTAAAAGAAACGAACAAATGCAATTTAAAAACGCTGATGAAACATGATTTGAACATTTGTTTTTGGAAGAAGAATAAGAAAATTCTGAAAGTATAGTACAATGGGACATACAAAGAACAATAATGTTGCAAAACGACTTAAATATGTAATTATTTCTAGATTATAATAAAAAGAACAAATTTAAAAAAAAAGAGAGAGATTACTCCGAAAAATTCCACAAAAAAGGCGAGCCCGATAGATTTGTTTGGTACGATAAAGGGGAAAGACTTTGTCTTTTATAGTTTTTTCTTCGAATAGAATTCACGAATTAGGGTCTTCAAGTATTTAGCTTCGCGTTTGCGTTCAGCCAACTGACTTTTTAGTTCCTCGTGACGTTTGTTCAACTCTAGCTCTTCAACGAGAATATGTTCCATTTCAAGCTTCTTTTTCTGGCGATAGCGAGTGGCCGCATTCTTGTTTTGCTCCTTCTTGCGTATCTTTCGGTCTTCGACACCACGGCCGTAGGGGCGTGTGCGTTTCTTTGATGATAAGGGCGATGATGAACCACTCGATAATTCACTCAGGCTTTCTGTACAGATGTCTTGCAATGGCGAGCAACTGCCCGATGAAGGCAACCATTCGTCATCAGTGGTAGAGTAATCAGCCTGTGAGGGGGCAGAAAGAGAGGATTGCGATTCACTCTCCTCGAAGATTTCGTCGGCAGCCGATTTTAGAATATCATCAATTATTTGTGTATGAAATTCAATGTCTTCTGCTGCTGATGCGTCAGTTGTACTTTGGTGCTGGCTTGGCCAGTTGGTAAAGCCGAAATGTGTTTGAACTTGAGGAATTGGTGAAGCTGGCTCAGATGTTGTTTGATTTTGATGTAATCCATTGTTTATCTGCAAGTGAAGGGAAATGTAGTATTTTAGGAATTAAAATTCATATAATATATAACATTACATCAATGGGTAAATTATCTGGAACTGCCTGAAGAACCGTTGATTGTGGTACTGGCGACGAGGCTACAGTCTGTGGTGGTGAACTAGGCGGCGTCAATTGAGTTAAAATCGAAGATGCATTAAGATTTGCAAATCCAAAATGATTAATGTTAATTGGGGTCTCGACTTTAATCACCCGATTTGGACTGGTGATTGAACTTTCGAGTGAATTTTCCAATAATTGAGATGGTGAATAAAAGTTTTCTGAAACGACAAAAATAATAATGGTTTAATTATTAGCATGGTGATAATTAAGTTTTATTTTATATACAGCTGCGGTTATAAATGCACCAGACTTAATTTTATTCAAAAATTAACACGTGTGAATGAATAGAAATATTGAATAAACGAGTGACGCGTTTTGCATGGTACAAACAAATGGCAGAAGCACTAGCCCAGCTGAGTTGAACTTTTTTCTTGAGTCAGTTTTTCATTTATGTCAAAGTTTGTTTACATTTATTTGTCTGCATCACCGTCCGCCTACAACCGCTGGTTTTGAAATGTCTTCTTATAATTTTCACACTTAACACTTTCAAAATATCAAAGAAAACCTAATCATTTACATTTTCATTATTATTCAATCAACTGACTTTGACGGAATATAGACACTGAGCAAAAGAAAAATGCCTGTAGTTTTTGCATGATTGTATTTGTTGTTGTACTGCACCTACCATTGCATTTGTTGCACCATGCGCGATTTGCCAGATTTCGATGTAAAGACAAAACAGAAAAAACCCCACATTAAGGTTTGAAATCTTTAAATAATAGGATATCAGAATAGGAAAAAGTTACTGTATTGTTTAAAGGCAATTTCAATGGAAAAGATGCTGTGAAAAGTATTACAACAAATTGACAATTTAACCTTAGTTTCTTTCCCATTACATCCCACGAGAGATTCTCACATGCAGTAAGCTGAGCGCTTTCTATTTTTACACTCACTGATTGACACCTACAGTTTTACACCGATTTATTCATTTTAAACACAGGTTTTGAGTGGCCTTTTCACCTCGAAGTAGTCGATAGAATCAACATCACTGCTCAAAGTCACCTTGCCCGAAAGAAATTGAAGGAGTTCAGAGGTGTATTAAACCCATGTTCTCGTGTTTAAGAAACCAGCATGCATCCCATTGCAATACCACCACTAATCTATATAAAGGGTTTTTCAACAGAGATGCTACAAAAGTAAATCGATAGGGACAGCAAACGACGCCATATTTTTCCCCGCTCTTTTGACATTTCTTTTCAGTAAGGTTTGCCATTTCATCATGGAAAGATATACGAGCCAACAACGAGTCGAAATTATTAAAATTTACTACCGAAATTTGGAGTCAATGGCCTCAACTTTAAGAGGCCTTAACAATCAGCGATGAGGCTCATTTCTGGCTGAATGGCTTCGTCAATAAGCAAAATATGCGTTATTGGTCAGACAGCAATCCACACGTACTCCATGAGTCATCATTGCATCCCGAAAAAATTACGGTTTGGTGCGGTTTATGGGCCGGCGGCGTCATTGGGCCGTACTTCTTCCGTGATGATCAAGACCGGCACATTACTGTGAATGCGAATCGCTACAGTTCAATGGTAACCGAATATTTTTGGCCCCAATTGGATAATATGGACTTGGAGGACATGTGGTTCCAACAGGACGGCGCCACACAGCGAATGCAACAATCAATTTATTGGAAACCAAGTTTGGTGAACGTGTTATCTCACGAAATGGCCCAGTCGATTGGCCGCCTCGGTCGTGCGATTTGACGCCGTTAGATTATTTCCAGTGGGGCTACGTCAAGTCTATGGTCTATGCCAACAAGCCAGCGACGATTGATGAACTTCGTACGAATATCAAACGTGAAATTGCAGCAGTATCGGCCGATTTATGCTTGAAAACCGTCGAAAATTGGGTTCAGCGTCTGGACTTCTGCAAGCGTGCCCGTGGTGGCCATGTAAAAGAAATCGAGTTCCATACATAATGGCATCGAACGTACTTTCACAGGAATAAAGAATTTCATTGGTATCTAAACCCGGTCTTGTTTTATTTAAAAAAAACTTTTGTAGCGCTCTTATTGAAAAGCCCGATATTTATAGAAATAACTATTTATATTTTTGTTAGCGTCCTACGTTTTATGGTCGGCTCTACTGCATGATTTTCATTATATATGATTCGATCTAAAATTATTTATTAGAAGAATATTTTTCCATTTCCTATGAGCTATACAGATCAGGGGGTTTATTTCTGCAATAGAAATAACTATTTATATTTTTGTTAGCGTCCTACGTTTTATGGTCGGCTCTACTGCATGATTTTCATTATATATGATTCGATCTAAAATTATTTATTAGAAGAATATTTTTCCATTTCCTATGAGCTATACAGATCAGGGGGTTTATTTCTGCAATTAGAAAAAAAATTTAACTTGAGTTCAAATCCTGCTGTTTAATTTTAAAATTTTTTGTAATTGCAGCAATTATTTTCCAACGAAGTTCTTTATCGCACGTTGCGTGTTGGGGGATAAATGAAAAAATTAAATTAAACAACTGTTGTTTTAACACTATTATGCTAATACCCACTATTATCAATGATATTGGGTACTTTTGCTTTGGTTTGTGCCTAGACTGACATATTGGGAAGTTTCTTGTTTAATGGGAAGTTTTCTAGGTTGAGCCTGTAACCAAAATATTTAGTATATACCGTAGTTTTGAACCGAATAAGAAGTAAATTTAGAAAAGCCCAAGTGAAAGAAGCTTAAAAAAAGGAAATTTTCTTAAATAAGTGCCTTTTCTTAAAAAAATTATGTTTTTAATATAATTACCTTTCTTAAAAAAGTACATTTTCTTACAATAAATTTCATTTTCTTAAAAAACTACCTTTTCTTTAAAGAGTATCTTTTTGTGAAAGAAAATAACTTTTTCCACGTTCATCAGGGATAATTTTTATTTATTCGTCCTTTTTATTGGTACTTTTTTATTTTATTATTCAAGCTTCAGACCATCTATATCTCTATAAATAGAGATATAGTTTTTTAAAAAAGAAAATGTTTTGCAAATGCATCCTCATGATTCCTGGCAAACCGTATAGCTATTCAGATCTAGCCACAGATCTTCATCAGCGGTTGTTTGTATTACTGCTTTTGAAAAATTCATCAAACTAAATGCAAACGAAAACTCATCTGAATTGAGAATTTTCCACTTTTGCAAGTGTTCGAAAAATATCGCAAGCAACTCACACAAGAAAGCATTTGCAAACAACTTCTTTCCATCTCCAGAGAACCATCGAACGAAATAAACCAGCAATCGACCGCATGGGTCTTTCAAGACGAGTTAAATCCAACAAAAGTTGTTCGCGGAAGAAGCAAGTTTTTTTCGGTATAACCGGTAATGTGGCCACAGTCCTTTTAGTGGAACGTAGGACGGCCAATTCTGAGTCGTATACCACCATCTGCTTGCCAACAGTGTTCGAAGAAATAGGGAAGAACAACAAGAGAAGACAATGCTAGCTCTCTGACATCAGCTGAGACAATGGGCTATTTGAGCACAACATGTCGAATTGTTGGGTCTTCCGCGGTACAGCCCTGATTTGGCACCCAATGACTTCTTTTAACTGCGTGGTCAACATTTTTCGACAACCGAAGCAGCTGTTGAAGCGTTCAAAACCCATGTTTTGGAGGTGGCTCAATCGGAGTGGTAAAAGTGCTCCGAAAATTGGTTTGAGCGCGTGCAAAAGTGTACTAATCTTTACGGAGAATATTTTTAAAAACAATAAAACCATTTCCAATGATAACCTCGTATTTGAACGATGGTTAGTTTCACACCATATTTTAAAAAAGTTTATCCAGTATTAAAGAATCGCTTAATTAAAGCATCCCTTAAAGGTCAAACATTAGGCGTTTAGATATTCCGTTTCCGAGTTTTATAATAGTGATTTTATTATTTTTGAGATTTTTTGACAGCTTCATTTGTATTGGTGGCTCCGTTCCTGAGATATAGACATATGAGCCTTTTGCGTTTTTTTCTTTATTTGAGTGATGTTTTAAAAAAAGAACATGTATGCTGTTAAAGGCGTCGTTTGGTTCAAAGCCTCCTATGGAAGTCAAAAATTTTGGTATTTTTCGGATTGGACGTATCGTTTCCGAGTTATAGATATATTTTTATTATATCAATTCTGTAATTTTAGCGATTTAAAAAATCACCCCTATCCTGTAAGTCGTCGCCCAAGACGTCGACGTCTCAAAGTCGTGGTCACCTGTTAACGACGGCGTTGTCACATCAATGCAAAATAAGTACCTGGTAAGACACAATGGGCTATTTCTGTAAATAGAGACGCCTGCGTATCGATAATTTACTACCAAAAAGTGTAATCTCTAACGTGTAAAGAAATTTTTTTTTAATTTGTTTGCTAGAATGTATTTTTTTCGTGATCTTAGTTCAAGTTCTAGTGATGAAGGACAGAAAAAATGTCTTCGAATACTAATAAAAAATATAAGGCAAAGGTCAGATATAACTATTTAACCTACCAGATATCAAGTAAGTTTTATGATTTTTATATTTTGGGCCATGATACATGCCATTCATTAAATATGTCATTTATCTACAAGTTTCAAAACCATTTTCGGATCAATAAATCAGCATTTATATACTTGCTTGATACTATTGAGCCGAAAATGAAGAAAAAATCAATCAAAACACAACTGTTTGCATCAAGGCGTTGCAAGTCGTGTAGAAAAAGCGTAACGACAAAAAAAAAAAAGTCGAGTCGACTCAACATGAGTGTAAAAACGACATTGCGGGTACCAAGTACTCGTCGTCAGCTGTCGACACGACTTCAGAGGTGCCAAAATTAACAAGGCGACGCAAGACGTCGACGTTAGCTGTCGACGACGACTTACAGGGTAACTTAATTGGACAACTTTTTCGTTCAGACGCTCCGCTTCCGAGATATGGAACGGAATGGATTTCGATTTTGTAATGAAGTTTTAAAGTAAATAGCGCCATAGGCACAAATTTAAAAACAAAAATCGGGTGATATTTTTAAAAGGTTGCAAACTTGCTTCCCTTTAATTTGAGTGCAAATACTAAGTATTTGGTTACATCCGATACCTCTTATATTATACCTCAATACCTCTTGTAACATAGTAAATCGGCGTTAGTTAGGACAGCAGATGTCGCACCACAAATTTAAAGGTATCATTGAATTCGTGCAAAGTAGGCACGTACGCAGGAGGGGGACCGGGGTCTCGGGCCCCCCGATAGTATTTCCTTAAAAGGTGATTTTTGCATGTAGTGCTATTTTTCAACCTAAATATTAAGTTGGGAAATAAAATCCTGCTTACGGTACTGGTGCAAAGACTACCTTTAATTCCAGTACCCACCTTTGCGTGTTACAAGGTGGACCCGTTGCTTGGACCCTGTGGGTCCCACCCCATTTGTTTCTACTAATTTAATAAACTTTCCGTGTTCCTATATAATTCTCTAATATAATTCTCTAGTGTTTTAACTTCGACCCATTTTTGTCAATTCAGCCCAAACTTTAGAGTCCAAATTTGTTTGCTCGTACAGAAGTTTGTAAGAACAAATAAATAATTGCCCAAAAGAGAGGAAAGTATTTGTTCTAGTGGGGTCACACACATTGAGGAAATTTTTGTCTGTAGCCAAATAATTTTGTTTGACCAAAAACAGCTGGTTTCTTGTTAAAACATTTTGTGGTCCGACTGCGCCAAAGAACGTTTGACGTTTTTCGTCAAATATTTTCCCAGTGTGACCATTAGGGTGATGACTTTTTGATTTTTTTTTCTCAAAAATTATTTCCTGTTGCACGAATGAATGAACTTTTGCCTATTAATGACTAAAATAACGTTTATTCCATTTAAATATTGAAAAAGGTCACGCACAAAAACCACTTTGAAATGATATTTTTGTGAAAAAATTAAAATTTTTTCTTTTTTTTAAATCATATAAATCCAAAACGGAAAAAAGTGTCAAGTCTTATAAGTTTCGCGACAAGCCACATAACCTATGAACAAAATGAGACGTTGATCATAGAAATCGATGAACATCTTTCGGGTTTAGTTACAATTAAGTGAAGGTATCTCATTTTGAATCAAATGTATCTCTTTGGAAAAAATGTTGACGACTTTTTTATGATTCTCAGAATTAAAGAAAATTAGTGAGAAACAAAAGGTCATGCCATTTTTATGATTGTGGTAGGAAACTAATAAACTCTCATAAATTTATGCTGAATTGCTTTTTGGGTTCGTTTATGGTAGCTACTCCGTTTACATTCAATTTAAGGGGGAAAAAGGAAAGTATATTTTTTAATTGATGTGTGTTTTTCCGTTGGCTACCTGTTAGGGATGATTATTTTAACAGAAACCACATTTATGAGCGGTAATTATTTTGAAAGTTTTGAAAAATTTACAGCACCCAAGTGCTGAATCAGGTATATAGCCAGTAAAATATTGAAAAATACGTAGTATAAATAGGTGTTCATTTGTGTCATTCAACAAGTGGCGACGAACACGAAGAGTACAAGTAGTTTAGTTTAAAGTGAATAGTGAATTATAATTAAGGCCTTTAATAACGGCAAGGCCTTTTCCATTTAAGTTGTTGAGTAGAATACAACATGTCATTCAGGAAGAGCTCTTCTAACACGGAGACGAACAAGGAAACCTGGACAAAGAACCAAGTCCAGTTTCAAGCGGCATCAAGAAGAGGCAACGTGGCAGTTGTTGAAGCACCATTGCGTGAACGGAGTCGCATGCCCCTGAAAAACCACGTCATTGGGCGATTCAAATTTCTTGAGTCCACTGCCAAAGGACGGAGAGAGAGGATCAGTCCAATTGCTGTAGAGCTTAAAGCCCTATGGATGAAAACATTGAACTTCCCGCATATATGTATCTGATCAAGCCATTTGTGCAAAACTAACAAAACTTCTGGAAGACTACGAGCGCTGCAGAAAAAAACAAAATTTTGATTCATTGAAGGGACTGTTTGACATGACCAAGGTAAAAGGCGAATGGATGTGCAAAGAGGATGAGAACCTCTACAAACTGCAAATTGAGAGCAAAGGCCGCGTTGGTTATTCCAGCGGCAAACCTGGTGGTGCCTATACCATCCACCCATCCAAGCGAAAGAGGGCAATGGAAGCGACTCCATAATTACCAGCTCAGCGATACCTGATTGTTCCGAAAGTAGCACGTACTCATTCGACAACAGTACAGATAGTCTTTGGGAGGATGACAATGCAGCATCAACGAGCAACAGTAAGTATAACCCAACAGACATTGCAAGACGTCTTGTTACAAGCTCAAAGCTGTCGTCCCACGGAGCAGCAACAGTGTGCCACCACATTTCCGCTGAGGGCATTGAAATCCCAACCCCATCTCAGTCAGGAATCCACAAGGCTATCTACAAGGAAGCTGCTTGGGTGAAGAAGTACTTGGTAAGCACGCTTTATCTGGAGAAGTGGAGCTTGCACTTTGACGGCAAACACATTACACCGTTTTGGTTACACCGCTTGCTTATATATTCGCTTGTTTTGTATGAAGCATTTAGCGAAGACTTAGCGACGAGAATCATTTTCGCTAAGTTTAAAAACAATTTTTTTGACATCTTTTACCGTTTTCAACCCTTATTCATATTTTTGAAAAAAATTACTTATCGCTAAATTGCCGTTTTCTTTGCAACTTAGCAAGTGACAATCGCTTGCTTGTAGCCAAAACACGACTATTGAAAGCTTTGAATATCAGGTCGTGGTCCTCAAGAATGAATCTAAAGAAATTAAGTTGACTGCGCTCAAATTGAAAGATGGGAAAGCTCAAACAATCACAGAAGAACTCCAGAATGTGTTAAATGAGTTCAACCTGTGGGGATCAATGGTGATGATTGTTGCCTATACAACAAGCGTGAATACCGGCAAAAAGACAGGCGTTGTAGTTCGACTGTAGCAAATGTTCGAAGAGAAAAGTCACCCCAAACCCAAGTTCATCAGTTGCCAGCACCATGTGCTGGGTCGCGTTCTTCGCGTTGTCATGGACGATGAGCTCCATGGGTCAACTAAATCACCAGACATCGAGTACTTCTTTGTGCAGGATTTGATGAGCAATTATGATCAATTGAAAACAGCCTTCAGCAATGGTAAAACTGAGATTAAGGAAACAGGCGGCTGGAGAGACGACATGAAGTTTCTCTTCCACCTCACTCGTGTCTTCCGTCACTTCACTGGGAGGAGTGAGATCGCGTTTGTAAAGTTTAAGCAGATCCCAAACATCTGCAATGCACCCTGGAACTCTCGTGCCATTCTAGCTCTTCTTGCGATTATTCTGATGTCTGAAACCCGGAACAGGTGGCGTAAAATCTGTTCATTCATTTCTTACTCATGGGCTGTTCACTGGCTCAGTAGTCAATTGTTCCGCACTGAAGATTTTGAAGAACTATCTGTAGCTCTCAATAACTACCCAACAGCTCTCAAATACTTGAAGACCCACTGGAAAGCAGATGATTCTCCAATCAACATTGCCCGAAGCAACCAATGCTGTGAACGTGCGATCAAAGATATGCAAGACTTATACAACTCCTGCCGCAACAAGGACAACCTCCCATTGAGATTAATCCTCTCCAATGACAACGTGAATATTTAACTTCCTTGTGTGTTTGATGATCCAATGTAATGTTACATATATGTGGCTCTGAAGCTTGTGTTCAATTATATATCTGCTTACAGTGACTTCAAAAAATTGCCCAAAATGCTGATAAATAAAAATGTTAAAATCATTTTGTGCGTGGGGTTTTTTTTATCGAATCACCTTATATGTAAGATTTTATCTAATCCTAAATAAAAACTCATCTAAATATGATACAGGGAACCGAGGTTGTATAAAAGTCATCACCCTAGTGACCATAGCTTAATACTTTTGCTTCTTTTCTCATTTGGGGGGAACTAGTGGCTGGAATATTTTCAAAATTACAGGTGATTGAAATGTGTTTAACCAGAATCTAATCTCTTCGATAACCCATAGTAACAAGACGTTGGTACGAAGCAAATCCGAATCATTTACATTATTAATTTTTATACCGATGTAAACAACCTTGTTGTCCTTAGAAACAATTAGAACGTTATCTAAATCACAAAACAAAACAAAATGTAACATTATTTCAAGCTTAAACAACAATCGAACTGTCAAGACACCCTACTTGCGTATAAAATGCAATAGAATGTTGATTGATCAAATCGACTTAAAGATTCGTCAGTATAAAGTGAATGTTGATCCACTGGTGTGGGGTGTTTTAATGCCGTTGTGGACCTACATATAATTTTTAAATTTGCTCGCGGTCGCTCTCTTTTTTTATTCTTGTGAATAAATTAAATAAATCGATTATTACAAAAACAAAATAAAATGAAATAAAAACAAAAAACATGATTACATACAAGCAAGTATTCACATTAACAACAACAGCACAAAACTTGTGATCACGTATAAAAGCAGGTCTGTGTACAGTACAGAGCACGGGCAGGGAAACGGGAGGAGACAAGTGACTGACTGTATGCAATAGAAACCCGCGTAAGAGGCCTACACGAGAATCGAGACCAAAAGGTTATCAAAATGCAATGGCCCAATTACAAAAACAAAATGCGTATTTAAATGACAAACATACATATGTACGTACATAGGTTTGTCCGTATATACGACTCGAAACCGAACCGTCTACTGCCACCACCACAAAAGCAGGGGCAAACAACAAATCTAGCTTAGAACTCTACATTCTTGGTGCCGATGTTGAGAAGTAGGGCGCAACGATAACGTTGTTAAGAAAGGAAAACGTCCGAGTTTTTTGAGGAGCCACGACAAATCGCATCCATCTATTGCGTCAAACGAAATGTGGGAGAGGGAGAGGGAGAGAGAGAGGTGCGTGCTCAACAGAGGAGTGAACAATCGATTTCAGTTTCATAATAAATAATTAAGTTATTCATATCAAAATGTACAAGGACGTCTAATGAGAATGAGAACAAAATTAAAACATAGGACAGCGCGAATTGACGCCGTTAGAGCGGAGGGTTAGACAGGCAGTTTCAATACATACAAATACTCATTGCTATTTAGTCACAGTAACAAAAGAAATCTTTTGATATCAGCAAAACAACAAATTATATTGAGGTCACAAGGCATCAACATTAAATCAATTCAATTTTATATTTTGCGCAAGTACGAGGCTCGTTAAAAAAGTCCCCGCAAATGTTTGAGTTGATTTTTAAAGCATTAGTCGTGTTTTGGTGACAAGCACGCGATTATCGCTTGCTAAGTTGCAAAGAAAGCGGCGGCTATTTAGCGATAAGTCAAATCATTCAAAAATGTCAAAAAAAAATTATAAACTTAGCGAAAATAATTCGCGTCGCTAAGTCTCCGCCTAGTGCTTCATACAAAACAAGCGATTTATAGCAAGCGGTGTAACCAAAACACGCATTTACGCATTTGTTAAGCATTTACAGAATATGAACATGTTCATGCCGATTGTCCTAGGAGGTGGAAAGTTTCTGATAGCCATTCACTTGGGAGTGGCCAGAAATGATTCCTTCATTGGGCAGTCCAAGCAGCTCAAAACTTCCATGCAATATGCCCTGGGCAATTGCTTATCGAAAACCTCCGTTAGCTAGAAGGCGAAACGAATGAGCAACCTGGGGCCTAATCACCGCATTCGATATCGAGTATAATTGCATCGAAATGGTGATAGTTCGGATCACGGCAGTCGATATCGTAATGCAACTATGCGATATTACATTCGATAGCTCAAATGTCATCGAAACAAAACAAAGACTAATAATTTTGCAGACACCAAAGAAAACCAGAGTACATCGGCAAAATGTAAATAGTTTTAGTGTTTTTTATTACAAAATATTTAATATTTATTTATTTTCAGGGAGAATTTAAACAAAATGAAGGAAAAAAGTGTTTCAAGACCAAATATAAATAAAATAAATGGCAAACAAAAGGAGGTGCTTTCAGAGTTTATGTACTCTGCGCTAGTCCAAGTAGAAAATCGTTTCCTACATTGTGTTGAAAGCTACCGCTGGCCAAAAGATTTAATGTTGCGGCGAGTTGCAGTATTGGTGTAACCGATGTCGACATATGGCCAGGAACATTAATTGCCGAGAGGATATAACTGAATGCTTCTTTTGAGAGCCTAAATCGTCGTTTGAATCTATTTTGAATAAAACACATTAGAAATAATTTGCTTTCTGAAGACATTAACTTACTCAACTTCAGGCAGCGACAGAGGATTACTTTTATCGCGATTATTTCTTCTAATTAAAGTTATGTTGCACTCATCCTCTGATTCGGACGATGCCGAGTAAAAAAATAGCGCGAGATCGACTATATTCCATATAAAACTTTGTCTTTTACCAAATTCCAATTTTTGTTTAAACATTCAGACGATAAATTTACTTTGTTATGTTTTTCTTTTGACATTTTCTGCTTAACATATGTTTGCAGCATTGCAAAAAGTCGGAGTAGCCAATTTAAAATTACGATCGAATGCCGTGATCTAAACATTAGGTAGTGTCGAAATTTTGTTTCATTCGATTTTGAAGACGATATCGAATGCCGTAATTAGGCCCCTGAGTGGTAATGCGATCACTGATACGTCTCAGGATTATTAGATGACCCTGTCACTGAAGCTCTTCGAAGTAGTGGACATATTCTTCGGTCCTTTGAAGGCGGCTGAGCCAACTCCCCTGGCCAACGGCGGATCAAAAGTGAAGAAACCAAAATCCAGTTTCGACACACTGCATTCTGGTCAGCGTTTGATCCATAATGGTCGTCTGAAACATAATCATTCGGCAGTAGGTAAAATGCAAATCACGGTGGGCTGGGTTTGCCTCCCGCCACCGTTATATTGGCAATGAAAAGACAAAATGAAAATAACGAACAAAGAAACCCCCCAACTGTCGACAACCCTCGCAAACGTTATAAGGACCACGATTTAAGGATAAGTACCTGGAATGTGCGCACGCTATACAGGACTGGTGCCGCTTTCCAACCGGCGGATGTCCTCGGTAAATATAAAGCTGACATCACAGCGACCCAGGAAATGCGATGGACAGGCTCTAGTTGCACCGGAAGGAAAAACTGCGATGTTTACTACAGCTGCCATGGGCGAAGGCAGGAATTCGGGTGCGGATTTATAGTTGGCAAGAGACTGCGACCCCTATTTTCAAGGTTCAACCCAGTGAGTGACCGCATAGCCACTATTCACATCAAAGCGAAATATTTCAACATCTCGTTAATTTGTGTGCACGCAGCGACAGAGGATAAAGCTGATGAGGTCAAGGAAGCATATTATGAGCGTCTGAAGGAAGTATGCGAACGCTGCCCTGACCACGACGTTAAGATTATTCTGGGCGATTTTAATGCCAAATTGGGAAGGGAAATTATCCTTCGACCAACTATCGGTAATCACATTCTACATGATACCACCTCCGATATTGGAATAATACTGATGGACTTCGCCGCTGCGGAGAACCTGGTAGGTAGTAGCACACGATTTAGGGACGAAAATAAAGCGACCTGGATATCTCCTGATCAGCGGACGGAGAACCAGATTGATCACTTGGTAAAGGATGGCAGGCACTCTTCTAGTGTAATGGATGTACGTGTGATTCGAGGTGCCAATATCGACTCGGACTATTACCTGGTGGCTGCGAAAGTTCGCACAGGGCTGAGCAGGATGGGGAACGTGCGGGGCCGAACACGGGAGAAGCTGGATATTGACGGGCTACGAATACCGGAGATGTCAATGTCCTATCGACAGAAGCTCTCTCTCCTGCTAGGGCAGAAAATGTGGAGAGACACACAGCACTACTCCACTCATCTGATTCTTCCACTCAAGATCAGGAGGTGATGATAGTGGAGGATAGTGTAGATTGTAATTATTTTTGGTAAAATAAATCTGTCAATAAAATAATGATCCCAAGCGCGCATCAAAATTAGTTAAGTAATGACTACTTGAGCACTGTAATGACAATTATATCATCTTCCACAGTCGCCGGACCTCAATCCGACCGAACATTTGTGGGAGCATCTTGATCGCGAAATAAGAAAGAGAATAATCAGTAACAGAGAATCTATCAAATCAGTTGTAATAGGAGAATGGCAAAAAATGCCACCTGACATATCCGCAAAATTTAGTTGAATCGATGTTGAAGAGATTACAAGCTGTTATTAAAGCCAAAGGAAAACAAACAAAATATTGAAATTATATTTTTCCGAATTATTTTTGCACTGTAAACTTTCTTTTGACGCGACAAATATGAAGCAGTTTTTGTTTTAGCTTCATATTTTTTATGATAATGTTTTTTTTATTGTTTTTGTTGTTTTTTATAAATTAATAAAGAGTCCAGATCATGTTCAGAAAATATAAAGAGTTGGATTGATTATTAATTTTTAACATTCAAATATTTAAAAAAAAAACCTTACATAATTTAATGTTGGCAGGGGCTTAATTTGTTTTACAATTAAAAGTTATTTCTTTTCTTTTACGGCTGCGTAGCCATTGAACAATTTTCACCAGCGTATTTATTGGCTCATTTCATGAAAATATGTCCATCTACGACCATCCCCGAAAATGCAAGGGGGCGAAATGGCAGCGGTTTGAAATTTTTCGGATTGATGGTGGGTCGGACAGTGAAATCGCCGAGATACGAAGCTTTCAAAAAAAAATTGGAAAAAACAGATATAAGAACATGCACATAACCTGAATTTTCTCATCCAGATGGCAGATAACAACTCTTAAAAGAAAAATTACCTAAACGAAGACCAGAGTTCTTACCGTTCCAAAGTTATGACTATTTGACTGAAATAAAAATCATGTTTCTACCAAAAAGATGGTGTTCCAGCCCATTACGGGCTTATTGTGCGGGATTGGCTTAACACCAATTTGCCTCAACGTTGGATTGGACGAGTTGGACCAATCCCCTGGCCGCCACGATCTCCAGATCTCACACTATTTGATTTCTTTTTGTGGGGCTACATGAAAGATTGTGTGCATTCTGTGCAGATCCATACTCGTGAGCAGTTACTTGCACGCATTGAGGAAGCTGCGGTGAAAGTTCGTGAAAAGATGAGTGAACTAAACATGTTCGCAAACAGCTGCAATTGTGTTTAGTAGACAACGGGAACAACATTGAAAACTTCCTCTAACATCAAATGCTTTTTTCCTTTGTGTTTGATTCTTCAGCCAAAAATTTCAATAAAATAAAATCTTAAACGTGTTAATTTACAAAAAACAAATAAATGTGTGCTATTATTTCGCTTCCAAAAAAACCATTTCAGTCAAATAGTCATAACTTTGGAACGGTAAGACTTCTGGGCTTCGTTTAGGTAATTTTGGAAAGGTAAGAGGTAGGGCTATGCATTGAGGTTAAAGCTCAGTATCTCGCCGATTTCACTTTTGTTTAACGATTTTGAAAAAAAATCAGAAAATTTTCAAACCGCTACCATTCGCCCCTTGCATTTTCGGGGATGGTCGTAGATGGTCATATTTCCATGAAATGAGCCAAGGAATACGCTGATGAAATTTGTCCAGTCATGACTGGACCACCCTGTATATGAATATATTAAATTATATATTTACATATATTATGTATTTTTTCTTTCTCTATGATTTTCTTTTTAATTTGAAATAACGTACGTATTTCTGGATAACTATTGATATGTAATTATGTAATATAGTATAATTGGCCTTGGAGTTTATTTTATATTACAATTGGAATAAATAAATAAAAAATAAATAAAAATAAACTTCAATTACTCCAATAATGTTGACTTTAAAGTACATACCATAGAAGCATTTATTCGCTCAATAAATTAAACGTCATAGGTACGATGGAAAGTAAACATTACTTACTTACTTATCCGGTCTCGGACAACCCCGGGGGGTCAGGGACCTTACAAAACGAAGATAACATATTTCGCCAACCAGTTCGATCTTTTGCTTTATCTCTCCAGTTGGCAATACCAAGTGTACGCAGGGATTCGTCAACCTGATCCCTCCAGCGGAGTCTTGGTCTTCCTATTTTTCGTCTTCCTTCGAGTTCGGTTTCGAAAAGCCTTCGCGCTGGTTCATCTTCATCCATTCTACTGACATGGCCTAGCCAGCGCAATCGCGTTATCTTGATCCGCTTAACTATGTCAATGTCAGGATAAAGCTCATACAGCTCATGGTTCATGCGTCGCCGATACTCGCCGTTGTGCACTATAGGGCCATAAATTTTTCGGAGTATTTTTCTCTCGAAGACTCCTACAGATGTTTCGTCTGCTTGCGATAGGACCCAGGATTCTGCGCCATAAAGCAAGACAGGTTGAATGAGAGTCTGGTACAGCTGGACTTTTGTTACTCGAGAGAGGGCTTTATCTCTAAAGTGCTTGCTTAGCCCAAAATAACATCTATTCGCAAGCACAATTCTCCGTTTGATCTCAAGGCTGACGTTGTTGTTTTTGTTCACGGCAGATCCGAGGTATATAAATTCGTCCACTACCTCGAAGTTATAACGGTTATCAACGTTCACGCTTTGGTCTAATCGCGTGGAGGCCCTGTTCGTTGAAACCATTAATTTTGTCTTGTCCTCATTCACCGTCAGACCCACTTTTGCTGACTCCTTCTCAATTCTCGAAAAAACCGCAGTAACTTCTCTAATTGTGCGCCCAATGATATCTATATCATCAGCATACGCGAGCAGCATGTGACTTTTGCTGCTGATGGTTTTATTCATATTGACTGCAGCTTTTCTCATAATGATCTCCATTAAGATGTTAAAGAGATCGCACGATAGGGTGTCGCCTTGCCTGAGGCCTCGCTTAGTTTCGAAAGGTTCGGTAAGATCCTTACCAACTTTCACTGCGGATTTGGTGTTCGTCAAGGTCATCCTGCAAAGGCGTATGAGTTTTGCAGGAATACCAAGCTCAGACATTGCTTCATAGAGTTTCTCCCGTATCGGACTATCGAAGGCTGCTTTATAATCGATAAATAGATGATAGGTGTCGATTTGTTTTTCGTGTGTCTTCTCCTGGATTTGGCGTAGCGTGAAAATCTGGTCAGTTGTCGATTTTCCAGGCCTAAAGCCACACTGGTATGGTCCAATCAGGTCAGCGATAATTGGTTTTAGTCTTTCGCACATTATACTTGATAGAACCTTATATGCTATGGATAAAAGGCTTATTCCACGGTAGTTGGCACAAATACTCGGGTCACCTTTTTTAAATATGGGACATAGTACACTGAGACTCCAATCGCCGGGCATGCATTCATCTAACCAAATTTTGCTAATGAGCTGATGCATGCACCTTATCAGCTCATCGCCGCCAGCCTTAAACAGCTCCGCCGGTAATCCATCGGCTCCTGCGGCTTTGTTGTTCTTAAGCCGGGCAATAGCTGTTCTGACCTCGTCTTGGTTAGGAGGGGGGCAATCGACGTCGTCGTCCATATTGTGATCGATTGTCCCATCGTCATCGGATATCTCAGGTACTAGTAGCGCGGAGAAATGCTCTCTCCATATTCCCAACATGCTCTGCACATCTGCGACGAGATTTCCGTCTTTGTCTTTACAGAAGGGGGGCCCTGAACCATGTCCATTAGTTCCGTTTTTAACTTTTTGGTAGAATTTTCGGGCTTCGTTCTTCCTTCTGTATGTCTCAATTTTCTCACTCTCGCGTTTTCTCCACTGCCGTTTCTTACGCCTAAAGAGACGGTTTACCTCCTTTCTCTTCTCCCTATACCGCTCAGTTGCAGCTCGCGTTGCAATTGACTGAAGCATTACCATACGTGCAGCGTTCTTTTCGTCATTTGCTATGCGACACTCTTCATCGTACCACGGTTTGTTGCGAAGCGGTTTTTCGAAACCAAGTACGGTTGTTGCGGCAGTTTTTATAGAGTCGGAAATGGGTTTCCACTGCGCATCAGGATCGTCATCGGGAGGGGGTGGGTTCTGTGCCAAAAGTTGCGAGAGCTTCCTTGAGTAGGCTGTGGCTACCTCTGGTAATTGCAGCTTTCCGATGTCCAGCTTACTCTGCGTCTGGTTTCGTACGATTTTCGCTCTACTTAATCTTGTGCGAACCTTTGCTGCTACCAGGTAGTGATCAGAATCGATGTTAGCTCCTCTGATCACTCGTACGTCCATTACACTGGATGAGTGCCTTCCATCAATTACCACGTGATCAATTTGGTTCCTAGTTCTTTGATCAGGGGATACCCAAGTAGCCTTGTGGATGTCTTTATGCTGGAATCTTGTGCCACTGATGACCATGTTTTTTGCCGCGGCAAAGTCAATCAGTCTCATACCGTTGTCGGAACTGTCAGCATGAAGACTGAAATTGCCAATAGTTGGATTAAACACATTCTCCCTTCCTACTTTGGCATTAAAATCTCCTAGTACAATCTTAATGTCATGGCCAGGGCAGCGGTCATACGTTTCCTCTAGGAGCTCATAGAATATGTCTTTGGCATCATCATCTTTCTCTTCTGTCGGGGCATGCACACAAATTAGGGAAATATAAAAATATTTCGCTTTTATGCGGATTGTGGCTATTCGTTCACTCACAGGATTGAACCTAGAGACTAGATGTCGCAGTCTTTTGCCAACTACAAATCCACAACCAAATTCATGTTTTTTTTCATGGCAACTGTAGTATATATCGCAGTTTCTTTTTCTTGTGCAGCCATGTCCTGTCCATCGCATTTCCTGGATAGCGGTAATGTCAGCCTTATAACTTTCGAGGACATCTGCCAGTTGGATACTTGCACCGGATCTATATAGAGTTCTTACATTCCAAGTGCATATCCGTAAATCGTGGTCCTTATAACGTTTGCGGGGGTCGTCAACAAATAGGGGTTGTTTATGTTTTCTGTTTCGTTTTTGTATTTTCACTGCCATTATGAACGGTGGCGGGAGGCAAACCCAGCCCACCGGGTTTTTGCATTTTACCTACTGCCAGGATATTTGATTGCAGCCGCCCATTATGGATCAGACGCTGACCAGGATGCGATATGTTGAACCTGGATTTTCTTCTTTTAGTTTCTATCCGCCGTTGGCCCGTATGTTTGGCTCATCCGCCTTCTAAGGACAAAAGAATATGCCCGATTGTTTGATGAGCTTCAGTGACATCAGTCACCTACTATACCTGATTTGATGCTCATTTGTTTCGCCTTCTCACTCTAGCTAGCTAACGGAGGTTTCCGAAAAGCCATTGCCCAGGACATACTGCGTGGAAGTAGTGAGCTGCTTGGACTGCCCAATGAAGGAATCATTTCTGGCCACTCCCAAGTGAATGGCAATCAGAAACTTTCCACCTCCACGGACAGTCCCATGTCCCGGAAAGTAAACATTGGATGGTGAAAAATATGGGTTCAATAATACCAGATAGTGGCAATAGTATACAGCGATCAACAAAGGAACAACAACCGAATTTCGTGTTTTTGTGACAAACTAGTTGTGTTAAATACAATACAAATGTATACCAACGATAAAAGTCAACAAAAAAGTGCAAAATACATTTAAATTTTTCAGTTCTACACCAAAACGACAGGAAAAAGTTAAGTCAACATATTTTGTAACTCCACCTAGTGTAAGGTAATTTTAAATTTAATTGCTCTCATTTCCACAAACCTACGATGAAGAGTGTGAAATGAAACGTCAGATGAGAGAATAAGTTTATCTATGTATGTATTATTCTATGGCTAATACGAACAAGTGTATCGATTTTGCTAAACTTTCATAAAATTATAAAATATTCTAGGAATTCATATTCTCGATACTAGTACCATCAGCAGTTTATTCCAGCGACCATCACCAGGGATGTCAGAAGGGAAATTGGTTTTGTTTTTACAAAATTTATATCTAGAACCTACACGTAGTGTATTAACAAAATCCCAACTTAAACCACTGTTCTATCTTCCACCGCGAATTTGATTCACTTGGCACATTAATTTTCAGCGGATCAACCATGTTCTACATTCCATTTTATTTTAGAGTAGAACATAATTTTTTTTAACATGACATTGCTAACAATCGTGGTTTATTTAACTGCAAACGAAAAAACAAAATCAGCTGTTGCGCATAATTAAACCAAAGTGGATGAAGAAGAACGAAAGTCTGGGCAACATAAACGAAAACTGTTACAACAAATACAATCTTTGTAATTACATATTTGTTTTCGACAAAAATTGTCTGGAAATAACTTAAGTAATGTGTTGTAACTCAATAGCAAACATGATAAATGATCATTTGTTCAATAAAGAAAAATTTTAAGTATCAAAAAGTGTTTCCGTTTTAATTCCACTGAGTCATAATAGGAAGAGAGATTTTGCGTGAAAGTGGAAAGCGATCCACTTTCACATACAAACGGAAGATACAACATGGGCGTTATGTTTTATGCGGAGGTAAAACACAGTATTAAAGTTGCTCACTTTCTGGATTTAGTAACAGATTATATTTTTGAAATTATACATTTTCGCTCTACCAAATGTGTTTTTAAGTAAATAAGGGTTTTATTTAGACCTAGGGTATATCTATGGTGAATTCAATTCACAATTTGACATAATGTTATTTCCGCATTGTCTTCATGTTGTCTGGCATATTTCTCTCGCATTGCATTTCCCGCTATCTTTATAAATATAAAGGAATAAAATGCATTAAATTCTAATTCTCAAAATTTGCATGTGTTTAGCGATTGCTGGCTGCAGTGTTGCCAGAAGTGACGATTTATCGTCATTTTGACGATTTTTAGTCACAAAAACATAAAATGACGATTTGACGATTTCAGCTTCTGGAATGACGATTTTTAGTCTATTCCAAAATTGAAATTGTTGGTAACGCAGGAGCGACAGCTATATATATTTAAACACTTTCTGAAATAATAGAATTATCGAGATTTCATTTTTGTAGACGGACTGAGGAAGTGTAGAACTATTAAAAACTTACGATATTAATATATAAAACATACCGTGTCAATAATATACATATGTATGTAAATACCCTAAATATTATCTGTGTGACGTTTAATCAAATTCACACAATTGAATCGGGGGTCGGCCAATTAGGGGTTAATGAAAATATTCATGAAGGACAAAAACTGCATCGACTCTTCTTTTTTACCCTATAAAATATAAATTTACAATTCCTGTTCACATTTCTTTCAGAAATTTTAAATAATTTAATTTTAATTGTCAGAAAAATAGAAAAACGCTTTGTTTTACTGTTTTCCCCCCACAAAAATATTGAAATTTGGTACAGCAATTGCAGTTTTTAATGTTGACGATTTTTTTGACGATTTCGAAAAATTATTTTGACGATTTGACGATTTCTGCACCTCCAATTTGACGATTTGTGACCGACTTTATCTGTCAACACTGGCTGGCTGACATGTGCCACTATAGTTCCAATGAAAATTCAGAGCTTGTCACCACCTGCTTTACGTTTCTATTGCAACCAAAAAATTATTAAAACCGGTTACTAACTAACACATGTACTTAAATATCATATGTACCTATGGCGCTTTAGTCTCTAATAATCAATTCAAAAGTGAAATGAAAATTCCATATCCGAACTGGGTAGGGTGGGGTCCTTCATCAACATTCTGTTATTTACATACTTGTTAGTCTACATTTCAAGCCGAACATGACGCCAACGTTCATATCGTACAATAATAAACAACAAACACTCAGTGTACGATACGAGTGTGCTGTCTCTAGTGGTGAGTGTGGTGACATAGACGTAAGTAGCAACATAGTGATCCAAATTGTACACAAAGGTAGACCCACCAAGTGGTAGGCACACATGTCTATACATGCGCGACAGCACAGCCAGCCATGTGTTTTGTAGTGATCGGAGTCAAATTGAGATTTTATTACAAATTGATCAGTATCGTACCATTAACATTCAAATTATTCGGAAGGTGGTAGAAATATATACAAGGCAAACACATTGTGCGACAGCCGTTAAATAAATTAGTTTTAATGATTTGCTATCGATCGGCATAGCTGTTGATCAACACGTTAGATTAACAGTCGCGAGAAAAAGATAAATATAAATATTCATCCGAATCCCGTAGAATATATGTCGACCTTTGTTGAGAATTAGAAAGAGAAGCAGCGAAAATGCAGCTAGTGTGAAGAGCCGAATACAAGAATACCATTATTGAGGCCAACGGCGTCCCTGGGAGTTGCTAGTATTAATGTTAATTTATTTTAAACAAAATTTGTCATCATAAACAACAACAATCTACATTTATCGAGTGACCGCTGTAAATTATAAAAAAAAATCAAAACCATGTGGTTCTTATTTGCATAATATTTAGTTACGTTTTTTGTAAGTGTGAATAGTATTTAGTAGTCTAGAACAATAACAAGTTTCAATGAATGTTCTTGTTTTCATTCAATGCACAGTGTACGACGACGATATGGTGGGAGTATCGATGAATAGCTTCATCAAGTGCCTTTTCGCACACGTTGTACTTGTGCTGTGTTCAGTTGCTAATATTTTGTAGCACCTGGCTAGATGTATTAAATTTCGTTAAACGTCTTAATCCATTAAGATGCGTCTATCTCACTTTGTCGCAATGCATTTTGGAACACAGCAAAATATGATAAATGCGTAATATATATAGACAATAACAACAGCATATTTGAATGAAACACACAGAAAGAAATATTCCCCAAAAAATATCAATTGTGACTGTTTATGCACAAAAATCAAAATGCAAATACTTTTTAATTGATTCAAATACCCAAGTACTTTGAACAAATTTACGCAAAAATCAGGAAATAAATAAATACAATTGGCACCAATTACTATTTCACTTGGGCCAATTATTTGTGCACTTGAAATTACAAAATTCTTGATTATAGACTTTAAATCACATTTAGTAGGAAAGTATGATTTGGGAAAATTTCGTACTAGAATTTTTTGAAACAATTCTCATTAAGTTTGGGTTTATTTCTCCCTATAAGACAGCTGAAGAGATGTATTTGTAGGCATCGAAATTGCGAAACAAATATTGAATTGTTATTAACATCATGCCTGTAAATCAAAATACAATTTCCTAGTCATATTGATTACGTATGTAACTGAAATAAAGTAATATATATTGATTACCTTCGTACTCCAGTTGATTGCGTATCAACACAAGTACACATTTACCCGGAAATTTTTAGAACGATTGATTGACCATAGACTACTTCGTATACTAGACTTAACACGTCTCTCAGCAAATGTATGAAATTTGGCCTGGTGTGATATGAACGTTGGATGTTGAAAAGAATTGCTTCAATAATACCAGATAGAGGCAATGGTTCAAAGCAACCAACAAAAAATTTACAACAACGATATTTCGTTTTGTGTGTTAAATTTACTGTATTAAATACAACACAAATGTATCCTAACCATAGCTCCGTACTCCTGCGAGTGAAAAAAAGAACGAGTATACTCTATTTTTCTATTCCACTCGAATAAGAGCGCATATGCGAGTAAAATACGCTCGAAATCGAGCAGATTATACTCTTGCCGAGTACTCTTTCAGTCTTTCTCATCCAGTGGAAAAATAGAAACACACACTCACACACTAATTGTCAAAAACAAAACTAAAGCCAAAGAATAAAATGCTCCCCTCCTCAGTCCCCTCCTTCCTGCACAGTCACCACTCCACACCTCAGTCCATAGCAACACCAAAAACCATTTGCTTTACTATATTTACTACTACACACACGCACACAAGTCAGCAAAAACAAACAGATTCTATTTTTCCACTTGATTTCACTCTTAAGAGGAAACTCTCACCCTATTTCGAAGATTTTTACTCCCACTCTTCATTTTTAAAAAGGAGTACTCGCGAGTACTCCCACCTAAAACAAACGAGTGGAGAGTAAACTTTTTGTAACACTCGTACTCTTCGAGTACTCTTCTTCGTGAGTATTTTTCACTCGCGAGTAAAATCGAGTAAATCTGAGCTCTGATCCTAACAATAATAGTTAATAAAAAAGCGTAAAAGACATTTAAATTTAACAGTTTTTCACCAAAACGACATGAAGAATTAAAGTCAGAAGTTCTTGTAAATCCACCTGGTGTAAGTCACTTTTCGTCAAACATCACTCTATCACACCGACCGCACCACGAAGAGAGAAAGAATTACTCTATTGGACAGTTTTTCAGTCAGTGGTGATCTTCGTTTCTTAGTTAAATTATGGTTAAACATCGATTTGTTTTTTTTAGTCATTGTTTAACTCTGATTTAACCACCGAATGTTGGTTGGTTAACTTATAGTCAGAACCATATTATTTTGACAATCAAATTACTGACTGTCAAAGTGAGAAATGAAGATTGTATTAAATAAATGTTTCTCATTTGCGTATTTGTACACATACGTTGAGTCTAGATCGTTAAATTGTTGCGCCTATATAGTTTTTTACACATTTTTGTTAAAATGACTTCGATTTTATGCATCTATTTCTTATTTTACATAATTCCATTTTGTTTGTTACCCTTTGTTGTTTTGGTATTTATTCCAAAACCCAGGTTTTTTTCAATAAGAATACAAGGGTTGCCATATTAGTTGACAATATGGCGACTTACATTAACTCACCACTAAGATTAAGTAATCCGATAGTTAACTACCCACTTACAAACTGGGCATATGTGATTAACTACCCAATGTGCTCAAAAACGGATGCGGATCCGTTTCGAACTCGTAACGAGTCCGTAAAATGATAAAAAAGCGAAATGTGAGTTCTCGAATTCGTCTCGAACCCGTTACGAGTCCGTAAAAACATAAAAAGCGAATCAGTCAAATTGTAATTTGGCGAATCCGTCTCGAACCAGTTACGAGTCCGTAAAAACATAAAAAGCAAATCAGTGAAATATTTAATGTTGCAAATCTATATCTGAGTTGATAATACACAAAACTTAAAAAAAATACTGAAACGATTTGAATTTAGCTGATAAATTTCGCTGAGAAGTTTTTCAACTACGCTCATAATCATATTTGTAAAAGAATCAAAAATACAGCAAATAATTTAAATTTCAAATTCCTATTAATACAAATGGCAAGACAGATCGATTCCATTTCGAATGCGCAGAAATTGATAAAAGTGAATCCGTCTCGAACTCGTTTCATTTCCCAAAAACGAATCCGAAACGGATTCGAATATGAAGTTCGTTACGAGTTCGAGACGGATCCGAAAAAGTACTAAAAACAATTCGCGGTTTCGAGAGGAATTTCATACGAAAACGAATTCGTTACGAGTCCGTAACGGATGTCCGTTTCGGAAAAAATGTCCGAGGAAACAGATCCGTCTCGAATTCGTAACGGATTCATATAACGAGTCCGTAAAATTCATTCACATTGCACATTGGGTATATATTCAAGATGATTGTAAATTTTATTTAAATTTATTCAATTACAGTCCTGTTATATGTGCTAAGTTAACAATTTTCTTCACTAGCTAATATCCAAGTACAAAACTAATTGATTTGACTAATTTCGCGTTTGATTTCAGTGTTCCTTTTTTCTCTGTGCATAATAGTGTACATAACTAGAGTGTCAAAAAAACCGTAAATTTTTCGAAACCAGTTTTCGGTTTGTTCGAAAAATTAAGTTTTCAGGAAACCGGTTTTCGGTTTGTTTGAAAAATCAGTTTTTCACGAAAACGAAACGAATTTCGGATTTTAAGTTTGGCAAAAACCGGTGGAACCGGTCTTTTTTGGTTTTTTAGCTTTAGATTAAATTAGCACTTACAATACATTTGTTTACCGATCATTTCATATACTTATTCGTATTTAAAACTCAAAATTTCACAACTCTATTTAAATATGACAATTACGCTTAATTTTAAATAACACAATTATACATATTCCAATTTGGAATGCGAGTTTAATATAAAATTTAAAAGTTTTATTCAAATTTACGTTAAACTGATTTAAATTCGAAAACCATATTTCATTTTAAAAGAGATTTTCATGTATGAAGTTTAAAACATGTATTTATAAAATAATTTTAATTTTTAAATTTGAAAAAAAAAATATTTGGAAAGTTCAATTAATTCTTAAATAATTTTTAATTATTTCTTACTCAAGTCATAAAACCACTTTGAAATTTGATTAAAAAAATTGTTTGGAAAATGTCATTTAGAACATTTTGGAACATAAAATCATATTTGAAAATAGAAATCATGCTTAATTCCAAAATGTCATTAAAATTCGAAAATCATATTAATTTATTATTCATTTGTTTAAGGATATGAACACAAATTAAGCAAAACCCGGTTAACCGACGTTAAATAACCGGTTTCCGGTTTGTTCGAAAACTACGTTTTTTAAAAAACCTAAACACGGTTAAGAGCAAAAAAACCGGTTAACCCAAATACATAACCCCAAATCCTAAACAAAGCAATTTCCATAGATTAATTTATTCATAGATTTGTCAACTCGCTCATCGATTTAATGATTGAAGGGAAGCGAACTTGTGTTGAACGTCAAGAGAAGAATTCTGTCGCTGAGGTTTGAGAAACGCGGGTGAAACTGTTACTGTGAATGGTCAAAATATGTAAATATATAAATATCGTGAATGCACAAAACTACAAATGGAGGATTCTGTTCGAAGTTGCTGACAAAAGTTCGTTTCCTCCATAGAATAACACATACTATAGAAGTTTTTATTCGCTCAATAAATTAAACGTCATAGGTACGATGGAAATTAGACAGTGGAGGTTGGAAAATATGGGTTCAATAATACCAGATGGTGGCAATAGTATACAGCGATCCACAAAGGAACTACACCCGAATTTCGTGTTTTTGTGGCAAACTAGTTGTGTTAAATACAATACAAATGATAAAAGTCAACAAAAAAGTGCAAAATATATTTAAATTTTTCAGTTCTACACCAAAACGACAGGAAAAAGTTAAGTGAACATATTTTGTAACTCCACCTGGTGTATGTAAATTTTAAATTTAATTTGCTCTCATTTCCACAAACCTACGATGAGAGTGTGAAATGAAACGTCAGATGAGCGAATAAAACCTTCTACGTATGTGTTATTCTATGGTTTCCTCATTGAAGAAGCGCAAAGAGAAATGTCAGGTGAGACGGATAATAAATCCATGTACTTATATAATTTAATCTTGGGCTATTTCGGTCCAATGCGTCAATTTATTAACAAAAATTTATAAATTTACAAAAAGTTTCGGCATATGAATCAGCATACAGGCACACTTTTTCAATTGGAAGTTTATGAGCAAACAGTAGCAAAAAAATTAATACATTTTCCAAACATTCCCTCGAATTGTATAAAATTGGAGACAGTTACTAAGAATAGATGTCAATATGCTCCAAGGATTGTGGGACACATTTGAAAGAAATATTGACACTATTTTTTGAAAACATTTTAATTCTATATGGGATGCGTTATTTGAATCGGACACATGCAAATTATCGCAGTAAATAAAATTCTCAAACAGTCAATTTTGAGGAAAATAATGTACAGTAAGAGGATCATGAAGAAGTTTTAAATGAATGACGGTGTCCTGCGATGTAATTTTTCGTTATCAAAAATCTATTTATTAACAACAAAATGGAAAGAATTTTAATATTTTTAATTTTTATCATTTCCCTTGCGGGAGGGAGTCTTTAGTCTGATTTTGACTATTTGAATTGATTTTTAATTTTTAAATTTAATTAGATTGTAATCTATTGACTGAAACAAAATTTTGCCAGTTTTCAGTTAAGTTTACCAGCAAATTCCACCAGCGTATTCCATGGCTCATTCCACGTAAATATGTCCATCTACGCCCATCCACGAAAATGCAAGGGGGCGAAATGGCCGCGGTTTGAAAATTTTCGGATTGGTGGTCGGAGGGTACTAGGGTAAAATTACTACGTTCTGAACCAGTGGTCGGATGTGGTTCAATTGTGTTTTGTGGCTGCTATTGTGTTTAGTAGAAAACAGGAACCACATTGAAAACTTCCTTTAACATCAAAGGTTTTTTTCTTTGTGTTTGATTCTTCAGCCAAAAATTTCAATAAAATAAAATCTTAAACGTGTTAATTTACAAAAAGAAATAAATGTGTGCTGTTATTTCGCTTCCAAAAATAAATTTTGCATTTCAGTCAAATAGTCATAACTTTGGAACGGTAAGACCTCTGGGCTTCGTTTAGGTAATTTTGGAAAGGTAAGAGGTAGGGCTATGTTTTAAGACAGAAGTTAACATAAGTTGTATGTCATCTGGTTGAGAAAATTGAGGTTATGTGCACGTTCTTATTTTTTCCCCCATTTTTTTTAAAGCTCCGTATCTCGGTGATTTCACTTTTTTTTAATGATTCTAAAAGGTCTCTTAATGGGCCTTTCCAACAAGCCCAAAAACAAAAAAATCCGACCACTGTTTCAGAACTTAACAATTTTACCCTAGTACCCTCCGACCAGCAATCCGAAAATGTTCAAATCGCTTCCATTTCGCCCCCTTGCATTTTCGGGGATGGTAGTTTCATGAAATGAGCCAAGGAATAGGCTGGTGAAATTTGTCCAGTCGTGACTGAACCACCCTGTACAGCGTTACGAAAAACACAGGGTGTACCATCTTTTATGTCGTTATGAAAATATTGAATAACTTAAAATAAAATCACAAATTTCCATATAAGTAATCTTTGTAATTAATTTAATCCTGTACAATTCATTTCGACTAGTTTTTGAAAACAACATCAATCAAATGACCGCCTCTATTAGCCAACGCAAAATTGATTTTTTTTTCAAAACCTTTTCGAGCATATCGGGCGTTAGCATCGATTTCGCGTTGTTTGGTGTAAAGCGATACGTGATAAAAAATTGTGATGAATTGACGTTCGAAAATATGCTGACAAATGTCAAAGTTAGTTGTCATACCGACATAAAAGATGGCGCACCTGTTATACTTATTAGAATTTAAGAATAAACCAAAAAACTTAATAATTGTGATTTTATATTAAATAAAATAAATAAATGGTTTCCCATTACATCCCATGAAGGGACAGGGGAGAACTTCTCACCATCACGGAGCTGTGCGTTTTCCAGTTTTCACTCACTGATTGGGACCTACAGTTTTACACCGATTCCGAACGGTAATTTGAGAAGCTTTTATGGCTAGATACTCGATAGTGTCGCCGTCACTATGCGAGGTGACCGCCGCCGAAAGAAAATTTGAAGGTGGTCAGAGCCGGGTTCGAACCTAGGATCTTATGTACAAGAGCCGCGCATACTAACCATTGCACCACCGGACGGTACAACAATAATTATTATATTTAATAGGAAACCCCAATAAATTTTAAATCTCTATTGACTGAAACAGAATTTTGCAAGTTTTCGTATGATACCTGTAATATATTCCTTTCAATAATGTCCTGTTCCTAGATCCCAAAAGAAATCCAATCACTCGAATTCGACTCAAATTAGGGGATTCTTAGTCGAAAGCACTCTTTAGGCAGGTTTTGGTTTTTTTCGTATTAGAAGAAGCCTAATCCAATAAAAACCCGGTCCATGTTCTACACAAAAATTCTCGACAGCATGTACGAGAAGAGCAAAACATTTCAGTGTAATCAATTTCTGGGCGTATACTGTACTACTACAATTGAATCGAAATTATTAATTTGTTTTCTAGTTTCTAATTTTTTGTTAGTTAATATTCATTTCTATTGTTTACATGCACACTATTGAAAATTGTACTGTGTCTTAATTAGTATTTTTATAGTCGAATCAATTAAAGACGCAGTTCTTGAAGCCCGTGTTCCAATATCACAGCAACTATTCGCATTTGTACTAACCAGTGCAAGGTAACCTATTAAAATGATGTCGTTCTGTAAGGGAAACTTATAATCGTCCAATTCCAAGCACTCGTATTGGATGGGGTATGAGCTTGCGGATTTTAATAAGTGTTCTTAAGCATCCTTAAAAGAAAACATGTTTAAAACACTCCTACCCCCGCCCCCAAACTCTTTCTGTCATCAATATTTTTAAATTATTAAATTAATATAATTTCATTGACTGTTAAACTGGAGTGAATACAGCAAACCCACTTTCAATTATAAGTTTATTATGAATATTAATTTCAAAATATTAATATTGAATAAGAATTTCAAAAACAACCTATTGACAATAAACCTGAAAGACAACTGCTGCTACAAAACAAGGCAGCTGCATTTTCGTTTTAAATTCTAGATAAAAAGTGTGTGTTTTTTATAATGTTTTTGCGAGGTTTCTTGTTTAAATTTACATAAAACAAAACAGCAAAGCGGTGACAAACCAATACGGTGATATGGACCATATCAAATTGTGGGGTGGCAACACTTTGCTGCAAATGCATTTACAGTGGTTCACAGCCCATTTTTAACCAGCACTTATTTTACACTTTAACTGAGAATGACTAAAGGAGTATTAACAATACGTAGACTTGCCCAATAATGTATAATGGGTTGGAGGCAGTCGATGAATGTCTCACTGATATTTATGAGTCCATTGTGATACCACGGGCTAACGAGATTAGGCGTTAGCCGCAAAGGAAAACCATTTACTTTGCTCCAAAAAGTTCAAAATCTTCTTTACACCTATCTGAGATAATTCTTCTAGGTCCCTATAAATAGTCCAGTTGGAAAATTTGTCTTGAAGATATTTTCAGTAGTATTTCCATAGGACAATGTCAGTAGGTAACAACAATTTATATAAGACATCTTCATGACATGTCACTAGTTTTGACTTAGATGGCTTAAATTGTGAAGGGCCTGACAATCTATGTAATACGGCATTTACACCGATCAATATTAGCGTCTTTCGGAGGTTAACTCCGTGAACCTAACGCTAACCCAAGAGATTACTCATACAATTTTAATCTGTAAAAACTGCAGTTCAATTTTTAACCTCATTTTAAACTGATGTACAATTTAATGTAACTCTGCTAATTCCTAACAAAAACGATGTACACATAGACAGTCAAAATTTCTCTTCACTCAAATGCCAACAAACAAAACGAGTGAAACCCTAGCACTTCTCTGCCCTCTCTCTTACTCTCTTCATTGAATATTTGAATACACAAGCGGCTTTTTGATAGTGTTATTCTATATAACTATACAAATTCCAACCGTGTTGAAATAAAATTACAATAAACTATGCAAAAGTATGAAATAAACAAGATATGACACGAGAGAGAAATGCGTTTGAGTGAATATCTGGCACTTTTTGGTTCTCTTTTACCAGGGTTGCCAAATTTGTTCCTAACAAAAAGGATGGACAGGTAGAGAAGAAAAAAACCAGCGCAATTTGGCAACCCTAGTAGAAGAGAACCAAAAAAGTCGACGCGATTCACTCAAACGCATTTCTTTCCCGCGTCATAACTTGATTATTTCAAACTTTTAAAATACTTTATGTAATTTTATTTAAATATGGTTGGAATTTCTATAGTTAGATACAATAACATCGTCAGAAAACTGCTCGTGTATTGAAATATTCGACGAAGAGAATAAGGGAGAGAGCAGATAAACGACGCGCTTCACTCGTTTTCTTTGTTGGCATTCCACTCCATGAGTAAATTTTCTTCCTTATACCATAATTGCTTTATGTTCCTAAAAACATGGAACCATAATAAAAACATACACAAAAATTCAACTGATTCACAGACGCAAGCCGTAAGAAAATTTTCCGACACATCGCCGCCACCAACATTTTTTTGGAGCTCACACCGCCGCCGACATTATTTGCTCTTATCGATTTAAAATGTGTACCGATCTGACCGACTTCCAATTTCAAAGGGTCATTTATTTCAAAACATCCAAAATTTGTACAAAACTGGCGAAAACAAGAGCCGCCAATTTAGTACCGCTGTCTTTGATAACTTGGTCTCGGCACGGTGTTGCTCTAAATTGGTCTAAGCACAAAGTTGACACCTGAAATGTCAATTTAATCTCAAATTCGGTGGTGTAAACGGCAAAGATTAGAGAACGAGGTTATAGCTAACCTTGCCGCGATATACTGCGGCCTAAATGCGACATAAGACCCTCCTACTGATTTTTCAGCATTATGTCATGGCTGACTGTACCATAGGCGAATACATACATAGATACATTGATTCTCTCAATAAATTAAACGTCATAGGTACGGTGGAAAGTGAACATTGGATGGTGGAAAACATGAGTTCAATAATACCAGACAGAGACAATAGTATACAGCGAACAACAAAGGAACAACAACCGAATTTCGTGCATTTGTGACAAACTAGTTGTGGTAAATACAATACAAATGTATATCAACGATAAAAGTCAACAAAAAAGTGCAAAATACATTTAAATTTTTCAGTTCTACACCAAAACGACATGAACAAGTTAAGTGAACATATTTTGTAACTCCACCTGGTGTAAGTTAATTTTAAATTTAATTTCTCTCATTTCCACAAACCAACGACGAAGAGTGTGAAATGAAACGTCAGATGAGAGAATAAATATATCTATGTATGTATGTATGTATTAGTCTATGGACTGTACTAAAGTCAATGCTGAGTATCTATAGAGGAAGTCTATATCATTTGTCAACTACAAGTCATTTGTAGGAATTTGAAGTTTTCCAAAAATTTTAAACTGAAAAGTGTATACTTATTTATTTTGTGACGTACTGACCAACTGACCCACTGATGAATAGTGACTTAAGGACGTCTTGTGTACATGTCATATGGTCGTCACAACTTTTGACAAACTGCGGACGATTTCCTGCTGACTTTTTTCCAAATGTATGAAAATGTCAGGGTGTGTGTCATGAAGTTTTTTGTATGTGAGTGGATCTGCAAGTCAGTAGGAACTCTGACATGTCAGCCCTTAGCCACTGATGATGTCGTTGGGAAATTTCCAACTGGTAGGTAGCATCCCATAGTGCATATCCTCATAGATTCCCCCCCTTCCTCGTAGTTACAGCTTCCACAGAAGTCACTTTCCAGTTTAATTTGTGTTGCATGTGCACAATCTTTACCCCTCGTCCACCTCTCGAGCATCAACATATAAGTTACAGTTACAGTTCCTGTGGAACGTGCAATGTAGCCCCTAGTCTGGACAACTCATCCGCTATGCATTTCCCCGGAAGGTTTCTGTGCCCTGACACCAATATGAGGTGTATATCGTACTGCTGGCAGTTCCGGGCAGATGTATTTAGCAGTCAACGATTTCTCAATGTATCCTACTACTTCATCCAATGGTGTCTCTGTAAATTTGCCATTGCAGTACGCATGCTGCAAACCAGATAACAATATCCATCTATCAGCCGTACCAATGACTTAAGGCCTAAAGTCTTTAGGATCAGGTTGAGAGGCCTTTCCCGGTTTGAGAATATACACTACTCTTTCCATTCTCTAGGTATGTAGTTTATACGCACGATGTACACAGTTATCAGTCAGGGGATCAACAGATCGGGCATAGTCTGAACGCGATACCTCGTTCAGCGAGTTACCAGGAAAATGGGTGTCTAGTTAACAAGATATTTAACAATTTGAACTAAACGAGATGGCGTCTTATTTGGACGTAAGTCTGCTTCCCCAAATTATTAATGTTTTTTTGTTGCATCTATATCTAACTTCCGCCCCTCGACTTATACGTCAAGGCTACTGAGGCCCGTGGGGCTCTCAGATTGTGGGAAGCCTGCGATTGGCGTCAGTCTGCGCTTGGTGGTCATGCGAATATTGTCCAGCTTTTGGGTAGTGACAACGAGGACCTGCACCTAAGCCTGTATTTTAGGATACATAGTGAATTCAGTGTCTTTACTGGTATGCCAGTACTGGCCATTTAGAAGGCCGGGGAGGCCATATACTAACAGACGGATAACCCTCTATGTGGATAGCCAGGCTGCGATAAAGGCGATCAATTTACATGTAGTAGACCAAAGTTGTTGAGAAATTGCAAGGAGAAGTTGGATAGGCTAAAGCCTCTGAATATCAACCTCTGTTGGGTTCCAGGACATTACAATAACTCGGGGAACGGATTTATTGGTTAAAGGGAGGCTGTACGCCTAATTGTCATTCTGTTACCTTTTTGGCTTAGAGGAGGACTGGATGTGGAAAACAGCTAGCAGACGTTGGGTCTCCAGACCTGACTGTGTAACTGCTAGATCACTGAGGACCGAATATAGTAGATCCCGATCAGAATACATGGTTGGCCTGTGCAAGGGAGATTTGAGAATGGAATGTGGAATTCTAACTAGCCACTGCAATATCAGACACCTGACGGGCAAATGGGCTAGATCTGCACAGGACTACTGTCGCTTGTGCGAGGATGAGGAGGAGTCCGAGACGATAGAACATATTTCTTGTAGTTGTCGCTCTCTGGCCCATAGGAGCTACTTGGGGCAAGATTTTGTAGGGGACCTAGAGTATCTCTCTTCAATAGGAGTGGGTATTCTACTGGGTTTCATGCCGTGCCTCCCATGGTTGACCTGGTACAGATGAATGGCCAGGGTGCAGTGTTGTGGGAGCTTTATCATCTTTCCTATAATATATTCTCTCTTTGTTACTCTTCCATACCCACTTACAGTAGTGGACTAAAGTGAATACACGAATGTGGATAAAATAATGTGTGGCAAGAATTTGATAAATTTTTATTTTGGCAACACACAAAAAACTGGACATCTGATGACTGGGAACGAGGGATTTGGTCGGATGAAAGAAACACCAGTCGTTTCCAATCTGATGGAATATAATATTGTTGGAAGAGACCCGGTGAAAACATTCTGCGATACCATTAACGATATCTCTAAGATTACAAAATCCACATCGAAAACCTATATACAGATCGGAACGATGGTTGATATAAAAGACAAATGAGAGGGAATGACCGAGCTAATGCTGAGACTACTAATGGCGACTCACTCTCCGGCTGGAAAATCACTGGAACAGCAGCACCAGCAAGTAAATGTCAGAAACCGAAACTTGACTAATTTGTCTATTTGAGACTTAATTCATAACAGTGTTCATCAACTGTCTAATTCTCCTATGACGGCAAATACATCCCTGATGTTATGATTGTTGTTGGTAAAACGACAGATGTTGTGCATTGTTGTGCGAAGTGTTGTGCATTGAAAATCTCCAGTGGCTAACATTTCAATATAACTACGAGGGTTAGACGGAGGCAGGAGGCGAGTGTAGTATTTATCCCCAAACCAGGGAAGGAGTTATGCGAATCCAAAGTCCTTATATCCTTCTTACCTTCAAACATGGAGTGCATTGTCGACGGTATGGAAAAATCGCAGATACTAGACGAGCAGCTAAAGTTCCAAGTTAGGGAGATCAGTAGAAACTGCATTACACGAGTATTGAAACATATTTGCTATTAAAAGATTCTACGGATAAAATTACGTTTTGTAATGCATCGTTTAACACAAATTGTCTCAACTTTCATTGATGTTTTTAAGTTTGAAAATGAAATTCGAAGTACAGCGCCATCTATCGCTTAATAGTATATTATTTATTCGAACAAATTTGAGTTACATTTTTGTAAAAAAAAAAACGAAAAGACATTATGTGAAATTCTGTGTGTTAGAACGAGTTGGCATGAGAAACGAAACTGTGGCTTGCATTGTGCATGCGGCTTATAACATGAAATATTTCTGTTCCGAATTGTTTGTTTTAAAATCAGAAGGCATTTGCATTCTAATTCAAAACTGATATTTTTTACTGAATTGTTTTACAGAAACCCAAATATTCTGAAACGTTTTATGTTTGTCCGGATTCTATTTACAGAACAGGGACGAATAACTCCAAATTATTATCCTGGATATGTGAGATTATGGAGTCAATCGAAAAAAGACTCAAACTGATTTATGTCGGAAATATTAGAAATGAATAACAACATCTATGCAATGGCTTTCGATGGAAGCATGCATAAATAAAATGTGAACATTGATTGTTATGGCAAAGTATTTGCTGTGGATGTTTTCGCACAAGTAGGAGAGTTGAGACAATTCTCGCTTAGTTGAAATTTGTTTATCCCTATAATGTGTGATGATATACCTAAATACTTGTGGAGAAGGGAGCTGATGATATGCCTTGGTGGGCATTGAAATAGCTATACTCCCAACCATCCGCCATAATAATCAATTTCACATATTTCTTTTTAATAGTTCTATTAAAAATTTTTAATTGTTATTGATCTTGCACCGAATAATTATTAAAGAACATAACAACGGAAAGATCGAATAATATAAATATAAACTTAAACAGAAATGATTACATAGAAGTCATTGATGATAATATTAATATGAAACTAGCAGGTTATGAATTAGGAATTAAGTAAAGAAAACGCATTTCTTTCCCGCGTCATAACTTGATTATTTCATACTTTTTACATACTTTATGTAATTTTATTTAAATATGGTTGGAATTTCTATAGTTAGATAGAATAACATCATCAGAAAACTGCTCGTTTATTGAAATATTCAACGAAGAGAGTAAGAGGAGAGAGCAGATAAACGGCGCGCTTCCCTCGTTTTGTTTGATGGCATTCCACTCCATGAGTAAATTTTCTTCTCTATTTAAAGTTCCATTCTCTTTGATCTCACACTACGCACGAATAGTACGTTGGTTTACAACCATTTCAATCACGACGCATTTATATGGTGGTACTTCCAGAATAACCATCTTATTTATTTTTCTAATTTCTTAGGTATTTCTTGTTTCTTAAATATATAATTTGTCTACTTTTTTGTTGGCTTTTATCCTAGGAATACACTTGTGCTAAATTTGATTGTGGAAGCAAAATGCCTATTATTGTAGGCTTGGCGTGTTTGTTGTCGTAGTATCACTACCTCCTCAATGCGCCTTGACTTTCAATCAAATCAGGGAAAGCTTCAGGAAATCTGAAGCGAACACTTCAGATTTTGATACGAATTCAGGAAAATATTTTCCAGTGCGAATGAGCTATTAGCATTATAACTGGTTCTAAAAAAGCGCATTCTAGAATCAACTTTGATTTGTTTATTATATTTTTGCTGGTTAAAAAACATTTCGATGGGAAGTTTATGCACAACAGGGGTAAATATTTTAAATATTTTGTTTAATATTCAATAACTTTCTAAATCCCTTTTGAATACTCTTTATTACTTACGCTTGTTACTGGTTCATCGGCATAGTAATTAAGATTAACAACCGATTTCACCATATCCAGATGTTCTACAGTTAGAGCTAACGAACAGTCTTAGCTGTCAGTTTGGCTGTGGGCGGATCGAACTCTTTTAGTCCGTGGTAAAATTGGGTGAATAAATTTTGGTATGGTGGATAAAATTTTGCTGTGCTGATTCATGTTATGAAATTTTGACAGATTATTAACAAATTGTAGACATTCAGTCGCCGTACAAAACAGGGCAAGTCAAGTAATTCAAAAATATATTGCACTTATTTTCGCGGCTTTGGAAGAATTGGTGAAGTTGCAGTTCAGCCAAAGGACATTTTTGTTAATATTCCGCGTAAAAGACAAACGACAAAATCAAAACAAATAAAACATTTGTGTCCCTGTTTAGCAAGATGTATTCAACAAGGTGGTGGGACCAGCAGATGTTGATGTTGTATAACAAACTTTGGTATTAATATGACCTGTTTAAAATGAAACTAAAAATCTAAAAATTCCTTAATATTGCATATATTTATATTTTTCATTTTAAACAATGCAAACACTATTGTTTAAACAACATTTGACAATTTTTGGTTGGACAAATGAATGAAACAAAACCAATCAGCATTGTTGATGCTATCACCTTACCAAATACATCTTGTTGCTAAACAAATGCCATTATTTGGTTCGTTGTCAAACAGTATAGTAGCCCCATAGACTAATATATACCTAGATAAACTTATTCTCTCATCTGACGTTTCATTTCACACTCTCATGGTAGGTTTGTGGAAATGAGAGCAATTAAATTTAAAATTATCTTACACCAGGTGGAGTTACAAAATATGTTCACTTCATTTTCCTGTCGTTTTGGTGTAGAACTGAAAAATTTAAATATATTTTGCACTTTTTTATTGACTTTTATCGTATTGTATTTAACACAACTAGTTTGCCACAAAAACACGAAATTCGGTTGTTGTTCCTATGTTGATCGCTGTATACTATTGCCACTATCTGGTATTATTGAACCCATATTTCTACCATCCAATGTTTACTTTCCATCGTACCTATGACGTTTAATTTATTGAGCGAATAAAACCTTCTATGGTATGTGTAATTCTATGAGTAGCCCTGCGGCTAGTCTAATTTTTGACACTAGCAATTCACCAGGCAAACTTCAAAATTTTGTACGGTGCAAAATATTTGAACCAATCCGCCCACAGCCTTTGTATGGAATTTATAATTTGTATCTGTCAGTTACCTCTTAACCTAATAAACAATAACTGCAGTACATCTGGTAACGGTTATTGAAGATTTTATATAAATAAAACGCTTTTTACCACAATCAAATATTGGAAGTATTTGATTATACGAGTCTATGTATGTGCATTCAAAAAAGTTATTTTTCAATGGTTCTTAAAACTTGAATTTGTTCTAGTTCCGTCTATAGTTGTATAAACATTTCATATGAAATAGCGTATTTTAGAACTGGTTCTGTAGAACGCATTAGTGTTCCGACAAAAATTTTGCAGTCATTTTTGTTAACGCAAAGATGTAGCCCGTATTCAAAACTCCATTATACAACGAGCGTCTAACAAAAGGGTGTCTCAAAACTCGCACAAGCCTAAATGAGTTTGAATTGTTTCTCGCGGTAGATCTCATCGTGTGTTTTCCGAACCACAATGCGACAATTTTAGCGATTAACAATGTCATCAAGATGAAAATAAGCTTTATCGGCAACGATGTTTTTAAAATATTTCTCAACAATGAAAACACGTTGTTCTTAATTTTTAATAACACTGAACTGTCAGCTGTCATGCTGCTTTTTTTTCTCTTCAACAACAACAATACTTTACCGCACTCGTGGCACGATGTTCAAATCTTGCGCGAATTTCGAGCATCCTTTATAATGGTTGTTAGGTTTAATCACTCGTTAATGACGAGTTTATTCATAAAATAACCCCATCTGCATATTAACAGGTCTGTTCTAGCCAAATGCAACCCTTATGAATCTTGTTATTAAACGGCAGCTGTTCGTCAAAAGTTAGCATAGTATATTGGTTCGAATCTTTGAAGAATCGGTACAAATTTTGCTGGGTGGCCCAGCGAAAAGTGGACAGGAACGCACCTTACGACGGGTCAAAATCAGTATGTTAGTTGTTTCATGTACTTTGATTGTGTAGGAATATTTTTGTGTGTGAATAAAAAAAAAATACTAAAAAATAAAATAAGATAGAAAAAGGAGGGAAACCCCGACGACGACAACTGCAATTAGTTACAATGTAAACAAGAGGGTGACTGGCCTAGAACGCTAAGGCGCTGATGAGAAGGGTCACAAACTTCGAAACGAACGTGAGTTCGAATCCTGGTGCCGACTGTTTGCATTTTTTTTAATTGGGAAAAAAAAGAAAAACCCCTGATCTGTGTAGCTCATAAGAAATAGAAAAATATTCTTCTAAGAAATAATATTCTTCTAAGAATCATATACAACAAAATAATAATAAAAGTAATAGCACTGAAACTTTCAAAAGAAACATCATGTCTCATCGTCAATCATTTTAGTTTATCATAATTGTTAGTTAAGGTATTAAGTTTTAACATGATACTAACCATAGGCATAGGGGGTCATGTACGTATTCATATTTGCAGCAGCGGCGTTAAATTGAGTTGGTTTAAAGTTTATAAAAAAAGTCAACGAACGAACGAATAAAAAATGAGTTAAATTTGAATATTTCTTAAGATTAATTCAACTTACAACTACAATTACAAAATATTTGTTTTACAAGAAAATGATAATGATTGTTAGAAGGATCTCTATTTTTTGTTATCAACAAATTGTTAATATTTACACAATTTATACAATGTCAATCAATTTAAACAGACTTAAAAGTAAAAACAAAATCGCCAAAACAATTTAGTTTTGAGAAGAAAAAAATCACAGAATAGTTTATGTTTAATTTTGTAGAATTCACCTTGAGGTGAATAACAGATTGCACGAATTAGTAGATTTTGAACAAAGTTTTCTCAACTTTTCCTCCTTTTATTTATCGTTTGTGTTTCTTGTTAAATAGTTAAGTATAAAAAAGTACAACAACAACTTGTATTGCGAATAAATTTAGTTAACAATAATAATAATAATTAAAATTATTTAAAAATATAAAATAAAAAGTGTGTAGAAAAATTGTCTCTTGCGTTTAAGTTCAAACAATCATGAGTAGCACAAGAACTGGAACCAAACAAGTGGTAACGCCAGGGCTAAGTCCACGCGTTGCCTATTGAAAGCAATAATTTAGGAACGCCCCCGAAACCGTAACCGTAAATGTTATTGATGTCGTTGATTTGGTCTAGTTGCTGGAGCTGCTACCGCTGCTGCAAACAATTTAACGCCGTTTCACCAGTTTCTGCGAGTTGAACACAATTTCGCGGTTCCAAGTATAACGGTATCCACAGTGAGGTATCATGCTCACGGTGACTTTATTAAGATTGAACACTTTGCCGGCGTCGTCTTCGCGTTCGTATAACAAAACCGATGCGTACAGGAAATAGCAATACCGCAACAGTTTGATCTTTACTGCCGAACAAAAACGACCTCTACTCCTCCTCTTCGATAATCAACATTAAAGGATTATCGAAATAATATCGCCACTTTGGAAGCACTTGGTCCTCTAAATCTCGACATAAGAGGAAGAAATGCACTCACAATTACCACGAATGCTCAAACTGTTGCTCTTTTGGAACAGTCGCAAATTAAGATCCGGGTTAAAATTAGAAAGTAACGCGTATTGATCAGTCGGTTGCTTTCGAATATGTGAAAGGAGAATTACCAAAATCCCTTTGAAAAGAGAGATGTTGTTGTTACGATTTGAGTTTATTTTGATTTAGAAAAAGGTGTATGGGCGAACTGAAATCATTCAGCGTGATGCGGAAACACACGAATACGCGCGTAATAACAAAAACATAAAACCATCAAAGCTATAAGTTTTCTTATATTTTTGTTTTTGTATTCTTTTTTTTGTAGTTTAATTAATTTTTTTTTTTTTTTAATAAAAAAAACCAGTGAATGCGAAGCTAAAGTTTAAGCAAACAGCACGAACGATCGTAAGATTGAAACTGAGCTCGTGTCGGAATGTTGTCTTTGATTTTGAACGAAAGCTAACAAAGCACAACACACACTCTGACAACAGCCAAGCTAGTGAACGGCAGAGACAGTAACAAACTCAAATCAGAACTGAAGTCTCGTTGATAAAATCTCCCTTGCTCCGACCAGCATCAACACCTCCTCGCTCTCACTTGAGCAGTGAATTGTGTGTATTATTTGGCCGTCTGCGTGCCTCCCTCCGTCTGCCATCAAACATCAGCGCAACCAACCATCCACCATATCACCTCTGTGCTTCTTTGCTGGCCTACGAACAAATTCAGATATTCCACACGACAAATCAAAGGAAAACTTTTAAATTGCTAATCAATCGGCCGATTCGTTCGTTAATAGTACAAACGAAAGCTAAGAGTGGCAGCGACAAAGAAACACTGGTCGTTTTCCCAACTGACAAGTAATAAATACACTGCTCTCTCGAGCATAGTCTTTTGTATGGGGCCGAGTCCAATGTGGAGCGAAATTTGATCGATTTAATTAATCGATGAAAGCATGAAACCATGATTTTGAAGACGTCACTACGTCCGTCCTCCTCTGATCATACCATGTTTTTACAGTATTGTTGACATGAATCTAATGATTTTAAAAAAATCTATTTTAATTTTTGAATAAATACCGATATAGACAGCATTTGGAATTTTCTAGAAATCAAATCAAACAAATACAATTAAACAATTTCATCTTAACCATAAATTACCGTCATTTAAAATCTGACTATGGACGGATCAGTGTACATGCATGCACCTTAAAGAAGATTATTTGGACTGTACTTTTTCTTTTTATACTCGTACATCTATCGAATAATTTTGAATTCTTATTGTTTGATGGACCTGAAGCTGCTCCATATAAGTATAAGGTCAAAAAAAAAACAATATTATTTTGTCTTTTTTTGCTTGAAAAATAATTGGCCGGTATAACAAACTTGTTTCCATAGCAATTTATAAATTCGGTATAAACAACAAAGTATTCAAAGTATTTACTTGCCAATACAGCCATATGCATTTTTATATACAGAGATAACAATGCAACCTTAGTCAGAAATATTTAAAAATATGCACGAAACGATTGCATGGTTTCTTTTTTGATACATATTTTATTAATTTTTCTCTCTGGGGCCAGTGAAGCTGAAATTGTATATGTATTTGAAACAAAATAAGAGTTTCAACAGAAAATCAAAAGGATTATTTAGAAATAACATCACATAAGGTCCAAGTAGGAACTGAAGCCACGAGTGTGTTAGTTGGGACAAAATTCAATTAAGTTTTCTAACCCATATGCGCTGAAAATAAACATATTCTCCCAAACATAGTCTGCAGTAACCATAACACACTTTCAACATTGGAACACACTTCAAACATTCATATGTTTGCAAGTTCCAAACTGCTTGTATTTAAATGCAAACAGTAACATGTTTACTGGCAAATATGTATGTTTTTACGTGGACACATATATGTATGTTCTTCACCCCAAACATTCATATTCTTACGTGGAAGCATTCGCGAGTTTCCCCAAACCTCCATATACTTACATGGAAACATATTCGTATTTCCTCCCAAACATAATAATATTTAGAAACGAATTATTATTTGATTTCAATATTTATTATAATTAATTTTATCAATTTGCTGTCCAATGCTGAGAATTTGTGGCCGTCGATGGTGCAATGGTAGTGTGCGCGGCTCTTGTTCATAAGAACGTGGATCCGATCAAATTTCTTTCGACGGCGGTCACCTCGCTTAGTGATGGCGACACTATCGAGTATTTAGCCATGAAACAGCTTCTCAAACTACCGTTCGGAACCGGTGTAAAACTGTCGGTCCCAATCAGTGCGTGTAAAACTATTACGCGCACAGCTCACTGGTTTGTGAGAAGCTCTCACTAATCCCTTCATGGGATGTAACGGGAAACCATTTATTTTTTTTTAATTTTATCAATATAAATCCACATTTATAAATAAATAATACAAAAAGTTAAAAGATTTAAAACGGCCCTTTTTGCATTTACTTGCATTGAATGCATTATTTGGTTTTTTCATGAAATGAGAATCTGCTGCTCTTTTGCTTTTCCTTCCTTTCTTGTCTCTTACGTTTTGATTGCAAAAGGTATCTACTACGCGTGGGTCAAGTTCATGCAAGCCAAATCTAGTTCATGCAAGCCAAACGCGGATTAATTGTGTTTTTGTTTTTATTTATTATATTTCAAGAATGGTCCGCCATTCCGATTGTCTCAGTAAAGGCTCGGACAGACAAAGGACTTCACGTTGTTGCACTTTCCAGCTTCTTCCTTCAAAATCATTTCTCACTTTGGTAGCACACATACTTACATGTATTCGAAACATACCCACAAAAACCAAAGCAACATCACAAACCATTTAACCGTCCGAGCCTTTGTTTATTCTTTCTTCACTGATCAAGCGCTGTTGATATCCTCTATCCGATGAACCATTGACGACATGAAACTAAAATGCAATACATCGGCCAAAATTAGGAATTCTGACTTCATCTGCAATTTACACGCACATTCTGGAATATTTATGAATCACTGAGAGAATAAGGAAAAAATACAGGTACACACTTACACTTATTCTCTTGCTCGCGAGAGAGCATAAACAGTACAGCAAACATAGCTGTGTTTGTATCACAAACATCGATATATTTGGGCCGCAAATACATTTATTATAACATATTAACCATTGTGTATTAAACATGTAATATTGAATATCAAAAAACAATAGTGGTCTTCATGACAACTCGAAAGAACCTCGTAAACTTGCACAGCAAACGTCAAAACAAACAAATTTCCCATACAAAGCGACTTGCTCAAAAGTGGAAAGTTTTCGAGGCAAATTTGCTGCGCAAACGTGGGATGGAGAAACGTGTAAACTTTTGACATTTCGTTGTCATCTGACTAGGATGGATAAATAAGGTGATAGCACTAGAACAGTAGAAAAAGTACACATACATCATACATGCAATTGCTACTGCTACCACCTTATGTATCCATCTTGGTCAGCTGATATGGTTTTGAGCACAACTACGCTGAGCAACTTTACCTGGTGCCTCATGCAACGGTGCGAGGGAAACTTGCGCTGAGCAAAAGTTCTCGGTTTTCACGTTTGCATGAATGCCGCTAATGTGTTTTTGATCAATTTCAAAATATACACAAGTATAGTATATTTGCGACAAGTTCCAAACACACATTATATTTGCATACAAACTACAAAAAATTACATATTTTTCAGCAGGAGATTAAGATATTAGTGGGTGCGATTAAGATGGGATTGTGGGAGATTAAGATAAACATGATACAACATGATACGAATGGAACAATTGGCGAGCAAATGTTCTCAAACATTCTCTGCAAATATCCAACAATTGCGGGAAAATATTGACGACATAAACGAGCTATGACAATAAAATTCTACGATTTCTAGACCAAATTGTATGTCCTTTATATCCTAGCATTAATTTTCCGTTTATTCAGTGATAATTGCATGATGCAATTGATTAATTGATTAGTTATTCCATTTACTGAATTTACTTATACACTGGAAACTAAATATGTTTGTACACAGAAAAAAAACCTTGTGTAATATTATGGTCTAATATGTTTGTACACATAAAATATCAGCCAATGTACTAGGCAACATAGGGCCAGCTATTTAATTGGGCAGTATTACCATAGATAAATTTGCCTTGTATATGTGGAGATTTACCCAATGCAAACAGGCAATGAACAAAATTTACTGTGGGTGATTTCAAATTTTAAATTGTGCAAAACATTTCGAGCATATACATATGTATGTAAAGAGAAACAATATTTTTTCTTTTAAATTTGTAGTAAAGTACATTTTGGAGAAGGTTGTAATATTACTACGTATTTATACTTGAGGTTTTGTACTTGTTATAAATATATTGATATTAAGCTTATAATAGTTGTGTTCGTTTACTTTCCCAACAATAATTTGCAAGATTGTAGTTTGAGAGAGTAAGAAAGATTTTACGCTTTTTTTTGAAAATTTACAGAAAAAGTAAACGAACAGCATCGAACAAAAATTTGCAAGAAAACAGCTGATGAGTTTATGTTTGTTTTTTAATTGTGATTAAAAAATGGAAAGGAAGCCACAGTTGACTACTTACTGATGACGTCGTCGGCTCACCAGAATTTGCGAAATCACTCTGCACATCAATATTATTCATATTAGTTACAAATTGCAATAAAATGTTAAAGAAAATAAGAAAAAAACAAACATTATTCTACTTACTTGTCTTTGATAATTTATTTTTCATTTGCTTTGTTTACAAAACAGCCGATTTTAAACAGCTGTTCTATCTTGCAAATTTTGGTTGGCTAAAATTTATCCAACCAAAATTTGCTAACTCTCTAACATCGAACTGTCAAAATTTACGTTCTCTAGCTCTCTTTTGTTGGTTTTTTGGAGTAAACGAACAGAAAACTAGCAACAATTTGCAAGAATTTACAAGAATTTGCAGGTAAACGAACACTCTTAATGTAAATGCAAAAGAAAATCACATGTACAACTTTTGAAATAAAATCTAACCTCAATCAAGTTAACAAAATCACGTAAAACTAATAGATTTTGTGCAAATCTCATATAATATCATTGAGCTTTTAATAAATACGTGGTAACCTTGACCGTTGTCTCATTTTTCGCAACAATTTTTGTTTCAATCATTCGTTGTGTTAACTTTCCGTGTATGTTTAGTTTGCAATTTCACCATAGGCAGATTAAGACTAGGCATGACCTCCAACAATTCCGGTTCCAGAGTTGGATTGACGTTACTTGGCAAAATCTCCCACATTATTGTCTTCTGTCTCAAAATGTAGGAACGATTCGCAGCAGAGTTAGTCAATTCTTACCACTACCTGCACCGTCGCTTAGCACACATTTAACTGGCTCGTTGGTGTCTATGGGTCCTTTGGGGGCAGCACTTGTTGCTCTGGGACGTTCATCGGCAGTTTCGATGGCCCTTACGCAGATACTGAAACTTTAATGCCCTCAGACCATTGACATCAGAGGTCTTTTTCATTTTCTATTTACACATACTTTCCAAAAAACCTTTTTCAAAGCAGGCTGAATATGTTCGCCAGACCGAAGTTAACCAGATTCAGCGCAATGCACACGGGGTGTCGATTTGTGTCCACAAGAAACTTTTGGTTGCCATCGTTGTACATATTTGCCATCGTTATCACCCAATTAACAATCTTCATTTGACGTTCTTTAAACTTTATTATCATCCACTAACCAAGATGTATCAATAAATGAGATTCGTCTTGTTGACATTCTAATAACAACAAGAAGAGTTGCCAATATATACAAGGTGGGGCAAAAGTAATCATCCAATGTTCTTTTGCTGTGATTTATTTTTTTAATGAAAAACTTTGGTTATGCTTGAGAAATTTGTTTATTTAATCTATTAGACTTTATTCCATTAAGTTGAGAAAATGATATCGGCCGAGTGGTCGCCGCCATAGTTGATGACAATACGGGCTCGTTTTATGGCATTTTCCATCCCTCTTGCCAGAACTTCGGGAGGCAGGTTCTCGCATTCTTGGCGAATATTCTCTTAAGCGCTTTAAGAGTCTGAGGCTTGTTGACGTACTCTCCGCAGAAAGGTTGTTCGCATCCCTTAATTGCGGGTCACAGTTGATACCATACCAACCGTGACCCTCAATTAAGGGATGCGATCAACCTTTCTGCGGTGAATACTTCAAAAAATCCCCAAAAAAGAACTCTGGAACGGTTAAATCGGGTGATCTGGTCGGTCAGTGCAAATCACCAAAACGAGAGATTAAGCTACCCGGAAATGCTTCGTTCAGAATATCGGTTGTGGCTCGAGCAGTATGCGCCATTACACCGTCCTGTTGGAACCACTTGTTCTCCAGCCCCAATTCATCCAAATAGGGAAGAAAAAATTATGTAGTCATGCCTCTGTAGCACGTGCCGTCCAGTCGTCGTTTGGCCCGCGGCGTTCTCAAAAAAAATGGTCCAATGACTCCTTCAGCGTAAACAGCACACCACGCAGTAATTTTGAGCGGGTCTAATGCTTCTTCGTGGGTGATACACGGATTTTCGGTGCCCTAGAAACGATTATTTTGTTTATTCACGTAACCGCTAAGATGGAAATGAGCGTCATCGCTCATGATAATTCTCGATGAAAAATCGTCCACCTCTTCATTGAGAGTCAGATTGCTTGAGGTTAACCGTTTGGCGTTTGGCGGTCAACAGCTGATGCACTGTCTGCACTTTGTAAGGGAACATCTACAAAACTTTCACCAAAATTCTGGACCGCCGGCTAATGCCCAATTGCGTGGCACGTCGTCTGGTCGATGTTCCAGGTGCCTCCTCTTCGACATCTTGGGCAACAGCAGCGATATTCTCAGCAGAGCGGCTGCTCCGTGGGCGGCCAGCTTTGGGAAGAACTCATGTTGTCCCAGTCTCTTCAAGGTGAGTGGCCAAATGCCGCAGTGTTTGTCCAGTTGGTGTCGGACGTCCGAGAAATATGTGAAAAAATTTAAACAATTATTCCGCGTTCTTCTGGAGTAAACCGATTCATGGCTTGTCGATTTGTAATCCGCGTTTGTTTACTTCACAATTGTCCAACCCGAATTGACATTTGGCGCAATTTGCAAAAGTTATAGGGTTTTCCCAATAGGGTCGTTACTTTTGCCCCACCTTGTATATTCATATTCCGCATGTTTGTTACTAGTGTGATTCGCATTTTTGATTATGATGTTAATGCCTCTTTTTCTTGTACTCATACACAAAACAACACCAAACCCAAAGTAGGCAATATTACCGATGTGTTTTTCTCTGTGTACTATTATTATGTAGATAGATTTTTCAAAGAGACTACACCAAGAGATTGCCACGTCTTGTTGCCACCTCTAACGATCGTGTTTACAAATGTAAGCTGCTCGCAAAAACACACGCAAACAAAAGCAAGAAAAAGTTGAATGTTGGGTTTTCTCATATACACAGACGTAGACTGTCGGGCAGATTTCCTTATCAGATTTTCTTAACACATACACGGAGAAAATTCAATACAAATGGGAGATTTTTTACATTGCATTATTTACTCGAATATGTCATACACAAAGAAGAGCAGATGTTATTTTCTTATCAAAACAAAATAAAAAAACGTATTCAAAACTGCATTATTGTTTTTAAATTTTCATTCTGTTGGCTGCGTTGGTAAAACTGGAAATAATCAATTTGATTTTTATAACAAATGAATATCATATAAGGTTTAAAACATCTCGATACGGGTTCAACAACCTGCATGTTCAATTGTCCTTGGTTAAGAAAAACGAATAGAATGTTTGAATCAGATCAATCCGTCCATGTTTTAGAATCGACATAAGTCAAATTATTGTACTTTCGAGACTGACACAAAACTGAAGATAATATAAACAATAGCAACAGTCATAATGGGAATTTCATACCATATTCGAAAAGAATTCACAGTGAACATGCAAAATTATTCAAAATATGTTGAATGATTTGTTGTTGCTATACGACGAAAGTGTATTAAATTTTTTCGGTTGGTTCGTTGTGAATCGGGCATTGGGTTACTGTGTTTGTGGCTCTATTATGAAAAGTATAGACAAAGCAAAATAGTGAAAAATTAAAAAAGTTGTGTGTTAAAATCACGTTTAGCTAATGCCATATATATACCCAGTAGGAAAAATTGCGACTAGTTTAGAATTAGTAATCGGTGAATATGGTCCATGTATTGGCAACCTTATATGCATCGTTAGAATCGGTTCATGGTGTATTCAGATATCCAACCCGATTCTAGCGAGTAGCAGATCGCTATATCTGTCACCTTTCTCCATCTTGTCCTATAGCGGGTCGACGACATATCTTTCACATTTCCCATATTCGAAATTTTCTCGATTTTACATCTAACGGTAAGACGGTTTATTCGTGACCAACAATAATATTCTTATTTTATTATACAAAATAATTGAATTTTATATATTTTCCCTCCACTTTATTGCCTACGCAAAAACTGATCTTTAAAAATAAGATCGAGTCGTCCAGATTGGATTGTGGGATTTAGAGGGCTATGCGGCCGGCAGTGGTCTTGAGTAGGAAGGCTGACTTGCGGCTTGTCATTGGGGTATATACTGGCCACTGTGATGTTGGGGGGCTTCACTCGCAACTGTATTACTGTCGCGTTTACGGTGACGAAAAGTAGGTGGAGTCCATTCAACACCTTCTCGGTCAATGCTCGGCGCAGCAGGGAAGGCGACGACGTTGCTTTGGATGGTATTCTGTAGATGGTCTGGGTTCTCTACGTGACGTTGACATTGGGAGTTTCACAGGGTTTGATTTGGCTTCGGAATAGTGGGAATGTCGCCTGATGAATTGTCTAGTAGTAGCTTGCACGTTTTTATGTTCCACTGATCTGGGGTGGTAAGCCTATGATCTGTGTGGGCTCTTGTTCGTATGTACGCTATGAATATTATAGTTATGTTTTTTGCCTATAATTTATAAGGTATATACAGGTCAGGCACTGCACTTAGTGCTATGCTGAACATCTGTACTTATGATATCATGACCGAATCCGCAGCCGCTATTACCAGAATCAGAGATTGTGGCGTTTTGATATCGGGGCATTCCGGACACACTGAATTACTACACCGGATCAACTATATTCCCGTAAAAATGGACTACTGTATCCCCTACCTTCTACCAGCGACAAATCTAAGGACTTCTATTCCGAACAGGAATACCTGGGAAAAGTCACTGGAAGGGGATACCAGTAGTATCAGATTTTTCACGGATGGATCAATGTTGGACGTGCGAGTAGGCTATGGGGTCCATTCACCGGACCTAACTGTAAACATCTCCTTCAAGCTGCCTGATCACTGTAGTGTATTTCAGGCGGAAATTACCGCCATACTGGAGGTTGCTGAACTACTGAAAAGTAGTGTCACAACCCTCCGGAGAATATGTACATTTCTACACAGACAGCCAGGCTGCCATAAAATCCCTGGAAGCCATGTTTGCTACGTCCCTGACGGTGAAAGAATGCCACTCATCACTTAGGGTGATGGCAGAGTATTTTGACATCAGGCTTATCTGTGTACCGGGACACAGCGACATTCCAAGCAATTGCGTAGCGGAGGCGTTAGCTAGGCACGGTACTACGGCACATGTTCTTCCGTCAAAAGAAGGTGTTAGTATGCCAATCTCTACCTGCCGTTTGCAGATCAGGCAGTGGGCCGATAATATGTTCAAGGACTAGTGGAGACTTACTTCAACTTGCAAACAAGCCAGGGTCCTCTGGCCAAAGGTGGACAGGAAGAGAACTAGGCAACTATTTAACTTGCCGAGAGGCAGGTTATCCACAATGATAGGAACACTTACGGGACATTGTCGTGTAGGAAACCACGCCCTAAGATTGGGACATATAAACTCCACTCTCTGTAGATGCTGCATGGAAGAGGACGAGGAAACGACGAAACACCTTCTATTGGATTGTCCTGCTCTGGAAGGACTGAGAAGTAGGATATTCGGAACACATTTAGTTAGCACTTTAGCCCTACAGGATATTCCTGTAGGTCTTATAGACAAATTCATTGAAAGGGCAAATTGGCTAGACGACGAGTCAATAGTTGCTATAGAGGAAACTGCAGGTATGACAATGAACTTCTTTAGCGTAAGTGTGCTAGACAGCGTGCTGTCTTGCAGCCTTTTCAACCAACTAACATATTTATAAGTCATAGTGCTTATCGTCCATATTGCATGTGTTTTACTCTTTGGAAGATTTCTATACGGTTATCTTATTCATCTTTTGGGTACATTTTCTGTTTTTCCTACGTCTTTTAAAATCTATCGTTAATATCCTGTTTTGCTGAAGCTTGTTCCCTCTTTCCTTTCTGTCGTTGTTCTTTTCATATCCTCAGGGCAAATCACAAAGGCTGACCGACCTCCGAGTGTAGTGATAAATAATGCCGTCATCGACTGTCTCCTATTATCACGTGTCCTTAGCCTAATCTAAAATAACTAACAGCATATTCCAATTTAAAAACCCTTTTCCTAATATGGGTTTGGCTTTCGGTTTCAACTTAAATCGAATCTAATAAAATTTTATAGTTGCGGGTTTACGGACTAAAACAAATTTTCTCTTAAAACACTTTTGCTACCCCCCAAATTTCTTTTGTATTTAGTTTCAGAGTAGTTAAAAACACTTCTACTACAATCTTCAGTAGTACATGGATTTGTTCCCAGTTTGAACCGTTTTCTGCCCATGATTGTGATGCGCTGAAGCTGCCGAAATCAGTATATGTGAAATCAAATAGTACTGTCAGATCTAACAATTGTTTCTAATATTCTGGCATCACCTGAATTTACAATAATACTAGTAGTAAATGCATAAAAACATAATTAAACGGGGTCCCAAAAATCCAGGGAAGTTTCGGAAAATATCAAAGTACCGAAATCCAGGCTACACTAACAAGTGTACAATATTGCGATGCCGTTCAAGGTTTCAGAGAAATTGTACCCTTTCCTGTCACATTTGAACTAGTTGAAAAAGTACTGGTGTAGAGAACTTTATATGGAATAACCCAGTAGAAAAAATACCAATTCAGCACTAGTATGGTACTACTTTAGTATTTTGGTTATAATGGCGATTTCATACGCTTGGGTTGTCCCCTAACTCTCACTTTTGAACTAGTTGTGTACCAGTTCAACAGTACTAGTTCCCAGAGCCTTTAGATGGTTCCGAAGCATCGCTTTTGAACTAGTTCTATAGAAGAACTAGTCCCTGTACTAGTGGTTTTATACTGGCTAAAAAATCTGGCCAGAACTAATGAAAATGGTTCATCACGATTTTTCGTGATTGTTGGTTGTGTGCTACTGGAATTAAATAACAATGGGCACTCAGAAAAGTTTATTTTTGTAGTGAAAAACGTAAATAAAGAAAACTGAATTCATTTAAAAAAAAATTAAATAGTTTTAATTTAAAAATAGAAAAGTTGTATTTAAAATGAAATTATTTTCTATTCAATATTTCGATACCCTTACGGTCGTCAGGAAAATAAAAAAAAAATAAAATATTGTCCCAACACTCGAATATTTTCATTTTAAATAAAATACAATCAGGTCGAATAAATGATAAAATTTTCAATAGAAAAGTTGTTTTTTAATCTTCCAATACGGAAAATTAAAATAATACAATTTGCCGATAAATTGCTTGAATATCAACACATCAGAAGTAAGTAAAGTATTTAGAAAATCAATTTTAAAATTTTTTAAAAAAATTAAATAAAATTTTTCGATGTTTAGCTTGGTTATTGAGATACATTGGCCGTCGGTGGTGCAATGGTTAGTGTGCGCGGCTCTTGTACATGAGATCCTGGGTTCGAACCCGGCTCTGACGGCGACACTATCGAGTATCTAGCCATGAAAAAGCTTCTAAAAATATCATTCGGAATCGGTGTAAAACTGTAGGTCCCAATCAGTGAGTGAAAACTGGAAAGCGCACAGCTCAGTGATTGTGGGAAGTTCTCCCCAGTCCCTTCATGGGATGTAATGGGAAACCATTTATTTTTTTTTTTATTGAGATACATACTCACTGATTGGGACCTACAGTTTAACACCGGTTCCGAACGGTATTTTGAGAAGCTTTTTCATGGCTAACTACCCGATAGTGTCGCCGTCACTAAGCGAGGTGACCGTCGTCGAAAGAAATTTTTTTAAGGTGGTCGGAGTAGGGATCTAACCCAGGACCTCATGTACAAGAGGCGCGCACACTAACCATTAGACGGTCACAGTACAGTAGTACACATGCACATGTAAAAAAAAAATTAAAAAAAATTACATGAGGTGTCAGGGGACACCAGGTTGGAACGAAGTTCCTTTCGCTATATATTATGTACTAGTTAGTTCCAATACGCCTAACGCGCCTGTTGAAAAATACTGCAATTTAAATGGATCTTTAAGAAAAGATACTTTTTGTATAATGATAAACGTTTTTTAAGAAATTTTTTATTTATTGAATGTATTTTTTTAAAAAAAAAAGTATATTTTTAGATCCCTTTTGTAAGAAAATGTATTTATTATATTTTACCGAAAAGGTCCTTTCTTTGATGAGAGGTACTTCTTTTAGTAAAAGCTAATGTTTTTATGTAAGAAAAAGCCTAAGAGTATGCATTTTTTTTTACAAAGAAATACTTTTTTTAAGAACAGGTACTTTTTAAAAAAGTGGCACTCTTTTTAGGATAAGGTTATTTTCTTAAGAAAATTTACTTCTTTTCAGGAAGGCTACTTATCTCAAGAAAATTTTATTTTTATTTTTTGTTTTTTTTTGGAGAAAAGCTATTTTTACGAAAGAAGAGGTACAATTTTAATCTCAAGAAAAGTTATTTTGTTTTACAATAAAGGTACTCTTCTCAATTTGTTGTAAAATAATGTACTTTTTTAAGGCAAAGGTACTTCTTTAAGATTAGGTATTTTTTAAAGAAAAGGTATTCTGTTTAAGAATATGAATAGGCATTTTTTTTGAGAAAATTTACTTTTTTTAAGAAAACGCACTTATTTAGAAAATGTTATTTTTTTAAACTTCTTTCACTTTGACTTTTCTAAATTTACTTTTTATTTGGTTCAAACTACAATATGTAATAAACAGGCTCCACCTAGAAAACTTCCCATTAAACAAGAAATATCCCCCCATATGTTAGTCTAGACACAAACCAAACCAAAAGTACGAGGGTAAGAGTAAGAGTGCTGCCAAATGTAATTCCATGCTCAGGGTTGTACTTCATAGATTTGTCAGTCTATTTAGTGTTAAGTTATTGGCAATTCAAGCGTGAAACTCATGTGTTTCGAGGTTACGTCCATTTTGTGGTCTTCAGCGAAGAAGCTCATTTTTGACTCAATGGGTACGTTAATAAACAGCAATGTTACGGTCAATGGAGCAAGGTACAGTTCGATGACATGTGGTTTCAACAGAACGGTGTCACATGTCACACTGCACACGATACCATGCATTAATTGAGAGGCGAGTTTTGTGAGCAATTAATCTCACGTTGTGGCGCTGTCAATTGGCCGCTTCGATCGTGCGATTTGACCCCAATAGAATATTTTTTGTGAGGGCACATGAAGTCTCTCGTATATATGGACAAGCCACCACTACTGCTGCCTTGAAAGAGAACATTACGCGTGCCATTGGTAAGATGCCGAAAAAAAAAACTTTTTTGTGGAAAAAGTTTGCCAAAATTGGACGGCCAGAATGAACTACGTGAAGCGTAGCTGTGGGTAACATATCTTTAAAAAGTAAATGGCAGGCATTGATTTATTGAACCAAATGAATATTTTATTCACTTTTACAGAAATATTGTCCTTTATAAGTAAATAAGCAACATATATCGATCTTAATGTCCTGATTTTTTGTATATTGCGGTGCATTAGAATTGTATATTGCATTAGAACTCTCAATAGCTGTGTTCGAAAACATGATAATTTGTACAAATCATTACTATTTCTTACTTGATAGTATTCGTTTACTCCACAAAGGCAGTAACGAGAGCCAGAGAGAGGTTATTTTGACAGTTCGATGCAAGAGTTATTCATTCAGGTTGTAGCACAGCTGATTCCATTGTTTTCATTTTGTTCGTGCGTAATATGTCAAAGTTTGTTTACATTTCTGTTTTTGTTAAGATTATTAGTTTGTTCACAAAGTTTCAAAGAATTTGTAATACAGTAGATGCAGTGGTTTGGGAAAACAATTTGTTAAAAATTAAAGGGCTTTACAAAAATCGACTGGAATCTTTGTTATAAACACTAAATTTAACACATTTGCAATTAAATTGGAATTTTCACATTGTGTTTACATCAGCTGACTTTGACATATTAGGCACTTTAATTTCATCGACAGCTGCTGCTATAACCTCAATTAATAAATCTTCAGTTCGATGATAGAGAACCTTCAAGTTTTTACTGGAGAAATTTTTGCCCGTAAAGTGTAGTTCAAATTATCAGATGGATCTGACAGACATATCTGAAGGAGTTGTTAATAAAATATCGATTTTCATTTGAAGCAAAACGCCACTGTGTTAACATCAACGGTTAGGGCTTGCTACATTTATTTGATTGCCCACAGAAAGCGAAAGGGATGAGGAGACACTGCTGAGAACATTTGTAAGGCACGCCGATGTGTAATTTCTTTATTTAATAAAATTTTATTTTATTAAATTTAATGACACTGAAGATTTGTATTTCTTTAATTTCACATTAAATTCCCAAAATTCGATGTAATTTGTATTTTTCCACCTTTCTCTTAGTTTATTCTCTCCGACATTTTTATCTCTCGCTCCCTGTTTTATCGATAACCTCACAGAAATCGTTTGGGTTTCAAACCGTTTTGAAGACCATCAGATTTATCTGACGACAGCTGTTCAAATAATCAATTATTCTTCAGATTCGACAAATCGTCAAATCCGTCTGATAATCTGTACTCCACTTAAGAATTTGCGTTTCGAACATATGTTTTCTGCATAGATTAATTTATACATAGATTTGTTATCCGTCTCATCTGACGTTTCTCGTTGCGCTTCTTCAATGTGGAAACGAACTTCTGTTGTGCATTCACGTTGTTCATATATTTACATATTTTGAACATTCACAGTGATAGTCGCGCAAGTTCGCTTCCCTTCAATCATTAAACCGATGAGTGAGTTGACAAATCTATGTATTGACTCGAAACTTTTCTACATTTGTGCCAGTTGTTTTGTATGAGAAAAATTGTTGTTATCACGTTTGCTGGGCAAGTTTTCGAGGTTTTTCGCTTTTAAATTTCGCTTAAGGAAACACTTTTCATCAGAATATGCAAAACAAAAATTTGGTATCCCAAGTGCTCACAATCAATTAAAGTCGCCGAAAGAGTTAAAGTTGATAAATATATCAGACTCGGGCACGGGAACATTTACCCTGCTATGATGACAATTTCATTCTGTGTAGAAATTTTGTAGTTCAGTTTTTTCGATATTGAGATTTTAGTTTAATCATTTCTCTTGCGGGAGTTTCAGTCGGTCTGTTTCTCGAAACTTTTATTAAATTTATTCAAGCTGAAAAGATTTTAATATTTAGCTTATTTATTAGCTTTATATTATTTTCAAAAAAGTCGAGCACAAAAAGTGTTCCAACGATACCAGGGTAGGCTGTATAACAATTTCTATATATTAAACAGTCGTTGAAAACTTGCAAAATTATCATCTGAGATGAATGCATAATGGTACACAAGCAAGCGTTGGAGACGCTTGATCGAACAATAAAATACTTGCGGAACAATGCGAAACGCTTTGGAGACGCAATGGTACTGCCGGCCAGGGATTTCCGTCAACTTTTAGGGTCATCCCGCGATCAACGACAGCAGATGAACTTAAAGCTGGCCTGGAATTATCGTATTTCTGGCGATACGCAAAGAAGCTGCGGTTGACGACCAACATGCGAGTTGCGATGCTAAACGATCCATCAGCCGATGATTACCCAAAACAACTGTTGGCAATTGGAAATGACAGAATGACCGGATGATGGTGCAACTGCCCTGATTCCTTTCCCGCCGAATTTTTGTGAATTCACATCATCGAAGGAAGAACTCATCAGCTCATTGTTGTAATTATTTGAACAACGAGTGGTGGTAATAGCTGCGAAGAATATGGACGTCGATGATTTGAATTTCATTATTTAAAATCAAACCGCAGCCACACTGCATTAGTTCAAATAGATTGGAAACGTAACAAATGATTACAAGGCAACAAACTATGGAATTTTATATTCGTTAGATGTGCCCGGTTTATTTATTTATTTTATTTATTTATTTATTGATTAATTAGTTCCTGTACACAAGACATAAGTCTTATATTGCAGCACAGGCATTTAAAACGCAAATTACGACTAGTGTAAAATAAGACAGGAAAAACATAAAGACATAACTGTAACAAAAATTATAAGTCGTAATATATAAAAGAGAGAAAAAAAAAAAACTTTGTTTTAAAACATAAATATAATACCAATTAGCATAGAAACATGTAACATAATCAAATTTAAGAAAAATAATCATTATTAAAACAAACACAAAAGAAAATTAATTCCGTTATAATTAAGTAGAAAAGGAAAATAGTCAAAAAAAAAAGCACATAAATCATTAATCACCATCAAAGGAGTTTCAACAAAAATTATAAACCAAAAAAACAAAAACTTAAGAATACAGATCAGTAATAATATTTCTAAAGTGCAGTACATTATTTATTAGCTGTATATTATTTGGGAGCGTGTTCCAGAGACGGATTCCATTTATGAAGAACTGCCATTCTGAAGTGTGAGTCTTATATTTGAATGAATTAAGTTTCCTTCCTCTACATGAACGGGAGAAAGTAATACGTCTATAGAGGTGTAGTGGCTGTTTTGTGTTGATGATTTTGTGTAAAAAAACCAATACCCTTATATTAAGCAAATTGTCAAAACTTACATCATAGAGCTGATGAGAAAAGGACGAAATGTGGTCGTATCTCTTTAAACCGTAAACATAGCGTATAACGTTATTGAAAGTGACGTTAAGTTTTCTTCTACTTTGCGAATCACAGCTAGCAAACAGTTCGCTACCATACAATAAAACAGGCATAATATACGTTTTGGCTAGTAAATTTCTAATTCCAATGGGGGTACAATGTTGTGTTTGCCATAGATTTCTGAGCATTGAGAAAGTGCGTCCACATATGGTGTTAATATGATCCGACCATGTTAAGCTGGAGTTAAAAATAATTCCTAAGTTTTTCGCAGTTTTAACGATTTTGATTTTCTGATTATTAAGCATAATTTGTGGAGTTTGTGTGGGCAATATTGAACGTTTTCCAATAATCAAACATTTAGATTTTCCGGGATTTATGGCAAGACCATTTCCCGATGCCCAGCGATTTACTCTGTTAAGATTTTGACTCAGGGTTCTAATACATTGATCAATATGTTCCGGCTCGCAGCTTAAGTAAAGCTGAATATCGTCCGCGTACATACGTACGCTACATTCACAGATATAAGTTGGCAGATCATTTGCATACATAGAGAAAAGTAAGGGTCCAATGATTGAGCCTTGTGGAACACCTCGATTTATTGATAGCATTGACGATTTTGACTTCCCTACGTCGACATATTGGTACCTATTTGTCAAGTAAGATTCAATTAAACGTGTTGCAGTACTGCAGAAATTAAACTGTTGTTTTAATTTAGTGCACAAAATCGAGTGATCTACCGTATCAAAGGCCTTGGAGTGGTCTAATAGTACTAAAAAAGTAAGTCTGCTTTCATCAAGGTCTTTTCTGATATCCTCTGCAACGTCAATTAGAGCAGTAATGCAACTCTGTCCTTTACGAAAACCTGATTGACGGTCGGTAAGTAGAGATCTGGAGTCCAAGTAGTCGAATATCTGATTATGTAAAATACGTTCAAATGCTTTTGAAAGAAATGTCAGAATTGAAATAGGCCTGTAGTCAGAGATAGATTTTGGTATAGGTAAGATTCTAGCTTTCTTCCAGTTGCTGGGGAAATGACTAGTATAGAGTATCTTATTGAATATACACGTTACAATTGGCAGAAGTTTCGGCAATAACATTTTAAAAAATTTAGGATGCATGTAATCTATTCCAACAGCATTAGATGTGATCGACAAACAGGACGCTAACACATCAGATTGACTGACACCAGCAAAAGAAAAAGTTTCCGTGGCAGTACACTGCTGTTCTTTATAAAATTCTACATCTGTCCTAGTCAAGGGTATGTTCAAAAAACTTTCGTTAATCTTATTAGCATCTACATCAATAGGAACGTTTTTGCAACTTTTCCCAATACCAATTTCCTGAATAATTTGCCATTTTTTCTTAGACCCCACAGCAGTAGTGAATTTATCGGCATAATACTTTGATTTTGCACTCTTAATAAGTTTGTTCGCAAGTTTTCTTAATCTTCGGTAAATTTCATGAAACTCAACGATTTTAAATCTCTTCCATCGAGTAAAAGCAATGTTACGTTGCATGATGGCCTTTTTAATTTCATCAGAAAACCAAGGACGTCTACCGTGTCGTACAATTTTGGTTTTGAGAGGTACTGTCAGATTGAATAAGTACTCCAGATTTTTCTCAAGAAAAGATACCTGTTCATCAACTGACATCATCGAGTATATTAAACCCCAATCAATTCTAGAATACTCTTCTTCCAAGAGCTGTAGATCAATATTTTTAAAATCTCTAAAAGTAATACACTCTTCAGTAATGGATAACTTGAAGTCATATGTTGTGAAAATGAGGTCATGTTTTGAAAAGCAAGAAGCAGTAAGTTGGTCATATATTAGGACTTTTGAAGTATCAGAAACTAAAAACAGGTCAAGTAGGGTATTTCGGGTAGAAGAAAAATGCGTTGGTAAGATGGAATTAACAGGAGAGAGGCCGAGGGGTATTAATTTGTCGATTAAGTTGGATTCAATTAGTATGTTAGAGTTGAAATCGCCTGCGATTAGGATGTCGTTATACATAATGGAGTATGATTCTATATTGGAAACAAATAAATCTAAACTAATGTTCCGCACCACCGCCGCACAATTTGCAACTCAAATCGACATAATGCTGCGCAATCTGAACCAATCGAAACTGTGCGAGGGAACCAGGTTGACGGTGAAAAATCTCATAAACAACTTCATCCAAGCCACCATAATCAAAGACAAGTTCAAAGGCGATGAAGTTCTCATTCCAAAAATTGCGATGATACTGACTGACTTGCCGTTCGAGTTTAAAGGGCTAACTATAATGTGCATGTGTTGGCTTAAGCTACTGTCAAATCTGAACGAAAAGCCTGTCAAATGCTTAACCAACTCAGAAAAGACTTTTAGGTGACTATAATGCACTTAGATGAAGTTGAAACTATTAAGACACAGTTGCACATCAACGTAATATTGGTAGGTTAGCAGGAATTTTAATTGTTCTCATGTTTCGTAAATATATGAAATTTGTTCACAAAAATTTACTGAATGACCATAATATGTATATAAAAATCATACCTTAAGTATGAATGTGTACGATAAATTTATTAATTTTTTGCAAAAATTTTAATGCAAAACTGCACACGTTTTTCTTTTTGTGTAATTTATTGAGAAAAGTACTAAAAATGCATCAGTCACTGTGCATCTCTAAATTACTAAACAATAACAACTTCAGAATTTGTGTTTATTTAGTGAAAAATGGATAAGAAGCTGAAACATTTAAAGTTCCTTAAATTGATTAAATTTGCATTGAAAGGTATGTGCACATTAACAAAAATAGCTGAATTCCATTTCGTATTTGCTTTTTATGTACATATACCATATACAAACAGCTGTTCACGTACGGAATGTGCGTTCAGTTTGGCCCTTTGCTTAAGCAAATGACATTTGACGAAACTTTTTATTAAGTACATTATAGTTTGCCGCATACTAAACATATGTGTTCCCACAGTTGCTTAAGCTGGCTTAAGCCCACACATTCACATTATAATTAGCCCTTAAGCGCATTCAGTTTCCCGTTCGACTCGCAATCCCCATGACAATCAATAAGAGGCAAGGTCAATCATTGCAAGTGTGTGGCACGGCACTATCAATTGTAAGACAACAAAACAAACAACATTGTTTATCACAAAGCGTTGCAGTGCCCACAAATGTGTGAAATCCATTTTTCGTGTAAATAAAATGCTTTATAGACAATTTAATTCCAAACAGTTGCATTCTTACAATAGACAGGCTCGACTAACTTTCGAAAGGGACATTATTAGTTTAATCAATTTTTGGCGGAACGAAGCTATATACATATATAGCTTTTCTGGACACCGTCATTCACATTTGTAGCTGAATCAATCATCATTATTACGGATATTCTCGTCGTCGTCTTGTGTCGACGGTTGAAAATTGTCTTTCGACAACTATCGGCGGCTGTGGACACATATTTCGTATTCTGTAAGTTGAATTTACGTCGTTGTTGAATTAGAACGACTCTATTTCTGCCCACACAGTCTTTGGTATCGACTTGAAGAAGATTTTAAAGTACATTTTTATTTTATAATATTTTATAAGAAATCAATGAGAGTTCTAACTCACGGGCGATGTGTTTACACCTTTTTGTTACACAGTACTTTTCAACTTCTATGAACACATTAGTAAATGTTACATTGGAAAATAAAAAAAAAAAACTTTTTTTGGCGCTGAAGGCTCTTTTGCTATTGCAATTTATTTTTTCTTACATCTGCGTTACCATTAGATGTAATATTGTTAATATAAATAAAAAAATATTTAGTTCACTAAAATAATTCGTTTTGTTTTGTCATAAACAGAGCGACGACAAAAAGTATTTAATAGTATAGAGAACTTATTGCAATCTTTTTCCGCTCTCATGTAGAGAGTCTGAGTAAAAGAACATAAGCGAGTCGTATTCTCTTTATAGAATATTTCAATATAAATGCAACATTTCGATAATGTTATTACATAAAACAATACAAAAAGCATAAATGTTACAAAAGGAATCAATGTTTCACATCAAAATTATGAATGGACCAAGTTATGGCAAAAAGAGAGTAATGCGTTTTGAATCATTCGCCTTATGTGGCCAGTGCTTTTGAGTCATACAATTCGTTCCATGAGTTCTCTATACTATTCAATACTCTTTGGAGACAACGACCTACTTGTTTGTTCGCTGCCGCTACATCAATACCATCATACTTATTGTCAGGCAGAGACTATTGTTGCACAATAACCACGTATAAGATGCTAACGCTGTGTGTTGTTTGCATGAGTTCACTTTGATAGATTGCCCTACCCGTACCTATGATGTTAACACATCAAAAATGGTTACTTTGTTTAGGTTACTGTGGTTAAATGTGCATAATAAAACAAAATTAGTCGTTTTTTAACACAGACATGAGCGTTAAATTATTTTCAGAGAAGTGTGCATTATGATAATTGAAGCCCTCGGTGGAAGAAGGTGTTAACTCACTTTTTTCAAAAACAATATTTTCCTTCTTTTAATGTTTCTATGGTATCTGATTTAAATAAAAATTAAAAACCAACATTTTTTAAATTTAATTTTAATAATTTAAATATCAGATGTTGACTTTTTTCTTATCTAAAATAAAATCAGATACCATGGAAACGTAAAAAGAAGAAGGAATATTGTTTTTGAAAAAAAGTGAGTTATCACCTTCTTCCACCAGGGGCTTCAATTGTATATAAGTTTTAATTTTTTAATCAATATTTGATGATTGATTAATAAAACCATAGAATAACACATACGTAGAAGGTTTTATTCGCTCAATAAATTAAACGTCATAGGTACGATGGAAATTACACAGTGGAGGGTGGAAAATATGGGTTCAATAATACCAGATGGTGGCAATAGTATACAGCGATCCGCAAAGGAACTACACCCGAATTTCGTGTTTTTGTGGCAAACTAGTTGTGTTAAATACAATAAAATGAATACCAACGTTAAAAGTCAACAAAAAAGTGCAAAATACATTTAAATTTTTCAGTTCTACACCAAAACGACAGGAAATAGTTAAGTGAACATATTTTGTAACTCCACCTGGTGTATGTAAACATTTCCACAGACCTACCGAGAGAGTGTGAAATGAAACGTCAGATGAGAGAATAAGTTCTTCTATAGTATGTGTTATTCTATGAATAAAACGAATTGAAACAAAATTATAATAAAGAGAAAATGTGTAGAATTAAAACATTAAAACAAAAGAAAAAAGTCTAATCTTGCAGAATGAATTGACAACGTTACTTTTCGTTTGGCTTTTTGAATCTTGCAATATCATTATATTCTTTATGTTGGAACTTGTAATGTTGTCGATAACATTTTTTTGTACCAAATATTATGCATTCATTACAAGTCCTCAAACCGACAATTAATAATTAACTTTGTTGTTATTTCAATTAAGCACTTTGCTCATAAACAAAGACGAACCAAAAAATATTTTAATTTTGGTTGCCACTTTCCATTTGGATTAATTGCTACTGTTTTCCATTGAAATTCCCTTGTTAATCAGAGAAATCCAACTGAATTTTTATTTCGAAAATGCATTAGTACTTCAAAAACGTCATTTGTCTTTAAATTTGCGACTGACCAATCACCCTTAAACTTGCGCAAACAATGTATGTAAGTCATTCGCCTTTGGAAGTTACTGCAGTTCAATGTATACAAATTTTGACAGGTTCTAAAAGCGTTGGAAAACAGTGTCCCAACCACTAACTGCTCATTTAAAAATCTTTATTTTGCAAATTATTGTAATGCATTTCGGAACAATGTATACAATGAACCAGCACTGCTTTACGAAATACGTTATTGCAATACCTTAGCATAGGAACACAAATAAATACAATAAGTAGTAGGTTGTGATAACAGATGCAGGACAGGTTTCATTTGTACCCACCTAAACAAACAATTGCGCTTTATATAACACAATACGAAATTCACAAAACTTCGTCAAAAAAAAAAAACACTTGTGATTCTTTTAAGTAATCATATCTATGAAAATACAGACGTTCAAAGTTCATTAAATTAAATGTTATGGTATTTTTGCTACTGATGCCAATTGACTTGATTTAAATAAATACAGTAATGTGCCAGTATAATAAAAAAATGTACTTATATATTTATTGCCAATGAAAATAAAGCATTGTTTTTAAATTTAAAGGTATATTGATATTCAGCACTGTTACTAACATACTTTTGGTGGGCGAATGAACTTTGTTTTATATGTACATAAATTATTGTAGCCATATATTGCAACACAATTTGTATTATCGTTCATTTGTTATAACACGTTTAGTTGTTTGTCACAATATTTAAATTTTTGTTTAATAACGAAAAATAATGATCGCGCCTAAATGTATGTTATGATATTTTGTACTGTTTGTCTGCCACCAGTTGTAAATTGGTTCGAATTAAATACAACATAAACATTTGCTTACCTTCTTTCAAATCATAATACTCTATTATCAAATCTTCAACGTCGATCAATCCTTCCAAGTCCACATCATGGTGTTTCAGCTCAAGGTCGTCAGAAGAAAGTACAGTTAAGTCTAAAATAAAATCACATATGAATATTATTGTACTAATTGCTGCCTTTTACAATCATATAGAGACCGTTTGCAAAATTATCGTCAGCCACAATCCAATTTCCACTAAGATCTTCACATATAGCGAAGAGCTCGTTCTTGGGCGGCGAAATGGGTTCCATTTTGCCCTCCCAATACAGATCCTGTGGCAATGCTAGTGATTCCATGCTTGTCAAATTGGTTGTCATGTTGTTGATGTCCGTGTATGGGGTCAATAAAGTCAAAAGATGTTTCAGTTATTGATGGTAATGTAAATTGATGTTGTAAGGAGTCCTGTCCTAAAAACACGCTTTCCGAAGTTGGGGAAGCCATGGTGGCTCTGTAAAATTAAGAAAATAAATAAATTATGCATTAATTGTCGCCAGATGTTTGTTAATATAAAATAAATAAATAAATTTGTAGTTGCCAATTGCATCCCATGAAGGGATAGGGGAGAACTTCTCACAATCAGCGAGTTTTGCGATTTACAGTTTTACACTCACGGATTGGGACCTTAAACTATACACCGGGGTTCCGTATGGGTTTTGGAGCATGGTTATTACTCGATAGCATAACCAGATATCTCACAAGTCTTGTGCAATTTCTTGTTCAATTGGATATTTTCTAGATGGAGTTTAAAGCAATGAGTATAACGTTTGATCTCAAACAAAATATATATTGCAAGATGTATTTAGAACAGGTGTTAGCAGTAAGTGTTGTAGGCAACATGAACAGGCATTTTGTTTTGATGGACCTATACTTTAAAAGTCAACACAAACGATTACCAACAATGGCAGTACCCCAAAAAAGCACATAACCAAAATACTTTTGAATTAAAAAATGGGGAACACAACAACGTGGAAAAAATTAAATTAGTTTTTCGAATAGCACAACCTGGAAAATGGTATTGAAAAAATGTCCCACAGTGTTGAATAAACGTCAATTAATCGCCCCTATTCCCGTTGTCGTTATCGTCGTCGTTTTTAAGTCAACGTCACTTCTTGTCGTCGTCGTTGTTACATCGACGCTATTTTGGTATTCCTTAACTGTCTTGTGACGACGTCGACTGTTTATCGATAAATGAACAGAAACATAAACACATATCTAACATAATTGCATCAGCTGGAAAATATTTTATTTAATTGTTTTGTTTGTGGAAAAATGTTTTTTGTGTCCGATACAAGTTCGAGTGATGAAGGAAGCAAAAAAGATCTTATTTTATTAAGAAAAATTCTTCGGCAGAGATCTGACATCTGGAGCTTGCCTGATGACAAGTGTGTAATGTAATTTTTGGTGACTTGCTAATCACTTAGTTTTTTCAATAGATTCGAGAACTACTTTCGTAATTAAAATGAATTAGTTAATTAATTTTCTAGCGATCTCTCAAATAAAACGCTTGCATTTAAATTAAAAATGGTGACATTTAATTTTGACACTTAATTTGACTTTTAATATTGACATTTAATTTTGACACTTAATTTGACATTTAATTTTGACACTTAATTTTGACACTTAATTTGACATTTAATTTTGACACCATTTTTAATTTAAATGCAAGCATTTTATTTGAGAGATCCCTAGAAAATTAATTAACTAATTCATTTTAATTACGCTCTTTATTGAAAGTATCTAGACCATTGTTGTTGAAGTGCTAAGTAGGCGGACCATTGTTCAACCCCATCATGAAGAAGAATATACTTATTGAGGCTAAGAGAAAAATTATTTTCTAGTTCTTAGTGCATTTATAAATAAAACACTGTAATTTAATTTTTTTTAATTATTTTTTTAATTTTTTAGTAAATACATTTTTAATGTTTTGATTTTTTTTTTCATATTCATGTATTGTCATCCAAATCTGACAAGTGTGCAAAATTTTAGTTCGATTGGTCAACTGGAACTGTGTTAAAAATGAGTTACTAGATTTGAACAATACAGACTGACAGACAACAAAGCAAGTTAAATAAAACACTGTAAAAACAAAATAATTCAATTAAAAAAACAAAAAAAAAATGCAATTAAAAAAACAAACCAAAAAACTCATGGAAAAAATAACAGTATAAAAAAAAATACCTCACACATTTAGAAGCTCGAGTTCCTTACTTTTTATCAAAATTTTTATTTTTTTAAGCTCCATCTCCTTCTCATACAGGTTCTCCTCCCTCTTGTCCTTTTTTTCAGCAGCAATAGTTTCTTCTCCTGCACTTCTAACAGCTTCCTCTGATAGCGAGAGCAGTCTTTACAGAGCCGTGTACCGCTGTTAAAGCATTGCTGATGTCTGTAAGGACTCTCTCCTGCATACCTGTATGGTTCTCCAACATTTTCTTTTTGTGTTCGCCTCTTTTTTTCTTTTGCAGGAGTTTTCTTGCTTTGGGCGCTTGTGGTTGGTAGTGGTGGTTCCTCACTTTCAGAAAATTCAAGTTCTTCCACTTCCATTATTTCCTCTTCCAATTCTATATCCTGGGCTTCGCAGTTTAAGTTTTGCTGTTTTTCTTCAATGCCCTGCGCTGTGCCTTTTGGATTCAATTGTTTTTTAAGTTGAAGGAGGTTGGTCACGGCTTCTTCCAAGGGAGTTAGTACTACATTTTCGTAGCGCCCACCACCTGTTGCGTTGTTTTCCACTTTGCTGGCAATTATTTTTTTTCACTTTAAATTTCAGGTCTCTCCATACTTTCTGCCAGGCATCACTACCTCGTGTCGGTGGTCCAAAGGAATTCAAAAGATCGCTAAGTTTTTCCCACTGTTGTTTAAAGTTGGCTGGAGCTGTTCCTGTCTGAAATCCTTTTGCCAGGGAGGGATTTTTTTCCAGCTCTTGCATAAGAGTTTCAAATTGTTTACAACTCGTTATTTTCATTTTTCTTTTTTAACTCTTTCTAAACGTTAACGTAAACAAACATAATTTAAACAAACGCAAATTTTTCTTTCAAAATAACTACAAGTCGTTCAATTCAATAGCGTCGACATAAACAGAGTCGTTTCAAGTTAACGTCGTCGTCACTTTTGTTTACAGGATACCAAATGTGTGGCAATAGTTGTCAATACTTATCGAAAACGACTACGAGAATACCGATTTTTAACTGTCGTCTCTAGGTGACGTCGTTTAGTGTCGACGACGACAACGGGAATAGGGGCGAATGTTATGAAAAACGTCAATGAGGAGTTCCAAAACGACAACACAGCACCTAGTGGCGGTACTTGAGAACGCCTGTGCAATATCTAGTTATTTCCTTTATCTATGCTCGATAGTGCCGCCTTTTCTTTGCGAGGTGACCGTAGTCGAACGAAATGTAAGGTGGCCAGAGCAGGGATCGAACCCATGATGATACTAACTAACCACTGCACCACCAACGTTGTGCAAAAGATATATATGTTATGAACATTTACATTTCAGAATTATAATGCCCATATTTTGAATATTGAATTGATATTGACTGTTTTGCTCATAGACGAATACAGTATAGACACATTTATTCTCTCATCTGACGTTTCATTTCACACTCATTGGTCGTAGGTTTGTGGAAATGAGAACAATTAAATTTAAAATTAACTTACACCAGGTGGAGTTACAAAATATGTTCACTTTACTTTTTCATGTCGTTTTGGTGTAGAACTGAAAAATTTAAATGTATTTTGCACTTTTTTGTTGACTTTTATCGTTGGTATAAATTTGAATTGTATTTAACACAACTAGTTTGCCACAAAAACACGAAATTCGGTTGTTGTTCCTTTGTTGGACGTTGTTTATTTACTATTGTCTCTATCTGGTATTATTGAACCCATATTTTCCAAGATCCAATGTTTACTTGCAACCATACCTATGACATTTAATTTATTGCGAGAATAAACGTGTCTATACTATATTCGTCTATGGTTTTGGAATCACAAAAATTTGTAGCGATCAGTCAGTAAGTAAATAATGCTTGAGCTCTTATTAAACCGGAACACACATTAAGACATTCTTGAGCATGAACATGCTCATAGTTGATCAATTTCGCTTTGTGTTTGAACACTTTGTGTTTCAGTGACAGGAAAGTTCTGTCATATACGGCACAAATCTGTACCCACAATAACAGTCAAAAAAATCAAAATACATTTAAATTTCACAGTTTTTCACGAAAACGACATGAACAAGTTAAGTCAACAGTTCTTGTACCTCCACCTACTGTCCGTCAATTTGCGTCAAACACATGTACATATTTCAGTGGCACGTGCCCCACGAAGAATAGAACGTGAAATGTCACGTCAGATGAGAAGGAATGTATCTCTATATTAATTCGACACTTTCGAAATTGCAAATTCACATGTATTTTGTTGTTGTATATTTATTTTTATTGTTGGTATACATAAGTGCTGAGTTTAATGCAACGAAAGTGGGAAACAAAAACAAGATGTCTGTTGGTTTTGCCAGCAAATTACAACAACAGCTCCTGCTCCAAGATACATATGTATGTATATTGAAAAGGTAGAAGCAGTAGATTTTGTAGCCAGTTTGTTTTCGCTTTGGTTCGCATAAGTTGTCCAATATCAGCTGATTTAATTGTACACAAAATGTGAAAATTTATCAGCTGCAGAAGCAAATCAGTATTGTATTATTTGTGAATCGAGTCATTTCAATATTTAGTGCAAGGTATTTTCCAATAATAATGCAATTGTATGTTTAAAAATGTTATATGTATGTACGTGGGTAAATGCAAGAACTGTTTATACATACTTAATTGGGAAAGCTCAATGTGTCCAGGTGTCCAATGTGTCCAGCAAAAACAAAAACAGTGGAGTGGATACTTATGCAAAGGCAATGGGCTCGCAGTTTTCTTTTTAATTATTCTAGCTTTATTCGTCGTCGGTGGTGCAATGGTTAGTGTGCGCGGCTCTTGTACATGAGATCCTGGGTTCGAACCCGGCTCTGACCACCTTAAAATTTCTTTCGGCGGCGGTCACCTCGCATAGTGACGGCGACACTATCGAGTATCTAGCCATGAAAAAGATTCTCAAATTACCGTTCGGAATCGGTGTAAAACTGTAGGTCCCAATCAGTGAGTGAAAACTGGAAAGCGCACAGCTCAGTGATTGTGAGAAGTTCTCCCCAGTCCCTTCATGGGATGTAATGGGAAACGATTTATTTATTTATAGCTTTATTCCCACAGTTTTAGAACAAACTTTTTCCCCTTAAACCGCGTTGTTTTATTTCTTAGCTTTATTCCCACAGTTTTAGAACAAACTTTTTCCCCTTAAACCGCGTTGTTTTATTTCTTTGAATCAAAACAATGAAAACAACAATAAGTGAACAACTTATGGTAACCGTAAAAATGTAAACAAAGCAAATCAGCTGTGAAATGCGTTCACCTTTATTAATGCATTTTAGTACCAACTGTGCAAAGAACATGACAGAGAGAACTGCACAACTGGAATACAAAAATGTAGAAACAAGTGACCTACTGAAAAAAGCGGTCTATTGTGATCTAGTTAATCTAGTTCACAAGAGTGAATCATTCAACTGAACTAGTTCGTTCGTGAACTGCACAATTCTAGTCACGACTCTTGTCTTTAAAAAGTTGGTATACTAAGCCATGAAAAACACACGACTTGTGTACTTGTGTTTGCACCATGGTTGAACTAGTCAAGGTTGTGTTGTTAGATCAGCTAATTTGAGTTTTGTCATTCCGTTGCACTTGTCAACTGTCCATACATATGAATTGTGGTGAATTTGACAGAACCCAAGTGCGAAAAAAACACAAAATGCCCGTTGTTGTTGCCCACAATCACAACAACGCCTCCTACTACGAGGATTGCTATTTACATTTCAGATACTGGCAACACTAATGTTGCCAGATGCAACCTGGAACTCCCATTGGAAAGTTTGACGTTTTTTAGCATAAACATACTCGTACATAGAACGTTTTCACTTACGTGGACTATTAAAAATGTTTAAAAAAAATGGAATTAAAAAAATAAATAAATGGTTTCCCGTTACATCCCATGAAGGGATTAGGGAGAGCTTCTCACAAACCAGTGGGCTGTGCGCGTTATAGTTGTACACTCACTGATTGGGACCTACATTTTTACACCGGTTCCGAATGGTATTTTGAGAAGCTTTTTCATGGCTAAGTACTCGATAGTTGGGAATATGGAGAGATCATTTCTCTGCGCTATTGGTACCTGAGATATCCAATGACGAGACAATCGATCAAAATTTGGACGACGACTTCGATCGACGAGGTCAGAACAGCTATTGACCGGCTTAAAAACAACAAAGCCACAAGAGCCGATGGAGCGGAGCTGTTTAAAGCTGGCGGCGAAGAGCTGATAAGGTGCATGCATTACCAAAATTTGGTTAGATGAATGCATACCCGGCGATTGGAGTCTCAGTGTACTATGCCCCATATTTAAAAAAGGTGACCCGAGTCTATGTGCATAATGTGGGAAAGACTAAAACCAATTATCGCTGACCTGATTGGACCATACCAGTGTGGCTTTAGGCCTGGAAAATCGACAACCGACCAGATTTTTACGCTACGCCAAATCCTGGAGAAGACCCACGAAAAACAAACCGACACCGATCATCTATTTGTCGATTATAAGGCGGCCTTCGAGAGCCCGATACGGGGAACTCTACGAAGCAATGTCGGAGCTTGGTATTCCTGCAAAACTCATACGCCTTTGCAGGATGACCCTGCCGAACACCAAATCCGTAGTGAAAGTTGGTAAGGATCTTACCGAACCTTTCGAAACTAAGCGAGGCCTCAGGCAAGGTGACACCCTATCGTGCGATCTCTTTAACATCTCAATAGACATTATTCTGAGAAAACCTGCAGTCAACATGAATAAAACTATCAGCAGCAAAATGCTGTTGATATATGTAGATATCATTGGACGCACAGTTAGAGAAGTTACTGCGATGTTTTCGAGAATTGAGGAGTCAGGGAAAGTGGGTCTGACGGTAAATGAGGACAAGACAAAATTAATGGTTTCAAACAGTAGGGCCACCACGCAATTATACCAAAGCGTGAGCGTTGATAGCCGTTATAATTTCGAGGTGGTAGACGAATTTATATACCTTGGATCTGCCGTGAACAAAATCAACAACGTCAACCTTGAGATCAAGCGGAGAATTGTGCTTGCGAGTAGATGTTATTTTGGGCTAAGCAAGCACTTTAGAGATAAAGCCCTCTCTCGAGTAACAAAAGTCCGACTATACCAGACTTTCATACAACCTGTCTTGCTTTATGGCGCAGAATCCTGGGTCTTATCGCAAGCAGATGAAACATCTGAAGGAGTCTTCGAGAGAAAAATACTCCGAAAAATGTATGGCCCTATAGTGCACAACGGCGAGTATCGGCGACGCATGAACCATGAGCTGTGGGCCTATTCGGAAATGCAACAACTGTTACAGATGCTTGTTTGTTGCGCATTTTGTTTGCAATTACGGTCTCAAAACACCTGCAAAGTTGTCAGATGTTGCATTTACGAACGTGCAGCGCATCAGTTGCAGAGCAGTGATGCATTTCCGAAAAGACCCTATATCCCGACATTGACATAGTTAAGCGGATCAAAATAACGCGATTGCGCTGGCTAGGCCTTGTCTGTATAATGGATGAAGATGAACCAGCGCGAAGGGTTTTCGAAACCGAACTTGAAGGAAGACGAAAAATAGGAAGACCAAGACTCCGCTGGAGGGATCAGGTTAACGAATCCCTGCGTACACTTGGTATTGCCAACTGGAGAGAACCCTCGGGGTTGTTCGTGACCGGATAAGTAAGTAAGTAATTGATAGTGCCGCCGTCACTAAACGAGGTGACTGCCGTCAAAAGAAATTTAAGGTCAGAGCAGGGATCGAACCAACGTTCTCATGCACCAGAGCCACGCACACACCACTGCACCACGATTTTCGGCGTGAATTACCGAGACAAGAGTGTCTCAATCAACTTGTTTCGACTTTTGGTGATGAAGCACCATCAAAAATCACTGTAAATCGCTGGCACCAAGAGTTCTGTCTCGGAATCCGTTCGCTCCAGGATGAATATCGTGAAGGTTGTCCAACTTCGGTCGCTTTGCCGGAAACCATCGATGCTGTGCATGAACTCATAAAGCAAGACCGACATGTGACATACCGTGCGATTGAGGCATCCTTGGGCATTAGTATGACAAGCACCAATAAAATATTCCATGTTCATTTGGCCGTGAAAACGATTTGTTCTCATTGGATCCCACATAATTTGACGAATGCTCAAAAGTGTTCGTTTCGCTTGGAGCAAAGAAATGTTGACAAATACAACCGCGGTAACTCAAATGCAGTGCATAACATCGTTGCAGGTGACGAATCATGGATCCATGCATATGAGCCCGAAACAAAACAGCAATCGACCGTATGGGTCTTTCAATACGAGCTAAATCCAACAAAAGTTGTTCATGGTAGACGCACATCGAAGCAAGTTTAACAGGTCATGTGGACGCAGTGCCTTCAGTGGAACGTAGGACGGTCAATTCTGAGTGGTATACCTCCACTTGTTTTCCAACAGTGTTCGAAGAAATAAGGAAAAACAAGAGAAAACGGATCATTTTGGATCAGGACAATGACCCAGCGGGAAATTTCCACATGAAATAATCGATTCTGTATAACTTACTTTGAATGCGTAATAGATTACTTTTATTTGGAGATGGCCGGATTTTTGGACAGTCAGACCACAAAGCAGATTACTTACTTGCAAAAGTAATGTATATTGTGGTCAGGCGCGAGAATTCTAGTCGGCTTACAAAGTAGCTTATTTAACCAGTTCTTGTGCGCAAACGCACTATAGCTTCCATTACTTTTTCATGCAATGTGGATTGGTTTGCCACTTTGTAGATTTCATGTAATGGCGTTAGTGGGCAGCCTCGCTACACCGTGCATTACTTTTGAAGTAGATGTGGATTGGTTTACCACTTTTTTGATTACAATGCATGGTGTTGTAGACAATTTTGGCATAATATTCATTACTTTTGAAATGCAATTTGTAGCATACAATTTAACATACAACTTTACACTTTCTCCCGAACTGCTACACAACTAAAACCAAGCTGAATTCTAATTCCAAATATGTAAATACACAAACCCGTTACATTGCAAAAAATTGTTAGAAAAATTTTTTCTTTAGTTTGTTTTGCACGTTTTTTGTGTTACACAAAAAATTAACGCAAAGGCAGCGAAGATTTCATCAGTCGAATGTACTGAAAGGAAAAAAAAGAAATAAGCAAAAGCCCGCACATAACAATCTTTTTCATTTTGTTGCGTTTGCGCACACAATATTCTCAAATGCTATGAAGAACTCATCAGTTGATTTCTCTTGTACTTGAGAACGAGGGCTCGATCCCTGCTCAGACCACCTTACATTTCTTTCGACGACGGTCACCTCAGTTAGTGATGGCGACACTATAGAATACTTAGCCATGAAAAAGCTTATTAAAATACTGTTCGGAACCGGAGTAAAACCGTAGGTCCCAATCCGTGAGTGTAAAAACAGAAAGCGCACATCTCACTGATTGTGAGAAGCTCTCCTCAATCCATGGGATGTTATGGGACACCATTATTATTGAACAATTCGTGCTCTCACACAGCAGCTGAAACAATGGGCTATTTGAGCACTCAACATGTCGAGTTGATGGGTCATCCGCCGTACAGCCCTTATTTGGCACCCAATGACTTCTTTTTACTGCGTGGTCAACGATTTTCGACGCCCGAAGCAGCTGTTGAAGCGTTCAAAATCCATGTTTTGGAGGTGTCTCAATCGGAGTGGAAAAAGTGCTTCGAAAATTGGGTTGAGCGCATGCAAAAGTGTATTGATCTTCTCGGAGAATATTTTGGAAAACAATAAAACCATTTCCAATGATAAATGATTGTTTTTATTGCTTGACCCGTAGCATAAATAGCAATCCTCGTACAACCGTTAATATGTACCATGGTTTGCCCTAAAACAAATTTTTAGTTTTTGTGTATAATTTGTGTGCTGTCTGTGAGTAGCATGTTGCTACTGTCTGTTAAATATCGATTACAAGTGAAGCTTTCCTGACATGGCCAGTGCGATGGGTGTCATTATAATATCCAACGTTGAGCATAAAGCACTTTTACACTGGTTTTTCAAGAGACAAGATAGTGCGAATAAGTATTTGTTGTCAAAGAGAAGATAAAACATGTTTTGTTTAACGTAGGCATACAATTAATTATAAAGACAATACTCTCTTAAGTAACCGCCGTCAGAGTCGTTTCGTACGAATTTCATAAAAATCTACAAAACCTACAAATAAAAACACATATTTCCAAATTGTGCGGTCATTTGCGATTGTTTTGCTTCTTTTCGAAAGTGCGGCTTACATCAAATCATATGCCGAATTTGTGCAGATGACTTGAATGGCCAGTTAGTGTTAGAGCAAACTGCTCCCTAAAATCTGAGAAATCAAGCTTATCTGAAAGCATAAATATAGTACTGGTTCTACTCAAAATTAACCCCCTAATTCCGAAATTTGGTGCTACTCGTGCTCATCGGAATTGTCAGTTCGCAGTCAGTGGTTACCGCAGACTATGTTTTAACGGCAATCTTCCCTAACCACCGTACCCTGGGACCAAAAATGAAAAAAATCTAAACTTACTGTCACGTCTACGGACACGGAAAACGGTACGACGACCAAAACGAAAACGATTTCAAACACACAGGGATCGAAACCTCCGCCGGGTGATCTAACTTCTGCCAAGGCCTGGTACCTGGTCCTTCGGTTCCTGATGGTAAGCACTCCCGTTCTTCAAAGAAGTAAATACAACGAAATCTGTGTCTACCAATAGGTCAGGCCATGTGACCCAACCACTTCCGAGGTGGGTGTACTACCTGGTACTTCAGTTTCTGGTGGTAAACAGTCCAGTCCAATACAATCGGCGCATTCTTTCAGGGGTCCTTGATTTTTAGCAAGGCCGACCTTTCGACTCTGAGCTATAAGCAGAGTCAACCTTTCAAATGGGCACGGAGTATGGCTGAGCAACCGGATACTCTTTCCGATTCCACTTTCAAGGTACAGCAGACTGCGTTCGGCTAATGAACCTCTGGTTGGCAAACGGACCAAAGTGATCAGTGGAAACGCTGGTCCAAGGTTCTTCGCTGAACTCGCAAAGGACAGCTTGGTACTGGAGGTAGCCAACAGGGGAAATTAAGACAACATCCCCAAGAAAAAATTAAGTGCCGCGGAAAACGGACTGTCCTCGGATACTCTAATCTTGAGTTGCCGGGTTCATCTGCCGACTGTGTCGACGCAGCCTGGTGTCAGGGCCGCATAAAATTAATGCGCTTCATCGATTAGCGCTCTGTTGAGTGATATTGCTGCGCTCTAAGGAAAATAGGTGGAATCTGGCAGGGTGCCGCACTGGATGTTGTCGAAAAAGATGGCATCGCGTCTCACGCTTGTATTCCAGCAACACCATCCGATGCTGTTTCAATCATAAAGCGGCTACAAGACTGCAATCCCGGTCTTCCAACCAAAAACTGGAAGGTCGGATTGAATGATGTAGATGGGGATCGCAATAATGTAGATTTTATACTGAATGCCGAATATCTGTCTCACCTCGTCAAGTTAGCCAGATTCAGTTGGATCCAACTTAGGGTGTGCAAGTATCCTTAGGGGATAGTGGGGGAGGTTCCTTAGAGGAACCTTTTCTGTCGCAAGTGTCGGAGATGCATCTGGAGAAAACTAGCATTTCCTCCTTCTCTGATACGCTTGGAAGCATCACTTGAAAAGTTTCTTGGCGACAAGGAGGAACGGATCTGATCCTAATCCAGGAACCATAGGTGAGTGGCGATATGGTTCTTGGACGCCTGAGTTTAAGCTTATTCAGAGTACAAGTAATAGAAAACATAGGGCCTGTATACTTGTTAGGAGCAACCTTTTTTCTTCTTTATCTTCTTCCCTTTGTCAGTAGCGAAATAGCGACTCTACTGACGCTGTACTGCTGCAAATGTTATTCGGCAGTTGTGAAATTCAAAAGCAAAGCGTTGCATGCTTCAGAGTGTTGCCAGATGATAGGAGGCGGCTTTGACAATATGAACGCTTCAGCTGGAGTTTTCCAGTTGAGCGAATTTGGGTTTTGTGTGGAACGACAAACTTCTACACATGTGGGAAGTCTCCTCTCCTTTTGATTTTTTAAAGCTAGCTTCAGCGTATACACAAACCTTTCCGCTTGGTCGTTTGATCTAGGTTGAAAGCTGGCACTTCTTATATGCTCTACGTCGCGATGTGAGCACCAACTTTTAAATTGTACTGAACAAAATTGTGTCCCGTTGTCTGAGACGAGTGGGTCTGGGTTTCCGAATTGTGCACAAAAAGCGTTTAGCAATTTTATAGTTGCGGTTGAAGTAATCAATGTTTCATAGATTGATGGATATTTAGAGTGTGTCCACGATAATTAGATAATAACGACCATTTATTGGTCCCGCATAGCCTATATGTATCCGTTATAAAGCTCCTGAAGTTTTAGGTCATGGACATGTGTAGATTGGGTTTAGCTGGACTTTTTGCTGCGAGTTGGCGATTGTTGCATTTTCGGTTGTTTCCTTTATGTCCCTGTCTATGTTCGGCCAGTAGACATACGAACGTGCGATTGCCTTACACCTTTAAGGTGCAATGTGTCCTCTGTGTAGTTGCTTCAGAACCGTCTTTCGATATATTGCTGATATTATTACTCGAGAGTTGACTAAGAGACAATCCTCAAATTTTGTTATTGAGTCCTTACAACTATTTTCCATAATGGTTTATGGAACACAGCAACGATCTGGCTTCGGATACGTTCTGGGGAACCTTAAGATCTCGTATGGTTTGATCTTATCTGGGTCGGGTCGAATACAATTTGTATCAACTACGAGGGTTGCTATTTATATTTATGGAACTGGATGCAAACTGGAACTTCCTTTGGAAAGTTTGTAATTTTTTAGCATAAATATGCGTAGAACGTTTTCACTTACGAGCACTATTTTTTCTATTTACTGTCTTGAAAATTTAATTTTGGTCAAAAAATGGAATTAACCCGTGAAATTTTTCGTGCGATGATTTTTTACGATTTTCGAGACAAGAGTGTCTCAATCCAATTGTTTCGACTTTTGGTGATGAGGCACCATCAAAACCACTGTAAATCGCTGGTACCAAGAGTTCAGTTTCGGAAGCCGTTCACTCCAGGATGAATTTCGTGAAGGTCGTCCAAAATCGGTTGCTCTGCCACAAAACATCGAATGATAGCGGCATCCTTGCACATTAGTTACATCTCAATACATTCGTTTTTGCATGAAAAAAAAAGATTTTTTCGCGTTGGATCCCACATAATTTGGCAATCGCTCAAAAAAAGGCTCGTGTCAATTGGTGTAAGGAAATGATTAAAAACTTCGACCGTGGTGCTTCAAAAGACGTGTATAAAATCGTGACAGGTGACGAATCATGGATATATGCGTAGAGTCGGAAACATAACAGCAATCCACCGTGTGTGTCTTTCAAGACGAGCTAAATTCAACAAAAGTTGTTCGTGGAAGCATAGCGAAGCAAATGGTCGCCGCTTGAGCAACGTGGGACGGTCAATTCTGAATGGTATATGACCATTTGTTTGCCGGAAATCTTCGGAGAAATTCGTAAAACCAACTGCCAAAGACGAATCATTCTCCATCATGACAATGCGAGCTCTCTCACATCTCGTCACAGATGAATTTGTGAGCAGTCAAAACATCGAATTGATGACTCATCGTTCGTACAGTCCTAATTTGGCACCCAATGACTTCTTCTTGTTCCCGAATATCAAAGGTAAACCGCGTGGTCAACGATTTACGAGCGACGAAGAAGCTGAAGCGTTCAAAAACCATGTTTTGGAGGTGTCTCAAGAGGAGTGAAAAAACTGCTGACAAATGGTTTGACCGAATGCAAGTGTATTGAGCATCAAGGGGAATATTTTGAAAAATAATAAAGCCTTTTTCATTTAAAAATGTTTATTACTATTTGCTATTCCCGAAATATAAATAGCAACCCTCGTACTTGTCCGAAGTATTTCATAAAAAAAATAAATTTTTACGAATTTCAGGCGAAATCCGAACTTTTGTAGCTTCTTTAATAGATGTAAGTTATTATGTTCAAAAATTGATTCACCATAATAAGGTCGTCGATATACACTCTGGAACCTGGGATGCCTGTACATAATTCATCCATACTGCGTTGGAAGGCTCCTGGAGCTGATTTTATACCTGGTGTAAGACGGTTAAATCTGTAAAGACCTTTGTGAGAGTTAATTGTGAGAAAATCTTTACTCTCGTCGTCAACGTCGGCTTGCAAATATGCATCAAACAGGTCCGAGTGACTGCAAATTATACAAATTCCTCAGCAGTTGGAAGAGAGTATTGATTTGGTTCGATTGTGTTGTTTAGGCCAGTAGAATAGTCCGCATAGGTTCGAATTTTTCCGTTCCTTCTACTAACTACGAAAGGTTCTGTATATCGTGAAGGATTTACTGGTGTAATTATACCCTTGTTCTCGAGACTGTCCAATTCGTTTTCGATGTCGGTGCTTACTGCGTAAGGAACCGGACGTTTTGACATGAAAATTTCCTTCGAATCAGGAAGAAGTTTGATATGCACCTTAATCTTGGTACAGAGTCCTTAGACGCTATTATTGAAAACTGGTTGGTATTGATTTTTCAAGATTGGTATGTAATCGTCGAATGAAATACGGCGACACCACGCAGAAATTGGTTTGTCCCATAGTTGAAATGATTCGTCAATACCCAATAAGTTCAGATTTTCAATATCTGAGATGTAACATTGAAGCGATTTCGTTTCTTAAATTGTGACGTCTCGTCCAAATTTTGCCAGAATATTGCTGCTGTTTGAATTCACGTCCGTAACACTGTTAATGCTGTCGACCGTCGGCTTACCAATGCTTTCCCAGGTGGAATGTGATACGATCATCTACAAGGCTATCGAGAGTTGTAGTATCTTTGGCAACATTCAATAACTTTAAGAGTCGTACTCGAATATCGTTATACTTGCTGGATTTTAGACCCAAAACGAATTTAAGATACTTGAATTGATCAACTTTCATTTGACTGAGCTTGAAACATTCACATTGCAAGTGGACTCTGCTAGCATCTTCTCCAGTCTTCTCCGTCAGATTTTGCCATCTGCAAACACTTGTAACGCAGTGAGACTTCTGTTTCCACTTTACCGAACAGATTGTTTAATTTTTCCAAAGTTTACTTCATGGTAGTCTCTGCAGGTTTCTTGGGCAATACGTAGCTTCCAAAACGTTCATGTACCTGGTTGGACATTTTCCTCCAGAGAATGTCATGGTCCACCATGGTGACTGCTTCCTTTTGGAAGACATGTACATACATACGTATCGGTTGTACCATGATTGAAAAATGAATACGATTCTGGCTCATACAGAAAGTTTGTCATTGAATGCGCAAGTGACTCCATTAAGGCTGCCTTTGAAGTGTTTGGGGCATTATTGTTGAATTGCGTACCTTGAGCCTGAAACAAGTGTCAATTGATGCAGTGATTGCGTTTGAGCGTCTATGCAGACCTGGTTGTTCGTGGGAATAATACAAATATTCTTGAGATATCCTTCTGAATTTATTCCACAATCCTCTTCGCCAGAATTTTTGTGCTTGTACGTTGAGTAAAACAGTTTATTAACGATAAATTAATTGTTTATCCGAGACGTATATAGGTTAAGACGCTACTGGCGCTGAACTGCTGCAAAAGAGATTCGGCAGTTGTGAAATTCAAAAGCAAGGTGTTGCATGCTTCAGAGTGTTACCAGATCAGTCTGGCATTTTGTAGGGTCACCCCCTAACAAATATGTATGTATATTCCAAATAGACCTGAACTGAAGGTTCGAACTATCGGGGATTTGGAAACAATGGCCGAACGAGTCACATCATCCCTGAATTGCTCAGAAAAGGCCGCATGTCTCAAGGTAAATTCAAGGTGGAAACAGTTTTCACGATGGTACCTTTATTTCGTATCTTTTATTAAAGTTATGTGCGGTTCCTCGTATTTTAAAAACCGGGTATGTCGGGTCCGATTCCAAGAAGACCCGGGTATTTGGACCGGTTCTCAATTAAGTGCTAACCCAAGGGGTTTAATAAAATTTTTTTTTATTATTATAAAATAAAGAAAATAAATAAATAAAAATTTAAGTCAGTGCTTATAAAAAATATAAAATAATAGTAAAAAATATAAATAATAGTACGCGAAAATATAAAATAATAGTAAAACACATTTTTTATTTATAGTGTTCTTTTAAAACGACTTCATGTTTCCATTTCGAAACATAATTTTTTCAATGTTATCGCTGCGATTTCGTTTCTTTGAAACGAGTTCACCAGCTGTTGAAAACACTCTATCGCTGGGAACAGATGTAGCACACGTGGCTAAGTATTTTTTTTGGTAGACGAGGATATAATATTTCCCTGCCTATTTATAGCGTCTTCATCGAAGTACTGACGAATTTAATTGCTTGAAAAAGCTCCTTTCAGACTTGCTATGTGATTATGTGATTAGCATATTTGGCGTCAACTTGGTTCCAAATTGAACCATCAAGCTCGATTATATTTGCGTCTTTATGTGGTATATTTTCATTCACAAATTCCATCATTTGCGATATTTCACCTTCTATATACTTTTTACATTTAGATATTATTTGTTCATCTTGAACTCCATAACGTGCAAAGCGAGGGTCTAAATTTGTCGCCAATGACAAGTGAATATTTTCTGCAATATTTGGAAATCGTTTTTTAATACCTTCGAGTAAACGTGTTGCCATTTTTATGCTGTCATTCCTCGAATAGGCCTTTGCAAGTTCTCGTATAATTATAATCAGGGTTGTCATAGAAACCATGTCGGTTTTACTTATTGTCGTTTTTGCAAACCAATATTGGTTTCATTTGGTGTCATGAAACCAAGTTGGTTTTGACAATTTCAAATGTAAGTAAAACCAATGTTCGAATCAGCTGTTGCTTACATGTGTTTATTTGTTTGAATAGTTTTCATGGAAATATCAATAAAAGTACATAATTGTATTACACTAGAAAATTATAAAAAAGGAATAAGTTGTTATAAATAAAATACTATTGCATCAGCAGATGTAACTTTTTTGTTATTATATGAAGAACTCTCACCAAGTTGACGAGATCAGTAGGTAACGATTCAAGTATAAGTCTCGGAAGAAGCACAGTATCAACAATTTTTGGGAACAGGACTATTTTACGGCCTCCTCTCCAAAAAACAACCATTTTTTGAGGGGGACAGAGTAAGTAATAGACAAAGCCTTTTCGATACTTTGGGTTTGGTTCTTGGGACCCGTTTTTCGGTTCTGTGGCCCGTTTTTCGGTTTTTTGGACCCGTTTTCGGTTCTTTCGCCCTATCTTTCGGGTCTTTGGATCCGTTTTCGGGTATTTGGACCCGTTTTCGGTTCTTTGGGCCCATTTTTCCGTTCTTGCAAGAACCGGTCCTGTCGGTTCTTGTAAAGACCCGGATCTGCGGAACCGGGCCTTTGGTCCTGTGCATCACTATATCCTGCACATCAAGATTTAATCTTACAATTAAGTACGGGAATTACGATTTGTTTAGATACAAAATGTGACATCAATATACAAAATATAAATATAATACAAAACAATATAAATATATATACAAAACATTCATTAAAATTAATTGAAGCAAAAATAAATAAACGAATAATATTATAGATAAAATAAAAAATTACTATTCAAATAATAAAATACAAATTTAAAAGCAAAACAAATGTAATATTCTAATATAATAAGTTTTAATAATTAGAATATTATATAATATATAATAAATAAGTTTTAAATTAATATGTAGTAAAAGTGGAATTTAATAGAGATTAAATTATTGAGAAAACATATTCCTCAAATTTATTAGCGTTACTGACGATTTGCGGTAGTAAAATTGAATCAAACCTTTTTAAAACATACACATACATTATACGGTTAATTTACGCTTACTGGATGAATCGCAATTGCCAAACAAAATCACAGCCGTACAGCAAACCGGACATAATTTATGATTTGGCCTACAACATTCTAATGATTAAAAGGGTGAATAAACATGTTTGCCAAAGAGATCGAAGTTTCGAATATGTTTGACCAACAATTGTCTTAATATAGTTCGACCAGGTCAGCCTGTTATTAAATCATATTCCTAAATATCCAGAATATGACACTACTTCAAACAGTTCGTGAGTTAAGACTTCTTTATATTACCCACATCTACAGTCACACTACTTCTCTTTTGAATTACGAGATATGTACTATTGGGTACATTGGAAAAAGTGATGGATCTTGGACGTCTTGTGAGGAATCATTGGGGTGCTCCTGGATACACACGTCCTTATAAATTCTTAGGGTTAACTAAACACTGACATAGTCTCGAACTAATCTCCCCGGCGAACTACATGTAGTGGCTTTTACACTGGTGCCCTGACTCCGTTTGCTCTACACCGGATGTATCAAGCAGGCGTACATAACTTTCAAATGTAGGGAAACTAAGGTTATCTTAATTCATAAAGCGGGAGGAACATCCCATAAGGATTTCCGACCGATTGGTCTATCGCCATTTCCCTTGAAACCCTTGGAGATTACTCGATAGCTATCTTAGGGCCAAAATCGATCACAGTCTACAATCTACCTAAAGTCACGCCTACAGCAATGGTAAGTCTACCGAAATCGCTCTGCATGATTTGGTCAACTTTATAGAAGATTCTCTCGCTGTTAAGGGATATACTATGCTAGCTTCCTTAGACACTGGCCGTTGAATGGACTCCCTTTGAACAATGTGAATCCAGTCTCAAGAACTGCGGCTCTCACAGCTCTGGGGATTGACAGCAATATCGAATTGCTTGCCGACAACCTTCTTACAATGAGACACATTTTTGCTAGCTTTGCGTCAACGGAGGTCAATAGTAGGGGTACACCGCAAGGGGGGTTATGTCGCCACTGTGAGAGTACAGAAAATGGAGGGAGTGGAGTGAGTTGATCTAGAGGGGAGTTGTGGGGTTCCAGAGGTGAGGTGATCTTCCGTCCCACTGATGACGCATCCCCGAGAGTATGCAGTCCAACCAATATTGGCCCCTGAGGTACCGCATTCTTCTGTAGGACAGGGTTGAACATTGACAGCAGAGGTGCTCCACTGTCTCAATCTCTTCCTCGTCCTCCCATTAGCGGCAGAAGTCGCACAGTGCTTTGTCCCAGTACATCGATGGGACAAAAATAGAAGGAGTCGTCCTAGGGTAATAAAATTTGGCACGAGTCCCTAATATAATAGAATTAAGAAAATTTCAAAGTATCGACAAAATTGACCACGCCCATCGCCTGAAAGGTCTAAATCCAGAAATAGTGCCACCGTTTTTGCTACTGATAAGCTTTTTAAATTTGTTTTCTGGCTTCCGGAAACAGAATTTAATCTTTCTTTTGTTTTTACGGCAAATTTCAGTTCCTCAAGAGAGTAATTTTCAATCAAATATGAAACTCTTCGATTTTTTGTTTTGTTTCCAGTTTCTCCAAAGTTTTTTTTTCGGTCTTCCACGTGTTTTTGTAATTTGCATGCCTGCTCTTTCTGATTCGGTAGCCAAAGTTGTTCCAGTTATTGTCTGCTAAGTATTTTAATTTACATTAATTTAATATTTATAAATTAAAACTTTAATCAAACTTACAGTTTCAACAGCAAAAAATGTAAAACCTAACCACTTAGAATGTTTCTTTTCAAAATATTGCCTATTGTAATTGCATTCTTTCCACAATTTTTTCATTTTACTGTTAAAAAAAAATATTGATTGTTGTAATTTTTTCTTATTAATACATGAATCGCCTATTTTCTGTTCCACGTATTTACGTATCACTAATGTTTTATTTTCCGAAGGCGCTTCAAACCAACAATCAATTTTATATCAGAGTTTTTTGAAATATTCGCCATCAGTACAGATTTATTACTTTATTCACTTCACTGGACTTCTTTTTAAATCTTCTGTTGATATTGTTATTAGAGATGGACCAGTGGGACTTTTAAGCCACGATTGTTTTCGTGCTTTATATTACATTCACTTGACTGATTATAAGGAATGGGGTCGTGATACGACTATTCACTTTTTCACAAGAAAAAATGGAAGTAAATATTTACTATTACGGAAACTAATTAAAGCAAAGTAACACTTCACTTCTGATTCTAAATTTATCTGTAAATAAACCTAATATATTCATGTATATGCATTATTATTATCAGACACGAATATCGGATTTGCAGCAAGGTTGTGTCACGCGCTCATCTCTAATACATACAAAATGATAAAGCAAGTCACAAAATTTAGTTTATCGTTTGTTTTCCTTTTATTTCTAATTCTTCGACTTTAGCGCACTCTGTTGAAACTTTGGTACACTAATTTAATTTTTCATTATTAAGTCACTACTCCGTTACTCGGATTTCAAATTCTATAGTAATTTTATATAATTTGTATTTTCAGTTTTGTATCAAACATCTTAATATTAGTTAAATTTAAGAAAAAATTATGAATTTTGTCATTTTTATAAAAGGATTTTCTTTCAAAGTTGTGGCAAAAAATTGGTTCCAACTCTTTCAGAATCTATTAAACAACCCTTAAGACTCATGAAAAAAAAAATATATCTATTTTTACACATTTTTCTGTGGAATGAAAAACATATTGTTTTTTAAATATTTGATACAAATTTTATTTTTATTTACTTTTGTATGTATTGACGACGTAAAATCCAAAAATTCAGATCTTTATCTAAAAAAATTTATTTTTAAGAGTTATTTTCCAAAAACTATCATTAGCGGCATTCATGCAAACGTGAAAGCCGAGAACTTTTGCTCAGCGCAAGTTTCCCTCGCACCGTTGCATGAGGCACCATGTAAAGTTGCTCAGCGTAGTTGTACTCAAAACCATATCAGCTGACCAAGATGGATACATAAGGTGGTAGCAGTAGCAATTGCATGTATTATGTATGTGTACTTTTTCTACTGTTCTAGTGCTATCACCTTATTTATCCATCCTAGTCAGAAATGTCAAAAGTTTACACGTTTCTCCATCCCACGTTTGCGCAGCAAATTTGCCTCAAAAACTTTCCATTTTTGAGCAAGTCGCTTTGTATGGGAAATTTGTTTGTTTTGACGTTTGCTGTGCAAGTTTACGATGTTTTCGAGGTTCTGTCGAGCTTTCATGAATACCACTATTATTTTCCCTATGTGCATTGATTTTAGCTTGAAATTCATAGACTTTAGCGCCCCCTGGTGGCGTCGTAACAAGTCAACAGTGACAGTCTCAACACAATGCCTGACCTTCCAAGTATTGTCGAATACACTTTGGCCGAACCACTCTTGGACGAGAAATTCCATACTCTTATACCTGATAGATCAGAAAGGGGTGGCCGTACCCCTGAACATAAGAGGTTCGTGAACTTCTATACAGATGGTTCCAAATTAGACTATAAAGTATACTTTGGCGTCTTTTCTAAGGACCTAGGGATATCCATTGTGAAAAGATTACCTGATCACTGTAATGACTACCAGGCAAACATTTCAGCTATTAGATAGCAGCGGAATGGATGAGAAGTAATGTTCTGACTAAAGTCGGAATCAATATTTTCTGTGATAGTTAAGCTGCCATTAAGTCCCTGGAAACTGTCTGCCTGAATACGATAACTGCTGTCGCAGATCTCTTAATAAGGTGGCTGAACAGTTTAGTATTCACCTTATTTGGGTGCCGCGCCACAGGGATATACCTAACCTAATCTTTGTTCATAATTTTCTTTTTTCTCTATTCTATTTTTATTTTATATTCCTTCAAATAGAAATAGAATTTTCATTCCATTTCCCTCTCCGCAAATAGTTATATTTGCACGATAGTCTAACACGGCCTTATGACACAATTGCACTACTCACAATAACAAGAAAATACAAAATACAAAAGAGGCAAGAAGACCAAACGAAGATCGGTTAGCGGTAATTTTTGAATTACCTTTCATTGGTGAACTAATGTCACGTATGTAGCTCAAAAGCATTATTTGTTTTCGTTACTTCTGCCTTGTTAGGTGCAAAAGTTTGAAAATTTCAACTTTGAACAAGTATTATGCGTAGAATACAAATAATCTTTGAATGGGGGGCAAATGATGTAAATAAATATAATCAGTTGGTTTTTCAACTTTTGTCACGTCAGTGGTCGTTACCCAGTATGATACAAACAAACTACTCCAAAACGGTACTATAGTTCATGAACCAGATAAATTATGATTTAATATGAGCGTCAAAAGTTAGTCAACACCAACAATAACTGCATATCTATTTTTGTTACAAAATCAGGAAGCTTTATTCTGTTCACTAAAAAAACACAAAATTAGTAGATTAAAATACTTTATAACAATTTTTTAGACGGGAACAAAAAACGTCATGTTATACGCGGCAAAAGTGAGTCAACATAAAAAAGAAAAAAATAATAATGTTTAAATATAGTGAAAAATTTAAAACTTCTGTTAGAGTTTACGTTAACAACCTAATTTCTAAATTGGGCAAGTAAAAAATGGTTTCTCATTACATCCTATGAAGGGATGGGGAGAACTTCTCGCAACCAGTGACCTGTGTGCGTTCTTATTTTACGCTCACTGATTGGGACCTACAGTTTTGCACCGGTTCCGAACGGTATTTTTGAGAAGCTGTGTACTCGGTAGTGTCACCGCCATTATGCGAGGTGACTGCCGTCGAAAGAAATGTTAGTTCATGGCAAAATAAGTAAGGTAGAAGCAGTAGGAATATAAGGTCGATCGAAATTGTCAAGATGTACTTATTTCAGGTTATATCAGGAAGTTTCGGCAACAACCATAAGGACAAGAAAAAATTCCGTCTGCTATTTTAACGCTACCACCTGTACTAGATACAACTTGGAATTAGTATAAACAACATTTGACAAGGTCGGACCACAACGACAAGAAAAGATTTAAATCAGCTGTTCTTACGCTTCCACCTGTAATAGATAAAGGGTTTTTCAATAAGAGCGCTACAAAAGTTTTTTAAATAAAACAAAACCGTTTTCAGATACCAATGAAATTCTTTATTCCTGTGAAAGTACGTTCGATGCCATTATGTATGGAACTCGATTTCTTTTGCATGGCCATCACGGGCACGCTTGCAGAAGTCCAGACGCTGAACCCAATTTTCGACGGTTTTCAAGCATAAATCGGCCGATACTGCTGCAATTTCACGTTCGATATTCGTACGAAGTTCATCAATCGTCGCTGGCTTGTTGGCATAGACCATAGACTTGACGTAGCCCCACAGGAAATAATCTAACGGCGTCAAATCGCACGACCGAGGCGGCCAATCGACTGGGCGTTTTAGCTGAAATTTATATCGGCTAAAATTGATTAAATTAATAATCTCTACTGAAAGAGTGAAACTCTTCAAAATTAAATGGAAATTACAAGCATTTAAACATTTGAGATCACTGTAACGCCAATAGACAACCAATATTAGTGCGCGGCAACCCTCGTAAAAAGAACCAAAAAGTCGAAAAAATTCACGGAAAACTTTGATGATGAGTTCTTCCTTCGATGATATGAATTCACAAAAAATCGGCGAGAACGAAATCAGCTCAGTGGCAGCATCTACCAGAATTCAACTATTCCCAATTGCCAACATATTTTTCTCCTGTTTGTCGTCAACTTCAGCTTCGTCAGAAATAAGATATTAGGGGTGTTTTTTTCCATTACCTGTATAAGTTAACATCAACTGTTACGAAACAAAAACGCGTAGACGTTGAGTACTATATTCAACTTGGTTTCATCCAATAATTTTTATTTGTCAATTTGTTTATTTAAAAGTCAAAAACAAAACAAAATACTAAAGAGTACAATGTAATATACTATATGCAGCAGGATTTTCTCATTTGGAAATTTGGAGTAAATTAACTTTTATTGTTATATTGAAAAATATGTTTGGTTAAATGACATCTCCAAATACGAGATATCGATTCCAATGGTTCAGGATTTTCATGCCATATTGGGGTAAAACACGGTTTAAAAATAAATCAAGCATCTTTATACGCGCTCAGACAGCCCGCTGTCAGTTGCTCGGTAGTCGCGCGATGTAAAAACAAAGCCAACATGTACGACTCGAGAGCACGGGCAAAAAATAAAACAAAATCGCAAGCGTTCGTGAACAAACCGCATGCGTTTGTTTATCTACATTTCCGCACGCTCTTTTAGGTCTCAATCGAGTAAAACAAGCAGCTCGGGAGCAACTCGCTTACCGGAAGCGAGACGTAAAGCATTATAATGTAGACGGATAAAATGGCGCTAAGTATTGAATGTGGGTCGGTGTGCTATTTATTCATAAAGTACATAAAGTTTACCATAAACTACATACACCATCTATATGTATCTAATAGTGTATAAAATTTACCATAAAGTACACATCATGTTCCATAAAGTACATAAATTCGATCAGAAAGTACATAAATTTCGTGAAAAATGTATCACCCAATTTATACGATGATTTTTACGACGTTGCTTTTGCGACGTCTTTTTTTAACATATAGTCGAAGGGTGTAGAGAAGCAAGAGCGGTAAACAAAAAGACACGATTTCTGTTTTTTCCATAATGCTCTTCTCTACACCGTTCGCCTATATGTAAAAAAAGACGTCGCAGAAGCAAGCAGAAGCAACGTCGTAAAAATCATCGTATAAATTGGGCGTATGTAGCATAAATGCACCAAAAAGTACTTTAAGTTTAGTAAAAAGGTACGAAAACTACATCAAAAACGTACATAAAGGTATTAAAATGTGTACCAAAAAGTACACAAAGTGTCAAAAAATTGCATAATGTGCAGCGACCAGATAGTCGAACGTGTTCTTGTGAATCTTTTCGAGTTATGGGTAGATATGGCCTAAAGTATATTTTTGACAATCGATCTATTCCTCGACATCCTTCTTCAGTTTACTTTCTTGTGGTTTTGCTTTAGTTGTTGTTTGTCTCCAGTATTGCCTTGGAATTCCTTCCTCTCCTTGAAGAAGAAAAAATGTATATTTTATACAACATTTTAAGAATTTTTTTTTGAAAAATATTAACTACTCCTTATTTTTATGGAATGGCATACATACATTTTATACATAGAGGAAATTAGAATAGAGTAGTTTATTCTCTCAATATTTTTAACTTCGTAGGCATGGTTGCAAGTGAACATTGGATGGTGGAAACCATCGGTTCACTAATACCAGATAGAGGCAATAGTTCACAACGTCCAACAAAGGAACAATAAACGTGGCAAAATTGTTGTGTTAAATACAATACAAATGTATACCAACGATTAAAAGTCACAAAAAAGTGGAAAATACATTTAAGTTGCACAGCTCTATACGAAAACGAAATGAAAAAGTGAAGTCAACAGTTCTTGTAACTCCACCTGCTGTAAGTTAATTTTCGTCGAATTTGTACACACCTATGTAATAAAATACTCTATTCTAATTTCCTCTATGATTTCATATTTTACATAATTTTTACATACAACAAAGTCAAACTTGGTAACACTTTTATCGGGGTTATCATTTTGTATGAGCAAACCATAGACTAATACATACATAGATAGATTATTTCTCTCAATAAATTAAACGTCATAGGTACGATGGAAAGTAAACATTGGATTTTGGAAAACATGGGTTCAATAATACCAGTAACAATATCGGGTTTGTTCGTATATTTCAAACAAACCGGTTAATTGACGTCGGATAACCGTTTTTTACTCAATTTGTGTTAATACCTTAAAAAATTAATAACAAATGATATGATTTTCGAATTTTAATTAAATTTTGGAATTAAGAAACAATATTTATATGTATATTCAAATATGATTTTATGCTTCAATAAGTTCTAAATGACACCTTCAAACAATTTTTTTATTCAAATTTCAAAATGATAAGAATTAATTAAGCTTTTCAAACATTTTTTTTTCAAATTTCAAAGTAACAATAATTTAAACTTAATACGATTTTCATACATGCAAATCTCTTTCAAACTTGAATATGATTATCGAATTTAAAACAGTTCAATAAGGAATTTGAACAAAGCTTTTAAATTTTTTATAAAACACACGCATTTCAAATTCGAATATCATACAAATTTTGTCTTGTAAAATTAAAACATACTTGTCATATTTGAATAGAGTTGTGAAATTTTGAGTTTTAAAAACGAATAAGTATATCGTCACCTAAAATGCAAAAGGCCGTAACTACTCAAAAGTTCAAAATTGACTTTTTGATTGATTATGATGTACTTAACCGAAATACATCTGCACAGCAAATTTTACATGTATACGTCCAAAAATAACGACTTTATTGGCGAAAATCAAAAGGCCGTAACTGCAACTTCAACAATTTCATAAACCAAAAAGCCGTAATTACAATTTCTTTCAAAACAAAAAAACAATACAACAAAACAAAGTTGCCTCTGATTCTCTTTCAATGTGTGTTATTGCGATATTGTTTTCTTAGGGCCAATTTTGACTGGTTATTTAAATTGATAATCAGTTGATTTTGATTTATTTTTGATCTGACTTTAAATACAAAAAGAGTTTCTCAGTGCTTTGTCAAATACTCTTACTACCATGTGGCAACAGTGGCAAATGCTACGAAAAATAACCGGTATTCATACATTTATCGGCTAATCGTTACACTGCATCAAACTGACCCCATTTGCAAAACAAAAGTGAAGTGATAAAATACAAAATATTTAATGATATTGGGAGAATTTTTGAGCAGAAATTCTCTTTTTAATCGCAATATTTTCTTTTTAATCTTTTTAATAGTTATAATGCATTTTATTTTAAAATACTTACAATAAATAGATACAAAAAGACGTTACATCCCATGAAGGGATTAGGGAGAGCTTCTCACAAACCAGTGAGCTGTGCGCGTTCTAGTTTTATACTCACTGATTGGGACCTATAGTTTTACACCGGTTCCGCACGGAAAACGTAACTTGGCCAAAACCTTTTTAGTTACGGATTAAAAGCACTATTTTCTTATCTTAACCATTTGTTTTATTTTATGCACCATTTTAGTCTTGTAGTTACGGCTTTTTGGTTTCAGAAAAATAGAGTATAAAAGGCCGTAACTAGCATTTCTTAAAAACTGCTTTTTCCCATTAATTTGTCTTTCAGAAACAATTCCGTCTTTGTTTACTCAGCTTGAATCTACAATTTGGATACAAAAACAAAAAACATGGTGTCCCATAACATCCCATGAAGCGATTGAGGAGAGCTTCTCACAATCACTGAGCTGTGCGCTTTCTAGTTTTTACACTCACTAATTGGGACCTACAGTTTTACACCGGTTCCGAACGGTATTTTGAGAAGCTTTTTCATGGCTAAGTACTCGATAGTGTCGCCATCACTAAGCGAGGTGACCGTCGTCGATTGAAATGTAAGGTGGTCTGAGCAGGGATCGAACCCACGTTCTCATGTACAAGAGGTGTAACCATTGCACCACCGATTAAGTTTTAAGTAGTCTTTAATTGATAGCGTTTATTCCTTCTCCTGTAAAAAACTAAAAACTGTAATTACGGCCTTTTGCATTTTAGGTGACGATATGAAATGTTCGCTAAAGCCATAATTACACTATTTGAGTTCTCACCTGAGTGGAACAACTGGGACGAGGTCAGATAATGTAACAGCAGATTTAACATACATATATTTGATTTTTCACCTGAGCTCAGTTGAAAATAGAACAATATTTATATTATAGAATATATATATACATATATAGAATATTTTTTACTTGTTTGCCATCTGAGATTTGGTCGTTAATACGTCAAGGTTGCCGGACTCATTGTTGGTACCCTGAAGGAAATTTCGATAGTAAAACTGTACTGATTCACTATAGACTTTGTCAAATATAAGCCGGGGCCTTTTAATAGAAAACTAAGCGCAATATTGAAATTCGATGGAAGCAAAGACATCAATGATAACGCAAACTATTTGGACAGCTGTTACGAGGAAACTGTGCGGAAATTCTCGAAAATAATAACGGTAAAGGAACAAGATTTTTCTGACCAGTGGTTTACTGATTTAATTACACAAATGACCAAATAAACAACACCAAAGATCAAAAACAAATGTGGAACACAATAAAAAACTTAGTGATGAAGAAAGAGCTAAATGTGATCAAATCTGTGATATCACTGCGATAGTTTTTGACCCGAAAAAAAATGAACTTTGATGAATCCTTTTCGAACTATTAGGGGGGAGTGCCCTGAGTGCGAAAGTACATTTGGAAGTGTCAGATTGGCTCCAGTTTTTGAGAAATCGGTATATATGGATATAGCTACGTCTGCGCTATTTAAACAAAATTTTACCGGCTATAGGCCAATTTTTTTTTGGCCTAAAAGGGCTTAAAAAGCTTATTAAAATAGTAAAAACAAATGTTTGCGCTCGGTCCAATTTCTTGAGATATAGGCCTTTAAAGCTTGAGTATATAATTGGCCATATCTCACACATTTATAGTCCGATCGGGTTCCGATGAATATCATTACAAAGACCATTAAAAACTCATTAAACATGCATATAAATATATTACATTTTATTAACCCATTGGGGAAAAATTTAAAAAATACGATTTTTTAACCTCACTTTTTTGCTAAAAATCTGATTTTCTCAAAAAACAGCCCTAGTAAACCTATTTTCTACCTAGACTCAGGTTCTAGGCAACACTTCAGGCTTTGTTTTAAGGTATAATACTTCGCATTACCCCTTCTAAGACCGTAGTTGGATGATGAAGATTAGCATTATATTTATGTAACGGTTATTTTTAAAAATTTTTCATTTCTTTGAATTAATTAACTTAAAAAAAAACGAAAAAAATATATAAAAGTCCAATATTTTGATTTGAAGCTTAACTTGAGGCCTATGCTAGGAAAATAAATAAAATTTTGGAAAAAAGTAAAAAAACTTTAATTTTTTCTTGTATTTCAAACTTTGAACATAAATATCTCCGGTGTTAGAAGGGTTAATGTGAAGTATTATACCTTAAAAAAAAGCCTGAAGTGTTGCCTACAACCTGAGTCTAGGTAGAAAATAGGTTTACTAGGGCTGTTTTTTGAGAAAATCAGATTTTTAGCAAAAAAGTGAGGTTAAAAAATCGTATTTTTTAAATTTTTCCCCAATGGGTTAATAAAATGTAATATATTTATATGCAGATTTAAAGAGTTTTTAATGGTCTTTGTAATGATACTCACCGGAACCAGATCGGAATATAAATATGTGAGATATGGCCAATTATATACTCAAGCTTTAAAGGCGCATATCTCAAGAAATTGGACCGAGCGCAAACATTTGTTTTTACTATTTTAATAAGCTTTTTAAGCCCTTTTAGGCCAAAAAAAAATTGGCCTATAGCCGGTAAAATTTGTTTAAATAGCGCAGACTTAGCTATATCCATATATACCGATTTCTCAAAAACTGGAGCCAATCTGACACTTCCAAATGTACTTTCGCACTCAGGGCACTCCCCCCTAATAGTTCGAAAAGGATTCATCGAAGTTCATTTTTTCGACTATCACAGTGTATTCAATGATGGTGAACTGAACATAAGGATAACAATCAGGTAGCCAGTCATTTTAATGCATATTTTGTTAATAGTATAAAAGTTATAAGAGATTCGATTGATAATGTGCATTATATAAACCATATAAATATGGCCAAAGAAAAATTCAAATTCCGTGAAATCACTCTTTTAGGATTTAAAAATATCATAAGAAACTTAGAAAATAAAAAAAGACTGAAAAAATAACACCAAAAATATTACTAGATAACTGGATCCCAACCGGCAATATACTGTTAAAAATCATAAATGACTCACTAAAAACTGGAATATTTCCAGAAAATTGGAAGGATACCATGATAACTCCGGTCGAAAAGGTAGCAAGGACAAAGAAATGTGATGAATTCCGGCCCATAAATGCCTTAAAAACTTTTGAAAAAATTCTAGAGATGGTCGTGAAAGGACAATTAGTAAAATACATTGAATCATGTTCGTTACTAACTAAATATCAATCAGTCAATCAGGCTTTTTCATGTGAGACTACCGTGAACTATGTTATTAACCGGTGGAAAAATACAGAGAAGGATAAAAAAATAATGGCAATCTTTTTGGATTTTAAAAGAGCATTTGAAACCATCGATAGGGAAATATTAATAAACAAACTAATTTATGTATGGTATTCAAGATACGGAACTAAAGTGGTTTAAATCATACTTGTCAAACAGAAGACAATTTACTAAGGCTAACGATGCAAGATCAGAGAAAATAAATAATAACTATGGAGTTCCCCAAGGGTCAATATTGGGAGCATTATTGTTTATTATATATATAAATGGTATGCCGAATGTATTGCAAAAAAGCGAAATGGTTCTATATGCAGACGATACACTTATTTTCACAGAAGGACGTAACCCTGAAAAATGTCGGGACAACTTAACAACAGACTTAAATAACATTAGTAAATGGCTAAAAATGAATAAATTAAAATTAAATGAAAACAAAAACCAAAATTATGGAAATAAATATGAGAAGTGAAATGAGTATTGAACTAAATGGAGAAATAATAAAGAAAGTTGATCACATCAAATACCTTGGCTTCATAATTGATAAAAAGTTAAAACTAAATGAACATGTAGAGTTTATATGTAAAAAAAATCGGGGTTTTCAAAAGAATAAGAAATAAAATACAGGTCTTAACGGCAATAAAAATCTACAATACAATAATTAAACCACATTTTGAATTCGGTTCCACAATATTATAGACATGCTGCACTGATACACATATGGACATTTCCACAGAAAGGTCAACCGATTGTCACATCACGTCACTCTCGATAATTACTTATATTTTAGGACCAGTTTGTTTGATTGTCTTATTTTCTTTTAATAAATATGTAGTTACTTACATTGTGTATTTAGGAAAAGAATAGAAAATAATCGAACCACATTTTATGACCATATAAACAATTAACGAGGGTGACGTGATGTGATATAGGGTGGCACTTTTTCTGGAAATGCCCATATAGAAAGATTACAAAAACTTCAGAATAAAGCAATGCGGTCGATTTTGAAATGCAACAGGTACACACCAATAAACACCATGCTAAATACTCTCAAATGGATGAATATAAAACAACGGCTAGCACTAAACACCATAAAACTGATACAAAAAAAAATACGACAGGGGACTGCACCAGATTACTTATGTGAACAAACGAGATATGTTGGTGAGACACAACCATATTCACTGCGGAATGCCAATAACTTCAGACTGCAGCGGGTTACAACATCCTCAATGCAGAGATCTATTTTCTACAAGGGCCTCAAACTTTTCAACTCCTTACCAACCAGAATTAAGAATGAACTCAATAATAATATCTTTAATAAAGAATGTATAAATTTTGTTAGAAATGAAATATAAATGAATAATGTAAATTAAGAGTATTATGAATACTAATAAATAAATGAATGAATGAATATACCAGTACTACTGATCAATTATACCCTAGGCAATGAGAATGCTCTACTGCTCTAGGTGGTTCTGATGGAACCACACGGAGACATTGTAACCAGAAATTCGGAAGTTTTTACTAGATATCCACACTAGTAATATTGAGGGAGATATAAGTTTAAATAGGTGTATTTATTTTGTTAAAATTAGATATTTTATTAAAGAAGAAGAAGCAATGTTTTGCAGATGTCAAAAAGTTATCTTCCCATCAAAGGCAAAGTAAAAAGTGTAGACGCTTCGTTTACAATGCCACCAAAAATTCACCAAAATAGTTGACAAAAGTGGCGACTTGGAGACACTTGGTCCCAGGCTTCCTACAGTGTAGTTATTCTTTATTTTTTACGAAAAATACAACCTATCATAGGTTAGTCTATTGTTAATTTCTGATACTGATTAGGTCATATTGTATTTCTGACACTCAGACGAGTTTTTAACTGAGCATTTTGACAATGGACTCAGACAAGAACTCAGATAGTGTAATTGTGGCTTAAGCAAATGCATTGCAAGTGCTACATGTGTAATTTTAAACATTTAAAACACAAAACCCGGAAAACCGGGTTTTGCCAAAATTATAAACAGAAACACGGATTTTTGCAAAATTGATTTTTCGAACAAACCGAAAACTGGTTTCCAAAAAATTACGGTTTTTTGGACACTACACAAGTTATATGATGTGAAATTTCATGGACTTCCACATTTAATATATCTATCAAGCTACAAACAAGTCCAAGAGGGGTCCCATGTTTTAGGTCAAAGCCACCTACATATCGTCGTACAACATTTTCATCACTTTACAGGAGAGGCAAAAAAAAATAGATAGATATAAAATTACCATTTTGGGTCGTAGATGTCTAAAAGTTTGTGGGGATATGTAGTCTAGGGGCATCGAAATTTTATATAAAATTATAGTTCAAAGAAAAAATTACAGCAGACAGTTGTCCGAGGCCTTCGGCCACGGACTGTCCCTGCAGGCTGTGTCAGAGACACGGCCATTAAGTTTAACGTAGAATACGCCATCCGATAAGACAGAAAACATATATAACAATAAATTCATTTGCTTGCTTATATTATTTATCATTTATTGCTATATATGTTTTCTGTCTTATCGGATGGCGTATTCTACGTTAAACTTAATGGCCGTGTCTCTGACACAGCCTGCAGGGACAGTCCGTGGCCGAAGGCCTCGGACAACTGTCTGCTGTAATTTTTATATTTACCAAGGGCATTTGATTCAAGTCCGTTTAAAAAAAAAAACATTATGTTCAATTTTTTTAAACTTAATTTAATTTATGTAATTTAATTAATATTTTTATTGAAATAAGTTCTGCGAATGTTAAGAGGGCCGCCCTAATATTAAAAAAGGTTTACCTTATCGAGTCTTCGCATTAGCATTCGAGCGTTGTGTGAAAGCTTTACGCTTTACAATTCAAAATTAATGTTACAACAGCTTTATTGAAGCTTTCGCAAAAAAGCTTTATTACGTTAGCTTGCTGTTCGTTTCACTTTTTACTAGATACATGTTCCTAAGCAATGCTGAGCAACCAAAAACACTCAACCAAACACCACACATATGTTTGAGTGCATGTGTTTAAACAATTTTCATTTGAGAAATTAAAATACTAGAAATATATCAACCAATATGAAATGTATATCAAACGAAAGATAACATCTTCATTTACCTACAAAAAAAATTTTAAAAAAATGCATCCTCAAATTCAATGAAATAAAGATTACAACAATAAAAACCTGACATGACTCCTCATACCGTAAGGTAAGACGTATTCTACGTCAAAACGTGGAATTATCAAATCATGTACTTTAGTCAATCATATCGTAATCAATCAGAAAGAGAATTTTGTTGTTACGTCATTTTGGATTCTAGGTGACGATATGTATCTACATCACGAAAAAAACAAAAATCTATCATTGGACTATTCTCCGACAAAATTCTCTCTTCAAAAAAAAATATGGTTAAAAATTCGAATACTATGGATTAACACGAAATGGTTTAATATGTAGTTCTCATGTACAGTGTCGGTCAAAAAAATAGCACCAACGTCGAAAACTATTGTCATTCCAATAAAAAATTAAATTCTGTGCTTATTATTTGAACATAACTAAGCGATGACGTAGTACTCTGTTTACTCTTTTTAAGAGAAGTTTTTTTCCTCAAGATAGTTAACGGTTCTCTAGAAATGATCGATCATTTACAAAAGGAAATAGCACCAGCAGGCTTTTTTAAATTTGTTTTGCAAAATTTTGTGAAAAAAAGTGAAAACAAAAGGTAATAAAAATTTTTTAATATACTTTCTTCAAAATCAGGTAATACTTTTATAAAAATTGTATAGTTATGGATCGCGGAAAGCATTGTTCGCCGGAAAAACGTGAACTAATAAAAAAAATTTCCGTCCGAGGGTAAATCTTATTCCCAAATAAGGAATTTGCTGGGATGTTCCAATAAAATGATAAAAAAAATGCCCTAAGATATGAGCAAACAGTTGAATCTCGTGGTAGGAAGCCAGTTTTGTCACCCTTAATGGTAAAGCGTTTAGTACGGACTACTAAAGCAAATCCCTTTATGACAGCCACGGAGCTCAAAAAAACATTGGATGTGCCGGCAAGCATGGAAAATATTCGCCGCAAACTTCGAGACAACAGCCTCAATGCCTGTAGTCCTCGAAAAGTGCCGCTCCTTACCTCTAAGCATGTTGCTAAAAGGATATCTTTTGCTAAAGCACATCAAAATTGGCCAAAGGAAAAGTGGAGAAATGTGCTTTGGACTGACGAATCCAAAATTGTCCTTTTTGGTGGAAAGGGTTCCAGATCTTTTGTCCGTAGGCCACCTAACAGTGAATACATGCCAAAAATTCACATCAAAAACTATAAAACATGGAGGTCATAGTATTATGGTGTGGGGTTGTTTTTCAAATCAAGGTGTGGGTCCCATATATTGGATCAAAACCGTTATGGATGTATCGGTTTATGTAAAAATCCTTGATGAAATTATGCTGCCGTATGCTTCCTACGAAATGCCGCTGGTGTGGGTCTTCCAGCAAGACAATGACCCCAAACACACCAGCAAAATGGCAAAAAAAATGGTTCAACGATAACTCTATCAATGTAATGGAGTGGCCTGCACAGTCCCCAGATTTGAACCCTATCGAAAATCTGTGGACGGATATAAAGAAGGGTGTATCAACAATAAAACCAACAAGCGTTGAAGGGCTCTGGGAGACTGTACAGAAAATTTGGAGTTCCATCAAAGTTGAAAGATGCCAGCATTTAATCGATTCCATGGGAAGGCGTTGTGCCGCGGTAATAGCAAACAAAGGTCACGCTACAAAGTATTGAAACAATACAATTAATTTATCAACAAGATATCTGAGTACAATTTTTGATTTATTTTAAGAAAGACCACTATTTTTTGTTAACAATGAAATGAAGTGCTATTATTTTGACTGGGTAGTTTTTAAGTCTTTTGTTTAAATTAATTAGCAAATTATAAACTGTTGAAAAAACCAAATAATTTTCTTATGATAATAAACCATTAGATAACATCAAAGAATTTATTATCTTGTTTTGAGCTAAATTGGTCCAACTTTTAAACAGATGTAAACGGAGTCAATATAAATTTGTGCGTGCAGACAATTTGAAAGGTGTTTCCATAGCCACGTCGCAAACTATAGGAGGTATGGGGGCTCATAAATCACAATATAGGGGGCGAACGCCCCTAATAATTCTCAGCAGATACGACAGATGGACCTACTCTATAATTAAGCCTAAATAAAAAATTAAATAGCAAGTCTGAATAAATAACTTTAAATACAACCTATTTGGCACAAAATGTATTTGTGTTAGATTTTTAGAAGTATTGATTTTAAAAAAACCGTCTAGCCAAAAAGTTGACTGTTGTGATAACGTCAACTAACGCCTGCAGCTGATAACAGCCAGTCAGTCAGTCGTTTCCAATGAACTTGATTGTTGCATTTGAAAAACCCTATACCCTAATGAAACCATATTACAAACAGTCCAAGAACAAGTAAACAAAAAAAAACAATAATAAAAAATATTTTTCGATAATGATGTCTGTTCAAGAAAACGTGACGATCCACAACTTTTTACTCAAAACATTTAATAATTAAACTTTAACCCGAGTCTACAATTAGCAAAGATGATTGAACACATTTGCCTTTCAGCTTGATAGAGATGAAACCAAATTGTAAACAAGTTGGTTGTGTAGAGCAGTTATGCCACATTTGCACTTTTGGCATCAACAAAACAAGAAAAAACAGTAGATTAGAAATCAAAACAGAAAAAAAAACAACCACGCTAAAAAGGAATGAATAAACCCAAAGAAAAACCTGTGTAGCCACCTACAAATATAGCCAAACACGAAACGAAGAATACACTAACAGCACAATACATTTGCGCGCACACACAACTTGATTTGATGATCATAATCTTGTCCAGACAGTTTGAGAAGCATTGGTGGCACAAGCTTTCTATTGCGTCAGCCAGTCAGCAGCAGGCGACGTTGCACAATACCACTACATTAATACAAAACACATGTGTTACAATTTTCCGCAAAGACGATTTTTCCGCGAAAGAGAAATGATTGACACATTGGATTTCACCACATTTGATTTTACCCCTCCTGGCCCCCTGCCAAACATCAAACAACCAAAAGCTACCAACCGCAATCAAATGCACGCACTCACATGTAACAACCAGCACCATGACAAATTATACGTTTAGCATATGGAGTTAATTACGTTATTGAATCTCTTTACTTACATTATTTTAATAATCATTTTCGTAGAAATAGTTTAAACTTTTGTTGGGCACTTGGCGTGCTTTTGTTTGCGTTGTGCAAATCCGTCTATATATCCATTTTCACCTTAATATAAATGCAAGGAAGAGGCTGTATAAATATTCACACTTTTTACGTTTCATTGGGGAAAATGGTACTGTGGAGCATGTAATTTTGGCCATTGAATCACACCTCTGCTATTTGTATTCGCCATTGTTAGTGTTGCCAGATGTAGCGGCTGGCTTTACGCTAGGTTGTATTTTCTCCTCAATTCAGGGTTGTATAAAATAGTAGAATAAAAAGATTCTACCATCTCGATAGAAATCTTTAATACATCATTCACATTGTAGATGGGTTCCCTCATTTGGAGACTCCGAATAAATTAACAACTGACTTTTGTATTTAAAAACAACTGGTTTGTTAAACGAAACCCCCAAACATGTTCAGGTAAATACGATTTCACAACTTTCGCTATTTCATTCGTATAAACAGCTGATGTTTTTTTTTGTGAAAGTGTAAAGTGATAAAAAGTGATTGTGAGAAGCTTTCTCTAATCCCTACAGAGGAGGTAACGGGAAATCATTTATTTATTTTTAAACAGCTGATGTTTGTACTAGACGTTAACGCCGCTGTCGTTTTTTGCGTTTTTGCCGCGACGTCGCCTGTCTACGTAGAAATCGGCGCAGCTGCGTATTAAATTTGACTTAATATTTCGTATAATCGATCAATTAATGACATTGTCTTGAATTACAATACACGTTGCAAGCGCAACAAACTATGAACTACACACAACTAAAATCATAAAATTTCCGAATAACAGTCACTTTAATTTTCCAAGAAACGACAATTTTAAATTTTGCATAACACCAACCAGGCGAAATTCCACACGCTACAACACCAACAGCCCGTCCCATTTGCTAACAGGTTACAGCACACATTACAACTATAACAACAACAGGTAATATTTCCTAAGAATTGAATTCTGCACAGCAGCAGCCGGGTCAATTTGCTAATAACTAGGAATAGCCGCCGCCGACAGGTTAGCCGACCAAGCCGCCGGTTTTCCCAGGTCCCTACGCCGCCGTCGAATCAGAAACAATCGGCGAATACCTCTAGTTTGTACGGGAAATCATAGTAGTTAAATTGAAATCTCTAATGTCTCATTTAGTTTATCGCGGTCAGATTAGCGATAACCTTGTTCTCTAATCTTTGCCGATTACACCACCCAATTTGAGATATAAGTGAAATTTCAGGCTAAAAGTAAAAATTTTGGATGATTTTGAAATAACTGAACCTTTAAAATTGGATCCGTCGGTCAAATCGGGGCATTCGACAAATCGACTCACATTTTGAACCAATAAGAGCCAATTATATCGGCCGCGGCGTGAGCTGCAACAAATTTTTGGTGGCGGCGACGCGACGGAAAATTTTGATCGGCTTCCGTCTGTCAAACTACTCTACAAGAAATGAATGATGAAAACTAACTCATACAAAATTGTTCGTGGAAACTATTTTAAAGCATGTTTATGCTGCCGCGAAATCATTAGATTGCGAATGAAAACATGAAACAAAATCTAAGTCGATTATACTGACACATTTTGATGATTGATTAGATTTCAATGAATTTAAGCGTAAATAAGCAAAAACATTGTGTTATATTGACAAACTTTTTATTTTGGTTAAAAATTTATCGATGATGTAAATAACCCAAAAATTACAAAAATTAAGGCCTACGTACATACATACATCCCCCGCCGGGAGGGGAGCACTCCTTAAGTTTATCCGAAAAACAGCAACACCAAGAGCAACAGGAGCAAAAAATTGTAAGTTCATTTAAAGGCCATATGATCTAATAATTGCCTATAGATGGAAATTGACAGTACGCGATATTAATATTGGATGATACTGCGAAGAGCAGTCGGAGCAGCAATTGTATTCAACCCTACAAAATCTGCTCTTTTTCAAACCAAGAAACAATACATGCTAGAACTTTGGTGACAGGGGGCTCTTCCATCGGCGATAAATCACTTACCACAGGTTGTTGTGAAAACACTTCTAGAAAGGGATCTGGCTTCACTCTCAATTTTTATAATGATAACAAACTTTATTTTTTACAAAATAAAGCTTCCATTAAATAATTGCTTGTGATATTTGATTTTATTAATTTCTGACACATCATCAGAATAGAAGTATTTTTTTCGGTGGTGAATTTAAAAAACAGCGTTGTGTATGTTGATTCTCATCCGATTTTCAAAAAATCGAGGTTAGTGACCAGATTTTGCAATTTTCAAAATGTATGGGAATCTAATAGATTTTGAGTAGATTTGGGCTAGAATCAAGAAACTCTAGATTTCGAGGGCAGTATAAATCGTTGGTATCACTGTTGGCATCGACGAAAAATTTTTTAATCTGGTACAAGCACAGTTAAGTACGGCGTTTACACCAAACAATCGTTTCCGGGGTCCCAATAGGCTACAATTAAACGCATACTTATAAATATTTCCTAAACCATTTTAGTTTCGTTTATTTTTGATCACAACAATTTGGCTACTGCGATGTGGCATGTTAATAAATGAATGTTAGAAAATTACAGAACGTAAAATGTTGTAAGTATGAACCCATGATTAATTTTTTCAACATCTTCCACGCGTTGCCCCAAAATGTACGCTGGTGTGAAATCATGAATGAAAGTTGTAACAAAATCAAAATGTAATGGAGGGCGCGTGTAAAACAATGTACAACCATAGACCAATATATACATAGATAGTTTTATTCTCTCAACTGACGTTTCATTTCACACTCTTCATCGTAGGTTTGTGGAAATGAGAGCAATTAAATTTAAAATTACCTTACACCAAGTGGAGTTACAAAATATGTTCACTTTACTTTTTCCTGTCGTTTTGGTGTAGAACTGAAAAATTTAAATGTATTTTGCACTTTTTTGTTGACTTTTATCGTTGGTATACATTTGTATTGTATTTAACACAACTACTTTGCCACCAAAAACACCAAATTCGGTTGTTGTTCCTTTGTTGGACGTTGTTTACTATTGCCTCTATCTGGTATTATTGAACCCATGTTTTGCGCCATCCAATGTTTACTTTCAACCGTACCTATGACGTTTAATTTATTGAGCGAATAAAATTATCTATGTATGTATTGGTCTATGTGTACAATCATTTCAATAAAATATATAAATTTAAAACAAAGAACAATGAAACGGAAGAATTGAGCCATAATATTTTAAGCTCAATTTGCATAATATGATGCAAATACATGCAGGACTTTTAAATGCAACCATAAACATTTCCAAATATTTTATTTTAATTGAATAGATGTATCTAATTAATACAAACAGGACTGTTGTTTTCGTTTTTTTTTCTTTTTTTAATATGTTTTTATTTATTATCTTTGAATTGTTATTTTCAATTAAAAAATGCGTTTGCTTTTAAAATAAATAAAATAAAAATAAATTAAATCAAATAAGTTACATACACTTTTTTTAAAGTAAATGTTTTGTCAATTTAACTGGCAAATGTGTTGGAGAAAATGTAGTGGGGAGAAGTTTGGGACGATGTAGGGGAAACAATTTTGTGCGTAGGTACATATATACAAATTATTGTCAGGCATCACTGATTTGACCAGTCATTCGGCAAAAAGGATGTGCAAGTAGGTGGAAAACTGTGAAATTTAAATGTGTTTTACACTTTTGGGACATGGCACTGTCCGTGGAGATGGAAACTTGCTGATAGCCATTCACTTGGGAGTGGCCAGAAATGATTCCTTCATTGGGCAGTCCAAGCAGCTCACTACTTCCTCGCAGTATGTCCTGGGCAATGGCTTATCGGAAACATCCGGTAGCTAGCTAAAGTGAGAAGACGAAACGAATGAGCAACCTGAGTTGTAATGCGTTCACTGTTACGTTTCAGGTTTAGTAGGTGACTGATATCACTGAAGCTCATCAAACAATCGGGCATATTGTTTTCTCCTTAGAAGGTGGATGAGCCAAACATACGCGCCAACGGCGGATAGAAACCAAAAGAAGAAAATCCAAGTTCGACATATTATATTCTGGTCAGTGTCTGATCCATAATGGGTTGCTGCAATTAAATATCTTGGTAGTAGGTAAAATGGAAGCAGGAAAAGAAGACGACCAAGACTCCGCTGGAAAGACCAGGCAGAAGAATCCCTCCGTATCCTTGGTGTTACCAACTGGCGAGAAAGGCGAAGGAAGTTCGAAGAATATGTTGAAATTTGTTTGTTTAATTAATAGGTGTAAGACGTCTGACCTCATGAGGTTGTAAAATAGTCAATAAAAGTAAAGTAAAGTAGGTAAAATGCAAAATACCGGTGGACTGGGGTTGTCTCCCGCCACCGTAAATAATGGCGTTGATATCCGTAAAATCTGCCGTAAACAAAAACAACAACGTCAGCCTTGAGATCAACCGAAGAATTGTGCTTGCGAATAGATGTTATTTTGGGATAAGCACGCACTGTAGAGATAAAGCCCTCTCTCGAGTAACAAAAGTCCAACTATACCAGACTCTCATACAACCTGTCTTGTTTTATGGCGCAGAATCCTGGGTCCTATTGCAAGTAGACGAAACATCAGTAGGAGTGTTCGAGAGCAAAATACTCCGAAAAATTTATGGCCTTATAGTGCACAACGGCGAGTATCGGAGACGCATGAACCATGAGCTGTATGAGCTTTATTCCGACATTGACATAGTTAAGCGGATCAAAATAACGCGATTGTCCTAGCTAGACCATGTCAGTAGAATGGATGAAGACGAACCAGCACGAAGGATTTTCGAAACCGAACTCAAAGGAAGACGAAAAATAAGAAGACAAAGACTCCGCTGGAGGGGTCAGGTTGACGAATCCCTGCGTACTCTTGGTATTGCCAACTGGAGAAATAAAGCAAAAGATCGAACTGGTTGGCGAAATATGTTATGTGTGATTTACCATGTTTAGATGGCAAATCTATTGTGGACGGTAAGAAACTTTTAAAAAGTTTATAAAATGTCATACAATTGTTGTAGCTGCTCTTTTTTTTTACATGTGCATCAGACGTTGCTGCAGTCCAGTGCCCCGTGGCTGCAAAGATGACAGTGAAAATGATATGCAGTATTGGAGTGATGTGAACAAAGAAAAAATGTGTGGTTCTCTAACGATTAGTAAAGAAAAGGCAGTGTTTCAATATCTAAAATTCTTGCATAATTTCAGCCTTATGATCATGGGTTTAGCCAGCACTTGAATGAGGACAAACATGGTTCTCAAACTTTAGAAGATATTAAACTCCGGTGTAATTTCTGGCAATTCAATATTTTCCCGAGTCGTCCGAATAAACCCGATAACACCTGCTATTCGTTTTGGATTGGTGAAAAAACTAACTGGCAAAACTAAAAATAAATAAAAATAAAAAAAAAATAAAAATAAATAAGCAAGGTAAAGAAAATGTACGTGAATGAAACAGCAAAACAATTAAAATTAATTAATAAAATTAATAAAATATACTAAACTATAAATATATACTAAACCAGAAACAGCGCAGAAATACGAACACCATGATCAGCAAACAATCAATATAACAGGAACTAGGTAATGTGTACATCAAGGGATCAAGGAACAGATAATGGGGCAGTAGAAAAACAGAAACCAGAAATTAAAGAATGCAGGAATAATAGACGGAAGTTGATAAAACCAGAACCAGAAAAACGGGAAGAACAGCAACGAGATCAAGAACATTATTTACAGCAGCAGATAGACATTAAATATCAACAGGAAAATAATTTTTAAAGCATATTGAATTCAGTTAATCGTGACGATAATGACAGAACCAACTGGAACCAGGAACATCATTATACCAGCAGGCAGTCGTTGAAGATCAGCAGGAGGACAACCGGTATTGTCTTCTTTATCAATGTGACAGTATCCAGGAATGAACCTTTATACGCTGGCGAATGCGTTGAAATGTTTATCGTAGGGAATGATGTGAACTGGCAACCATAGCATGTGTAAATTCATAAATAATGTATTTTTTACTCTTCTCAACGGTTTAAAAAAAAGGGTAGCTAAGTATAAAGATTATAGTAAAGAGTGCATAGAGTTCGAAACGGATTACAAAAATTGTAATTAGATCTTGTATTATTAAAGTGTATTTTACTGAGCAACTTTGAATCTACTTGACCGTTAATCAGTTTAATTATAAAAATGGATCGTAGCATGAATCTCCTCCGTTCAAGGGTAGGCAGGTCAATAAGTTTTAGTCGATTTTCGTAGGGCAGTAAATTTTCCGATTGACTCCTGCCTAAACCACGCAAACCGAATAAGAGGAACGTTTTCTGAATTGATTCGATTATATCTGTGTACACATTGTAGAATGGGCTCCAAACGACACATGCATACTCGAGACTTACAAAGAGAACTCCTTAAACCAACTCCTTAGACCACCTTTTATGAACTCTAACATAGTCAAAATCTTATTGACACTACTATCAATATGTATGTAGATGTTAAAAGAAGTTTCTGATCTAGCAATACACCTAAATTCATCAAAGAAATTACACTTTCCAGGAGATGAGAATCAATAGAGTACTCATATTATGGATGTTCTAGAGAAATAAAGTTTTTTGTATTTATTCAATTTCAAAGACATTCCGTTAATAGTAACCCCCCTCAGTCAAATTAGACAGGTCGGACTTTAAAAGACAGGCGTCACCCGAACTGTTAAATGACAAGAAAAGTTTAACGCCATTTGCGTACATTAAAGTTGTAGGCCCATTTTTGAGTGGAAAATCATCTTTGACCAACGATAAAATATAATTTAAACACTGTATTAATTTTTTAGGTTAATAGTTGATTGCTGTTTAAACAGACAAGGTTGGGCATTTAAACAATGATAAAGTGACCGTATGATTTTTACAGGAAACAAAAAGAAGAACAAACACAAATTGTCCTTAATTGTTAATGTGAACAATTATAATCGCCACCCTAGTTGAAATATCAACAAAAACGTATCATTTAACTCGTAGTGTAGTGAGAACTTTATTTCTGCTAGAATATTATCCAATTTCATTAAATATTTGGTTTTTTATCACTTCCCGTTTCTTTTGCAAATGGCGTCAACTTGGTGCATTGTAACGATTAACCGATAAATGTATGAGTACCGGTTAGTTTGCGTAGCATTTGACAGTGTTGCCATATAGGTAGTAAGATGATTTGACAAAACACTGAAAAACTCTTTTCGTATTTAAAGTCAGATCAAATATAAATCAAAATCAACTGATTACCAATTTAAATAACCCGTAAAAAGTTGGGCCTTATAGAATCGTCGGTGGTGCAATGGTTAGTGTGTGCGCATCTTGTACAAGAGATCCAGAATTCGAACCCTTCTCTGACCATCTTTGACGGCGACACTATCGAGTATTTAGCCATGTAAAAGCTTCTCAAACTATCGTTCGGTATCGGTGTAAAACTGTAGGTCACAATCAGTGAGTGAAAACTGGAAAGCGCACAGCTCAGTGATTCTGAAAAGCTCTCCCCTGTCCCTTCATGGAATGTAATAGGAAACCATTTATTTTCTTTTTATAGAGAATCTAATAACTGAAGGAAGATCAGTGGCCCTAAATGGCACTCCTGGGGAACACCGGATGTAACAAAAATTGTTTTAGACAAAACTCCTCTAAATGTTACTCGCTGTGTACGATTAGTAAGATACGAAGATATCCACTTTAGAAGCCGCGGAGGAAATCCTAATTAATCCAGATGAAATATTAGTAAATTATGGACTACAGTATCAAATGCGTTGCTAAAATTAGTATATATGACATCTGTCTGACAACGATCCGAAAACGCTTTAAGCACAAGGGATGTTAATTCCAACAAATTTGTCGTAGTCGACCTGCTCTTGATAAAACCATGTTGGTATAGCGATATACTTATAATAGAACAAACTGAACGATTTGTCTTTTGAGTTATTATATATTGAAACAACTTTGGAATGACACTTAATTTTTCAATACCCATATAGTTGTCGATATGACGTCTATAACCACTCTTATAATCAGGAATAGTGTAACTTTCTTTCCACAATGACCGAAAATAACCTAAACGAAGGGACAAATTGAAAATATTCGTAAGAGGAATATACAATTCATCGGCACATCGTTTCAGAACCGATGCCGGAACGCCATCACTTTAAGGTGAATTGTGGCCAGTTTCACAGTTGAAAATTCTCCATTTAAATTAACTTTAAATGCCCGATGTCTGACATGTTAATGTCATTTAATATGAAAATTTTCTGGGAGCTTTTTAATTGAGCTTTTAAATGACGAGTGCTTAGAGTATTTTAAGCTTCTCAATCCCTTTAAAACTTAAATAAAATAAATAAATGGTTTCTCATTACATTCCATGAAGGGACTGGGGAGAACTTCTCACAATCACTGAGCTGTGTGCTTTCCAGTTTTCACTCACTGATTGGGACCTACAGTATTACACCGATTTCGAACGGTAATTTGAGAAGCTTTTTCATGGCTAGATACTCCATAGTGTCGCCGTCACTATGCGAGGTGACCGCCGCCGAAAGAAATTTTAAGGTGGTCAGAGCCGGGTTCGAACCCTGGATCTCATGCACAAGAGCCGCGCACACTAACCATTGCACCACCGACGGCCTTTAAAACTTAATGCGCACTAATTACCACATTTGTGAATAGCTCAATCGTGGGAAGACCATAAGGATAATCCGAATAAAATGAAGTGGATGAATATGAGCGCCGAAAACAGTCGGTAAATATGTCCGATATCTCGGAGTCATACCTTCCTTTTAGAGTTGGAAAATACACTTAGGGTTAGCCTCAATTGTTATCCTCATCCTCGTTATTTAATCCGAATAGCACCTCTGGTTCACTAGATTATATTTACTCCGGACCACAGCATACTTGACATAGTTAACTATAGAACAATTTATCTATATTTGTTAAATAATCTACTTGTAACATTCCGCAACCATCTCAATACTTTAGTACACCAAACAGAACCAGAAATTGTTCTATTTGTTGTCAATGGAACATACAAAGAAAAAACAATACCAAACAATGTCATAAAAACTCGAGACTTGTAACCAATTGTTAAACCAATTTAAACATACATCAATTTTAGAGCCGAAAATGACATACTTTTAAATTGCTACCACCTCCCCCTTACGTTATAATTTGGAACATTACGATTTGCAATCAATGTGGGATGGTATTTTTCCTCAGGGTAAACTAGAGGTGGAGTACGGCATACGGAGCTAGGGAAAGCAAATCTAAACTTCTGCCAGAGGAATTGGTAACAACATTTATTTGATAAATTCAGAAATCTGACATGGCATCAAGAAATTCATTTGCAAAGTTGGACGAAGATGTAGGGAGTAAACTATGAGATTTATGACAAAATTGCCAAGACACAGATGGTAGACTAAAATCACTTACACAAAGAATTCAGAAGGTATGAAATAATAGACAGCAATCAGAACGCCTCCACCAATCTTTGGCGTCCTATTTTTCATATACACTTGATAATTTTCCCAAAAATTTCCAAGTCCTTAATACCATCCAAAAAGCAATGACTTCATAACAACAACCAAACTTATCAAATATAAATCTTTTAATTTTGTATACAGTCCTCTAACGTTATGATACAGCACGGATAAAGATTGTTTTATTTTTTGGAAATGACCATTGTAGGTGGCAATTTCGAAACTTCCGGTACAACACGGTCTCTACGAACAAATTCTCTAACTAAAATACCCTCAAGCAAGACAGATCTGTCTACTAAGGTTCCAAAAATTGTTGCTGGTACAAATATTCTAAAGGATACGATTCCTCGGGGCTGCGAAAAGTTGAATTTGAGTATTTTAAAATCAGTATCATGTAAGTCGGTACATTTTGACATTACATAGTCAGTTGACGTATCTGGGGATAATCGACACAAGAAAATCATTTTTCGGGGTGAAACAACAACCAAATCGTTCGTTGGTAGTGATTCTGGGCCGAGACAATTTATGTCGGATGGGAGAGAAGCGTCATCTACAGTAGGAATATTTTGCACCGAATTATGACTCTGTGCCACAACTGGGGCAGTAACATTTCCACCATCAGCGATAGAAATTTCCTGAATAACCGGAGTCGCCGAAGCAAAATGTTCCTGCTGATACCCTTTTATATCAATAGCCTAAGACAGGAGACTTATCAGATTAATGCACATAGCACCATTGACAGTCTCCATGGCATCACTAACCACCAGCGACGAGTTCTTCCTTTTATGCGACCCTTCAGGAAAATCAAAATTTGTAAATATATCTTCAAACCTAGAAATATTTTCATTCATTGCTTCCAACACATTTTTAAATTCATTTACTAAATTTGTTGATTCCCCAAATAACCTATAAAAAGCAATATCTAATTGTCTACAGTCCCTACAAGACTAGCGGGGAGCCCCTTCTTCCTTTCACAAATGACATCATAATGTCTCCCATTAAAACCAGCACAACATAAATGGGACATATTGTCGCAAAGCGAACAGGATGTTAATCGTTCCTTTGAGCTATTTACTCTACAACCTTTTAACATACAAGTCATATTGACAACACTAAATAATGTGCAGGCAAAACGAGACTGCCTAAAAGTATGCAAACAAAAATAATAATAAATGTATCATATAAATAATAGAAAAGTTTGGGTTTGAGTATGTGCTCTTCGACGCTGGAACGTCCACTGCGCAACCTTTGCAACCGTTGGAAGGTTGCTAATGTCCAGCCAATCCCTAAAATAGGTGATGCAAACATATCCCCGCTCAATCGCAATTTGTTCTGTGATCTCGGAGGTTATGAAGAGCATGGTTAGCCACCAACTTGTGAAATATATTGAGTCCAATGACCTTCTTAATGATCGGCAGTATGGCTTCCGTAGAATGAGATCTACTGGAGACCTGATGGCGTTCCTTTCGGAACAGTGGAGTCGATCCATCCACCGGCTTGTTGAGAGTTAGGTAGGGGCTCTTGATATTTCCAAGGCCTTCGACAGAGTATGGCACGATGCACTCTTGTCAAAGCTCACTGCTTTTAGTGTCGGTGATAACTTCACTCGATTTATATCGAGTTTTCTCAGATATCGCACTATACGAGTTGTTGTAGATGGGGTTTCATCCGACAATCATAAATTGACTGCAGGTGTACCAAAGGGTTCTGTTTTTTCTCCTTCTCTATTTATTATTTTAATTGACGATCTCCTGGGTCAGACTGTGAATCCAATCTACTCTTTGCGGATGATAGTAATCTCTGTCATTCCTATACATTCGACCGTAGGCCACGTCTTCAATAGATTGAAGCCAAACGCCGGACGTTGAATGTAACACTCGGCCAGGATCTGGTGTCCATTGTTGAATGGGTTTGAATGAATAGAGTAGATTTTAATGCGGGTAAGACCCAGTGTTGCTTGTTGTCGCTTAAGCGGATTGTTGACCCAGGTGTGTCGTCATTATCTATGGATGGTGTGGATATTGATGAATCAGACGCTCTTGATGTTCTGGGCATAAAAATACAATGTGATGTATTTGAAGTGTCAAAGGATGCATTCAAGTGCTTAGCTTTTTTAGAACGGTGCAAGAAAAACTTCACTTCATCTGATATTCTCAATATGTACACCACCTACATCAGGCCAAATATGGAATATGACTCCCACATATGGGCAGGTGGTCCTATGACATCTTTGGAGCTTCTCGACGGTGTCAAGAGGAGAGCGACGGTATTGATAGGGTATCCATTCCAACTATTTCCTCCCTTGAGCATCGTCGAAATGTGGGTTGAGGGTCGATACTTCCAGGGTATGTGTTCCTCGGACATCCGTCAACTTATGTCAGACGAGAGGATATTTAGGCGAAGTACGCGGCATTCCAGGAACTCTCATCCGTTTTTCTTTTATCGAGTGGCCACTTGACCGCACTACACACTATAGAGAGAATTCGTTCTTCAGCCGTACAGTCCGTATGTGGAATATACTTCCGGCAATTGTGACATTCAAAGATTCAAGGGACCTCAATTTTCCTTCGCCAACACAATACACTGCATTTATAGGGGGCATCCCCTGAGTGTTGGTTTGATAAACGAAAGAGCAGTTTTACCACATACGATGATGCATGAGTGCATCAGAATCGCCCATCAAGCCAAAATATTTTGATTTTCGCGATTCATGCATGTATCATGTCGGTGTGACACATCCATTCTTATTTTTTCTTAAACAAACATAATGATTATATGATTACCAATTCGATAGAGCAAAAAAAAACATAATTCACAAAGCAAATCACTAAAATCACCAAGAAAAACAAAAAAGTATTTAACGAAAAAAATTATATTATTAAGAACAATTTGAACTCGATCAAATTGGCGGGATTTACCAACATAAACTACGATTTATAGCGCAAAAACACTATGAAATAGTCGCAAAATATTTGACAAATTTTAAAAATAAATGAGAGCACTACTTAAACACGTCCGACAACATCTACGGTCAGGTTTATTGTTGGAAGTCATGTCTAGTCTTAAGACCAATTTGTGAGTGGTCAATCATCTTTGATCAACAATCAAACATAATTTAAACTCTGAATTAATTTTGTAGGTTAATAGTTGATTGCTGTTTAAACAGAAAAAAATTGTCATTTAAACTATGATCAAGTGGCCATATGATTTTTACAGAAAACAAAAAGAAGAACAAGCACAAAGCTTCTTTAATTGTTAATGTGAAAAATTATAATGACCATCCTAGTTGAAATATCAACAGAAACTTATCATTTAAGTCAGTCTGGAGTTAGAGCTTCAATTCTGCTCAAATACTTTTCAATTTCATTAAATATTTTGAATTTTCTCATTTTTCTTTTCTTTTGAAAATGGCGTCAGCTTGATGCATTGCACCATAGAGTAAATATGAAGTAGAGCCGCCATTTGTCTCATCTGACGTTTTCTTTCACACTCTTCGTGATGCGGTCGGTGTGATAGAGAGATGTTTGACGAAAAGTGATATACACCAGGTGGAATTACAATAACTTCTTGCTTTAATTTTTCATGCCATTTTAGTGAAAAACTGTGAAATTTAAATGTGTTTTAAACTTTTTTATTGACTGTTATTGTTAGCATACATTTGTGTTGTATTTAACACATTAATTTTAACACACAAAACGAAATGCCGTTGTTGTTATTTTGTTCGTTGGTTTGAACCATTGCCTCTATCTGGTATTAGTAAAGCAATTCTTTTCAACATCAAACGTATACATCACACGAGGACAAATGTCAGAAATTTGGTGAGTGAAAGATTTACTCTACCCATATTTACTCTATGCATTGTACCGATTAGCCAACAAATGCATTTGGCATTTGCCACTGTTGCCATATTAAGATTATTTGACAAAGCACTGAAAAACTCTCTCTCTATTTAAAGTCAGATCAAAAGTAAATCAAAATCAGCAGATTCTTCTTTCCTTTATTGTCTATTTTACAACCTCATGAGGTCAGACGTTTAATACATATTAATTAAACAAACAAATTAAACAAGTTTCAACATATTCTTCCAACTGGTTCTATCCTTCGGCTTTCCAGCGGAGTCTTGGTCGTCCTCTTTTCCTGCTTCCATCGGGTACGTTATCGAAAACTTTTCACGCTGGTGCATCTTCATCCATTCTGATAACATGTCCTAACCAACGCAATTTACCTAATTTCCTAGCCTAGCTATGTCCATGTCAGAATATAAATTATATAGCCCTTGGTTCCAGCGACGTCGGTACTCGTCGTTTTCCCTAACAGGACCGGTCACGAACAACCCCGAGGGGTCAGGGACCTTACAAAACGAAGATAACATATTTCGCCAACCAGTTCGATCTTATGCTTTATTTCTCCAGTTGGCTATACCAAGTGTACGCAGGGATTCGTCAACCTGAGCCTTCCAGCGGAGTCTTGGTCTTCCTATTTTTCGTCTTCCTTTGAGTTCGGTTTCGAAAACCCTTAGTGCTGGTTCGTCTTCATCCATTCTACTTACATGGCCTAGCCAGCGCAATCGCGTTATTTTGATCCGCTTAACTATGTCAATGTCAGGATAAAGCTCATATAGCTCATGGTCCATGCATCGCCGACACTCGCCGTTGTGCGCTATAGGGCCATACATTTTTCGGAGTATTTTTCTCTCGAAGACTTCTACAGATGTTTCGTCTGCTTGCGATAAGACCCAGGATTCTGCGCCATAAAGCAAGACAGGTTGTATGAGGGTCTGGTATAGTTGGACTTTCGTTACTCCAGAGAGAGGGCGTTATCTCTAAAGTGCTTGCTTAGCCCAAAATAACATATATTCGCAAGCACAATTCTCCGTTTGATTTCAAGGCTGACGTTGTTGTTTTTGTTTACGGCAGATCCGAGGTCTATAAATTCGTCTACCACCTCGAAATTATAACGGTTATCAACGTTCACGCTTTGGTCTAATCGCGTGGAGGCCCTGCTCGTTGAAACCATTAATTTTGTCTTGTCCTCATTTACCGTCGGACCTACTTTTCCTGACTTCTCAGTTCTCGAAAACACCGCAGTAACTTCTCTAATTGTGCGTCCAATGATATCTATATCATCAGCATACGCGAGCAGACTTTTGCTGCTGATGGTTTTATTCATGTTGACAGCAGCTTTTCTCAGAATAATCTCTATTAAGATGTTAAAGAGATCGCACAATAGGATGTCACCTTGTGTGAGGCCTCGCTTAGTTTCGAAAGGTTCCTTACCAATTTTCACTGCGGATTTGGTGTTTGTCAGGGTCATCCTGCAAAGGCGTATGAGTTTTGCAGGAATACCAAGCTAAGACATTGTTTCGGAGAGTTCCCCCGTATCGGGCTATCGAAGGCCGCCTTGTAATCGACAAATAGATGATAGGTGTCGGTTTGTTTTCGTGGGTCTTTTCCAGTATTTGACGTAGCGTGAAAATCTGGTCGGTTGTCGATTTTCCAGGCCAAAAGCCACACTGATATGGTCCAATCAGGTCAGCGGTAATCGGTTTCAGTCTTTCGCACATTATGCTTGATAGAACCTTATATGGTATGGATCAAAGGCTTATTCCACGGTAGTTGTCACAGAGACTCGGGTCACCTTTTTTAAATATGGGACACAGTACACTGAGACTCCAATCGCCGGGCATGCACTCATCTAACCAAATTTTGCTAATGAGCTGATGCATGCACCTTATCAGCTCATCGCCGCCGGCCTTAAACAGCTCCGCCGGTAATCCATCGGCTCCTGCGGCTTTATTGTTCTTAAGCCGAGCAATAGCTGTTCTGACCTCGTCTTGGTTAGGATGGGGGCAATTGACGTCGTCGTCCAAATTTAGATCGATTGTCCCGTCATTGGATAGCCTGATATAGCTGGACTTTTGTCCGTCGAGAGAGAAGAAGAAGGCTAAACTGCTTTCTGAACCCAAAATGGCATCAATTCGCAAGCATAATTCTCCAATTCATCTCTAGGTTGACGTTGCTGTCCTTGTTCACGGCGGATCCAAGGTAGCCAAATTCATCTACCACTTCAAAATTAAATCAATTGTCAACGTTCAAGTGCGGACCAAGTCGAAATTTTTGTCCTGCGTCATTAACAGCAAGACCCACCTTCGCTGATCCCCTTTCGATTCTTGAAAATACTGTAGTAACCCCTCGCAAATTTCGGCCAATGATGTCTATAGCGTCAGCATACGCCAGTAACACATGGCGTTTAGTGTTAATTGTCTTGTTCGTATTTACTACAGCTTTTCTCATCTTTATCTCCATTAAAATGTTGAAGAGATTGCACGAAAGTGTGTCGCCTTGTCTCAGTCCTCGCTTGGTACTTTTCCCCCACTTTCACTGCGGATTTGGTGTTGGTCAACTGATTACGAATTTAATTAACCAGTCAATAATTGGGTCTTAATATGTCAACGGTTGCTTATGAGAAGCTGTATGAGAAACGACAAACACAACATTGAAGGGTATTACAAAACATAGACGGAAAAGCTATCACAACAAATGTTTGAAACGAAAATTGTTGCGAAAAATTATACAACGGTCAAGATTACCTCGCCTATTAAAATCACAACAATACAATAGTAAAGTTTTATGTGACTTTATTAATTTGATTTAATCTTTCATTTCAAATGTTTTACATGTGAGTTTCTTTTACGTTTAGAGTATAATACTAACATCTTATGTGTGTATAAATATGTAGTTATAATAAGACGCTGTTTCAGAAGTTCAAAGAAAACACTATTATTTCTTTTAATATACACCCACATTAAATTTTGTTCATTGTCCTTTTTGAATTGGTTAAACCTACAAATATGTAAGGCCAATTTCTATGTGGTTTGTCAATGTGGAATTGCCTAATTTTCTTGGTAATATTGCCTAATTAAATAGCTGCCACTATGTTTATCAGATATCAGACCATGAATTTCGATAATATTACACAAAATATAACGAAATTGAAATTGTTCACACTGGCATTTGAGCATTTTCGTTACAAAATGACAACTGTTTGTTTACAGACCTTATCATGAGTAAAATTTTCGTGCCTGGACGCAATAACTAAAATTTTGTTGCGAAATGAAAGAAAATCATTAAAGTAAATGAATGGTGCACGAACTTTAACATGAAGTGGCGATTCTACACAGTTTATTGTTTCTTCTCACTAATCCAAGTCAATGAAAACTTGAAATTTCAATTTGACGAATGAGGCGGCATACAATTGTTTTATTTTTTGTTATCATTTTAGTAACCACATGTTCAGTGAACGAAACCGACCCATATCGTAGTTATCGGCGGCGTTAGAAACACAAAAAATTAATCGACTGCGGAAACTGAGTTTTTATTAAATGCGATTTTTCGCCAGACATTCCTTTTAGGCTCATCTCATTGGTGTATAAAATTTGAATTTTTTTTTTAGTAATTCGGGCCCTTAAAATCGGCTCAGCCGATAACATCGACTAACATTTTAAGTCGAAGCGAGCATTAACAGCGGTGGCGTGAACTTTACAAAATAATCTACGACGGCGGCACACCGGAAAATTTTCTGTCAGCGTTGTATACGACAATTTCAAGTCAATTTCATCGAAATTGTCGTAAATATCTCAATTTCGTAGCTGTCAGCAGTATCAGCCCAAATTGCGAAAGACTTCAATTTCGCGGCAACGGCAAACCAAAATACAGATAGGGTCGCAAGAAACCATAATCAGTTTTTTTAAAGTTTCAACCTCTAAATTATTTCATTTTTAAATTATTTCGTCTGTATGATGAAATATTAATGTTCCATAAAACTTCATGGCTTTTGTATAGCTGTATGAATAGCAACACACCATTATATTTATTACCTCTGCTCACAAACATTTTTAATTATTTATAATATTTGTAAGAATAGAAATAAAAAAGTTATGCCGATAGAAAATTTGTAAGAAGAAAGACGAGAAACTGTTCATAACAAATGTAATCAGCTGTTTTCTTGAAAGAAAATTGAAACACACGACTGGAAAGAGAAAAGCAAGCTCTTTTCAACTTTTAAAAGTGTGAGTTGATTAGTAGAAAAGTGTGAGTGGATTGAAACTTGAAAGGAAAATATTGAACGTGTAACCCCCGTGTTACAAAACCTTGGACATGGTACAATAATATCTACATGTTAATAGCAGCGCGCGTTGTTGCTGTTGTAGGCAGCAACAACAGGCATTTTGTTTTTGTTCTATTCGCTTCAGTTGTCAAACTTTATACGAAGGCATACCAACAACACAAGAATGCAAAAGAGTACAAAAACAAAATACATGTGAGTGTGACAGCCGAAGCGAAGAACCTCATGAAAAAAATGAAAACAGCTGTTCTTACGACTTTACCATGAACGTATTATTGTATCATGACCTTGGAGTATTGTCAATTATGTCCCCTTTTCCACGTGCAAACTTTTGTTTGCAAACTCTTGAGTTTGTAGGCGAGGGGGGTGAGAGGAAGAGAAACAAAAAAGTTTCGGTACGCGTTTGCCGTTCACGCAAACTCTGCTTTGCTCTCTTCGTTGAAACAAATGTTTTTGACATTTCGTTTTTAACGCATTCGTTGTTTATGTCGAGTTTTCTGACAAATAATTTGATTTGTGATTTGTTTTAATAAAGTAAAGTATTTGATTAATTAAAAATGGCTTGTAAATGGACTTATTAAATTATTTTTGCACTCCTTGTCCATTTTTACACCGGTTTTATTAAATTATTTTCACACTGTTTACATAGACTTTGAAATGTAAACAATTTTGTTGACGTTTCTTTCTTTATTTTGTATTTTCATTCGCAAGAGTTTGCAAAAAAAAGTTTGCGTGTGGAAAAGCGATCGCAAACTCCAAAAGAAAAAACAAAAAGGTTTGCACGTGGAAAGGGGACTATCGGAGTCAAGGAAACAAATAAAGCATCTTTTACACGGCATGTATTTTACATATTGCATGTCACTTTTTTGACCCGTGTGTTTTTCGTATGTCTGTCAAAATAAATAAAAAAATACGACTTTTAATTTGTTGTGTTTAAACGTTCACGTGTAAACCATATGGCATAACCTCTGTTTGTCAAATTGTTAATAAATTACTTACCTTTCCTTGTTGATTCTCCTTTTTAATTTAATTTGACCACTCCTTGAAATTGTTCTCCTTCCACAAACGCTTTGTTGTTTATCAAAATACAGCTGATGCGGTACGGTTTTACATACAAAAAAAGGAAACCCGCCATATTTCAAAAATTGTCATATGTATTGCATGATGCATTGTTCATATGGCATTCTTGACAGCGTTTACACGATATACATAAATTTTTCACCTGCAAAAGTGACATGCGATATGTAAAATACATGCCGTGTAAAATATGCTTAACTAAACAAGGGGTGTTTTTGGAAATAGTAAACTTTTAACAAAAAAGTAAGGTCAAAATTTTGTTTTTTTAAATATATGATCCTAATGGGTTAATAAAACAAAATATATTTATACACGGATTTATAGAGTTTCAAAAAGCCTTTGTAATGGTACCCATTTGAAGCAGATCGATAAATACCAACGATATAACCGAAATAACTTTTTCAACTCGACGCAGCAAACTGTCGGTGCTGAAATTTTCGTATAAATCATAGCATTTTGACTAAAGTAAATTTATGCGGAAAGTTTTAATTTCTCCGTCAATCTTCGTGGGATCATGCGCCTCGGACATCGTACTTTCCAATGTACCTACAAAGTAAAGCAAATACTTTGTACAAAAACCAAACACGTTTGTATTTGACAGTTCTTCAACTCGAACGATATGGAAAATATTATCTCAGATGTTCCAGTAACACCACCCATATTTTAATAATTGTCAACCCTAATATCACTGACAAACTAGGCATCACTTTAGAACTGTCATTTTGGACAGCCACAAAACATCGCATTTTGTAGAATGTCGATGTTTTTTTTTACAATTTACTAAATTTATTTTACTAATCGCGTTAATAAAACAATAAAGAAAATGTATTCTACAAGTGAAAAGAAAAAGTGACAAATTAACGCAATGAATAAACGCAATCACGAATGAATAGTTTGCAAAATTACGTGAACAAAGAGTGGAAATACACAGAAAAGAAAAATAAGAGTGAATTGGGTGCATTGAAGAAAACAAAAACAAAGCGTAAAATGAATGAACAACCGAGGAACGGTCAAAGGCCACAGCGCTAGCCAAGTGTCAAGTTGCTTTTAGTAGATCATTGCGCTACAGAGCAGCGCATTTGGACAAAGCAAAGGATTGTGTTGGCCAACGTATGAAACGGTGAAGAATGTAAATAAGAAGAGAACTGGACAAACCATGTATTGTGCAGAGTCAGTATACGGGCTTTTCATCAGACGTTGAATTGTTTGTCGACGTCACTATTGTGTCTTTCCCTCACGGGTAATGTCATGTGTCTGTTTCCGTCCACCTTGTTTCCCTCCTTCTTCAGTTTGTTCCTTAGCTAAAATTGATGTCATTTCAATCGTTTTGTTATCAATTTGTATATTTTTCCGATTCGATTAACCACTCAATCAGTAGGACTGTTGGACATGCTGTGGGGGGAACCCGAAAGAAATCAAACAAAGGCAACAACAGTGACAAAACATTAACCAAGGAACGAGCAAATGATTGTGAGAATCAAAAGAAAAACAAATCGCTTAAAATGCCAATTGAAGACAACGACGAACGAACGACATTTGAAGACAAGCAAAGATTAACATAAATAATAGTGAGCGCAACAGACGGGGCAAAAGTAAATGAGAAGCGTTATAAATTCAGGCGACGAGACGAGCCCACTTTGATTGTGAGGCCAGTGAGAGCTCCGATCGCACCTCCCTCGCCGTCGGCAACCAACTCTATACGTGCGCACTGCACAATAATTGTTATTGCTCTAGCAACGAGCGAGCGCACATTGTAGTTTTTCTTGTACCTATGCCTCTTTATGTCATTGCCCTCAATTTTTGCATTTTCTTTGCAAAGGACAGCTGATTTATATTGTTATTGGTACGGAATAGTTTAATTGTCTACTTATCCTTTGTTCTTCGGTTGGTGTGTGAATTCAAGAGAATTTCGCGGCACGACTAGAATCTCGATATATCATTTCGTTTATAACCGTTTAATACCTGTTTACTTTGAGTTAATCAGTTTGTTTACTGTAAGATTAATTGTTGGCTGTTTCTTAAGAGATTTCTCAAGATGTGCAATACTCTTAGAGAGCCAGCCGAATAGCAAGTTACCACTTGTCTCAGTAAATTTATGAGATTAGGCTTAGTTGCATATGGACGTTGCACGTTGAAAAGTATCGCATTAAAAATACCCGGCAGAGGCAACGATTCAAAACAACCAACAAGAGAACAACAACGCCATTTCGTTTCGTGTGTTAAAATTATTGTGTTAAATACAAGACAAATGTATGCTAACAATAAAAGATAACCGAAAGTCCAAAATACGTTTAAATTTCACAGTTCTCAACCAAAACAATGTGACAAATTCAAATCAACAGTTCTCGTACATCCACCTGGTGTAAGCCAATTTACCTCGAAAGTCTTTCTATCGCACCGACTTCACCAAGAAGAAGAGTATGACACTTTTAGGTATAGTATTACTCTATGGTGTCGGCTAGCAAGGTTTGTTGAAGGTTTGAATGCCCACAGAACTTGTGGAACGTGCATTCCTAGGGTTGTGTTGACCCATCTGGTGTCCAAATATCGATCTGGCGATCGTTCTAGCCGAGGTCGAAAAAATCCAACAACCCATGCCAATACTAAAAAAGTACCGTGTGCCTCCGTGCCCCTATTAGACACTAAAGACCGTACTGCTATGGCCCAACTCACCCATGCTCAAACATTGACGGTTAAATACTAACAACAAACGTTGGACTAACTTGAGAGCAAAAGGTCAAAAGCCCGCTTTCTACATACTTCCACTGGCAATGGAGAAAACAAATGAAAAAGATGACAACTTTCTAAAAATAACTCGGACAACGAAAATTTGGAAATGATATTGTAGGGCCAGACCAAAAACAGAACCAAAACTAGAGTAAATGGTTGCGTTCTATAAATAAAACTTCGGTACACGTGTGTGTATCACTCTACATGATAAAAGACTTCTGTTAGTGATAAGTGTGAATACACACTGCGGTGTCTTAATGGGCTAGACCATAGAGTAATATACATAGAGTCTGAAACAGCTGTTTTTCTTGAACCGGAAACCAAGAAAATTCACTGGAATAGTTGTGCACAGAGTCATAAAGACTTGGCAACCCATGCAGAATGAGAAAACCATAGAGTAATATAATACGAGTTTGCAACAGCTGTTTTTCTTGGACCGGAAACCAAGAAAAGTCATTAGAGTACAGAGTTATACAAACTTGGCACCCCCCACACAGAATGAGAAAAATCTTTATTTAAATACATTTGTGTTTCAATTGTAATCTCCATAAACAGTTCTACTTTAAATCTTCATTACATTTTGCTTTATTTCACTTGTCATCCCTTTTTTCCTCAATTTAATTATCACAAAAATACTCTCAGTTGATGAGTTCTGTACTTTTGGTTCAATGCACAAAGACAAATGTGTGAAAAACAAATTGAGCAACGCTACATACTTCCCGTCGCTGTATGTCTTCCTTACTTTATCCTGCATATTTCCCCAACTCTAAGGTTCATCAGCTGTGGCATAGAACCCCCCTGGGCTAGACGCCGAAGAATATGATGCTTCACAAACATCGTAACGATCGTCCAGCGAATGTGAGTTCGAATCCCACCCCGCGTCATTTAAATTTTTTTCACTAACCGGAAAGGACATGATCTGTTAGCCTGAAAGGAATTACAACACTCTGAAAAGAATTAAAACTTGTTGGACCCGAGCTATAAAGAAAACCTGACGGGCAATCGATTGATCGATCACACCTTTGTCCTTGAAAACATCAGAATATGATTTTAATCATATGTTGTTGTTTTCATGTTATATTTAGAGCTCTTGAGAGTTTTTTTTATATGTGGAAGATAGATAAATTGGGTTTGCTGGCTTTTTATGTTACGAATGGATAAAATAAAAAAAATATAAACTATCATGCGTGCAAAGATAAATTCGAATACAACCAGTCAGTAATTGACTACAGAGCTCTCAACTGTAGACAACACAAGTGAATAAACTCGACTTTTAGCGAACTGGGACAGAAAAGAGACGTAATATTTCGAAATATTACAACAAATCTACAGAAAATATTTGTTTGGAAGCCTAGATAATAAAAAATGCCGGTTGATCGACCGTTTAGCTTCTGTGGAACCGTTTAGGCTCTGTTCACGCACGAATTCCGTGAGCTACCAAATTTCAACAGATCGAAGAGAATATTAACCGTCTACAAAATGACTTTAAGGGCAGAGCTCCTTTCTGTATTGCAGAATTGTACATTAACGGAGGACGTGCTCGATATCCTCAAAAACGACTATAATCACTCCTCCCAGTGACCACCCCACTGAGAAACTACTGATAGTCTTAATACAGTTGTTGATTTCCACAACGATATTGCTGTAATTGAAATTGCAACACTTCACGTTTTCACAGAGGTCCTTCTCGATAGAATAAGTAACAAAAAACTGACGTTAGACATAAGTTTACATAGTTTTACTACACAGGTAATAAACAAATGAAGTGTTTTTTTTTATCACAAAACATTTTTTTATGATAAAATGATGGCTTGGTATGGCTTTGGGACAAGAAAGAGTACACAGAAGGATGGGTATAAGTTTGGGACACTGGAAACAAGTGCACAGAATATCCCACTTCAGGTAGAATTTGAAGAGGACTTCGCCTAAATTAGGCAAGTTCGATGTATTTTGTGATCCCAAACCATAGCTTCATAAAATAATGCCATCTGGTAAAAATATGACGCGCTTGTGATACCTACACTTGTTGTAATACCCTACATAGACATAGTATATATTGTTGGAAAGGTAAACTTCTACAAAACTGTGTTCAGTACTATCCACATTTCAAAAATAATATATTTTCGAAAAATCTTTTAAGAATGTGATTTAAAATATATAAATAAGTACATGTTGACGGTACTTTACTAATTTAGACGTTATAGATCAATGCAAGGCCAATTAAATGCAATTAACGTTTTTTTCAAATTGTAAAAAAATTAGAGATTTTTAATCTCAAACAAATCTCCTATAAAATTTTTTATATATTAAACTCTCCTGAGCTCATTTATGCGTAGGATCTATTTATTTTTTGGCGTGTATTTAAGAACATTTCAGTCTACAATAAAAATAAAAAAATTATAAAACCCCCAGCAAAATTTTTGCCAAACATCGAAAGCGAAAAATTGGTTAATAAATTTCACCTTTTCAGAGAATGCTGACTGTAGCGTGCATTTCCAAATGAACATAATTTTACTTTAGATAGATTTATCGAAGCCTTGCAGAAAAATTTAAACGTTTGTGTAGGTTTCTTCGAAAAAATTAACGAAAATACTGAATGAATCATGGTACCTTTTCGTGAAAATATTGTGATTTTTACAGGTTGAAAAAAATTTAAACTTTGAGAAGTCGGCATTCCCAAACGCCTTGAGATACCTGTAAGATTTTTACAGTGTATTCTTTATGTAAGTGTTTCGAATTTAGTAGTGTTTCCAGAAATGCTATTTTTCCTTAAATGACCGCGTTATTAACAAAAAACTGAAAAAAGTCAACGAAAAAATTTACAATTTTAAACTTTGATAGAGAATATCTTAATGACGATAAAATATATTCCACTATATTTTTTTGGGCATCTTGCATATTTAGTTGATTTTCAAAAAAAAAAATTTAGTAAGCGGCTCATAAGGCTTTGAAAATTGTGACAGCATTAAAGTGGTCAACTTTGACACCCTGTAGCGCCACAGCCTGCCTCGAAATGCAATATTCTGAAAGCCTGACTCCTCCTCTACAAATGCCTAGTACATTCCAAAATAATCAGAATAATCCGTAGCCAGGCTCGTATTTCGACTACGGCAGTTTTGTAAAAGATTAAAGACAAAGTTTGCGTGTTATCTTTAATCGTTTACAAAACTGTCGTAGTCGAAATACGACAACGACTTTCGTAATAAGGCTGAATACTTCAAAAGTTGTGATATTATTACCGTGATATTTCGAATCGGTCCCACTGTGCAACGTGAGATTAGTTGCTGGCCTATCGCCTCTCAATTGGCACCGTCGTGCTGAAACCACATGTCAACCAAATCCTTCTTCCATTTTGGGCAAAAAAAGTCTGTGATCATCGAACTGTACCTTGCTTCATTGACCATAATTCCTCACCATTTTATTCCCGTATTCATAACGGAAAGTTAACCACCGGCTATAATTTGATTAACTATTTTTAATTCATAACTAAACATTATCCAACGAATGGTTACGAAGCGAACGAATGCATGCTAACGAAGAGTATATGACTTAGAGAATCTGTGACACTCATCAAAAATGTAAAGAAAACCAAAAGCTCACGTGCCGCTAGGTAGGGAACACATTTTTCTTGACAAATTGGCAGATGTTGGTGAGCTACTGCCCGTTGTTCCGTCACATTAGTGAAATCAATTAAAAGAAATCAAATACATAATTATTGTTTCTTTTTGGATAATTAAGTGAAATATTTGGACATTTATTTATACCCTGTATGACAAGTGTCCTAGTGTCCTAGTGAAGTAAAAAGGGAAGAGTACAATACAAACCGTCTGATGCTAACGACGAACGGCTATCGTTTCAAGACCCGTGTTCAGCTCTTACAGGTTTGTTCCCGTACTTTTGTTTTATAGTAACCATAGACTAATACTTATAGTAGATTTAATAGTTCTCTCACCGAATTTATGACATTTGGCCTGGTGTGATATTTACGTTCGATGTTGAAAAGAATTGCTTTACTAATACCAGATAGAGGCACTGGTGCAAAACAACGAACAAAATAACAACAACGGCATTTCGTTTTGTGTGTTAAAATTATTGTGTTAAATACAACACAAATGTATGCTAACAATATTAGTCAATAAAAAAGTGTAAAATACATTTAAATTTCACAGTTTTTCACCAAAACGACAAGAAAAATTGAAGCAAGAAGTTATTGCAATTCCACCTGGTGTATGCCAGTTTTCGTCAAACATCTCTCTATCACACCGACCGCATCAAGAACAGTGTGAAAGGAAACGTCAGATGAGCCAAATATTCTCTCTAGTATGAGATTACTCTATAGTAAAACCAATGAAAAAGAGTTAAATAAACACAACGTAAAATTTTCTCTCTCCAAGTGTTATAAAGATACATATGAACATTAGACCAACTCACATTGTATGGTGGAGAAAAAAGTGTTTTTTGTGCACCCCTCAAAATGTACCTTGCTAGGTATTTTTTTTTACTTTTTCAACGAAAGTTATACTTTAGCTAAAGAGAATGTACACAATATTAGTATATAGACATATACATTTTGTGATTATTTCAACAATAAAGGAGAATTTTCATGGCGATGGCATAACATCACCCGAAATACACTTATTTAAAGGCACTAAAACTTCCATATTCAGCAGCCTGTATCTTTTGCAATTTGTAACCGATTGCAGAATTTTAAAATGGAAATGGAAGCTAGACATCTTGAGATATAAAACAAAATCATGACAATATTGGTTTCTTAACTAAAGAACTTGTTTTGAGCAATTTATAAAAAAGTCCAAAAATGTGATATTTTTTTTTGGTTCACTTGAATATTTTTATTTTTTAATAAAAAACAGTTTTTGTTGTTTTTTCTAATTTATTTTACTTTATTTAAGAACTATTAGTAATGGGTACAACACCCTTTATTTTTAATAACTTCAAATATACGGGGTTTCATTGAGAGATAAAGAGAATTTATGCAATCCCACGAAATTTGATTCCAAGCATCCTTAATGGCCTGAATTAATGACTGCTTGTCATCAAATTGTCTACCTCCTTCATAGACCTTACGAGATAACCAACCCCAGACATTTTTGATAATGTTTAGATCTGGCGAATAGGGTGGCCAGTCAAGAATATTAACATTTTGGCTTGCAATGAACCCCTTTACTATTACTACTCTGGCGTTGTGTATAGGGCCATTATCCTGTTGCAATATCCAAGATATGGGACCAAATAGTTCACTGAACCTCGGAAAAGCCGATTCCAATAACGTTTTATAGCTTGAACCAGTCATTTTTGCACTTTAAAATTCAAGATCGATACTCTGATGTCTACTCTGATGTCGGTTCAAAAAACGCGTTTCTCTTCGCAGATCATGGAAATAATAGTTGTAGCCACCAATCAGGCCCATCCAAATTAAACTTCTTCTCATCCGTAAATACAACGGTTCTCCAGTCATTTACATGACCTCTTGGCTGCACATCCCATACCATGTAGTCTCTTGTGAATTGAAGCCGCTTTTCCTTACGAGGAGCATTAAGTGGCGGTTTTTTTTTGTAATTTCAGGTATTTAAGATACTCACAGCTCTTAGTTACTCGGCGTACTGATGACTTGCTCGCTTCCACTCCAGCTTGAGCTCATATTTTTGACAAGGATAAGGCAGAACTAGAAGCAATTCTGATGATTTTTCTTTTCTCATACGTAGATAAAGACAATGAAACCCTTCCTTTAAAATTTTTTCCATACCCCTCGGGGTCCTTGATGTAATTGTCGGCAAGTGTTGGGCTCCGTTCAATTTTTTTTAGCTATTGCGCGGTTAGAATATCCTTCAGAACGGTAAACATCGGTTTTAGTTTTATCCGATAGATTTAAACTTTTTTGTTTTGTCACTTTGACTCGTAACATGATTAAGTTGTATTAAATTGTAATAAACAAACATAAAAAAAAAAATAAAAAGTGCCTTTATTCAAGTGAACCTAAAAAAATACCACATTATTGGACTTTTTGTTTATAAATTGCTCAAAAAAGTTCTTTAGTTAAGAAATTTTATATCTCAAGATGTCTAGCTTCCATTTCCATTTTAAAATGCTGCAATCGGTTACAAATTGCAAAAGATACAAGCTGCTGAATATGGAAGTTTTAGTGCCTTTAAATAAGTGAACCGGAGTGTATTTCGGGTAATGTTATGCCATCAGTTACAAAATTGCAGAAGATACTGGCTGCTGAAATTACAAAATTGCAGAAGATACTGGCTGCTGAATATGGAATTTTTAGTGCCTTTAAATAAGTGAACCGGAGTGTATCTACATATATTATTTTTAACAATACATTATTTTGTAAAGTGTGCCTTCCGGAACACTACATTATTATGGAACACTTGTTCTTGTCACATTTCTTATAAACCAGCGACTTCCCAAGATATTCCACACAAAAATATCGTATTATAACACCGTCCGACAGTCCATATTACACTTGAACCGGATGATATACGTCTGAAACTATAGGTAAAATGCAGTTAATTGGCGTTTTCAGTTTTTCATTTTCTCATCCTGCTGCCCCATAAAAGGACTACAAATTTTCATGGGATAACATTTTTCCAAAAAAAAGTAAAATCCTTATTTGCATCATACGATACCGATATAGGTGTCAAATTAAAGAAGAGAATTATGGCTATTTTTATTATTATTTTATTTATACCATTCCCGGATAAAAAAGACTTAAAAAATGTCGTTGAAAAATTAAATCCTTTAAAATCCTTTGAAGATCTCTAACAATTTATTAGAAAAAAAATATATGTTAATAGCCTGTATATAGTGTACTACTCCCCAAAACTTCAACATTCTAGGTTTATTAGTTAATTTTTAATAAAAGTTTACATAAAACTTTTCCAGCAAAAAAGTACTTTATTATATGGAACAGTATACATTTTTTTTAAGCAGTTACACTTGCACCAGATGATATAAGAGTGAAACTATAAGGTAATCGGTCGCAAATGGCATTTTCAGGTTTTCATTTCGTTTAAAGTTTTGTAGTCCTTTTGTGGGGCAACAGAATCACGAAATGAAAATACTATTTTAGTCCGATAAGCTTATAGTTTTATAGTTTATACACAACAATTTTAATGCACAAAACGAAATGCTATTGCTGTTTTCTTGTTGGTTGGTTTGAGCCAATGCCTCTATCTGGTATTATTAGAGCAATACTTTCCAACATGCAACGTCCATATGCAACATACCAAACTTCGTAAATTTACTGGGTCAAATTGCTACAATTCAAAACTGGAGTTATTATAATTCATTTAGTAAATCCCATTAATTTCATACAGTGTTCATGTTTTAATTTCGCCAAGTTTTTAGTTAAAATATCGGTAGTCATGCCTGTAGTACAAACGTATTTTAAATCGACAATTTTATCATTTATTACATTTCTTACAAAATAATATTTTATATCAATATGTTTACGAGCGGCATGATGTGTTGGATTCCTTGCTATTTTTTGAGCTCCAAGGTTAACGCTGTTTACAATTAGGGGGCCACAAAGTGCTCCTAGTTCAATTTCATTTAGAAGTGTTCGCAAGTTCATAGCCTCTTTAATTGCTGCTGCCAGTGCCACATATTCAGCTCAGATGATGCAACCACTTAGCATAAACAGATATCAAGTGTAAGTTTCGATCTATAATGTCACTTTCCCAATCAGCATCGATAACATTATTTTCTTCGTTATTCTCTTCATTTTCATGAATAATCAAATTCTCCTCCGGATTAGGACACAGCACATCCTTGTTTTTGCCTGGACAATATGCCATTATCTTCTTAAATAAATAATCTTTTCTTTCTCCTGTTAGTCCGTCAGGTTGTATTTCATTAGGAAAATCCACTGGAGAGGAGGTATCAGTGGTGATTCGGTGTTTTACCCACGAAGAAACTTCAAGTTTCTTTTTTGTGTAGACAAAACCTGGTTCCTTCGTAGTAAAACGAAAGTGAAAATAACTTGTAATTTGTGTAATGGTTTTCCAATGTTTATTTTGAAAATAAGAATTCCAATCATAAACTGGAACCAATACTTGTCCACTTTCAGTACCCGTTTGAACTGACTGGTTGAGCTCGCAGCATGGAGTTGAAATTTTTACAATATTGGCAACACCTTCAATACAGCTGGCACTTTCGACCCTGAATCGTTGTTTAAATAGTCCAAACGACCAGTCGACGCCAATTTGTGTGTGTCCAACTGGGAGGACATAATTTCCTTTTAAAATATTAATTTTATTTAAAGTATTATTAATAGCTTTTTATTAAAAAATAAATTCCAAGACAAACCAAAATTAAAAGGGACCTTAACTTCCCCATCTCTTGAAGTTGGCATCTCTTGAAGTTGGTAGAGGTTGGGGAAAATCCTTTTTTTTTGGTAGTTCCGATATAATAATCGACTTTAAATCGATTGTAAAATGCTCGGAACGAGTCTGAGCAGTGTTACCATCCAAAGCCGGAAAACCGATAAATTTTACCTAAACGTCTATTTTTAGTCCTCCTGTAAAATTTGGTTTGGAGAAATAAGGGCCCTTTTCCTGTGGAACATCACATATTGAGATTGTCTTAGTTGGATAAACCATAGTTCCCCTTGTCGTTCCCCTTCCATGTCCAAAAAATATTGAAGCGGTCCTTTATCAACGCACTCAAAGTGGTGTGATTATTCTTCTTTTAATGATAAAATGATAGTTCTATCTTGACTTGCCAGAATGATATCATCCACGTTGACAGCTATTAAATCAATCTTCCCCTTTTGTCCTCTATTTGTATAAGCACGATTCACTTAAGCAAGCCACAAATCCCATTGATTTCAGAAGCGAAATCCTGCCTGCTTAAGGCCATATATGGATTTACGTCCCTTACTATCTTTATTCTTAAAATATTCGGGTTGTTTTATACAGGTGGAGTCGCTTAATTCTCCATTGAGATAGGCGGTACATACGTCCATCTGATGAAGAAAAAGTTAATATTTTACAGCGAGAACCAAAATTAATCGAATTTTCGAATATTTTAATTCTGCTAAACAAGTTTCTTTATAGTTCTACCCATTTAATTGGTTACAACCTTTGGTGACAAATCTTGCTTTAAAATTTTCAATGTTTCCATTAACATCTTATTGCCCGTACGCAGAAATGTTTGAGGCCCAAGTCCCCTACATGTTTTGATTTCATTGTGACCAATAGCTTCTTCAACGGTGTCATATTCAGCTGCGCTGCTATTATCAAATGTGTCATGGATAACCTTCTTGCCATCTTTAGTTTCTAAAGCACGTCTATTGCTACCATTCTCGGATTGCCTCGGATGTCATATGCCTCTAGCAACTCGCCTGTCTCCCTATCGCCATCTATACAGGGTGATTCAGGAAGTTCCGGACAAATTTCTCCAGCGTATTCCTTGGCTCATCTCATGAAGAAAAGTCCACTCGGTCCATGTCAGAAAATGCAAGGGTGCGAAATGGCAGCGGGTTAAAAATTTTCGGATTGGCGGTCGGAGGGTAGTATGGTAAAGTTGCTAACTTCTGAGCCAGTGGTTTTTGGGCTTGTTGGAAAGGTCTTTAAGAAGCCTTTCAGAACAATAAAAAAAAGTAGAAAAAAGCAAATCGCCGAGATACAGAGCTTTCGGAAAAAAATGGAAAAAATATTCACATAACATCAATTTGCTCAGCCAGATGACAGGCAACTTATGTTTTTTTTTCTGTTGAAAGATAGCCTTACCAAAATGACCTAAACGAAGCCCAGATTTCTTATCGTTCCAAAGTTATGACTATTTCTGAAAATTTCAATAAAATAAAATCTTAAACGTGTTAATTTACAAAACAAAAAAATGTGTTCTGTTATTTCGCTTCCAAAAACAAAAACAAACATGTTTGCATTTCAGTAAAATGAATTTCAAACATGAATTTTCAACAATACTCTGATCAATTCCATTTACCAAACCGTTTTTTGATGAACATTTGAACATTTGCAACATTTGATGCGTGAGTGCCAAATTTGACTTTTTGAAATTTCGCTTTCTATTATTGTCATCGCCTTCTCCGATTTCTTTGAATTAGCAAAGAATATTCCTGAACTTAAATAAGCATCGAGAACTGATATACCATCCGTCATTACAACTGCTCTGTTCTTAACCAAGTTAACAGTGAGAAACCAGGGGTTTCTATGGCACAGCTGATCGAAAAGGTACTAGGAAAATGATGTAGAAAGAGAGACCATGCAGCAAACTAAGTTCAATAACGATGTACAAATTGACAGTCAAAATTTGTCTTCACTCAGATGCCAACAAACACAACGAGTGAAACCCTAGTCATTCTCTGTTGTCTCTCTTACTCTCTTCATTGAATATTTCAATACACGAGCAGCTTTCTGATAGTGTTATTGTATATAACTATACAAATTCCAACCATGTTGAAGTAAAATTACATAAACTATGCAAAAAGTATGAAATAATCAAGATATGACGCGTGAGAGAAATGACTGAGTGCATTTCTAGCACTTTTTGGTTCTCTTTTACCAGGGTTGCCAAATTGCGCACATCTTTTGGTCTTTGTTTTGTTTGATTATTACTAATGACAGCTAAATTATGTTTTATGCTGTTTGCATCGAGCGAAAATACTCATTCCCTTTTATTTATGTTCGTATTATGCCAACCAAAGAGTAAATTACCAAAGCAACTCGATGAAATGGCCTACAGCCTCATCGTCATTAAGAGAACACGAAGAGAGGCATATAAGGTCTATTCTATTGCTCTGTGTCTTTGCTTACAATTTTACCCGCGGATAAAATGTTAGAATGCAATTGAGGGATAAATAAACATATGTAACTTGGGAGAGTAATATTTCCATATACTCCAATGACCGGCAAAGCCTATGTATCGTGCATTTTTGAGCTTCATGTTTTCACATCGCATAAGCTCACGTATTGAACAAAGGCAATCGAATCAGTCTCACTTGAGCATTCGAACAAGAAAGGCGGTTGTCGTTTACTCTCTCATTGCACTGAGAGAAATGTTTAATGTTGAATGGCAACATGAGTTTTTGTGTGGAGAAATTTTTTTCAGTAAACCCCAATGTTTTGGCTTCCCAGTAAACAATTGTTTGTCTGTAAGTTCTCTTAAATTATTAAAACTTCTGCAAATTCTCTGAAATTTGATACGAAAATCATGCGACGTTTCTGCACATACTCTGAAGGGAATGTTTTATTCTATTTGATTTTGTTTACATTCCGTAACCATGCGCCAGTAAGAAAATTCACCGAAAATCTTTGTACTGTATAGTTTCCGTTAACTAAATTGTTGTTTTTGTTTAGACTGCATCAGTTTGGTTGTTGTCTTCAGTTACAAACGAACAAGCAAGTGCTTAAGACGTCGCGGTCGTCAAATAATAATAATAATTAATTTGTATAATTAAGTGGTACGAAAAATCTGGCAGATGGTCAGAAAATGATCCGTAAAATTGGAACAATCTGGCACCTTTGTTCAGACGTCTCTTCGAAATTGCCACGACAAATAGTACAATGTGTCAGAAAAAGATAGGAAAATTCGGACCAGTATCGGATGTTTAATTAGACTTTAGCCGACTTTGTTCAGCTACGTCTAAAAATCTTTCAGAATTCTCACAGAAATCTGTCCGATAACTCTGCACACTCTTCAAAATTTCCCCGACAAAACTTTCCGAATTCTTACGATTTTCTGTACATTGTCTGACCGACATCGGCATCAGACTCCGCAACTTGTGGAGAGTGTCTGACAGATTTCTGACCGAATTCAAAGCAAATTGATTACTGGGTAGTATATTCCGACTTTAACATTACTTTACCAACACCAGTTGTTATAACGCTCTCACCTGTTGCTAACGTACGATTCTACTTTTCTTTTATGTTATTGACGGCTTCGTAATGCCGACACATATGCGAAGAAGCCTCACTATCCAGAAATCACTGGTTGTTTTTTATCTTATTCAATTCGCCGCGAAATGCAGTAAACCAGGGGTTTCTATGGCACATCTGATCGAAAAGGTAAAAAAAAAATAAATGGTTTCCCATTACATCCCATGAAGGGACTGGGGAGAACTTCTCACAATCACTGAGCTGTGCGCTTTCCAGTTTTCACTCACTGATTGGGATCTACAGTTTTATACCGATTCCGAACGGTATTTTGTGAAGCTTTATCGTGGCTATATTTATTTATTTATTTATTTATTCACACTTGTAATTTTAAGCCTCTCGGCCAATTCAAATAAATTACAAAAGAACTACTCCATTTATAACACATTTCATTAAATAAGAAATTACATAACAATTATATCCTTTATCGATAGTGTCGCCGTCACTATGCGAGGTGACCGCCGCCGAAAGAAATTTTAAGGTGGTCAGAGCAGGGTTCGAACCCAGGATCTCATGTACAAGAGCCGCGCACACTAACCATTGCACCACCGACGGCATCGAAAAGGTACAAAAAGGAAAATGATGTAGAATGAGAGACCAAAGAAGACATACAGATTATAGACCATGCAGCACACTAAGTTTAAAAGTGTTTGATTGATACTAATGGCAACTAAATTTTGTTTTATGATGTTTGTATCGAACGAAAATACGTATTCCCTTTTATTTCTATCCGTATTATGCCAACCAAAAAGTAAATTACCAAAGCAACTCGAACTCGATGAAATGGCCTACTACCTCGTCATCATTAAGGGAACACGAAGAGAGGCATAGAAGCTATTTTCTATTGCTCTGTGAGTAAACGCATCTGTAGCGTGCCTGCTGCCCGCCTTTACACTGTGATTTTATGCGGCTGTTCATCCATTAATTATAACAATGTGGTATTTATTTCGCCGAACCAAATCGTCATTTTCATTACGTTGCCTTCCCTTGTTTTTGCCTTTAAATGTTTTGACAGCAACTGCATTGTGGTTTTTGTCACGATTATCGCCCCTTCTGTGTTCTTCTAAGATCTTACCCTTTAGTTTATGCAATTTCGGCAACGAATCTTGCGCTTCAATGGGTACATAATAATACTACATATCATCGGGTAACTGTACAGAAACAAAATGCTTTGCATATCATCTGGAATATCGATGTCTATCTCGTCCTCTATTATTCCGCAAAATTTGTTCTGTTATCGTTGCGAACTATCGAAGTGGAACCGTACTAACATTTTAAATAAATGGACCTTCCACGCTGAACCGCTGGCTTGGTATAAACGAGACAAACGCGGTGACAACCTTTTTTATGTGGATTAACTCCATCGGCTTGTCGCTCAAAATTATTGATGCAAGAGCTTTTTGATCGCATTCATTTGGTTTTTTCCTCAGAAACACTCGAACTACACGGAAGCTGAATCGTAGACCATAAATCCTGAGTTATTACGATAATAAACTCTTCATCTGTACTGCCATGTCGCATAGTTTTCTCCCGACAATCTCTCTATTTGTGTCGTTAAAGCTGAATATTTTTTAAAATCCTAGTAGCCAGATCACAATTGTAGTACATATTAATAAAGTTTTAAACAAATTTTGCAGACCACGTGAAATCTGGATCCATAATCTATGTTAGACCTTGTGTACACATCCAGTTGAACTTTATTTATCATCAGATTATATGATATAACATTACAATCCAGTACAATGATACAGTTAATTTGGTTTTCGCTTTCAGCTAGTATTCCAAGAAATGTAATATTTGCCAGAACATTTGTGTTGTATGGGAATCGATTACTCTAGAACAGTGGTAACCAACCCATAGCCTCGCGAGGCAGATGTACCATAGAGAAATACGACGAGGTAGTAGGCCATTTCATAGAGTTTTATTTGCTGCGGTATTTTACCAATTTTACACTTTCGTTGGACATAAAACGAACAGAAATCGAAGGGAATTCGTATTTTCGTTCAATACAAACAACATAATGTCATTAGCATCAATGAACACTATTTAAAATTAGTTGCTGTGTTCTTTGCTCTCTCATTCTCTATCATCGGCCTAGTACCTTTTCGATCACCTGTGCCATAGAACCCCCTTGGATGTACACAACAACCATGGTACAATAATATGTTCATGGTAAAATCGTAAGAACAGCTGTTTTCATTTTTTCATGAGGTTCTTCGCTTCGGCTGTCACACTCACATGTATTTTGTGTTTGTACTCTTTTGCATTCTTGTGTTGTTGGTATGTATTTGTGTAGAGTTTGTCAGCTGAAGCGAATAGAACAAACACAAAATGCCTGTTGTTGCTGCCTACAACAAAACAACGCGCGCTGCTATTACCATGAAGATATTATTGTACCATGATTCGAACCATCAGCCTATGCCTGTGCGTTTGCGACCGCACACAAGCACCTAATATGTTTGTGTGCGTGCGTTCGGTTTTGCCTACCACTGCTCTAGAACTCAAAACTGCTTAATTTCATAGAGTTACCTAGAGCAGCGGCTTCTCTCAGTAGTCTAACGAAGTGTGGTGTGGTTGCTTTAATAATACTAGATAGAGGCAACAATGGCTTAAGTCAGGGGTGGTTCGATGACACAGCTGATCGACATCCTAGCTGTAAATTTAATGCAGGATGGAATGTGAAAGAGAATGAGCGATAGGCGAATTTAAAAAAACTGACTAAATTTGATTTTAATTGGCACTTATGACTTTTAAAATACCTTTATTTGCAATAAATTTGTTTTGGGTTTTAAGGGCACGGCAATTTTCTTTCAGTTTTACTTCTTCTACATCCAAATTCTGGCAGAAAAAACTGGCATAAAAACTATCAAAATTTTGGTTAGCCCAGTGGCTTTCGACGAGAATTTGGTGGTACTGAAACACACATGCACACACTTTGTATTCATAGACTAATACTAGACTTAACTAGAGTTGGGTAGTTCATGAACTGCCTAGTTCATGTAGGGTGACCAGCCACCACCCTCATGTATATAATGCACATGTTCGATATCGCGACTGTGTTCGTGATTGTTGCGTCCGGGCACCTTAAATGAACGAGTTCGAGAACTAGTGAACGAGTTCGACACAAGTCTAGACTTAACCTTTCTCTCATCAAATTTATGACATTTGACCTGGTGTGATATGAACGTTGGATGTCGATAAGAATTGCTTCAATAATACCAGATAGAGGCAATGATTCAAAACAACCAACAAAATTACAACAACGATATTTCGATTTGTGTGTTAAATACAACACAAGTGTATGCTAATAACAGTCAACAAAAAAAGTGTAAAATACATTTAAATTTTACAGTTTTTCACCAAAACGATGTGAAAAATTAAAGTCAGAAGTTATTGTAATTCCACCTGGTGTATATAACTTTTCGTCAAATATCTCTCTATCACACCGACCGCACCACGAATAGTGTGAAAGGAAACGTCAGATGAGTCAAATATGCTCTTTTGTTATAATAATTACTCTATGTTTATATCTGTCTTTATCTCTTTATTCTGTCAACTCTCTATCGCACCGACCGTACCACGAAGGTGGCGTGAAACGTCAGATGAGAAAGATGGCGTCTCTAGGCCATATTACACTATGGTTTTAACTCGAAGAAGTAAAAAGAGTAGTAAACTGTCATTCATTATGGAATATTCAAAATAAATTGCAAAGATAATTTGATATCGGCAAATAAATTGTTTTATTGTAAACAAAAAATTTCTAGTAGTACTGGAGATTTACAATTGTACGTAATGTAGAGAGATTACTGACATAACTTTCAACACATTTAACAGTTTCGCGTTCCCGTACTGTTTTAACCCAGGGCTTTCGTCGAAGAAGCTGATCGAAATTTGATACATGATAGAATGTGAAGCAGAATGAGCGATAGGCGAATTAAAACAACTGACTTTAAATTTGATTTTATTGGCACTTGTGATTTTTAAAATAGCTTTATATGCAATAAAAGAGTTTTGATTTGAATGCGCACAACAATTTGTGCAGTGACTTTCGACGAGAATTTGGTGGAGATGAAACACTCATGCCCACTCTTTATACATACATACTGTGTATCACAAAAGTAAGTATACAGCTGTAAACCCTATACATTTTGTTAAAAAAATGTCTATAAGTTATTTAAAACACAACAAAATATTTTTATTCCAAAAAACAAACGAACGCAGTATTCAACATAAATTTTAAAAAAAAGTGGGATGCGTGTATGTATTTAATTGTGAGGGATAAAGCTCGAAAGGAACGAAATTAACATTACAAAAGTTAGTATGCAGTACGTATGATATTTTGATTTGTATTAAAGATGCATGTGATTCATTTACCATATTTTAAGAAATCAATATTTAGTAGGGTAACCTCTATATTTTATAATTTCATGACGTCGTGATTGCATTAAATCTACCAACTGTGGAGTCACAGAACTTTTAATTTTCAACAATTATTTTACAGTAAAATTTTTGAGATCATCTCTCCCTTTTATATCCCGTTTTCGTATTTGGCGATCAAGGTGATCTCAAAGGTACTCTATGAGATTGACATCTGCCGATTGCGGAGGAGTTTTAAGTTGATTTGTGTGACACAACAGCGATTCCTTCATAATAAGAAACGTATGCTTCGGATCATTGTCATGTTGAAATATGAAAGTGTCTTAATTCTATGGCGCTTTCTCGCAAATTGGTTTCCAGAATATTCAGGTATAAATACTTGTTCACAATTGCGTCAATAAATACAAGTTTTCCACCCCATATGCCGCCATGTATCCCCAAATTAAAACCGAAACGCCACCGTGTTTTACAGTACAGTCATGGGTTTTGACTCTATTTCGGAATTAGGCTTTCTCTAAACTTTATCACGGCTAACAGATCCGTGAAGATTTATTTTTTTCTCACCAGAAATAATAATAGTGTTCCAGAACGTTTTTGGGGTGGTTTATATACCCTTTTGTGAAATTTACCCTCTTTTGACGGTTTAAGTGACTAATGAATCGCTTTTTTCTAATACTTCAGCCACGATATCCAGGTCTGTGCAACACACGGCGAACAGTTTCTGAATGGCACGATTATCCAGCTTCTTTTTCAATTTCTGCTTGTAGTTTTGGTGCATCTTTCTTTGGGTTTGCCGTAACTTTTCTTACTATAATCTTTACGGCTTATTTTTCGTAGAGCCCTCAGACTTAAAGTGTTCTAGTACTTTTTATAGAGTAGCACTACTTTCGCCTACAACGCCGCCAATTTTTCTTAGAGAATTATTGTCTTTGTACAATTTTATTATCAGATCCTTCAAATCCTGAGACAGTTCTTTGCCTCGTTGTGCCTAAGCAGCAAAAATTGATTTTAATTACTCAGACTTATTTTGTGGAGTTTATAGCTTGTACAGATTCGTCTGAATCCATAAAAAGAGAAACTTCCTTGATTAAAGTCAATTACCGAATGGATAACCACTTGTCGCATACTTACTTTTGTGACCACAATGTTGGAATTTTCTAAGAAATCTCGCTACAAATATTAACGGGATCATATTGAACGGTTGAAATTATTGCTTTTATAGCGAATATCGTAGTGAGTGTTGACAACTAGTATAGAAACTGGAGTGCGAAAGAGCAAAGTACGAAAAAATATCTTATTCGTAAAATTTACAGCGTGTATACTTATTTTTGTGATACACTGTATATTACTCTATGCAAAAGTGGAGTATGAAGAGAAATTATTCATGAAATATTTTCAAGGCACAAGGATGTTTTGTATTTAGTCGCTGTTTTTTAGAACTTATAATTATTATTATTTTTTTATTCAGGCACAAGACCCTTCTCTATTGATAGAGATATCATTTTTAAGAAGTTTTTGCAAAATGCATCCTCATTATTCCTGTGAAACCATATATTAGTTATTTCAGATCTAACCACAGATCTTCATCAGCGGTTGTTTGGAATTATGTTATTGAAAAATGGATCAACCAAAATGCGAACGAAACTCAACTATATTCAGAATTCCTTACTATGCAAATATTCGAAAATTTTTTGGAAATACAAAATAGTATTTTCTGATATTAGTCTATACTAAAATAATTTTCATTAAAAAACGTGTTGGCGCAGTGGAGCGGAAAGACTTTAGTTTGACTGGAGCCGGGCTTTCACCTTAATTGGAATGGTCCAGTTTCTGTGGATGTAAATATTTAGACACGAGGAAAATGCAAGCGTTAGTGATACAAGAGTAATCAGAACTATGGACTGTGTGGTATGACGGTTCATTAAACCTAAATTGTTCCCCTTTTCCTCAAATTCATACAGTAGTAGTACGCGGTATTACAGTCTGTGTACAATAACGATGACTCTTAAGAACTGATAACGCCAAAAAATAAAAAATAAAAGTATAAAAAGAGAAAACATTTAAAGAGCTAATTTATAAGTGACCAAAGAGTACAAAATAAATAAGAAAAATAAAACAATAAAAATAAAAACGTTTACATTACAAGGCAGAAACTAAAGTGCAAATACATAACAAACGACACGAAACTAAACAACAGGCAAAGGGACCAGGGAGTCAGTCGGTGATCGACAAGCAAAAGGCGATATAGAATTAATGTTGACTATCAAAAGACGTTAACGTTCGTTCAGTGCTGATTGTGAAATGGAAAAGATATCATCATCATCGCAAATGTTAAAAAATTCAAACTTAGAGTGTAAACGATCGTCAATTCCAAAAGGAACAAACTGTGATATTGCTAATGATACTCAAGATTTATCTTTGAGAAGGCAACAGAAGAGCCCCAACAGCAGCAACAACACCAAATCCAAATTGCAACTTAATCGCTGTTGTAGTTGTTGTGATAGCAAGCGCGTAAATACAAACATTGCCTTATCGCCAACGAGTACGATGATGTTGGTGATGACAACCACGATAACGTCTTGATTGTAGTTAATCCTCCGTCATTTAAGTAGTAGAGGCGTTTGCAGCGTCCTTAGTTTGAATGCAATCAATTTGTCGAACAATTCAGCGTCTCCTATCCCTTTTGAGAACCATCCCAATAGTTGTGTGTTAGAGCAGAGTAACCCGGAAATATGATGTTAAATATGTCGAATAAATTCAGTAACTATCAGCATATGGCCAGCAATTCAAGCGCGACCTCATCGTCGGCCGTCGGTTTATCATCATCGAATACTGGCCTATCAGTTTTGGCGGCTCCCAACAACTTTTCTCAAGATTCCAATTCATCTATAAACTCGAATTCGGGGGGCAAAGCTGAACGCGAATCCATTCATTCTGGACAGTTTATGGTGTCGACCTTTGAGGCCGAGGAAGCCCAAGATGATCTCGACGATAGTGAAATTAAAATGCTCGATCCTGAAGATCCCAGTCTCTCGAAGCAAGACGAACCCAATACATGTATGGAAGTGCAATTGTATGTGCCACGAAAGGTGACACAACAGAATAGATGTGGTACCCATGAAGCTGCGGGTTTGATAACGTCTCATCTGGAAATTGAAACATCTCTGACGAAGCTGTTCAAATGCATGAATTTAGCCTACAGGTGAGTATTGACGCTTTATTCCATAACCCTTGAACAATTCCAAGAATTTTCCCACCAAACTATACCTGTAATATAGATTGTTTGTTATTGCTCTCTGCTAATATTCCTTGTCCACATATTGATAACGTGATACAAAGTGGTTTTGGTTTTCAGTTTTAGTTATGATTGTTTTTTAATTTTAATTTTCTTTAAATTTGATATTTCTTTTTTTTATGATATGATGAATTTCATACTCACCACCTATGTACATACATACATATGTGCTTATGAGTGTATGTTGGTATGTATTATGTGAAATCTCAGCAAAATAGCTACTACGTATTCTACACATACAGTTCTGTTGAAAATAATATGCTCGATTTTTAATAACTGACAACTGGTTGTAAAATATAAACGTGGTTAAAGTAATAAACAATATAAGTGACAGATTATAATTTCCCTTTGTCTCTAAAGTGTCTTTATGTGTTGGATGTCCTTCGAGAAAAATGTTTTTGGTCCTTTTCCAAAAGTTTTTATTTGTAATAGAAACTGTCGGTTACTTCGTATTCACAGGCAGGCATTTATATGAAAGTACCTAGTACATTTTCACCGGCTTAACACCAGTTTTTCCGTCAGTGGTCATATTTGTTTCTTAGTCAAACAGTGGTTAAACATCGAATTGTGTTTTTCACTCTATGGCCAACAATGATTTGAGCACCCAATGTTTGTTGGTTAACCTGTAGTCAGAACAATATGATTTTGACAGTCACATTGCAGATTGTCAAAATGAGAAGTGTTAGATTCTGTAAAATACATGTTTCTGTTTTGACTATTTGTACACATACTGAGAGCCTAGATCTTTAAATTGTTCCGCCTACATAGTTTTTATACATTTTTATTAAAATGACTTCGATTTTATGCATTTATTTCTTATTTTACAAAATTCCATTTGGTTGTTTCTCTTTGTTGTTTTAGTATTTAGCCCAAACTTGGTGTTTTTTTCAACAACAATATGAGGGTTGCTATAATCGTTAACAATATGACGGCTTAAAAACTAAATTCAAAGTTAACCTCCAGTTAACTTTCAAATACGATTAAGTAATCCGATAGTTAACTTCCTACAAAACTGGCCATTATAGTTTAACCTTTGAAAACTCAATTCAAGCTATTGTTGGTCGTGTTTTGGTTACAAGCAAGCGATTATCGCTTGCTAGGTTGCAAAGAAAACGGCTATTTAGCGATAAGTGATTTTATTCAAAAATATGAAAAAGGGTTGAAAATGGTAAAAGATGAAAAAAAAAATTTTGTATAAACTTAGCGAAAATGATTCGCGTCGCTAAGTTCTTGCTAAGTCTTCGCTAAGTGTTTCATACAAAACAAGCGAATATATAAGCAAGCGGTGTAACCAAAACACGCTTATTATTATCTATTATTTTCCCATATGCCGAATTCAACTGTCGACATGTATTCACTGCGAAATGTGCTACCATGATAAATTACCATATTCCGAAGTCAAAAAATCGATAGTCGACGTTTATTTTCAGTATCGAACGATCTCTAAATTATACTCGTACATCAAAATGGTGATTAATATATTAATTGGCGGCTCCGTAAAACATTCAAAATATAACCTTAAAATTTCGTCACTGTATTCAAGAATTTTAATATCCTTGCATAAATGACGTCTACTTCGTACAAATAAAGTCCTTGTTACACTATTAGGGCAGTCGTTAGATTTGTCAACATTGTGAATTACGGAAAACGAATGGAAACATGTATAAACATGACAAGAAGGATGTACAGGAAAAATGTTGAGTGATCTTTTAGATTTTACACATTTTTTGATTTTTTTCAAAAAAATTAAACTTGAGGAGAACGATTTGCAGACAAAATTTTGACAGTTCTGTTAGATTTCTGTCATTTTTAAAATTTTGCTCAAAAATGATGCGATCAGGGTTGCGTTTGGAATAAAAAGAACAAAAACAAAGAAAACGGCAATAAACGGTTATATTTAGTCACTTTTTACAAATTTTCCTTTTCCTTTATTCTATTCCATTCTACTTTAGTTGTATACAGGGTGACTGATGAATATTGCTGCATTAAGAAACTCAAATAACTTTTTTTTCAGTGTATGGAATTAATTTTTCTTTTATTCATGTCAAAGCTCATTCAATTCTATTAAATATAGTTTACTTAGTTTTAAAAATAATGGAATTTAAATGCCCCCTGCTCGTTGATGCATGTGCGGCATCTTACCAAAAAGTTGTTCATTACTGCTTGGAGATTTGAGACAGGAATAGCCGCAATTGTTTCTCGAATGGATTGCTTTAGTTCATTCAAATTTGTTGGTTTTGCTTTGTAGACTTCATGTTTGCCATAACCCCACAAGAAAAAGTCAGGTGCATTAAGGTCAAGCGACCTGGGGGGCCAACCGAATGTGTGGAGTTTCTGGATTTCAGCTTATTGGGAAATTTTCGTCGCAATTCAGTCATAACAGGCCGGAAAGAAATTCTCATTCGGCGTAATTCTGGATAGAAAAACTCTCTCAACATGCTCAAGTACAGGTCTCCAGTAACCGTAACGGTGAGACCGTTTTCTTCGAAGAAGTAGGGCCCGACAATGCAGCGTGATGAAACTGCACACCACACTGTGACACGAAGTAGATGCAATTCCGTCTCATGGAATATCTGTGGGTTGGAAGCACTCCATATTAGACAATTTTGTTTGTTTATGTTGCCGTTTAAATCGAAATGGTCCTCGACAGACATTAAATGACAGTTCAACATGTTTCCGTCCTCTTCCTCAAATTTTCTGGCAAAATTCCAAGCGAATCGGGAAGTCTGCTGCGTTCAGTTTTTTGGCCATTTGAATTTTATATGGGAATAAGTCCAAATCTTTGTGCATAATTGACAGCAATGACTGTCTGCTTATACCCATTTGAGCAGATAAGCTTCTTGTCGAAACTCTTGGATTGTTTTGTGTGGCAGCAGCTACAGCAGCGATTGTTTCCTCCGTCCGAACTGAAGGGTTTCGATGGTAAGGTCTTATTTTGACTGTCCCATGCTCAGCAAAATTGTTAACAAGTCTCATTATGGTCCATCTGCTGGGAGAATTGCCGCCAAACGTGCGTCTATACTCTCTTTGGACCGAAACTACGTACTTCAGTGCGCGATAGCGGCGGTCAATCCAAATTCTTGTTTCAGTGTCCCAGTCATCCATTTTTGTTAAATCTAAAAATTAATCTGCAAAATAAAAAAAATGAACCAGATTCATTAAATAGAAAAAAAGTTATTAATTTTTTTTTAGTAGCGGCTTTCATCAGCCACCCTGTATTACTCTAACTTAACAGACATATGGTTTTGCATTCTGATACAAAATATGACGATACGGTTTCTCTCAAGTTAAAGTAAGTTTCATCCCATTTTTCTTTCCGCAAATCGGTCCATTTGGTGTGATAGTGTAGCATTGGCTTTTAACTTAAACTCTATATGTTATAATTTGTTCAAAATCTTACGTGTCACCCCCCTTTGTTACAGCAAACTATTTCAATTCGAACTGCCAACCATTGTTTCTTTATAGAACTGATAAAACCCCTTTCGAGTCCCATTTGTCAAAATGCTGATTAATCGAATTATGTGTCACGGCTCCCTTTTGAACTCATACAATCCGTCTTATGCTTACGCTTATACGCTTACACCAGCATTCAACGTCAAGCTCCACTTGTTAGTCATGAGTTGATTCATAAATGTTGCCTATGTACTGTCTAACTCTAATATGAACATGTCTGTTTTATCTAAAAGCAAATCTGATTGTCATGAATTTGGTTAGTAAAACGACAGCTGTTTGTCAAAAGTTTGCGTGTATTTATTTGGGTTCGTAGCCACTCTTGGACACTGGTTGGTTGAAAGGTAATGAATTAAAAATCATTAGATGATAGTCGACGGCTATCTTTTCGTTATAAATACTGGGGTCAGAATCTTACGTTTAATTAAAAAAAATAAACTCCTAAGAATGCACAACAATCCGATTAATGCGATGCCCCCAAATCTGCCGCCAAAAATCCCTTTAAGCACACCTTTTTGAAGATACCCTCCAAATTTCATGATTCTAGATTCATGTATTTCGTCAAAACTCTGTTGAGGTCTGCTTTATTATGAGAGCATACGCTTCAAATTTCACAAGTCTAGTTTCATTCCTCTGATCAGATCATTAAATAAACTACTTTAATGTCATATCTCCAATTCTACCGTTTTTTTAATCATAGATAAAGGAAAAAATAGATATAGCGGTACCGTGGTCTACTTTTTTCACTAAGTTGTGTCCTATATTACTGTCACTTTCATTGAAGTTTCCCATAATTCTCATTGACGTTTATTCAGAATTGTGGGAAATTTTGTACAAACAAAATTAAACAAGGGAAAATGTGGCAGGCCTTTATTTAATTTACTATGCAGAAGGTTTTGTAAATAATTTCGAGTTATCACTAGCAGATAGCCCGTTAGCCTGGCCAAAGTCTAAACAAGTAGGATCGCCTTTTGCTGTCTAAAAACTTCCAACCCACAAATTTCAGCAACTTCTGTGCCGCGGATTCTAAAACTGTTTGCGTGTCTGAAGACTCCTAATCATGAATGGTGATTGAACCGGAGGAAGAACTACTTTATAGGCGGTGGCGGTATGGCTTTGCAATTCAGTAGCCGTCAAAAAATCGATTTAAAGTTACATGTTGTATTTTTTGTTTTAAATATTTTTTTTCTTTTGATTTCAATTTCAAATTTTAAAATTCTAATAAATGTCATATTTTCATTTTACTCTTTTTGGGAGCAAAAAATCCCAATTATGAGGACGGATCAATAGATCCGTGATTTTTTGAATGAAACACAGTTTGTTTTGCAAAAATAAAATGTATTTTTCAACATAATTTCCTTTTAGCTCAATATACTTAGTCCAACGTTTCTCCAGTTTTTGTATCCCTTCCATAAATATGGGGTTTCGAGGCCAATAAAATAGGCATTTGTTTGGTCAATAATTTCATTGTTGGAGCTAAATCTCTTTCCACCGAGCCATTTCTTTAGGTTTGGAAATAGGAAATAGTCACTGGGGTCTAAATCCGGAGAATATGGTACAATTTATGGAATTTTGCCATTCAGACTACAAAAGTGTGCATCCGTGCAAACGCGGCACCCATCTTGCAGACAGCTTCTTAAACCCAACTGATCATTTAAAATCGAAACCACACTGTCATATGAAATGTCTATGGCATAAACAATCTCACGCACTTTTACTCTTCGATCGGCCAACACCATATCGTGGATTTTTTCGACATTTTCGGGTGTATTGACCTCAATTGGCCGTTCAGAACGTTCAGCGTCATTTGTACTTGTGCGACCACAACGAAAGTCACTAAACCACTTTTTTCCATTGAAATCGATGGTGCCAGAGTCCCCATAGTATTTATCAAGTTTTTCCTTGGTTTGAGTGACGGTTTTTTTTTCGCAAAAAATAATGTTTAATGAGCACTCGGAACTCACTTATTTGCATTTAAAAAAAAGCACGAGGTTGCATGTTTTGAACAGCTGTTAAACGCAAAGTAAATGACGGAACTTGCTCAAAATTTGACAGTAGTCTATTTACAGGTGGTACTTGATGGGAGCAGTGTTGCATTTCATATAACTACGAGGGAAGTTCGAAAAGTCACGGAGTTATTGATCCGCCCTCGTATTACTTTCAGCGACACCTAGAAAATAACCAAATACACTAAATATTTCCCAACACTTGTGCTTCATCTATTATTTTTCTTTACGCTTTTTATTGCAAGTATTCAAAAATAAAAATTTATTCATATAAAATATTCATCGCAAGTTTTATTCGCCAGGCTGCTCGTGGCTAAATCGCTGATTAATACCATTTAATGTCACGCCTTCAATTGTACCACCCTAATAGTAAATTTTAAAAATTTAATTTTCCTCTTCATAGAGAGAACATACACTTCCCAGCATTTTCCCATTTCTACCGCCTAAATTTCTATTCCCAACAATCCGCTCTTAAGCCCGTGTTAGACTATTAGTGCAATTTCAATTTGAAAGAAATCGTACAATCACTCTGCTTTCGATTTACACTATTATTTTTGGAGAATGCAAAAACATCTGCCTGCAATGTGACAAACTAAATACAACAGTTATAAAATAAAAATGAAATACAGAAAACAGACAATTGTGAACAAAGACTAAACATATGTAAAAATCAATCATTTTATTCTGGTTTTCTTAGTTTTTGTTCGTTTTATTCCAAATGCAGCCTTGATCGCATCATTTTTGAGCAAAATTTAAAAAATGAGAGAAATCTAACAGGTCTGTCAAAACTTTGCCTGCAAATCGTTCTCCTCAAGTTTACACTATTCCATCTTCTCTCACCAAATGCACATTTTGGCATTTCCAACGATTTCTCTAATAGTCTAACACGGCCATTAACTAATGTCTACTCCATAAGGAATTTGAGTATATTTTCCTTTTCGCTGCTGGCTAGAACGCCGAGCCTTCCGTTATAATTGGAATTTGGAGAAATCCCTTGTATGCTACGTTCTATTCCCTTTAAGGAACTTCTAAGTATAATAAGGGCATTCAAGGGGGTTCTATGGCACAGCTGGTCGAAAAGATACTAGGGAAATGATGTAGAATGAGAGACCAAAGAAGACATAGAGATTATAGATCATGCAAGAAACTAAGTTTATATAAAGTAGTTAAAAAATACACATTCCCTTTTATTTCTGTTCATTTATGTCCAACCAAAGAGTAAAATACAAAACGGAAAAATTTGTTACAGAGAGTCAGCATATATCTGATTTACCTTGCAAATATTTCATTAATAATTCATCTTTGCACTCCATTCTATTTTTAACGCATGTGGTATTATTTTTGTTTACTAAAATAATCTAAATGTCAAAATTCTGCTCACAAATAATTATCAAACAATTGTTTTCGTACGAAATAAATTCGGCGTAACAACCCTGTACTTGATTTTGCCTACGAAAATTTCGCAAAGAGCTGAGTACCAAGCAAATGAAATGTGAGCGAAATTTTCGGTTCATGAAATGTTCTTTATTTTGTATACATGTACTGCTTATGGCAACGAAAATTTCACAAAAACTGAATACCGGGCTATAAGTCGTAAAGTCATATTTGAAGAAATATAGTTCTCTTGTGAATACCCTGTTATATGATCGTATTGTAAAGACGTAAAACGTCAAAATCAAATCTTACCGGAATATCCTTAACTCCTTCCATTTTAAGGGCCAGTTTTTGACTTCGCAATCAAAGTCTATTTATGGTTAAATGCGACTTAAATCAAAATTTGTGTTTTTCAGTCATCATTTAAATAACATTTAAACTACCTCCCATGGGCATTTAAGTTTTATTTAAATACGATGAAACGACCATATGGTTTTGACAGTTGTTTGTTGTTGTTCGTTTCTGCTCAAATTACATGAAATTTTGTGAAAAATTATAAAAATAAAAACTAAAATGGATTCAAGCTGCGAAGAAGATATGAGCGATATCGAAACATGGGAGTTGCTGAATAAAACTATATTACGAAGAAAGCGAACTATAAGAGCGCGTCCAAACCATTTTAACATGTTTGATGATGCAGATTTCTAATTTTGCTTCGACGTTGCCTTTAGGTTAGCGTATTTTGTTTTAAGCACTTTATGTGAGCGAAAAGTGTGCTCGTATTTGCAATTAAACTCCCTTTCAATTGCTTTCCAGGCATTCAATTTCTCCTCGCTGGAAGTGGTGTCGCTCTTCTTGCATTCTATAATGTGGCTCCACTTTTTTACTGCGCTTACTAAGTATTCCACCTCAGCGCTTGTAAAATTTGGGCTTCTTTTGTCCATTATAGATGCAATATTGATTAAAAGAAAAGTAAAACAGACGGACGGAGTATCGCGGACACAGACAGACGGAGTATCGAGGACAAATATAAACTAGCGGACGGAAAATCGATGAAAATGCAAACCGACGGACAATACTGCTAATCGCGGTGTTTATTTATATCTTCTTCTTTTTCTTCATAACTCAGCTGTTTACACAAGGGATATCAATCATAAATTTTGACTTTTGATAGTGTTACCATATTTTAACACTGAAATTAACTGAAAATTAACTTTTCACTGAAAAACACAATCCGTAATTAAACGGTGTTTAAAATTAAAATTAAATTAGCTAATTTTAATTTAAATACGAAGTCAAAAACTGGGCATAAGTTGCACATATTTATTTCTTAATTTTCATAAGAAACACAAAAAGTCCAAATTACAATCACGGATGAAATTAATTGACTAAAATTGACTCTCTCCCCAATCACTTCATGGGATATTATGGGACACCATTTTTTTGTGATAAATTTTTATTCAGTTAACATTGGATTTAAAGATCAATATAAATACATACATATTTTGATGAATATATTCATATTTTGATAATTTTTATTTTATTTTATCAGTTTGTTAGTGTTAAAAAAAACTGCTAATTTTTGTTACCCTTTTACCCCTCCGCTCTATGCAATTAAAAAATATGATTTGCTTTGTAATAGTTGCAAAATAGTACAGTACTGTCTACAATGTTGAATCGCAATGTTACCAGATTTACGAGCAGAAAAATAGAAAATGAAATCTCATAAATTGTTTTTAGTTACTTACGAAATGATCGTCCGGCATTTTGAGTTTAAATCCTACTTCCGACTGTTTACAATTTTCCACTAACAGCAACATAGCTGTCATCTCAGAAGAATGTAAACAAAATTATAATTTACTAGTTTAAAAAACAAAAAGGTTGCACAAAGCTGGGTTTCTCTCCAAAAAGCGGGATTCAGATTCAAGGCGGGATGAGATATCGCAGACCCGGATAATCCCGTCAAAAGCGGGATGGTTGTTCAGGTCATCCATTACCCACAGGGTATGGGGGAAAATAATGAGTAATTGCCCACGATAATGGGGTATTACCCATCATGATTACCCATTACATACAGGGTATGGGGGAAAATAATGTGAATTTACCCACGAGGATGGGTAATTACCTTTGCATTACCCTTGGGTAATTACCTTAATTACCCATCACGATTACCCATTGCCAACAGGGTATGGATAAGCGGCAAATTAACCACAGCCATGGATAAAGGGTTACCCAGGGTAACTCATCCCCATTTTTGATCGAAAATAAAAAATTTAGAAAAAACGTCTACATCTCGAAACGGAGCATCAAATCGAAAAATCGGTTTTCTAAGGGGTTTTGACAAACTGATCCAATTCATATGGAAGCATTTTTTTTTCCCTAAATTAAAAAAATATGGTTATCCGTCATTCATTTCACCGGCTAAGGATCAATTGAGGGGGTTAGAAGCAAAGGGATGCAAGTGACTTGAAAAATTTTGAGTGGAAAAAGTTTAAAGTTAAATTGCAACGTAAATATCCCATCTATATTATTCGTTAATTTGAGAAATTTTTAGATATATTTTTATCTAACAAGCTAAAAAACTAATTTCTATTACACACTCAAATACACAAGAAAATCCTTTAAAGTTGTTAACTCTGTAAAATGCACTTGCATCCCTTTGCTTCTGGCCCCTTCAATTGTGATTGGGTTTTATCGTGCAAATTTCTGATATTCTCCGATGTCTCAAACTATAAGTGCCTACCATTGATATCTAGAGGTCTCTAATTGCAACACAGTTGCATGGAGGAGTAACAACCGTCACAGACTTGGCCACAAATAGGAAGTTAACGGCAAAAACATTTTTTGGGAACTTTACTTCCTTTGGCCGCTCTTGTAACTCTTGTTACTTGTTACTTGCCCATCGGTATTCCATTGTTTGGCAGTTGTGTTTGAACAGGATCTTCTGTAGTGCCTTCAACTGATGAAGGATATCCGTCTTAGAGATATGTTCCTGCATGTGCTAACATCTTCGGAAGGCCAACATCAACAATAATGGATTATTTTATACAATTGAAGGCTCCTTGACAATTTCGAAAATATAGCTCATTCAGAAAAAGTAAGGTAGACGCAGGTGGCGTTGTAGTTATTGAAATTCAACACAATGTATTCAAACAATAAAACCATAGAATAACACATACATAGGTGGAGTTACAAAATATGTTCACTTAACTTTTTCATGCCGTTTTGGTGTAGAACTGAAAAATTTAAATGTGTTTTGCACTTTTTTGTTGACTTTTATCGTTGGTATACATTTGTATTGTATTTAACACAACTAGTTTGTCACAAAAACACGAAATTCGGTTGTTGTTCCTATGTTGATCGCTGTATACTATTGCCACTATCTGGTATTATTGAACCCATATTTTCCACCATCCAATGTTTACTTTCCATCGTACCTATGACGTTTAATTTATTGAGCGAATAAAAGCTTCTATGGTATGTGTTATTTTATGAATAAAACCGAACAAAAAGTACCAAAACAAAATACATTTGAATTTGACAAGGTGGATCTACAACGACAAACAAAAAATTAAATCAGCTGTTCTAATGCTTCCACCTGAACTAGTTGCATCTCGATGTAGCTACTCTTATAGAGGTGGGCCATGCAAATTTGAACCCCCTCCCTATGTCGAAACAGGTGGACAATTTGACATTTTTGAAGCTTCCGATTATTAGTTAAAGGTTAGACATTTACGAAATATTAATAAAACTTACTTACTTATCCCGTCATGAACAACCCCGAGGGGTCAGGGACCTTACAAAACGAAGATAACATATTTCGCCAACCAGTTCGATCTTTTGCCTTATCTCTCCAGTTGGCAATACCAAGTGTACGCAGGTATTCGTCAACCTGATCCTTCCAGCGGAGTCTTGGTCTTCCTATTTTTCGTCTTCCTTCGAGTTCGGTTTCGAAAACCCTTCATGCTGGTTCGTCTTCATCCATTCTACTGACATGGCCTAGCCAGCGCAATCGCGTTATTTTGATCCGCTTAACTATGTCAATGTCGGGATATAGCTCATACAGCTCATGGTTCATGCGTCGCCGATACTCGCCGTTGTGCCGTATAGGTCCATAAATTTTTCGGGGTATTTTCCTCTCGAAGACTCCTACAGATGTTTCGTCTGCTTGCGATAATACCCAGGATTCTGCGCCATAAAGCAAGACAGGTTGTATGAAAGTCTGGTATAGTTGGTCTTTTGTTACTCGTGAGAGGACTTTATCTCTAAAGTGTCTGCTTAGCCCAAAATAACATCTATTCGCAAGCACAATTCTCCGCTTGATCTCAAGGCTGACGTTGTTGTTTTTGTTTACCTCACCTCGAAACTATAACGGCTATCAACGTTCACGCTTTGGTCTAATCGCGTGGAGACCATTAATTTTGTCTTGTCCTCATTTACCGTCAGACCCACTTTTCCTGATTCCCCAATTCTCGAAAACTGGTCTAATCGAGTGGAGACCATTAATTTTGTCTTGTCCTCATTTACCGTCATACCCACTTTTCCTGACTCCCCAATTCTCGAAAACACCACAGTAACTTCTCTAACTGTGCGTCCACTGATATATATATATCATCAGCATACGTGAGAAGCATGTGACTTTTGCTGCTGATGGTTTTATTCATGTTGACAGCAGCTTTTCTCAGAATAATCTCTATTAAGATGTTAAAGAGATCGCACGATAGGGTGTCACCTTGTCTGAGGCCTCGCTTAGTTTCGAAAGGTTCGGTAAGATCCTTACCAACTTTCACTGCGGATTTGGTGGTCGTCAGGGTCATCCTGCAAAGGCGTATGAGTTTTGCAGGAATACCAAGCTCAGACATTGCTTCGTAGAGTTTCTCCGAATAGATGATAGGTGTCGATTTGTTTTTCGTGGGTCTTCTCCAGGATTTGGCGTAGCGTGAAAATCTGGTCGGTTGTCGATTTTCCAGGCCTAAAGCCACACCGGTATGGTCCAATCAGGTCAGCGATAATCGGTTTTAGTCTTTCGCACATTATGCTTGATAGAACATTATATGCTATGGATAAAACGCTTATATTAATAAAAGCTTTCTTCCAAAGTTCTGCGTTCCAAAGATGAGAATTTTTATCGAAAAATCATCTATTCCGATGAAGCTCATTTCCACCTCGGGCTACGTTAACAAACAAAATTGTCTAAAGTTGTAATTTCCTTTAAGGCTAAGAGATCATGTTTTCTCCGGTTAGTGAAAAAAATGTAAATGCCGCGGGTGGGATTCGAACTCAGATTCGCTGGACGATCGTTTCGATGTTTGTGAAGCATCATCTTCAGCAGCGTCTAGCCCTTTGAACCACTGCGGTGTGTCTTAATTGTCGCATTTGGTGCTCGGGAAATCCACACGTCGCCCATTGAGACCTTAAAACACGAAATCGACGCTATCGTTCACGAGATAGAGTCCCAAACAGTCGTAAATGTACTGAAAAATTGGGTAGATCGAATGAGGTACTGTGAAGCAAGTCGTGGAAGTCATTTGAACCTTAGCCTTATCAACCAATAGGGGAAACTAAAGTAGACTTATATAGGTAATAAAAATAAAAATGGTTTGAAGGGACTGGGGAGAACTTCTCACAATCAGTGAACTGTGCGCTTTCTAGTTTTTACACTCACTGATTGGGGCCTACAATTTTACATTGATTCCGAAGGGTATTTTGAGAAGTTTTTTCATGGCGAAATACTCGATAGTGTCGCCATCACTATGCGAGGTGACCGTCGTCGAAAGAAATGTAAGGTGGTCTGAGCAGGGATCGAACCCCAGATCTCATGTACAGGAGCCGCGCACACTAACCACTGCACCACCGACGGATAGGTAATATAATGATTCTGATTGAATTTCATACAAAAATAAATTACGAAAGCCGCAGCAAATTCTATATAATTTTTTCATGTGTAAAATATTTAAAGAACTCTTTTTAATATTTATGTACACATTTTGTAACAGTTATATGAAGTTGTTTGGAATGGAGTTCTCACATTAATATCAAAAGGACTGGTTCTTAGAAGTCATGTGAGAAACATAAACCGTTCCAAAATAATATATTCTAGAATGCAGTCTTTTAGAACCAGTTCTCTAACTGTTTTGTCAGAGTTCTATTGTTCTTATCACATGAAATATTGCGTTTCTTGAAAGTGATACTCCAAATTATTGTTCATAAATAAATTTAATAAAATAATATAATAATAAAATTTTTAATGTATGAGCAATTAAATGCGCATAGTTCGAAATTAATGGATGAAAAATGTTAAACTAAACACCAGAAGCTCGCTAATTTCCATAAGAAACACAATAAATCCAAATCATGTATCTGAACTTTGCTATATCAGTTGAAGCTATTTTTTTTAACACAGCTGTATATACGTACATATGTACATATATAATATATTATGTATGTTTGTATAATTTCATAACACTTCAAATTGAAGGTATCACATTTTATTTTAATTGCGCACTTCTTGATTTTTAGAATATGAAACCATCCAATTTTTGTTGCAGTTTGGAGTTTTTTCATTTTCTCTTCTAAACGTTCAGGTTTACATATTTAACGCACACACACAACGATTTACATAATATCGATATTTGGCCACGAACTGGCCTTATAATTAGTATATGTGACGCGCAAAATAGAAAGGGGCCGAAGGGTAAAAACCGGTTTTGTTCAGGAGAGCCATTTTAAAGATTTAAATACGTGTATCTTTGGTGTACCATCCCTGAGCGTGTTGGGATTGGTCTCATTTGAAAGCGACACATCTCATGACGTCAGGAACGTGTTGGTCAACCTTGAAAACGCGCGTAGGTCGTGCCTACCTCTTGTTTTGTGTAGTTGGTTTTTACTGTTTTCTACCTAGCGCGCTGTTTCCATGAGTTTGATATCAATTTTGCTCGCGTTTTTTCGAATCCAGCTTTATTTTCTGAAATTATTAATTGTGAATTATAATAAATACTCGTTTATAATTCTTTTAAATCGTGAATATCACTCTGTTTTTTCACATAACCTCACTTTCGTCGACTTCACTTTTATAAAACGCGCATATCTCTGGGAGGGAACACTTTTGGGGCATGGGATCGGTCTCATTCGATGCTCAGATGTTGTCCACATCAAAAAAATCCAATGAGTGTTCGAACTCACGATGTGTTAACAACACCTTTTTGCTACACGGTACCTGTTCGATTTCTATGAACACATTCGTAAATGTTACATTGGAAAATAAAAAATAGCGTTCAATCATATGATAAAGACCCAGTGCAAGCACATGTGTCATTATTTTCTTGCTCAATACTTTTTGTTTTATTCCCACAAAAGTCAAAGAATGCGAAGCAACAGACACTTGTATATACATACATACATTGTTATATTCGTACATACGCTACACAAGTTCACAAAATTGTCGTTGCTCTCTTGCCATCTCATTTTTATGTACGTAGTATAATACGTCATTACTCTCTTTGCTCTGAGAGTGCTCCACACCCACATTTTATTGGACTTACCTTTCACTATAATATAAAAACAACAACACCAACAACAACAACTACTACTACTGATATGTTGGTGATTTATTTGTGCTTGCTGTGGCGTGGAGTGTTTGTTTGGGTGGTGGGTGTAGGGGGGGGGGGCGTACCTAAATCATCAACAAAAAAAAAAAGTGAAAATTGATTTTTTTACCCTTAGGTCCCTTTCTCTATGCGCTGTCACATATACATAAGTATGTATATTGTATAAATAAAATGTTAGATATAAAGTGTGATCCTATCGTGATTGCATTTCAAATATTACTAATATCTACGAGTACATAAATCAACGTAACTAATTAATCTGTCAACATTTATTAGGTTTGAAATCTAATGAAATTTCAAAAAATTTGGAACAGAGGTTCCATCTGCTATTATGTATAACATTAGTTATGTGTTCTTTGAAGCCAAAATCTTATAATAAACTACAACTAGTGCTGCGACATCGACCTCAAAACATCGATGTTTTACAACATCGATGTTTCAAATAAGAGACATCGATGTCGATAAAACATCGACCTCAAAACATCGATGTTTTTTTGATGTTTTCCAACATTGATGTTTTTGGTGATGTTTCATTTTTGGTGGCTTTTTTTAGTCTTCAGTTGTTTCGGCTTAAGGTCATAAGAATAAAAATGAAACACTTCAAGTATTTCTTCTTACAATTTTATTAATATTTTCTAATATTTCGAAATCGAGGTACCAAAATTGAAACAGAAGAGGTAATTTACACCACTGGTCACAAACGTCGATGTTTCTTCGATCATCAATGCTTTTGCCGATGTTTTGTATTTGCTGCAATTCTCTTTTAGATATGTGTTATCAACATATAAATCACCCTTTTCCCCGATATAAAGGTGAAAAACTACAAAACTTGACTAAAATAAATAGTTTCCCATTACATCCCATGTTTAACCAGCTACGCATAATGGTGGTGGTTGGCGTCTGGCCGAGTTTATATTAATATTTTATGGTTTATATTTCCTTATATTAAGGCAATTTGTTACAATCGTCACACAGAAAAACATCGATGCAAACATCGAAATAAACCATCGATGTTGGAAAAACATCGGCACTAAAACATCGATGTAAAAAGTACTCGATGTTTTTCAAAAACATCGATGTTTTCAAAACATCGATGTCGATGTCGCAGCCCTAACTACAACTGTGTGTAACCGCTTTCGAGCTTTTGATTTGCTCATGTTATAACCGGTGCTGGGCACGGTACACTAAGTTCACCGACAAAAAATCTAAATCTGTGTAAAATTTTAGAAATTGCTTTATATCGTGTTAATAACATGGCTTAATTACAAAATTTGCACAAACAACCCTCGTTCGTGGATTAGGGGCCTTACAAAACTAGGACAATATATTTCTCCAAACTGCTTGCTTTTTTGTCTTTTCTATCCAGTTGATAATACGAAGCTTTCGCAGGGATTCGTCCATCTATTCCTTCAAGCGGGGTCTTGCTCGTTCTATTTATCAGTTTTATTTTGAGTTCGTTTTTGAATAAATTTCTTTCTGATTCATCCTTATCCATTCTACTGACATGGCCTTGCAAGCGTAATTGGGGTTTTTTGATTCACTACGTGATGTTGGTTTAAACAACGTCGATACCCACCATTTTTCTCTCGAGTACTCCCAGTGTTGTTTCATCAGATTTCAATATGACCCAGGATTTTGTGGCATAAAGCAAGACTGTACGAGAGTCTGATATCAGAGCTGTAAATGAATCATTCTTTTTTGATTTCAATTCATTACGAATTAGCAAAATTTTGAAATAATTCTTTTCACCAAATTAAAAAAAAGAATTGAATGGAATTTGAATTAATTCAAATGAATTTGGCAAAAATGAATTGCAATTCAATTCCAATTCAAATGAATTTGCAAAAAGAATTGCAATTCATTTCCAATTGAAATTTGAATTAGCAAAATGAATTGCAATTAATTTCCAATTCATTTGAATTGAATAGATTTTGAATTAGTTCTGAATTAGATTTACGAGTACTTACATACATTGGTATTTTTTCAAAATCAATTCAAATGATTTGTAAATGACTTGCATTTCATTTGATTTAATTCAAGATCAATTCAATTCAAATGAATTGGAAATGAATCGCAATTCATTTTTCTGATTCATTTGAATTCAAAATCAATTCAAATGAATTGCAATTTTGCCAATTCAAATTTGAATTGGAAAAGAATTGCTAGTCATTTTGCAAATTAATTTGAATTGAAATTGAATTGCAATTCATTTTGCCAAATTTATTTGAATTGATCCAATTCTTTTTTTGTGAAAAGACTTAATTCAAAATTTTGCTAATTTTGCTAAAGAATGATTCTTTTACAGCTCTGTCTGATATATCAGAATGTTTGTTTCTCTCAAGAGAGCTTAATCTCTAAAGTTCTTGGTTAGCCCGAAGTAACACCTAATATCAACCACAATTCTCCGCTTGATTTCAAGACGAACGGTTTAGTTTTTGTTTACGGCTCTGCTCGTGGAAAACATTAATATTAGGCGTGGTTTGGTTACACCGCTTGCTAAGATTATCATTTATTCTGTATGGAGAGCTAACAGATATTAAGTGTCACTTGAGGTTACCGCTTCCATTTCAGTTCTAAGCAGGCATAAAGTTACCAGCCTGAAAAAAAAATCATAAAAACAGTGTTGGATATTATTATTGTAAGTTCAAAGTTAAACAGAAGAATATAAACATTTTCAATAATAAGCGTGTTTTGGTTACACCGCTTGCTTATATATTCGTTTGTTTTGTATGAAGCACTTAGCGAAGACTTAGCGAGAACTTAGCGACGAGAATCATTTTCGCTAAGTTTAAACAATTTTATTTTACATCTTTTATCGTTTTCAACCCTTATTCATATTTTTGAATAAAATTACTTATCGCTAAATTGCCGTTCTCTTTCCAACTTAGCAACTTAGCTTGCTTGTAACCAGTATGAAAAAAATCAGACAAACAGTGTTGGATATCGTTATTGTGAGTCCAGAGACAAGGAGAAGAGTATGCACATGTGCAAGAATAACTCCAAACCATGCGTTAAGCAGGACGACTATGCATATTACAATAAAATATCGCATAGTTGACGTTTTGATTACTAGAAATCAAGCGATAATCGTTAGCTTGTAACGAATACACGCCTATTGTCTTGTCCTCATTTGCTGCCAAAACCACTTTTTTGAATCGTTCTCGATCCTCGAAAATACCGCAATAACTCCTCGCTCAATCCGAGTAATGGTATCGATATCATCAGCATACGCTAGCAGCATTTGGTTTTTGCTGCTGATAGGTTTAGTCGTGTTTACTGCAGCATTTTCTCATTACGATCTTCGTTACTATGTTGAGCATCGCACGGTAGGGTGTCGCCTTGTCTGAGGCCTTCCTTGGTATCAAATGGTTCGGGAAGATCTTCACTAAAGATTTTGAGACTGTCAGTGTCATTCCGCAGAGGCGCATCAGCTTCGCAGAGATACGAAGCTCAGACAAAGCTTCGTTAAGTGTTCTTCGTATGGAAGTCATATGTAATCAATACAGAGATATGAAAGGTGTCGATTGGGTTTTTCGTGGGGTCTTTCCATGATTTGGCGTAATGTGAATATATGGTCAGTTCTGGATTTCCAGGTCTAAAATCACACTCATTAGCTTCTATCAGGTTTGTAACAACTGGCTTAGTCTTTCACATATTACGCTTAAGAGAACCATGTATGCAGCGGATAAAGTTGTCGCTGGTCTCCTATTTTAAAAATAGGACATAGTACACCAAATTTCATATGAGCTGGTGCGTTCACGTCACCGCCAACATTGAACAGCTGTATCGGTAGTTCATCAGTACGTGTGGATTTATTGTTTTAGGCTGGGAAATTGCTGTTCTGACCTCGTCTTGATCATAAAGGAATAATCGACACCATCATCTTATTAATTATTCCTGCAAATGCGGCCCACGGCTACGCTTCACGTGGTTCTTTCTGCAAGTCCAATATTTGCACATTTTTCCGACATTTCGTCCGGTATCTGTTGTCTTGTACCTATAGACGAGAGACTTCACCTGCGCCCACAAAAAATTGTTTAGTGGGACCAAATTGAAGTGCCACAACGTGAGATTAATAAAATGGACGTAACTAGGGAAACACATTTTTCACAGATCACGAATTTTGATAATAAAACAATAATTTGCAAGCATTGTTCTTATGTACAGTAGTGGACTAAAGTGGATACATTAATTCAAGATTTTACGAAATTTTTTAATATTTCTTTTGTTATAGAAACTTAAATGATTTGTTTGAAAGCATAAACCTCAAACATTCTTCTTCAATAAAAACCTAAATACAGGACGTTAATATAACACAATATTACAAATAGTGACCGCTTGTATCCAGTATTATTCATATTTGACAATTTCGGCAAGTTTTTCCTTTAGTAATTTGTCATTTGTTCTTCGAAAAACACTTTTTATGCGGGTGGTATGCATGCTTTCCAAGAGATTTTTAAAAATTTGAGGTTGCGCTGAAAATCTTCACTAAAAATCATCTTAGTTGGTCGGTGCTCGTTCGTATTTGGAGAGCCTTCTTTTGATAAAAGCCTAAAAATGTTCGACAGGATTTGGGATTCAAATCGAGTCAGATTTTCGCTGGCCACTTCATTGTGTGGGATTTTTGGTCAGCACGACATTTTTGCACAATTTTGACAGTGTATTTTGGATCCCCGTCTTGCTGAAATGTTATTTCAGTTGCAGGGTAGGCGCACTTTTCAATAAAAATTGGCAAATTGTGCTGCAAAATACTTAGATAGTACATCTTATTCATAATTCCTTATATTTTCACCAGAGAACCAATGCCCCACCAAGTGAAACCTCCGCACGACATTACACTCCCTCCACCGTGTTTGCGTGACATGATATCGCTGATTGGTTTCACCAGGCCTCTTCCAACAATATTGTATTCCATCAGATTAGAAACGATTCATTTTTGTTTCTCCCGACCAAATCACTCGTTTGCATTCATTAGATGTCCAGTTTTTATGCGTTTTGCAAAAATTAATACGAGCTTTCAGATTCTTGTCCACTTGCTTTTATCCATATTCATGTACCCTTTTTGGACCACTACTGTAAGTCTATTCATGATGAAATGTATTAGTGAAAAAAATGTAAATTCCGCGGGTGGGATTCGAACTCACATTCGCTGGACGATCGTTACGATGTTTGTGAAGCATCATCTTCAGCAGCGTCTAGCCCGTTAAGCCACTAACCGAAGATATTTTTTTTTTCACTTTGACACATATCTCGAATCACGCGTCAATTGGCACAAACTAAACACTGGAAAACCAAATAGTAAACAAATTAACCTTCGTCTCGTGGGAAATTTATACAGAAGGGGGCCTGAGATAAGGCCGTTAGTTCGACTTTTTACTCTCGCATACTCCACTTCGGGGGTTTCACGTAAATAAGCGGTTTACCCCTCTTCTTTTCTTCTTATACCGCTCTGTCGCAACCCTCGTTGTGACTGTCTAAAGCGTTGCCACACGTGCAAAAAATGTGCAGACATGTGTTTCCACTGCGCTTCAGAATCATCGAGATAATCTGTGTTCTGAGCTGGTAACAGAGTGAATTTATTCGAGCAGGATGTGTCTACCTCTTGCAATTGAAACTTTTCGACTTCCAGCTTTTCCTGTGTCTGGTTTCGTACAAATTTCGTGCTGTTTATTCTCGTGGATATCTGTTGCAACCAGGTAATTAGCCGTATTGATATTAACACCTCGAATCGCATTTCCTAGCTTCTAACTGGTTCGTAAAGGATAGTGATGAATTGCCTAGTTAGAAATTCTACCAAAAAATTCAATCAGAAATGCCAATCAACGGCCTTGGGGTAGGGCTTCCGTTCTGTCAAGATGACAACGGAAATCTTGTCACGAATGTACAGAGTATGTTAATTGTCCTGCATCATTTATTCAAGACGAATCCAATGTAGACGATTGAATTGAGCGAATCAAAGACGATAGTATCGATTGGCCCACACCTAATCAGAACAACATCTTCCCCTATAAACAACACATTTGCAGGTACCGGTTAACTACCTGCAGGACTGTTTAAAGCTGGCGGCGATGAGCTGAAGGCACCAGCTCATATCCAACATCTGGTTAGACGAATGCATGTCTATCGATTGTGGTCGATTGTGGTATTTAAAAAATGTGTCCTCTTCGGCATCTTCAAGAAAATCACAATGAGAAAAACTGCAGTTATTTCGTGTCCAAAGTGTGGTTTAGAAGTAAATGAGGACAAAACGAAGTCAATGGTTTCATTCGCGTGAAGCAACACGATGAGAACAAAACGAAATTAATGGTTCCATTTGCTTGAATCAACACGTGATCGTTGATAGCCGCTATAACTTCGAGGTAGTGGACGACTATATTTGCCCCGGACCTGATGTAAACAAAAACAATAGTGGTCTTCATGAAAGCTCGAAAGAACCTCGTAAACTCAAAAACATCGTAAACTTGCACAGAAAACGTAAAAACAAACAAATTTCCCATACAAAGCGACTTGCTCAAAAGTGGAAAGTTTTCGAGGCAAATTTGCTGCGCAAACGTGTGATGGAGAAACGTGTAAACTTTTGACATTTCGTGGTCATCTGACTAGGATGGATAAATAAGGTGATAGCACTAGAACAGTAGAAAAAGTACACATACATAATACATGCAATTGCTACTGCTACCACCTTATGTATCCATCTTGGTCAGCTGATATGGTTTTGAGCACAACTACGCTGAGCAACTTTACCTGGTGCCTCATGCAACGGTGCGAGGGAAACTTGCGCTGAGCAAAAGTTCTCGGCTTTCACGTTTGCATGAATCCCGCTAATAACTTTAGCCTATAGATCAAACGGAGAATTGTGCTTGCGAATATATTTGTTATTTCGGCCTCAGCAGTCATTTCAGAGCTGAGATAAGCGCTTCTTGAAGAAATTTATTTTAATTTCCTTCCTTTTACGCAATAAACTGAAAACATTGACACACCGAATCAGCGAAACGATTTTACCTACTTCAATTGTCAAACATAAACCATAGAGGAATTTGGAATAGAGTATTTTATTCTTTCATCTGACGTTTCATTCACACTCTTCGTCGTTTGTGCCAAGATGTATCTCTTACAGGTGAAAGCATTAAAACAGCTGATTTCATTTTTTTCTTGTCGTTGTGGTCCGACCTTGTCAAATGTTGTTTCTACAAATTCCAAGATGTGTCTAGTACAGGTGGTAGCGTTGAAACAGCAGATTAAATTCGTTGTTGTTGCTGAAAATTACAACAATTCCTCGTGATATAACCTGAAATAAATACATCTTGAGATTTTCGATCGGACTTTTATAGTTGATATACATTTGTATTGAATTGAACACAACTACTTTTCAACAAAAACACGAAATGCGGTTGTTGTTGCTTTGTTGGATGTTATGTACTATTGCCTATATCTGGTATTATTGAACCCATGCTTTCCACCATCCAATGCTCACTTACAACCATAGCTATGACGTTAAAATTATTGAGAGAATAAATTACTCTATCCTAAATTCCTCTATGACATAAACGGGGAACTATCAGAAGACAATAGGCGTGCTTTGGTGCACTTGCTTATATTATCATTTACTTTTTATGGAGAGCTAAGCGATATAAGAGGCACTTGAAACTACCACTGCAATTTCTATCTTGAGCAGGCACATATATATATATGTACGTAGGTGCCATTCTGAAGATTTCAGCAAAACGGCGTTAGATATTGTTATCGTGAATTCAAAGATAAGAAGAAGAATTTAAAGATTTGCAAAAATGAGTACACGCCAGGGATGGAAAAGGACATTGCCAATTCAAAATTATTTTGTGTACTTTTTTGGCATGAGAGTACAAAAATTCCAACATTTTATAATTTTATTAAAAGTGATAATTTAATAAGAAATTAGTTCATATAAAATAAGAAAACTTTATTATCAAAATGGATGTTCTCTTGTGGCAACGATGGGCTTGTTCCATCCATTTTGCGACGACGTCCAATTTTGGATGAACGGGTACGACAACAAGCTAAATTCCCGGGTTTAGGATGATACCAATCCTCACGAGGTCCACCAATTGGTAATGCATCCGCACTAAGTCACTATTGGGTGTGGACTGTGAGCAGGTGACATCATATTTCTTGGAAAACGATACTGGCATCGCTATCGCCGTCAATGAAGAGTGATACCAATAGATGTTAACTAATTTCTTTTGGTCAAAAATGGATGATATATAGGTAAACGACATGTGGTTCAAACAAAACACATCTGATACCACAGTTTACTATCTGGTCGAGCGACTTGAGGACAAGGTTGAGGTTTCTCACGCAGAGGCGACGTGAACTGGCCACCGAGATAATGAGATTCTACCCTGTTAGAGTTTTTCTTGTGGGGTTAAGTAGCTGGACTATGCCAATAAGCGACGACTGCGTCATAAGCCGTGCCTCTCTCACCTTGCCAAGCCGCGACGGCCATTCAAACGATGCCACTTTCAGGACATAATATCATTCATAGCCCTTGCAAGGATAGCAACAAATTCGCTATCTCACAAGCAGTTTGGTTTTTAATTTTGGCATGTCCCTATTGGAAACCCTTTTATTACAAATAAAATCTGAGGGCATTTGTTGTTAGAGTGTGTATGTATTTAGAATAACTGTTTTGTGTATCAATTTTATCATGGAGTACTATGGTACTTTGGTGGATTAAAGAGTACCAGAAAAATTGCAATTGTACCAACTTTTCCATCAATGCTACATGATGCGTTAGAGCAAGGCGATTATTAACTGCTGTTTTTTTTAGCTGAATGAGAACTTAAAACGATAACAGAAGACAGAAATATTTAGGGTTTTCACAAGGTCTCGTACTTGTTGTACTGTCGTACCTTCTCACAACAGTTGTACGAATTTTGTTGTTGGCTTCAATATAAAACTACCTTACGACAAGTACAGCATCGAAGGTATATTTACTGATTGTCGTACTTTACTAGTGCTGTTCTCCTTGTACCGAGTTTGTTATTACCGAATACATTTGATAAGTAACATCACTACCATAAGAGCTGTTGTTGAAATTTATTACTTATTTTGTGATATTATTATTGTGATATTATTATGTTACGTCATTGATGTTATTATTTTATCCTTTTCGTTTAGTTTCGTCATTTTAGTTTCTTCAATCAGTTGTTTATGCACTCAGCTAGATACATACGACATACTTACTACAAAAAAATGCAATAATGGTTGTTCACAACTATCGTACTTAGGCACGACAATCCTAATTATCGTACTTAGGCACGACAACCCTAATTGTTGGAATGAAATTTCTTTTATTGTAATCTGGTACATAATTTTTTTTTTAAATATGACTCCAGGCATATGTCCGCCACGGCTACGAGTTACATGGTCCATTTGATAAGTCCAATTTTTGACTACTTTTTCCAATAAATCTGGTAGTATGGCGTCAATGGTGGCTTGAATATTGGCTTCCAATGTTTCAAGAGCTGCTGGTTTGTCGGCATAAGCCAATGCCTCAACATAGCCCCATAAAAGTAATCCAGAGGCGTTAAATCGCACGGAAATAAGGTTGTCACCAAATTGATTTTGCAATAAATCCTTGTTAAGCGCGCTGTATGGGAAGTTTCACCGTCTTGTTGGAACCAAATGTCGTTGATGTTTAGCTGATTAATTTTTGGAAACAAATTTTCAGTCAGCATGGCTTAATAGCGCTCGTCATCAACGTAACGGCAGCTCCTTACTCATTTCGAAAGAAGTAAGGACCGATGATGCCGCCAGCGTCTAAACCTCACCAAACAGTCGTCTTGAGGATTGTCTTCGCTCCAAATACAGCAATTTTGGTTATTGATGTAGCCACTTAACCAGAAATGAGCTTCATCACTAATCACAATATTTTGATAAAAAATGCACGAAACAGATTTATTTTTTTCAAAGTAAATTTTCACAATTTGGAAGCTTTGTTGCAGCGTTAAACTTCCCAAACCGTACTGAACAGAAATGTCAACACAGTTTGACATTCTCAGCTGTGAAACCATTGTTATCGATATCGATAGTTCCCATACAGCTAAAAAACACTCTTTATATACCTCCAAATTATCGCTAGTTTGGTGTTTTGGTTACTAACAAGCAAGCAATAATCGCGATAAGCGAATGGTTGTACACAGGAAAAAAAAACTTGTGTAATATTACCCAAATTCATGGTCTGATATCAGCCAATGCACTGGGCAACATAGAGCCAGCTATTTAACTGGGCAACACATATTACCAATAACATAGGCAATTTCACGTTGACAAAACCATAGTGAAATTTGAATTGCATATTTGAAGATTAACCCAATGCAAAAAGCAATGAACACAATTTACTGTGGGCGATTTAAAATGTGAATTGGTGCTAAATGAATTTTTGAGCATATTAAAAGAAACAATATTTCTTCTTTTAATTTGTTATTAAAGTACGTTTTAAATAGCGTTTTATTTTACTACATATACCTCGTTTATACGGCTCTAAAAACGGCTTCCAATGAAAGCGCTGTGGTTCGATACACATAAAACGCGCCCGTTTATAGTTACAACGAAAACAACTCTGTGTGATCACACTTTGAAGACGAATCGAAAACAGCTGATTATTTGTTGACATTTTTATTATCAGTCATTAAATATTTATGGTACACGCTATGAGCCAATTGAGTCAATTTTTATTACTTTTAATTGAGCGACTGCGAAAACAGCGAAGATATATCTTTTCGCAGTATCTTAATGACTATCAGCATGAATTGGAGCACTTCGACGGTGAAAATACTTCGCATAGAACAATATTGGCCATGCAGAGTAATTTGCCGATACTTTTTTAACCAGCGTATTGGCAAAGAAGGCGTTTATACGGACACTCACTACGGTTTGGCATTCGTCAAGTCGAATTGAAATCTCGATTCTCGTCGCTACGCTTAATTTTTTAGATACGATTATGGCATGTGTTTATACATGCGTATCGAACCACAGCGCTTTCATTGTAAGCCGTTTTTAGTGCCGTATAAACGAAGTAATATTTATACATACAGTAGTGGACTAAAGTGGATACATAAATTTAAGATTTTTCGAAATTTGGTATTATTTTTTTTATATTATAGAAACTTAAATGATTTTTTATAAAACATAAAACTAAAACGTTTTTCTTCAATAAAAACCTAAATACAGCACATTATATCATTAAGAAATATATCCAAAAAAATATTGTAATTTGTGACAGCTTTTATCCAGTATTGTCCATATTAGATATTTTCGGCAAGTTTTTTCTTCAATATTTCGTCCAGTCCTTTGTTCTTTAAAACACATTTTATGCGAGTAGGCATGCTTTCCACGAGATTTTTTAAAGTTTGAGGAGGAATCTTAGCCCATTCCACTGCAACTCTTGACCAAAGATCATCTAAGCTGGTCGGGGCTCGTTCGTATTGGGAGAGTATTCTTTTGACAATTGCCCACAAATTCTCGATTAGATTCAAATCGGGGCTTTGAGCTGGCCACTTCATTGTCTTGAATTCTTGTTCAGCAAGCCATTTTTGCACAATTTTGGCAGTGATCCCCATCTTGCTGGAAAGTTATTTCTGTTGCTGGGTAGAGGCACTCTTCAATGAATCTGCTCAAATTGATCTGCAAAATACTTAGATAGTACTCCTTATTCATAATTCCTTCTATTTTTACCAGAGGACCAATGCCCCACCAAGTGAAACATCCCCACACCATAACACTTCCACCACCGTGTTTCACCGTTTGCTTGACATGGTGTCGCTGAATGGTTTCACCGGGCCTCTGCCAACAATATTGTATTCCATCAGATTGGAAATGATTAATTTTTGTTTCATCCGACCAAATTACTCGTTTCCAGTCATCAGTTGTCCAGTTTTTATGCGTTTTGCAAAAATTAATCCGAGCACACACATTCTTGTCCGACAGTGCAGGTTTCTTTTTTTTAACGGCAGACACAAGTCCAATTCGTTGCAAGGCCCTTCTTACTGTACGGTCACTTGCCGATTTGTCCAGAGCTTCGGCAGCCACTTTTGGTGTTCTGGTGTGTTTAGCAATCATATTTCGTTCCACTAAACGAGCATCTCCGTCAGAGAGCAATCTAGGTCAACGTCCCTTGTTAGCAGCCACAACCACATCTCGCCGTTTTCTTACTAGGCTCACAGTTCTATGGCACACATTTAGATGTTTTGCGATACTACGGCATTATTCACCTTTTTCGCTTAGTCTTACAATTTCATCTTCAAGATTTTTTGATATTTTTCTCATTTTTTGGTTCTAAATATTGATTTTTTTTAATACGAAAATCAAATTAAATCAAATGTGTGTTCGCTTTATGGCTTTTTACTCTTTAATGAAACACTAATGCCGTTCTTTCAACAAAAACATTCAAATCTAACGCGACTACGAATAGATAAACAAAAAAGGCAAAGACTTGACAAAAATGGATAAATGCGGTTATGAAATATATATATTTTTTTTCATGTCTCTTGAAAGAAATCATTCAGTTTTTTTAAGTATATATAGTAAAGAGAGTACAAGATATACAATGAAAAAATTACACTTAGATATCACAAATTGAACAAAAGTTATTAATACAGTTTTAAAAATATTCAATTATGTATCCACTTTAGTCCACTACTGTATGTATGTATATTAGGCAGGCCCTTCATTGTATGGGCAAAAAAAAATTGTCCAAACTCTCGGTCTCACCCCCTAGAAATATGCGAATAGGTAAAAAACCAAGAAATACAAAGTTTTGGGTTAATCTAAGGAGATTTAGAGGTCGCTCAAAGCGCCTAAAGTCTTGAAATTTTTGCATTTTAGCTAATATTTTGTATGCGCTGGAAAATCGTAATTTTTTAGTAAATTTCCATGAAATTTTACAAATTAATTTGATTTGCTCTTGTTATCAAATAGTAAAAATTTGAGAACGATCCAACAACTGTAGGAGTTTTAACAATAAAATTTAAAAAAAATTATTTTTTTAAAAAAGTGATTATAATTTTTTTGTCAAATCGGACAAAAGTGGCTTGTAGTGGATGTCTGTACGCTTCCAATAAGGTATAACACTCTATAATACATCAACGGTTTCATGGTGTTATCGTGCGGCAAAATAGGCTATCTCGAGGAAAAATCGCCAACATGGCCTTTTAAGGGTACTAGACCTGGCGCAGCTTATATGGAATTTTTTTTTCTCAAAATTTTTATTGCGGGGATTGGTTAAATATGGCATTTGATGTTAAAATTCATGTGGCAAATTTTCAAGTCGATCAGAGTATGCCAACCTTTGCCAAAATGAGGTCAAAGTTCAAAGATTTTGGCATTTTGGGTGAAAATTCGTATACACTGGAAAATGTTCATACCTCAGTTCATTTGGAAAAAAAAAACTGCGCATTGATTTAGTTCAACCTGAATATAAACTGGATAAAGTTTGAGTAAAATCCGGCCACTCTAAGAGTTCCTACTATTTACCTCAAATTTTCGATGAGACAGAGAGATTTCGATGGGAGAATTTACCCAGCAAACACACGTGTTTCATTTGAAATAAATGATGCTATGCTTTTTTAAAAAATCATTTTTTTTAAATTTTATTGTTAAAACTCCTACAGTTGTTGGATCGTTCTCAAATTTTTACTATTTGATAACAAGAGCAAATCAAATTAATTTGTAAAATTTCATGGAAATTTACTAAAAAATTACGATTTTCCAGCGAATACAAAATATTAGCTAAAATGCAAAAATTTCAAGACTTTAGGCGCTTTGAGCGACCTCTAAATCTCCTTAGATTAACCCAAAACTTTGTATTTCTTGGGTTTTTACCTATTCGCATATTTCTAGGGGGTGAGACCGAGAGTTTGGACAATTTTTTTTTTAAGTGCCACCTTAATGTATATGTATACTGATGTTAAGATTATAATTTAAACGTAAAATAATGTCACATGTAGAACTTTTGCAATAAAAACCTATTTAAATCAAATTAACTAAATCAGATAAAACTTTTAATAGATTTAAGCAGGGATTACAGTGCATGCGACATTTTCAATAGGCGTTCGCAATGTTAGCAACAGGTTACTTCGAATTGCGATGTTTTATTTATAACAGGTGATACAAGTTTTACGGCCAATGTGTCAAGGCAACAATAAAATATGTTTGGTTTTCGTCTTCAATTCAACACATGTATATGCGAACAAAAAAATTAAGCCAAAAAGTAGAAAAACCAAATACATTTCAATATGATTGCTCATATAACGAACGAAAGGAAAACCTAAAATATTTAGGTGGTACTTACAACACAACCTCTAGTAGCTGAATCACGATACGAATACTACATCCAGGCTTGGTATTTTGAGTATTGAAAATTGTTTATGGATATAAACATTACACCGACTCACACTGTGAGTCAAATTGTACCTTGGTTTGTTTTATGATGATTCCTACAATATTTCGTGTCTTGCATTAAGATCCCGTAAGTTGGACCATTTTTAAAAATGGTATTTTTTTTCAGTTTTTCAAAGAAATTTGTACTTTATCTAAAGACAATGTATACAGTATTAGTATCATATGATACGGTTTTTAGGACGTACATAAAGCGACCTGGGTATCTCCTGATCAGGGGACTGATGACCAGATTGATCACTTGGTAATGCATCACATTCACTCTTCTACTGTAACGGATGTACGTGTGATTCGAGGTGCCAATATCGACTCGGATCATTACCTGGTGGCTACGAAAGTTCGCACAGGACTGAGTAGGGCGAAAAACGTACGAAGCCGAACACGGAAAAGCTAGATAAGCTGCAAATACCAGAGTCGTATCAAGGACCCAGGACCCAGAAGCGCAGTGGAAGCACATTTCTCATTCTTTGGAAACTGCTGCAAGGACTGAACTTGGCTGTCAAAAACCGCAGAAGAATAAGCCATGGTACGACGAAGAATGCCGCATTGCAACTAATGAAGAATACGCTGCACGTATGACAGCGAAACAGTCAGTTATAACGCGTGCTACGAATGAGCGGTACAAGAAGCTGAGAAAGGAGGAAACCCGATTATTTAGGCGGGAAGAATGACAATGGGAGCAGGGAGAGAGTGAAAGGACCGAAATGTTCAGAATGAACAGAGAACATTTTCCTGAGGGTAAGATAATCGGACGCCGGGCCGGATAATGGGCTGCCCTCCTGCGGGGACGAGAATGGGAATCTGGGGACTGATAGGCAGAGTTTGGCTTCAAATGTAGAGAGACCACTTTTCAGCACTACTCCACTCAGACTCTTCCACTGAAGATCACGAGGTTATGATTGTAGAGGACAGTGTAGATTGTACCCCCACCCCCCATTCGAGGCGAGATTGCAGCCGTAATCTCCCGACTTGAGGGTAATAACGCCGCTGATGTGGATGGACTACCCGCTGAACATTTTAGGGCAGGTGGCGAAGAACTGCTAGCGTACATGCATCAACTTATATGCGGTATATGGTTATGCATGACGAATTGCAGTCTCGCTGTATTATGTCTTGTATTCAAAACGGGTGATCCGTGTGTCTGTTCCGACTATTGCGGTAGCAGTCTTTTATCCATTGCGTATAAAGTCTTGTTGAGCGAATTATGTGAAAGACTAAAGCCAATTGTTGAAAACCTGATTGGACCTTATCAGTGTGGTTTTAGACGAGGCAAGTCCATAACTGACCAAATATTCACGTTACGCCAAATCCTGGAAAAGACCCACGAAAAGCAAATCGATACATAGCATCTTTTTCTCGATACGGGGATAATTGTACAAAGCCTCTGTAGAATGACGCAGACCAACAGCAAATCAGCAGTGAAGGTGGGGAAAGACCTCGCCGAACCATTCTGTACCAAGCGAGGACTGGGACAAGCCGACACACTTTCGTGCAATCTCTTCAACATCTTAATGGAAATAATATTGAGAAAGGCTGCAGTAAATACGAACAAGACCATCAACACGAAAATCCATATGTTGCTGGCGTATGCTGACGACATAGACATCAGTGGGCGAAATTTACGAGAGGTTACTGCAGTATTTTCAAGAATCCAAAAAGAACCAGCGAAGGTGGGTCTTGCTGTTAAAGAGGGCAAGACAAAATTGATGGTATCAACGACAAGATAAACCTCTTGACAACCGATTTAATTTTGAAGTGGTAGATGAATTTGTCTACCTTCGATCCGCCGTGAACAAGGGCAACAACGTCAGCCTGGAGGTAGATAGGAGAATTGTGCTTGCAAATGGATGCTATTTTAGGCTCAGCAAGCAGTTTAGAAACAAAACCCATTCTCGACGCACAAAGGTTCAGCTGTACCAGACTCATTTTACCTGTCCTGACAAATGGCTCCGAAACTTGGGTCATATCGCAAGCGGATGGGAAACTTCGGAGAGTATTCGAGAGAAGAATTTCCCGTATGGTACTGACGTGGTTGAAACCAAGAGCTACGTGGACAGCTAGGCGAATCAAATTGGGCCAATTGCGTTGGCTAGACCATGTTATCAGAATGGACGAAGGTGAGCCAACGTGCCTGATGGTACCAGGAAAAGAGGACGACCAAGACTCCGATGGAAAGACTGGCCGAAGAATCCCTCCGTATCCTAGGTATTGCCAACTGGCGAAGAATAGAACCAGTAGTTTAATTAATATGTATAAGGGATCTGACCTCATGAGTTTGTAAAATATCCAATAAAAGTATAACTGAGGTTTCTACACAATTTGCAATCATAAGCTTTGTCAGTTTTCCCAGTAAAAATTTGCAATAATATACTTTTGAAAAAGAAATGAACGATTTTACTCTTTTTATGAAAATTTGCACAATAGGTGCGTGAACGACTTTTAGTAAAAATTTGCAAGGAAACAGCTGATGAAGTGTTATCCTTTGCTGCATACATTTTGGCTTGTAGTTACGTTACATACGAGGGCGGTAACAAAGAAGACACAAAAAAGTTGGGAAAAATTTTCTTTATTTTTCAACATAATCTCCTTTTGGCTTGATACACTTTTGCCAGCGATATTCAATAGTTTCGATACCCTGTTTATATAAATAGTAGTGGGAACGGTCAAACTCATTAAAATAGCCATCAACCGCAGACTCCACCGCTTCATTGTTGGCAAACCTTTTACCACCGAGGCATTTTTTCAAATTTGGAAATAGAAAACAGTCCGAGGGAGTGAAATATATCGAAGAAGGTGCGTGATGAAGCAATTCGAAGTTTAATTAATTAATTTTGGTCATCGCCATAGTGGATGTGTGAACTGGAGCATTGTCTTGATGAAACAACACTTTCATTTCCGCCAAATGCGACCTTTTTCCACAATTTCATCACTTAAACGCTGCAATAAACTTGCATAATATTTGCCGTTGTTGGGTTTTCCTTTCTGAAGATAATCAATAAAAATTATCCCATGCGCATCCCAAAAAACAGACGCCATGACCTTGCCCGCAGATGGAACCATCTTCGCCCTTTTTGAACACCATTCTCCTATTCCAGTCCACTGCTTTGACTGTTCCTTTGTCTCCGGTGTGAAATGGTGGACCCATGTCTCATATATATTTATAAATCTACGCAAAAATTCGGCTTTATTGCGGTGAATCATCGCCCAACACTTTACTGAAAAATCTCCACGACGCTGTTTTTCTCTATTGAAAGCAAGCGCGGCACCCATTTTGTACACAGCTTTCTCATCTTCAAATCTTCGGTCAACATACGATGTATAGCAGTTTTTCAAATGCCTATCATTTCAGCTACCTCACGCACCTTCAGCCAACGATCATCCAATACCATTGGAAACCTCAATTGGTCGACCACTACGGGGTTCAGCTTGGCAGCTCGTACGGCCTCTTTTAAACTCTGCTACCCAATATTTTACAGTAGTAAATTACCAATCTTATAAATTACTGTACTAGTGGTAAAAGGAACAGTTGCACGAATTAAGTGTAATATATTTTAAAGGTTATAAAATATAGGTACAAACATGTTCAATATTTAACATGTTGTTTACAATAACTACTATACTTAAAACTAGTTTGAATAATTACTTTAAATGATTGATTAGCTAATTTTTAAATTTGATTGCGTTGCTTATACGTTGTATATATGATGGTAAATTGTTCCAAAGACGTGTGGCAAATTGCCTCTCGGACATTAAAAATTGGAAAATTTTCGGTGTGATTGTTTGTCCACGCCTAGATCGGCCAAATTGTATTCTCTCAAATAAGTAATTGGGTTCCTCGGTGTAAACTATTTTGTGAAAGAGTAAATTTGACTGGAATTTAAGAACATTGTCAAATGTCATGTTATAAATCTGATACGAATAAGTTGATATTCTATCATTTCGGTTTTTATTAAATATATATCTGGCAATATTATTATAAGTAACTTTCAGCTTCTGGTAATCAGTACTGTCACAATTTTGATATAGTTCACAGCCATACATAAGAACTGGTATTAAGTAACTTTTTGCAAGTAGCATTCGAATTTGAAAGGGTGTAGCTGATTTAACAGTCCATAGATTTCTTAACATACCATAAACTTTTCCCATTGTAACATTGATGTGATTAGTCCACGACAGTTGACCATTGAATGTTACACCAAGATTAACCGCAGTTTGGACAAATTGAATATACGAATGGTTTACCCTCAGCGTCACTTCAACTGGTAAGACCCTTTTCTTTCTAGAAAAGTATATACATTTCGATTTACCAGGATTTAAACAAAGTCCATTGTTTGAGGCCCAAGTGTTTATCCTATTTAAGTCTTCATTTATATTTTCAGTGCAACTATTCAAGTTTGCAATATTCGTACTAGCATACAATTGAACATCATCGTAATACTTCAGGGAGATAATTAATATATGTATATGCAGAACAATAGTGGCCCCAAAACGGATCCCTGAGGAACACCTCTTTTATTGGGCAGTAATTCAGATTGGCTGTTACCCAAAAATACAGCCTGTGTACGATTTCCGATATATGAGGCAATAAGTTTACACGCAGAATGAGAAAAGCTAAATAACTTGTCCAATTTTGTCAACAATATAGAATGGACGACAGTATCAAATGCAGTATCAAATGAATGAAAGCATATTGTCATCGATATTTTGCCTAAGGTCTTCTGTAACTTCAATAAGTGTCATAATGCAGCTTCTTTTCTTTCTGAAGCCTGATTGACTCTTTGCAAGCAGATTATTTTCAGAGAGATATTTATCCATTTGAGCGTATACAATTTTCTCTAATGCCTTTGACATGTAAGGTAATATTGCAATCGGTCTAAACTCATTGTTGGTTTAGGGGATTGGTAAGATTTTAGAACATTTCCATGCTGGTGGAAAAATAGATTTTGTAAGTATATTGTTAAAAACGTGATTAATATATGGTAAAATCCACGGAATTAATATTCTTTGGGCACATATTGTCTATTCCAACAGCATTAGATTTGATGCTGTATAAGCTTTTCAACACATCCGATTGACTAACGCAATGAAATGAAAATTTGTTCTCAATTTCAGCACTAGAATATTCAGTGTACACATTAGATATGGTCTCAGAGCTTTCTGCAACAAATTGTGTGTTTAATGCATTCACATCTATGTCAGTGGTAATATTAGTTTTCTTTCCTTGTCCAATTCCAATGCTACGAATATGTTTCCATTTCAATTTACTGTTAATAGCCGTTGCAAATTTTTGTTCATAGTAGGAAGATTTTGCTCTCTGGATATGTGTAATTACATCTTTCCGAGCTTGTTTGAAAGATGAGTAAAGTGCCGAGGTTTTGAACCGGTTCCATCTTTTATACACACGCACATATCAAATAAGACATTGACATTTTGTTCTATAACCTGATTATCAACATTTTCAAAATCATAGACTCTTTCCCAAGCAATACTTTCCGTAAGTTCAGGCAGAATGTCATAGTTAACAGTTTTGTAATCTCTGTAACTGATTGTGGTATCAGACACATTTTCCTTGACATTGTAAATCATAAATATCAGGTCATGTTTAGAAAACATTGGTGCAGATAACTGATCGTAGAGGAGTACTTTAGATGTATTATTAACGAAAAAGATATCAAGCAAGCTATTGATTGTATGAGAGTAGTGGATAGGAATAGTGTAATTCGTTGGACATAAATCGAGGTCAATCATAGAGTCCTTTAAACTACTTTCCACAATTAGGTTACTATTAAAGTCACCAACGATTAGTATGTCGTTATAAGACATGGTCATATCTTGAATTGTCGTCATCAACATTTCAAGCCGAATATTGTGATTGGGTCTATACACGCAACCAATTAATAATTTATCCCCGTTGTTTACAAATTCACTGAGATCGTTTACTTTTGATGGTTCAAATAAAAATTCTAAACAACGTGGAGCCTTGAAAGTTAAAACATATGTTTTATTATGGTTGCCACTTTTCACCAAAATATATTTTTGATGTGTTAACATCTATAGCGGCGTATAGGGACTAAATCTATCAAAGTCAAACATTTTATGCTGCTACTAAAACCAGATTTTATGCTGCTGCTAAAACCAGATTTTCTGCGACTGCGAAAGAGAATAATGACGTGTTAAACAAAAATGAGCGAGCAAGAGAGCAATGAAAGAGTGGTGTGGCAGGGGTGAGGCAAACGAAATTGTGTCTATAGCGTATGTATTAACATAATAATGTATGTATGTACATATGTGTGTTGCTGTTGTTGAACGGAGATATAAAGCATAGCCACGCAAAATTTCATTTGCAATTTTGCTTGCGCAGTCGACGTTATGGTGACACACTAATACGTCAGCTACTTCGTACAAAGTATCTGTTATGTTGTGTGTTTGGCCGTTTCGTTGGTGTTGATATGGCAAACATGAGGTTATGTGACACACTAATACGTCAGCTACTTCGGACAAAGTATGTGTGATGTTGTGTGTTTGGTTTTTAAATGAAACGTCATCATATGATTGAACGCCATTTTAAATTCTTTATATTAACTTCACCTGTCTGTATGCATGTATGCCGAAAAAATGTTGGATTGATTTTTAACCCTTTTCCCGTTATCCAATCGAGCTGAAACTTCGCAGGCAAACTAATGGCGACGACAAAAATAAACTATCAAAATATGGGCGGGATTGGATAAAGGGGCGTGGTACCTCCCATACAAATCACAAATTAAAAATCCATTATTTCTGCTCCTGTTAACGGTATTTGAACAAAATTGGGTATGTTGGTTAGGTTTACATATTCTAAGATCTGCTGCAAATATGGGCGGGATTGGACAAAGGGGCGTGGTCATATATAAAGAATGTATAGTCAAAAACTATGTCTTTTACGGGTTGGTTTTTTATTATTGTTAAATAATAAAATAAAATGTGGGTGCGGAGCACTCTCAGAGCAAAGAGAATAATGACGTGGTTATACGTATATAAAAATGAGACAGCAAGAGAGCAATGAAAATTTTGTGAACTTGTGTAGCGTATGTACGAATATAACAATGTATGTATGTATATACAAGTGTCTGTTGCTTTGCATTCTTTGGTTTTTGTGGGAATAACGTCATCATATGATTGAACGCTGATTTTTATTTTCCAATGTATCATTTACTAATGTGTCCGTTCTTAGAAATCGAACAGGTACCGTGTAGCAAAAAGGTGTTAACACATCGCCCGTGAGTTCGAACACTCACTGAATTTTTTTTTTTGAATACTGGCACCATCTATACATCATGTCGGCGAGTTTTGGGACCGCCCTCGTATCTACTGTCACAGTTGTCCAATTATGACGTCATTGGTTCACCAGAATTTACTGAATGCCACTGCATACTCGTATTATTGATTTCTATTTTCTTTTTAAATTTCATTGATATATTAAATTAAAAAACACATTTGTACTTATTTCTGCCGTTGTTAATTTATTTTTCACATTTATTTGTTTACGTAAAACAGCTGATTCCAAACAGCTGTTGTATCTTGCAAATTTTTGTAGGCTAAAATTTCTGCAAACAAAATTTGCAAGAACTCTAATATCGAACTGTCAACATTTTCGCTCTCTGGCTATTATTTGCTGGACTTTTGGAGTAAACGAACACGATTCAGTGAAAATTGTCACAAATTTGCCCAAATTTTCGAGTAATCGAACAGAGAGCTATAATTGGTGGTGAAATTTCTTTTTTTATATTCATCCCAAGTTGAGTTTAAATTTCTTTTTCATTTCAGCCAAAAACTAACATCTCCAAAGTGGAATCATTTTAAGGGCGTCCGTTTGCGTTGGAAGGATAAGATACGTTTGAACAATGTTATCTGGCGATGTTGGCACATGCAATGTAAGTAGTACCTCCAACTTTCCCTATCTGTACTCGTATGTCTGTGTGTATGATTGCTTATAAAGGGTGTCTCAATAAGATTGCACTTTTTAAATTGCGTGAAATTTGTTTTTTGTGCAAGTGACAACTCTGAAATTTGGCAGCTGTCACATATGTTTATTCCGATTATTAAAAATGGGGCGCTTTACGAATGAACAACGCGTTACAATTGTGAAAACTTAGTACAAAAATTAGGAAAGTTATGCTGAAACCGCTCGCAAACTTGGAAGAATTTTCAGCCGAGAAAGTGTTGCTAATGTGTCAAACATTCGAAGGGCGGTCAGAAAATTTTAAGAATCTGGGTCGGTTATGGACAGTAGGACTCCTGTGCGTCAACGCAACGGTCGGTCTCTTGAAAACATTGCTGCTGTAAACGAGAGTGTCGCCGAAAACACGAAAACATCAATTCGGCATCCTTCTCAACAACTTCAAATTTCACGAAGCACTACGCAGCGAATTTTGACAAAAGACCTCCACCTATATAAGTACAAAGTTCAGTTTACTCAGGAGCTCAAACCAGCAGACCATGGAGAGCGCCGGCATTCGTTCAATGGGTAATGGAGCAACTTGAAGTCAATCCCAATTTTTCAAAAAAGTCATCTTCTCAGATGATGCACATTTCCATCGAATGGCTTTGTGAATGCACAAAATTGTCGAATTTGGGGCTTAGAAAATCGTCATGCAATCCTTGTCTGGTGTGGATTTTGGTCAGACGGCGTGATTGGGCCTTACTTTTTGGAAGATGAGGCCGAAATTGCAGTGATTGTGAATGACATTCGTTATAGGAACATGATAACGGAGTTATTGTGGCCTCTACAGCAACGATTTCCAGAAGAAATTATCTCAAGAAATTTTGATCCCAGATCAGGCGATTTAATGCCGGGCGATTTTTTTCTTTAGGGTTTCGTGAAAACTCGGGTTTATGCGAATAAACCAGAAACAAGTCTGAGATCATCCAACGCGTCATCAGTGAGATACCGCCAAATATCTGTGAAAAAGTCAAGGGGAATTTCATGAAAATAGTAATGGCCTGCCATCGGAACCATGGTGGCCATTTGGCGAATATTTTATTCAATAGTTAATCGGAACATTTTCAATGCAATAAAAAAAAAATCAACTATCTCAAAAAATTCATGTTTTTATTTTAAAATATAAAACTCAGTAAGAACGCACTTTTATATTTTAAAATAAAAACACCCTTTATTTGACGAACAATTAGTTGAGTTTTCTGGTATTTACAAACATCAAAATAATTTACAAGTTGTTTGTTTTTAGTGAATTTTTGTATTATCACATTTGTTTTGATATTGTTATTGTTAATATTATTTATTATTGACATTACTTACCCACTTACCTACTCACCCAATAATGCATTGTATCTATATTGATCCAAAGTAGGTAGGGCAAGTTAGGTGTACTAGTCTCCACTAGACTCCGTTCAGCAATCATTGGCCAACAATTGACTATCTCTACTCGTCCCTTTATCTTTATGGGCGATCATTCGTTTCACTTTATCACTATTGTTTTTATTGCTCTTATATCAATAAACTATTATTTGATATTAGAAATATATACATACATACGTACATATGTATGTAGAATATGTACAATGCACATACATATGGATTAATGTGAATCTTCAGACCGGCGCTCCATTGAGATACTATTGAGAATGTATAGTGTTGATTACATGGCTTTTTAACTCCAACACAAGCGTCATTGGTGTCGTTGATTTTATGGCAAAACTGAGATAGACGTTTGAAAATTTTAATTCTACACCATTTCCAATTGGAATTGAAAAACAAATACATTTAAAGTATCGATTCTGTTCAGTATGGAGTGCCTCAGGGAAGTGGTTTAGGACCGTTATTGTTTTCAATTTACTTGAATGATTTAAAGAATTTAGATCTAACTGGCCAATTGTATATGTTCGCAGGTGATGTTTGTTTGTTTTATCCCTATAACTATGATGTTGTTTTAAAGAATAATATCGAAAGAGATGAAGCGTTAGTTTTTGAATTTGCTCGCCTGAACCGTTTACTGCTAAATCCTGACAAAACGAAACTCGTCCGCTTCAGACCACACTCTTCTTGTCTGAATAATAATTTCGGCGTTTATGCTGATGAAAGAACTATTGATGAATGCCCGTCCATAAAGTATCTTGGGATAATGTTGCAAGGTAGCCTGTCTTGGGATATGCATATATCGTCACCTGAAATGCCCAAAGACGTAACCCTCAAAAAATAAATACTGTTTTTTTGATTGAATATAATACTACGCGCTAAAATATATATGTATGTGCAAAATAGTAGACTTCCAAGTTCCTAAGGTAAGCTGTGGAATGAACGCGTTTAAAACTGAAATACTTTGGATTTTATAAGGTTTTTTGCTTCTCCTGTAAAATTTTGAAAATGAGGGTTACGTCTTTGGGCATTTTAGGTGACGATATGTAGATGATCTGAAAAGTAAAGTAGCCCCAGCACTTGGCGTTTTATTTATTTAAATTAAGTTAACTGATAGAACAAAACTAATGATATATAACTGTTTGATCAATTCGCCCTTTAGCTTTATGTCAATAATATACATAGAATAGGAACAGCAGTCCCTTGAAATCTCTACAACGTTTGCAAAATAAAACACTGAAAGTTGTTTATAATCTACCAGCCACATTTTCCATAATATCATTATTCAAGGATGTAAACAAGAAAAGGCATAAAACAATTTTAGCAGCAAAATCAGATCAGCACCAAAATTTCACCAACGGTAAAGGCTTTTACGCTGAGTTGAAAAATAATTTTTGTTTTTTGCGCTAGGTCCAACTTCTTGAGATATAGGCCTTTAAAGCTTGAGTATATAATCGGTCATATCTCAGGTATTTATCGTCGGATCTGTTTGAAATATGTATCATTACAAAGCCCTTGTGAAACTCTATAACTCTATATAAATGTATTTTCTTTTATTAACCCATTGAGGGCTCATTTAAAAAATGTTTTTTAACCTCACTTTTTTGGTTTAATCACTTGTTGTTCTTGTTTTTTGGTGTTGTCGTCTTTTGTCGTTGTTGTTGTTGTCTTTTATTTCTGTTGTCCTTTGTTGTAGTTTTTACACCACAAAATAAAAAAATTATTTCTTATAACTCGCGCGATTTTTCTGATTTTGTCACACATCGACTTAAGCTACAGTCGGCCGGCCGGGCGACTAGTTGGAATATAAATTTAACGACTTATGAAATTTATTTCATCAGGATCAGAGTTATGCGCGATTATACATTCAAGCTTTAGAGACCTATATTTCGGAAAATATGGACTTCCGCAAACTTTTTTCTTTTATTTTTAAATCCACATTTAATGCTCTAAAAACGAAAAAATCCAATTTTGCTGCTAAAAGAAATTTGCTCCCAATCTTGAAACGCTTCTTTAATAAATTCATAAGAAATTTGGTTTACAAATTTAATTTATTTTTATATTTTTCTTTTTTCTATCATTTATCTACAATTTTTTTTTTATGAAGTTCTCATTATTAAAATGTAATTATAAGTACATATTCAGGTATGCGATGCAAATCGATTCGTTTTCAAACGAAAACGAAGTACCAAAACGAACAGATCGATTTTATTTGTGACTGAAAACGTATCGATTTCATTTTCCACTTTTGTTTCATCTCCACCATATTCCTTCGAAAAAATAACTCTGGGCAGTTGTTTACGTTTTAACAAGTGTTTGCTCAACAGGAATACAATTCTAAAATACAAGTGTTAGCTCATAAGTTATTAATTAAAATGACATTTGTTTTGGCAGTTTCATCAATATTATATAACGAAATAAACAAAGAAGAAAATATTAAAAGAAAAAAGTTGCGTGACTCTTCTAACCCATTAGACTTGCCGGAAAAAAGTAAGCTACAGCAGTTATTGCCAAGTTCCACTAATAGAAAATTGTTTAGTTTTGTAGAATGCTTTCGCGTAAATAAAGAAGCCTTTAAATGGGTAATGGAATCAAATTGGGACAAATGTTATACCCTCGTCCATTCCTATAGCAATTCAGTTGGCAGCAACACTGAGATTTTCCGCTGAAGGCAGCTTTTTGTTGCAAAGAAAGAAATGTGCTTTTGTAAAATCGTCACCCAAAGACTACTCGATTTAAAAACGAAAATCAAAAGGTAATTCGTTTTCTATCACACTCTTTCTTATCCATATCTTCATAGAACGAAATGGAATATGAAATCGAATTCGATTTCACCTCAAACCGAAATGAAATCGAAACACAGACATGTGCATCACAACTTTTATCGTTTTTGTCTCGTTTTTGATTCGTAAACGTTTTCTATCACATACCTGATTACTTTGTAAATTTCTTATTTAGTACATTTTGAATTAAATTCTGCCAACTTGCCCCAAAAATGCCCTGCCCATGCCTAATAAAACAACAAAAAAAAATACATATCGCAATCGGATGATTATGAACAATTTTTGTAATTTCGCTGAAATTGGATAAAAATTCCCATACAAAATAGGGATTTTAAATTAGCTACTTTTCATGAATTTAGCATTGAATTGAAAGGAGCATAAATCTGAATTCAGTGGTCCAATTCTGTAAAAACCGATATCGAATTCATTATCGTTTTGTCGGCAGTGAAGTTGTGTGTACGCATGTATTTAGAATGGTTCTTTGAACCAGCATTATGGACATAACGATATCGTTTGGACGATTATCGTCATCCATAATCAGGTCTCATGGGCCTATTTGTTTATAACGATAATCGTCAAAACGATACTTATACTGTGTCGATAATGACAGTTCATGTACTATTTAAAATACCTGTGTTCATAGAACTTCACTGCCGATAAAACGATATTCGATATTGTTTCTTACACAATTAACTCTCAAACGCAGTTTGAAGTCCTGAAATTCGGATTCTGCTGAATACTACGCTTAAGCGAACCACAGAGTTGTCATTCATGAGCAAGAACATCAGCTATCGTTGATGTTTATTGTCGGTCAAATAAAAATGTAATCGAAGTCGTTCGCATCACTATCATGTTCACACAATTTTTTGGTAATTTTTTTTCAAATTCATCAGTCAGATAAAAAGTTATCGACAAGTCTGTGGTTCGCTTTAAACAGCGATATGTCAAACGAAATTAAAATTGGTCGGTGTGGAGAGGTTGAAGCAAATTTGAAATGGAGCAGTCGGTGTAGATACCGCATTAACAACTACAAAAGAGTCGTAGTTCAAAGTTTCAGTAGAGGCAGAAAACTGGGTTAAAAAATGTATACAAATTATAATAAATACACACATTCATACGGCAGTTTTTTTTTTTTTTGACGAAAGGGAATAGAAAATGCCAACAGATTGACGACAGCGGATAGAAAATGTTCTTGTGTGTTGTTTTTCAGTAAAAACTTAAAATCGAGAAATTATTTTATATATATTTACGCCATATGTGACTTGCTCCACGAAAAGGGACCTCTGCGCCGAAAAGAAGTTATTGAGAAAAACGCGTTTAAAAAAAGCGCTTCGTTCATTTTTTCATATATTTCATTAATTATGTTCATCTTTACAGGTGAATTGTAAAAAAACTAAAAGACATAGAAACTTGCGGTTTGCGGCATTTGAAAGAGCGTTTTTTTTTCCTATAAGAATCACTCAAAAAGTAAAAAAAATAATTTTCGGCGCAGAGGTCCCTTTTCGTGGAGCAGGTCACATACATGAATTTTCGAGCCATTTGTGCGGTAAAGTGTTATTGTTTCCATAAAACGTCAGCGTGACATCCGACATTTTACGGTTATTAAATATTCAGCGCTACACGAAAGAACAACGCATTTTCATTGTTGAGCGATATTTAAAAATAATAAAGGTTGGGCAGCTGCAGTTCCCAATTAATCATCTTCAGCGCTGAGCCTTATTTTCAACTTCATGGCCTCGTTAATTGTCAATATTGTCGTATTTGGTGTTCAGAAAATCCACTAGTGATAGATGGGAAATAAATCCATCTCAACGCCGCGTCACTATTTGTGGCGAAGTTTCGGCTGGAGTAGTGTATTAAAAAAAAACCGAATTTTTAAAAATTTCTGTTTTCGGTTTCAATATTCAACCTTTGCAATTTTGAAGAAACAGTTTTTTGGTAAAAACCCGGTTAATAGCTGGTTTCAGTTTTTATGTCGAAATGGAAAACTATACGTTTTAAAACATTCAGTTATTTTTAATTCAGTCTGATATCTGAGATTGATTTTATTGTAAAAATCTATACAAATTTTATAAAAAACCATAAAAAGATAATATTTTATTGTTAAACAATTTACGCGCTTTGTTTTTAGAGGATTTCTTTGTTTATTTTAACGTAACCTGAAATCTTAAATACACTTCTGCTGAAAGTAAATATAGGGCCAGTTGTACAGATTACATTATACTGTTGACTCAATCCAAGTTAGTTTAGGTTACCCCTATAAGGTGAGCATGGAACTGCATGGTCATCTCATTTAGAGATGCGCGTCAGTTCTTGAGGTCAGGAATACAGAGAAGATATTGATAACTCAGGCGGTGATGACGTTTCGTCCCATCCAAATGGCGAGGGGCACTCGTGATACCCACTATCGCCATTCTCTGGCCAGTACCGGCCACCAAATGACAATACGGGCGGATAGTTAACAGCTGCAAATATCCAGTGAACTAAAACCATATTATCGGCGGCGGCGATGAGGAATTTTAACTGGCGGCTGCTAAGTTTTCGACTGAATATGATAAAAAAAAATCTACATTTGTCTATAGAAAACTTCGTAACTTTTCTATAAACAAATTCAAAACTTTTCTATAGGAAGTCTTAAAGTATTCTATAGAAACTTTCTTAAGTTTTTTACAGAAAATTTTTGATATACAAATTTAGAAATCTTCTATAGAAAAGCTAAGAAAATTTCTATCAAAATAGTAAGAAATTGTCTAGGGAAAACTTTAGATTCTTCCTATAGAAAAGTTTAGAATCTTCCTATAGAAAAGTTTTGAATTTGTTTGTAGAAAAGTTGTCTAGACACAAATTTAGAAATTTTCTATAGAAAATGTACGCAAATTAGAAATAAGATATTTTCTATAGATAAGTGAATAAAATCTATAAAATTTTTAAAATTGTTCTATAGAAAATTGTAGATCCTTGCTATTGGAAACTTTAGACTTCGTATAGAAAAAGCTTCTCAAATTACCGTTCGGAATCGGTGTAAAACTGTAGGTCCCAATCAGTGAGTGAAAACTGGAAAGCGCACAGCTCAGTGATTGTGAGAAGTTCTCCCCAGTCCCTTCATGGGATGTAATGGGAAACCATTTATTTATTTATTTATAGAATAGAATCTTTGTATAGACAAGTTTAAAATTTGTTTATAGAAAATTACCAAGTTATCCTTTCTTTAGAAAGGATACGAAATTTTATATCTCAATTAAGAAATTTTGTACGGAAAGCTTTATTCCTATAGAAAAGTTTAGAATCTTTCTATAGAAAAGTTTTGAATTTGTTTATAGAAAAGTTACGAAGTTACGAAATTTTCTCTAGAAAATGTAAAAAATTTTCTATAGAAAACTTTAGATTTACTATAGAACATATTAGAATCTTTCTATAGAAGTTTTGAATTTTTCCTATAGAATAGGTTTGAATACAAAATTTTATATAGAGTTACCAAATTTTCTATAAAAATATTTAGAAATTTTCTATAGAAAACTTTAGACTTCCTATAGAAAAGTTTCAAGTATTTCTATAGAAAAGTTTTGAATTTGTTTATAGAAAAGTTGTGAAGTTTTCTAGAGATAAATTTAGAATTTTTCTATAAGAAATTAACTACAGAGAAATGTAGATAGAGCGTTTATACTCTTTCTATAGATAAGAATTGTTTAGAGAAAAGCTACGACGTTTTCTATAGAAACATTTACTCTTCCTATAGAAAAGTTTACCAGCTTCGTATAGAAAACTTTAAGACTCTTCCTGTAGTTTCTATAGAAAGGATTACAATCTATTGAAAAGTTAAGAATTCTTCTATAGAAAAATATAGACTTCCTACGCACACACAACACATTTTCGTCGAAGCAAGGGACACAAAATTTTAAGTGGTTTAACACTTTTCTTCCTCTGCAACTTATGGCCAGTTGTTCAGTCAGTGGTAATCTTCGTTTCTTAGTTAAATTGTGGTTAAACATCGAATTGTGTTTTTTAGTCATTGTTTAACTATGATTTAACCACCCAATGTTGGTTGGTTAACTTATAGTGAGAACCATATTATTTTGACAATCAAATTACTGAGTGTCAAAGGGAGAAATGAAGATTGTATAAAATACATGTTCCAGTTTTGCGTATTTGTACACGACTTTGATTTTATGCATCTATTTCTTATTTTACATAATTCCATTTTGTTTGTTCCCCTTTGTTGTTTTGGTATTTATGCAAAACACACGTTTTTTCCAATAAGAATAAAAGGGTTGCCATATTAGTTGACAATAAGGCGACTTACATTAACTCACCACTGAAAAACTAAATGCAAAGTTAACTTAGAATTAAGATTAAGTAATCCGATAGTTAACTACCCACTTAAAAACTGGCCATTAGGCGAGAAATTAACTAACATAACTCCGGTTTTCTAATGAAACATGATCTGGGATCAGTACTTTTTAGGGGAGGACGAAGCGTGCTGGATCAGCTAGTACTGTATATGTTTAACGGATTTCTGCTAACATACTGCTTGTGGTGTCATTAGTCATTAGATTTGAAATAATCGGAGAAAATGGTTCTCCGAAAATATCAATTTTCATAAAACCGAAGTACGGTTAACCGGTTTCGGTCTTGAATACACTAGGCTGGATGCATCATTGGACCATTTTTATTTGATAAGAATTGATTGGCATGATAATTCAGTTTTTTATGCCAAAATTCCTTGATTTAGATTATTAACGACATGTGGTTTCAACACGACGGTGCCACATGCCATTCAGTCCGAGAAGCAATTCCATTACTGGGTGAATCATATCCTGGTCGTGTAATTTTCAGTTTTTGTGATCAGAATTGGCCGATCAGATCATTCGATTGAAAGCCGTTGTACTTTTTTCTTTGGAATTTTTTGAAGTTTAATGCTGTGATCCGCGAGTTTTTGAATCCCCATGTTTTTTTAAATCCCAATTTTTCGCAAAATAAACTTTCTCATTCGATGTTCAAGGGATAGTAACTATGTTCAGTATGTCACGAACTGTGTTCAATAAGTAATAAGTCTCCGTTAGTAGAGATATAGAATGATCAATAATAAAATAATTGAGATATGGTTTTTTAAAAGAAGTTTTGGTCCTTTTTAATGGTCCCTGTCGTCTTGCAGTTCGGACCAACGAGATTGAAAGTCTGGTGTGGATTTTGGAGTGGTGGCATCATTGGCCCATTTTTTTTCGAAAATGCTGAAATGGAAGATATTCAATGGTTTTAGCAGGATGGCGCACCATGCCTTTGGCGCACTATATTCGCTAATAGAGAGGTAAATGAGATCATGTTTTGCGAGTTGAATATGGGTGAATTTGCCACACCCATTCTCGGGTAACTGACGGTTGGTGGGCTGCAATAAAATATAACCTTTGTTATTGGAACACGGACCCATTGGATTGGTATGTTTAAGTCGGTTCAATCGACTGAAATCTCTACACTGGTCTAAGGTTATGTTTGCTTGTTCTTGGCATTTGTTATTCCATTAATAACTTTAGAGATTTTTATCTGTTAAGTTATTCGGAGTTCAAAATTCTAGAGCGTGTTCTGCGAAATTATAAGTATTTTGAAGTGACAAAACAATTGCAACTCTTTGACGACTAAGGCAAAACATCGTTATGTTTCCCATTTATTTGGCGATATCGCAGTTGCTTGTAGACAGTCATTTTATTTGCCAAAATATTTGTGAACAAACACATGATCGGCTGCTTTACCGAAATATCAATGATAATAACAACAGATATATGTACTTCGCGAAGCTTTACGAACGATTATTTTGGACGTTTGAAGCGAAGGAATTTCTCAAAAAATTTAAAAAATATTAAAAAAAAAAGTAAAGCGTGACGGTACCTGCCGCTGGTTTGCTATCTTATCGCCCAACGAAATACACCCTCATATCTAAGCTAACTAATCGTATCGGATGCAATTTGCTCAAGAGTATATTACTCGTATCTGAACAGTGTTCCAGTGGAAAAACGTGATTTTTTTTTGCGACGCATCAAAATTTAATGTTATCGCCAAAGGTGGAAAGGTGTGAAGGCCAAACGTGAAACGAGATAAAAAAGAGTTCTATGCAAAGGAAACCGCACATGGAGGTCGTCATGTTATGGCCTGGGGAAATTTTCCTGTGCCCGCAAATAAAATTTTCGTTGCATCCAAAAGAAATATAAGATAAATGAATTTCGTTTATGGAATTTAATTGCGGCAAACAATCATTTCTTGAATCAAATGTATCATTTCCTTTGTGGTAAATAAATAAAATGGCTTACGAGAACCGAAAACTGTTTACAACAAACTCATACACTCCGGTTCACTTATTTAAAGCCACTAAAAATTCCATATTCAGCAGCCTGTATCTTTTGCAATTTGTAACCGATTGCAGAATTTTAAAATGGAAATGGAAGCCAGACATCTTGAGATATAAACAAAATCATGACAATAGTGGTTTCTTAACTAATTAACTTTTTTTGAGCAATTTATAAAAAAAAGTCAAAAAATGTGCTATTTTTTTTAGTTCACTTAAATAAAGGCACTTTAACTAATTTTAATGAAAAACGGAGTTTCTAGTTTTTTAAATTTATTTTACTTTATTTAAGAACTATTAGTAATGGGTACAACCCCTTTTGTTTTTAATAACTTCAAATATACGGGTTTTCATTGAAAGATAAAGAGAATTTATGCAATCCCACGAAATCTGATTCCAAGCATCCTTAGTGGCCTGAATTATTGACTGCTTGTCATCAAATTGTCTACCTCATTCATAGACCTTACGAGATAACCAACCTCAGACATTTTCGATAATGTTTAGATCTGGCGAATAGGGTGGCCAGTCAAGAATATTAACATTTTGGCTTGCAATGAACTCCTTTACTACTCTGGCGTTGTGTATAGGGGTATTACCCTGTTGCAATATGGGACCAAATAGTTCACTGAACTTAGGAAAAGCCGATTCCAACATCGTTTTATAGCTTGCACCAGTCATTTTTGCACTTTGAAATTCAAGATCGATGGTGCCATAGTTCGTAACGCCGCCCTCTCTACTCTGATGTCGGTTCAAAAAACGCTTTTCTTTGCGCAGATCATGGAAATAATAGTTGTAGCCACCAATCAGGCCCATCCAAATTAAACTTCTTCTCATCCGTAAATACAACGGTTCTCCAGTCATTTACATGACCTCTTGGCTGCACATCCCATACCATGTAGTCTCTTGTGAATTGAAGCTGCTTTTCCCTACGAGGAGCATTAAGTGGAGGCTTTTTTTTAGTAATTTCAGGTATTTAAGATACTCACAGCTCTTAGTTACACGGCGTACTGATGACTTGCTCGCTTCCACTCCAGCTTGAGCTGTTATTTTTGACAAGGATCAGGCAGAACTAGAAGCAATTCTAATGATTTTACTTTTCTCATATGTAGAAAAAGACAATGAAACCCTTCCTTTAAAATTTTTTCCATACCCCTCGGGGTCCTTGATGTAATTGTCTGCAAGTGTTGGGCTCCGTCCAATTTTTTAGCTATTGCGCGGTTAGAATATCCTTCAGAACGGTAAACATCGGTTTTAGTTTTATCCGATAGATTTAAAATTTGTTGTTTTGACTCGTAAAATGATTAAGATGTAATAAATTGTAATAAACAACGGCTCCGTACAAAAACTCATCTTACTTACTTATCCGGTCACGGACTAACCCGAGGGGTCAGGGACCTTACAAAAGGAAGATAACATATTTCGACAACCAGTTCGATCTTTTGCTTTATTTCTCCAGTTGGCAATACCAAGTGTACGCAGGAATACGTCAGGCTGATCCCTTCAGCGGAGTCTTGGTCTTTCTATTTTTCGTCTTCCTTCGAGTTCGGTTTCGAAAACCCTTAGTGCTGGTTCGTCTTCATCCATTCTACTTACATGGCCTAGCCAGCGCAATCGCGTTATTTTGATCCGCTTAACTATGTCAATGTCGGGATATAACTCATACAGCTCATGGTTCATGCGTCGCCGATACTCGCCGTTGTGCACTATAGGGCCATACATCTTTCGGAGTATTTTTCTCTCGAAGACTCCTACAGATGTTTCGTCTTCTTGAGATAAGACCCAGGATTCTGTGCCATAAAACAAGACAGGTTGTATAAGAGTCTGGTATAGTTGGACTTTTGTTACTCGAGAGAGGGCTTTATCTCTAAAGTGCTTGCTTAGCCCAAAATAACATCTATTCGCAAGCACGATTCTCCGCTTGATTTCAAGGCTGACGTTGTTGTTCTTGTTTACGGCAGATCCGAGATATATAAATTCGTCTACCACCTTGAAATTATGACGGTTATCAATGTTCGTTGAAACCATTAATTTTGTTCGTTGAAACCATTAATTTTGTCTTGTCCTCATTTACCGTCAGACCCACTTTTCCTGACTCCTCAATTCTCGAAAACACCGCAGTCACTTCTCTAACTATGCGTCCAATCATCAATCCAATCTATATCATCAGCATACGCGAGCAGCATGTGACTTTTGCTGCTGATGGTTTTATTCATGTTGACTGCAGCTTTTCTCAGAATAATCTCTATTAAGATGTTAAAGAGATCGCAAGATAGGGTGTCACCTTGTCTGAGGCCTCGCTTAGTTTCGAAAGGTTCGGTAAGATCCTTACCAACTTTCAATGCGGATTTGGTGTTTGTCAGGGTCATCCTGCAGAGGCGTATGTGTTTTGCAGGAAAAAATCGTCGCTTACTTTAAAATGAATAAAAAATAATAAAGTGCCTTTATTCAAGTGAACCCAAAAAATAGCACATTTTTTGACTTTTTTTATAAATTGCTCAAAAAAAGTTATTTAGTTAAGAAACCACTATTGTCATGATTTTTTTTATATCTCAAGATGTCTAGCTTCCATTTCCATTTTAAAATTCTGCAATCGGTTGCAAATTGCAAAAGATACAGGCTGCTGAATATGGAATTTTTTGTGGCTTTAAATAAGTGAACCGGAGTGTATTTCTAGCTTGCGCAAATTACCTTCTAAAAAGTTGAAATCATTGCTGCCAGAAGCAGTACAGTTATTAACTGCGCCAAAGATTTCAACAAGTGAGGAAAGCTCAATCTTTCTTCCAGCTGAAGCTACTGACTGTGATCCAGCGATTCTTCTGACGACGATTTCTAAAGTTGTACGTAACCAACTAGATTATTTTCGAATTTTATGTTTCGTGGTATCTACTTATTTCATATTTACGCAAAAATTTAATGGAATTTCATCATTATAATTTTAATTTAATTTCTGTATAAACCTAATTTTAAGCTAATCACATTTACCCGAATTGAATGCGTTTTCGAATAAATTGTTAGCCATATTGGATTCGCCATATTGTTTTTTCAAATTTCGACTTCAGATTCGTAATCACGGACCCCATAAACCCCTAAGCACAGACATTTACCCGAATTGAATGCGTTTTCGAATAAATTGTTAGCCAGATTGGATTCGCCATATTGTTTTGCCAAATTTTGACTACAGATTCGTAATCAGGGACCCCAAAAACCCCTAAGCACAGACATTTACCCGAATTGAATGCGTTTTCGAATAAATTGTTAGCCAGATTGGATTCGCCATATTGTTTTGCCAAATTTTGACTTCAGCTTCGTAATCAACGACCCCAAAAATCGCAGAGCCCAGACTTTTACACGAATTGACTTCGTTTTCGACTTTTGGCCAGACATTTGGCATTCTGTCTCAGAGTGCAGCCCTTTATCTACTATTATACCCTCCACCATCGATTGGGGTCATACTAACTGTATCATTCCTTTTGTAACTACTCGATTTTATTTGTTCCATCTTAGAAGAAGGCGGGTTTGTATAAATGTCACTATTTGACTAACAAATAAATGCAATTGTCCTCATATGTCATTGAAAATGGGACTTAATGTACACTGCGCGACTGACCATTGTTTTTGTGGAACACAATCCATCAGACCGAACTTAATTCCAATATTACTTGTTTTACATTCAGGGCTAATAACTTGACCATCCCTTGGACTTTTAAAACCAATAATTGAAATGAAAAAATATACAAAGAAACAAGGCTTAACTGAAATAGAAATCAAGAAATATTTTTTAACCAAGTGGCTTATCCGCCATAAAACCTAAAGTATGCAATTTATTGCGATTTATATTTGATTATATTTAGTATTACGTAGTTGAGCACATAATACAAACAGATTATTTCAAGATGTCATGTGGTACCACATTAAATAGACAATATATGGACCCGAAAACAAAAGAACACACTGAGAACTCCCACACAGGAATATCATCACACTCTGATATTTTTAAGTGTTGCCAGTTATGTGTTTTTTAAGTACTTTTTCATATATGTGGGTTTTTTTTTGGAATTTTCGAATATTTGTTTGACGTGGAGAAAATAAAATAATCAACGAAAATGGATTCTGTCTTTTTGCCACTAAAGGCGATATGGATTTCAATATTGAATTAAATACTATTTTCTGGTGTGTCCCAACCAAACTTCTCTGAATTTTATAAACCTGTTCGAAAAGAGAGTGAAATTGCTTGAAAATCCCTTTCATTTTGAAACCCCCATCAAAATTTTAACTAATTTTGATCCAATTCAAGATAATTAGTTACAAAACTTCAGTACCAGTATGAGTGAAATAAAAATAATAAACAACCTCATTCTGCACGAAAACAAACCTCAATTAATACAACAGTTGAATAGGCGGTCAATAGCCTAGTTAGTACGTAAGCCGCTTAAGACGAATTTTCACAAATTTTGAAACAATTGACACCAATTACTACACTCTGAAAAATCTCTCGTTTTTTGTTGTTTGGATGCAAATATAACGTGTGTTTGGCCCTTGTTACAAATATAATATACTTGTGTCCAAACACATTGTGTTTGCTATTCAATATTACATGTTTGAGACACATACAGTGGTGTGCGATGAAATAGAGTCACACACTCGTCAAAACTTGTATTCTCTGCATATCAGTGGTCCAAGATGTTTCATTTAAAGAAATTCTGAATCTGATTGACCGGTCCTCTGCTGAATATAATGCCGTCATTTTTAATAAATTTTGTACACTACTGTTCTCCAGGCCAGTGTCAGTATTTTAAAGGCTATGTAATGGCGTGTGCTATAAAATAGAGTCAATTACGAAAAAATATTTTTTTTTTCAAATGGTTAATGGTAGTTTGGATTTGAATTTGAAAACAAAGTTTAGCTTCTAAATATGATTAATGTTTATTAGTAGCATTAATAAATTGTCAATATTGACATTCCAAAATGGGCCGATGTAAATATTGCAATCATGAGCGCCAAGAAAGAATAAAAGAGACATAATTGGATGCTCAAAGAAAATGTTGGAGACCGGAATAAAATATAACCCCAATCCAGGAAACAGACGGTAAAACCCTGAAAATTACAGAACATTTGGAACCAAAAATATTGCGCCACGTAGAGTTCGACATTTGTTACCTCTTCCGCCCTTAAAAGGCAATACGATCGGGATGTTGACACCTGTAGTACATTAAGAAAAATGGTAACTAAAAACAATTTAAAGGCAAAAAATGTCCAAAAAGTTAAATTTCTATCCAAACGGAACGTTCAAAAAATGTTGCATTTTGCCAAGGAGCATGTGAAATAGTCCGTACGCAAATGGCGAAACAGCTGAAACTAAAGTGAGATTGGGTAATTATGATAAGAGTAATCTTCCTGTACGAAGACCTCCCAACACCGAATTCAGGCCCCAGAACACAATCCAAACAGTTAAACGTGGTAGCGGAAACATAATGGCATGGGGTTGTTACTCTTACAGTGGGACAGAACCTTTATTCCAAATTGAACAGACAATGGACGCTGCATATTATACCACTGTATTAAAAAAACATCATGATGCCTTGTGCTAAATGGGAAATGCCGCTTCGATGGGTGTTTCAACATAATATCGACCCCAAACACATATCGAAGCGAGCAAAAGCTTGAAAAAGATGGCCTATGCAGTCGCCGGGCTTAAATCCTATTCAGAATTTGTGGCGGGACATTAAAGTGTCTATCAAAGGAATAAACCAATTTAATAAAGATGAGCTTATGACACTGGTACAATCGGCGTGGAAAACATGACTTGTGGAGACTTGTTGATTCAATGTCAAGGCGTTGCTTAGCTGTGATAAAAAATAATAGTTATTTCATAAAGTACTGAGATAATATAAAGGATTAATGAAACATTCATTTTATTTGACACAGCTATTTATTCTAGTTCGGATGATGAATCGCGATGACTCTATTTTAATTCACAGGCAAAAAAATGATTTAATTTTAAATTACGACATTAATGTTCTAAAATTTTATATCTAGTTCTTAATTGAACAATTAAAAATAAAAGTTATAAACCAAATTTAATTTTTCTACTTTTGTTTTTGTTTTGAAAATGTTGATTAGTGTTGACTCTATTTCATCGCACACCACTGTATATGGACATTTCCACAGAAAAGTCCACCTTTTGTCACATCACGTCACTCTCGTTAATTGCTTATATTTTAAGACCAGTTAGTTAGGTTGTTTTCTCATCTGTTATTAAATATAGAGCTTCTTACATTCTGTATCTAGTAAACGAATAGAAAACAATCGAACTTCATGGTCCTAAAATATAAACAATTTACTATGGTGACGTGATGCGACATAGGGTGGCACTTTCTGTGGAAATGCCCATATACAGGGTGATTCAGGAAGTTCCGGACAAATTTCTCCAGCGTATTGCTTGGCTCATTTCATGAAGAAAAGTCCACTAGGACCATGTCCGAAAATGCAAGGGTGCGAAATGGCAGCGGGTTCAAAATTTTCGGATTGGCGGTCGGAGGGTAGTAGGGTAAAGTTGCTAACTTCTGAGCCAGTGGTTTGTTGGAAAGCTCTTTAAGAGGCCTTTCAGAATCAATAAAAAAAAGTAGAAAAAAGTCAAATCGCGGAGATACAGAGCTTTCGGAAAAAATGGAAAAAAATATTCACATAACCTCAATTTGCTCAGCCAGATGGCAGGTAACTTATGGTTTCTGTTGAAAGATAGCCATACCTCTTACCTTTCCAAAATGACCTAAACGAAGCCCACAGGTCTTATCGTTCCAAAGTTATGACCATTTAATCCGACCACTGGCTCAGAAGTTAGCAACTTTACCCTACTACGCTCCGACCACCAATCCGAAAATTTTGAACCCGCTGCCATTTCGCCCCCTTGCATTTTCGGACATGGTCCTAGTGGACTTTTCTTCATGAAATGAGCCAAGGAATACGCTGGAGAAATTTGTCCGGAGCTTCCTGAATCACCCTGTATATATGTACATATATATACTATAATATGTTATAATATATGTATTTGCGACTTTGTTGTACTGTTTATGCTCTCTCGAGAGCAAGGTAATAAAAGAGACTACGAGAGAGTCTATCTTGTAAGTGCGCATCTGTATTTTTGCATTATTCTTTCTGTCTCATAAATCAGTGATTCATAAATATTCCTGAATGTGCGTGTAAATTGCAGATGAAGTCAGTCTTTCTTATTTTGGCTGATGGATGGCGTTTTAGTTTCATGTATTTTTCATGTATTCAGTCTTCAATGGTTCCTCGGACAGAAGATAGCGCTTGATCAGTGAAAAAAGAATAAACAAGGGCTCTGACGGTTTGTGACGTTGTTTGGTTTGTTTTGTGTGCTACCCAGATGAGAAACGCTTTTGTGGAAAAAACTGGAAAGGACAACAACGTGAAGCCCTTTGTCTTACCGAGCTTTTACTGAAAAAATCGGAACGGCGGACCATTTGGGAAATATAATAAAATAAGACATAAGTAATTAATCCACGCTTGGCTTGCATGAACTAGATTTGTATATAAACATATTGTTTGTATGCCAACGCATAGTGATAACCAACGCATAGTTGAAACCTTCTGAAAACAAAAACGTGAGAGACAACAAAGAAAGGAGAAGCAAAAGAACAGCAGATTCTCATTTCAAGAAAAAAACAAAAATAGTGCATTCAATGCAAATAAATGTAAAGAGGGCAGTTTTAAATCTATTAATTTTTTATAAATGTATATTGAAATCAAAGAATAATTCTTATTATTCTTATTATATATTATGTTGGGGTGGACTAGCAAACATATTAATATTTCAAGTGTGGTCCAAACATCTACATGTTTCCTGCAGAATATGTTTGGGAGAATATGTTACAGATGCCGATTTTTTCAGCGAGTAATTCTCTTCGGCCAATTTATTGAACTTAGAAAATTCTTGGGTTAATAGACTTTTAATTAGATTTAGTAATAAAGTCTTTTTGAAAAGAAAGAATTTTGGAAACAATTCACGCTGAAAATACGGTCTCTGTAACATATTCTCCCAAAAGCATTTTGCATTTCATTTACTTGTATAGAATGCATTATTTTTTCATGAAATGAGTGCTGCTCCTTTGTTTCTTCTTTCTTTGTTGTCTTTCACGTTTTTCATTTCGTAAGGTTTCAACTTCGCCAAACGGTTTAACATTTTTGAAACACGACTATCCCTATGCGTACATACATATATACAAAGCTAGTTCATGCGAGCCAAGCACGGTTTGAATAAAGGGTGTTTTTTTTGGTAGATAGAACTCCAACTAGTGCATGAATTAAAGCCACGAATCCACCAGTTGCGTCGTTCTTTCGCCTATTGGGCTCTAGAGCAGTTGGAAACTGACCCAATGTTTTATCGCAAGGGTGTGTTCAGCTATGAGGCTCATTTTTGGTTTATTGGGGTTGTTCATAAACAAAAATACCGCATATGGAGAGAGACCAATCCACAACAGACCCTACAGATTCTAGGTGAAGTCAGTATTGCTAGGTGAAGTCACTGGTTTATGCTGATAAACCAGCAACAATTGACGCCTTGGAGGCCACAATTGTTCATGTTATTCGTGACATATGTATGGCCAGCAATGCTCGATAAGTGACCTAAAAATTAACGTACAAATTGTACTTCGTCTTAAACAGCCATGGTGGCCATATGCCCGAAATAATTTTCAAATGTTAATGCCATGCATTGACCTTTCGAATAAAAAAGTTTTTTTTTGATTAAAATTACATTTTCTGTGGTATTTTTTACAATTTCAATTTCTATCGTCCTTAAAAAAACGCCCTTTACTAGTGTTTTTTTTTTATTAAATTTTATAAATGGTCCGACTCTCCGATTTTCTCAGTAAAGTCTCGGGCAGACAAAGGGCTTCACGTTGTTGCTCTTTTCAGTTTCTTTCCTCAAGATCGTTTCTCACCTAATATTGGTACGAAACACATACACAAATACCAAAGCAACACCAAAAACCATTTTATCCTTTTTTACTGATCACAAATATTTTCTACTAATAAAACTTTTTTTTTCACAGCATTCTTAGCCGACCAAGCGTCAAGCGCCGATCAATACATCAGCCAAAATAAGAAACACTCACTTCATCTGTAATTTACACACTATTCAGGGATATTTATGAGTCACTGCCTGAAATATAATACAAAAATACAGTTGCACACTTACAATAATCTCTCGTTGACCCTCTTTTATTCTCTTGCTTTCGAGAGAGCATAAACAGTGCAACAAACAAAGCTGTGTTTGTATACTATATTTGCGACAAGCTCCGAAAACTGTATATTATAACAAAAAACGACAGATTTTTCAGCGTGTATGAAACCAAAATGTAACAGATCAGTCAATATAAGAAACACTCATTTCATCTCCAATTTACACACTCATTCAGGAATATATGTATATGAATCACTAATTGAAAGCAAAATGCAAAAATACATTACAAACTTACAACTTTGCCATTGAACAATCTCTCTTTGCCCGTCTTTTATTCTCTTACTCTCGACCGAGCATAAACAGTGCAGCAAACACAGCTGTATTTGTATCGCAAACAAAGATATGTTTTGGGGCACAAACACATGTATTGCAACATAGTAATTATTTTATCCCCAGCATTTAATATGGAATAGCAACAAACACAATGTGTTTTTGGACACAAGTAGACTATATTTGCGACAAGCTGTAAACACGTTATATTTGCATCCAAACAACAACAAAATACATATTTTTCAGCATGTAGAAGGTGTGATGATAAACTCAAATACTTGTGGTGGAACACATATTGAATTATAACTAACATTGTAATCGTGTGTATTATGCATTTAAATAAAAATATATACTTTTATAAAACTTATAAATTTATTCAAGCTCAAGACCTTTTTAAATAATATAAAGCTTATTATCTTTATATTACTTACAAATAAGTCGAGCATAAAAATGTTCCAATGATACCAAGGCTGTCTGTATAGCTATTTCGGAACTTGTAATTGTAATTTTAATTGAATTGAATTATTCAATTGCCGATCTATAATTTATGCACTTGAGTTATCAATTTTCTTCATTAGCCAAAAGTCAAGTATAAATGTATTATATTAATTTTTTTCTGTGCAACCCAAAACCCAACTATATATTCAATTTTGTTTTTTTGTTAATAATACATACTTAAATTGGGGTTGTTCTGAATATAATAGATTCTTAGAGATCAAGCGGCGGAAATCATGAGCTGGCGTTTAACTTATTATTTACGATCCGGAAGGCCTTTCCAACACATTGCCTACTCTGTTCCACTTTAAATGCGTGATATTGGAAGGGAAGGAAGCCTTCCATATCCGCTTGCTAAAAGTCCTTTCCAAAAAGGTCTTATTGACGTATTTCCCAAAAAGGCCTTCTGCAAGATCATCCGTAAGATGGCATTATGCACAGCGGACAAAGGCAGGGCTTATAGAAGGTCTTGCCAAATACATTATAAAAGACCTAAAATATATCAGAAACCTTCCTCAAGAAGACTTTATAACAGACTCCCCTAAAGTAGGTATTACGCATTACTCAAAAATCAGGCCTTCAGAAGGTCTTCGAATTGCAGGCATTCTAGAAAGGTTTCTTAAGAAAGCCTTCCGATTATGTTAGATTTTCTTTGTATATGGTCTTATGGAGAGTTACTTGAAAGATCTACAGCATGTCTTAGATAATTCAAAATGGTCACATTAGTTAAATTGTACATTTTAATTTGAATTCATTTATTATTTAACAACTTCCTAAATTGTGTAAAAAAAACTACTGTTGTCTGTGTTTTCTTACCCTTTTCACTCAGTCACTTCTCTACAGAGGAATTCTATAACGGGACAGTTCGTTACCTTTTTTGTTGTACTATTATGATGTTTTATATTTTTGCAGTCCTTTTAAAAGAAGGAAAGCGGAGCGTTTTATTGTTGTTGGAAAAAAATTCTCTGCATTCTTTCCTAAATGAAGGGACACAATTTGGGTTATGACAGCCGACTAAAGTACTATAGACACTTCCTATACAAGTACATATGCCATGTACAAAATCGCTGTGGTCAAACAAGTAAATAACGGGTTTTTCAATAAGAGCGCTACAAAAGTTTTTTTTAAATAAAACAAAACCGGTTTTAGATACCAATGAAATTCTTTATTCCTGTGAAAGTACGTTCGATGCCATTATGTATGGAACTCGATTTCTTTTGATATTCGATTTTGATTTTGATATTCGTACGAAGTTCATCAATCGTCGCAGGCTTGTTGGCATAGACCATAGACTTGACGTAGCCCCACAGGAAATATTCTAACAGCGTCAAATCGCACGACCGAGGCGGCCAATCGACTTGGCCATTTCGTGAGATATCACGTTCACCAAACTTGGTTTCCAATAAATTGATTGCATTCGCTGTGTGGCTTGTGGCGCCGTCCTGTTGGAACCACATGTCCTCCAAGTCCATAGTATGCAATTGGGGCCAAAACTATTCGGTTATCATTGAACGGTAGCGATTCGCATTCACAGTAATGTGCCGGTCTTGATCATCATGGAAGAAGTACGGCCCAATGATGCCGCCGGCCCATAAACCGCACCAAACCGTAATTTTTTCGGGATGCAATGATGACTCATGAATTACGTGTGGATTGCTGTCTGACCAATAACGCATATTTTGCTTATTGACGAAGCCATTCAGCCAGAAATGAGCCTCATCGCTGAAGATGATTTTCCTATGAAAATCCGAATCATTTTCAAGTTGTTGCTCAGCACAATTCACGAACATACGACGCTTATGGTGGTCAAGCGGCTTCAGTTCTTGCGTCAATTTGATCTTGTAAGGATGTAGGCCAAGATCTTTTCGCAAAATTCGCCACAACGACGTCACAGAGATGCCCAACGCTTGAGAACGACGTGTGAGAGACACATTTGGGCTTTCTTGAACTGAAGCCTCAGCGGCAGCAATATTCTCGACACTACGGGCACTTCTTTGTCTCACTGGCACCGGAACATTTTGTACTGTGCCTGTGGATTCAAATTTTTCCACTAGACGCTCAATTGTTGATCTGGTAGGACGATTATGACGACCATAAATTGGACGTAGCGCTCTTAAAGTTGAGGCCACTGACTCCAAATTTCGGAAGTAAATTTTAATAATTTCGACTCGTTGTTGGCCCGTATATCTTTCCATGATGAAATGGCAAACCTTACTGAAGAGAAATGTCAAAAGAGCGGGAAAAAATATTTACTTTTGTAGCGTCTCTGTTGAAAAACCCGTTAGAATGTACCTAAAAGTATATAAAGTATATAAAAGTCTCTGTTGAAAAACCCGTTAGAATGTACCTAAAAGTATATAAAGTATATAAAAGTATATGTGTGTCAAATTGTACAGCACCAATAAGTATATCGTCACATAAAACCCAAAATGACGTAACAACAAATTACCAAAATTTTATTTTTGATTGATTACGATATGTTTGACTAAAATACACGATTTGACAAAGTTTCAAACACCTAAGTTCTAAATCAACGATTTTATTAAAAGTATTAAATAGATGAAGTTTTTGATAAATCCACCTTTTTTCTTTGAACTTATAAAATTTCGATGTCCCTATGCCTACAATTGACTAAACTACATATCCCCACAAACTTTGAGACATCTACGATCCAAAATGGCAATTTTATAAACAAAATTCCGATTCAATATCGAACTATTTTTTGCCTCTCCTGTAAAGTGACGAAAATGTTGTTACGTCTTTTTCAATTTTAGGTAACGATATATTGTACTACAAAATGTACATTGATATATTGTACCAAAAAAATGTCACATAGACCAGCAAAATGTGTACAAAAATTGCATGGTGTACCAAACAAGTACAGAGAATCTACCAAAAATCTACATATTGTACCGGAAAAGAACATAAAAATAAACAAAAAAGTACTTTTTGGTACCAAAAAATGGTACCAAATGGTACTTTTTTGGTACTTCTTTAAATCGTCAAATGTACATTTCTGGTAATTTTTTATTTACTTTTTATCACCAAGGTTATATTTTTATACATATACATTATATTTTTACATATGGACTTTGTGGTACCAAACGTAATTTGTTGGTGCTTTTGTGTTCTTTTGGTACCAAAACTTACTTTTCTGGAACGTTTTTGGTCACAAAAAGCACTTTTGGTAAATTTTGAGTACATTTTGGTACTGTTTGTATACGTTTTTGGTACAATATGTACCTCTTGGTGCATTTTATGCACGTTTGTAGTTCTTTTGTGGAACACTATGCACTTTTTGACACATTTTATGTACTAATTTGGCGTACAATGTAGTTGTTGGACATTGTATGCACTCTTTTGTTACTTTTAAGTCCTTTTGTTGGCACACTGTACTTTTTAGAACATGTTTACTACATTTATGTACTTTTTTTGGTACACTGTGTACTTTTTGGTACACTTTGTATACTTTGTGGTACAATGTTAAGTACGCTTTATGAACTTCTTAGCACACACTATGTAAACTACACTCGGTAGATTTTTATCACTTTTTGATATGTACATTCTTTTTAGTATTTGGTACACTATGTAATTTATCTTGCATTTTATATATTTTTCTGCTACCCATTTTATAACTTTTGTACATTTGGTGTACTTTGTACATTTTTGCACCTTCTGTAATACTTTATGTACGTTCTTGAGCATTGCGCTTTTTGGTACAAATACATTAATAACGAGAACCACGATTCATATTCATTTATTGGATCCATTTTTTCCTACCTCTCTATATAACAGATTTTACGTCTCGCGTGCGGTACGCGAGCTGCTCCCGAGACGGCGAAAGGGAGCGTGCGGAAATTCAAATAAATAAACGCACGTACACACAGGGGAAAGTTTAGTTGGAAATCAATTCAGGCATTGGAAACTCCATCATAACGTCTATATTTTGATCAGAATTCGTAATTGTCAAACATCAGAATTATATGCCGATGATATTGATCGATTTAAAATAGGTCTACAGAAATTAAGTTGTATTAACCAATTTGAGTATTTCAAAAACCTCATTCATCTGAAATGGAAGTTACAACTAATAAAAAGTACAATATTAGAATTCCTTTTCAAATATTAGTCACTGTAATCATAATTTAAGTTCTGTTTCAAAAACACTTGTTACAAAGTTATGTATTCGATTTTTCATAAGAGGATTTGTTGTTAAAGAGAAACTACGTATATTGGAATGTTACACGAGGACTTTACAGAAAATCTAATATTTTAAACAGAAAGTGATAAACAAAGTTGTGAAAAAACAATAAAGTGTATAGATGCCAGCCACCGAAGAATACGTATTATCATAAATTGAGGTGAAGTGAGACTTTTAAACATAATCGTTGAATATGACGCCACTATTGACGCCTTCACAAACACATGCAGACAATTGAGGACATTTGGCTGGAGGAACTATTATTGTGGATGACACAAATTAACTTAAACATACATATGATACCCAGGGTAACCCATCCCCATTTTTGGTCGAAAATATGAAAAATTTCGAAAAACTGTCTGTATCTGGAAAACGAAGTGTCCAATCGAAAAAAATTACAATTTTTTATGGGTTTCTAAGGGTTTCTCACAAAGTGTTACAATTCGCATGAAATATTTTTTTTTACAAAAAATCGCCAAAATAAGAAAATCCCTAAAATGAAAAAATGGCCATATCTCGGAAACGGTGCATCCAATCGCAAAAATAGTATATTTTTTACCTCCTAGGAGGCTTTCATCTCTGGATGTCTTCAATATGGCATCACTTTTATTTTTAAAAAATCGCTACAACTAAAATTTCTGGAATCAAAAATCGCTAAACCGCCCCTATGGCAATATCTCGGAAACGGAGCGTCCAAAAGAAAACAAAACTATTTTGTACGAGTTTCTTAGGATTTTTCATAAAGTGGTCCATCGTATGGAAGATATTTTGTTCAAAAAATCATCAAAATATGAAAAAAGCTGAAATAAGAAATGGCTATAACTCGCACATACATACATACATATGTGAGTTTTAGCGATTTTTTATTTGAAAAATGTTAGTTTGACGTATTTTAAGTGATGCCGTATGAGAGGCATCCATTGGTTAAAACCTCCTAAGGAAGTAACAAATTTATTGCGATTTACTTATTTTGGCGATTTTTAGAAAAAAAAGTCCATACGAATTGGACCACTTACATCTCACGCCTAACGAGTAGGTACATTTTTCTAGTCTTCGCTTTACGGCTCGCGGCGAATGAGCGAGCTGCGAGCGTGCGTTTACAGTGCGTGGTCGCGGCAAGTCATCGATCGCTCTCTTGTATTTGAATGTGCCCACTTTTTTCTAAAAATTTCCGATTAATGACCTTTAGTACCAAACAACTTATGTGCAAAATTAATAAAGAGGTCGCTCAATAAGTATATAAGTTTCTATAAAAATTTATATTTTTATTTTGTTTATATTTTATTAAAAGATTCTGTATGAACCTTGCACGTGTTTTCAAAGATGCAGAATCCGAAATTTAATAACCTTTAGGAATATAAAACATTATATTTAAATTATTTCCAGATTCTATGGTATTCGTATTTTTCGGGGTTAACACTAAACTGAAATTTTGACATAAGTCTCGAGACTTTCAAACTGTGGCGGTTCAATAATTGCAAATGATTTCTATTATTTAAATTTACTTTCCATCAACTTTATTTAGGCATCAAATATTAGTCGTTTACCGACTGCACCACGAGGTCTTTCCTTGTTGTTGGTAAAAATTTAAATTTACAATCGATCGATACGAATGTTTTACGAATGTTAAAGTTAGACATGATTTTGCTGAGAGAGAGAGGTGTTAGCCTTGCAGTGAAATGACGAAACTTAAATACAATTACTTCTACGATCCGTATCTACTAAACATCTGCATGAATGTAAGAAAAACCTACGCACGAGACACTCACAAAAAGTAATGACACATATTCATTCACTTCATTCTTAGTGAGCAGCAATGAGTCAGTGCAGAAAAGACTTAAACTGCTTAAAGTATGAAAGAGCATCGAACTCGTTTAACTTGTAGCATTCACACAAACCACGATTCATACTCGGCACCACTCGGTAAGCATTGAATATGCTTTGGTCGTTATATACAATGAGTGTTAGGGGCGCATTCGTATCATACATATTCTAGTAATTTTTACTTGTATTGACTATATTACAAACTCTTGAGGTCAGACGTCTTACACATATAAATTAAAGAAACAAATTTCAACATATTCTTCCAACTGGCTCTATCCTTCGCCTTTTCTCGCCAGTTGGTAACACCAAGGATACGGAGGGATTCTTCTGCCTGGTCTTTCCAGCGGAGTCTTGGTCGTCCTCTTTTCCTGCTTCCATCGGGTACGTTATCAAAAATCTTTCGCGCTGGCTCATCTTCATCCATTCTGATAACATGGCCTAGCCAACGCAATTGGCCTAATTTGAATCGCCTAGCTATGTCCACGTCAGAATATAAATCATATAGCTCTTGGTTCCAGCGACGTCGGTACTCGCCGTTTTCCCCAACAGGACCATATATTTTACGGAGAATTTTTCTCTCGAATACTCCCAGGTGTTTTTCATCAGTTTGCGATATGACCCAAGTTTCGGAGCCATATGTCAAGACAGGTAAAATGAGAGTCTGATATAGCTGGACTTTTGTCCGTCGGCAGAGGGCTTTGTTCCTAAACTGCTTGCTGAGCCCAAAATAACATCTATTTGCAAGCACAATTCTCCTATCTATCTCCAGGCTGACGTTGTTGTCCTTGTTCACGGCGCACAGTGTGAAATTTTAGCATTCTAGCGGAACTTAATTATAGAACATACTTTTTGTTTCTGCTTTGGGATGCATCTAATGGACAAAAGTATTTTTTATTATTTAAATGATAATTTAGGTAAAATCTTCACTTATTTAAAAAAAATAAATTAAATGAACAATATTTTTTGTTAAGAAAATAACCAAAAAAAGAAATTATTTATTTTTTTCAAATATTTTTGGTTTTGTATTTTTTTTTGTTTAGTACAACAACAAACAGCTTTAGTCACTTTCTATGTACTGTTCGGTGATTCCAGAAATTGGACAAGAATCAGAAGCGCATGGTGTTTTGAGGAGAGATAAAGTTTCTGGTGGAAGATGGTTTGTTTTGATTCTTGATCCAGATGTAATTGAAAGAAGCGGATCAGATGCAATGAGAAACCTGTCGAGGATATCTCGATTTGTTTCCTGTCTGCTAGTTTTTCGGGTGAAATATTCGCGGTTTCTCCGATATTCCTTATTATTAGCCTCTTGAGCTTCTTCGGCTAATTGACCCAAAGGCAAAATGCAAGATTTGATTATTTGCTCTCCATGGACAAGTATTTTGTGAATAGAAGCTGGCATATAATACCAAGGATATAGGGATAGCTACAGCGATTTAGTTTCTTCAGCATAGTTTTTGAATTTATCTGGATCTATCTCCAAATCACATGAAAGAGCTTCAAGAATTACTAAAAACCTACCTATCAACCTAACATCTATGCCTGTAATTGAAGCTGTTACTTCCGAATTTCTGAAGAATCTTCTTGCCGAATTGCCATCGTTTGTATTGCCCACAGATTGTTTTGGCATATCAACCAGCAGCCCCATTATTTTTCGGAACATTTCCTGAATTTCCAACTTTCTTCTTCCTACAGAATCTTTTTCTTCGGCTGTTCTTGCTTGCCATTTTTTTTATTTCCAGTTTATATGATATATGTAAAAAACATTCGTAAGCTCGAATCCAGGAATGTAAAGGAGATATCCCAAAGGAATACATATCTTCATCTATGTTACGTATGGTGACCGAATCCCGATTCATTTCCGTTGGGGTTGCTCCACATATATAGCATTTCTGAGAAGAATCGTACTGTGATAGAGAACTACAAACTATCCCATCTATCATAGTCATGATAAGATTGTGGCTTATTTTAATATTTAATTCTTTAATCATATAATTGGTAACGACAAGTTCTTGTATTTGCTTTTCAGTTCTTATGACTTCTTTTGTTTCCTTGGTCATTGTGAAGCGAATTGCTCTGCAAAATCTTGTAGAATTTGGACGAGGACTCTGACAAACAATGGATTCAGATCTTTCGCAGACAAGTCGTATTGGCACTACATTTAGCGAAAACAAATGTTCGTCGCTAAATCCCTCCGTTAATATCTGCTTATACTTGCTCTGCGCAGAACTTCCGTCACATCCCCACTTGTAGATCAAACGCAATTGTTTATATTTACCGTCCTCAATTTTTGCAGATTGGGATTCACAAAGCCTTTTAGCTGTTAAGTCTACAAGGTCCTGCAAATTCACTTCGGCTGTTGTATCTGTGACTAAAATAGCGTCTTCTGGCGGATAACATTTGTTCCTTAGCTTTCTGAACAAGATATTAAGGAGGAAACAAATCACTTCCTTCATCTTTAGCGCTTTGCCTAATAGTATTATATTGATGAACACTTAGCTTCGCATCAATAATAAGACTTAAAGCTTTTTCTGGAGTAAGTTTTTGATCTCGGATCATATTTTTAGCCCGTTTCAAACTCGTTGCGCGACCTGGTGAAGAAACAGATAATTCTTTCACCAATTTTGCGGCATCTCTTTTTCCTGAAGCTCTTAAGCTCATTTCATTGGCAAGTGCCAATTCTTCTGGAGACTTCGTTTCCAAAAGGTCTTTGAGTTTTCGTTTTTTTACTTTGGTGGTACACTCTTCAAAGGGCTTTATGGGTCTTCCAAGTTTAGAAGGCTCACGCACTTAACTTGTACTTGCTACATTTGCTTGCAGGTCAAACGGTATTGCAATAGTTTCCTCTAACCAGACCGCATTTTGTTGAAGGAATTTACTGTAGCATCTTTTAGTTGTTTCCCACTTGGCTTTCATTCTTCCCAACAAATTACTTACAAACATCTCCAACTCTCTCCTGGAAACCCCAGTATTACTTTCGGAAGCAATAAATTCCACCACACTTCGACATTTTTCTTCCTTTTTAGTTTGTCGCCAAAGTTCAAAAACATCCTTTCTCTTCATCTTTATAGAAATTGCATAGAGTAATATATACTAGAGGTTCTATCAGCTTGTTTACATGCCAAAAACGGTTGTCAAATTGCACCTGCAACGAAGCGACTTTATAGAGAAAGTGGTGTTCGTTGATTTGCAAAAACTGAAATGCAGATCGATAGACAATTAAAAATACAGCAGACAGTTGTCCGAGGCCTTCGGCCACGGACTGTCCCTGCAGGCTGTGTCAGAGACACGGCCATTAAGTTTAACGTAGAATACGCCATCCGATAAGACAGAAAACATATATAACAATAAATGATAAATAACATAAGCAAATGAATTTATTTATTTGATAGTTACTTTTGATAATATACATAAGCTTATGGTAGGAAAAATAGGATAAATATGTTTTTAAATTAAACGAGTAAGGATAAATGATAAATAACAGACGCAAATCAATTTGATTATTTGAAAGTTACTTTTGATAATATGGGCTTATGATAGGAAAAACAGGATAAAAAAAGTTATCTCGCCGTTTCCTCATAATCAATGAAATAAAGATTACAACAATAACAATCTGACATGACTCCCTATACCGTAAGGTAAGACGTATTCTACGCCAAAATGTATGAATTAATTTTTTCATATATTTTTTATAATTATATATCCATGTTAAATTTAAATTCACATTTAACATTTTGTTTCACTTAAATACATAAGTAACTATACGAAATTTCAATATTTCATCAATCAAAACAGCAGCCGTAGGTTTGTGTCCACACTGAAAGTTTGTGTTCACGCTACAAACTCAAACACTCAACCAAACACCACACATATGTTTGAGTGTATGTGTTTAAACAATTTTCATTTGAGAAATTTAAATATTAGGAAGATATCAACCAATATGAAATGTATATCAAACGAAAGATAACATCTTCATTTACCAACAAAAAAATTTTTAAAAAAAGTTATCTCGCCGTTTCCTCATAATCAATGAAATAAAGATTACAACAATAACAATCTGACATGACTCCCTATACCGTAAGGTAAGACGTATTCTACGCCAAAAAAGAAAACACAGACTCAGTTTTTGTAAACTCACACTCATGCCATATTCACGCAAAAATTTTGTATCACGCGCTATACTCTATTCTAAATCGCCACCTTTCAGATCCATTGAAAACGTGACAGTGGCTCCCCCCAAATATAATAAATTAAGAGAGAAATGGATGACGGCGCCGTTGTTGGAGGTATCGGAAAAACGTCTAACACATTAAGTGCTTGCATGTGTCACTCGTTCCACTCCCCTGTGGGTGGACGTGTGTTGTGTTGTGTTGTGTTTATTGTTCACTACTTGAAAAGCGAAACACAAAAGTGTTGACCTATCAGTATAACTTAACTTAACTTATCTGTACATTTTACAACTGGTTGTCAAACAAAGAAACTTGTAGCATCTACGTCAACAGCTGCTTGTTGTAAGTTTATCTAAGGAAACGTTTTAAAAAAGTTGGAAATCTACTGCAGTTGCTGCTGTTTCAGATTGTGTTCAAGTTAATTGCGCAGGATTTATTTCAAAGGTTCAAATACGTTTCGAAATTGATTTAAAAGTTAAGAACTGTTAAAAAAATTTTATAAATCTCCTTTTCGATTAAAATGCTAATTAAACACTTATTTTTCTTCTTTCATTTTCAGTTATACTCAAACGCCGAACACCGGTTTGTCAGTTTGCCTCACCGTTGGATGTTGACATCCACAGTAATCCTCAGGTAAGTAGTGTTGCAAAATCCAAATAATTATTAAATGAAATGAAACGAAACGAATTTCCGAACTATTTGATATTGGGCGCAAGCAAAAGCCCGGGTTTATCTTGACTTATTTATATGCACGCCGCGCCACGTGACTAACTCACCCTTTACTATTTTTTTAAGCTCAAATGGCAGAGACATAAGAAACTTTAATTTGGTTTTTAAATTTAAGCTAATTAAAATCCGAATCCAATGCAATAAGTGGGTTTCGAATAAATGTAACGATTAGTTTTATGTAAATCCACAAACACCCACACAATAAGATAAATATTAACTCATTAGCAGAGCTCGCAAAATATGCTTAACCAAATTTTTCAGACCGGTCTGCTCACTCAAAAGACCGAATAAATGAGACGGAATCGCTCAGTGTCTGAGCAGCAACCCTCTTCTCTACATTTCGTTCGTGTTGTCGGTCTCGGGGTTCGGGTTGAGCGTAACACATGAATCGGTCTCTTACTGACCGCTTGATACGAACAGGACCGTTCGTCGCTCAGCTACTGAGGGTCAGTAAGTGAGTAAGGCAAGCAAAAAGTCCGGAAACCAGTACAGAAATTTCAGTCGGTTGAACCGACTTAAACATACCCTCACCCGAAGTCTGGCATATTTGCCAATATTTAATAGCAGAGTGGCATTGCGCTAAATATTATCCAACTTAATTACGATCCTAAGTGATTATGGGGAGTTATCGTGACTACCAGCCAATTGTCCGCCCAATATTTATATTTTGTTCTTCTGTTTTGCCACAGTATTGCACAAAATATTGATCAGTACCAAATTTTGTTAAAATCGGTTGTGGTATACGGAACAAATCGAGTCGGCCAGCCGTAAAGCCGCCCAACATTTGTATGGGAGGTACGAAAATTGGCGTGGACAGTAGTTAATCTTTAATTTTTCGGAAAACATTGCCGAATATCAAATTTCGTTAAGATCGCTTGTAGTCTACGAGAGTTATCATGTCGATCAACCGGTCATCCGCCCACCTTTTGTGTGCATTTGAGTAAATTTTGTCTAGTACCAAACTTCATAAAGATTGGTTCGGTTTTGCGGGAGTTATCACAACCTACCTTGGTAGGGCGTGGCAAAATTACCCTTGTCTTAATTGGTGACTCGCGTTTGATCACATGAAGCCAATGACCCAATTTCATTAAGATCGAAAGTGTTTCACGCGACTTATCTCGTCGACAAACCGGACGACCTCCAAGCTTTTGTATGGGATGTACCAGAATGGGCGTGGCAAAACGACTCATTTCCCAAAGAAGGGTGGCATTTGACTAAATTTTTTCAAGTACCAAATTTCATAAAGATTGGTTCGGTTTTGCGATAGTTATTTGGCCGAACAGCCCGGCGGCCGAACAACTTTTGTACGGGAGGAACCAAAATGGGCGTGGCAAAACCGCCTTTGTCTTAATCGGCGACGGGCGTTTATTGACATGAAGCGTAATACCCAATTTCATTAAGATCGGAAGGGTCTCACGCTTTTCACTTATCGCATTGACAACACGGACGACCACCAAGCTTTTGCATGGGAGGTACTAGAATGGGCGTGGCGACTTCGCCCATTTTCTCCAATTATGTAGATATTTACAGATTTACATCTACCAGAGAAAAGTTTTAGAATAAACATGATTTTGTACTACATGTGTCGATTTGTATTGGAGATACTTGAAGGGGCGTGGCCAAAACGCCCGTTTTCAATTCGCATCGTGTCAGTGGATGAGTGGTTTCTTTCTGACAGCAAGCTCCATAGAGACCAATTATTGCGAGCTCTGCTCACTAGGTATATCCACGCACATGGAGATATGTAGTGGCTTAGTCGCATTTGTAAGGGTATAGTCACATTTATAATTAGTTCCAAATTTTGTTTATATTTGTCTAGGATAAGTTTATACAGAGTTGGTGGAATCACGACCCAAAAAGGTTGCCGCCTATCAACAAATGCTATATCAGCGTTTTTGTCTAATGAATTTATTAAATCAACTGTTACAGACAGATAATTCTCAGTCAAACTTCAAACTTCAAAGTTTGATTTTAAAATTAAAGTTAAGTTTGTAACGTCTCTGGTTCACCAGATATTGAGTTTGAAAAAATAAACTTTGGCGTGCTATTCAAGTGGCACGGAGTGTATACACTGAAAGTGCAAATATGTATAAATAATATAATCTCTTGACTTTCGGTCACTTGTATGCCAAAAACTTTTTAAGTGTTTTCGATAGTATTAGCCTTCACCCATAATGTGCACTTGTGTCAGTGAGGAAAAACATCAAAGTATAGTCGTCTCTTTCTCTCTTACGCAAAGTTAATTTAGAAATTTTCAACTTTTTCTCGGTGCGTGAATTTTGTTAGCTTTGTACAAGTGCGGATTTTGGTTGAGCCCTTACAAAAGAAATTGGGGTTTTCAGCATCTTGTGCCAATGGCTGTGCATCGAAGCAATTGCAACATGTCTGAGCTTTTTTCCGCACTTCAAAAACAAAATGTACACGATTGCAATTGCTCAAGTTTTGCTCTTTTGCACGTGTCAAACCCCATAGCTTTGTATTGCTCTCTGTGCGTTTGCTTATTAAACAAGTGAATCAAAAATATATTACACAGGTCCACTCACGATCTGAACAAATCTTGTGCAATTGCAAAATTTTCGCAATTGCAATCAAACAAGATGCTGACAACCGTTACTGCAAAAGCTGTAATCTCAGACTCTTTTATAAATATGAGGAAAATAATCGGCGCCGGCTTTCGGAAAAATAGTGGCGGCTGCTCAAAGCCGGCTGTTAGCCGAAATCTGCCAAGTTTTTAACGGCTCATACAAAACATTTTTTTTTAAAATTTTTTGAAAACAATTTTTCGGGTTTCCTGTGTGGAAGAAGTTGTTTAAAAGACAATAAATTTAAACATTTTTTTTTCAAACTTTTAACTTTAATATTGAAGGGTTAATGGGTCGTATTATATAAAACTTGAAGTGTCTTGACTACTATATTCACAAAAACGTTCGTTGATATTTTTTGCCTTCATTTAAGAAATATTGAAATTGTTTACAAAAATTTAACTCTAAATAATAGAAATTTTTGAAGTAGTCCATAATGGGTTAATTCAAATTGAAGTATTTTTTTAATCCAATTTAACAGACATTTCAAATAACTTTTCAATTATTTAATAAACATTTCAATAAGTTTTCCATTATACGCCTGACTATATATTCAAGCTTTGGTGTACCCAGCGCGGACAGCTTTATGGGCGGTAAAATTTTTTGAAATAAATCTGACAGTTCCGCTTAAATTAGATTTATTTCGACAGATATAGGGTGGGCCATATTAATTTTGGAATTTAAATTTGCTTTTAAGCAAATACATATAGACATGATTTCAAAAGTGTGACATTTATGACTGAAACACATAGAGTAAATTAGAATAGAGTAGTTTATTCTCTCAATAATTTTAACTTCATAGGTATGGTTTCATGTAAACGTTGAATGGTGGAATGAATGGGTTCAATAATACCAGATAAAGGCATTGTGCAAAACATCGAACAAGACAATGCCAACGGCAATAGTTCTTGTAACTCCACCTGGTGTAAAGTTAATTTTTCGTCGAACATCCCTCATTTACACAAACCTACGACGAAGAGTGTGAAATGAAGCGTCAGATGAGAGAAACAGTTCTTTTTTCTATTCTTGTTTGCTTTATGATGAAACACAACATTGTTCAAATGGCTTCCACGACTTGCTTTAGAGTGCCTGAATCGATCTACCCAATTTTTCAATACATTTTCATTTGTTTTGGGCCTCTATCTCGTGAACGACAGCATCGATTTCGTGTTTTAAGGCCTCAATGGTCTCGGAATTGTTTCCGTAACACTTAACTTTCACGGCGCCACAGATATAATAATAACGGGGTCACATCGCTGCGATGCGGCCAATGGACTTCCGAGTTTCGTTTGATTATGCGGTTTTCGAACACGGTGCGCAAAAGATCGATTGTAACTATACGTTGAAACCATACGTCGTCCATTACATCACGGTAACGCTCTCCATTGCCACTCGTTGTGGATGCATCGGTTTCTTCTCGACGACGTCTGGATATTCCGTTCCCCAAATGCGACAATTTGTTTTGTTAATGTAGTACCCGAGGTGAAAATGACCGATAAGGAAATGATGATTTTTCTATAAAAATGCTCATCTTTAGCCAAGCGATCTTCAGCCCAGTCAGCGAAGCGAAAACGCATCGGATGGTCACGAGGCTTCAGTTCTTGGACTTCATACCGATGTCTTTATGCAAAATTTTGCGCAAAGAAGTGAGAGAAATGTTTAATTGCTGCGAACGTTGGCGAGTTGATGTTGATGGCTGGCTGTTCGATCAAACTTTCAGCTACAGCGGCAACATTTTCCACTGAACGAACTGGACGAGCACATACGCGAGTTCTTTTGTCGAATAAGGACCCGGATTGACAAACTCGCTTCCGAAATTCATCTGCAAACACTATTCGGATAAATCTATTTCTATCGAATATATTTCGTAGATGTCTTACAGTTTGAGTTGAAGGCTCAGAACTTTGGAAGAAAATTGTTAATATTTCCCAATTTTCATCAAAGGTAAGACGACCCATTTCGTAATTTAATAATCTTTAACTAATAACCTGTCACTTTAAAAATGTCCAATTGGCCATATGCTTTGAAATAACTGGGAGGTTCTAATTCCAAATTTTACATATGTATGTAAAGCCATTTACCGTTTACTTCAGAATACGAAGAATTATCTGTGGTAACAATTGGAGAATAATCCGCGCAATGCTCGTAATCTAGATTTAAGCCATAAGTTATCGAACAATTTATTTCAATTTTTTCTCTTGATTTCATTTTCTATAAGAAAACATTATTTTTAAACTCTTTTTTTTATATTTAAGCTTCCTACATGTCGATATAAAGGGGAGAGTTATAGTTTTTGATGTGTTAACATCTAGCACTCTCAGAGCAAAGGGAATAATGAGATAGCAAGAGAGCAACGGAAATTGTGTGAACTTGTGTAGCGTATGTACGAACATAACAATGAATGTATGTTCATCTGTCTGTTGCTTTGCATTTACTTTGTGTTTTGTGGGTGTAAAACAAAAAGTAGTAAGCAAGAAAATAATGACACATGTGCGTGCACTGGTCTTTAAATAATTTTAAGTATTAATATTATTTAAATGTAACGTCATCATATGATTGAACGCTGTTTTTTATTTTCCAATGTAACATTTACTAATGTGTTCATAGAAATCGAACAGGTAGCGTGTAACAAAAAGGTGTTAACACATCGCCCGTGAGTTCGAACACTCATTGGATTTTTTTTTTAATTTACACTGTTTCTACCAAAAATGTTAAACAGACAAAATTTGTTTTTGAAATATTTATATGTTCAACTTTTGAATATAAATATACAACATTAACCGTTAATATCTCCGGTGCTTCAAGGGTTATTAGATCAATCAATATATCAAATTAAAGCTTGAAGTACGAGTATATTCACCAATACTAACCTTAATGTCAATCACATTTTAAGATTTATTTATTTTTATTCAAAATCAAATCTAGAAATGTATACAACGGGTTTTTCAATAAGAGCGCTACAAAAGTTTTTTTTAAATAAAACAAACCCGGTTTTAGATACCAATGAAGTTCTTTATTCCTGTGAAAGTGCGGTCGATGCCGTTATGTATGGAACTCGATTTCTTTTGCATGACCACCACGGGCACGCTTGCAGAAGTCCAGACGCTGAACCCAATTTTCGACGGTTTTCAAGCATAAATCGGCCGATACTGCTGCAATTTCACGTTCGATATTCGTACGAAGTTCATCAATCGTCGCTGGCTTATTGGCATAGACCATAGACTTGACGTAGAACCACAGGAAATAATATATCGGCGTAAAATCGCACGACCGAGACGGCCAATCGACTGGGCCATTTCGTGAGATAACACGTTCACCAAACTTGGTTTCCAATAAATTGATTGTGGCATTCGCTGTGTGGCTTGTGGTGCCGTCCTGTTGGAACCACATGTCCTCCAAGTCCATATTATCCAATTGGGGCCTAAAATATTCGGTTATCATTGAACGGTAGCGATTCGCTTTCACAGTAATGTGCTGGTCTTGATCATCACGGAAGAAGTACGGCCCAATGACGCCGCCGGCCCATAAACCGCACCAAACCGTAATTTTTTTCTGGATGCAATGCTGACTCATGGATTACGTGTGGATTGCTGTCTGTCCAATAACGCATATTTTGCTTATTGACGAAGCCATTCAGCCAGAAATGAGCCTCATCGCTGATTGTTGAGGCCTCTTAAAGTTGAGGCCACTGACTCCAAATTTCGGTATTAAATTTTAATAATTTCGACTCGTTGGCTCGTATATCTTTCCATGATGAAATGGAAAGCCTTACTGAAGAGAAATGTCAAAAGAGCGGGAAAAAATATGGCGTCGTTTGCTGTCCCTATCGATTTTCTTTTGTAGCGCCTCTGTTGAAAAACCCTTTATGTTCCTTGAAAGATATTCTGACCAGCTTTCCAAAGAACCAAATATCGTTTGGATCCGACGGTAAAAAGCAAAAAGAGGTCAATATATATTTCAATACTTTGGAAGCACGTAACTCGGGAAATATAGGCTTGACTCCAAAATGTTTCTTCTTCAAATATATATGTATATAAAATGCAAAACAATAGGTTATGTCTTCAAAGTAGTGTTCTAAAATGTTTATAAATTAAATATGTTAAGCCGATAAAGCCGAAAAACTTTCAGAGTCGGCAGCTAATACAACTTTTCGCTGACTTGGCTCAGCCGGCAAGGAGCAGGTCTCTGATGAGAAATGTATTTGCCGAGCACGTCCCAAACTAATGCACCTGCCGTGCGGCTAACGTGTCGCAACCAAATTGCTATGCAATTGGTTATTGTAACAGCAACAAAATATATTGCGATTTTGGTGTGACACGGCAGTTGTTTTTTTTTTGTTTGACAATATTTTATTTCGCATTTTATTTCGGTAAAAGAACTTGTCATGGAATGTGAAGGCCGTGTAGGTTCCAACAAAGACATGAGAGTTGGTCTATCTCGAATAAGTTTAGTCTATGACTTTGGACATACAGTGTACCAATAATGCCTTCGTACAGCAATTGTTTTCAACTTTACTTACATATAAATATAATTGACAAGACAGAAAATTTGTGATGCAGATTAACTTGTCCATTTATTAACTTAAAATAAACACTTGTACTAATCCTTTATATCAATTAACCTAGTAGATATTCAGAAAAACGTAAAAAGGCACTCATTGCCTTCAATAAAGTCTTCGTACATTAGAATGAAGCTATCTTTTTAAAGCCCAATTAATAAAGTAAAGTAAGATTTTTTAAAATATTGTTTTGATGTGTTAACATCTATAGGTGCGGGTAGGGACTAAACTCACAAAGTGACGTTGACGAGAATATGCTTTCGCTTTTCCAAGGATAAACATTTTCCAGGCATTTTGTCTGAGAACACACCATCAGATTTTCCAGAATTAATTTACAAAAACCAGTGCGACGTGTTCCCAAATACTGCTTTGTTTATCTTTTGGAAAGTACAGTTAAATTAAATGCGTTTAGGTTTACGACGGCTTTATAGGATGTACGATATATGAGTGACTTTTGTATGTTTTTTTGGGAATACCTCCTATGATAACCGCTTTTATATAACGGCTAAGTACAAGTGAGGAATCAAAGTTAATAAATAGACAAAGTAATCGGCATCAAATTATTTATTTGGCTTTAATTATACAAAGTTTTATAAGTAAATTAATTTGTAAACAGCTGTTGTACGAAGGCATTAGGGCTGTTTTTTTTATCGTTTGTCATTAAGCTATTACCATTTATGACTTTCCAAAAAAAAAAACAATCCACACTTAATACCAAAGACGATCCAGAAGGTGTGCGCAACCAGAAGATGTGCGCAATTTGGCAACCCTGGTAAAAAAGAACCAAAAAGTGCTAGAAATGCACTCAAAGGCATTTCTCTCTCGCGTCATATTTCGGTTTTTTCACACATTTTGAATAGTTTATGTAATTTTACTTCGACATGGTTGGAATTTGTATAGTTATATACAATAACACTATGAAAAAGATGCTCGTGTATTGAAATATTCAATGAAGAGAGTAAGAAAGAGAACAGAGAATGACTAGGGTTTCACTCGTTGTGTTTGATGGCATTTGAGTGAAGAGAAATTTTGACTGTCTACTTGTACATCGTTTTTTTTAATACTACGAAATGTGGCAACATTTGCTGTAATGGATTAAAAAAATGCGATACGGCAACACGTTTGTAGCCAGTGCCAACAAATACATGGTAGCAGGAGATGTTGTAGTTATTGGCAGCAACAAGAAACATTTTATTTTTCTTCATTCGTTTCAGTTGTCAAACTCTACACAAATATATACCAACAATACTTGTACAAAAATACAAAAAAGTATAAACACAAAATATGTACATAAGTTTGAGAAGCGAAACGAAAAATGGCATGGAAAATTAAGTCACCTGTTTAAACGACTATACCTGATAGAGAATTCTATCATGATCAAGAAGTATAACATTTACAGGGCGTTGTTGTGAACAATTTAATTCCAATTCTGTTTTCAATCGGAAAGAAAAATCTATCCTTCAAATTTAGAGTTATTAAATTATACGTAGATCTCCATTAAATAAAATAATTTAAATGAACTTACCATGTGCGAGCTATTTTGCAAATTTCTGTTTTTGAGTCTCTCATTCTTGATAACATTTTCATTCACAAAAATTGATAACAAAATTTATCTAAGATAACTTTTTGTTGTCATTTCTTGAAATTGAACATGACATCATTACTCAAGTCGGAATTTAAGTGGGAAATTGAAATGACGCTTAATACCGCTTAGCTGCCCCATACAAATTAAGCTATAATTAACTTTAGCGGCGTAAACAAACACGCTTATTATCGGTAGACTGCAGGCACATACGTATTATTTATATAATAAGCGATTTTTGAATGTAGTGCTATTTTTCAACCTAAATATCAAGCTATCAATAAAATCCTGTGTACGGTACTGGTACGCTGTATGTTGATCATGACGCAAAAGACATGTTGCTGCTCTGACAACAAACATAAACTAGAGTTGGGTAGTTCCTGAACTACCTAGTTCATTTAGGGTGACCAGACACCACCCCCACGTATATAATGCACATGTTCGATATTGCGACTGTGTTTGTGATATTTATGTCCGGGCACCTTAAATGAACGAGTTCGAGAACTAGTAAACGAGTTCTACACAAGTCTAACATAAACGGTCAAGTTGCAAGCCTAATATTAAAGCTAAATCGGCTAGTAGACAGATTAGCTTTTGGCACAACTGATTGCCTAATTTTGACCTCCATGTTGTTGTTTCGCATTGTCTTCGAATGATTAGAAAAACATTTACAATTTCGCTTGAAGTTGACAAGTTTGCAAGTCACACAATTTAAGAGACAATAGACAAGTCATCGTCTTTCAGTAAATTGTTTTATTATACTTCTCCGTACAATCACAGAACTATTTCGCCAAATTCAAGAATGTCTTTAGATTTCATTATTGACCTACAGATAAGACGGCAGCTAACAACAGCATGCGCACGTGATGTGAGAAGCCATTAAATTAGCTGACACCAAAATCAGATAAGAAGAGTCATCGTCTGCGTTAGTGTTGTCACACAGCGAACACAGACGTCACTTGCAGTAATCCCTAACAACTTTTATGACTCACTGTCGTTCACGTGAATTTAGTAGGTGCACGCACACGTTTTGAAGATAGAAAAGAAATGCGAGGGTTGCACCAAATGTATTAGAAAAAATGTTTTGGTCGTAACTGTTGTGAGTTGAATTCAAAAAAAGGTATGTAGAAATATCAGCAACACTTTAATGTTTCTAAATTAACTATGTTGTCAACTATGTGTACAAACACAATCGGAGCGGTAATGTAGGCCATAGAGTAAATCATACTAGAGAGGATATTTGGCTCATCTGACGTTTCCTTTCACACTCTTCTTGAGAGCAATAACTTCTTACTTTAATTTTTCATGTCGTTTTGGTGAAAAACTGTGAAAATTAAATGTGTTTTAAACTTTTTTATTGACTGTTATTGTTAGCATACATTTGTGTTGTATTTAACACAATAATTTTAACACACAAAACGAAATGCCGTTGTTGTTATTTTGTTCGTTGTTTTGAACCATTGCCTCTGTCTGGTATTATTGCAGCAATTCTTTTCAACATGCAACGTGCAAATCACACCAGGCCAAATGTCATAAATTTGGTGAGATAACTATTAGGTCTACTATATGTATTAGTCTATGACGTAGGCGTTGAATAATTTTACATGTGTATTCTGTAACAATTTCAGCTTTATTTGTCAATCCTCATCAAGAGGATTCTTCTCTTGACTTTAAAATTTGCAACTTCCAGGTGTTCGATTCCCTTCAGTCAAAAAACATAGCGAGTTGTTGAATCTATAGTATTTTAATCTATTAGAAAACAAGAGCTGGCGTTTAACGTCGTTTCAGGCGTAGGCCACAAAAATCTGAATTCTTTTTATTTTCTTGGTGTCAAGAAGGCCCATTGTTGCCAGCTTAGTACAAAAATTCTCAGGTGTAGAGAAACCTTTTTTTAATTTTCTGACAATTAAAACTAAAATATTTGAAATTTGTTTAAGAAATATGAACGTGAAAGGCAGATTTATTATATTCGATAAAATGAACAATTACAATTTTGGACTTCCTGCCTATAAAAATAACAATTTAAGAATTGCGTTAGTGACCAGAAATGAAATTGTAAACAAGAGTGACAAATTGTGAATCCAAATGATTGTGTTTATCGCCAGCGTATTTCGAATCGACCCTAATGTTATCGCCCCGATTATGGTTAACGCTCAAAGAGATTTTTAGTGTAAAGCTGGATCCAATGGTTTTTACGAGGAAAGAATTGGCGGAAACATTCGTTCCTTGCAATCAACAATCAGTGTTTTTGTGTATTTTTTTTATCTGAATAGAGTTTGCGGATAAATTTGTGAAGTGAGTTCGTCAATCCGGGTCCTTATGGGACAAAAGAACTCGTGTACGTGCTCGTCCAGTTCGTTCAGTGGAAAATATCGTATTTCCGCTGTAGCTGAACGTGTGCTCGAACAGTCATCAACATCAACTCGCCAACGTTCACGGCAATTGAATATTTATCACACTTCTTTGCCCAGAATTTTGCATAATCCAAGAACTGAAGCCTCTTGACCATCCGATGCGCTTACGCTTCGCTGAATGGGCTGAAGATCGCTAGATTGAAGAAGAGCATTTTTACCGGAAAATCGGATGAATCACATTTTAACCTCGGGGGCTACGTTAACGAACACAAACACTCACGAGATAGAAGCCCAAACAATCGAGAATGTACTGAAAAATTGGAAAGATCGAAAGCAAGTCGTGAGGCAAGTCGTGGAAGCCATTTGAACGATGTTGGGTTTCATTCAGAAATGTCAATGATGGGCCTTAGCCATAGAATAATACATACCATAGAAGCTTTTATTCGCTCAATAAATTAAACGTCATAGGTACGATGGAAAGTAAACATTGGATGGTGGAAAATATGGGTTCAATAATACCAGATGGTGGCAATAGTATACAGTGATACACAAAGGAACAACAACCGAATTTCGTGTTTTTGTGACAAACTAGTTGTGTTAAATACAATACAAATGTATACCAACGATAAAAGTCTACAAAAAATTGCAAAATATATTTATATTTTTCAGTTCTACTCCAAAACGACAGGAAAAAGTTAAGTGAACATATTTTGTAACTCCACCTGGTGTAAGAAAATTTTAAATTTAATTGCTCTCATTTCCACAAACCTACGATGAAGAGTGTGAAATGAAACGCCAGATGAGAGAATAAGTTTATCTACGTATGTATTATTCTATGGCCTTAGCAATAAAATGTAGTAGTATTTTTTAAAGCGAAATTACATTCCAAATTTTACATGGACCACCCTTTACAACAAGGTAACAACAATATCATTTGAGTGTTAAACATACAGGGTGATTCAGGAAGTTCCGGACAAATTTCTCCAGCGTATTCCTCGGCTCATTTCATGAAGAAAAGTCCACTAGGACCATGTCCGAAAATGCAAGGGTGCGAAATGTTAGCGGGTTAAAAATTTTCGGATTGGCGGTCGGAGGGTAGTAGGGTAAAGTTGCTAACTTCTGAGCCAGTGGTCAGATTTTTTTGTTTTTGGGCTTGTTGGAAAGGTCTTTCAGAGGCCTTTCAGAATCAATAAAAAAGTAGAAAAAAGTCAAATCGCCGAGATACAGAGCTTTCGGAAAAAAATTCACATAACCTCAATTTGCTCAGCCAGATGGCAGGTAACTTATGTTTTTCTGTGAAAGATAGCCATACCTCTTACCTTTCCAAAATGACCTAAACGAAGCCTAGAGGTATTACCGTTCCAAAGTTATGACGTGTTAATTTACAAAAACAAATAAATGTGTGCTGTTATTTCGCTTCCAAAAACAAAAACAAATATTTTTGCATTTCAGTAAAATGGTCAAAAGACCTCTGGGCTTCGTTTAGGTCATTTTGGAATCCGACCACTGGCTCAGAAGTTAGCAACTTTACCCTGCTATCCTCCGACCGCCAATCCGAAAATTTTGAACCCGCTGCCATTTCGCACCCTTGCATTTTCGGACATGGTCGTAGTGGACTTTTCTTCATGAAATGAACCAAGGAATACGCTGGAAAAATTTGTCCGGAACTTCCTGAATCACCCTGTATAATTCTGCCAAATTTAACATTCTAAATGATGAATGCAAGCCCACGACATGAAAAATTTAATTCTGATGCTCTAGTGATACTACCATATTAAAAATATAGTTGTGAACCCTGATTTGCTGATGGTAAACAGTTCACAGATTGATGTGGCTCGTTGTTTTCCGTGCGAATGAACTTAGTACCAGCATTCACAGTTAAAACGAAATTAATTTTGAAACGGTTATGCGATTTATATTCAGGGGCCTAATTATGTATGACAATAATCGTCCAAACGATATCGTTGTGTTGTTAATGCTGATCATAGAGCCATTTAAAATACATGCGTATATAAAACTTCACTACCCACAAAACGATAATGAATTCGATACATTTTTTTACATAATTAGCCCCCAGATATTATTTTTAACAGTCACAAATTGATTGATGACTTTTCTAAATTTAGCAGTTACGATATTTAGGTCCTCTGGATTCTTATTTAAAACATAATTTATTTTTAAGTGTCAAAGATGCCTTTACCCCATAATTTTGGATTGTCCATATCAAACTTTGTCGAATCGAATCAATTACCGAATTTAGTTACATTAATATTTTTCAATTTCTTTTACAGAGCGTCGTCCTCGAAGGGAAATATTGGAAACGTCAGTTGGCCGTCATCAAAGCCGAATACAGAAAATGGAGAAGAAATTATAAATCCAAAGTTACAGGGTGTTTAATATATGACACAGTAAGTATCCCCTCAAGTCCAAGAGATGCAATTAAAATTCAAAAGTGATAACATCAAACATTCGTATATTGAAGTCGTTAATAGCAATAAACCTCATTGACAAATTTAGTTACAAGTATTATTTTTAAGTATGATTAAAGATGAATTAACTACTGCCAATGTCAAATTTCGTCGTATTACTTTCCATTTCTTTGAATTGCACCAATATAACCATATATGTAAAAACGGCTGTAAAAAGCTGAAATCGAAAGGGGTGAAATAGAATTTTGTTCGATTTGAAATATTTTAAAACATACTCACCTTAAAGAGTGTACTTCTATCCAATGAAAAGAACCCATACGCTGTCAAAATGGGCTTTTGTCGAAGATTTTTCAGGAGAAATTTACTTATCTGAAAAGGCGAAAGATGTTGAAAGTGATTTTTGTAATATTTTTTATTTTATATTAAACACCGCTGCCAGATTCGCTAAATTATCGTGATATGTATCGCTAGCGGGTGAGTACTGTATTCTGATATTCGTTTTCCAAGTCAAAACATAATTTCTCACTACATCCCGTGCAGTATGAGGGAAGAGCGTTTCACAATCAGAGAGAGATATTTAAACATATAGACAGACGTATTGTTACGATTAAGTAAAAGCTGTTACTTTCTCTTAATGACCAGTTTCCAAAATTAGACGAAAACTCTAGAATTATTAATGCGAAACTGAACGATAATTCTAGAATTATGAACGATAAATTTGGCGAGAATTCCAAGAATTATTGACAAGAAATTTAGCGAAAATGTTAGAATTATGCGAGAATTTTAGAATTATTCAGGAAACATCGAATGCCATAAATGAGAAACTGCAAGAAATCTCGGAGGTTGTGAGCAACATGGAGATTCAAGTGAACGATCAATTCACGGTGGTGCAATGGTTAGTGTGCGCGGCTCTTGTACATGAGATCCTGGGTTCGAACCCGGCTCTGACCACCTTAAAATTTCTTTCGGCGGCGGTCACCTCGCATAGTGACGGCGACACTATCGAGTATCTAGCCATGAAAAAGCTTCTCAAATTACCGTTCGGAATCGGTGTAAAACTGTAGGTCCCAATCAGTGAGTGAAAACTGGAAAGCGCACAGCTCAGTGATTGTGAGAAGTTCTCCCCAGTCCCTTCATGGGATGTAATGGGAAACCATTTATTTTTTTATCAATTCGCAATGGTTGAACTAAAGTTCGAGAAAATGGGGCAGAAGATTGAAGAAGTCGAACGTAAGTTCGAGGAAGTCGAACGGGAACTAAAAAATGATGTAAGTGAATTGCAAAGGAAAGTGAACGAACTTCAGTTGCAAGAGGGGCCAGTGCGAGTAACTTCGGAAGGTTCTGGTAGATTGAAATCTCCCAGTTTCAATGGTTCTACCCCATTCGACGTTTTTAAATTCCAATTCGAAATGGTCGCAATTAAGAACTTGCGGAACAGCAACGACAAATCAATAGAGGTGATTTTAGCACTGAACGACAGCACAGCAGAAGTCCTTCAGAGCGTTCTCATCGGTGCCCGAAACAACTACGTTACAATTAATTACAACGCAAGTGTGGTGGCGGTCACAAGAAATACTTATGTATACCGTATGGAACTAAGAATCAGAATAAGAAGAATCGCTACAAGATTGTAGTGCAGAATCATAACGAATCGCTACAAGATTTCGCAACGGATGTAGAACGCTTGGTGTTGATGGCATATCCTGGAGAACCCCACACTTTCTTAGAGGCATTTGTTAGGGGCATTAATGATCCTAACGTTAGATATGCGGTGTGTGCCTCACAATAAAACAGTTTCATTCGCTTTGGCGAATGAGACGGAGAGGGTTGTTTTCAGTCAACAAACACATCATGTGCGAAAGGTAGAAACGGAAGTCAAATCAAAAGATTTGAAAGGCGCCGTTAGCGAACTTAGAGAAGTGATTCGGATTCTCACGAAAGTGCTATGGCAATCAACAAAATTGAAAGGTGGCAATCGTGGCCATATAGGGCGGGACTGTGGAGACCCGCGAAAACGGCCAATATCTCCATCGATAACGCCCGATACCGGACGTGTAAATGACCGTCCTCATAAAAACGAGCGTAAGCAGGATTCTAAGACTGAGATAAAAGAGCAAATTATTGACTGCGAATTGAATCGGATGACGAGTGCTTCAGGGGACAGAGAAGTGATCCTGCATTGTCAAAAATTATTTTGACAAAGGAAGAGGATAGACAATCAACGCGGAATGACATCGCTTCAGAAAGCCACGTTTTGAAATCATATAGGGCCCTGGGAATAGCCTGAGATTACTAAACGGCTGACTATACCGTGTATGGGGAAGTGAAGATGGTAAAACGGAGAAAAATCTAATTGTGGTACCTGCCTTGAAAATGAAAGAGATAATTGCAGAATCTCATAATGGCCCGGGTTGTAGACACCTCGGTAGAAGCAAAACTATGGAGAAACTAAATGAACGTTTCTATTAGGTTGGTAGTCATAAAGCTGTATCTGAGTGGATTGCAGACTGCACTCAGTGCTTGACAACTAAAAGGACCAACGCGGAGGAGTTGTTGACTGAAACATCAGGACAGCCCAGGTACTCCCTTCGAACGAATATCCATGAGTATGGCTGGTCCATTTTCAACTGGGAACCAATATCTCTTAGTCGTTATGGACTACTTCAGTAAATGGCTCGAGTTGTACGCTATTCCGAATAAAGAAGCGGAAACAAAGCTGTTGTGGACAACTGGATAAGTCGTTTTGGTGTTCCTTTAGAACTGCATTCAGAGCAGGGTAGGAATTTTGAATCAGGCATCTTGAAGGAAATATGCGAGAGGAATGGATTTCGTGGTATAAGAACGACATCATTGAGCCCTCGGACTGACGGCACGGGTAGCTACATTTAATCAAGCTCTTGAGGAATATTTGAGAAAAGTCGTCAATGTAGATGGAAAGACTGGGACGAGCGCATACCAAAATTCCTTCTGGCATACCGGTCGGCCATCCAGGAAACTACCGCCCAAACACCGGCTAGTGTCGTCTTCGGGACAGAGTTCAAGCTCCCTAGAAATTTGGAGTTTGGCAACTGCCTAACATCCGACAGTGGGGAGAATGATGGTTTTCCGGCCTTCACGAGTTTGTTCGCAGCAGAATGAAGATGGTCAGTAAGGTACGACCAAGCGGCAAATTCCGAAGGATTGCATGAAAGTCAGCTAGCTTTACTGTTCAACCCACAGCGCAAAAAAGGTTTATCTCCAAAACTGCAGATTTTCTGGGAAGACCATAACAAGGTTGTCAAACGAATAAATGACGTGGTTTATAGAATCCCGAAAGCCATAGTCCAAGAGCTAAAATGGAGGTCGTGCATTTGTAAAGACTAGGCCTGAATGGAAAACGCGGGGTTGAGCCTGCTCGGGACGAACAGGCTTAAGTGGGGGGCAGTGTTACGATTAAGTAAATGCTTTTACTTACTCTTTATGACCAAATCAACATAATGCAGGGCGATTAATGCAGCGCCTGAAAGTATACACTCACCACAAACCACTTAACGTGTCGGCTGCAAGTACGTTATTTTTAAAACTGCTTAACTACAGGGTAGAACAATCTAGAAGCTGGTAGAGACCGGGTAACGAGAAGCGTAACTCGTATAAATAGATGGGGTTTTTGAAATTTTGAGCCAATCTGTGATTAAACGGCAGAAAGTAAGCAACGCGAATTGATAGTAGAGGATAGACGTATTGTAAAGTGTTGACTTCAAAAGTGTATAAGTAAAATGAAAGGAACTAAAACTGTTGTACTTATCGTAATTTAAAGCAGCACTAAAACGGACGATTAATAAAATTCGTAACAGTATTAATAGAGACCCGACGTGTAGCTTAAATTATACAAAAGAGAATTATTACAGGGTTGCCGCACCACCCAGGGTGCCAAAAATTCACCCAGGGTGCCAAATCCCTAAAATTCACAAAGATAGAAACCCCCTTAGACCAATATGCTCATAAATTAACGCACCAGGCTTTTTAAATAAATGATCAGTGTGTTGATTTTAAATCTAGAATTGACAATATCGGAATAGATGATGACGAAATATTGGTATCATTCGACGTGTTGTCCCTGTTTCCAAATATACCGATACATTTGGTCATTAAGACGATAGAGAAGAAATGGAGTATACTTGAAAAATTCACACAAATACAACAAGACTTATTCATTGAATTGTTGAAATTTTGAAGAAAAAAAAACCGAGATGTTTCAAATACGATGACAAGTTTTATGAACAAAGAAAAGGTATGCCAATGGGATCACCGGCTTCACCAGTGATAGCTGACATAATAATGCAGGAACTATTTGACGAAACTTTGATGATGTGTTAAGTGAAGTTCAAAATCTTGACAAAGAGTGTGTTAAGGCTCTTACCACATACAACGGGCAAATAAAATTCACGATTGAAGAGGAAAAGGACAAGAGATTACCATACCTGGACTCGGTAGTAATTCGACAAGGCAACCTGCTCAAACTTGATTGGTACCAGAAGACTACAGCTTCCGGGACATTAACTAACTTCAACTCTAAGCACCCGAGAAGAATTATTATCAACACGGCGACAAATTTCATTAATAGATTTCTAAATATCAGTGACAAGGAGTTTCATGTAGAGAATAAAAGGATAATAAAGGAAATTCTTTGTTAAAATTATTTCCCGGCCAGAAAAATAAAATACCTACTGGATCGGAATAGGCATACATAACCTGACCAACTTATGATCCCGCTTTTCGATATCTCATCTCGCCTAGAATCTCAATCCCTCTTTTTAGAGACATTCCGCGTGCGACGTCTTTTTGTTTTTTGAAATAGTAAATTGTAAGTTAGCGAAAAATCGTGAAAAACAATCGCAAGTGTAATTTGAGCTCTCATTGTCTGACGATCATTTGAATCTTTGTGGAGCTTCATCTTCAGCGGCTTACAAGCTAGGCTTCAAATGCGTCACTAACTAAAATAATTTGATGGGGCTTTCTGTCGATTTTTCTCCTCATGAATCTTGTCAAATTAAGTTCCAACAGAATAAAATACTCTACAATGAATAAGTGATGATTTATCCGACCTGTCGTATTATATTCAAAAGTTAAATTGTTCGAATGTTTGGTCGTATTTTTAATTACTTTTATTCTCCGATATTTCGCTGCCCCTTGGGTAGTATCATCGGGAAGTTAAACACAATTACTACCCTGACGATGCTACCCAAAGGGCAGCGAAATATAGGAGAATAAAATTAATTAAATATACGACCAAACGCTCGAACCATTTAATTTTTGAATATAATACGAAAGGTCGGGGTATTTTATTCCTTAGAATAGAGTAGAGTATTTTATTCTTTATACAATGCAAATCGTGCTTTTGAATCAAACGTGGTGGAGTGTTTTAGAAATAACAAAGTCTTCAGAAGGTAAACCGCGTAACAAAAATATTCAGCTTGTGTTTTAAATCAAAAATACATTTGTATATAATATATACTTGAATAAAAGTAAATGAAATCTTAAACAAATGTTAAAATCTATATTATTGATGTGTTAACATCTATAGGCGCGGGTAGGGACTAAACTCACAAAGTGAACACATCCAAACACAGTTTGTCCGACTGCGATCACAGATTGTTTGGCGTTAAACACCTCTGAAACGGCTGGACCGATTTGTATGAAATTTTGTGTGCATATCGGGTAGGTCTCAGAATTGGCCAACATCTATTTTTCATACCCCTAAATGATAAGGGTGACCCACCCCTATATAGAACCCAGATTTGTCCGATTGCGAAACACAGATTGTCAGACTGCCAAGAAAAACACACACTAATGTAGCAGCGGCAGCGAATAGTTGGCTGGTGTGGGTGCGGAGCACTCTCACAGTAAAGAGAATAACGACGTGGTTATACGTATATAAAAATTAGATAGCAACGAAAATTGTGTGAACTTGTGTAGCGATTGTATGAACATAACAATGTATGTATGTATGTTGCTTTGCATTTTATTTGTGTTTTGTGGGAATACAACAAAAAGTATTAAGAAAGAAAATAATGACACATGTGCTTGCATTGGTCTTTAAATAATTTTAAGTATTAATATCGACACGTTCCCGGCAGAATGTATAAGCGACATAATTGGCGACAATGTCTTTTTTCCATATTCTCAAAATTTATGCCAAGCTCCACATTTCGATATACAGAGAATGTCCCTAGCATAACCACGTCATGAGTTATTAAGCAAATGAAATGGTAATAACCGGAAAAAATAATACAAATCAGCTACTTGACAAAAAGTTTTTTTCGTTTCCTGAACAATTTCCATTTTGTCGCTTAATACATTCTGCCGGGAACGTGTCGATATTATTTAAATGTAACGTTATCATATGATTGAACGCTGTTTTTAATTTTCCAATGTAACATTTACTAATGTGTTCTTAGAAATCGAACAGGTACCGTGTAACAAAATGGTGTTAACTCATCGCCCGTGAGTACGAACACTCATTGGATTTTTTTGTTGTAAAACTTTATATGTTAATTGATGGTGGTACATACTATTTATTAAAAATTGTTTTTTTTTATTAAAAATTCAAAAATCCCAATTTTTGGGTCAAAATCCCGCTTTTCAGTTTAGGCATACAGGACAGTTTAGAGCACGAAGGCAAGATCAACAAGGCGAAAACCCGCCGAAATTTAGAAATCTCTGACTTATGTATATACCTGGTTATTCCGAGAGACTAAAGCACTTCGATATCTGTGACAGTGGGTCATATGAGTTGGCGTTGAAATCCCACAATACCCTGAGCAGATTATTTAGCCGGGCAAAGTCTAAAGTGACGAAAAGGGATAAGTCTAATATTGTATATCGGATAAATTGCAATGGGACAATACTGACGTATGCCAAAAGGTATTCGTTGGCACCACAACGACGAAATTGACGACAGGACTATCTTCCCACAAATTAGATTTAAGGGCCACCTATAACCTGTGTAACATAAAACAGCAGTGGCAGCCCACTGTGACACGACGGCTCATAATTCTAACTTTGACGACGTTGACATTATAGCGGGGGAGATCAATTACTCACTCCGATTATCTCTCGAAATTTTCTGCACAAAACTGACGTTCCCTCCGCAAACAACTGACGTTCCCTCACTTACAAGACCGACAGCGCTCAAATATATCGACACACAATACGAAAACATAGGGGAAACTAAGTTTAGTTGACGAGAGCTTGCACACTGCGTACGAGTAATCTTTTTTTTGTGATCTAGAATACAAGAAATTATTGTCCATCGATATGAGGATAATTAGCGTGCTAATCGATATATTTGGGAATATTTAATGAATCTTGAAAAAACAATCAAACCCACTGGTACTCGTATTTTCATTTTGTGACCTCAAGCCAGACTAATTCAACACAGATAAACCCAAAGGTCGAGAATGTGTCATATTTCAATGCCGATGGGCGAGCTAATTACTCTATATATTGTCGTCGTTAGTCATTACGCGAGTTGACAGTCGAATAAGGAAATGAACAGTGAACAATGCGGGCCAGAACTCGCGTTGTCAAATCAAACTACGGAATACCGATTTCATTGTCTTCCATATTCTTAAGTCGAATCGTAACTCTTAAGCGTACGATCATAAATCGCATATAAACACGATTTACGTTAACACGGGTTTCAACATCTATAAATAGCAAGGGTGTGGAGTAGAGGTTTACGCCGATTGTTTCTGCTTCGACGGCGGCGTAGGACCTGGGAAAACCGGCGGCCGCGGCTTAGTTGGTTAATGTGGCGGTTGGTGTTGTAGCGTATGAAATTCCCCCTGTCTGTTATACAAAATTCAAATTGTAGTTAATTCTTGTGAAATTAAGCAGACTGTTTTTAAGAAATATTCTGATTATGGTTGTGTGTAGTTTATAGTTTGTTGCTTGTTCTGGTTGCAACGTGTGTTGTAAATCAGGACAATACCATTTATTGATAGATTATATGATATATTAAACAACAAGTTATGTGCCGCCGAACAAAACTGCCGCCCCACCGATTTCTACATAATATGGCGACGGGGCGGCAAAAAACTCAAAAATCAGCGGCCGCGGCGGCGTGGCTCAGCGGCGTACAGGTCTAGTGTGGAGTCGGAGAAGGAATTTAGAAGTCAGAGTTCTGGAAATTTGCCTGAAGTTAGAGTATGAGTTGGAGTCTAGTTTTTCAGATAACGGGAATAGATGCAGGAATATAATTCTACCCAAAAGATGTTCGAAAGTAGAAAGGATACAAATCACCTGGCCCTGGTCGCGGCATAGCACCAGTGGAACTACAAAGTAGTCTACACACTTTGACTCCCTAGCTCCTTAACCTTTAAATAAATGGTTTCCCATTACATCCCATGAAGGAATCGGGGAGAGCTTCTCACAACCAGTGAGATGTGCGCTTTCTAGTTTATACTCACTGATTGGGACCTACAGTTTTACACCGGTTCCGAACGGTATTTTTGAAAAGCATTTTCATGGCTAAATACTCGATAGTGTCGCCGTCACTATTCGAGGTGACCGCCGTCGAAAGAAATTTTAAGGTGGTCGGAGCAGGGATCGAACCCAGGATCTCACATACAAGAGGCTCGCACACTACCCATTGTACCACCGACGGCTCCTTAACCTTTATACGAGCTAAATTAAACAAAAAATGGCTTGATGCCAATCAGCCACATCTGTTCCCTTCCGTAGGCGTCGAAACGGATTATTGACTTATATCTGCGCACGACTTTAGGTACTTCTCAGCTGTCCATATGCCAGCACTCTTAAACAAGGGTAAACGTTCGGAAACCGTCATGTACCCTCTAGTGAGCTTCATAGAGAAATCTACTGTATATCTAAAGGAATACATGCGCCATTTTTTGCCGTTATAAAGGACCATTTTGCGGAGTACTAATTGGTTCGCCAGGTAGTAATGTACGTCTCTTCTTCAGTCACATCCTGCAATATCGCGATATAATATGACTTACCGGCCCTTAACCATACCAGGTCAATTTACAGTTCTAAACTGTAACAATAAACGACATCCCGTGGTATTGGACAAAGTGTGCCAATAATTGTTTCGACAAGCAGAACATCCACCCGATTGGATGATAGGGTGAACGTTGATAATCATTATAGCTCCGTGGTAGGGGACGAATTTATTTATACAGGATTGGCCATGAACAGAAGCAATAACGTCAGCCTAGAAATCAAACGAAGGTTGTGCTTGCAAACAAGTGTTATATCGGGCTAAGCAACAAGCACTTCAGCGATAAGACATAATAAATAATGGTGTCCTATAACATCCCATGTAGCGATTGAGGAGAGCTTCTCGCAATCAGTGAGATGTCCGCTTTCTAGTTGTTACACCCACTGATTGGGGCCTACAGTTTAACACCGGTTCCGAACGGTATTTGAGAGAGAGAAATAAATGTAAGGTGGTCTGAGCAGGGATCGAACCCACGTTCTCATGTGGGTTTTTTTATAATAGAAATCGGCGAGTATCGACGACAGATGAACCACGAGCTGACATCCCGACATCGACGTAGTCATGCTTAGTAAAATAGCGCGTTTACGCTGGCTGGGCCGTGCCAGTACAATGGATCAGAATGAACCAGATATTCGAAGACGTATTCGAAGGACATCGACAAATAAATATGACGACCAGACTTCGCTGGAAAGACCAGGTGGAATAGTGCTTGCGAGAGCTTGGTGGGGGAAAAGCTCAAGATCGAGCCGGTTGGAGAAACATGTTATCCTCATTTTGTAAGGCCCTTGACGCGTCTGGGTTGTTTGAGGCCACCTAATTAAGTAAGTAAGTTATGTAAACTTACGGGTTTCCACTTATGACCATCGACACCCGTCTCTCCAATAATTATTTAATATTCGTACTTTTACGAAATACTGGAATTGGAGTCGAGTTGTTGCTGGAGTCGGAGTAGAGTCGAGCATTTTCAAATTGTTGAAGTGAGAGACTTCTCATTTTGGCAGGTCTCCACAGACCTGTACCTCGTTTCTGTAGTTCTCGAATCGAAAAAGTTTTCACATGAAACATGTGAATTGAAACAAAAACGCTACGAATCGGTACAAAAACTCGCTTCTCACATGTGACTGTTTCTACAACATTTGGTTTTGCGAGATCTTTCTGTGACCTACAGGTTTTTTCATGCTTATTGGAAAAATGCGAGAAAAACTGTTTCTACAAAGTAGGGAGTCGAAAAATTTAAAATCGAAAAATTTAAAAAAAATGGTTTTTAAGAAATTTAGAATTTATATTTTAAGTGGAGAAGATAAGAATTATATCTTTTTTGTTATGTATTCCAACTAATTTTTCCTAAATATTACAGAAAAATCAAAAAACAACAAGAGAATATAGTTGAATTGTATCGTCAACTAATTTGGAATTTTCAAGAGTAGAGACAGTTTTGAGGGTTAAATTGCAACACAAATTGTAAGAAGCAGTGGGAATCTCTTACAACAACTTTTGTTTGTTGTTCTTTTTCGCACTAATATATTTTGTTTGTTTATATTAGTCGTGTTTTGGTTACAAGCAAGCGATTATCGCTTGCTAAGTTTCAAAGAAAACGGTTTTTTTTAACGAAAAGTCATTTTATTAAAAAATATGAAAAAATGGTTAAAATGGAAATTTTGTTTTTTGTTTTAAATTTTAGCGAAAATGAATCGCGTCGCTAAGTTCTCGCTAAGTCTTCGCTAAGTGGTTCATACAAAACAAGCGATTATATAAGCAAGCGGTGTAACCAAAACACGCTTATTGTTTTATTACTTGACAGCTTTCTTGGAATATTCCAATAAAAACGTCATCAATGTTGCCTCTTTTCGCATTCATGTATAGAAACACTATTTACTCACAAATCGAGAAACGATGGAATTTTTTGTTTCATGTTTAATGTGAAAACTTTTTCGATTCGAGAACTACAGAAACGAGGTACTGGTTATAATGTTTCCAATGGTAAAATATTAACTATTAAAAATTGTGCGGGTGTGGGTTGGGTGGTCTCTTCATTTAGTGGATTTGAATAGGTTGGAAATTCAAGAGAATTATTCACACTGATTTTGAAAAGCTCTTCCAGTTTCTTTAGAGGGTTGTACTGAGATTTCGAGGTTTATTTAATATTTTTGTGTTAAACTCGTTAACTAATTATAAAAAAAAACTTGTAACAGAATATTAGTTGCATCTTATCTTCTGGACTTACCATTTTATCAACACCGGAATTACCCCGTGGACATTTCGCCAAAATTTTTGCTGTTTTATTAGCCTGCAAGAAATTGTTAATGAAATAAAGAATTTTATTAGATTGATTTCCATATTTCGACTGTGATGAATATAAATTTAAATTACATATTTTTTTAAATATTGAAATATTAAAATATTATATTAGAATCATTTTAACCCTTTGACGATCAATGGGACATATGTGTTCCATCCTGATTTCAAGCCATATGTACAATAGCAGAAAAGTAATTTGAACAGATAGAAAGTATAGCATAAAATACAGTTATGCCACATTAGCCCCATTGGTCGTGAAAAGGTGGAATCGTTATTTCCACATGAACACTCCGGAGATAAATCACACAAATTTTTACAGGCACAAAGTTACTAGCACGAAAAATTCAGGAAAACATCGCTTGATATCATTTGTTGTGAACTAAAAGATAAAAAGAAAATTGCATACCGTCCGTTAGAACAAGTAGCAATAACAAGTCTGCGGTTCGCTCTAATAATGTATGTTATTACTGTCAAACTTCTATATTTTTGTGACACGTTTTACATAATGCTACCATATTACTGACAAGTGACAAATATCGCTAGTCTGTGCATCCTGAATATACAGGAATATGGTGGTCAAACAAAGGTCGTTGTCTTCAAAGACTTTTTAGCCTTCGTGATGAAGTCATTACTTTTTTGGACAATATAACAACTGAAACTAAATCATTGTCGGGACATTTGAAATACATTATTTTAGGATGTTGCTTTTTCTCACAACTGTATTCTTCCTTTTGCTGTTTTTTCCTCGCTTATCTCAAATATTCGACCAGTGTATATGGTGACCTAAGCTACTGGTACCTGAGATATCCTATGACGATGGGACAATCGATCACAATTTGGACGACGACGTCGATTGCCCCCCTTCTAACTAAGACGAGGTTAGAGCAGCTATTGCCCGGCTTCAGAACAACAAAGCCGCAGGAGCCGATGGATTACCGGAGGAGCTGTTTAAGGCGGGCGGCGATGAGCTGATAAGGCGCATGCATCAGCTCATTTGCAAAATTTGCTTACATGAATGAATGTCCGGTGATTGGAGTCTCAGTGTACTATGTCCCATATTTAAAAAAGGTGACCCGAGTCTATGTGCCAACTACCGTGGAATAAGCCTTTTATCCTTAGCATATAACGTTCTATCAAGTATAATGTGCGAAAGACTAAAACCAATTATAGCTGACCTGATTGGACCATACCTGTGTGGCTTTAGGCCTGGAAAATCGACAACTGACCAGATTTTCACGCTACGTCAAATCCTGGAGACGACCCACGAGAAACAAATCGACACCTATCATCTATTTGTCGATTATAAGGCAGCCTTCGATAGCCCGATACGGGAGAAACTCTATGAAGCAATGTCTCAGCTTGGTATCCCCGCAAATCTCTTTCGGAACTAAGCGAGGCCTCTGGCAAGGTGACACCCTATCGTGCGATCTCTTTAACATCTTAATGGAGATCATTATGAGAAAAGCCGCAGTCAACATGAATAAAACCATCAGCAGCAAAGGTCACATGCTGCTCGCGTATGCTGATGATATAGACATCATTGGGAGCACAATTAGAGAAGTTACTGTGGTGTTTTTCGAGAATTGAGAAGGAGTCAGCCAGGACAAGACAAAATTAATGGTTTCAACGAACAGGGAATCCACGCCATTAGATCAAAGCGTGAACGTTGATAACCGTTATAATTTCGAGGTGGTGGACGAATTTATACAAGGTGATTCAGGAAGTTCCGGGCAAATTTCTCCAGCGTATTCCTTGGCTCATTTCATGAAGAAAAGTCCACTAGGACCATGTCTGAAAATGCAAGGGTGCGAAATCGCAGCGGGTTCAAAATTTTCGGATTGGTGGTCGGAGGGTAGTAGGGTAAAGTTGCTAACTTCTGGTCGGATTTTTTTGTTTTTGGGCTTGTTGGAAAGGTCTTTAAGATGCAAATAAATGTGTGCTGTTATTTCGCTTCCAAAAACAAAAACAAACATTTTTGCATTTCAGTAAAACGGTAAGACCTCTGGGTCATTTTGGAAAGGTAAGAGGTATGGCTATCTTTCAACAGAAAAAAAACGTAAGTTACCTGCCATCTGGCTGAGCAAATTGAGGTTATATGAATTTTTTGTTCCATTTTTTTCCGAAAGCTCTGTATCTCGACGATTTGACTTTTTTCTACTTTTTTTTATTGATTCTGAAAGGCCTCTTAAAGACCTTTCCAAATCCGACCACTGTCTCAGAAGTTAGCAACTTTACCCGCTGCCATTTCGCACCCTTGCATTTTCGGACATGGTCCTAGTGGAATTTTCTTCATGAAATGAACCAAGGAATACGCGGGAGAAATTTGTGCGGAACTTCCTGAATCACCCTGTATACCTCGGATCTGCCGTAAACAAAAACAACAACGTCAGCCTCGACTTCAAGCGGAGAATTGTGCTTGCGAATAAATGTTATTTTGGGTACGCACTTTAGAGATAAAACCCTCTCTCGACTAACATAAGTCCAGCTGTACCAATCTCACATTCAACCTGTCTTGCTTTATGGCGCAGAAACCTTGGTCCTATCGCAAGCAGACGAAACATCTGTAGGAGTCTTCAAGAGAAAAATATTCCGAAAAATGTATGGCCCTATAGTGCACCACGGCGACGCATGAACCATGAGCTGTATGTGCTTTATCCTGGCATTGACTTAGTTAAGCGGATCAAAATAACGCGATTGCGCTGGCTAGATCGCGTTATTTAAGACGATTAAGACGAACCAGCTCGAAGGGTTTTCGAAACCGAACTCGAAGGAAGACGAAATATAGGAAGACCAAGACTCCGCTGGAAGGATCAGGTTGACGAATCCCTGTGTACACTTGGTATTGCCAACTGGAGAAATAAAGCAAAAGATCGAACTGGTTGGTGAATTATTTTATCTTCGTTTTGTAAGGTCTCTGAACCCTCGGGGTTGTCCGAGACCAGATAAATAAGTAAGTAAGCGATATTAAGCAATTTTAGGTGACTCTTCGTACAAACTGGCCAACAGAGTACCAAACCGATTGGCATTTTTTTCTTATTCCCGCTAAACCAATGTTTTGTACCACTTCGTTTGAGAATTTAAGCGATTTTAACTGAAGCCGTCTAAAATGGCTTAGCGCTCTTCACAAAAGGTAGAAAAATTAGATTAGCGAGGACAAAGAACACATAGCAAATGACAGAAAGTGAGCCATTTTATCCGGCAAAACTCTCCCCCGTGACTCGTTGAGAGGGCAGAAAATGCAACATTTTTGTACAGTTTGAGTGCAACATTCTCAGAAACGAACACAAAACCTTGAAGTTGCACCTTTTTCATAAACGAACACAAAAAGGCACTTTTAGGGTAAAGGGCAGAAAAAATTTAGCATTTGATCTCAGAAACGAAATCGCCATTATATACAACACAAATGTATACTAACACTAAAAGATAACAAAAAAGTTGACAATAAAAGATAACAAAAAACGACATGAACAATTTAAGTCGACCTGGTGTAAGTCAAACATCTCCCTATCACACCGACCCATAGATTAATTTTTATATTGATTTGTTATCCGTCTCATCTGACGTTTATCGTTACGCTTCTTCAATGAGGAAACGAACTTCTGTCAGCAACATTGAACAAAATCCTCCAGTTTTAGTTTTGTGCATTCACGATAGTGATATATTTACATATTTTGAACATTCACAGTAACAATTTCGCCGAACATCCACAAGTTCGTTTCCCTTCAATCATTAAAGCGATGAGCGAGTTGACAAATCTATGTATATATATACATATATTAATCTATGCACCGACCACACCACGAAGAGAGTGAAATGAAACGTCAGATGAGACGAATGTAGAGATATTTACTCAATGCTTAAAACCACGCATACAAATGAAGTCCCTTCCATCGCTTTAAGACACAACTTCTTTTACATTAACGAGTTTAGCTAAGAACTCCACATACTAATGCGGCTGCCGGGTGGGAATCGCGTCGCAGCCAAATCGCACTGCAGTTTGTTATTGTGACAGCTATTTATAACAAATATTGCGATTTGGGTGCGACAGGATATCCACACGACAGTCGCATTGGCTTGGGACGTGCTGAATCCGTTTCGGTTTCAAACAACAAACTGTCATACTAAATTATTGCAAGTGTGGGCGGTTTCAAAATTAAATTAATATACATAACAAATAACATCAACCAAATCGGTATTTATAATAACAATTTAAAATTGTGTTACCTCATTGTCAATATTGTTTACCCATAAAGCGTTGGCATACACTACTAGCGGTGGCAGCGTGTAAAGTGCGGTTGGTATAAAGACTTTCAGACTGGCGTCTAACTTTTCCGTGTGCCAGTTGTGCATGACAGTTGTCATGAAAATGAATGCCAAAATATTGCTCAATATAAAAATTGACTGGACGGCCATACCTAGTCCATAAACCAGGCCCATTTTATTCGTTGAACAAAGATCTAACAAGTCAGTCCGTTCCCTTAGTATTCCCGCGATATCACTTACGGAGTGATTTAGTTTCACTTTCAATTTGTCATTGTAATTTCTTAGGAGCTTTCTGAGTATTTGCACTACACAAGTGAAACAGAAAATATACACGGACGAGTAGATAAAATGAATAGTCAATATGAGGAATTGACAGATGTCCGTGAACCACGTGATACAGCAAGTTCGATAGCTGGAGACGGCAAGATTCACTATGAATACCAACACCAATATCACATTCGCGACACACATAATAACAATTCGTCTTTGAGTGATGCCGCCCGACTCATGCTGGAAGTTGAGCCTGTAGTGCAATAGGAGTTTTTCAAATATCTCAACATTTATGTGGCGAAATAGATACGTCGTTGCACTCAGATACAACTGAATGGAGCCGCATGCGTAGAGTTGTAGCAGCACCAAATTGTTGCTCGTTGTACTTCCGGTGAAAAAGTCCAAAGCGTCGCTAAACGCCCCAATGCAAATGACAATGAGCAGGTATTCAACCAGTATCAGAATGACGACGGTCACACGCAGCATGTACTTTTCATACTTATTGGTCACAACTAGATTTTCCTCTTTACTGCAGTAGGCGACAGGCACAATGCCCAATACCCGTAGTATTGTGAAAATAATTTCAAGCGTATCCTGCCACTGCATTGTACGATGTCCAGAGAAATACTTTACACCGAATGAAAGTGTGAAAGGTGAACACAGTCGGCATTGAATGGAGATGAGGTTGCAGCGATAACGATGTTATTAATTAGTAATCGTTGTATTTTAATTATTTTAATTTTTTGTGCTAAGCGTTGGGTAAATACTTTGTCAATGTGGTCAATTTAAGTCGGGTTAACAGGACAATTGGTGATGGACATTTTTTTTTTTATAAAATATGCTATGGGCATTTCCACAGAAAGGTCCACCTTTTGTCACGTCACGTCACCCTCGTTTATTGCTTATATTTTAGGACCAGTTACTTTGATTGTTTTCTCTTCCTTTTCTAAATATAGAGATAATTACAGACTGTATGTAGTAAAAGAGTAGAAACAAATCGAACTACATAGTCCTAAAATATAAGCAATTAGCGACGGTGACGTGATGCGACATAGGGTGGCACTTTCAGTGGAAATGCCCATAAGTGGACTGAAAGGAGAGTGGTCGTTGACAATGTTTTAATACAAATCCATTGGTGAAGCAATGGTTAGCGCCCGCGGCTCGTTTAACCACCTTTAATATCTTTCGCCGACGGTCAGCTTTCTTAGTGACGGCATCATTGGCGAGTAATTATCCATGGAAAACAGAGATACACGCCAACCGATCACAAGCCAGCCGCCGTCGTTTTGATCGGCTTGAAACAAAAGTCGAAACTCAAGTCGGCCAAATAACAAAGCCGCCGTCAATCACACACAACTTGTCACCCAATCACCCAACTATGTGGAAAAAACAAGGAGACAAGGACAAGAAGAAATGTTGAGACCAGCTTCCTTATGAAACAAACTGTTTAAAGTTTCCTTTGGTAACAAAGTTTTTTCTAAACATCTAAGTATATGATGAGAACATTTTCATAACAAGTTTTATGTAAATGTTTGACAACAAATATTATAAAATAAAAGTTTTTCAACAAAGATTTCTATAAGAAAATTTCGACACCAAAGATTTCTATAAGAAAATTTCGACAACAAAGATTTCTATAAGAAAACTTTGACATCAAAGATTTCTATAACAAAATTTCGACAACAAAGATTTCTATAAGAAAACTTTGACAACAAAGATTTCTATAAGAAAATTTCGACTACAAAGATTTCTATAAGAAAACTTTGACATCAAAGATTTCTATAACAAAATTTGGACAACAAAGATTTCTATAAGAAAACTTTGACAACAAAGATTTCTATAAGAAAATTTCGACTACAAAGATTTCTATAAGAAAACTTTGACAACAAAGATTTCTATAAGAAAACTTTGAGAACAAAAATTTTTATAAGAAAACTTTGACAACAAAAATTTCTATAAGAAAACTGTGACAACAAAGATTTCAAACATTTTCTATAAGAAACAAAAGAGATTTCTATAAGAAAACGTTGACCACAAAGATTTCTGTAAGAAAACTTTGACAACAACGATTTCTATAAGAAATCTTTGACAACAAAGATTTCTTTAAGAAAACATTGACGACAAAGATTTCTATAAGAAAACTTTGACAACAAAAATTTCTATAAGAAAACTGTGACACCAAAGATTTCAATAAGAAAACTTTGACAACAAAGATTTCTATAAGAAAATTTTGAAAACAAAGATTTCTATAAGAAAACTTTGACAACAAAGATTTCTATAAGAAAACTTAGACACCTTGGAATACTTTCTAAAAGAACTTTAGGTCAACAAAGTTCTACGAACAAACTTTTGACAGAAAAGTTTTGTAAAAGAACCCTTTGCCAACAAATGTTTTTAAAAAACTCCCTTTGACAACAACTACCAAAGTTTTCTAATGCTGTTTTCTTTTTTGAAAAAAATGTTGCCCTCCCATAGATAAATGTTACGAAACTTCTGCCCTTTTCTTGTCCTAATATTACATCTCTATTCGAACTGGAAAATACGTTACTGTTTCCTCCAACAGGAAAACATATTATTAGGACAAAGGGCAGCAAAAGTGTTGGCCTTCTTTATCAAAAAAAAAAAAAAAAAAACGAAGTAAAAGAAATATTTAACAACAAAGTTTTTACAATAAACCCTTTGACAGCAAAGTTTCATGAAAGAATCCTTTGACAGAAAATTTTTAACAAATTATGTGAATACGCCAGCAATTTCAGCCGCCGCCGGTCAAATTCTGAAAACCCGCTGCCACCGACAAATTGAGGTCGGCTTTAAACCCTGGTAGAAAACCTACTCAAATCATCAACTATTGCTTCGGATCAGTGATTTCAAATATTGAAAGCGTTCAGTTCACTAACTATGAGAAGATCTCCCCAATCCATTCATGGGTTGTAATAGAAATCGTCATCCTAGAAACCGTTTAGTACAACAGTCATTGTTCAATTCAAATTGGCCCAAACAAGGACGAAAACGTAACCTGACGTTTACACGAGACAGTTTTGCCGAGACATATTTCAATATCATCCCACTTTTTTACTATTGCACTAACATTTACGAAGACAGTAAATTCGGCTAATGATTTGATGTAAGCGACCAATTCGGTGAAGTTTCGTTGTAATTTGCGAACAAAAAGCGAATCATAATTGAAAAAGACCGCTCAATTTGGTAAAACGAATTTTTATTTTTAGATTTTGGTAAATGATATTGAAATCACACGAAACGACACTGACGGCGATTGCGAAAAAGTGTATTGTCTTTATATTACGTTGGACGACTACGTTACACTAACATTTTTCTCTTCTTTGGCAACTAATAAATATTCTGAATTGTCTTGTCTCGTGTAAACGCAATGTAAGTGGCATGTCATTTTGTTTTTGCGTTCGCTGTCCCGAAATACTCTATTTTTTTTTATAAATTTTTCTCTGCTCTGTTTTTTTATTTATTTCTTTGCTTTCTTTCCGTTGTTAGAGTTGACATTTTTAAAATTTGCGTCAGCGCCATTTCAGGAGCTTTTCGTCTTTGTTTAGATAAAACCATAATCATCTACCGCAAATCGTAGCGTAACGTAGGTGATTTAGGGCACGGGGTATCCATGACACCGCTGATCGATAATGAAGTAGGAAATTAACATAGAGTAATATCATATAGCCATTTGTGGCCGTCGGTCGTGCATTGGGCAGTGTGCGCGACTCTTGTACATGAGAACGTTAGTTCGATCCCTGCTCTGGCCACCTTACATTTCTTTCGACGACGGTCACCTCCCTTAGTGACGGCGACTTATCCATGAAGAGCTTCTCAAAATACGGAACCGGTGTAAAACTGTAGGTCCAAATTTGTAAGTTTAAAACTATAAAGCGGACAACTCACAGATTGTGAGAAGCTCTCCCTTATCCCTTTATGGGATGTAATGGGAAACTATTTATTTATTTATTTAATGTCATATAGATCTGTCATTCTTCTCATCGGATATTTCATTTCACACTATTCGTCGTGCGGTCGGTGAGATAGAGAGTTAATTAAAGTAAATTGACTTAGACCAGGTGGAATTACAAAAATTGTCACTTGTCATGTCATTTTTGATGAAAAACTGAAATTTAATACATTTAAATGTCACAGTTCTAAAGTATATGAAAGCGAAATGAGAAAGTTAGTCAACAGTTCTTGAAACTCCACCTGCTGTAAGTTAATTTTTGTAAAATTTCTCTCATTTCCACAAACCTACGACGAAGAGTGTGAAATGAAACGTCAGATGAGAGAATTAATGTGTCTAACTAAATTCGTCTATGAATTTGCGTATTAAATGTCATTTAAATGACAAACAGCGGGTATTTAAAGCCCATTTAAATTTAGAATTTTCAACTGTGAAACTGGCATTAGAAACCAATAGAAATTATCTCAAGATATACAAATGAAAATGATCATGTAAAAATGAAACGATTATTAGGGGTATCCACGATTTGATTTAAAAATAAAACGCATATTATTTGAACGAGTTGTGATGTTTCTGTTGCTTGGTAAAGTAGACATTTTCCGATTAAGTATGGAATAAAATTTCCGGCAAATGACCCTCGTGGCTCAGATCGCAGGCCTTTCCTCTTTTCATGAATTTTACCAAAGATGTGGCTATATCTCACCGATGACGCATTGGATCGTTCGTTCGATCTTGGTGGGCAGTTAACATCGGAAGTTTTGGAAATGATTCGGTCTAGAAATCGTAGCTCCAATAAATCGATAGTTTCAAGCGTGGTGTGGTTGGTAGCGCCGGCCTGCTGAAACCACATGTCATCCAGATCCATATCGTCCAGTTGAGGTTACAAGAACTCCATTATCATGTTTCTGTAATGACTGCCATTCACAGCCACTATATTTCCGGGCTCAATTTCAAAGAAGTAAGGCCCAATCACGCCGCTTGAATATAATCTGCTCCATACAGTTGGTCGTTGTGCATGCTTTTGTTTCGCAACGGTCACGTGCGGATTTTCTAAGCACCAAATTCGACCCATTCAGATGAAAATGGGCATCATTGATGAAGATTATTTGTTTCGATAAAATCGGCATTCACTTCAAATTGCTCCGTCACCTATTAACTGAATGCCGTTGCTGAGCATGGTCTGCTTGTTTGAGGTCCTGAGTGGCCTGAATCTTATACGGGTGAAGGTGGAGGTCTTCCGCCAAAATTCGCAGCGTCAAGCCTCACGATGCTCCCGGGTTTCCGGCGACAATCTCGTTTACAACAACAATGTTTTTAAGAGACCTGCCGGTACGTCGACGCACTGGGGACTTACTGTCCATAATCGACACAGTTTCTTCAGATGTGTTGATCACAACTCGATTTGTTGACACATTAGGTGCACTTCCACACCCGAAAATTCCTCGAAGTTTGTGAAAGTTCCGCTAAGCTACTTTCGACGACGGTCACCTCGCATAGAGACGGCAGCACTATCGAGTATTTAGCCATGAAAAGCTTCTATAAAATACCGTTCGGAACCAGAGTAAAACTGTAGGTCACCAAGAGGGTGTAAAATTAGAACAGCTCACCGGTTATGCGAAGCTCTCCCCAACCCTTTTATGGGAAGTAATGGAAATCCATTTTTGTTTTTGTGAGCGAGCTCCGCGTAACATTGCCCATTTTTGTAATGGGATAACGCGTTCTTCCTTTGTGCTGCACTCCATTTTTAATAGTCACAACAATCGTAAACGAGAGCTATCATATTTCACAGCTGTCACTTGCACAGAATAATGCAACAAAATTTAAATGGTGCACTTTTATTGGGACACCCTTTATTTGTTAGTGTTCTACACTGAACAAATATTCGTCGTAAAATTATTCTTTATCAAAAATTCTGCATAAATCCTATGAAGTTTCTCGTAATTTTCATAGATATTATGGAAAATATAATAAATAAATAGTTTTTCATTACATCCCATGAATGGATAGATGCGCTTTCTAGTTTTACATACACTGATTGAAACCTACAATTTTCCACCGGTTCCGAACGTTGTTTTGAGAAGCTTTCTTCATGGCTAACTACTTGATAGTGGCGCCGTTAATACGCGAGATGGCCGTTGTCGAAAGAAATGTAAGATGTTTACAGCAGGTATCGAACCCACGTTCTCTTGTGGAAGAGCCGCCCTCACAAACCATTATGCCACCGGCGCCCACGTATTACGAAAAATTTTACTTTAACTTTAAATTTGACTCCAAATATATTTGGTATGTTGTGTTGGGTGTGCTTGCATTATTTTTCAAACTATTGAACACTAAACGATTCTCATTGCATTCAGAAATTTCGTTGCATATAGCTAGAAGCATTTTTTAATAGCATCATTCAGAATAATTGCTTATGAGGATCGGTGGCCCGATCTGAAATTGCTATACGGTTACTAGAGATCATAAAGAGGCATTCTAATTCATAAAATCGATGAAATATTTGATAGATCTATTTCATAGATGTTGTTTTGAAAAAGTTTTGTAGATGTTATGGACAAATTTCAAAGAAAATGTTTCATAGATCCTATTTGGTCGGACTTTACCACATGATTTCTCATTGTGTATAGGATTCAATTTGAATAGATTTATTAGAAGATTTTAATTTCTTATGAGGTCGGGATTTTCCAATTAGGAGTATGACTTGAGCTCACATTGCCAGACGGTCGTTTCGAAGTATGTGTAAGAATTCCTCAACCTCAGCGGCTTACGTTCTAGGCTTCCGACCGTCTGTTCAAATGTGTCACTAAATGTAATTTGTTTCCTGGGTTTTCTTGTGATTGCTTGTTTTTCATTACAAACACCTTTGTTCCAATCACGTCCCCACAGTTTTCTTGTATAAGAACACACAACCGACACTTGTCTAATTATAAAGATTCTACAATATAGATTCCATTCCTCTCGAAAAAGCAAATCGTTCTTACTTTTTCAGATCCGTCTCGAACTCGCAACGTACTTCATATTCGAATCCGTTTTGGGTTCGTTTTTTTGTAAATATAACGGATTCCAGACGGATTCTTTTTTATTCATTTCTGCGTATTCGAAACGGATTCCTTTTGATATTTAAAAGATATTTAAAATTGTTTTTTACACTGCAAGTATTTCTTTTTGTTACAATTTTATTAATATTTTCCAATATTTCGACCAACTTCGTTCATCATTTTCAAGGATCTAATAAAACAAAAATAAACACAAAGTATTCATAAACATTATTGAACAGTTCAAACAAGAATCAACATAAACAAATATATTAGTTTCACAGACCGCGTCCCAGTTTTACCGCAGGCTTATGTCAACTGACTTGTTCTTCTCTTGAATTTGTCAATTGTGTGCCTGTACACTTGTGCACATTGATCTGTATCTCGTTTGAAGTTAGGTTCTTTCTCCGATGGAACGTCAATTATATGAAGCATTTCCTGAAAGAGATGTCGCGAGAAATCTTTCTCTTCAGCCAGAATTTCCACTTCGTCAAAGTTAGGTTCGTGTGGGCTGTGAACTTTTCGGTACGACTTATGTGCAGATATTCTAGTCCTCAATTTGTCCATTGCAAAGGGAGATTTTTTAAGAGCTTCCGTATTTGATTTAAAAAAACCACATACATTTTAGAGAAATGTGTTAAATCTTTATTTGAGTCGATAGAAAGGTCTATATAATTCAATGTTTATAGATGATTTCAAGTGAATGTTGACCGCGGCTGCGCCTCAAATGGTTCCTACCCTGGGTCCAATTGCCCCGTAGTGTAGTAACAGAGGCCCAATTGCTGCGAGTGGAGTAACAGAGGCCCAATTGCTGCTCACGTACATCATGTACACGTACGTTGTGTACACGATCCGCACTCTACGTATGCGTCTTGTTTGTTTAATATCCAATAATGTAAATTTGGTGTGAAATTTAGTCTCAAGATTCCGAACAGCCGCCTCAGAAGGTCTCCCAAACTGAACATAAAATGCTTAACCGAGCATGCATTTTGATAATAAAATTCAATAGTCTGCAAGCGTTATTCGTTTGTTAGTCGATTCATGCACGCTGAAAAATCTGTCTTTTGTTGTTGTTTGGATGTAAGTATAACGTGTTTGTAGCTTGTCGCAAATATACTATACTTGTGTCCAAACACATTGTGTTTGCTATTCAATATAACATGTTTCAGACACAATGATTAATAGGCTATAATATATGTTTTTGAGACCCAAATGTGGCTTTTTTTGTTGGAAAAACCCTAAAAACAAAAACATGGCAAACAACAAAGAAACTAAAAAGCAGCAGATCTTAAATTCATGAAGATAATGGTTGCAAACATGTACATGTTTCCTGCAACATGTTGATGGGGCCGATATTTTTTAGCGTGTGGTTATATTATAGACCAAACTGAACATGTTTGACAGGAACATGTTACATGAAAACAGCTGAGCTGCCAAAACCAGTGTTGCCAATAAGAAAGTTGATAAAAAATATATTGGACTTGTCAACATTATATGGAATTTTGTACACAACATTTGGCTTGTCATTTTTGACAATAATAGACTTTGTACTGCTAAATAAACTATTCAGGGTTAAATTCGATTTCAAGCTAGTTCATAGTTTTCGTTGTCATAATGTTTCATAATTGTCATAATGTCAGATTCAGTAGGGTGTTGTGTCGGCTTGCTCGTCTCTGCCCGTGTTAGCATATTGTCCATAATTTTCTTGGGGAAACTATTCAATTTAAGTATTTTCACCATTTTTCCCTTATTCGTCTTATGGAATTCAGCGTCACTTATCTTCATAACTGTCTTAATGAAGTTGCCCGCAGAGTGAATAATTGTCCTTCTGGAGTGTTTGGAATGATCATTTATCAATCGTTCTGACGCTGTAGGTTTTTGGTACCAGTTAATTTTGAGAGCATTTCCTCGTCTGATAACCAAACTGTTCAAATTTGTTAGCCTATTGTCCCTTTCCCCTTCGAGCGTGAATTGTAGTTGTCCATTAATAGAATTCAATGCTGTCATCATGTTGGCCACTTCAGTTCTGCTGCTAACAACAAATAAATCGTCCACATATTTCGTCAAGATTTTCGGCTTCTCCCCCAATGTGTCGAGTACTGTATCCAATAATACCTCCATAACGATGTCAGATATAATTGGTGATGCTGGCAACCCAAGGGCATAACCTTCGTCTGTTCGTAGAATCTATCCTCATACTAGAATTACTAGAATATCGAAATTTCCATGAAATCTTTAAGTGGTATATTCGTGTACGTTCCAATTTCGTCACAATTATCCTCTATAGATAGGATAATCTTAGAGCTAGATTAATTGTTATGCTGGGGAATAAGTTGACCACGTCAAATGAAGCTATTATTTCATCCTCATCAATGCTCATGTTCCGTATCCTCGTCTTGAAATCCTCTGCGTCCTTTACGTTGTATTTTGAATTCTTCGTCACGTGCTTAACTTGAGTAGTCCATAAATCGGTGCGCCAATTGATCAACCAATGGGCCTCAATGGATTACCATCTTTGTGGATCTTAGGTAATCCGCATATTCTGGGTGCAGATATTTAAAATTAAAATAGGAAATGAACTATATTTTCTACCTGTAATCCATTATATTTTATTCACTTACATTATATTTTAATTTTTACAAATAAAAAAACATCGTTATCAGCTAAATTTAACCCGTTTTGGTATTTTTTTTTAAGTTTTTGTGTTTTATCAACTCAGATATGAATCTGCGACATTAAAAATTTCACTGATTCACTTTTTATGGTTTTACGGACTCGAAACGGGTTCGAAACGAATCCGCCATATCGCAGTTTCACTGATTCACTTTTCTATGTTTTTACGGACTCGTAACGGGTTCGAAACGAATCAGCATCCATTTTTGTGCACATTGGACTTTTAATGTCGTTATACACATGTGTTAAAGTTCATAGATCTCCAGCGGCGGAATTTGCGAGGCCTTCCACGAATAAGGCAATCTTAATAAAAAAAAATGGTTTCCCATTACATCCCTAGAAGGAATCGGGGAGAACTTCTCACAACCAGTGAGCTGTGCGCTTTCTAGTTTTATACTCGCTGATTGGGACCTACAGTTTTACACCGGTTCCGAACGGTATTTTTGAGAAGCATTTGCATGGCTAAATACTCGATAGTGTCGCCGTCACTATGCGAGGTGACCGCCGTCGAAAGAAATTTTAAGGTGGTCAGAGCAGGGATCGAACCCAGGATCTCAAGTACAAGCGGCGCGCACATTACCCATTGCTCCTTAATAAAGCCAGCGAAATGCATGATTTTCTAAGGTTTCCACAGGCCTGTTAAAAGAATGCAAGAAGACGCTGTTGTTCATGCTCTGTCTTTCCATATGTTCGCAATTCTTCGTTGCAAAATCATAACAGTAGATAAAGCGTTGGAACATAAATACTAAAATCGTGTGTTCGATTCGATTTTTAAATTTTTAAAAAAAAATATATAAATCTTTAATATAAAAATAATTCGCATCTATTTTGTTATTTTTATTTTTTGCTTAAGGCCTTCTAAAACTCAAAAAATAAATGGTTTCCCATTACATCCCATGAAGAACTTGGGACCTACATTTTTTACACCGATTCCGAACGGTTGTTGAGAAGCTTTTTCATGGCTAAATACTCGATAGTGTCGCAGTCACTATGCGAGGTGACTGTCACCAAAAGATTTTTCTCATGCACCACCGACGGCCACAAAAAAAAAACTAAAAATTTTGTTTGAAATTGAAAATTTATATACACTCTAAATTCTCCTTTGAGGTTTATAAAACATAAATTTAAATTTAGTTTAGAAAATCTTCCATAAAATTTGATTTTGTATTTAGCTTTTAGTAAAAGACAACAATTGACGTTCTGAACAAAAAACAACAAATTCGGAAAATATTCATTTCCCCTCGTAAGAATTCAGTAATTTTGTAAGTTTTTCGGAAGTGGCACATATTAAACCTCTTATTCCAAAATTGAGTTTCTGTAAAAATTTGAATACTCTACGCACATCCCATTAAATTGAACAATATAATTAATAATTTTGTGATTTAAAATAAGGCCGGCCATGTAAAAAGCTTTGTCTTAAAATTCAAAATCAACCGTGTCATATCTCGGCAACTAAGAGAGTTCCGTGATGAGTGTTCTAGTAAAAAGACCCTCGAACGCGGCATTTTTGACATCGAACTCTTACCAGAATCCTTTTTTATTTAAAAACTACACGCAAAGAAGAAACTCGTTCCTCCCAAACGAAAGCTCAGATCACTGGAGTTCGTTTGGGGACTGTAGTTGGAAGAAACGTACTTCTGTTAATCCATACATGTCATTTCGTTTGGGAGAACCGAAAAATGTTTGCAGTAAACGAGTTGTGAAAAATATAAGCTGAAAAAAAGACCTTTGCGAGAAACGAAAAACGATTCCGCCAACTGTTGTTTCGGTTACAGCAACCGAGTTGTAGTTGCTCCCAACTAAAAAAACGTCTGGGAGAACTGAAAAACGTTTGCAGTAATCGAGTTATGAAAAAATTAGGGCTGAAAAAACGTTTGCGAGAAACGTAAAACGGTTCCACCAACTGTTCTTTCGGTCACATCAACCGAGTTGTAATTAAAATTATTATTTATGGCTGCCATAAGCTTTTCTTTGTTTAAATTTCCAACTTTTATGATTTTGGTTTTACCCATAAAGTTTGTTAAAAAAAAAGTTGGTATTTTTGTCTATTTTTTCACTGTCTACTTACACGTCTGTCTTGCCTCGCATTCAAATAAAAACTAAAAGCGCAGCAAACTACAACGCGTCAATTGTCCATCCAAGATATATTGACAAGGTAGAAAGCATTAGAGTGTGTGCTCACTTTTATGTGAATGCGTGAGTGTGTATGCCAAACGAGTGGATAAGACTGTGTATCGAGCAGTATTACCATGTTGGCATAATTTGTGACGGTTTGCCACAATTTTTTTGGTTTTGGCACTTGTTTTTTGAAAAATTATGCCAAGTGCCCCAACATTTTTGGAAATTTGTTCAATTTAAGTGTAATTTTTTAGCACAATTGTTTTGCAAACGGCATAATTTTTAGTACTAAAATGTTCTTAATATAATTTTTTTTTGAAAAATCTATTGCTGTAATATTTGTCGGAATCTGGTGGTATAATTCCACATTTTAAGGTTCCTGCATATGTACCTATGTAAGCGTATTTTCGGCAAAGCGACGGCTTCACAAAATAGTGCACAATGTTTCCAATACATTATTCCACATCGAAACGTCTAATATTTATTGAGTCAACTTGTTTCAGATTAGGTGTAACAGCTGTTTAAATTTTCAAATGCAGATAAGAACCCATTTCTTGGAGTAACTTTTTGTGTTCCGGACACAGAATTACAAAAAAGACTAAAATGCCAATTTTAGCACAATGGTTTCGCAAACGGCACAATTTTTGAAGACATTTGGCATAATTTTTTAGTCAGTCTCTGGCAACACTGGTATACAGTCGACAGAATGAGAGAAATTTACGTTCTTCTCATTAGAAAAATGGCTACTTTCAGTTATCGCAAACGCTTTTTAAATTTGTGGCAAATGTAGTTTTGTACGCGTTAGATGCAAACGAGAACTCGTTTGTAACAACATGATACATATTTGCGATATATGAGTTTATTTGGGAGAACTACATGAACGGTTGCGATTAATAAACTAATACAAATCAATCAAAGTATTGTTGCGGCAATCGAGCAATAAACCTTTTTTCTTTGCGTGTAGCAATTTGAAAAGAAACACATCTTAATGCTGAAATGCTGAAATGAAATTATTCCTCTAATTGTTGTCAATATCACTTTACCTGTTCGTCTACGCTGCAGTTCATGAGAGAAACGATCACGACAAGCGAGGGCACATTCCAATAAATGACCACAATGTAATTAATGACTGCAGATGTTAGATCCACGAATTCACTGTTTAATGTAACAGATAAAAAATAGAATGGTCCAGACGGTGCGGAAAATACATGGAATGCAATAATGGCCAGGTTCAGTATGCCAAAGGTGTTTCCCAGTTCCCATTGACACAGACAGATCAAGGAGTTCCGTTTCGTCATAAGGCTTCTCAACACTTGACCCTTTTTGTGAATTTTTCTGCCGCGCAAAGTCTTGCGGATTTCGTTGTTGACATTTCTCAGGCAACACTTCAAAACCTTCACAATACTCACATACGAGAAGACCACTATTCCGGACAAAACAAAAGTCATACTTCGGCCGATGTAAAAGAATGAAAAGACCACAATATTCATTCCAGACTCGCTGAATGCTCCGTAGTTATTTAGAAATTCCCCTATGACTAGGAACACATACATGGCGTACAACCGACGGAGCGACAATTCATTCCAGCGGCGTATTTTTGCAATGTCGCCTTTGTATTGCAGTACCAACTCCAAGAGATGCAGGTACAAGTCTTGGTGAAGGAAGAAATACAAGTGAATTATTTGTATGATGAAACAGCCGAACCCAAAGTTGAGAGTCAAATAAATATTTCCAGTTGAGTTGTATGCCCGCAGCGAGAAATCTTCTTTGTAAAACCACCAATAGGCAAATACAAATGCAGATGTTAGTTGAGACAGGCTCAGAAGTACTACAGATCGTACTTTGTGGTAATTCGTCCTCTGAAAATGTCCTTGTTTCACATCACTGCTGTAGCGGCAACTTATTAGACCCAACATATTCATGGTCCATATAAAAGGTTTTAGTTCTAATTCGGAATACATGTTCTATGATACTGTCCATCTGTTGTCAGACATCATTGCATGTAACATTCATTTTCCTTTCGTTAATTAATATTGACGGATAACGACCATGTTTATGGGTTGATAATCAACTAACGAATATTTGCGATTGATATCGACGAAATGTAATTAAAATGCCACACTAACTCCGTCCACCCAGTGCGGAGGATAAAGTTGATGGAACCAGTGCCATCCACATATCGCTGATTCCATATCACACCGAACGAACTCCTCTTTTCGTCAGTATTTTTATTTGATCCCAAATTTAGTTGACTAATTATTCTTTTCGTAAAAAGTGAAATTGGATGTGTTAGATTAGTTACTTGGAGTTGGAAATTCTAGAAAACATTAACGAAAATTACAAAAGTGTACTAAATTTGTATTCGAGTCAATAAATCAATGTTTTTTATTTATTTTTTAAAAATTATAAATGTAAATATTGTCCATGATTACGATATAAGTGATTCATGCGAGAAGTCCAATTATAAAGAACCTATTTTGTTTTCCAGGGCTGAAATTGTCGCCTGTTTATCAGCATAGACGAGTGACCTCATGTAACCCCACTTAAAATGGTATGGAATCGTCAAATCGCGCTGCCGTCTTAGTGGAGCGAAAAGTGAGATAATTGCTCACTGAACTCATATCTCAATAGGTCCATTGGTTCACGTGCTGCGTGGCATGTAGCCCCATTTTTTGTTATTTTGACCAGCACTCATGTGATGTCCACAAATAAATGCAGTGTATTATATTGGACTTGATAATTGATAAGTAGTATGGAATACACCCGCCGGGAAATTATTTCACATACGGACTGATATGCGGAAAACGAATTATCTCTGTAGTGCACTCAAAGAAATAATTGTTTGAAGAAAGGTTGCAGCAACCGTAAATTCGGTTGTTCACAGCGAATTGCGTTGCCACAACCGAATTGAATTTGTCACGACTAAATTAAGTCCCCACGACTGAAATTCGGTTGAAGCAACCTCTAATAGGTTGTGAGAACCTGTAAAGCGGTTGCGATAACCCTAAAGCGGTTGTGACAATCCCTAATTCGGATTCGATGACATCTATTATGGTTGAGGCAACTTACATAGTGTGTAATTTTTTAAGTCATGGCAAAATAACCATATACGGACACCACTACATGATAAAAGGCCAAAAAAAAAGACCCCGTCTCCCAGTTTTGCCCAAAGTCCTCCAGGTTTTTTTTATGGGCCCCCAAGGAAGTGGGGCCTCTGTGTCATTTTTGCAAAAAAGTCATCATTTTCTCAAGCGCATATCTTGCAAATTTGAATTTTGATTTACTCTCTGAGGTAAAGTTGTAGCTCTTGTCATAAAGAACAAAAATTGTAAACATATAAAATCAAAAAAAAACTTATCTTCAAGGTCAAAATCGCGAAAAACTTTAAAAAATGAGCGAAAAATCGCCCAAAAACCGTTTTTTTTATTTTCCGCTTTTACGAACAAATTGGCGCTTTTACGAACAAAAAATGCGCCAATTTTCTTTGGCCTGGCAGGGCTTACAACGCTGATTAAAACCCGAAAGTTTTTTTAAGGAGGCCTATCCAAGTTCTTGAGATATAGGCCTTTATAGCTTGAGTATATAATCGCTTATATCTCACCCATTTCTTGTCCGATCTGGTTGAGATGGGTATCATTGAGAAGACCTTTGAAAACGCTATAAATCTGTATAAAAATATGTTAATTTTTATTAACTCATTGGGGCAAATTAAAAAAAAAAAATTTTAACCTAAATTTTTTAATAAAAATCTGGTTTTCTCAAAAAAAAACAGCCCTAGTAAACTTATTTCTTCCTAGACTCAGTAAAAGACAATATAATATATATAATATAACTAAATATCCATGCTACTACTCTTTGTTACAACCCTAACTCTAAATGTCAACCCATACCACCTAAGGACTAAGATTAATAAAATCAGTAATAGTATAACAATGAAACCAGCAACATGCCTTTTCACTTACGGGAGAAGGCTTTATAGTATCTCAATGTTGAAGTAAAGAAAAAACAAATGAAATTAAAAAATTTTCGGGAAATTTTTCACTTTTGCGGCTATCTAAGGGCTACTTAAACGGTGTTAAGTATTATTCCTAGGAAGTTCATATTCTCTAGAAAGTTGTTTATTGAGATCTTAGGATCATTCTTGTAGTTGATTGTTTCCTTGAATTTTGAACGGTTTGCTACCTATGGACCTGAACAGGGGAAAAAAGGTAAAAAAAATTGAATTTTTTAAAGTTTTTTGCGATTTTGACTTTAAAGATGAAGTTTTTTTTTTATTTTATATGTTTACAATTTTTGTTCTTTATGACAAGAGCTACAACTTTGCCTCAGAGAGTAAATCAAAATTCCGAACGGTTTGCAAGATATGACCTTGAGAAAATGATCACTTTTTTGCAAAAATGACACCGAGGCCCCACTTCTTTGGCGGCCCATAAAAAAAATACTGGAGGACTTTGGGCAAAACTGGGAGACAGGGGTCTTTTTTTTTAGGTCTTTTATAACGTAGTGGTGTCCGTATATGGTTATATTTTTTCGTGTTGCACTGTGTTATAAATTCGGGTACGCCTAAACCGGTTATTTATTATGTGGATATGTGTAGTTCGATCTACTGGCCAACTGACAACAAATGAATGTGAATTGTATGAGGTTACGTATTTCAGAGGAACACTTGCTTCCCAGGGAAATATCGAAAGAACAACGATACATAGCTTACAATTCGACGATGTTCCAAAGCAGTGGTAGGCAAAACCGAACGCACGTACCCAAACGTATTATGTGCGGCCGCAAACGCACAGGCATAGACTGATACTTCGTATCAAACATAATTGTTGTGTACATGTGAGTTTCCGATCGTGTGTGTGTGAAAAATACGAGGAAAATACGATTATTGTCTGCCTCGCGAGGCTATGGGCTGGTTACCACTGTTCCAAAGAGATAACACAGTTGCCTATCCTGCTATCACCTATTAGCATCATCGCTCTCTTTTGTGCATGGTGTAGAAGATTCAAACAGCACCAGTCCAAATATGAAAGTTCTGTTCCATCTTCGGCAGAATGCACGTGATGTAGATATTGAGAAGGTCAGATGAAGTGAATAATCTCCTGTACCGCTTCAAAAAGCCAAAACACTTAAAAGCTTCTTTCGGCACATTAAATACTTGTTTATTCCTGCGGGCATCACACTGTATTTTCATGCCTAAAACATAAAGAGCTTCCGATTCTTAAGTATCTGCACCAACCATAGAAATCGACGGCAGAGACGAATCAATTATTAATTGTCCGACACGGTTCGCTTTACAAAGACTAGATCGGAGATCAAACGAATACCAATGTTATTTGTAGAAGAGTAGATAAATTAAGCCAACATTTATATATCAAGTGGAAGCATTTGCTCGGCGGATTTCAGTATTTTCATGACGTTTTGTACTGCAACTGTCAAATTGGTATGTATTCTGTTGTTGTATAAGTATATGTTGGTTTACTTTTATGATGAGTTTGACACAATCTGGGTGCGAAATAAAAACAAAATGCTTGTCGTTTCCTACAACTACAACACCTAATGCTACTACCGTATATTTGTACCATATGGTTAGCAGCACGACCAATAAGGTTGTTGACACAAATTAGACAGAAAAGGAGAGAGTGGATAGAGTCTTCTGGTCCTCCTGTATTAATGTCGTACTTATCGTATAAGCTGCCATCTATATCAACATGTATAAAACTATTCCTGAAAAAGCACGCAATGCATCACGAGAAGTTACTACTCAAGCCAAGAGCTATGAGAATATTGGAATAAAAAAAGGTTTCTAGTCGTGCTCGACGTAAATAAATAACCGGGACTGGATGGACTTGCAACACTTATTGTAAGATAGTGCTCTTCGAAGCTTGTTCGAACATTGCGTATTCTATCATAGAGAAATAGAAAAGAGCCGCTATCCCTCTCTTCACGTTCTCTTGATGACGACGAGGTAGTATGCCATTTAATTGAGTTCGAGCATCTTTTGTAATTTACTCTTTGGTTGGCTTAATACGGACAGAAATGAAAGGGAATGCGTATTTCTGTTCGATGCAAACAACATAAAACATAATTTAGCTGTCATTAGTATCAATCAAACACTATTTAAACTTAGTTTGCTGCATGGTCTATAATCTCTTTGTCTTCTCTGGTCTCTCGTACTACATCATTTCCCTAGTACCTTTTCGATCAGCTGTGCCATAGAAACCCCCTGGTCGTGCATATGAAACGCCTTGGATATACATATCTAGAGCAGTGGTAACCAACCCATAGCCTCGCGAGGCAGACAATAATCGTATTTTTCACACACACACGATCGACAACTCACATGAACACAACAACTATGCTTGATTCGATGCATGAGTCTATGCCTGTGCGTTTGCGACCGCACACAAGCACATAATATGTTTGGGTGCGTGCGTTCGGTTTTTCCTACCACTGATCTAGAGTCTCTACTCTCACCCAGGCTTCACTATTCTGAAAGGAACCCCATTGATCACCTGTAGAACTGTTTCTGTCGATTGAATTCGTGATAATTCACCAGATGGTGGTGAATCATGCCTTCCATCACCTTCGGGAGCATGGCGCAGATTGCAATTCGTTGCTAGTTTTCGGGCTTCTATTCACTTCACCTTTTTTAGGGATCAACTGGACATTGGTACCTTTCCCAAGCGAAGGGAAAATACCCGCATTGTATGAGATGCTGAATAGGATCAGGGGGTTTCTATGGGACAGCTGATCGAAAAGGTACTAGGGAAATGATGTAGAATGAGAGACCAAAAAGACATACAGATTACAGACCATGCAGGAAACTAAGTTTAAAAGTGTTTGATTGATACTAATGCCAGCTAAATCAAGTTTTATGCTGTTTGATTCGAACTAAAATACGTATTCCCTTTTATTTCACAAAAGCAACTCGAACTCGATGAAATGGCCTACTACCTCGTCGTCATCAAGAGAACACGAAGAGGCGCATAGCGGCTCTTTTCTATTTCTCTATGATAGAATACGCAATGTTTGAACAAGCGTCGAAGAGCACTTTCTTACAACAAGTACTGGAAGTCCATCCAGTCCCGGTTATTTATTTACGTCGAACACGACTAGAAACCTTTTTTTATTCCAAAAGCTTCGAATACATATCTCAGGTTACGTTTTTGATCACGGAGTGATTGATTGTTTTCCGGCAAAGAAGAGTTATTTGCAAAAATGTATTAACTGAGTCAATAAATGTGTATCAAATAAAAATGGTTTCCCATTACATCTCATGAACACAATCAGTGAATATGTATAGGTATATCAGTAAATATATGCTCATTCCTAATAAGAGTTGGTACAGTGGAAAACGGATTATCCTTTACTCTTTTAACAATAACCTAATGCTCTTGCCTCACATACATAGAAGAAGAAATAACGTTAGCACGAAACGGTGTTCGTACAAAAACTCAACGCGTCTCAATACTTTGACACATTTTCATTTTGCCTGTGATTTTTATTCAAATTCCAATTTATGGTAGCATCCTCTTGGGATCTGACAGACTGTTAATATAATAAAAATGATCTTGGAAGGAATGAATGGTTTCATTCCCCTTCAAATAATAGTTTCAACCATTTCCACCGCAGCATCAATATTAACATCGAGAAAATAAAGTTTCCAATTAAACTGTTTATAAAATCAGTACAGAAATTGCAGTCGGTGGAACCGACATAAACATACCCTCACCCTTAGTCATTCTTTGGGTCCGAGTTTCATTAAAAAGGGTTGTATATTCGTAATTCAGTTACACGAACGGGCATGGCAAATGTGAAAATATTCAGTAGTAAATTAGGAAATTGCGCAAAACAAGTGGTTTTGGGGGTTTATGGTGACTAACAGTCAATTGTCAGCCCAACATTAGTATGGAAGGAATAAAAATGGGCATGGCGAAGATGTCAATTTGTAATGGCACAGTAGCTTTTGACAAAATATTGCCCAGTACCAAATTTGATTAAGACCAGTTGTGATTTACGAGAGATAGCTATAGGCCAACTGGAAGCCGCCCAACTTTTGTATGGGAGATACCAGAATGGTACTGGGTCGATTTTTATGGGAGATACAAGAAGGGGCGTGATCAAAACACGAATTTTTCAATGACAAACTAAGTGTCCCAAAATAATATTCTCTGACAAAAGCGATCAGCCCGCGAGACAGACAGATGGACGGACAAGGCTCAAACGTCTTAAAAAGTCCTAAAACGAATTTCGTCAAATGATACTAAGGGTATAATATGGCTCCTTCTATGCGTTACATTTTTTCCATATTAAATGAAATGATGATTGAGGTTACCACAACGAGCCTTTTTGTACAAAAATATGGATTGTTCGGTGACTGTTCAGAATACGAAAAGAGGGTAGAAATGGTGCAGTGGTCCGAATTACAAAGAGGTTGAAAGATCTTAACTTCATACTTGGGTCTGAAGTTGGAAAATGTATAGAGTGTGTGAAACCTGCCATGCGACACTGTGTGTTGGTGAATTTACTGTTGTTGCAGCAGTTTCTTCCAATGTTCAGGGCATGGTACACAACACACGAGTAAGAAACTACTTGCGCCGTACAGTATGGAATAGTAGAGGGTACAACCACACCGATGGGCGAGACGTAGAAGACTTCTTCATGTGGGCAAGCATGTTCGATGTGTGTTATTGTCTCGGCTATTTTTCGTCTCACTTTATTGTATTATTTTTTTTATTTATTTTTATTCCCGCCAGAAAATGTAACTGGTTCAAAACCAGTTACGTATTCACCTACAAAGCAACCACCACTAATTACCTACCAAACAACTCGCCAGACTTCCAACTGGCGAATTTAACATGGTGATGTCCTACGAGAGGGTGAATTGACCCCTTTCTGCACTACCATTCTACAGTTACGTACTTGTGTAGTTGCAACGCTTGAACTACGTAGCTAGTGCTAAAATAACAACTATTGTAATATATTTTTTGGATTTAAATAAAAAATTAAATCAAAACTATGTATATGTATTTAGTTAAAATAAGACTGAATATATGAATTAAATCACTTTATTTTGAATATAATCAGTTTGTTGTATTAGATTCAAATCGGGATGAGACACTAAAAAGCAGAAGAATTCAAAACGGGACAATCCAGTCAAAAGCAGAATGGTTGGTCAGGTTATGCATAACCGAAACCCCCAAAATTGTTCACTCAACTAGTTTAGCCAGGGGGCTTCTATGGCACAGCTGATCGAAAATGTACAAGGGAAATGATGTAGAATGAGAGACCAAAGAAGACATACAGATTATAGACCATGCAGCAAAATCAAGTTGTATGCTGTTTGCTTCGAACGAAAATACGCATTCCCTTTTATTTCTGTCCGTATTATGGCAACCAAAGAGTAAATTACCAAAGCAACTCAAACTCGATGAAATGGTCTACTACCACGTCGTCATTAAGAGAGAACTAGTTTCATCGAGTTCGAGTTGCGTTGGTAATTTACTTTGGTAATAATTTCAATTTCCCACTTAGTACGGTTCTAGTAAAACGCAAGACGGTAACAATACACATGAGAGCAAATCATTTCACACCACTTGGATGAATTAAGTTAGGAACCAAATGTCTTTCGGCTTTAAGTTAGACACACTCGTGTGTCATTAAATTAACTCATTTTACATCACTTGATGAATTTCAGCGTGAATTGTATTAATGGTACAGAGAAGAAAATCTGCTCAGAAGTGGACTGCAGTCAAATAAAAAATGATAGCTAACAATACCCTCTCTCTCTCTCTCCCTAACTCTATTCATAAATTGTTTTAATACACGAAACCAGTAGGACCAGTTTACTATACGTGTTCGCATTCGTATAGTATACAAACTAGGCAAGGGTACTGTGATCTTCACTATACCTCTCTAATATACGTTTGTTAAGGAATGGCCGCTTGTGTGGCTACAAACAATACAAAGTACATATATGGAAATGTTTAAAAATAATCTTCGTGACAAATATCGTACACAAATTTGTCATCTTCGTAACTGCATATGTATTCTATATACAAAGTATGCGAAGATGTGTGGTGTTGTCGTTTTTGTCTCATACACAATCTCTGTATACTTTCCGAAGTACGTATTCGGATAAAGTTCTATTGGCGAATTTGTACAAATACCAGCAATGTTTAAGAAAATGCTCATAAAGTGTGTAAACAATACGAATTTGTAATGTAAATCCATGAAAAAGAAATGCGCTTGCGTGATGGGTTACCATGTCTTGTAATAAATTTTCTTCTTTACCTTTCTATCCCGTTTAAGTGGCAGCAAGTGCTTTTAAAGTTTGGCATGTATAGCATGTTGAAATTTAATTGAATCGAACACTGCATTGTCGTGGTGTGTCACAACATGACATAAGTTGGCAATGAATTGGTGTCGCATCCCAGCGGCGGAATTTGCGAGGCCTTCCACGGATAGGGCATGCGGAATCATTCTTTGGTAATGCCTACTTTAATAATGCCTGCGAAATGAATGATTTTATAAGGCTTCCACAGGCCTGTTAAAAGGATGCCAAAAGACGCTGTTGTTCATGAAACCCTGTCTTTCCACATGTTCGCAATTCGTCGTTGCAAAATCATAACATTCGATAGCCCAGTAGATAAAGCGTCCGATTGTAAGTTCTAAGGTCGTGTGTTCGATTCCTGTGGCTGCAGAATTTAAAAAAATCATTTATAAGAATTACAATTGGTTAAAGTATAAATCTGAAATATGAAACTATTTTCCACATATATTTTTTTATTTTTATGTAAGTCCTTCTAAAACTACTCTTTTTGCAGGCCTTCATAAGGCCTTCTAATAGAGAGGGATGGAAGGCCTTGCCTCCCAATCTCACGCAATGTTAAAAAGAAAGGAGGAGGTAAGGTGTAGGGAAGGCCTGTCGTATTTTAAAGAACGCCTGTTTGGTCATGATTTCAGGCCTTCCAGGTCATGACTTCCGCCGCTGGGATATGTCGCCAATGTGCTCAGTTATATGTGTGTGTGTTCATGTGCCTATAGCTTCGAAAAAAATAACGTGCTGTCATGTCTCAAAAATAAATAATTACGCACGTGGCCATCCGTATTCCAGAGTATCTGAAAATGGGTTTTATATAAGGATGTGCGATTAATAAAAATTTTAATTAATCGCTATCGTGATCATTCTGTTAATCGAATAATCAGAACTTCTGATTAATTTTAATATTGTTTAATCATATTAGAAATATTTTATTCACCATTCAATTAGTTTTGGCAAAACATTTGAACATTTTGAGTCAAGTTGTATCTAGTAGCGTTAGAACAAGTGATTTAATTTTTTCTTGTCGTTGTGGTCCGACCTTGTCAAATTCCAATGTATTTTGGTTTTGTGAACCTCTTTTGCTCGGTTTTATTGTTGGTATACATGGTTTTGAATTTGACAACATCGGGACTGCTAACAAAACAAAATGTCTGTTGTTATTGCCTTCGATTACAACAATGCCTTCTGCGTCCACCTTACTTATTCGGCCATGATTGTAAGTAAATAAGGTTATTGAAAAATTCCAACTGAGAAACCCGAAAAACATGAATTGCTCAAATATTCACATTAGATTAATCATGACTAGTGATTAATCAAAATTCAGAGTAATCGATTAATTATACATACGTATGATTAATCAAAATGTATGATTATTCAATTATTTAATTAATCAGGGTGTCGATTAATCAGGTTGCCTGATTAATCAATTAAACACGAATTCCTAGTTTTATAGAGTCTGTTTTAAATAAACAAAAACTCCAGTGTTTATTGTGTCTTATGCTGCCCACACACGTTACAACTGGTCGTACAACTTTTTGACAGTTCTACACAAGTTGAAGTTGGGTTGTGTGAAAATGCAAATGTTTTGATTGTTGCTCAAGTTGTATCAACTAGTTGTAACGTGTATGGCCAGCGTTAAAACACCACTTGTGAGTGGTGCTGTAATTTTTTCCACTAACAGACATATACAAATGGTGACTACTACTGGTCTAGACTTACCTCCTCTGTCATATTGCTATACAGGAATCCCACAATTAGGAATACCACAAGCGGCAACAGCCACATCATCGACTCAAAAGTGATTAGGAAATGTTGCGACTTCAAAAGGTTTTGTCCAAATCCCGATATGGCCATAATATAAACATCCGAAATACATTCCAAGATCATGTTAACTGTGCACAACAATATGGTTATGCCATAGACACTGTTGACTTCCTCCGAAGTAACGAACAACATCTCATCATGAAAATTCAATAACTCCTGCAACCGATACAAATCGCTCTCCCGAAATCCAATGGTACCATCTGCCACAAGATTCTCACATGAACGTGCAACATATTTCAAAATATTCGTGACAGTTATTACGACACCGATATACATCGAGGAGAGTGTTGAAGTTGTAATACAGCGATAGGCATAAACTACCCAAGGCAGATACTGGAGTCTACTGGTCACCTCATTGGCCCTGGATAGAATGCGCATCATATTAAATGCATTCAGAAGTAACACTACCATAAATGCCACCAATCGAGATCGGGTGTACAAATGAAATATTTCCGGATCCGGGTTCAAGTATTTTATAGTCCACCGTTCACACAGTTGCAATAAACGTAAATGGGCGCGTTGTTTTAGTACTAACCAACCATTTAGTACTATTTGAACGACACACGAGATTTGTATCGCTAGGAAGTTGTAATATTTCCCCGTATCCGTCAGCTCCACGTCGAAGGCTTTCATATTGTGGTGCATTGCAATACATGACAGCAGCAATACGATCTGGATTATTCCATGATAGGCATAAAAGGCAATGTGATTTTTGATACGGTAACAATCAGATTCGGAGTCAAACGAGACGGCCATCAATCCCGAGTATTTGAGAAGACCAACATACAGGCCCATGTTAGCCGCCATTGTACTCGTATCTGTAATCGTTATATGTATGTCTTTGTTTCTGGAACACTTGCGTTATTTTTAATCGTGGAACGTGTGTGGCGACGTTAAATGTTAGACTATTTTTAACAACAACAAAAGTAAAACTAAGCCGGAATGTTTTGTCTGTGATGATTGTGTGAGTTTATACAATCGATTAGTTAATTAAGGTATTTTGTTTTGGAATTTGATAAGAACTACAAACATTAAAATTTAGGAATGAAAAGGTTAGTGGGAGGGGACTTAAGACAATTGGACCAAGGTAGCCCCTTAACGAATTACATTTACAGGGCTGCGCAAAACAAAAGCAATTCTTACATGAATCATGAGTTATGTGTGATAATAATTTAGCAACAAAGAGTTATTTTAACCAATAAACGTAATTTTGACATTGGTAGCAACATTTGTGGGGGAATGGTGGGTTGAGTTGTGGTCCCAGAAGTTTGATCCCTCTGGGAGTTCGTTGTTGGGAATAATGTTATATTTTATGATAAAAATTGGCGAGAAGTGTCTCTTTGAAATACTAAAGAGATTTTCGCTGACGATTAGACTGTACAAGCGTGAGCCTGAAAACGATTTTATCATAGAGTAATAGGTAAGAGTTGCCATTCTCTTGCGGGTTCGAGTTGATGTTATTATATGTTATTCTTTGGTTGGACATAAAACGGGTGTAATAAAAGGGAATGCGTATTTTGGTTCGATGCAACCAACATGAAGCATAATTTAGCTGTAATTAGTATCAATCAAACACTATTTAATGATAGTTTGCTTCTGGTTAATTATCGTTCGTGTTTGCTATAAATTTTCTTCTTCATAGTCGATCAGATGTGTCATGGATACCACTGGCACAACCGAGAATATGAATTTCCTCGAATCATAGGGTAATAGATTAGAGTTTCAGCTGTTTTGCGTTCTTTGAATTCCGAGGTAGTTGGATATAGTGAAGAGTTGGAGTGGTGTTGTATGTTACTCTATAGTTGGACATACAACTAACAGAAATAAAAGAGAATGCGCGTTTTTGTTCGATGCCAGCATCAAACATAATGTAGCTGTCATTAGTATCAATCAAACACTATTTAAACTTTGTTTGCTGTACCTCTAGTTGCTTTTAGCTCTTTCTGTCATCCACTCTTTTCTCTCATATTCAAATTTCGACCATTTCGGTTAGCGGTGTCATGGATACCCCCTGACTGTATCTATATTAGAGATTGCCGCGAGTCACGTGATTGCGCATGAACTTAAGTATGTAGTTTTTTTTCGAACCGGAGTTGTGGATTGTTCATAGATACTAATTGACCGGGCCATCAGCATGCACTATTCACTAATTCTGGCGCCTACGTGCTAAACCACACAATCTACAATCTCCAACCAAGCTCCCCCAAGGGGCCAGCGTTAAGCATTACTTCGCGGGGGACGGTTTCAATTTATGCGATCATCTCTAGGATGTCCCCTAGTCATCACTTACGCTCTTTATCTCTCCATTCGGCGAAACTTATCAATATAGTTCGATCTATTTGGAATTCTCAGCATATGCTCGACCATTGTCCGATATCCAGTCGCAGGTCGATTATATCCTACAAATCTGCTGCATTGAAACACAGTGTGTTCGACGTCCTCCTCCTGATTCACATAAACCGGGCTATCATGTCAGAATCTGTCCAGGTATTTTCTGAAGCAACTGACCAGTTATAAATTAGGCCAAGTAGTAGTTTACTTCTCTATGCTGTCTCTGTGTCGACACTGATATGCTGGGGATGCGAGTAAACGCCTTTCACTGCACTCTCCCAGCGGGCATGCCATAGTCTCATCAAGTTCATACGCTTTTCGCTCTTCACTTCTTTCCATAGCGTTGGGTTCTCGTAGTATACACGCCTCATCTCGGCATATCACCAGCGACCACTAGCGCTGCTTCCTCCGAGATGATCTGGATGCCGCATATTAACCTCATTACAACTAGGCGGTATGTCGGCTCCAACTGTTTATACTGCGACTTCACTGCGAGAGCTTCGGTCCATATAGGGCTATCATACATCATAGTCGAAGGAACCACTGTAGATAGCAGTCCCTCCTTGAAGCTACTTTCTTCCTGCTGCTAATCAAGACCGCTTCCTTCTTGAGTCCTGACAGCTCCAGTCCCGCTTCGTCTCGCCACGTCTTCACTTGCGCGAACACATCGTTCGTAATTCTCTCCACTTGAGCGATGTTTTTTTGCCAGCGCTCTAATGACTATATCGTCGGCAAAACCAATAATCGTACCCTTTCGTACCCATCGTACATTATGTTCCAAAGAAGAGGGTCAGGGACCGATTCTTGTGGAACTCCTGTAGTTACTTCATAGAACTCTGCGACGTTATCGCTATTATTATCCAGTTTACGGTTAGAGAAGTAGCTCGAAATAAGATCCATAAGTCGTGAAAAAATCTACGTGAACGTGGGTGTGCCATCTCTAATTTACATATATGTGTAAGGTGAACCTGCACGCTTCAAAGTGCGTTTCGGGTGGTTGAAAACAACACCGAAGCAGCATTTTAGACTACATGTGCAATCATCTGCAATTTTAAAATGTTCTTTTACATAAAACGATCTACGACTCCGCGATCAGTGAATGCAACCATACTAATGCAACCTCCATGGCGATGGACCGTACAAATGCCGTCTGAATTAATCAAACTGTATTTTGATTTATGCTTCAACAAAAAAGGGGTTCCACCTTTAAGTGCTCCCATTCAGGTGCGTCTTTTGCACAGTTCAGGCCAAAAATGCTTGAAAATTAAAATATTTTAATTTTGTTTTATTGGTTCGGGTTTTTTTAGAAATAGATATTTCTCAAGCTTAGCTCCATTTTATATCTCTATCAAAAAATTTTTGCTAAATGTATTTCAGACCTAGCCAGAAATGCTTCAGACGTAACATTATGGATAGGATCTGCAAAAGATAGTGACCATTTATTCGTGCAAAAGGGTCATCGGAGGTCGATGGGGCGTATCCCCGGAAATAGTTTATTGGAGATATATAGCTGTTGTCCTCCCAATATTGGTTGACAAATGTCCAAAGAAAGGCATTTTTTTGTAAATGTGCCCTTCGCAAAACACCGACTTAGGATTTGGTAGTTATCCTTCACCTGTTACCATTAGATTTGCAAATTGCGGCAACGTCGTCAATCCGCCTAGAAATATTTTCTCTAACAATCAACAGTCTCTATTGTCACAGTTCGATTTTAAGGGATCTGCGGCAATTCACGTTGGAAGTGGATTACATGGCACCAACGTCTGTCTACATTTGAGAAAAACTTCTCCACTCTTATCCCAGACACACACGACTGGAAGGGACGTATTCCAGGAAATAGAAGATATGTGGCCGTCGGTGGTGCAATGGTTAGTGTGCGCGGCTCTTGTACATGAGATCCTGGGTTCGAACCCTGCTCTGACCACCTTCAAATTTCTTTCGACGGCGGTCACCTCGCATAGTGACGGCGACACAATCGAGTATATAGCCATGAAAAAGCTTCTCAAAATACCGTTCGGAATACCGTTTCACCCAATCAGTGAGTGAAAAACTGGAAAGCGCACAGCTCAGTGAATGTGAGAAGTTCTCCCCGATCCCTTCATGGGATGTAATGGGAAACCATTTATTTTTTTTTAGAAGATATTTATGCTTCTACACTGACAGCTCTAAACTAGATGGCAAGTAGGTTTTGGAAACTATTCTAAAGAGGTGGGTCTAGAGCTTGCACGAAGGCTACCAGAACATTGTAGTGTTTTTCAGGCAGAAGTCGTGACAATCGGAATAGTTGCACTCTGGCTGGGGAGTAACGTCATCGCCGCCAGGGGTATCAATATCTACTCTTAACAGTCAAGCTGCTATCAAGTCTCTGCAACCTGTATTTCAGATGGGCTGGCGATATTTGGGAATATTTTCCTAGTTCCACTGGATATGGAGCATGTGGGTATGTCCCTTTCTGCATGCAAGCTTATTTTTAATGTTGAAGCTCTTAAACATACGAAGGAAAGATGGTCTGGAGGGACAAATTACAGGTTATGATCTGAACTTCATAATCAACTCCTTGATATCCACTCCTAGACAGTAGCTATGAAATTGTTTCGTCAGGGACTAATATACCTCCCATCTTGGCACACCGGAATGAAATATCATATGACTTGAATGCCCCTTAACCACACCATGTCCATTTACATATTCAGCGATGTATCACAACGGTCCTCAAAGGACTAAGGGAGACAATAGAGACAGCCAACAGTACCTAAACTAATTGGCCACTGACAACGATATTTCTCCAACCGGCTCGGTGTGTTAACTTTTCTCTCCAGTTGGATAACATCAAGCTTTCGCAGGGATTCCTCCACCTGATCCTTGCAATCGAATCTTGACCGTCCTATTTGAAGGCTTCCTTGATGTACAGTTTCGAAACCCTTGGCGACGTTTCTTCACTGTCGATTCTACTAACAGGATATAGCCAACGTAATCGCTATATTTTAATTCGCTTAAGCACGTCGATGTTGGCATAGAAGTAGTGTATTCAAAACCGAAGCCGGTTAACCGAATTCCGGTCGGCTAACCGTATGCCGGTTTTATAAAAATTGCTAATTTCGAAGAACCGGTTTCACCGGTTATTTCAAGTCGAATAACCGGTTTTTCGGTTTTTGAACAAATGATACAAAAACGCAGAATTACAAACCTAAATCCGTTTTCATAGCTTACTTTCTTTGCCAAACAATTAATTTGCCAATAATTTGCTGAAATAAGTTATCCAAGGCAAAAGAAGTCATATCTGCCAACTCCGATTTAGTTGTAAGCTCCAGAACTAATTGAACTAGACAATTAGGAAATATTAAAAACCTTCTTCCAAAGTTCTGAGACTTCAACTCAAATTGTTAGAAATCTACGAAATAAATTCGATAGAAATAGAGTGCCATCAACGCAGTTTGTGGGTGGCCCAATTTGCAATGCGAGTTTGTCAGTCCGGGCCCTTCTTGAACAAAAGAACTCGTGTAAGTGCTCGTCCACTGCGATCAGCGGAAAATATTGCCGCTGAAGCTGAAAGTATGCTCGAACGGCCATCAAAATCAACTCGCCTACGTTCGCAGCAATTGAGCATTACTCGCACTTCTTTGTATAGAATTTTGCATAAAGACGTCGTTACGAAGGTTGACAAAGTCCAATTGGTCCAACAACTGAAGCCTGGTGACCATCCGATGCGTTTTTGGTTAGCTGAATGGGATGAGGATCGCTTGGCTGAAGATGAGAATTTTTACCGAAAACCCATATTTTCCTATGAAGCTCATTTTCACATCGGGGGCTACGTTAACAAACAAAATTGTTGAATTTGGAGCTCGGAGAAGCCACACGCCGTTAAGGAGAAGAGTCGATATATCCACAACGAGTGACTGTTTGGTGCGGTTTTTGGCATGGCGTTTTGACCGTTACCGTCAATGGCAAGCGTTACCGTGCCATGCTCAGCGACTTTTTGTTCCCAACCATTGAATAGGATGGCATGGACGACATATGGTATCGACAGGACGGCGCTACGTGCCACACAACCAACGTTACAATGGATCTTTTGCGCACTGCATTCGAAAACTGCATAATCTGCCGAAATTCGGATGCACTTTGGCCGCCTCACAGATGCGATTTGAACCCATTAGGAGCGCCGTGAAAGATAAGTATTACGCAAATAATCCCGAGACCTTTGAGGACGTACAACTCGAAATAGAGGCCCAAACAATCGAAAATGTGCTGAGTTTTATACCGGTTCCGAACGGTATTATGACAAGCTTTCTCATAGCTATGTAATCGGCGGTCGATCTCAAAATTAAAAAAAACAACCGAATTAAAAATAATCGATAGTTTTCCATTCTGTCATAAAACCCGAAACCGGTTATTAATCGGTTTTTATACCTCGGTTTAACCGAAACCCGGGTTTGCAAAATTTGAATATTCGAAGAAACCGAAAACCAACATTTATGAAAAATCGGGTTTTTGAATACACTAGCGATACTAGCTGTTACCAATCATACAGTAGTGGACTAAGACTGGACTCATTCAAGATTTTTCGAAATTTGTTACAAGTTTTCTTTTAAATTATAGAAACTTATGTGATATTCTTTAATTCATAAAACTACAACATTCTTCTTATTAGAAGATTTATAGTTTGCCCACGAGCTAACAGATCAGGGTGTTCTGCAATTAATGAAAAATAGAGAAATAGAGGAGATACGTCGAAAACGAAAAAATTGCAATTAGTGACACAATTGAACAAGACGATCACTGGCCTAGAACACTAAGGCGCTGATGAGAAGACTTACAATCTTCGAAACGATCGTCGTCCAATGTGAGTTCAAATCCCAGTTCCGACTGTTTAATTTTTTCATTAATTGCAGAAAACCCTGATCTATTAGCTCGTAGTAAAACTAAAAATCTTCTAATAAAAACATTTGCAGATCGAATCATACTTTATACAATAATTAAAACATTATTCTTCAATAACAACTGAAATACAGTATACTATCCTCCGTATTCATAACGAAAGTTACCCACCAGCTATCAGCTGAGTAACGATTTTCTTTTGACGAACAGCTGTCGTTTTACAGATACCACTCATGACTATCAGGGTTGCATTTCTCTAATACAGATATGTTCATATTAATGTTAGACAGCATTTAGGAACTTGTTATCAATCAATTCTTGACTAACGAGTGAGTAAGCATAAAAAAACATTCTAGTTAGATATTCGTTGTACGGAACGTCCATCCAGTAAATAATTTTTTGGTATGAAGACGGGAATATGTCATTAAGAAGTGAATAACAATATAATGCAAATTGTGCCCGCTTTTATCTTTTATTGTCCACACTTGAAATGTTCGCCAAGTTTTATCTTTGGTATTTTGTCCAAAGTCCTTTGTTCTTTCAAACATATTTATGTTTCCCACGAGATTTTCAAAAGTTAGAGGTGGAATATTAGCCCATTTCACTGAAACTCTTGACCAAATATCATCTAAGTTGGTCGGTGCTCGTGTTCGTATTGCAAGAGTCTTCTTTTGCCAATGGCCTACAAATTCTCCATGAGATTCTAATCGGTTCTTTGGGCTGGCCACTTCCTAGTTTGGAATTCTTGTTCAGCAAGCAATTTTTGCACAATTTTTTTGTTTTGGATCCACTTCTTGCTGAAAAGTTATCTCTGTTGCAGTGTAGGCGCACGCACTCTTCAATAAAAACGGGTAAATTTTTCTACAAAATAGATAGTACTCCTCATTTATAATTCCTTCTATTTTCACCAGAGAGGTAATGCCCCACCCAGTGAAACCTCCCCACACCATTTCACTCCCACCACCGTTTTCTTGACATTATTGTATTCATTCAGATTGGAAACGATTAATTTTGTTTCATCGGACCAAATCACTCGTTTGCAGCCACCAGTTGTCGAGTTTTTATGCGTTTTGCAATAATTAATCCGAAACTTCACATTCTTGATCACATTCTTGTATCTATTTTAGTTCACGGCTGTAGGTCCATATATTTTTCCAAGCGAAATTGCGAAATGACCCAGGTTTCCGCGACATAAAGCAAGGCAGGTTATACATATATAGCTAACTCCGAAGTAACACATATTCACAAGTACAATTCTCCGTTTGATCTCATGGCTGACGTATTGTTTTGTTTACTGCAGACCCGGTGCTGACAAAAATCGAAACTTCGAAGTTATAACGGTCATCAAAGTTCACGTGTGCCTGGAACAATTATTATTGTACTGCCCTCATTTACTTCCGTCTTTATTCTCGAAAACACAGCAGTAACTCCTCGTAGTGGTCGTACAATGATCGACCAATACTTTTATAGTCATACAGAATTCGGCACCATATCACAGCAGTATTAGCCCATTTTGAATAACACAGTGCAACACGAATAAATATAACCATATACGGACACCACTACGTGATAAAAGACAAAAAAGACCCGTGTCTCCCACTTTTGCCAAAAGTCATGCACTTTTTTATGGGCCCCCAAAGATTTGGGAACTCGGTGTAATTTTTGCAAAAAGTGATCTTTTTGTCAGGCTCATATCTTGCAAATTTGGTGTAAATATAAGGTTTTTTCAACACCCCAGAGCCCTTAACGGAAGGGGGTGTGAGCAGAGTAATTACTTTTAGGCTAAAGTGTATACAAACTTTGAATACAAACCAGGAAACGATTTCATATACGAGTGTTGCTTACACTGTTACACAAGGATTTATTTTTGCAGAATGTTTCGTATATGATTCTTATATGATTACGGATTACGGAAATGGCATCAAAATTTGTCCATTATGAAAAATTGAGTGAAATATATGTCAAGGGGGTTTTAACGACATACATACGTGCATATCTTCTTACATGATCTCAACAACCTCTAACAAACTGAAACAAAGAATCTGGCGTAGACAGACTTAAGATGCAGTCTTCGAATTTGATGCATATGGCCGCAAAAGCCAAAGCAATCTTTAAACAAAAAAGAGCGGGAACATGTACATTGACATCATCAGGTTTGTCGCTGGCTATGGCATAACCTACTCACTGAGGGGGTAGTGAATTTAACACCAATTACATCAAAAAGAAACACGCTGATGTCTGTTTAAATGATTGTGTTGGGGTTATTTCTAAAAAAAATAAAAATACAAAAAAAAAATACAAATTACATCAGAGCGAATGTTTGCGGAAGTCCTAAACTTATCACTTTCCTTCCTCTAGAAACTGTTTTCCTCTAACAAATACAATGCATTGGCAAATAGGCTGTGGTAAACAAATGACGGTTGTAAAAAAAATGACGTTCGTTACCAAATGACAACACAGAAAGGACCCAATCAAATGAACATTATAGGGCAAAATATCAAAACACCAGCAAACGAATGATAATAATGAACAACAAATGATTTGAAAAGACAAATGAACTTAGGGAGTGTAAATGCGTCAAGGTTTTTAATTTCAGTTTGTAAGAGATAAAGGTTAAAGTGACGTGAGAAGAACAAATCATATTAAGTAATCAAAATCATCTAAGATCATTTACAAACCATCTGCCAATACCAGCATTTCTATTTTGTATGGAAATGTTGTAAAATTTGATTTATAAAAGCTTTTCATTAATGCAATTATTTTACATTTTGCCAACAGAGAAGTGAATTTGACTTTTTGGAATGGTCCCCTTTGAATGACAAAAGTTTGATGCTGTCAGATGATTGGACAAGTGATACATTGTTTTCAGCAATCAATGGACCATTTCCTTTTCCGGATTCTAGGGAAATTGGTAAATATTTTAGAATACTAATTGAAATTGTAAAACCGATAATTATTTTTGTTTATCCATAGCTCGTGGTGCTGGTATCGCTGATTTCATACAGCCCAGCTTAGGACCGTTGCAGCCGAATTTGGATGATATTGATTTGACATTTGTTGGTAGGATTTAAATCGATCGAGTCTATTTAAACGAATAGAAGTTTAACAAAAAATTATTTTCCCAGAATTATTACAAAATTCTCGGCTGCCACCTGTGCCTGAAGAGGGATCGGATGAAATGATTAAAAATGTCGATTATGGGTTTTCATCAATTATGGGTGAGTTTCTATAGTTTTCGATTTACTCTGTATCTGAAAATCATTTGCCTACTTCAGGACACGAACAAATGGACTCTACCAATATGATGGATTTATCATCCGCCAATGCTGTAGGTTCTATGCCAAATGCCAGTGATGATACAAATATGATGGAACTTAATACACCGCTGAATGCCCTACAATATTCAGACATCGAACAACAGTTTGCCAACCGTGGCAGTGGTAACAATGCCCAAATGCTCCAAGCAGGTAATCGTACAAACCAGAACAATCTGCAAACTCTAAGTGGAGAAGATGACATAATGGGTGAGCCGCAAAACTCTGGTGCATTGATGATGTCTCAAGGGGGACGTCAACAACAGCAGCACCAACAACAGCTGAAAAATTTCGGCAGCTCAGCAGGAGGAGGTGTAGTAATAGCTGATAATAACAATACGATCTCAAATAGCAACAATATGATGGGACGCCAAAGTAGCAGTGGAAATGACTTCCCAGTTAAAAAAGGACGCGTATCAAAAAGTTCTCAACGGCCATTTAGGTAAACTAACATGATGTGTGCGTTTATTCACTTTAATTGCTAATTTATTTCTTCTTAATAGACGGGAGCCTCACAATTACGACAAGGCTCAGCCGACTCTGCATCAGACAAATATCTATCAGCAAATGTTGGCCGAACAACAAAAAGTCCAACAAATCCAGCATCTGCAGCAACCCAATATGTCAGCCAATAACCTGCAACACCAAACGTCTATCTATCAGACGGCAAATCAGCAGCAACAACAACAGCACCCAACAATCAACAACACCTTCCCCCTATCCCAACAACAGTATGCGACGAATTTATTAAATAACTCAACGAATTTCTCTGCTTCATCCGAAAATATCGCTGGTGGTATGGTGAGTGGTTCCATTAGTTCCAATGCTAACGTTAATAGTGGAGGTTTCGTTGGTTTAATGAATACGGGCAGCAACAATATATCGAACAACAATCCCTTACATAACATTAAGATCGAAGTGCCTTCCACAGATGTTTTATCAATGTTCAATTTATCTCAGTCCGCTGACGGATTTGTGAGTAGCAATCAATACAAACCTTATGCTCATACAGGGAACTTTAAGAAGTCGTCATCAACGGGTACATATATAAATATAAGAGGTCCGTCATCGGGCACCAATCAACTGTACATCTCGCCACAGGATCAAAATCCGTCTAATATGCACGCACAATCACTACCACTCACATTAGGATTACACCTGCCGGGCTTGGCGAATGCTTTACAACAAACTCAACTACAACTACGACCCGCACAATTATCACCACCAAATATGCAACAGCAGCAGCAGCAACAGCAGCAACACCAGCAGCAGCAGCAGCAACATCAACAGCAGCAGCTGCAACAGCACCAACAATCATCTAGTCAACGTATATTACCTCCTACACAAATTAGTATGAACCAACAACAGCAGCATCAGCATCCTCCACAGACAAATCTGCAATCATTACTCTCACCCCAACAACATCAACCACAGCAGCTAACTCAGCCTCCCCAATCGCCATCTAATCCAATACCAAAAGAAATATATCGTTCAAATAGCTTGCCACTTAATGTCTCATTGCAAAAGTTGGATCCACGTGTATCGCAACACGACAATTTCGCCGTTCCCAAAAGTCATGTTTCCAAAACGGGAAAAGCACGTTCCCGAAGCAATTCGATACATCAGCATATGATTCAGTCTTCGCCAACGGCAACGACATCGTCCTCGTCAAATCTTATGAGTGTGGTTTCTGGTGGCACGGGATACTTAACAACAAGTGGCCTTGGTATTAATACTCAATTGCAGACTGCTACTAGTGATCCTATGTTAAATAGTACATTAGCACAACTTTTAACCACAAGTAAGTAGGAAAACACCATCGGTGTTGCAATGGTTGATAGTCGCGAATCTTGTGCATAGGAACGTGGATGCAATCCCTGGTCTAACCACCTTGCATTTATTGCGACTACGGTCACTTCTCTTAGTGACGGCGACACTATTAAGTAAATAGAAGAAGCTTCTCAATAAAGCTTTCGGAGCGGGTGTAAAAGTATAGGTCACAATCTTACTTATTTACTTATCCGGTCACGAACAACCCCGAGGAGTCAGGGACCTTACAAAACGAAGGTAACATATTTCGCCAACCAGTTCGATCTTTTGCCTTATGTCTCCAGTTGGCAATACCAAGTGTACGCAGGGATTCGTCAACCTGATCCCACCAGCGGTGTCTTGGTCTTCCAATTTTTCGTTATGAAAACCCTTCGTTCTGGATATTCTTCATCCATTCTACTGACATGACCTAGCCAGCGCAATCTCATTATTTTGATCCGCTTAACTATGTCAATGTCGGGATATAGTTCATACAGCTCATGGTTCATGCGTCGCCGATACTCGCCGTTGTGCACTATAGGGCCATACATTTTCGGAGTATTTTTCTCTCGAAGACTCCTATTGATGTTTCGTCTGCTTGCGTTGAGACCCAGGATTCTGCGCTATAGAGCAAGACAGGTTGTATGAGAGTCTGGTATAGTTGGACTTTTGTTACTCTAGAGAGGGCTTTATCTCTAAAGTGCTTGCTTAGCCCCAAATAACATCTATTCGCAAGCACAATTCTCCGCTTGATCTCAAGGCTGACGTTGTTGTTTTTGTTTACGGCAGATCCGAGGCATATAAATTTGTCCACCACCTCGAAATTATGACGGTTATCAACGTTCACGATTTGGTCTAATCGCGTGGATGCCCTGCTCGTTGAAACCATTAATTTTTTCTTGTCCTCATTTACCGTCAGACCCACTTTTCCTGACTCCTCAATTCTCGAAAACACCGCAGTAACCTCTAACTGTGCGTCCAATGATATCTATATCAGCGATAATTGGTTTTAGTCTTTCGCACATTACTTGATAGAACCTTACTTGATAGAACCTTATAGGCTATGGATAAAAGGCTTATTCCACGGTAGTTGACACAGAGACTCGGGTCACCTTTTTTAAATATGGGACATAGCACACCGAGACTCCAATCGTCGAGCATGCATTCATCTAACCAAATTTTGCTAATGAGCTGATGCATGCACCTTATCAGCTCATCGCCGCCTGCCTTAAACTGCTCCGCCGGTAATCCATAAGCCGGGCAATCGACGTCGTCGTCCAAATTTGTATCGATTGTCTCGTCATTGGATATCTCAAGTACCAATAGCGCAAAGAAATTATCTCTCCATATTCCAAACATATTCTGCATATCTGCGATGAGATTTCCGTCCTTGTCTTTACAGATAGGGGGCCTTGCACCATGTCAATTATATCCGTTTTTGACTTTTTGGTAGAATTTTCGAGCTACGTTCTTCCTTCTGTATGACTCAATTTTCTCACTCTCGCGCTTTCTTCACTGGCGTTTCTTACGCCCAAAGATACGGTTTACCTCCTTTCCTTTCTCTCTTGTTGCGGCAGTTTTTATAGAGTCGGAAATGGGTTTCCACTGCGCTTCAGGATCCTCATCAGGAGGAGGTGGGTTCTGTGCGAAAAGTTGCGTGAGCTTCCTTGAGTAAGCTTTGGCTACCTCTGGTAATTGCAGCTTTCCGATGTCTAGCTTTCTCTGCGTCTGGTTTCGTACGATTTTCACTCTTTTTAATCTTGTGCGAACCTCTGCTGCTACCAGGTAGTGATCAGAATCGATGTTAGCTCCTCTGATCACTCGTACGTCCATTACACTGGATGAGTGTATTCCATCAACTACCACGTGATCAATTTGGTCCCCAGTTCTTTGATCAGAGGATACCCAAGTAGCCTTGTGGATGTCTTTATGCTGGAATCTTGTACCACTAATTACCATGTTTTTTGCCGCGGCAAAGTCAGTCAGTCTCATACCGTTTTCGGAACTGTCAGCATGTAGACTGAAATTGCCAATACTTGGATTAAACACATTCTCCCTGCCTACTTTTTCATTAAAATCTCCTAGTACAATCTTAATGTCATGGCCAGGGCAGCGGTCATACCTTACCTCAAGGCGTTCATAGAATATGTCTTTGGCATCATCATCTTTCTCTTCTGTCGGGGCATGCACACAAATTAGGGAAATATAAAAATATTTCGCTTTTATGCGGATTGTGGCTATTCGTTCACTCACAGGATTGAACCTAGAGACTAGATGTCGCAGTCTTTTTCTAACTACAAATCCGCAACCAAATTCATATTTTTTCTCATGGCACTGTAGTATATGTCGCAGTTTATTTTTCTTGTGCAGCCATGTCCTGTCCATCGTATTTCCTGGATAGCGGTAATGTCAGCCTTATAACTTTCGAGGACATCTGAAAGTTGGATACTTGCACCCGATCTATATAGAGTTCTCACATTCCAGGTGCATATCCGTAAATAGTGGTCCTTATAACGTTTGAGGGGGTCGTCAACAAATAGGGGTTGTTTATGTTTTCTCTTTCGTTTTTGTATTTTCACTGCCATTATAAAAGGTGGCGGGAGGCAAACCCAGTTCACCGAGTTTTTGCATTTTACCTACTGCCAGGATATTTGACTGCAGCCGCCCATTATGGATCAGACGCTGACCAGGATGCAATATGTCGAACCTGGATTTTCTTCTTTTGGTTTTTTATCCGCCGTTGGCTAAAGGACAAAAGAATATGCCCGATAGCTTGATGGGCTTCAGTGATATCACTCACCTACTAAGCCTGAGACACATCAGTGATCACATAATCAAATCAGGCTTCTCATTTATTTTCGGCTAGAGGTTTCCGATAAAGCCATTGCCCAGGACATACTGCGTTGAAGTAGTGAACTGCTTGGACTGCCCAATGAAGGAATCATCTCTGGTCACTCCCAAGTGAATGGCTATCAGATACTTTCCACCTCCACGGACAGTCCCATAGTCACAATCAGTTGGTGTAAAACTAGAAAGTGCACAGCCCATTGATTGTGAGAAGCTCTCTCTTGTCCCTTCATGGGATACAATGGAAATATATGTTTATATTTTTGGAAATACTTTGGTAAACTTGCCCATTTAATTTCCATTTTCCCTTTATTTTGTAGACTCTCGCATGTCGGCACTAGGAAAACAGCAAAGTGTATCCACAAGTGCCATATCAGCCGTACCAAACGTAGGGATGGTGACGTTACAAGTGCCAACACAAATGAATGTACAAAATAAGATGACAAATAGAACAGGGCCAACAAACAATATGTATATGTCGTCAACCCAGCAAAAGCTACCACAGCAACAACAGCCATTATCATCTCCATCATCGCCCATAGTAGTCCAACACCAACAGCAGCAGCAGCAACAACAGCAACAACATCAGCAACAACAACAACATAGTAAACAAATAGGACAAACTCAACAACATTTGCAGCATCAATCCGTACTCAAATCGCCAAAGAAATCAACTTCCTTGCCAGCTCCGGTTGCCCCATCGATGCTAAATAGTCCGCCAACTAGTAAAGTAAGTTATATGATTTAGTAGGTTGTATTACGGAAGCATAACTGTTATATTTGATATTGTATTTCCGACAGATGTTAAGCTTTCCCCTGACCGCCAGTACTCAAATTAGTTGCTCAACAAATCTTAGTCTGTCACCTGAATCGTTTCATGACCAAGATTCCCCCTTGTCACCCACGCAATGTTTAAAATATCCACGTGACAGTCAACGTAGAGCTGGTCACATCCATGCGGAACAGAAGAGACGTTACAACATTAAAAACGGTTTTGATCAGTTACACGATTTAATACCACAATTGCAACAAAATAATGCCAAGGTAATGTCCATTCTAGAATCTCCGCTTCAATTTCCACTTTAGGGTAATTCAATAATCCTCTCTCTGTCTCTTATTCCTGTAGTTAAGTAAGGCTGCTATGCTTCAGAAAGGAGCTGAACATATCAAACATTTACGTACCGAGCGTAATGTTCTAAAAGAACGCATGGAAACATTACGCATGGAGCGTGATGCTTTAAATAATTCACTAACGTAAGCAATTAATGACAATGGATACATTGACAACATACTGAGCCACAGAGTTTTTGTTTTCAGTCATCTTCATTCGATTTTACCAGCCAATGGAGCGCCTGTCACCAGACAGGGTACAGAACATGTCAGGCAGTTGTTCGAACAATATGTACGCAGTCGCACTCAGGATAATTGGAAAATTTGGATTGTAAGTGAATACATTTGCACTAAAGTATGAGTTTTGGCTTAGTTTCTACCATAGAGTAATCTCAGACTAGAGAGAATATTTGGCTCATCTGACGTTTCCTTTCACACTCCGTGATGCGGTCGGTGTGTTAGAGAGATGTTTGGCGAAAAGTGATATACACCAGGTGGAATTACAATAACTTCTTGCTTTAATTTTTCATGCCATTTTGGTGAAAAACTGTGAAATTTAAATGTGTTTTCAACTTTTTATTGACTGTTATTGTTAGCAGACATTTGTGTTGTATTTAACACACAAAACGAAATACCGTTGTTGTTATTTTGTTCGTTGTTTTGAACCATTGCCACTATCTGGTATTATTCAAGCAATTCTTTTCAACATCGAACGTAAATATCATACCAGGCCAAATGTCATAAATTTGGTGGGAGAACTAGTAGATCTACTATAAGTATTAATCTGTGGTTTCTACGAGCGTGACTCAATCGACTTTAAAATATTATAAAATATGATTTCATTATTTGCAGCTCGGTCTAATATTGGAACCCCTTCTGACGTCATACACCTCTACAGTTTCTAGCGCTAGCTTGGATGAACTTAGACGCACAGCTTTTCTATGGGTAGACCAACACTGTTCCCTAATTGACCTAAGGCCTGGTGAGAATAATAATTACATTCATGTGTGTGTGTGTTGCTATATTGTATTTTTTTCTCCCTCTGATACATTTTAACAGCTGTTTCTAACAAATTAAAATATCTTTCGATGAAGACGGATATCTTGTCAGATCCTCCTTCAACCCTAAAAGAAGAAGTAGCTAAAGCTGTAAATAATACTAGTGGACAACATCCGAATTTACATGGAACATAATAAGATTTACTACAATAGTTATTAAACAATTAAAAATATAGTTTTATTACCTTTTATTTTGCCTTTTTCGACCCCTTTCTAATCCTTTAGAAAATACATAGTTTAAAAGGACAGACATGGTGTTCTAACCGATTTTAAAATAAATTTTCATTTATAATTAGTTTTTGATTTCGTGTCTCTCAGTTAAGAGAATTTACGTTTTGTTAATGTAAACGATGATAATATTGTACAAATTGTTTAATTATTTTTTTGTATTGTAAAAGAAATTTGAAAAAAGGAGAAAAACAAATATGTGCCTAAAAATTTTTTAAGTTAAACTAAACAATAAATGAAAAACTAAATCAATCATTAAATAAATTGTTTTTTTTCCTCTTTCAATTCCTGACGTTTGGTAAATAAAACAACTGTTGGGTATTCGATTCATCGCTGATAACGTCGTTATCCTGTATTTATTATTATCTTGAAAAATATAAAGCTAATTTTTGTTTATGACGTGTTAAATGCTAATTCGTAAAATAAAATCGCATCCTTCGTACTTATCACTAATTATTAAGGCAGAATTGTTTTAAAGCATTTTTTAGTTACCAGTTTTCCACAACCATTTCTTAAAAATAAATTGTTTACAAAATACTGGGCCATTCGATCGTTGCAAATGTACAACGACTGAAAACTATTATTTAAAAAGTAGAGTCTTTATTTAAAGCTTAAACGAAAATAATCATCGCTGACTACAATTTATTGTGTTGAGGGCTACACATAAACATTCCTAATGTTATTGGATTTTAGATTTAATATAATTTACAAATTGGTAATACCCCTACGAAATAGTTGCTTCTTTATGAGCAGCGCAATTAAAGTCAGGATCCTGTCGCCCAGTTAAACAAATGTATATATTATGTTTGTTTCTTTACTTTTGGGTACAGTTCGGTAAAATGAGAGTAAACTGAAAATGCTCTCACAAAAAAAATTTCTTACCCAAAAATAAACGTCAAACCGTGAAGACATTTATTTATCACAAGTTTAAATATTCATAATATTAATGCACCAACGGTAAAGGCTTTTGCCTTTCGCTACCCAGCGCACAACCCATAGATTATTTTGTTTTTCGGCTTCCTTTATAGAAGCCCCAACCAAGAAAGGGAGGCTTCCCTTAATGGCTTCGACACCCTTTCTGACTCAATAACCAAAATTTTAGAGAAGTGTCCGGCTAGTGAAATTGCCATTGCTGGTGATTTTAACATCCACAATAATTCCTGGCTTACCCATTCGAACCGTACAACTCCGGAGGGTCAATACGTTGAGCTTTTCACTGCACACAATCACCCGTGCGCTGAAAGGCAATTTTCAAACACCCTTGAGCTTTTTCTAACTTCACACCCTGACAAGTAAGAGGTTAACATCCTTGCACCTCTTGGTAATTCGGATCACTGCCTTGGTTCTGCCTCCTTTTCGTACTCTGATCTTCACGTCGCTTCAACGCCGGCCATGAAGCGTTCCGTATTCATGTACGAAAAAGCTCGTTGGGATGAGCTCAACGAATTTTATAGGAAGTTCAACTGGGAACTGTTTTCTAGACGATGATGTCAATGCTGCGGCAGAAATGGTGGAAAACATTATATTAACGGGAATGAAGATATTCATTCCATCAAAGAAAATTTCGATTAAACCTTCTGATAAATGTTGCTTTAATCGGGCATGAAATGAAGCTGCCAGATCCAAAGATGTAATTCGGTAACCGATCCCCAAAAAAGGAGAGGCTACTAATTCCGATAACTACAGCCCAATTGCGATATGTTCTACGCTCTCAAAGGTGATGGAGACCATGGTAAATTACCATTTGGTGAGTTACCTGGAAGTTAACAGTCTACTCAGTGATCGTCAGTATGGGTTTCGCAGAAACCGTTCAACTGGCGCCCTGATGGCGGTCCGTGCATAGACTGGGTGAGAGCAAAATAGTGGCCTTAGATATTTCTAATGCATTTGATAGAGTTTGGCACCAGGCACTCATAACAAAGGTTAATGCTTTTGGTTTAGGTAGAAACTTCCCTCGATTTATTTCGAGTTTTCTCGGAGACCGTTTCATACGAGTTGAAATAGACGGTATCTCTTCCGATGAGTATACAATAAATGCGGGAGCACCTCAAGGCTCTGTGCTTTTTTTTTTCTATCGAGCCTACCGAGCGAGAGGGCCACGTCCCCATAACGTGAGGACAGCGTACACATTATAGACCGGTCTATAACGGGAGAGCAAGGATGATAAGTTTACACGTTGCAACCAACTACAGAAATTACACTAACATAAATAAGTATAAAAGCACATCACGAGATATTAATATAACAGACTTCATAATATATAATAATTACGAACAAAACGAAAACCAAATTATAAATCAAACCAGATAGTAAGGATAAAGTAAATTTACATATGTAAAGGAATATGTATATAGCACTAATGCAATCGGTTCAAATGACAAATTATCCTAGACTTTGTAGTTTCCCAACTACCAGTGAAATCAATAAACTGATATAGCTCATTAAAGTCACGATACATTCTCCTAACTGGATCAAAGGACGCATAATTCGAACGCTGAAACTCGATGTGAATGAGTTTATAGTACCTCGTGGGTCTCAATGGGACATTTATGAAAATCTTAGATAACAGAAATTCAGAACATATACATCCATCAATTATCTTCAAAACTGTAATAGAGTTTATCATGGTACGTCTATTACTAAGAGTCGGCAATCTGATCAATGCTAGTCTACTGCTATACGAAGGAAGATTATGGTTCGGGTTCCACTGAAGGTTTCTCAGACAAAAAATGAGAAACTGTTTCTGGACCGATTCAATCATATTAACATACAAATTGTACTGGGGGTCCCAAACAACTGAACCATATTCGAGAATAGGGCGGACTAGTGAAGTAAAAAGATTTTTCGTAACGTAGGGATCTGTAAATTCCTTTGGCCAACGTTTAATAAAGTTTGTTTACCATCGTAATTATGTGGAAGTTGAAATTCAATTTTCTGCTCAACATAACACCAAGTTCAACAAATGAATCCACCGATTCAAGAACATTGCCACCTCACATGGGTTTTTTGCCGAAAAGAATGATGACCTAGAGAACAGCATATGCTTACATTTCCCAAAATTAAGCTCCATCAAATTGGTTTCGCACCACGTCTGGAAAGTAGACAAATCCCTCTGAAGTAAGAAAAATAGATCTTCACGTCATCAGCGTACATTAAAAGATTTTTCAATATCTACACCTCAATATCTACACCACGTTAATTCGGCCAAAAAATGCAATTCAACTCTCATATTTGGGCTGGGGCTCCTGCGTCCACCTTGGAGCTTCTAGACCGCGTGCAAAAGAGAGCATCGACGAAATGTTAGCTGTGTCTCGGTATTTTATAGGTATTTTCATGGAAAGTGTTCCGCCGAGTTACATGGCCACCTTCCAGAAGTTAGGGTATTTAATCGTACGACGCAGTTTTCTAGTGAAACTCATCCCTTTTCTGTTTCCAAGCCGTTGGATAGACTTGTGCATTATAGAAACAATTCGTTCTTCAGCCCAACAGTCCGTATGTGGAATAAGCTGCCAGCAAGTGTATACAACATCAGCAAGTTTAAGTCAAACATTAACAAGTACTTCTCTCTCTTTCCCTACTCCTATCCTCTTTTCCTAAGTCCATTGCAATGCACTGCATTTATAGGGGACATGCCCTTAGTGTTGGTCTTCGCGAAACAAAAAAAAAAGATAGATCCCAGGACTCTAATTCCGAATGGAATCAAAAGTAAAACTTTCCCTTAAATAAATTTATCATAACGGCTTAGGCTGGCTATTCCACCATAGCGATTTCGGTTGACTATTCCACCATAGCGACTCTGGTTGACTATTTCACCATAGAGACTGGTTGACTATTCCTCCATAGCGACTTCGGTTCAGTATTCCAACATAGTGACTGCGGTTGACTATTTCACAGCGGCTTACACTGACTATTCCCCCATAGAGACTTCGGTCTTCTATTCCACCAAATCGACTTCGGTTGACTATTTCACCATAGCGGCTTAAGCTGAGTATTCCACCATAGCGACTTCGGCTTAGGCCGAGTATTCCACGTTACTGTCATTGACCGACAGGAATCCGATCCCGATCCATTTCTGCCCATCCGAATATAAGATGCCCGTATTGAAAGACGATCCGAACTGGTTTTGAGCCTTTCTCATACCGAACCCAACGGAGTGTTCAAACCATTCCCAGTAGAGTACTCTTAACCGTTCCCAGAAGGGTTCACTTAACGCTTCCCAGAGGAGTGTTGTCAAACCAATCTCAGAAGAGTGCTCTCAGATCGAACCCAATGGAGTGTTCTCAAGCCGTTCCCAGAAGAGTATTCTCAACCGTTCTCAGAAGATTGTTGTCAAACCAATCTCAGAGGAGTGCTCTCAGATCGAACCCGATGGAGTGTTCTCAAACCGTTCACAGAAGAGTATTTTCAACCGTTCCCAGAACATTGTTGTCAAACCGCTCCTAGAAGAGTGCTCTCAGATCGAAACCAAAAGGAGTGTTCTCAAACCATTCCCAGAAGGGTATCCTCAACCGTTCCAAACTATTCCCAGAAGTGTGTTCTCAACGTGTGCATAAATTGATGTTGTTTCTTTAAATTAAATTAATTTGTATCATAAGACAACCAATAAAGAATCTGAATTCAAACCCCAGAGAAGGGTAAACCATTCTGTTCTTATTTCGGAAGGTTTAGTGGATCCTAACGAAAGACCCTGGACATGACTGAGATTACATCAGCCTTTGACAAAACCACGTTACAATTTTTCAAAATATCCACATCCATATCGCGATATTGGAAATTTTCATTTAATTTTCTCGTTTATTTTGACTTGTTTTACAACAACGTAACAGTGGTCACATCAAACGCTTAATACGGTTCCCTACACATAATATAGCCCAGTATATACGAATATTAAGGACCCATAACACCGAAACTGCACATTGCCGCATACTTTTTTATCTAATTTTTTTTATTAACGTGATGTGGATAAATCTAACGCATTTTTATACATTGTCACTTCATCCGTTAAATGCCACACATCATACTATGTTTATATTCAACCGACAATTGTTTAGCGGCGACAAACTAATTTTGAACTTTGACCGCCTTGTGACACATTCTGAGGTGGAATTATTGGTGTCGATTTCGTACATAAAGTTTTAGTTTAAATTCTACAAAGCTTGAAGATATAATCGGGCGTGCAATATGTATTTTGGTATGTATTGGCAAAGATCAGATAAGAATTAAGATCTCTTTCAATATAGAAAATGATTCATTTAACGGCAAGAGATATTAAAGTTTAAAATTAAAATATATATTTATAAATACAGTGAAGTCTCGCTAATCCGAAGCACCTTTAATCCGAATATCCAGTAATCCGAACTGCAATTTCAAGTGCATTAGAGATTCTACAGTCCGAATTGGTTGCAACTCTTTAATCCGAATTGATTGTTTTGTTTCTTTTTTATTTAAATTTTGTCAATAACAAACAATAACTCATGGTTTCCAAAGAAAAAGTGCCGCTAGAACTTGTGGTGAATGCTGTTTTTACAGAAATGTATGCAGTGGTTCATAAGCAGTCGACGACATTTCACTAATCGCTTATTCCTTTTTTTGTGCTATTTGTTTTTATCGAATAACGATAAACGATCGTACAGGTTGTTTGATCTCATTAAATTTTTTAGCTCGTGACGATCGGTTGGTTTATTATTGTAATAAAATGCCTGTAAAAAGAGCTCATAAAACGTTATCAATTTTGGAAAAATTAAAAGTGATTGAAGACTCGAAAAAGGGTTTAACTGGGAAACAATTGGCAAAAAAATATGGTGTGGGGGAAGGTGTAAGAGGTGGGTAAATCACATGTAAAAAGTAAATTTGTAGCTTAATGGTTACCTCTACAGCTTCGCTGAAAACTCTACTCATAAGCTGCTAAAAATTCGCCGAACTCTGAAACCTGGAGAGCATAAGGATTTCGAACGTCAATTGTTTTCATGGTTTGAAAAGCGACGATCCAGGAATGTGCCAATATCAAAAGAAATAATATGCGCAAAAGCGAAGGCATTGTTCGCTCGCCTATATGGATCTGAAAGGCAATTTAATGCAAGTACGGGGTGGTACCAAAAATTCAAGAGGAGATTCTCTATACGCGATATGAAAATATGCGGTGAAAAATTGTCAAGCCGACCAGACCTAATTCCACAATTTAGAAGCGATCTAAACAACATTATTACCTCTCTGGATTTGGTCGATTCTCAAATTTATAACGCGGATGAATCAGCTCTTTTTTGGAAATTGTTGCCGGATAAGACATTGGTACATGCAAAAGAAAAATCTGCTCCCGGAAGGAAAATGTGCAAGGAGAGAGTTACTTTCCTTTGCTGCGCTAACAAATCCGGACTTCATAGACTCGATATTGTTGTCATAGGAAAGTCGCGTAACCCGCGCTCATTTAAACGTCAACCCCCCGTGGAATATTACTCATCCAAAAATGCTTGGATGACTTCGAACATTTTTCTGGAATGGTTCCATAAATCTTTCGTTCGACAGGTAAAATTATATCAAGCTGCAAATAATTTGCCAGAAAAAGCAATTCTGATTATAGATAACGCTCGATGTCACACAAGTGCGAATTGTTGTCAGAGTGCGGAAATTACAGACCTATTTTCTTGCCACCCAATTGTACCAGTTTAATTCAACCAATGGACCAAAATGCTATCAGGCTAACAAAAATGCATTATAAAAAGGGTCTTTTATGTGAAGTTGTGAATTACAAAGAGGAAGACTATTCACAATTTTTAAAAGGTTTTACCATTAATGATTGCTGCATTTTACTGAAGCTGTCTTGGCACAAGGTACTTAGAACCGCATTATCGTCATGCTGGTCTAAACTTTTTCCAGAAGAGTGGAACTCTGAAGAAAACTTACCGTTAGCTGTGCTACGCCAAGGACATATAAATGGTATACATTTTATAACGCAGTCGTTCAACACGTCCTTACAAATAAATATTACTGAAGCTGAAGTTGAGGATTGGATTAACGAAATAGAAGAACTCGACGCAGTTGACCTATCATCGTCGGATAGTGAAGAAGGCGTAGACAGCAATAACACGACAACGGTCTCCCGAGTAAATAGCAGAGATGCTATACAGAGCTTTAATACTTGCATCAAATGGGCCGAAGAGAATGATGTCAGTACGGAGAATATTCTGGTGCTAAAAGATCTAAAAATCTCGGCAACAGAAAAATCGTTGACGAATGTTCATCAATCAACCGTTACTGACTTTTTCAAGAAAGCATGTTAAGTGTTTGTACTATTTATAGTTTTATTTAAATACAATTAAATTGAATTGCATTTTTGTCACGAAGACCATTTAATTTTCATTAAAAAAACACTTTTTTTAATACATAATCTATTATTCATATACATGTTATATGTATCTTAATTTGTTTTAAATAAATGGAAGACATTCAAATTAAAAAAAATTATTGATTTTTAGTTCTGTAATCCGAATTTTTCGATAATCCGAATCAGGGTCTGCAATCAATTATTCGGATTAGCGAGACTTCACTGTATATGTATTTTGTATGAGCCCATGCGCCTATCATAGAACACTAAAAATATTATGAACAGTCGGACCAGGTTTTGGGCTCTTGAAGGCGGACGATTGTTTCGAAGTTTGTGACTCTTCTCATCAGCGCCTTACCGTTCTAGTTTTAATTTATCTCTGAGTTTGGCAAAATACAACTTTAAACTCTAACGGCCTTATTCATAAAAAATTGTCATGGGTTTGTTAAAGGTTTAAGAAGGTAAAGCCCAAAATTTTTATTCATAATCGAAAAATTCCTCAGTTAAGAGTTCTCTAACGTCGCCATTTTTGTTGAACGTTTAACCCATCTTTTTGCCCATTTTATCCGCATTAATACACAAAAGAAATATATTTTTTACATTTCACGCGTGTCATACTTAAATATTTATGCGATATAAATACGTGGATTTATTTTGGGTATATTTGCAGATTTTATAACGCCACATTATCCCAACCTATTATTCGGTTTTATATTCAACTACCCAAAAATGAAATTCAATTCAATATGATTTTTTGAAACCTTTTCCAAATGAAAGAAGTTTGAAAATATTAATTGCTCTATTTGTTGAATAATTATTTCCATTAATGTTTAAAATTTGCCAAAAATGAATTGACGCATTTAAGTAAAATTTTTTTAATTCCGTCTATCGGTTATTTTGTATCTTGTTTTTACATCACAAGCACTGTGAGGATATGTATATAAAACAGGGTTGTCAGTCAATTACTACTACTGGAGACCTGCTATTGTTCCTTTCGGAACAGTGGAGTAGATCCATCCACCGGCTTGGTGAGTGTAAGTTAGTGGCTTGTGATATCTCCAAGGCCTTTGAAAGAGTATGGAACGATGCCCTCTTGTTAAAGCTCGCTGCTTTAGGTGTCGGTGATAACTTCACTCGATTTATATCGAGTTTTGTCAGAGATCGCACTATACGAGTTGTTGTAGATGGGGTTTCATCCGACGAGCATAAATTGACTGCAGGTGTACCAAAGGGCTCTGTTCTTTCTCCTTCTCTATTTCTTATTTTCATTGACGATCTCCTGGGTCAGACTGTGAATCCAATCTACTTTTTTGCGGATGACAGTAATCTCTGTCATTCGACCGTAGGCCAAGTCTTCAAGAGATTGAAGTCAAACGCCGGACGATGAATGAAACACTCTGCCGGGATCTGGTGTCCATTGTTGAAGGGGGTCGAATGAATAGAGTTGATTTTAATGCGGGTAAGACCCAGCGTTGTTTGTTGTCGCATAACCGAATTGCTGACTCAGGAGTGTCGTCATTGTCTATGGACGGTGTGAATATTGATGAATCAAACGCTTTTGATGCCCTGGGCATGAAAATACAATGTAATGTCCGTTGGGCAAAACATGTATTTGAAGTGGCGAAAGATGCATTCAAGTGTCTACGCTTTTTAAAGCGGTGCAAGAAATACTTCACTCCATCTAATCTTCTCAAACATCAGGCCAAAGATGGAAAATAACTCCGGTGCTCCTAGGACATCTTTGGAGCTTCTAGAGGAGAGCGATGGTGTTGATAGGGGACAGTAGGGTATGCAAGTCTATTGCCTCCCTTGAGCATTCTCGAAATGTGGGTTGCATGTCGCTGTTCTATTCATATTACCATGGTATGTATTCCTCGGACATCTGTCTACTTATGCCAGACGTTATGATATTTAGTCGAAGTACGCGGCTTTCCAGGAACTCTCATCCGTTTTTTTTTTATCGAGTGGCCGGTTGACCACAGTACACACTATAGAGAGTTCTTCAGCCATACAGTCCGTATGTGGAATAAACTTCCGGCTATTGTGTTTCCCACCAATTATGACATACTAATATTCAAGGCAAATGTCAACAGACACTACTCCCTCTTTCCATCCTCCACTACCTCAATGTTCCTTCGCCAAAACAATGCACTGCATTTATAAGGCGCATCCCCTGAGTGTTGGCTTGATAAAAAAAAACCAGTACATAAGTTTCAGTCGGGTGAACCGACTTAATCATACCCTCACCATACCGTACCTCATCCATTGTGTGGGAGTTCTGTTAAAAAACGCCCATACTCAAAAGTGAACATATTCAAAAGCAGATTAAGGACATTGCGCTAAATATTATTGAATACCCAAATTAGTTAGTTTCCCTCCCAATATTTATATGCGAGGTACAAAAATGGGCATGACAAGTTGTTGCCAAAATTTTGATCAGTACAAAATTTTATTAAGATCGGTTATGATTTATTGGAGATATCGAGTGGGCAAACCCCAAATACGCCCAACTTTTGTATGGGATGTACGAAACTGGGCGTGGCACAATAGTCAGTTATTAGTTACACAGTAGCTTTTAGTAAAATATTGCTTAGTACCGAATTTTATTAAGGTCGGTTGTTGTTTATGAGAATTATCGTGTGGATCAACCGGTCATCCGCCCAACTTTTATATGGGAGGTACCAGAATGGGTGTGGCAAAACAGCTCATTTTCTATTGGAGAGCTTTATTTGGCTAAATACTGACTAGTACAAACTTTCATAAAGATTGGTTTGGTTTTGCGGGTCTTCTCATGCCGAACAACCACACGCCCAAACAACTTTTGTATGGGAGGTACCACAAGGGGCGTGGCAAAATCACCCTTGTGTTAATCGGTGATTAGCGTTTGATAACGTGAAGCCTTATACCTAATTTCATTAAGGTCGGAAGTGTTTCACGCGATTTATCTGATTGACAATCCGGTCGAACACCTTGTTTCGTATGGGAGGTACCAGAATGGGCGTGACAATCTCGCCCATTTTCTCCAGTTAAGTATGCATTTACAGATTATTAACCGCTGTGTGAGTTGACGCTAATCACATCTACCAGAAGAAAGGTTTGAGAGAAATATGATTTTGTGCTAAATGTGTCGATTTGTATGGTAGGTACCAGAAGGGGCATGGCCAAAACGCCCATTTTCAATCCCAAACTCAATATTGGCAAATAATAGTGACTGACAATGTTTCATTGTCATCTGTAAAGATTTACGGCAGTTATCGTGTTGACCAGCCAGACAGACGGACATGGCTCAAACGTCTTAACAAGTCCTAAAACAAATTTCGTCCAATGATACTAAGGGTCTAATTTGGTTCCTTGTATGTGTTACATTTTTTTACGTATTAAACGATATACAGGGTGTTTCTTTTAAACGGAGACGATCAAATATCTCGAAAAATAGCCACTCTACGTAAAAAATGTCCATAATCAAAATTCAATCATACCGCGGGGGAAATACATTAGTGCAAAAAAAATAGTCCCCCACCCACGGCTTTGTAGGTGGGGCGGGGGTAACTTTTAAACTAAGATAGGAAGCCATATTTTTTATTGCAGATACGGATTCTAAGACTAAAAGTACGTATGATTTGAATGAAATATTTTGTTCGGTTCATGATAGATGGCGTTGTAATCGACGAAATTCAATTTTTTCAATTTCTCCTTCTTAGAACACACGCATTCGATTGTGCAATACGTTTGAAATAAAAAACATCACGTAATCATTGGAAATACTCGAAATTCGTCATCATGATTGAGCGAATCAGAAATGCGTGTGCTGAAATTCAACCAGACACACTTCTCAGTTGTGTACAATCATTTGAAATGCGGATTAATAAGTGCATTGAAGTCGCAGGCCATCATTTTGATCACTTATTTTAAGCTAAAATTATTGTATTCATCTACCATTTACATTAATAAATTATTTTGATGACGAATTTCGAGTATTTCCAATGATTACGTGATGTTTTTTATTTCAAACGTATTGCACAATCGAATGCGTGTGTTCTAAGAAGGAGAAATTGAAAAAATTGAATTTCGTCGATTACAACGCCATCTATCATGAACCGAACAAAATATTTCAATCAAATCATACGTACTTTTAGTCGTAGAAAAGCATAGAAAAAAGCATAGATATAAAATAAATTTTTTTGTATAATTGCCAATTGTTGGTAGAAAGAAGAAGAAACTCAAAATTGTTAATTGTTAAATCTAGTACTCGCTTGCAACTGAAATGCAGTTTCGGCTAAGATGCACAAGTATAGTTCGGTTGCAATGCTCCAAATACAAATTTATTGTTTTGGGGTAAAGGGTGTTTTTACTTTGAGTAAAAATATCCAATGAAACAATTTTCGGCAGCCCATATTTATGGAGCTGTGGACCTATAAAGTTTGGAAATGCGAGAGAATATGACATTAGTTGAGCAGTCTGAAGCGTTCCATAGGAAACTTCTTGTATAAAATGTTAACATAAATAGAAAAAATTAGGTTACAATTTTGCACAACTCGTTTAGTTATCAAGATCTCGAAAGTTGCATTTACAAAACAGACGTATTTAAAATAATTTGGTAGGTCATGACGAACTGGCCGAAACACATATGTAAACAAATCAAAATTTCTCTCGACCCTAATGCCAACAAGGAAAACGATTGTAGCGTTACGTCTCCCTGCTCTCTCTCATACACCTTCATTGACAATTTCAATACACCAGCAGATTTTTCGTCGTAGGTTTGTGCAAATCACCGAGTAATACTTTAAGAGTGTGCACTAGTGGATTTTTGTACTAACGAGTTCCGAGACCTACGAGGAAAACATATAGAGAATGAGAGCAATCTTTAATTTTAACAATTTTCGTGTTAATTGGGATCATCACAAATATCTTTACTCTAGCACTTCATTACATTTTGATTTTTTTCACTGAATATCCCTTTTTTTAATCGATTTAGTTGGCAAAATTTACTCCCAGTTGATGTGTTTTGTACTTCTGGCGGCAGAAGTTTGAAAATCACACCCCGCAACCCAGTCCCTATCAACGAGTCTTCTTTGATAGCACATTATCTATTTGTTCTCCAAGTACTAACTGGATCAGCTGTCTCATCGGTACCCCTTGGTGCAAATGAGAGAAATTCGACGAAAATTAACTTACAGCAGGTGGAGTTACAAGAACTGTTGACTTAACGTTTTCATTTCGTTTTCGTATAGATCTGTAGAATTCAAAGGTATTTTTCTCAATTTCTCTTTGTGTATTTCCCTATTTTGTCTTAATTTTGATATTTCATGGTTTGATAATTCAATAATTCCATATTGTGAAATTTCAACGTGTCGATGAATTAGGTAGCAAGTTGAAAACAGAACTGAAAATTATGCCCGCACGAAATGCCATCATGTAATAGAGCACTAAAAAGTTTGATATAATCAAGATATGACGGGAGAGAGAAATGCGTATGTGGGAATAGTGTCAACTTTTTGGGTCTTTTTTAGGGATGTTGCCAAACTGCTCACACACAGTTTGACAACTTTTTATTTTTTTTGTTGTTAGTAGCTTGTCGCAAATATAGTATACTTGTGTCCAAACACGTTCAATTTGCTATTCAATATTGTTTGAGACACAATTATTAACAGGCTATAATATGGCAATGTCTTTTTATAATTCCTCATTTTCGTACAATTTACAATAGCGTACGAAGATGATGGATGGTGATGATGGTGATCATCCGCCCAAACATACCCTAAAATACGGAACTCATACCAACTAACAAAAAATCAAACACAGTGATATACAATTACATGTACACCGGCTTCAGAATGTATCTTAACGTATTAGAATTGTTCAATACCAAAAATGTTACGTCAGTCACGGAACTTATTTCGCTCAAACCTCAACATCTTTTGAGCATAATTTTTTGACGCATTTATACTGATTGTATTCTAAACTATAGACATAGAAGAAGATATCCGGACAAAAAAAATTAACTTCACATTGAAACTTTTAGAGAAATGCCATTTGGAAAAGTGACCTGAATTATTGGTGAAAAAATGCGTTACGTCAGTCACGACAAATTACACCATTTTTACAGCCAAAATTCAGTAATTTTTTTTCAATTAAATCACTGATTTTAATTAAGCTTAAGCTAAATGATTTTTCAAAAAAAAAATTATAGCTCTATGTTCAACAGTTCACGAGATAGAATAATTTGAATGTTGTAAAAACTCTGCGAATGTTACGTATGTCACGAAAGACATTGCCATATATGTTACTGTGACTCAAATGTGGGTTTGTTTGTTGAAAACTGTTGAAAATAAAAACGTGACAGATCTTCAATCCATGAAAACAATGAAAACAATGCTTGCAAACATATAAATGTTTCCTGCAATATGTTGCTGGTCCCGATATTTGTCAACGGCCAGATAGATATTGGTTGACTACTTCTTGATCGTACATTATTACATTTTAAATAAATATAAATTAAATATACAGTGCTGTCTGGGTAGAGTGAACTGATTTTTGCAGGGCGATTTCATAATACCCAGGTTGTTCACTAAATCAAGGTTCAATTTTTTTTATTTAAAAATGCATTTTAAATCCATTTATAGGTTATACATTTTATTTATTTGTATGTAATATTGAAGTTTACATTTCAGCCTGGAAAAAATTGGTAATACTTGATTGTTTTTTTGGGTTCCGAAGGCAATGTTTGTTTGTTTGTTGTATTAGCCTCTGCCCATTCGATACCCTTATGCTATGAAGTATGTTCACTCAATCGAGGTTCATGACTGTTCACTCTACAGAGTAGTCAATGTAATCATTCTGGTGTTCACTCCAACGGGGTGTTCATTGCATCGGGGGTTCACTCTACCCAGACAGCACTGTATATAATGAATTAGTCCTGTTTATTTGTAACTAAATAAAACGGGAAGGATTTTATAGCATTCTAAAATTATCTTCAAAAAACTCTAAACTGTTTCAGAAAGTAACATAAAATAATCTTAATTGATTCGAAATACAGTCGGAAAAGATTCTAAAAATCATAAAAAAATACTCATAAATGACTCTTTTATGATTCAAAAAATACTTTTAGAAAATAGTGAAATTAAATTCCCAGGCTCATATTTATGACTCTTTTCTGAGTCATCAAATAACGCCCAGAAAGGTGGACACTTTCAAACGCAAAAACACTCTTATTGATATGTTTTCGGAGGACTCTTTATGGACTCAGAATATTGACTGGGCGGTATATGAGGAACTCAATATGTTTAATGGTTACCTAACCGGCTCTTTAATCGGACATTGGGATAATGACCCTAATGGCCAGTTTTTAAGTGGTTAGTTAACTATAAGATTACTTAATCGTAATTGGAAGTTAATTTGAGGTTAACTTAGCATTTTGTTTTTCAGTGGTGAGTTAATGTAAGTCGCCATACTGTTAACGATTATGGCAACCCTTGTATTCTTATTGGAAAAAACAACTGGTTTGGGATAAATTCCAAAAAAAAAAAACAAAGAGGAATAAACAAAATGGAATTATGTCAAATAAAATACATGCGAAAAATCGAAGTTATTTTAACAAAAATGTGTAAAAAACTATACAGGCGCCACCATTTAACGATCTAGACTCAACGTATGTGAACAAATACGCAAAACTGAAGCATATATTTTATACAATCTAAGATTTCTCATTTTGACAGTCAGTAATTTGATTGTCAAAATCATATGGTTCTGACTAAAAGTTAACCAACCAACATTGTGGGTTAAATCATAGTTAAACAATGGCTGAAAAACACAATTCGATGTTTAACCAGAATTTAACTAAGAAACGAAGATCACCACTGACCGAAAAACTGGCCATAAGCGTGTCAATAGTGACTGCCACTTCTACCTAACCCAACCTAATCCTATCTCTCGTCACAGGCAATCAATAGTATTGAGCGGAGACAGGGATTCCACGCTAAAGCCCGGCATTCAGTTTGTATGAAATTGTCATTGCCATAAGAACTATGTGTATAAAAAAACGAAAATTTCATGAACATTTGCTTGGTACTCAGATTTTTACGAAAATTTCGTAGACTAAATCATTTACAGTGATATTACGCGGAAGTTATTTCGTACGGAATCAATTGTTTGGGACTGGAATTTTAATATTTTGATAATTTTAACACCCAAAAGTAATACCACATTCGTAAAAAAAATAAAATGAAGTACGTAGAGGTATTAAAAATGAAATATTTGCAAGGTAAATCAAACGATAGGTGGGAACCCTCCGCATCAAAATTTTCCGTTTAGAGATCATGACAAAATTTCTTACGAAAATTTCGCCAGAATTGAATACGGGGTTTGGTCAATGTCTATGATACTGCTATCACTACTAATGTCAAACAATTCGCGTCTTCCCCGTGTATTGTATTCATTAATCTGCTCCCAATTTGCTATTTGGTTTAACACGGAGTCGGTTGGAAAAAAAAAATCGATCTCGGCAAGATTTCCTAAACACCGACTCCTAAAATCCAACTCCATATCCTGACAAAATGACCAACCTACTATTAAAAATGTTATTTAACCCCTACCTATTCCAATTAACTTGAGTGTTTCATAAAGATAATGTTTGTGGGGATGTGATATTCCAAAAAATTACATAAAATCAACCATTACAGATATTGGGACCCCTTCATATTGGGTTCAGAACTAAAGAAAACATTAATTTAAAATCAAATTTCGAGCTCCTAATGTCTCTGGGTCGAAAGATATTGAGCTTCAACAATAATGACAAAGGTGTGACAAGGCAAAATTTTAACAGCTGGGAGAATATCCAACAAAAGTTTTCGGCAGCCTCACTTAAATAATCCCTATATTGGAAGCAACCATTTCAAACAAAAATCGCATCTAATTAGTGTGTCCAAAAAACTGGGTTTCGATTTGTTCGAAAAAAATCAGTTTTTCAGGAAACCAGTTATCGGTTTTCAATTTTGGCAATTTTTGGTTTTTATAAAATATTTACATTATAAAATTTGAAAAAAAATTTAAATTCCTATTACGAGGTTGATTTTTATGTTTCGGGATTTGGCAACCCTAGTGTTGCAATCTGGCAACTGACAGCTCTATCGTAAAGTTGAACATTTTTGAGGTTATGCGTACTCAGAACTTTTTGACAAACGACCGCTATTTGTGTTGTTTACAGTAACTTAAAAGATTCATCTCGGCCCAAAAATTGAATTAAATCGTGAACATTTTCGTGCGATTATTTTTTATAACTTTCGACGTGAATTAACTCAGCAACAGTGCATAGATGAATTTAATTCAATTTGAAGCGATGAAGCTCCATCAAGGACCAGTGTTTATCGATGGTATGGTGAATTCAATCGTGGTCGTAGTTCACTCCAAGACGAATTTCGTGAAGGTCGTCCAAAATCAGCTGTTGTTCCGAAAACCATTGATGCGGTGCGCGAACTGATTTTGCAAGATCGTCATGTGACCTATCGTGAGATTGAGACAACCTTAGGCATTAGTGGGACCAGCATACATTCAATATTGCGTAAACATTTGACTGTCACACAAATTTGTTCGCATTGGATCCCACACAATTTGTCAATCGCTCAAAAAAAGGCTCGCGTCGATTGGTCGAAAGAAATGCTTCAAAAATACGATCGCGGTGCTTCGAAACACGTCTATGACATCGTGGGTCATAGGTGTTTCAAGATGAGCCAAATCCAACAAAAGTTGCTCGTGCCCGAAGCACTTCCAAACAAATGGTCGCCTGTTTTTTCGGAAAACCCGGACATGTCGCAACCGTACCACTAGAACAACACAGAACAGTCAATTCTGAGTGGTACACAACCATTTCTTTGCCAGTTGTCTTCCAAGAAATCAGAATAACCATCCGCCGAAGACGGAGACTCTTCACCACGACAATGCGAGCTCTCACGCATCGGCTGGAACAGCTGCAGTTTTGAGCACCCAAAACATCGATTTGATGGGTCATCCGCCGTATAGTCCTGACTTGGCACCGAATGACTTCTTTTTATTCCCGTACGTAAAAAACAAACTGAGAGGTCAACGTTTTTCGACACCTGAAGAAGCGGTTGCTGCATTCAGAATGCATGTATTGGAGATACCTGAATCAGAGTGACAAAAGTGTTTCGACAATTGTTTCAAACGCATGCAAAAGTGTATAAATCTTCATGGGGAATATTTTCAAAAACAATAAAGTGATTTTCGATGATTAATATTTGTTTTTGTTCTCTAATCCCGAAACATAAAATTCAACCCTCTAAAATCATAAAATCATTTTTAAATTTGAAAAAAAAATCACATGAGGTGTCATGGGACACCCGGTTGGAATGAAGTTTCTTTCGGTATATGTATGTATATTATGTCGTAGTTAGTTCCAGCATGTATAAAGCGCCCGTTGAAAAGTACGATAATTTAAATGGATCTTTAAGAAAAGGTACTTCTTGTAAAATAAAAAAATTTTTTTTAAGAATTTTTTTTTCTGCAAATATGCATTATATAGGTCCTTTTTTAAAGAGAGGTACTTCTTTCATTAAAAGATAATGTGTTTTTTTTTAAGAAAATGTACTATTTTTAAGAAGAAGTAATTTCTGTAAGAAAAAGCCATAGGAGTATGATTTTTTTATAAAGAAGTACTTTTTTTAAGAACAGGTACTTTTTAAAGAAGTGGTTCTCTTTTAAGGAAAAGGTTATTTTTTAACAAAATTTACTTATTTTCAGAAAGCCTACTTATCTCAAGAAAAAAAGGTAATATTTTATTTTTAAGAAAACAAATTTTTGTAAGAAAATTTATTTTTCCCAACAAGGTATTTTTTTGAAGAAAAGGTTATTTTAAGAAATGGTATTTTTTTTAGAATTGGTCCTTTTTCAAGAATAGGTAAATTTTTAAGAGTAGGTTGATAGTAGATATTGTCCTATTATAAGAGACAAAGTTACACCATACACATATTGTAATATTTAAAAATTATAAAATCATAAGCAAATATCGAATTGAGGCAACAAAGGGGTGGGGGAACTGCTATATTAGTCAAAATTAACATACAATACTACAGTCACGATAGCAAAAGTAGATATTCGCTAGATGCTTTAGAGATATGCGCCATAAAGACACCCGTTGACTGCGACAACTTTTTAGTTATTACATGTGCGTACTATCCGGCCGGCAATACAAATTCAGTACGAGCAGACTTGCAAAAACTATTTGATTTTATGAATCTTCAAACTTCAAATAACTACTATGTATTAGCGGAAGGCTTGAACTACAAGCACACAGCATGGGGTAATACTGTTAATAACGCAAAAGGCAATATACTAAAAAAAAAAGTCAACATCTAATTTCTTACACTTCCAACATGTTCAGCGAAGCCCGATTTCCTTAGCCGTAATTATGTCATAATGCCTTCCATTGAAGCCAGCACACTTCAAACTGGCATGACTATCACAAAGCCAACATGAAAGAAGAAATCCCTCATATACGTCCCTGACTGTACAAATCTAGTAATAATTACCAAATCCTAAAAGTATGCAGAATACTATTGGGTTGTATACTGGGTTATAGCATAATACGGTTAAAAAAAAGTTGTTTAAAATTTTTTCATTTAGCCCCCATCCCGCAACGTGTTTGGAAATCTCCGTGTTTGGAAATGACACAACTAATTGAAGTATAAAATCATATTTGAGAACAGAAATCATGTTTATTAATCCAAAATATCATTAAAATTCGAAAATCACATATTTTTGTTCAGGATATTTACACAAATTGACGTCAAACGTTGACGTTGTTCGAAATTTTGTTTTTTTTTTAAACCCGGAACACGGTTAATAGCAACAAAAACCGGTTTACCAGTTTCACCGGGATTTCTGTTTCGGTTTTGGACTCTTTAGATTCAATGGATAAATTTGTGCGAGGGTATGTTCAGTTGTTTTACCCACTTGAAATTTCAGTAATGGTTAAATGTCTTCGTTCATTTTTCTTTTTAAATTGCTTCTATTTTAGGTCGTTCGAAAACACAGACAATACAAATGTAATTAGTAAACTGGGCGACACTTTTCTCCATGACTTTATAAACATATATTTGATATATTATTCACATTATTTATATCACCTGAATGACCCAGGTCGAAAGCAGCAATAAAGAAATGTTGTCTTCTGTCATTAGTAGGTACAAATGAAAGGATTATTTTGTTTATTTTCCCGTTTTCTTGCTGTCTGACCTTCATTCAATTTACTAAATTTTTGGGGAAATGATTGATTTCGATTTAATTGTGTCCCTTCGATTTCTTAAACATTTGGGTGGTGGTGCTTGCTGGTGGTTGGTTGAATTGTAAATTTGTGGTCGCTCTTTGTCGCTCTGTCATTATCGACATAGTCGTGCCTTTTGTAATAATGACTCGAAATCGAAAATCCTTCCATTTGTCTATGTCCTATATCTATTTCCATTACCTAATTAATTATTGCATAAATTATCATTAATATACGATTACAAAATAACAAAATAATTGAAGTTGTTCATAGTTATAATTACTTAAATATTAAATATAATTTTGACGTTTTCTCTCTATAAATAAAATAAATAAATTATTGACATTTGATACTTGGTGCAGTTTACTACTACTATGTTATTAGTGATATTCGGGTAATGTGAAGAAAATTGATCGGTTTAAATCGATTTCGATTTGACATAAGGCTGATCATATTTTTAATTATACCTAAAGCGAACCACAGACTTGTCATTCGTGAGCATGAGCTTGGTCGATAACTTTTTATCTGACTGATGAATTTTAAAAAATATTACCAAAAAATGTTGAGAACATGATAGTGATGCGAACAACTTCGATTACATTCTTGTTTGGTATCAGGAAGGGTTGTAAACCGACAATAAACATCAACGATAGCTGATGTTCATGCTCATGAATGACAAGTCTGTGGTTCGCTTAAAGTATTTGATCGAAATGCCAAACCGTGTTCGATTTAAATCGATCGATTTCCATCACATACCCAGCTAGTCTTCTGTCAAAAATTGTGCCAAAAATAGGCTACAAATAAAACATGTGTGTCCAAGAATTTTCGAAGGTCAAGTAAATTTATCCGCTCCAGAATATTAAGAAATAAATCATGATGAAGCGATTTGCAACATTTAAATTTTTCAATAGATATGGTCAGTTATGCTTTTCGAGTTAAACTTGTATTTTTTTTTGCTGTTGTGTGGTTATAAATTCATACGAATTGTTTTCGACCCGACCTTCGATGTTAATGTAATTTACTACATATCAATTCCAAGATACTACAATTATTTCGACATATCGGTCGTACTCAAATTCACTTTTGTTCGGGAATAATCGCTGGTTATAATATAATTTTCATTCGAATTAGCATGATGTGCCATATTAACGGCTAATTTGTCTTGTTTAACAGGAAGTCACAGCATTAGTTAGCCCCTAAGGACAGGAGAATAAGCACGACATATACATATTATGTATATATGTGTACTTTGTATTCTAAAAAAAAATGTTCGTTTGTGGGACTGACCGTGGAGGTGGAAAGTTTCTAATAGCCGCTCATTTCGGAGTGACCAGAACTGATTCCTTCATAGGGCAGTCCAAGCAGCTCACTACTTCCTCGCAATAGCTTTATCGGAACCCTCTGTTAGCTAGCTAGAGTGAGCAGCCTGATTGGTTATGCGATCACTGATGCGTCTCTGGTAGAATAAGTGAACCTGTCCCTGAAACTCTTCGAACTAGCGCACAGTGGTCCAAGACGCCAATCTAGCTGGAAAAAAGTCACAACTTCTCTTCGGAAGCAGCTAGAAGTATGAAATTTTGGAATTATGTATTTCTTATTGAAAGCATTCTTTGTACAAAAAATGGGCGTTGTAGGTAAAATGGGCGTGGCAATTTTTATGACATTTTTAAGAGTACCTATTTTGGCAATATTTTCAAGGACGACTCGAACGGAGGTTTCGGGCATCTCTTTTTAAGATAAAAGATAAAAAAATTACGTTATAGGGGAGTTTTCTCTATAAGGGAGTTCGTTATAGAGGAGTTCGACTGTAACAAATTCCCACCACCAATATGCTCCCTGGGTACCCCACTAGATTCGAATAGATATATTGCACTAATATACAAAACAACATAAGAATATAAATATATACTTCAAATAATAATCATTTATTTAAATTATTCTACATCTTCTTGTATGAAAGGATCTAAAAGTAACGAAATGACTTCATCGTCTAATAGGTCTTCATTTCGAGAGCTACGAAATGGCTTTGTTGAGAAAGATGAAATTAAAGGATCTGATGACAGAAGCAAATAATTGAAAAGATCTTCCATTGTGTTCTCTCGTGACATTTTTCTAGTGTGATGTTCGCGAATAAATCTAAAATCTTTGTTTCGAGACTCTAGTGCTTCCTCCGACATCATTCCTATCGGTAGTGCCGCATTTTGAATTATGTCTGCGCCGTGGATCAAAATTTTGTGTACACTCGATGGCATATAGTACCATTCATAGAGTTCTACGTATAGTTCCGCAGTTTCCATTGCATATTTACGGAATGCTTCCACATTAATTGCATAACCAGATGACATAGTTCTCAAAATTATTCCTAGTCTTTTTATTAAAGTTTCATTTACTCCTGTTATTTGAGAAGCTAAGGAGGGTTGTTGAAAAAATTTTCTAGCGGTATTACCGTCATTTGTGTTTCCTTCTCCCGGCTTAGGAATATCAATTAATAAATTCATTTCCGATTTCAGAGCGCTAATTATTTCTTCTTTTCTTTTCTTCTGTGAAGCTTTATCGGACTCACTACGAGCTTGCCATTTTTTAATATCACTTTTGTAAGATATATGCAATACACATTCCAGGCACCTTATCCACGCATGCAATGTCGATAAACCATATTCGTAAAGATTGGCCCTTACATTCAAGGCTTTAATTTCGTGCAGTTTATTCATAGTAGTTGGCGTTGCTCCACAAATACCACATGTTTGAGTAGAGGAATCGCTTAGAATTGAGAAAACCTTGCCATCAATCATTGTTAAATAAAACACATGTTTAACAGTAACTGTTTTATCTTCAGTGTTACAAACTGTTGACACTATTGCATTAATTTGATTTTTTATGAAATTAGTTTCATCTTGAATCAAAGATTTTGTTTCCTTTTCAAAAATCAGTTTAATTGGCCTGCAAAAACGTGTAGATGATGGACGTGGGTTTTCCCATATGATGTGGTTATCGTCCTTTAGCTGCAAAGGTACCAAGCAAATTGCAAACAAATATTGATCTGTTTTACGGGAATCATTTGAACTAAAGTTTTGCTTATAGGTTGAGTGCCCACTGCTACCGTCACATCCCCATTTATAAATCAAAGTCAATTCCGTATAATTAAATTGCTCTATGACCTCTTTTTGTAACTTCACAATTCTACATGCAGTGTGATCAACTAAGTCCTGCAGAGGCACTTCTGCTATTACATCGGATACCTTTATTCCATTACTTGGGTAGCACTTTTTTTTAGCTTCCAAAATTCTATGATAAGATGGGTATATATCCGCGTTACGGATCTTAGCACCAGTACGCATCGCATTATAACTTGCTTTTGTATATTTTCCATCGATAAACAGACGTAATGCTTCTTCATCTGTATATGGTACTGGTTCCTTAGATTGTGCATTAGCAAATTTTTTAATTTTTGTTGCTCTCGTTGGAGAGTCAATTATGTTCTTTAAAATCGCTGCAGCATTCCTCTTGCCAGATTTATAAAGGCTAACGCCAGCAGCGAAAGCTAGTTTGTCAGGTGAACATCCACTAACTAAAGCCGACACTTCCAAACGCTTTCCTCTTTCAGATTTACCTGAAAAATCTGATCGAGGTCTACCAAAATTTGACGTTGACGGTTGAAACCCTAAATCCTCTGGAATTTTAGTCACGTTTTCAGAAGGAAGGCCAAATACGCCATTTAACCAAATTTTGTTGGAGTGTTCAAAAGTTTTCTTTGATCTTTTTGCTTTTATCCATCTGTCATTGATTGAATACGTTAATCTCCGTACAGCCAACTTAACTTTATTACAATAATCTTCTGGTTTAGTTTTCTGTAACCCACTCTTAGCAAAAAAATAGCTAATGACAGCTTCTAGCCTTTTGCCTTCCATTTCGGAAATCCACACATTGTATAGTTCTCTTCGTGTAATGGGTATGTTATCTGTATATGTATATAAAAAGTTTTCCCGTCAATAATTGCAGCTAATTTTTTTTCCATAAAAAGTGGACATTACACAGATCAACAGGGCACAATTCATTTCACGGGAATCCACGGGAATCCTATTTAAAAGTTACTCTAAAAACCATAAAATGCTAAATTTTTACTACACAAAACACATATTTCCTTTTACCTATTATTTTGCACACAGAACATTTAAATTCGACATTTATTTATCATATAGCTTAAACATACCTGACATAATGCAGTGCAAAAAAAATAAAGACAAAATTTGCTCTTGTTTTATGTTACGATCAGTTCAAATATGATGCTGTCAATCAACTGGGCTTCTATAACAACAGTGATAATGCAATTGTTCATTTTCAAAACATCATAACAAAGCAAACAAGCAAAAAATAAAAAAACCTGATATACAGTTATGAACAGTGGATAGATATCTAACATTTACCAAACAAATTATGTGAACTTTGAAACATAAAAAAATTTACTTTTTTCCAGCTAGATTGGCGTCTTGGACCACTGTGTAGCGGACATATTATTTTGTCCTTTGAAGGCGGATGAGCCAAGACTACTGGCCAACCTCGGATTTAAAGTAAAAAACAAAAATCTAGTTTCGACACACTAAAATTTGGTCAGCGTCTGATCCATAAAGGTCGGCTAAAACATAATCATTCTGACAGTAGGTAAAATGCAAAACCACGGTGGACTGGGCTTGACTTCCGCCACTGTTATATTGGCAATGAAAATACAAAATGAGAATGAGACACATAAAACCCCCTATTTGTTAACGACCCCTATTTATAAGGACCACGATTTAAGGATACGCACTTGGAATGTTAGAACACTATACAGCTCCGGTGCCACTATCCAATTGGCAAATGTTCTCGAGAATTATAAGGATGACATTACTGCAAGAAAGAAGAACTGTGACATACACTACAGCTGCCATGAGAGAAAGCATGAATTTGGTTGCGTATTTGTAGTTGAGAGAAGACTGCGACATCTGGTCTCAAGGTTCAACCCCGTGAGTGCACATATATCCACCATCCGCATAATATCGCCAATACTTTAATACTTTAAGATAACTTGTGTGCATGCCTCGACAGAAGAAAAAGACGATAACACCAAGGACATGTCCTCTAAGATTTTTCTAAGTGATTTTAACGCTAAAGACGGCAGGGAAAATGTCTTTGAACCAATCATCGGTAAATTCAGTCTACACGCCATCACTTCCGATAACTGAATGAGACTGCTAGATTTTGCCGCGGCGAAAAAACATGGTTGTCAATAGTACGAGATTCCAGCTCAAAGACATCCATAAGGCTACTTGGACATCCCCTGATTAACAGACGAAGAACCGGATTGATCACCTGGTAATTGATGGAAGGCAGTCTACTAGTGTACTGGACGTACGTGCGATTCAAAGAGCTAATATCGATACGGATCACTACCTGGTTGCATCAGAGATTCTCACAAAGATATGTACAGCGAAAGTCGAACGATTCCAGACATATAGAAAGCTGGACATCGGAAAGCTGCAATTACCAGATATAGCCACGACCTGGCTCAGAACGCCGACTCTCCACCCACCTCATGATCCTGAAGCGCAGTGGAAGTACATTTCCCACTCTATGAAAACTGCTGCAGAGACCGTACTTGGTTATCAAAAACCGCTTAAAGACAAACCGTGCTACGATAAAGAGTGTCGCATGGCAAGTGATGAAAATAACGCTGCCCTTATGGCAATGATTTAGTCAGTTGCATCGCGAGCTGCGACAGAGCGATATAAGAAAAGTGAAGAGAGGAAACCCGATTGTTTAAGGGGGAAAATCAGTGGTGGATAAAGCGCGAGAGTGAGAAAATTTAATCTTACAGCAGGAAGAATGAAGCCCGTAAATTCTACCGAAGAGTACAAAAACTAAAGGAAATGGATCAGGGCCCCTCCTTTTGAAGAGATAAATCACATACAGGACGATGGCGTCAACTCACCAAGCGCAGTTAGAAGTTATATAAGCAGTGTGTGCTCAAAATGTGGAGAGACCACTTTTCAGCACTACTCCACTCAGATTCTTCCACTGAAGATCAGGGGGTGGAAGATATGTAGAAATCTGATCCGCCTCTGTAGAATAACGTTGACCAACACCAAATCAGCAGTGAAAGTTGGGAAAGACCTCGCGACACAATTTCGTGCAATATCTTCAACATCTTAATCTTAATGAGAAAAGTTGCAGTAAATACGAACAAGACCATTAACACGAACAGCCATGTGTTGCTGGCGTATGCTGATGACCTAGACATCATTGGGCTAAATTTGCGAGAGGTTACTGCAGTATTTTCAAGCAAGACAAAATTGATGGACTCAACGACTAGAACCTCTCGGCTTGGTCCGCACTTGAACGTCGACAACCGATTTAATTTTGAAGTGGTAGATGAATTTGTCTACCTTGGATCAGGCCCCCTCCCCTTTTGAAGAGATGAATCACATACACGACGATGGCGTCGACTCCCCTTCCCCCCTTCACAACCAAGCGAAGTTAGAACTGCAACATCTCGCCTTAAGAACAACAAAGTCACTGGGCTGATGGACTACCGATTGAGCTGTTTAAGGTTAGCGGCTATGAGTTGGAAAGGTGCATGCATCAACTCATGTGCAAAATCTGGCTAGAATGCATGGCCAAAGATTGGAGTCTTAGAATACTGTGTCCTGTTTTCAAAAAAGGAGACCCTAGTATATATCCGAACTATCGTGGAATAAACATACGACGCTTATGGTGGTCAAGCGGCTTCAGTTCTTGCGTCAATTTGATCTTGTAAGGATGTAGGCCAAGATCTTTTCGCAAAATTCGCCACAACGACGTCACAGAGATGCCCAACGCTTGAGAACGATGTGTGAGAGACACATTTGGGCTTTCTTGAACTGAAGCCTCAGCGGCAGCAATATTCTCGACACTACGGGCACTTCTTTGTCTCACTGGCACGGGAACATTTTGTACTGTGCCTGTGGATTCAAATTTTTCCACTAGACGCTCAATTGTTGATCTGGTAGGACGATTATGACGACCATAAATTGGATGTAGCGCTCTTAAAGTTGAGGCCACTGACTCCAAATTTCGGTAGTAAATTTTATTAATTTCGCCTCGTTGTTGGTTCGTATATCTTTCCAAGATGAAATGGCAAACCTTACTGAAGAGAAATCTCAAAAGAGCGGGAAAAAATATGGCGTCGTTTGCTGTCCCTATCGATTTACTTTTGTAGTGTCTCTGTTGAAAAACCCTTTATTAATAGGGGTTTATATTTTTATATGGGTTTTTCCATGGTAAAATAAGCAAGGTAAACGCAGTAGGAATTGTTGTCTGTCAAATTTTCTACATGTGTGTATCTACTGTGAAAGTAAACAAAAAAGTACAAAAACAACATACATTTGAATTTGAAATAAGAGAAACACCTAAGCAAGAAAAAAGTTCAAATCAGCTGTTCTAATGAGTCTACCTTATATATTTTGCCACGGTTTTTCTCAACATATAAGTAGAGTAATGTCACGTAGAGGCGCCATCTGACGTTTCATTTCACACTATTCGTGGTCGGTCGGTGCGATAGAAAGTTATTTGTCGTAAATTGATTTAAACTAGGTGCAGTTACAAGAATTGTTGACTTAAATTGCTCATGTCGTTTTGATGAAAAACTCTGAAACGAATTTTTGCCTTTTTTGTTAGCATATATTTGTAGTGTATTTACACAAACTTTTTAACACACAAAACGAAATGCCGTTGCTGATTTATTGTTGCTAGTTTAATGAGAGAAGTCGCTGCTCTAGGTATGAATTTTACTCTATGGTTCTCAACAAAAAATTATATATATCAACGTGCAGGTTTTCAAGTTACATGAGTTGAAATGAAAAGGTTACGAAAAAACGCCCTAATCGTCGACTAATTGACGTTAGTGAATAAATATTTGTTTGGCAAGTGTGAAATACTCAACGAGTAAAATAATTAAAAATTATACTTATCGTAATTTGAAAACATCCTTTTTTTATAACGACAAATGCAACGGCGATACGAAAGGACAATAAGAAAATCCGTAACATGATTCATACGAGTATTTGTACCACCCTGTAGATTTACCCATGTTCAAAATAGGAATAATCTCACACACACATATTTTTTATCCTCAAGCCAGGTATTCAGTTTTGATGAAATTTTCGATGCCATAAGACGTACGTGTATGAAAAAGTAACAAAAATTCATGTTCCGAAAATTTCGCTTACTTTTCATTTGCTTCATCAGCTTTTTGCGATAATTTCGCAGGCCAAATTTATTACAGAGTTGTCACGCCAAAGATATTTCGTACGAAAGCAATTGTGTGGGACCGGAATTTTGACATATCGATTACTTTAACAAACAAAAGTAACACCACATGCGTTACAAATAAAATGGAGTACAAAGAGAAATAATTAATGAAACCATAGACGAATATAGGTATAGATACATTTATTCTCTCATCTGACGTTTCATTTCACACTCTTCGTCGTAGGTTTGTGGAAATGAGAGCAATTAAATTTAAAATTAACTTACACCAGGTGGAGTTACAAAATATGTCCACTTAACTTTTTCATGTCGTTTTGGTGTATAACTGAAAAATTTAAATGTATTTTGCACTTTTTTGTTGACTTTTATCGTTGGTATACATTTGTATTGTATTTAACACAACTACTTTGCCACCAAAAACACCAAATTCGGTTGTTGTTCCTTTGTTGGACGTTTTTTACTATTGCCTCTATCTGGTATTATTGAACCCATGTTTTACACAATCCAATGTTTACTTTCCACCGTACCTTTGACATTTAATTTATTGAGAGAATAAATGTATCTATACCTATATTCGTCTATGAATGAAACATTTGCCAAGTAACTCAGAGATATGTGGCAACTCTCTGCAACAATATTTTCCGTTTAGACATAAAGGAAAAAATTTCTTACGAAAATTTCGCAAAAATTGAATACGGGGCTGTAAAGTCACTAACCGTTTTTGATGTTATAATAAAAATTTTCTGTTTGTCTATTTTTCTACAATTGTGAACCCAATAAATGTCGGTCTTCGAAAAATCTTGGACACACTGGTTTTTTTTTGCTATATTTGGTCCTAAAGCAAAAAATATAGCATAGGGCCACCGTGAGTGCCAATCTGGCTCTGCCTGATAGTCATGATTGCGGTTAGTGAAACGACAGCTGTTCGTCAAAAGTTAGGATGTAGTTGTTCGCTTTGTAGCCACTAGTCGCGCACAGGGGTTATGAATTAAAAAATTGTTAGTCAGATGATAGCCGGTGGCTAAGTTTTCGTTATGAGTATGGGAGATACTTTTAGGAAAATGTATAACAAACATCTGTCAGAAGACAATACTAGACTTAAATAACAAAAAATTGACTTGTATACGTAGTAAAGTTATAATAATATTAAAGTTAATAATTTTAGATTTTCATCGTTCGTACGAGTACGATATATGTAGTTTCGGGGTTTCTTGGTAGTTGTTAATGCTTAGCAAAAATTGTAAAATTTCGTATGTTTTGTTTTTGTACATTCAGCAAGATAAATTAGTTTTTTGTTTTTTTCTTTTGTGTTGTCTTAACTTGGTAATTGTTGTTATAAGTAGATGTAGATTCGTCAAGTTTTCGTTAAGTTAAATTATTGGTCCAGTTGATAATCATAGAAATAGCTATGTAACCTTTTTAGCCCATTTGAGATCGTCATCGCGTGGTTTTAGTCCAGTTACACATTCAATAAGGCACTCAAGCATTGACCAAAACCTGCAAATATACAAAAAGAAAGAAATTAACGTTGAAAAATATGTTTTGTATATTACATTAGTTGGGTAGTACATGAGCGTACTATTCCCAGCATCAAAAGTAGGTGATTTGCATGCCTTCTAGAAGGCATCTACGCCACAAATGCAATCGTCGTTTCAAATGTACATAGACCGGCATAAAAAGGGGAGGCCTATTCCCTACCCGTCTCAGGTTTTCTAGCTAGTATGCAGAGAAAAAGGACCCTGGAAGGTCTTCGCTTTTGGGCCTTCTGGTAGGCCGGCTAAAGAAAGGTTTCCCAAGAGGAGTGCAAATGAAAGCCTGCTAGTATTCCTTGCTAGTAAAATGTACGTCAATTATTTCCAAATTTTGGAACGAAGTTCCTAATCGCACGTTGCGGGATGGGGGCTAAATGAAAAAATTTTAAACAACTTTTTTTTAACTACTTTATTACAACCCATTATTATCAACTATTTGGGTACTTTTGTTTTGGTTTGGTTTAAAGGGAAGTTTTCTAGGTGGAGCCCCTTTATTACATATTGTAGTTTTGAACCCAATAAAAAGTAAATTAATAAAAGCCAAATTACAAGACTGGCAAATCCATGAAGTAGTTACAACTCTGAGCATGGAATTACATTTGGCAGCACACTTACTCTTACCATAGATAAAGGAATTAAGTAGATATCGCACAGGCGTTGTCAAGTACTACCACTAGGTGCTGTGTTGTCGTTTTGTAACTTTCATTGACGTTTCTCATAACATTCACTGACGTTTATTCAACAGTGTGAGACATTTTTTCAATACAAAAATAGAATCATTTTCCAGGTTGTGCTATTCAAACAACTAATTTAGTTTTTTTCATGTCGTTGTATTCCCCACTTTCAAGTTCAAATTTTGTTATTTTGATTGTGTCTTTTTGTCTACTGTTATTCTTGGTGTTCGCTTGTGTTGAATTTCAGAGCAACGGACAACAAAAGAAATACAAAATCGTTGTTGATGTTGCCTATCACACCTATTGTTAGCACCTATTCTAAATACATCTTGCAAGGCATGTTTTGTTTGGGATCATACGTTGTAATTATTGCATTCAGCTCCATCTAGAAAATATCCCATTGAACAAGAAATTTCCCAAGGCATGTGCGATATCTAGTTAATTCCTTTATCTATGCTCTTACACTCGTATTTTTGGCTTGGTTTATGTCTAGACTAACATATAACATATGGGGGGATATTTCTCGTTTCATGGGAAATTTTCTAGGTAGAGCCTGTTTATTACATATTGTAATTTGAACCGAATAAAAAGTAAATTTAGAAAAGCCAAAGTTTAAAAAAATAAAATTTTCTTAAATAAGTGCATTTTCTTAAAAAAAAGTTTATTTTCTAAAAAAAAATCCCTATTCATGTTCTTAAAATACCTTATCTTAAAGAAGTACCTTTGCTTAAAAAAGTAAATTTTCTTACACAAAGTACCTTTTCTTAAAAAATTTTATTTTTTAAATAAGTACCTTTTTTTTTACAAAAGTACATTATCTTACAACAAATTGCCTTTTCTTAAAAAACTAGCTTTCTTTAAGGAGTACAATTTTTGTAAAACAAAATAACTTTTCTTGTGATAAGTACCTACTCTTAAAATTTTGCCTGTTCTTTCGCTTTTCTTTTCTTCAACAACTAAAAAAATACCTTCTCTTACAAAAAATACATTTTCTTACAAAAATTCCTTTTCTTTAAAGTACCCTTTCTTAAAAATAAAATAATACCTTTTCTTTTCTTTTCTTGGGTTAAGTAGCCTTCCTAAAAATAAGTAAATTTTCTTAAAAAAATAACCTTATCCTAAAAAGAGTAACAACTTCTTTAAAAAGTACCTGTTCTTAAAAAAAGTATTTCTTTGTAAAAAAATCATACTCTTAGGCTTTTCCTTATATAAAAACATAAGCTTTTAAAGAAAGAAGTACCTCTCATCAAAGAAAGGACTTTTTCGGGAAAATATAATACATATTCTTACAAAAGGGACCTAAAGATATACTTTTTTTTTTAAACTGCATTCAATAAATACCAAATTTCTTAAAAAAGTTTATCATTTTACAAAAAGAATGTTTTATTAAAGATCCATTTAAATTACAGTATTTTTCAACAGGCGCCTTAGGCGTGTTGGAACTAACTAGTACATAATATATAGCGAAAGGAACTTCGTTCCAACCGGGCGCCCCTGACACCTCATGTAATTTTTTTAATGTTAAAAGTCACATAATGTGCCCTGTAGCACAATTAATGTGATGATATTCTCGTCCTTCCCCGCTACAGGCCACCATACCATTGCTCCGTAGGAGACTATAGGTCTGATTATACTAGTATACATCCATAGCACCATTTTCGTCGGAGACCCCATCGGCTTCCGAACATTTTCCGACAAGCGTAGTACGCAACGGTTGCTTTCTGTGCGCGGTGCTCTATGTTACACATCCAGGATAGTTTAGGGTGTAGAATCACGCCTAAGTATTTGACGAGAGTTGATAGTGGAATCTTTACTCCACTTAGCCGAGGAGGATTAAACTTTGGAATCTTGGTCCTCGTGGTAAAAGCATGACCTCAATTTTCCCTGGATTCACTCCAAGACCACTCCCAGTGGCCCAGTCGTTAAGTGATTTCAAGGCCCCATTCATGATTTCGCTCAACACGGATGGGAACAAACCATACCATTATTACCACGTCATCCTCATACGCCACGGTTTTGATCCTCATATTGTCCAGTAGTATTTTGTTGATCACGAGTAACCAAAGTAAGGGAGAGATGATCGCTTTGATGATCAAAATGTCGATTTCAAGATTTTATATTCAGTTCGTAGTTGTACTTAATTTAAGTACATACACGCTGAAAAATAACGGCCTCTCTAACATATTCTGCAGGAACCATCTATACGTTTGGAACACACTTCAAACATTAATATGTTTGCATGTCCAAACTCACTTGTGTTTAAATGTAAACAGCATCATGTTTGCTGCCAAACATGTATGCTTTTACGTGGAAACATATGCGTATTTCCCCCAAAGCATAATAATATTTATAAACGAATTATTCTTTGATTTTAATATATATGTATGTATTATTTATTATAATTAATTTTATCAATATAAATCCACATTTATAAATAACTATTACAAAAAATTAAACCATTTAATACGGCCTTTTGTACATTTAGGTGCATTGAATGCATTATTTGTTTTTTTTTATGAAATGAGAATCTGCTGCTCTTTTACTTCTCCTTTCTTTGTTGTCCTTCACATTTTTGTTTTTGGAAGGTTTCGGCTATGCGTTGGTTATCACTATGCGTTGGTATACAAAGAATATATTTATATACAAATCGAGTTCATGCAAACCAAGCGTTTATTTCACAAATGGTCCGCCGCTCCGATTTTCCCAGTAAGGCTCGGAAAGACAAAGGGCTTCACGTTGTTGCCCTTTCCAGTTTCTTTTCTTAAAAGCGTTTCTCACATAGAGTAATCTCAGGCTAGAGAGAATATTTGGCTCATCTGACGTTTCCTTTCACACTCTTCGTGATGCGGTCGGTGTGATAGAGAGATGTTTGACGAAAAGTGATATACACTAGGTGGAATTACAATAACTTCTTGCTTTAATTTTTCATGGCATTTTGGTGAAAAACTGTGAAATTTAAATGTGTTTTCAACTCTTTATTGACTGTTATTGTTATAATACATTTGTATTGTATTTAACACAATAATTTTAACACACAAAACGAAATGCCGTTGTTGTTATTTTGTTCGTTGTTTTGAACCATTGCCCCTATCTGGTATTAGTAAAGCAATTCTTTTCAACATCAAACGTAAATATCACACCAGGCCAAATGTCATAAATTTGGTGGGAGAACTAGTAGATCTACTATAAGTATTAATCTATCCCAGCGGGCAAAAAACCGAGCCTTAGCGAGTGTTACGCTAAATGCTCGCAAACGGGCTCAGAAACGAGTATTTACCGGACCAAAACCGGGGGAGAAATTAAACTCGCCCAAATGTTCGCAAACTGGTTTAAAAACGGGTGCTAAACGGACGAAAAAAGAGAGAGAAACATTGTTGTCGTTGGCAATTGGATTTTGTTTTGTTTTTCGTGTTGTTCTCGCAAAAGATATTGCAAAAGTCTCGCAAACAAATCTCTTTCAATACATCGTAAACGAAACTTTTACTGCCACAAACTGAGCTACTGATGATTCATTTTCCGATCGTTTTCGGATCTGATTTCGAGAGTTTTACCCGCAAAAGTTTCGCGTAACTCTCGTATGCGATATCGTATACGAAATTTTGGTCCGCTGGGATGGTTTCTCATATATGCACACATGCATATATGTATATACGAAACACATACACAAAACCCAAAGTAACATCACAAACCATTTAAGCGTCCGAGCCTTCGCTTATTATTTTTTCACTGATCAAGCGCTTCTACTATCCTCTGTCCGATGAAGCATTGATGACTGAATACATGAAACTAAAACGCTATACATCAACCAAAGTAAGAAACTGACTTCATCTGCAATTTGCACGCACATTCAGGAATATTTATGACTCACTGCCTGAGAGAATAACGCAAAAATACAGATACACACTTACAAGATAGACACTCTCGTTGCCCCTCTTTTATTCTCTTGCTCTCGAGAAAGCATAGACAGTGCTACAAACAGCTGTATTTGTATCACAAACATAAATTTATGTGTGTCGCAAACACATATATTCTAACATATTAATCGTTGTGTCTCAAACATGGAATATTGAATAGCAAACACAATATGTTTGGACATAAATATATTATATTTGCAACAAGCTACAAACACACTTTACATTTGCATCCAAACAAAGATTTTTCAGCGTGTATGTACATGGCTAAAAATTAAAAGGTCGGATCTTGTTATTTTACGAAATCGCGTTTTGTCGTAATTTTTTATGCGACTCTCAAATACATCCTTCGTACATAAAATATTTGTTGATGCTAACAAGTCAAGAATTTGTTTTGCTAAAAATTAACATTACACATTTAAAAAAGTACATTTAAAAACAAATAATGTGCCAAATCGCTCCGATTTTATTCAGGTTTTTTCCTTTGCTTGTAAAGTAGCAAACAATTAAGATACGTCTTCGCCATCGATATACGTATAGAATGGTTTTAAGAGTCCCTAAATTGGAGAATTTGGATATTCAGTGTTGAGTATTTTGTGTATTTACTTCCCAATTCTTATTTGGTTCACGTTGGCTCTCATTCAAGTAGTCGACATTTGTTGATTGTCGGTCACAACGTTAGGAGCACTGATAACATTATAAATTCAAAGAAATTAATTCTCTATTCAGTGAAGTATTTTCTAATTTTAAGTTACTTGCAAGGACGACGATGATGAAAAATTCAACTCTGTGATATAGATAAGAACTCACCTCAAAACACTGCAACAATGCGAGTAAGAGCAAAAGAAGAACATGGCGGGGAAAAGACGTATGTTCTTGTGTTGGAATTATAGAGCTTTCAGTGTGTGGTGATACTTAGGGATCTTCGATCGATACTAATTCGCACATGTAAATTGCATAATTATGTTTGTATATCTACGATTGATGATCGACCGATGTTATCAATTCAGGCACAGCAGTTAGGCATCTGATGATAACTGAGTTGTCAATTATTCCAACAAAATTCAACCATTTTTCAGTTAAAAAAGTGTTCCTGACCTTGTAAGCTTGTAGTATGAATTTCTCATACATTAACTATATCACGAGATGTTTTCATGGAACTACTGTCGTTTTATGCCAAGGGACACGTTATACAATAAAGGGTGTCTCAGTAAGATTGCACTTTTTAAATTTAGTGTCATCTTTTTTCTTGCGCAAGTGGAGCGCTTTACGAAAGAACAACGCGTTATAGTTTTGAAAACTTATTAAAAAATTTGGAAAGTTTTGTTGAGACCATTCGCAAACTTCGAAGATTTTCAGTCGAGAAATTGCACCTAATGTGTCAACCATGCGAAGAGTGGTCAACAAATTTGAAGAAACTGGGTGGATTATGGACAGTAAGACACATGTGAGTGAAAGTACCGGTCGGGCTCGAAAACATTGCTGCTGTAAACGAGAGTGTCGCCGAAAACCTCAAAACATCAATTCGGCACCGTTCTCAACAACTTCAAATTTCGCGAAGCACTACGCAGCGAATTTTGACAAAATACCTCCACCTTCATGCGTATACAATTCAGCTTACTCAGAAACTCAAACCAGCAGACCATGGAAGGCGCCGGCAATTCGTTCAATGGGTAATGGAGCAAAGTCAAGTTAATGTAAATTTTTCAAAAAAAAAAGTCATCTCCAATCAAGCGCATTTCCATCTGAATGGCTTTTGTAAATAAACAAAATTGTCGAATTTGGGACTCAAAATATCCTCATACAATTCATGAGAAACAAATGCATCCTCAACGAGTAACTGTCTGGTACGGATTTTGATCAGGCGACTTGATTTGGCCTTACCTTTTTGAAGATGAGGCCGAAATTGCGAAATTGTTACAGGAATATGATAACGAAGTTCTTGTGGCCTCAACTGGGCGGTATGAATCGGAACATGTGGTTCCAGCAGAACGGCGCCATCTGCCACACCGCGCAGGAAACAATCGATTTATTGCATCAACGATTTCCTGAACAAATTATCTCAAGAAATTCTGTTGTCAACTGGCCACCAAGATCATGCGATTTAACGCCGTGTGATTTCGTTCTTTGGGGTTTTGTGAAATCTCGGGTTAATGCGAATAAACCAGAAACAACTGCTGAGCTCAAATCCAAGATCCAATGCGTCATCGGTGAGATACAGCCACATCTCAGTGAAAAAGTCATGGAAAATTTCATGAAAAAGTAATTGCCTGTCATCAGGGCCGTGGGGGCCATTTGACGGATATTTTATTCCATACTTAATCGGAGCATGTTGTTAGGATCTAAAAGGGTTAATTGCATCAGCTGATTCTAATCAGTAGTAAATGACAGATGAAACAACACACGCACATACATACAAATGTTCTTACATTCCTCTTTGTTCTTTTACAATAAACTCTCTTGCTTTTTCTTATCTCAACCAGAACAGACGTGTTTCACTTCAAATATTTTGGCAAACGTTTACAGGTTATGGGCCCAGCCACGTGAACATAACTAATATAATTGTTAAACAGGAAAATATTGCGATTAGAAATAAATACTTATATTGAGTTGAGATGGAAGAGATAAAAGTCAACAAACTTGAAAGAGAAGAGGGCTGGACGCTGTGGAAGTTTCAACTGAAGGTTGTTTTACGAGCAAGTGGCTTGTTGAAAATAGTATCGGGAGCTGAAACGCGGCCTGCAGAGGACAACGATGCCAGAAAGAAATGGATGAAAGATGATGCTAGAGCGCAGAAAATACTGGTTGTGTCAATGGGCGAGGAGCCATTAATGCATGTGTTAAACTGCGAGACTGCTGCTGACATGTATGCTACGCTAGAAAGCGTATATGAGCAGAAGTCGGAAGCATCAATCCATCTATTGCAGCAAAAATTCTTCGAGTACACAAAGAGCCCAGACGACTGTATTGGAATGCATATATCGAAATTGCAGAGGATTGCAAAACAGTTGGAGGATGTAGGCGAAAAGATATCTGAGAACATGCTTATTACGAAAGTTCTTATGACACTGCCGGAACAATACAACCATTTTTTTGCGTCATGGGAAGCAACAGAGAAACGAGAACGCACACTTAAAACTCTCATGGCCCGATTGTGCATGGAAGAGTCAAGGTTAGGTATGCAGCCGGATAAGCAAGGAGCCTTTGTAGCCAAGCAGGTGCAGCAGAAAACCGATAAAGGTAGCAACAAGAAAAAGGGTAAATGTTTTCTCTGTAAGAAGCCTGGTCATTGGAAGCGAGACTGCCCAAATAAGAAAAATTACGACAAGCGAGCATACGGCGATGCCTTCGTAAGTGAGGTTATGTTTGTACAATCAGGCATATCACGTGACAGAAGTTGGTATATGGACTCTGGAGCTAGTGACCACATGTCGTACCACAAAGAATGGTTCAACAGCTACACTCAGTTTGAAATTCCGAAGGATGTTCGTATTGCGGATGGTTCTACAGTGCAAGCGTATGGTAAAGGTGACATTCATGTAAATGCGTATAATGGTAAAACTTGGAACGCGATGTATTTAGCTGATGTATTATATGTACCTGGAATAAAATTAAATCTATTTTCATCCAACGCATGTTTAGATAAAGGCTACTCATTGATAGCAGAGGGCGCAACCTGCTGTTTTAAGAAACAAGGCAACATTCGATTGCAAGGTGCACGAGAAGACTCAAAATTATTTAAGCTGTTCTTAGATGTCGAAACAGTGGAAGCTACGGCAAATGTTGGTACCAAGGGTGAGTCACTGCAACTTTGGCATGAACGTATGTGCCATCAAGCTAAAGACCATGTGAAGACACTTTTAAGCCATCATGAAATAACATTTAACGGAAACGAATTTTTCTGCGAGGGATGTGTCTTTGGTAAACAGCATCGAAATCCGTTCCATGAAAGTAAGAACAGAGCAAAATTACCAGGTGATCTTATTCATACTGACCTATGCGGTCCAATGCAAGAAATATCTTATGGAGGTGCGCGGTATATGCTGTTATTCCGTGACGATTTTTCAAATTATCGAATTATTTTCTGTATAAAATCAAAAGCAGATGTTGCGGGGTTTATTGAACGTTTCTTGGATAATGTTGAAGCCCAAACTGGAAAGCGTGTACAGTGCATACGCTCTGACAACGGACTGGAGTACATCAATCATGATGTAGCAGAAATACTTCGTAAGAAAAAGGTGATTCATCAAAGATCAACACCATATACACCAGAACACAACGGTCGCGCTGAAAGAGATATGAGGACAATCATTGAAGATGCACGGTCTATGATGCATGCAAAAGACTAAGTTTAAAATACTGGGGTGAAGCTGTGCAGAATGTAGTTTACACTCTTAACCGCACTGGTAAGTGTCAAGTCAACGGAAAGTCACCATTTGAGTTATGGTTTAATAAAAAGGCTGACTTATCGGAGCTTCGTGTTTTTGGATCTGATGCTTTTGTACATATACCACAAGAAAAGCGCCGAAAACTCAATGCAAAATCAAAGAAAGGTGTTTTTGTAGGCTACGAGGAAAATTGCAAAGGGTACAGAATTTGGATACCTAACGAAAGAAAAATAGAAGTCTCCAGAGATGTAATTATCAAGGAAGCATGCAAAGAGGCTACATACATATTTGAAGACCATGAAGAAGCAAAAAGTCCAACCGAAGAACCAGTTGTAAGTGCTGAAATTCCTAAAATTAAAACTGATGGTGGTAACAACGTACAAAAGACGGAGCTTATACCTTGGACAGATGGTGGTAACGAAGTCCAACAGATCATAACACGGTCGAAAAGCAGAGAAATGGAAGGTAACACAGCACTAAGCTATGCATATGTTGCTGAAACTGATGAGCCGGAGTGCTATGAGAAGGCAACATCAGGTGATCATTGTACGCAGTGGAAGCAGGCCATGGACGAAGAAATAAAATCGCTATTAGTAAACCAAACCTGGTCATTGGTAAGTTTACCAGAAGGCAGATCAGTAATATCGAACAAGTGGGTATACAAGATCAAGCGGGACAGAGAAGGTGTAATTGAACGTTTTAAAGCACGTCTGGTTGCTCGCGGATTTACTCAGAAGTTTGGCATTGATTACTTCGAAACTTTTAGTCCTGTTGCCAAGTTTACATCTATAAGAATGATTTTGGCTATGTCAGTTAAGTATGACATGATTGTTAAGCAGTTTGATGTAAAGACAGCGTTTCTCTATGGTACTCTTAAGGAAGAAATTTATATGCATCAACCCACTGGCTATGAAGATGGAACTGATAAGGTTTGTAAGCTAAACAAGAGTCTTTATGGCTTGAAACAAGCGTCGAGGTGTTGGAACCAGAAATTTACTCAAATGCTGGAGAATTTTAATCTAAATGTCAGTTCGGCGGATCCATGTGTTTTTACTGGTATGTTCAGCGATGCGAAATTAATTCTTGATATATACATTGACGATGGCATCATAGCAGCGCAGTCAACAGAAGCATTTCGAGAATTAATAGATCATCTTACAAAAAATGTCGACATTAAGGTTTATGAATCAGTTTTTTACCTGGGCATGGAAGTCGTCAGGAAACCTGGAAAAGTTTTTGTCCGACAAAAGGCGTATGCTACTAAAGTTTTGGAACGATTTGGGATGCTTGATGCCAAGCCCGTCACAACACCAGCACAACCATTAGTAGCAGTTACAGAAAGCCGTACAGTCCGTATGTGGAATAAACTTCCGGCTAGTGTATTTCCCACCAATTGTGACATACAAACATTCAAGGCAAATATCAACAGACACTACTCCCTCTTTCCACCCTCTACTACCTCAATTTTCCTTCGCCAACACAATGCACTGCATTTATAGGGGGGCATCCCCTGGGTGTTGGTTTGATAAAAAAAAAAAAAAAAAAAAAAAGTACGGTACCCATATCGAGAGGCTGTTGGATCTCTCATGTATCTATCTACAGTGACTCGACCTGATCTGGCCTATGCAGTCTCTTATGCCAGCCGTTTTATGGACACCTATAAGAGCGAGCATGTTGTACTGATAAAGCGAATTCTCAGATATCTACGAGGGACTCTTAACCCTCTAACCGGCCAATTTTTTTTCGATTAAAAAAAATTATTTATTGATTGTTTTTGGATAAATAAAACATACGGTATTGTTAAAAGATGAAAAAAATTTAAACCTTACCTTCCAGGTGAGAAAATATGTTGACCGCCAAAAGGCGGACCTGCCTGGTAACGTAATAAAACATTTTAATTAAGGAATGATTTTACTTGAAATTTTATTCAGTTTTTTTATTGTTTTGTGTGATAAATTTGGAAACATTTTTTATTGTTTGATAAGCATAGATTTAATTTACATTTAGTACAATACATTTGTGTTTCGGACTTACATCCCTGTAGTTTGCATACTTTTTTACCACTTCGGTCCAAAATATCAGGCATATGTCCAACTCCATCAAAACGAATGTCATCTGGTGGACCATACGATTTCTTTGGGTTTTGTATTTTTGGGCTTTGGCTCTGAGGTCTACCAACAGCTCTTTTGGCGTTAGCGTTCTCATAACGACAGAGTACATCAGCCACCTCAATACGAAAATCTGGCAATTTTTTATGAGTAACATCTTTAGAGTCAATACCATGAATACGCTGGAAAAGGAGGTATGAATTCACTAACGCCATATCAATTAGGTGATAAAATAAACGCAAAGTCCATTTCTTTGTTTTCATTCTGATGTGATCGCGATCAAGTAAACAATGTCTACCCCAAAGGCACCGCCAACAAACTCTTCTGAGTGTCCACGTTCTTTATCTTTTAATTCCACTTCCTTTGTCACCTTGCAGTTGGGTATCCTGTTACATCGGACGGTTCCTAATGTATAAATTCCTCTGCTCCGTAAATAAACAGAAGTGGCAGAGGTATTAAAATTAACGAAGTACAGGATATGATTTTTGAAATCTGGGATTGTGTTTGACAGTCTTATGACCACATTGGCTGTTGCTCCTAATTCAGGGGTGTTGGGTAATACTTCATTATCGCCAGCTCCTTTGTATACTTCAAATTTGTACGAAAAGTCATGCGAGTCACAAAGGACAAATAGTTTCATGCCATATTTGTGGGGCCTTGCGGGCATATATTGCCGAAATTTTGTCAACATTTTTGTTGAACACATTTGTTCATCAATGCATATCCGAGGTGTTTTTGGCACAGCATCAAATTGCTTATTGAGTCTGTCAACAATTGGACGAATTTTATGCAGCTCATCATATCCTGCTTCCTGTGGTTTTTTCATTTTCGTGGTATCATTAAAGTGCAGATATTTTCTGATTAAAAAAAACTGTTTCGAAGTCATTGCGTTTCTAACTGGCTCGAAGGAATGTTTGGACCGGTAACTCTCAACATTGGGATACCGGTACACAGACATATAAATCAAAATTCCGATATATTTTTTTAAATCACACGTCGTTAGAATAAAATTTGTGTAAACATCTTGCTGTTTTGCATATAGATTGCCCTGAAACACAATTTCATTGAGCAAGTCATCGTTGAAAAAATAAGTAAAGCAACGGAATGGTGTGGTTAATTCTTTGAATTGTTGCGGCAATTCCTTGTCTCCTTGAAAAACTACATCGTTTTTTTCAAGTTCAAGGATTTTTTTTCCATAAAATGTTTTTGAACTCTGGGTTTTGGGAAGAAATATCTTTTACATTTCCTCTAAACCCCCCCGCATTGGACACTACTGCACTTCTCCAGCTTCAACTTCTGGTAGAGGAGATCTTGCTCTCTTTGTTTTTGTTTTCCCAGTTTTTGATGGTAAAGACTCTTCATAATGCTCCACGTTGTTGTTCACTTCTGGCAGAAGTTTTTCTGAGTTTTGAGAGATATTGATGATATCAGAAAGAAAATCATTGTTGTCTACATTATCCCACTCTTCTTCTAATGTGGCAAAGTCTACGTTTGGTAGTTGAAAGTCTGGGTTCTCCAAATCATTTTCGTTGTCAAAGTCGAAATCGTCTTCTGAATCTGCGCCATCCACTGATTCAGCCATGAGTGCTTCAATTTCCTCATCACTTAATTTTGAAAAATTAGAACTTTTTCTCTGTGAAAACATTTTCAAATGGTTAATTCGTTCCTACAATGTTTAAAACCGAACAATGGTTACAGAAAAATGAAACGAAAAAACACTAGGAACTAGAGCAATGTGTATGCAAAAGTTCCTTGTAACCGGCAGGTCCGCCTTTAGACGGTGTCCAATTTTCACCGGCTAAAAGCTAAGTTTTGGTAAAACCTTCATATTAAAAACATAGAACACGATAGAATATATATTTACCTGTATGAAAATAATTTTTTTACTCGCAAATTATGAATTAATAGGATTTTATACTTTTTTCAAAATTCCACTTGATACACAAATAATTAATTTACACACTTTGTGAAAAAAATGACTTTAGCACTCAACAGTTTGCAATCAAATCAGAAATGCTTGCTGCTATTGTTCTCAACAAGAGAATTGTTTGTTTCTCTGCTGATATTTCCCGTTAGAACAGAAAAAACAGAAATAGAGCTGCATATTAACGTATTTATATACCCCGTCTAAAGGCAGGCTCGCCGGTTAGAGGGTTAATGAAGGTATCCTATTTGAAAAATTTAATAATGAAATGTCTTTGACTTGCTTCAGCGATTCGGACTTTGCCGGTGATTTGGAGACCAGGCGTTCAACTGGAGGGTATGTCATCATGTTTTGCGGTGGCCCTATATCATGGTCATCGAAAATCCAGCAAACAGTGGCACTATCAACAACCGAGGCCGAATATATGGCTGCATGCGAGTCAGTTAAAGAGCTAATATGGATTCAAAGACTGTTGAAAGAAATTTCGGGAATCCATGCAGTTCCAGAGCTTTGTTTGGACAACCAAAGCGCAATTAAACTGGTGAAAAATCCGCAGTTCCACAAGCGGACCAAACACATCGAAGTAAAATTTCATTTCATCAGAGATGTGTTCGAGAATGAAGGTTTTACTATTAAGTATGTGCCAACAAATGTGCAGCTGACTGACATTTTTACGAAGCCTCTTAAGAACTCGAATTTCAGCCATTTAAAATCTCTTAAAAGTTTCATCATTTACAGAATAATCTGATCAATAAAAGTGGAAGTGTTAGGATCTAAAAGGGTTAATTGCATCAGCTGATTCTAATCAGTAGTAAATGACAGATGAAACAACACACGCACATACATACAAATGCTCTTACATTCCTCTTTGTTCTTTTACAATAAACTCTCTTGCTTTTTCTTATCTCAACCAGAACAGACGTGTTTCACTTCAAATATTTTGGCAAACGTTTACACATGTATTCATTGAAATTCAATAAAAGAATCGCATCTGTCCCAGAAAATAAGTGGTTTTCTTTTAAAATGAAATCAAACAACACGGACTAACTCCCTGATTAGCGAGAATCGGGGGAACATGTCAAGGCTAATTGCCGTGCTGACTGGGCACTGACCAATCGGTAATCACGCAAGACTGCTAAATCTTCCATACAATGACCACTGCCGTGCCTGCGAAGACGCGGAGGAGGAGGAGACGGTGGAACTTATCCTCTGCAGTTGTCCGGCTCTAATGAATAGACGCCTAAAGACTATAGGTCGTCCCTTCATACACTACTTCACTGTGGTAAACGAGATAGATCTAGAGGATCTAATGAGGTATCTCCGATTAACAGGTTGGATATAAACTAGGGATGTCAATCGGGATTTCCCAGGATTCGCAAATCCCGAAATTTGCGCAAAAAAGACCGGGAATTGAGTTTTCGGGCGTTAAATTAAAAATAATGGTCTGAAAGTGACAACAAGGCGTTTATATTAGACTCAATTAATTTGTACTAAACGAAAAATTATTTAATTTCGGACTAGTACGATTAAATAAGGCTGGAACAGTAAAAAATTCGGTCCAACTTATTGAAGGGCATTTAAATGGAATTCAGTTTGTCATTTCAATACGACATGTCCGGGCTTACAACGGACGGAGCGCCGTTAATGGTAAAAAATTAAAATGTACAGCTCCAAAGCAACAATTGTGCATCCATCTCTCTATATTGGACTTTTTAGTTATAAAAAAAACACCTGCTGTTGCACGCTGAAAATCGGTCCTTTTTTGTTGTTTCTATGCAAATATTACGTGTTTGTAGCTTGTCGCAAATATAGTATACTTGCGTCCAAACACAATATTACATGTTAGAGACACAATGATTAATAGGTTATAATATATGGTTTTGTGACTCACATATGCATTTGTTTGTTGAAAACTACTGAAACCAAAATCGTGACAGACAACAAAGAAACCAAAAATCCGCAGATCTTCAATTCACGAAAACAATGCTTGCAAACATGTACATGGTTCCTGCAATATATTGCTGGGGCTGTTTTTTCAGCGTGGGCCATTGTGGAAGTATCTTCTTTAAGAGATGACGAAGAATTATAATATTTCAACATTTGTTTAGCAGGAATAAGAAATTACATTACAGAACAAATACCACATTAGGTCCGAGAAATATGTTAACCTTTTCGAAAAAGTCCAAACGAAAAGAAAACATTTTAATTTTTGATTGAAATTCCCGATCTAAAACAATATCTGATAAAAAATTTAGCTTGTTGCATTCATCATGAAATATAGTTTAACAATCTACCCAAATTTTTAAAAAATCCAAACATGTATTCTGGTTTGTACATGGTACAAAGAAATGGTAGAAGCACTAGCCCAGCTGATTTGAACTTTTTTCTGGACTGAGTGTGAGTAAGTTTTTCTGAGTTTTTCTCTTATGTCAAAGTTTGTTTACATTTGTTTGTCAGCAACCCCCGTTCGGCAACAACTGCTGTTTTTGAAATATTTCTCTGCAAAAATTACATAGAAACGCTTTAATTTTCACACTTACACACTTTCAATATATCAAATAACACTCAATCATGTTCTAAATGGCACCTTTTGCAAATTTGTTTACATTTTCATAATTTTTCTATCAGCTGACTTGACACAACACAGACACTGAGCAAAAACAAAACGCCTATTGTTTTTGGCTTGTTTTATTTGTTGTCGTACTGCATCTACCATTCTATTTCTACCATGGGTTTGTATGAATTGTATAAGTATACATACATGTATCATTTAAAATTTTAAATAAAAAATTTTTTGTTTACCAACAAAGATATGTTTTTCGTTAGCAGCTTTTATAGTCAAACACATGACACTTTAAGTGCTCTAATTCTGTTGCGGGCTTTCCGGGAAAAATAATTCCGTTAGTCTTAAATTTAATATACGCATATATTACACATACATATGTATATTATCGGGTTTTTCAATAAGAGCGCTACAAAAGTTTTTTTAAATAAAACAAAACCGGATTTAGATACCAATGAAATTCTTTATTCCTGTGAAAGTACGTTCGATGCCATTATGTAAGGAACTCGATTTCTTTTGCATGGCCACCACGGGCACGCCTGCAGAAGTCCAGACGCTGAACCCAATTTTCGACGGGTTTCAAGCATAAATCGGCTGATACTGCTGCAATTTCACGTTCGATATTCGTACGAAGTTCATCAATCGTCGCTGGCTTGTTGGCATAGACCATAGACTTGACGTAGCCCCAAAGGAAATAATCAAACGGCGTCAAATCGCACGACCGAGGCGGCCAATCGACTGGGCCATTTCGTGAGATAACACGTTCACCAAACTTGGTTTCCAATAAATTGACTGCGGCATTCGCTGTGTGGCGCCGTCCTGTTGGAACCACATGTCCTCCAAGTCCATATTATCCAATTGGGGCCAAAAATTTTCGGTTATCATTGAACGGTAGCGATTCGCATTCACAGTAATGTGCCGGTCTTGATCATCACGGAAGAAGTACGGCCCAATGACGCCGCCGGCCCATTAACCGCACCAAACCGTAATTTTTTCGGGATGCAATGATGACTCATGGATTACGTGTGGATTGCTGTCTGACCAATGACGCATATTTTGCTTATTGACGAAGCCATTCAGCCAGAAATGAAATTCAGAAATTGGACGTAGCGCTCTTAAAGTTGAGGGCACTGGCAAACCTTACTGAAGAGAAATGTCAAAAGAGCGGGAACAATATGGCGTCGTTTGCTATCCCTATCGATTTACTTTTGTAGCGTCTCTGTTGAAAAACCCTTTACAAATAAATTAACTTTTTGTTTGTTTTATTCAATACTAATTAAATTTTTTTCTTAATTCTTACTCTGAACATGAAACATAAGCGTCCCGAAAAATCCCGCGTTCCCGGGATTTAATTTTTCAAAATCCCGAAGGCCGGGCTTTTTAAAACACAGTCCTGTTTAACATGCCTAATATAGACACTGTACATTCGACTGTACGGAGTGATGTGGTATGGAAATCGGTGTCCCAAGACACAAATTGACGCTAAATAGTATCTTTAGCAACCACGTAAACCAACCAACCACCACTCTTCCTTGAAATAAGTGCTCGTCTAATTTTTTCTCAAATTCAATACAATTGTACTCATTTGGAGGAAATGTGTACACTGATTAACTGAAATTTATTCAGACTTAGTTCAAATTCTTAATTTTGAGGTATAAATGGACTACAATTGTGAACGTTTTGAACCAATTTTGAATTCTGAAGTGTATCACTTCGAAGTATGTGTTTTTTAGAGGTTATATTTCCGATAACGATTACACGGTCAAAAATTGATCAGATCTGGCAACGCTATGATCAATTATATTCAGTTTGGTTTGCCATTTGATCATGAATAGACTAATATGGTATTTACACCGACCAAGATGAGCGCATTTTGATGGTTGACTTCGTTAACCCAAAATTTTGAATACGCCCAATTATCGCAGAGATGTAGCACGTAAAAAGCCTCTAGTGTCATTAGTCAACAGAAAAACACGAATTGCGTTGGCAAAAGAGCACATAAATAAGCCTCCAGAGTTCTGGTGAAAGGTCTTGTTTACTGGCGAAGCAAATATTGAATTTTTGGCATTAAAGGGCGTCAGCTAATTTGGAAAAAACACTGTACAGCGCTCGATTCCACAATATTTTAAACCTACAGTGAAGCATGGTGCAGGTGGTGTGATGGTTTGGGGGGTGCCGATTTGGGGTTGCATGTCCAGTAATTTATTCCATAAATCATGGATCATAGAGTCCATCTAGATATCCTAGAAATCAATCTCAATAAATTGGGAATAGAAGATGTTTATTACTTCCAACAGGACAACGACCCAAAGCACACAGCGTTTAATACAACACTTTGGCTATTGTATAATGTCCAAAACCAGTTGAAAACTTCACTATAATCTCCGGACCTGAACCCAATCGAGAATTTGTGGGATTTATTGGAACGCGGGATTCGAAACTATGTCATCACTTCAAAGGAAATATAAACAAGTAAAAGTGTTAAATTCGGCAGTGCCGAATCTTTGATACCCTCCACCTTAGTGTTAACCAGCAAAATATTAAATTTTAAAAAGGACCTTTTTAAGAAAATGTACTTTTTAAAAAAAAATAAAAATAAGTTACTTGTTCACAAATGCAATTATTTGTTCACAAATGCTCACAAATGCAGGATGCTCACGAATGCTCACAATGCTCACAATGCTCAAATGCTCACATGCTTAAGTACTTAAGAAGAAATCTACTTAAGAAGAAATGTACTTGAGAAATTTACTTAAGAAATGTACTTAAGAAATGTACTTAATGAAATGTACTTAAGAAAGGTACTTTGAAATGTACTTAATATACTTTGAAATGTACTTTGAAACGTACTTAAGAAATGTAATTTTTTTTAAGAAAATTTACTTTTTAAAAAAAAATAAAAATAAGTTACTTGTTCACAAGTAAAATAAAAACGCATTTTTTAAAAATAAAAAAGCATTTTTTAAAGAACTGTTAAAAAAAAACAAGCTGCGACGAGAGTTGAACCAACAACCCTCAGACTCCAACGCGCAACCCTTTACACATCAGGCCACAGCGACCTTAGATGAAGCGTGACAATTCATATAAATGTATGAACACATGAAAGTACATCTAAACATTCTAAAGTTAGCAATATGTCAAAAACGACTTTTTGCGAAAAAGAACTTTTTTATTGTTGAATATGAATCTTTGGGGACTCAGAAACAATATTTATTCCACGAGTTTTTTTTAAAAAATTAGTTGAATTTCAAAATATAACACAGTTTAACCATTTTCGTGGGCTTAAAAATTAAAAAATTAAATTAAAAAAAAAAAAAAAAAACTGGAATTTTTTAATTTTTTACAATAAACTGGGTTAGTAGCCTTTCATTTAAGATGAATATTTCATTCGTACACTGAGAGAAAAAAAATTATTATAATAATAAGTGGTAAAGGTAGATATACGACTTTTTCATTTAAAATGGCACAAAAACGGCTAAAGATTTTTGGTCAAAATTTTCTATTTCTCGTTTAGAACCTTAAAATCTAAAATTCCACCAAGGCGCTTCACGTCATAAAGCTTAGTTTGGACGTTATGAGTTGAGGAAGGTAAAAAAGCTAAAAATTTTGGATTTTTTCCATTTTTCTTGAAGTTTTTTCAATTTTTTTTCCAAACGAAACATTGTACTGCGAAGCGCCTTGGTAGAATTTAAGATTTTAAGGTTCTAAACGAGAAATAGAAAATTTTGGCCAAAAATCTTTAGCCGTTTTTGTGCCATTTTAAATGAAAAAGTCGTAAATCGACCTTTACCACTTATTATTATAATAATTTTTTTTCTCTCAGTGTACGAATGAAATATTCATCTTAAATGAAAGGCCAGTTTATTGTAAAAAATTAAAAAATTCCAGTTTTTCGGATATTAATAAAAATTACAGGAAAAAATTCGTAATCAGTTGAAAAATCAATGACAACAAGAACACCTTATAATTCACATATCATGTAATTGAGGGCCACCCTAATGAGCATTTCAGATAGCCGAATGTATCCCCAAATCAGTACATATAATTTGGTACATATATCTTTAAATTGGAAAAACCACTTTTTTTTGACATATTGCTATCTAAAGTACTTACCTATTATAAAGAACAACAAAGATTTTCAACATGGAAATTCACCACACGGCAAAAGGAGTAGTTTAGTATAAAACTACAAAAATTAATGTGAAAATTTTATGAGTTTTTTTACGTTTCCAATCATAAAATTTTTTCCAATGGACCAATTTCGCTGATTTTCAATACCAAACTGTTCAGGAATATGTGGAATATTCTGGCCAAAAACCAAACCGCGTTATCGCCGATTGAAGTCGTGAGAATGTTTTCAACAGACGGACAGACGGACATGGCTATATTGACTCCGGTTGTTATAAGGATCAAGAATATATTTACTTTATGGGGTCGCAAAGCCTTATTTCTATATGTTACAATCAGAATGACAAACTGATATATACCCTCTATCACTTACAGTGGAGGGTATAAAAAATGAGATAACACTATTTCCTGGGATAAACTTTTTAGATCTATCAATCTGTTTAATCCCCAGGTCCCTATCTCCAATGGTTTCAGAGATATTATGTAGTCATTTCCTTGTATATCCACTTTTGGTAAAAATTTAATACGTTATGATACCGTATGAATCATTATTGTGGATATACAATAAAAAATATATGAAAATTTTGAATTAAAAAAAAATTAAGTTATCTTCACGTATGTGAAAAAATATATGACAGAATTAATCCTATTAATATATGCACTTTGTTTTCGATCTATATCTCAAGAGTAATTCCGGATAAAGTCTATAACATTACAAAAAAGTAACAAAAAAAATCAATGAGTGTTCGAACTCACGGATGATGTGTTAACACCTTTTTGCTACACGGTACCTGTTCGATTTCTATGAACACATTAGTAAATGTTACATTGGAAAATAAAACATAATAGTTTTTTTGTATATACCGGGCAATGCTGAACATCAAATGACTCGCTATGTTTGGCCATAGCAACAACAACGAAACAACCAAACACACAACATCACACATACTTTGTCCGAAGTAGCTGACGTATTAGTGTGTCACATAACCACATATTTGCCATATCAACAGCAACGAAACAGCCAAACACACAACATCACACATACTTTGTACGAAGTAGGTGACGTATTAGTGTGTCACCATAACGTCGAGCCCATGGGCTTGCAAGTGAAATTTTGCGTTGCTATGCTTAATATCTCCGTTCAACAACAGCACCAGACACATGTACATACATACATACATACATTATTATGTTAATACATACGCTATAGACACAATTTCGTTTGCCTCACCCCTGCCACACCACTCTTTCATTGCTCTCTTGCTCGCTCATTTTTGTTTAACACGTCATTATCCTATTTCGCAATCGCAGAAAATCTGGTTTTAGCAGCAGCATAAAATCTGGTTTTAGCAGCAGCATAAAATCTTGTTTTAGCAGCAGCATAAAATCTGACTTTGATAGATTTAGTCCCTATACTCCGCTATAGATGTTAACACATCAAAAGAATTGCATACATTGTCGTTGCACCTAATGTATAGTGCATATACGTGAAGATAATTTCGGAATAAAAATTAATGCTTTTTCAGCTTATGTTCACGTATGCGCCATAAACAAAAAAAAAGTATTTCCCAAAAGGTGGCGTATACAACAAAATGTGAAAATTTTTTTTGGAGATAAAAATAGCCATAACATGGAAAATTGCATCAATGACTTTAGATAGTTTTACTCTAATTGCTGCAGAATTTCAGGCACTACTACTGTCAAAAATTTTGGACCACTTTTTCAACACTAATTTTTTTATAAAAATTGTTGAAACTTTGGAGTCAATTTCCCAAAAAAATATTTTTTGGATATACGTAAAGATAACTTCGGGACGACGATATGTGGTGAGTGTGATACAATGGGAGTTCGAGAAAAAACAAATTTTCTGTTGTTTCTGCGATCAATTTGCCATCAATTACAACAACATTTCCAGCGGATACCACGAATAATTTTATCATGCTGGAAACTCAGAAAAAAAACACAAACAAAACTCATCAAGATTTATTTATTACAGGTTATAGCCGGAGGTGTAGTTGTAGGCAACAACAACAGACATTTTGTTCAAATGAGCTGTTATAGTGCTTCCGCCTGTAACATGTAGCTACATCTTGAATATAACAGCTGTTCCCCATGTCGTGATCTGAAGCGATAATCTGACTAAACTTTCCTGACAAACTTTATACCACCCTGAAGCATTTATACGCGTACTTTTCTGACATATCGCGATATGATATCGCAATATAAGCTATCGTATAAACGTAGTAATATAGATTTATAGATTTATCCATGAAGCTCACTAAAGCGTGTACAATTTGTCCATAGATTTGCCTAGTTGTAAGCGTGCTGGCTTGAGGAAAGCTACACAAAATCATACGTACCTACTTATGATGGTTCGCAGATATGAGTCCAATACCGTCAGAAGGAAAGATGAGAGATTGATTCGTTTAAAGTCTTTTGTACTACTTAATATGCGATGATTTCCCCGCTTTAGGAATGAATATTCCTAATTTAAAGACTTAGTTTTTTTTTTTTTTTTTTTATCAAACCAACACTCAGGGGATGCCCCCTATAAATGCAGTGCATTGTGTTGGCGAAGGAAAATTGAGGTAGTAGAGGGTGGAAAGAGGGAGTAGTGTCTGTTGATATTTGCCTTGAATGTTTGTATGTCACAATTGGTGGGAAATACACTAGCCGGAAGTTTATTCCACATACGGACTGTACGGCTGAAGAACGAATTTTCTCTATAGTGTTTAGTGCGGTCAATCGGCCACTCGATAAAAAACGGATGAGAGTTCCTGGAAAGCCGCGTACTTCGGCTAAATATCCTCACGTCCGGCATAAGTTGACGGATGTCCAAGGAACACATACCGTGGAAATATCGATAGAACAGTGACACGCAACCCACATTTCGACGATGCTCAAGGGAGGCAATAGAGTTGGATACGCTACTGTCCCCTATTAACACCGTCGCTCTCCTCTGGACACGGTCGAGAAGCTCCAAAGAAGTCCTAGGAGCACCTGCCCATATATGGGAGTTATACTCCATCTTTGGCCTGATGTAGGTGGTGTAGATATTGAGAAGATCAGATGGAGTGAAGTATTTCTTGCACCGCTTCAAAAAGCCTAGACACTTGAATGCATCTTTCGACACTTCAAATACATGTTTTGCCCAACGGACATCACATTGTATTTTCATGCCCAGAACATCAAGAGCGTCTGATTCATCAATATCCACACCGTCCATAGACAATGACGATACACCTGGGTCAGCAATACGTTTATGCGACAACAAACAACACTGGGTCTTACTCGCATTAAAATCTACTCTATTCCTTCGACCCCATTCAACAATGGACACCAGATCGCGGTCGAGTGTTTCATTCATTGTCCGGCGTTTGACTTCAATCTCTTGAAGACTTGGCCTACGATCGAATGAATAAGAATGGCAGAGATTACTGTCATCGGCAAAAGAGTAGATTGGATTCACAGTCTGACCCAGGAGATCGTCAATGAAAATAAGAAAAAGAGAAGGAGAAAGAACAGAGCCCTGTGGTACACCTGCACTCAATTTATGCTCGTCGGATGAAACCCCATCTACAACAACTCGTATAGTGCGATCTCTGAGAAAACTCGATATACATCGAGTGAAGTTATCACCGACACCAAAAGCAGCGAGCTTTGACAAGAGTGCATCGTGCCATACTCTGTCAAAGGCCTTGGAAATATCAAGAGCCACTACCTTACTCTCACCAAGCCGGTGGATGGATCGACTCCACTGTTCCGAAAGGAACGCCATCAGGTCTCCAGTAGATCTCATTCTACGGAAGCCATACTGCCGATCATTAAGAAGGTCATTGGACTCAAGATACTTCACTAGATGGTGGTTAACCATACTCTCCATAACCTTCGAGAGCGCAGAACAAATTGCAATTGGGCGGTAATTTGCAGGGTTACTTGCATCACCTTTTTTAGGGATTGGCTGGACATTAGCAATCTTCCAACGCGCCGGGAAGACTCCGGCACGGTATGCAAGGTTGAAAAGATTGCGCAGTGGACACGCCAGTGTCGAAGAGCACCTACTCAAGACCAGTGCAGATATGCCATCCGGGCCCGGGGATTTACCTACGACGAGATTCGCAAGAACCTTTTTAACTCCTCGCGTTCGAAAAAATATCTTGGGCATGGAACAAGATACGTAATTGATCACGGGGAGTGGTTGATTGCTATCCGGCAAGGAAGAGTTCCTTGCAAACATTTCAGCCAAGAGGTTAGCTTTATCAACCGGTTGGGATAGAGGAAGAACTATCCTTTATTCTTCTTGCAAATGAAGAATCTTCACGCTGTTCGTGAAGAAACTTTTCGCGTCGAAGTACTTTGGCACACTTGGATCTTGCCTGTTTGCGTAGCAGTTCAGTATCAACGTTTTTATTAGAACGCCAGTCTCTGAACGCGTCCTCTTTGGATCTGACAGCATTCTTGCATGTCTGGTTACACCAACTTTTTTCCGATGGTTTAACCGAAATAATTTTCGTCGGAATGAATGAATTCATACCAATCAAAATTATCTTCTCGATCATTTCAGCAGCAGCATCTATGTCATTGTCCAGAAAACAAAGCTTCCAGTTAAAATGCTGATAAAAATTGTTGAGCTCAGCCCAACGTGCCTCTTCGTAGATAAAAATTGTTCGCTTCGGGACTGTGTTTGAAGCGAGACGAAGAGCTGAATACGAAAAGGACGCTGAAATGATACAGTGATCAGAATTACCCAGAGGTGCAAGCGTGTTAACTTCGTACTTTTCAGGGTGCGAAGTTAAGAAGAGGTCAAGTAAATTTTGGTTGTGCCCTTGAACACACGGAATGTGCGTCGGTTCATTCACCAATTGCGTTAAGTTATTATGAGTGGCGAAGAGCTCAGCGTATTGGCCCTCCGTAGTTGTATGGCTCGAATGCATTAACCAGGAGGAATTATGGACATTGAAATCACCAGCAACAACGATTTCACTGTCTGGATAATTCCCCAATATCTCAGAAATGGAATCGGAAAGGGTGTCAAAGCCATTAAAGGATGCCTCCCTTCCCGCATTAGGACTTCTATAAAGAAATCCGAAATGTAGGACATGGGTATACCAGATATATTTTTACATAAATAGAACATATGATATACAGTAAAAAAAAAATCAAAAAAAAACCGAAAATAAAAATAATAAAATCTTATAAAAAAAGCTTTGTTTAAAAAAATTATATGAGGTGTCAGGGAACAACCGGTTGGAACGAAGTTCCTTTCGCTATATATTATGTACTAGTTAGTTCCAACACGCCTAAGGCGCCTGTTGAAAAATACTGTAATTTAAATGGATCTTTAAGAAAACATTCTTTTTGTAAAATGATAACCTCTTTTAAGAAATTTTGTATTTATTGAATGTGTTTTTTAAAGAAATTAAATTTGTAGGTCCCATTTTTAAGAATATGTATTATATTTCCCCGAAAAGGCCCCTTCTTTGATGAGAGGTACTTCTTTCATTAAAAGCTAATGTTTTTATGTAAGAAAAAGCTTAAAAGTATGAATTTCGTTTTTCAAAGAAATACGTTTTTTAAGAACAGGTACTTTTTAAAGAAGTGGTACTCTTTTTGGGATAAGGTTATTTTTTTAAGAAAATTTACTTCTTTTTAGGAAGGCTACTTAAAGAAAAGGTATTATTTAATTTTTAAGAAAGGTACTTTTAAGAAAAGGAATTTTTGTAAGAAAATGCATTTTTTGTAGGAGAAGGTATTTTTTTTTTGTTGAAGAAAAGCTCTTTTTTTACGAAAGAACAGGCAAAATTTTAAGAGTAGGTACTTATCTCAAGAAAAGTTATTTTGTTTTACAAAAAATGCAATCTTTAAAGAAAGGGTAGTTTTTTAAGAAAAGGCACTTTGGTGTAAGATAATGTCCTTTTTTAAGAAAAGGTACTTATTTAAAAAATTAATTTTTTTAAGGAAAGGTACTTTTTGTAAGAAAATTTACTTTTGTAAGCAAAGGTACTTCTTTAAGATAAGGTATTTTGTTAAGTAAAAGTGCCTTGTTTAAGAATATGAAGAGGTATTTTTTTTTTGAGAACATTTACTTTTTTCAAGAAAATGTTATTTGTTTAAACTCTTTCACTTTGGCTTTTCTAAATTTACTTTTTATCCGGTTCAAACTACAATAGGCAATAAATAGGCTCCACCTAGAAAATTTCCCATTAAACAAAATGTTTATGTTAGTCTAGACAGAAACCAAAAGTATGAGTGTCAGAGTAAGTGTGCTGCCAAATCTAATTCAGGGTTGTAGTTCATGGATTTGCCAGTCTTGCGATTTGGCTTTTCTAAATTTACTTGTTATTGGGCTCAAAACTTCAATATGTAATAAACAAGCGCCACCTAGAAAACTTCCCTTTAAACCAAAAGTACCCAATATAGTTGATAATAATGGGTTGTAATAAAGTAGTTAAAAAAAATTGTTTAAAATTTTTTCATTTAGCCCCCCATCCCGCAACGTGCGATAAGGAACTACGTTCCAAAATGCGAGGGATAAAATGGGTTTTTTTGGTTTTAAACTCACTGATTGGGATCCACAGTTGTATACATAGAGAAATATATCTTTTCGAAAGTCACTGGGCTAACGACAGTTTCGATACCGTTTTTTATGCCAGTTTTTTCTGCCAGAATTTGAAAGTAATACAAATAAAAATTTAAGAAAATTGTTGTGTTCTTCAAATCAAAATCAATTTATTGCATATAAAGTTATTTTAAAAGTCATAGGTGCAAATAAAATCAAATTTAAAGTCAGATTTTTCAATACACCTATCGCTCATTCTCTTTAAAGTTCTATCGCGTATCAAATTTGCGGCTAGGAGGTCGATCAGCTGTGTCATCGAAACACCCTGTAGTTTTATACCAGTTCTGGATGGTTTCTGACAAACTTGTGCATGACGAATTAACCGATGGTGTCGCTGTCACTAAGCAAGGTGGTCGTCAGATCAGAGATCGAACCCACGCTGTCATATACAAGAGTTGTGTATACAAACCATTATCCCACGAAGGGTCCCATGTACTGGTATTATAAGGATAATTAGGTGATGACGTGTTTTGAGAATACATTTTGCCGAAAAATAGAAAGTGAAACAATAAATTCATACTTTCTGGTTTAGGTTAAGTGGCGGTGGCATTGGTGGCGGTCGATGAACGACTCAATTAGACTTAATAGTCCATTGTGATACCAGTTTATACGTTAGCCCCACGGAAGAACCATCTAGTTTGTTCCAAAAAGCTCAAGGTTTTGTCTACGCCCATCTGAAATAATTTTCACACGTCCCTAAATAGGTAGGTTCCCATAGACATCATTCTCTTGCCGGCTAGTGCTGTACACCTACAGAGAACGTGTGCAGTGCATTCTTCCTGTTCCTCATCGTTACGGCTTCTGAATAAGTAATTTTATTAGGGGCATGCCAACACCTTCCAATACCTGTGGAACCTGCAACGTAGTCACTCATCTGGCCAGTTTAACCCACATGAGGTGAATGTAGTACTGATAGGCCGTCTAGTTAAGAGATCTGCGGCAGTCCTGAACAGATGTTGAATTCAGGAATACTGATTCCAAGGACTTGATGACCGCCTGATTGTCCGAGAAGACATTGATCCCAATGACTGCTGGACTATCATTTCTCAGTCAGTCGGTCACTTGTACAATGGTCACGTAGGAACACCTTTGTTCCAGGAATCCCCTTCCGGTATGAGAGTGAGGTATTTCCGATCAAATAGTGGGTCCGTTTTCGAGTAGTCGACAAATACAGAAATGTTGGTAGTACTTTCCAGAACGGTTCCATGACCAATTCCGACCATGGCTCATTGTGAGAGTAGACTTAACCTGATGACAGATGTGGAAGCCAACTGCCTGCCTATAATATCCACTGGTAACAAATATAACCCTATATTCAGTGGATCAGTGGGAGTGAACTGAACCCCAATCAGTAGTGCACAATAGGTGGGTTTCTCAAGAACCTGCCACCACACCATAACCCCATAGAGCATTAGCGGCCTCACCACCGGCGTATAGTTCCAGTGAACAATCCTCGGAGAATGCCCCCATTCACAAACTATAGCCTTCTTCCAGATGTGTACGGCTATCGTTGCCATTTTCGGCATTTCCACTATGCTTGCTGTCCAAAATAACACCCAGGTATTTGGCACACTCTGCAAGCTTAATCTTAGAACCATTCAACGTGAAAAGTATCCACAATAGGTATTTTATACCTTCGGGTAAAAAGGACCAGCTCGTAATGATCGTGTTTACCCCTAACCCATTTTCACACGCTCATCTGCCCAAAGTGCGTAAGTTACCTTGGAGAATGTCCTTTAGAGTATTGGAACACTTGCCCCTTATAGCAATTGCAACGTCGACCGCATAATCAACAATTTTCACACCCAGGTTTTCGAGAGTGGCCAGTATTCTATTCGACGCAATGTTCCATAGAAGTGGAGACAAGACACTTCCTTGAGGAGTGTTTTTGTTAACATACCTCATAGAGGTCGAGTTGTCCAATTCCGCTTTGACGCGCCTCCTGGTGAGCACTTCGTATACAAGCCCATATCCTCGTTCGCCTTTAGGACCGATAGCACCAATTCTATCGCATTAGACGTGATATTAAGAAACGACCCTTTAATGTCGAGAAAGGCTACCAACGTATACTCCTTAACAGCCAACAATTTCTCTAAGTATCCTACCAGTACATGCAGTGCTGTTTTTGTAGATTTACCCGTGCAGTACGAATGCTATGCATCAGATAACAATCTCATATCAATACTCGCCCGTTAGTGAATGTCTATCAGCCGGTCCAAAGTCTTCGGTAGGAACGATGACAGGTTTATATGCCTAAAACCTTTAGGAGCAGTGTGAGAGGCCGTTCCCGCTTTTGGAATATACAACACAGCTTTTGATGCCACGACGGGCTCTTAAAGGATTTGAAGCTGCCGATAGCCCATTTAAGCCCGGATTTAGTAACCATTTCAATGCCAACTTCTGATCTGTGTGGAGTACGTCCACCACCAGTGGTCTCCTCGTTCAGTGAACTGCCAACGAAATGGGTGTCCATAAGCAGATTGAGCGAATCATCACAACAGGTTGTCCACTGCCCAGAAGAGTAGTTCAGGTAAGACCATCCACGAGTTTCCTTTGGATCGTCTGTTTACATTCTTATACCGCCTTAGCTCAACTTTGTAATTATCCCAGTCCTGCTTATCTCTCGAAGACTTGACTCTGTTAAATAGTCGTCAAAATGACTTCCTTATATCTTCTTCTTGTTCTCCCTTGGTTTCGTTCTTGGGCAAGAGATTTATAGCAACTAATTGAGAGCACTTATGACCTAACTATGTCATCTATGCACCTTATCTCCACAGATGTTTCTGATCCCCTACAACTCTTACAGGTAGTTTCCTAGAAGGACCAGCCAGTCTTTGAGCTGGAATCCAATGTATTTATGATCAGAGAACGAATTCAAGGACATCCCATTTCCTGGTCATCTTATATAGGTCCTCCGTTGCATAGGGGACATGTAGTGCCTATTGTCTGTAGTTGGTGTCGAAAGTAGACTCATTGCCTGTGTTACATCCATATACACTCACAGAAAAATGCGGTTGAGACAACCGAATTAGACGTAACCGAAATTAGAGGTTGTCACAACCTCATTGGAGGTTGACACAACCTCATTGGAGGTAGACACAACCTCATTGGAGGTTGACACAACCTCATTGGAGGTTGACACAACCTCATTGGAGGTTGACACAACCTCATTGGAGGTTGACACAACTTCATTAGAGGTTGACACAACCTCATTAGAGGTTGACACAACCTCATTAGAGGTTGACAGAACCTCATTCGAGGTTGACAGAACCTCATTCGAGGTTAACACAACCTCAGTGTGGGTTAACACAACCTCATTGGAGGTTGACACAACCTCATCGGAGGTTTAAAGGTTGACACAACTTCATTGGAGGTTGCCAGAACCTTATTAGAGGCTGACACAACCTCATTAGAGGTTGGCACAACCTCATTGGATGTTCACACAACCTCATTGGAGGTTGACAGAACCTCATCATAGGTTGTCGCAACCTCATTAGAGGTTGTCACAGCCGATCGAATTTAGATGTTTTCAAAAATGAATTTTGAAATTTGTTTTAAAATTGTTATAATTACAATATTTGCACTCACCTTTGTTAATAACTACAAAAAAATAATTTTAAACGTCAGGTTTGAAATGCATAGAATTATATTGTGGTAACCGAATTGAAAATTAATTCGGGTGTACCTACGGAATTCATTACAAATTCGGTTACAGCAACCGAATTGATGCCAAATTCGGTCGTTGCAACTGACTTAAGGCTAAGTTCGGTTATTTCGACCGAATTGAAACCAAATTCGATAGTTACAACCGAATTGATGACAAATTCGGTTGTTGCAGCTGAATTGGTGCCACATTCGGTTACTCCAACCGAATTTAGTATCAATTTCGGTTTTTGGATCCGAATTAATTCCAAATTCGGTTGCTCCAACGGAAATTTTAGAAAATTTAATTGACAGAACGAATATAGTTAAACATTCAGTTGTCACAACCGAATCGATTATGAAACGAGGTTGCTTCAACCGAATTTCAGTTGGGGGGACTAAATTCGGTTGTGGCAACCTCAATTCGGTTATAGCAACCGAAATTCGGTGGGTGGCAAGAGACGAATTTACGGTTGTTACAACCTCTTTTCAAACAATTAGTTCTCTGGGTGTAGCAAGGCTAGTAGCCAGTAGGCATCTTAATTGTACTGATGTCAACTATTACCAGTGTTTTGGTCTTTTTTCAGAAGTGTCTGTGGCTCGTTGTTCAAAATTAACAACACAATTCCACCATCTTTCCAATTGTGTGTTGGAAGTTCGGGATTATTCTCTTTGGGTATCTACTCAATTTCCTTCATGTCAGGTGGGCTGGCTGGGATCCATACATGTGCATTGGGCCCGAATGGCAGGTCCTACCTCCAAACAGCATCTAGTGCTGCCCCTGGCTACAGCTCACACACTCTCCAAATTTCTAAACGCCATTAACTTTGACCGGCATTGGAACCAACTTCTTCTTCCCCCGGTCATAAACCGTCATTAGCAGGTTGTCTTTTACAACCTCATTAAAGGACCTTCAGACAGAGTTCCAACCTGTCACCTTAGCCCTCTTCGGCTGTGCATGCACATCAGGTGAACGAAGCCTCGTCTCCGCTTGATCCAATGTGGAAGCCGCTATAATATCTTGGTTGTCAGTAACATTACGAGCCCATTTCAGCGAATTTCTCTGTCTAGCAGTGGTTGTCTCCTGGTCGACACCACAATTTCTCTTGATAATCCTAAGAGCTTGATGACGATAGTTAAATTTTGTAGTGGAGGGTTACAGCTATCAAAGGATGCGAATTGAAGAGCTGATTATGGGAAGGACAAACTTTTTTCTACGATTGTACTTATATTCCCCTACCAACCGTAGGAGCTTAAGCCAAGTGTATTTGCCCAATGTGGGGCTCAAATGACTTGACGAGCATAAACAAGAAACGGGTTGGGTACAAAATTTTGTTCGACGAAAATTCTGCTTTACAAAATTCTGTTTTACAAAATTCTGTTTTTCAAAATTCTGGTTTCCAAAATTCTGTTTTTCAAAATTCTCTTTCACAAAATTTTGTTTGTAATTGCATTTTCAGTTAAATAAAAAATTATTTGAAAAAAGTCGCGCGATTTGTTTCAAATAATTTTTTATTTAACTGAAAATGCAATTACAAACACATACATAAAAATAATACAATTAAGAAATCACTTTGCCCTAACTTTCCCTTACATTTAAAAAAAAAATACTGTTTAAAAAAAAACTTTGCAAATTTAAATAAAATGCATCACATACACTGTGTGTTTGGTCAAAAATTATGTTCCAGCATTTTATTTAAAATTAGTCGCAATTGTGTTGTTTAATGTGTCGTGTTTAAAAAAATAAAAATGAATAAAGTGCAATTAATAAAAACCAATAAAAATAAAGAAATGTTGTGTCTCAACGGATATTTTTATTATTTGGAAATGAAAAGACAAAAAGGAACCTTTAATTGGACGTGCTCGAGAAGAATTCCAGATAAGTGTTCCTCTCGAATAATAACAGCAATGGAAAATAACGAGCATGTTTTAATAAGATATCCAAAAAAGCATACCCACGAACCTATTGCCAGTGCAGTGGAAATATGCAGAACAAATACTTTTGTAAAATATGCCGCTATAAACAAACCCCTTAATCCAAGTCAAAAAGTGCAACAATCGGTGGTAATTACAAACCAAAAACGTCGCGATTACCTTCCCTCGAAGTACGCGCAAAAGCGAAAAATAGGCTACACTCGGAATCAAATGGGAGTTTTCAGAGAGCTGCAAGCAATAGATGGAATAGATTACCCTCTAAATCTATACGTTTTGGATAACGAATTATTTATATTGGCAGAAGAGAAAGTGGGAGATGAATATATGGTTATATTCGGCACAAAATCATCAATTCAACTTCTACAAAAAAGCGATTGTTGGGTCGTTGACGGCACTTTTGATGTTGTGCCCACAATAATGCGCCAACTCTTTTCCGTTCATGGAAGGATTGAACGAGAGGTCGTCCCACTCCTATTCTGCCTAATGTCCAAAAAATCTGCAGTACGCTATGAAGCATTTTTTAAACGCGTAATTCAAATTGCTTTGGAATATGGAGTTTTTTTTAAGCCTAATCGTATTATATCTGACTTCGAAGTTGGTCTCGTGTCAGCAGCTAGAAAATGCTTTCCAGATTCGCAGATACAAGTGTGCTTTTTCCATTTTTCCCAGATATTGTGGCGCCGTATTCAAAAAGAACGGTAAGAATTTTTAATAACTTTTATAATTTATAGTAATGACCTTGTATATGTACAACATTATCATTTCAGATTGGTTACTAAGTACGGAAATGACGAAAATTTCTCACTGCAAGTAAGATGTTTAAAAGCGCTTGCGTATGTTCGTCCAGAAAAGGTAGCCAACTATTATTCGAAGCTCCGAAGAACATGTGAAGACGAAGATATTATTAAATTGGCCACCTGGCCAATTATGTCTATAACGCTCGTAAATACCCACCTGAATTTTGGACGATATTTGATTGCGAGTATTTTGAAAAATACCCGAAAACTACAAACAATGTCGAGTCATGGCACCGACGTTTGAGTGTTGTAGTAGGACGAACAAAAAACGGACTCTACAAAATTGTAGAACATTTAAAAGGAGAATTAATCTATTCTCAAAATATTGTCTCAAAGATTGAGAATGGAGAAAAATTAAAAAAAAAATAAAAGAAATTTAAAAAAAAAATATTTCACGTATTGTAAAAAAATTTAATCGTTTAAGAAAACTACAATATTTAAAAAGAATAGCAAAAAACTTAGTTTATAATTAATTAAATATTGTTATCAGTTAAATTGAATTGCTATGATTTTTTATTATTTTTAACTTTGTCTTAATTTAATTGATTTTTAACTAATTTGTGTTTTTATTTAATGTTTGTTATTTTTTTTTCATTTAAATTAATATGTTTTTCAATGATATGAACTTTTTTAGATCGATTTTGAAAATCCAATAATCTGTTTAATTATTTATTACATATTTCATAATTTGTTTCCAACGAATAGATATCTAACCAATACACATACGTTATTATATGTAACATTTCTTATTCATAATAAACTGGCTTTAATTCTTAATAAATAATTTAACGGCATTTTTTTTTCTCATAATGAAAGGGGAATAACATATTTCAAAAACCTGAATTTTAATAGACAGAATTTTTTAAAAACAGAATTTTGTAAAACAGAATTTTGTAAAACAGAACTTTGTAGAACAGAATTTTAGTCAGACAGAATTTTTTTTGGAAAAAAATAGAAGAAACATATCGACATGCTCCCGGCAGAATGTATTAAGCGACAAAATGGAAATTGTTCAGGAAACGAAAAAAAAACAGCAGACAGTTGTCCGAGGACTGACCCTACAGGCCGTGTCAGAGACACGGCCATTAAGTTTAACGTAGAATACGCCATCCGATAAGACAGAAAACATATATAACAATAAATGATAAATAACATAAGCAAATGAATTTATTTATTTGATAGTTACTTTTGATAATATACATAAGCTTATGGTAGGAAAAATAGGATAAATATGTTTTTTTATTTTAATTTACTAAACGTCAGCTGTCAGCTGCTGTCAAACAGCATTGTTATTTTGCTTACTTGGCAGCACTTTCATTTAACATAAAAATGTATGAATTAATTTTTTCATATATTTTTTATAATTATATATCCATGTTAAATTCAAATTCACATTTAACATTTTGTTTCACTTAAATACATAAGTAAATATACGAAATTTCAATATTTCATCAATCAAAACAACAGTCGAAGGTTTGTGTCCACACTGAAACAGCAGCATAGTTTGTGTTCACGCTACAAACTCAAACACTCAACCAAACACCACACATATGTTTGAGTGTATGTGTTTAAACAATTTTCATTTGAGAAATTTAAATATTAGGAAGATATCAACCAATATGAAATGTATATCAAACGAAAGATAACATCTTCATTTACCTACAAAAAAATTTTTAAAAAAAGTTATCTCGCCGTTTCCTCATAATCAATGAAATAAAGATTACAACAATAACAATCTGACATGACTCCCTATACCGTAAGGTAAGATGTATTCTACGCCAAAAACTTTCTGTCAAGTAGCTGATTTATATTATTTTTCGGTTATTACCATTTCAATTGCTTAATAACTCATGACGTGGTTATTCAAGGGACATTCTCTGTATTTCAAAATGTGGAGCTTGGCATACATTTTGAGAATATGGAAAAAAGTCATTGTCGCCGCCAAATATGTCGCTTAATACATTTTGCCGGGAACATGTCGATATATTTTCAAAAGTTTGAAAGGGCATTTTTTTCACGTCAGAATTTTGAACTCTCAATCAAGCATACATTTTCCTCCCAATTTTACAATTAAATTTTCAATATATGTACATACATTTTTTTGAATTTTACATGAAAATACCATAAAGCAAATTAGAATAGAGAAACAATTTCTCTCATCTGACATTTCATTTCACACTCTGAATATTAACAGCCAAAGTCACGATGTCGAAAGTTAACGTTCGCATGCTTTCTAAGCGACAAACAGCTGCTTTCGAAGTCACTAACAAGCATCAGAACGACAAGTCGAAAGAAAATCAATGCGAACGAAACGTAAGCATTTCAGTACAAAATCGGTAGTCACTAATTATTTTCGCTGTCATCTGTGCGAACACAAATGTCAAAAACAGTCACTTGTGTTTTTGTTTTCGCGTAGTGCTAATACAACGATTCAATTTAAAATTCTTATAACATACATCAAAATGGAAAATAAATGGTAAGTAAACGGTTAATTATTTGTTTTATTAGAGTAATTATTGTTTTTACATATGTATGTTTATCTATTTCAGCACAAAAAAGTCAACGTTGCTGCAGCTGCAAACATTTGTCGGATATATGGAGGACGATCCTGAGTTTGCTAGTGGTACGCCAGTATTTGGAGGCTCAAAACTGTCCACAGAGGAGCAGTGGAAAAAAGTGACAATAAAATTAAACTCTTTGGGACCTCCTATGCGTTCAGTTGTTGAGTGGAAAAAAGTGAGTGTTTAGTTTTATGTATTTTGTGTGTTTATGCGTGTTTTGTGTATTTATTTACAGACCTGGGCCGACTTGAAATCCCGGACCAAAAAAAAAATTGCTGAGAATAAGAAGAGCATGCTGCAAACTGGTGGCGGTCTATATCGGGAACACTCCCTATCGGAGCTGGAGCAATCAATTGACCGAACACTGTTTCTGTCGAAAGCCGCAGCACCTAGTGGCAAAGTATACGGCCTACAAAATACAGTGGAAGAATCAAGGAAGTCGATTGATTGCTGCTTCCAGAGCCTGATAGACACGCCACCCAGAGGTGGAAAAGCTGTAGCAGTAATAACACCTACCAGGCAACATCCAAATAGCCAACATCTGCACGCTACTGAAGGCGTTAGAAGCCAGCCGCACCAACAACAGCCCAACAGCAGCCAAATGCCACACACTACACAACAGGCACACACCACTCTACAGCCCAACAGCAGCCAAATGCCACACACCACTCAACAGGCACACATCACTCTACAACCAAACAGCAGCCCAATGACACAACCAAATGATCTACAGCAACAGCAGCGCAGTCAACAGAAACGACGTTTTGTCATTGACGACGAGCTGCCTGGTTGCTCCTCGGCAAAAAAAAAGAGTTACCGAGCAGAATACTCTTATTCGTCGCCAAATAAGGGTGAGTGAGGAAGCAGCTAGCATTGCCAAAGAGCAGGCTAATGCGACCAAAATATTGGCTGAGTCGGTAAGGAGAATGGCAGACGCGGCAGACATTCAGGCAGAAGCTTCGAAAAGAAGTGCAGATTCAGCTGCATCCCAGACACAAATTATGAGTCAAATATTTTTATTCATAAAGGAATTTATGTCTAATAAATAAATAAAATAACTTTTTTCAATTATAAATTTATTGCAATACCCCTCCGTATTGCCACCGCTCTAGGCTCAATTTCATCCTCATCATCGTTCGAGATATTCTCCTCGGGAATTTCTGATGTACTGACTAGCTCATCGGAACAATTATATTAGGTCTGTTTGAGAACGTGATAATTTGTACAATTTATCACATTTCTTACTTGATAGTGTTCGTTTACTCGATAAAATCAACAACGAGAGAGCCAGAGAGTGAATATTTTTGACAGTTGAATGATAGAGAACTTGCAAGTTTTTACTGGAGAAATTTTTGCCAGTAAGAATTATCAAGTACGAACATATGTTTTTAAACAGCTGTTTTATTTAAATAAACAAAACTTTGAAAACAAAGAAGAAATTTAACAATGGCAGAGGTAAGTAAGAAAATACATTTGTTGGAACATTTTAATAGAATTTGTTAATAAACTAGATTCCCAACAAAGTGCAGTGTTAACAAGTCAACAAATTACTCTGAACATAGGGAAAACAATGAAACGAAAAGCAAAAAAGAAAACATGAATCAGCTGTTTACAAACAAATGTTGATTACTTGATACTTTTTACTGGATGTCGTTCGTTTACTTTTTGCGATATTTTTTACTTAGAGAGTAAAATCAGCCTTACTCTCCCAGTAAAAGTTACTTGATATTTTTTACTGGAAAAGTTCTCAAACAGACCTATTGTATGCACATGTTGTGTAGAGCACAACATGCAACGTATTCCAAAAAACAACCCTTAATTACAAAATTTGGTTTGTTTACATATGCTTTTTGTTTTTGTTTTTTTTTTTTTGCTGTCAATTGTTTTCACTGAGTGGCACAGAGATGTATTTTGTACGTAACTATTTAAACATTTTTAGCGTTTTTTCACAAATATAGCAATTTTTTTTTGGTATTAAGGTTTTTTTTTTGGAATTCTAGATCTGGCAGCTTTGTCGTTTAACAATGGTTAAATGCCTTTGTTTACAACACGTAAGGCCATGCGAACGACAAGTCGAAAGATAGTGACTACCAATTTGAAGCGAAAGTGAGTGCATTGCTGTCGTTCGCTTAGGCTTTCTTTCGACATCGTGACTCTGGCTGTAAATCTATTTTGCACGTTTTTGTTGACTTTTATCGTTGATATTGAATTTAACACAACTATTTTGACACACAAACACGAAATGCGGTTGGTGTTGCTTTGTTGGAGGTTTTATAATAATGTATCTAACTGGTATTATCGAATGAATGCCTTGAAACATCCAACGTTTAGATACAACCAAACCTATAAACCTGTTCTAATTTGCTCTATGAAAAATACTATCAAATATATACTCGTACAACAAATAAAATTAAAATATATGCGAAATACGCGAAAATGTATACACTTCAAAATGCTGGCGTACAAAAAATGATCTGTCAAATTTTTGAAAATATATTTTTCTAATTATGCTCATCATGAGCCCCATATTGTCCAAAAAATTAAAAAAAATACCTAAATTCACTAAGAATCGAAACTATAACTACCCTGTATAAAAAAAGTTCGAATTTCCCGTAATTAGCTCTTCAATACGCATCGTTTGAGGCCCCCAACCCCCCACAATTAAAATTCAAAAAAAATCGGTTTTCAGTACACCTTGCCTCATATGTTTCCCAGACGTACCTCTATCCTCTCCAAAGAACGTCTGTGTGTATGTTGAGGCTTACGGTTAGAACTTGGCCGACGGCCTGTTACTCACTGACGAGTCCGGATATCAGTAAGGCACCGCCAAAATACAGTCAGAAATCCCGACTGCAAACTATCCGTATGTACGGTACGCGTGAAACCCCCGGAAGTTTTGAGTATTTTCGACGCTGACCACACTTCTGCCCCTCGAACAAATGGGAAGGCACACAATAAATGACAGAAAACTTTCGTCATGTCGCAGTCTTGTCGGACATATGTACCCTTTATTTTCAGGACTTATCGTGACGACCAACCAGTCGGTCATACATTATGACAAATTCACCAATTTTCCCTTATTAAGCAAATATTTCCGTTTTTCTTTCTGTGATCTTTAAAAGTTTATGTTTTTCAATTAGAACTATATTTTATAGAAAATTGTTTTAACAAAAGATAGGGTTATTGATTATTTCAGTGAATTCAGTGGGAATTACGCTAATTTGATCACCACCAAGGCGACTCTGCAGTTTCCTTCTCCACAAGTATTTAGGTATATTATCTCACCCTATAGAGCTTCGACAAGGAGTTGTGTATATTGATGTTTTCGGCAATACAATATTTTGGATATAATCGCACTTGTATGTTTTGAGCAAATTCTCATTAAGTTGAAATTTGTATATCCCTATAAAGATGCCCGACCCAATTATCCGTTCCGATCTCATCTCAAGGAAAATATTGGCATGCCCCATCAGAGCATGCTTCCAAAAGCCACAATACTGTTAGTCGAAGTGCCATTTTAGCTGCACACCATGCCACCGAAAGATCCGGTGTAGTGAGACCAAGTATAATGTCCAAGGCTGCCTGAGGACTACTCATCCTAGCGCCACACTTATATAAAGAAGCATTCCTGTAACCATAGGTAATCCATAGGTAATAATTGAGCGAACAATTGTGGTACACAATCAGTAGGTGGTTATTGGGCAGTTTTCAGCTTCAATTCTTCATCCACTATTCTGTAGCCCATCCCCTATTCAATGGAAAGGATAACACCAAGATAATTGGACTCCTTAATATGCCGTCTGGCACCGGTCTCCTAAACCATTCTATCTCGCATCTACGAGTGAAAATAACTAGTTTTGTACTCAAGGCATATACCCCAAACCTCGGTCTCTAGCCCAAGTCAATAGCATATTCCGCATATTCCAACAGATTGCTAATGGTAGACTACGAATTACCAGATTCACACATAGGCAGCCGCATAAGCCACAACCTGTCGTCCTTCCAACTCAAAGGAGTTAAAATCTAATTATTTGAAAAGAGGTTGTAGCAACCGAAAATACAGCTATTGCTACCGAGTTAGGGTTGGCACGACTAAATTTAGTCCCCACAACTGAAGTTAGATTGCGGCAACCTCGTTTCGTAATTAATTTTGTTGTGACCACTGAATCCTCAATTATATTCATTCTGTTTTCTATAATTTCGTTTGCAACTACCGAATTTGGTATTTATTCGCATGCAACGATCGAAATTGGTAACAAATTCGGTTGCAGCAACCAAATGCGGCATCAAGTTAGGTGCAACAACCGAATGAAGCATCAATTCGGTTGCAACGACCGAATTTGGCGTCAATTCGGTTGCTGTAACCGAATTTCTCATGAATTCTGTTGAGACAAACGAATTCTATTTCAATTCGGTTACCACAGCAAATGTAATGATATACATTTGAGATCAGCCGTTTAAATTCTAAAAACAAATATAATAGTTTAAGATGTGCTGAAAGGTATAGTAGTATATCATCATCTTTACGATATATGGAGCAATCGAATGGTTTAGTTTAAGACCTAAATCGACAGACACAACACGCCAGAATTGGTGCTGTGGCCCATGTTGGCAGGGACTTCAAAAACGGTCAATAAATTTGTGTTCATAAAAGATTAAATCTTATTAATCCATATTTACGGATATCAAAATGATCTAAAAACTCTGGGACAGTCACGTATTTAAATCATACTCTCTTTTTATGTCGAATACAAGGATCAATACGTAGCTAATATTTTGAATAATCCTATAGATTTTATGGTTTTGGGTGTCCTTTGCACACACCTCACTTGTTTATATTTCGCATTGGAGCTTAAACAAAAACAAAAAGTACGTACCTTAATTTCTCCAATGGCCAATTAAGCCACCCGGTTGTTATGCAAAAATAAGTCTCATGTGGTGCAACATGATGGATGCGGTGATGTTTGCGAGGCAAGACGATATGATAATTTTGCAAAAATAAAACCCATTTCGGAAGGCCCCAATAGGTGTGCGACCATTTATGTATCTGAAAAGAAATGAGAAACAATTGTGTTGGATTATCGATCGAGAGGCACTCGTCGGGCGAGTGGTCATCAAACCAACCTGATTGGTCATGGCAACGAAAATTGAACATAAAAATAAATACGAGATCCAGCCGAAATCCTGTTGTATATCACTCTGCGATTTTGTATTAAAACAATACGCTAAAAATCCCAATATCGGAATGCTAACCATAAAATTATCACCATTTGTTTCAATGAAGTCATGTCGTGTTATCGATGTTGGATCCAAGTGGTGCTCCCGAAACGGACGTAAAAAATTCTAAAAAGAGAAGATGACACTAATCACATAGGTACCAATGATCTATGGGGAGGTGTGTAAATACATACCTTCCCTATGATCGGTAACTCCACAGAACCCCATGTATCGGCTGCCCAATGGACGAGTCCGGATCCGAAGTCGGCTGTTATAATCCCACATATGGCCGATATACATGCCACAATGATGCGATCGAAATGAAAGTGCTTAAGTATCAAAATTAAATCGATAATCATTAAAGCGATGCAGGTGTAGACGCAAAGACATTCCTGAGCACGTTTTCCTAAAATCAATACGAATTAATAAAGTTTAGAAAAAATAAACGATATAAAATTTTTAAAGGGATTTTGATTAAAATTAATATCGTACTCCTGAAAGCATTATAGAAAATTAAGTTCAGTGAACAGACACCGGACACATATCCTCACATAAAGGTCGAAGCGCGTTATGTTTGAAACCGCTGCACATTGAGCACCTAATAGAGTAGTATATGAGATATTGTAAGTGGAAAGTATACAAAAGTTTTTGTCTCACTAACAATTCGATATACAGTGGCGAGCAGATGTGGATACATCATAATCACATTTGACTTTGTCCAGTTGTAAAACCCGTAAAAATACAACAATTTATACCAAGTTTTTTTTATTTTTATTCTTTATTAATTCTAGAAAAATGAAACATAACTGGATTCTCCAATATTTAATGAAAAAAGTAACATTTGGAACTTAAACCGAAATAAACCAATGTATCCACTTATGCTGGTTCGAAAATTAAATGTTTTTAATCACGTGTTTTAGTATTTTGTCCAACGACCTTTGGCTTTAATGAAACTTTTTATTTGTTTGACCTTGCTTTGAACCAGTTTCTCGATGTGTTCTTTTGGAATATTAACCCACTCCGCATGTACCCGAGACCATTGTTCGTTCAAGTTCTGTGATGCATTTTCGTATGTAGCCAGTCGTTTTTCAACAAAGCCCATAAATTTGCGATCGGGTTAAGATCCGAACTTTGAGCTGGCCACTGCATTGTGTTACATTTTTGACTAGCGAGCCATTGCTTGACAATATTGTCCGTATAATTACGATCTCTATACTGCTGAAATATAACTTCATCCTCGGAATACGCGATTTTGTCCACAAAATGTAGTAAATTATGATCCAAAATACGAAGATATCTTCGTTTTCATTAGTTCGTCGATTTTTACCAATTCGCCGATATGCCACCAAATAAAACAACCCCACACCATCAAGTTACCTCCTCCATGGTTCATTGTTTCTTTGACTTGGTGCTTCTTCAACGTTTCATATGGGCGGTGCCAGAAATATTGCTTAACATCCGACTGAAAGCGATTGATTTTAGTCTCGTCCAACCATATTACCCTCATCCGGTCGTCGACGCTCCAATTTGTGTGCTCTTTGGAAAACTTGAGCCACACCGATACATTTTTTGCGGATAATGCTGGGGCCAAATCACCGCATTCGATATCGAGTACTTTGCCTTCGATATGTTGTTAACGTGGATCACGGTACTCGTTATCGAATCGTATTTACTCGAAGTTGTACACGATTGGTATTTTATTATCGAAATCGAACAAACTACCATTTTTTCACGCTAAAAAGAAGGAATGCAAAGAGGAACAAAGAAAGATTGCAGTTCAAAGACGCGAAAAAAATTCAAAGTTGAGTATAAATTGAGTTGAAAATATTTTTTTTGGAAAGAAATTTTTAAAAATTTAAGTATTTTTTTATTTTAGCATAATAAGTTAACACAGTATAATTTTACTTGTTTTCAGGGAAAATGAACATCAATTAACAAAAACAGCGGAAGCTGCTCACTTCAAAACAACTACAACTTCAGGCAATGACAAAGGATTGCTTTTTTCGCGAATATTTCTTCTCAATACGCTTATATTTGATTCATCCTCCGAATCCGACGATGAAGACAACAAAAAAAAACACAAGGATTCATTTTCAAAGTTAAATTTTCCGTATAATACAAAACAATTTTCACAATTGACTACTTTTGCCTTCCCCTTTCCTGTTGTTTTTCGTAACACCATATGCAAAAACGATGTACAAGTAGACAGTCAAAATTTCTCTTCACTCAAATGCCAACAAACAAAACGAGTGAAACCCTAGTACTTCTCTACTCTCTCTCTTACTCTCTTCATTGCATATTTCAATACACGAGCAGCTTTTGCCATATGCAAAACAAAATAGATTTCGATCGAATACCGTGATCTAACAAATTTCGACTATCGAAATGTTTTACGCTACGAAAGTGAACTCGATAACGAATGCGGTGATTTGGCCCCTGGTTTCTTCCGTTTTTCTGCCGTTGTCAGCCCAATTCGCCGAAGTGTTCTACGTGCTTCCACCCACTAACGGGTTTGTTTATGGCAGCTGCAGCTTCTTTAGGTGTTGTCACATACTTGGTCGGCATTATCTGCTCCGTAGCTCGAACATTTCTATTGGTAAGCAATCTTGGTCGCGATTTCCTGGCTTCTGGCGGCTCTACATTAGGTCTTGTTCTAACTTGCACAACTGTTGGATGGCAAACACCCCCTTTTATAGCAATTCTACTGGTTGAAACACCGTTTTTTGTCATTTCAATGATTCGGTTTAATTTTGTCACGAAATGAATATTTTTGCGAAAAATTTAGTCCCCAGCTAATGAAACTATCAACGGTGGCACAAAAACTATTTACTTGCGTTTGCTTTTGCTCATGTGCCAGTGTTACCAGACACCAAAAACCAAAACGGGCAACAGTGGATATTGCAAAATCTAGTTATGTTTTCGTTTTTTAGGATTAATAAAGAATATTAATAAGGAAGCATGATAGGAATTGTTGTGGTTTTATGGGTATTACGGCAATTCAAAATCAAATGTGATTAGAATGTATCCCAATTTGCTCGCCACTGTACTTTGTATGCTGTATGACCAAACTGGCCAAGCTTCCCGCTTTTTGATAGGATTATCTCGCTTTACGATCTATCGTCCTATAGATTAACATATACGAGATGCCCCAACTCTTTGTCTCTTTTTTGGTCTTGGAAAATATTAATGTATCATTTTACCCTGACATTGACATAGTTAAGCGGATCAAAATAACGCTGGCTAGGCCATGTCAATAGAATAGATGAAGACGAACCAGCACGAAGGGTTTTCGAAACCGAACTCAAAGGAAGACGAAAAATAGGAAAACCAAGACTCCGCTGGAGGGACCAGGTTGACGGTCTTTCTATTTTTCGTCTTCCTTCGAGTTCGGTTTCGAAAACCCCTTCGTGCTGGTTCGTCTTCATCCATTCTACTGACATGGCCTAGCCAGGGCAATCGCGTTATTTTGATCCGCTTAACTATGTCAATGTCAGGGTAAAGCTCATACAGTTCAAGATTCATGCGTCGCCGATACTCGCCGTTGTGCACTATAGGGCCATACATTTTTCGGAATATTTTTCTCTCGGAGACTCCTACAGATGTTTTATCTGCTTGCGATAGGACCCAGGATTCTGCGCCATAAAGCAAGACAGGTTGAATGAGAGTCTGGTACAGCTGGACTTTTGTTACTCGATAGACGGCTTTATCTCTAAAGTGCTTGCTTAGCCCAAAATAACATCTATTCGCAAGCACAATTCTGAGCTTGATCTCAAGGCTGACGTTGTTGGTTTTGTTTACGGCAGATCCGAGGTATATAAATTCGTCCAATACCTCGAAGTTATAACGGTCGTCAACATTCACGCTTTGGTCTAATCGCGTGGAGGCCCTACTCGTTGGAACCATTAATTTTGTCTTGTCCTCATTTACCGTCAGACCCACTTTTCCTGACTCCTTCTCAATTCTCGAAATTGTGCGTCCAATGATATCTATATCATCAGCATACGCGAGCAGCATGTTACTTTTGCTGCTGATGGTTTTATTCATGTTGACTGCAGCTTTTCTCATAATGATCTCCATTAAGATGTTAAACAGATCGCACGATAGGGTGTCGCCTTGCCTGAGGCCTCGCTTAGTTTCGAAAGGTTCGGTAAGATCCTTACCAACTTTCACTGCGGATTTGGTGTTCGTCAAGGTCATGCTGCAAAGGCGTATGAGTTTTGCAGGAATACCAAGCTCAGACATTGCGTCATAGAGTTTCTTCCGTATCGAACTATCGAAGGCCTCCTTATAATCGATAAATAGATTATAGGTGTCGATTTGTTTTTCGTGTCACTTCTCCAGGATTTGGCGTAGCGTGAAAATTTGGTCAGTTGTCGATTTTCCAGACCTAAAGCCGCACTGGTATGGTCCAATCAGGTCAGCGATAATTGGTTTTAGTCTTTCGGATAAAAGGCTTATTCCACGGGTGTTGGCACAGATACTCGGGTCACCTTTTTTAAATATGGGACATAGTACACTGAGACTCCAATCGCCGGGCATGCATTCATCTAACCAAATTTTGCTAATGAGCTGATGCATGCACCTTATCAGCTCATCGCCGCCAGCCTTAAACAGCTCAGCCGGTAATCCATCGGCTCCTGCGGCTTTGTTGTTCTTAAGCCGGGCAATAGCTATTCTGACCTCGTCTTGGTTAGGAGGGGGCAATCGACGTCATCGTACATATTGTGATCGATTGTCCCATCGTCATTGGATATCTCAGGTACTAGTAGCGCGGAGAAATGATCTCTCCATATTCCCAACATGCTCTGCACATCTGCGATGAGATTTCCATCCTTGTCTTTACGGAAGGGGGCCCTGAACCATGTCCATTAGTTCCGTTTTTGACTTTTTGGTAGAATTTTCGGGTTTCGTTTTTCCTTCTGTATGTCTCAATTTTCTCACTCTCGCGCTTTCTCCACTGGCGTTTCTTACGCCTAAAGAGACGGTTTACCTTCATTCTTTTCTCCCTACACCGCTCAGTTGCAGCTCGCGTTTCAATTGGCTGAAGCATTGTCATACGTGCAGCGTTCTTTTCATCATTTACAATGCGATCATTTACAATGCGTACCATGGTTTATTGCGAGCGGTTTTTCGAAACCAAGTACGGTTGTTGCGGCAGTTTTTATAGAGTCGGAAATGGGTTTCCACTGCGCATCAGGATCGTCATCGGGAGGGGGTGTGTTCTGTGCCAAAAGTTGCGAGAGCTTCATTGAGTAGGCTGTGGCTACCTCTGGTAATTGCAGCTTTCCGATGTCTGCGTCTGGTTTCGTACGATTTTCGCTCGAACAATATTGGTAATTTCTTCTAAAAATTTAATTGGCCGTTATATTTTTCTTAGAAGTACATATTAAAATGGGTGATATCTTATATTTCGCTCCAACAACTGGTGGAAATTGATCGTCAAATTACAAATATTGAACTTATTGCAAAATTTATTACATCTTTCTAAAAATAACTCGGATTGAAGACAACGAATATTGAGAAATCATAATGTTACGATATCTAATGTTACGATTACGGACTAACCAACATTTATCCCAATATAACAGTAGAATGTTCACAAACAGTTGTGGTGAATATTTGAGGTCGACTACCTTTCGCCTAAAAGTGTGCAGTGCAGGTGGAAGCTTAGAACAATTACAGGTGGAAGCTCAGAACAGCTGATTTAAATTATCTCTTGTCGTTGTGGTCCGATCACGGCAGAATTACCTATTAGGTAGTTGCATTAAAAATTCCGTGGTTAAGCTCGTTTAAAAACAATTGAAGTGTAAGAAAATAAGCGATTTCTTAAAAATAATGTTGATTTCCAAACCTTTAAACGTAAATAATTGTCAGTGAGGAGGCCGAGTGTGCTGGTGGGTGAGTTCCCGTGCCCAAACTATCAAACAACTACCTGGAAGCAAACATCTGCATTGAATTCACATAAAAACAACCCAAAATATAAAAAAATACCTGGAAACACATTGGAGCTCTTGTCATAAAGATGAAATTGTGAACATATAAAATCAACACAAACTTCTATCAAAAAACTACCTGGAAGCAAATATCTGCATTGAATTCACAAGGGACGCAGCACACAATATAAAAGCGACACGACGCTCACATCGAGGCATTACACAGCGCGACGTCAACGAGAGCTTAGCGGTGAAAGTTATAAAGTGAAAGTGCTACAGCCTAATTCGCAAACAACATTGGCAACTGACAATTTCAATATGCAGTGTGAAAATATTGATTTATTTTCCTACGTTTGCGGTCATCAAATCAGAAAAAATAGTTCTACAACATTGAAAAGGAAACGAATCTTTTAACTAGTGCATTCAAGAAAGCATATAAGTTGTTTTCGACGAAGAAGACTTGACCGGTGAAAATTACACACCTAATAGAGTGTGTCGCCAATGTTATAACAATCTTATGGCATGGTTGAGTGGAGGCAAACATAGTATGAAGTATTGTAAGCCGGTAAACTGGATTAATCTCCCAGGTGATCATGATGAAACCAGTTGCTATGCATGCGTAAATTAAACATGTGGTATAAATCGATATGCTGAGAGGAACAAAATTTATAAAGCAACTGCAACAGCCACACTACCAGTGCTTGCACCTGAAAATTTTGTATCACCAAGGCCGCCAACTCCAAATCGTACTACAGAATTTACAGCAATGAGTACAGCAAGTGGTGTTACTTATGAAGATCCATTTGATACCGATTATGAGCCCCAACAGGGAAGAGATGGACCACAACTAATAACACAAATGGAAATGGATTTCATTGTGGCCATATTGGGACTATCGCAGCGACTTGCCATATTTTTGACAGCGTTTTTAAACCAAAGAAAACTCACACATGCTAATGTTAACTCTACGGCGTACCGCAAACGGCAAGCTGAATTTCAGAGCTTCTAAAGTCTAAATGATGAGAATTCGTTCGCTTACTGCAACGATATAAAAGCTTTGGTGGTATTAATTTGAATGAACTACATCGCTAGTGAGTGGAGATTATTTATTGATGGTTCTGTTTCAAGCTTGAAAGCAGAGTTGTTGCATGTGTCGAACCGAAAACCTTCCATTCCGCTAGCAATGGGTATCAACATGAAAGAAAGCTATGAAACATTGAAAGATATAATGGAAAAAATCAAATATTACGAAAATAAATGGAAGATTTGCTGTGATTTGAAGGTCATAAACATTTTGCAAGGGATCAACGATAAGGGCGGCTTCCCAAAATTCTTTTGTTTTCTTTGTAATTGGGACTCGCGTTCACCTCTGAATCAATTCCAATGTAACTCGTGGAGGCCAAGAGGAAGTGTGGATGAACAAATACAACAACATAGACTGAAGAATGCACCTTTAATTGACAATACTCAAGACATCTTGCTGCCACCGCTCCACATAAAATTGGGAATTGTTAAGAAATTCATCGAAGTGGCCGTTGTAAATTGCCCAAACGCATTCGACTATTTGAAAAGCGTTTTCCCAAAGCGTAGCGATGACCAAATTAAAAAAGGTATTGTAGTAAATTTAAAACGAATTTTTGTTCACTTAATTGTACTATTTACACTATGTTAATGTTTTCTTTTCTATCTTTATTTTTTGTCTTCATTTAACAGTCGTACTTAATGGCCCTGACATTAGAAAGTTATTCAAGAGCAACTTTGAATCATCGCTTCATGATCATAATCGTTCAATGGCATGGATTTACCTTCAGCAGGTATGCACCAGAGTCTTGGGAGGGGATCGAGACGCGGAACCGGAAGCAAGAGGATGGGTGAAAGAAATGCTGTATTATTTTGAGAAAATCGGCACATCGTGACATTAAAGCTGCATTTACTTCATTTTCATTTTGACGATTTTATCAAACAACTCCCTACCGAATCCGATGAGCAAGGAGAACGGTTTCACCAAACCACAATCCCCACGGAAAAACGGTACAAAGACAAAAAACTCGACGCATTGCTTGCAGAGGTAATATCAATTTTATTGATGCATTGTTTTGCATTCCTTTTTTGATTTCTTTTCTAATTCATTTCAGGTATGTTGGTGGAGTCACAAGATCACCCTGTATCTGAAAAAGAAAAAGCTGATGATGGAAGGCAGTCTGGAAGTAACGTGCCTGTGGACACCATAAGTTCTGAATCAGAGTCAGATTCGGACGACGTTTTGGATCCACAACTTAAGAGAGTGCGATTTGCAAGTCCAGGACCATCAACATTATAAACATAATACGAATATTTTTTTTTTATAATTTTTGTAATAGATAGCATAGTATTGTAGTGCCATCCCTGCTGAGACTACTAATCCCTACAACATTGAATCATTATTACTAAATATCCATGCTACTACTCTTTGTTACAACCCTAACTCTAACTGTCAAAAACTATGTACAAATAGACAGACAAAATTTCTCTTCACTCAAATGCCAACAAACAAAAAGAGTGAAACCCTAGCACTTCTCTGCCCTCTCTCTTACTCTCTTCATTGAATATTTCAATACACAAGCAGCTTTTTGATAGTGTTATTGTATATATCTGTACAAATTCCAACCCTGTTGAAATAAAATTACATAAACTATGCAAAAAGTATGAAATAATCAAGATATGACACGAGAGAGTGGCCGTCGGTGGTGCAATGGTTAGTGTGCGCGGCTCTTGTACATGAGATCCTGGGTTCGAACCCGGCTCTGACCACCTTAAAATTTCTTTCGGCGGCGGTCACCTCGCATAGTGACGGCGACACTATCGAGTATCTAGCCATGAAAAAGCTTCTCAAATTACCGTTCGGAATCGGTTTAATCAGTGAGTGAAAACTGGAAAGCGCACAGCTCAGTGATTGTGAGAAGTTCTCCCCGGTCCCTTCATGGGATGTAATGGGAAAAAAATTAATTATTAATTTATTATGACACGAGAGAGAAATGCATTTGAGTGAATATCTGGCACTTTTTGGTTCTCTTTTACCAGGGTTACCAAATTACTCCCATATTCTGGTTGTCTAAGTCTTGATCGGCTTTGTAAATGTCAACCTATACCACCTAAGGACTAAGATTAATAAAATCAGTAATAGTATAACAATGAAACCAGCAACATGCCTTTTCACTTACGGGAGAAGGCTTTATAGTATCTCAATGTTGAAGTAAAGAAAAACAAATGAAATTAAAAAATTTTCGGGAAATTTTTCACTTTTGCGGCTATCTAAGGGCTACATAAACGGTGTTAAGAATCATTCCTAGGAAGTTCATATAAAAGACCTGCAACGAACCATCCAAACACACTTGTTGCTTGTTGTTAATTTTTCAGATATCTGCTTGTATCTGTTTCGCTCTATTTGGATTGAGTGCGTATGAAATATTTCTCTTTTAGATATCGATGGAATAGGTATGAGAGAGTGAAAGTACCATAAAGTAATCTCAGACTAGAGAGAATATTTGGCTCATCTGACGTTTCCTTTCACACTCTTCGTGATGCGGTCGGTGTGATAGAGAGATGTTTGACGAAAAGTGATATACACCAGGTGAAATTACAATAACTTCTTGCTTTAATTTTTCATGCCATTTTGATGAAAAACTGTGAAATTTAAATGTGTTAGCATACATTTGTGTTGTATTTAACACAATAATTTTAACACACAAAACGTTGTTTGTTCGTTGTTTTGAACCATTGCCACTATCTGGTATTAGTAAAGCAATTCTTTTCAACATCAAAACATAAATATCACACCAGGCCAAATGTCATAAATTTGGTGGAAGAACTAGTGGGTCCTACTATAAGTATTAGTCTATGGAAAGCACCAAGTATCAAAAATACTTGTATGATTACATACACAATAAACAGATATATCGGTATACTTGTTATCTGTGCTTGGAATATGAGGAGAGCGTGTGTTTACTTACATCAGACATTTTTCTTTTCTTTTTTCTTAAAATTTGCCACAGATAAAACTTACACAATCACTTTTTGTAAAAAGAATGGAAAAAGTAAGAGAACAGCATCAACGCAAAGCGTACGATCTGGAATATCCATATTAAATGGATATATCCATTTAAAAAAGAGGTACAACAGTTACTTCACTGAGTGGAACAGATAAAGAGAAAAAAAACTTCCACTACAATGAGAGCCAGAGAAAGAGATGATGCGCTCTCTACTCAATCCAAAACGCATGAGCACATGTTGTGTTCTACTCTTTGTTGTAGTTGTACCCATAATATCAGGTTCTTACTTGTTTTATATGTTTGTACATGTAAAATTAATGGAACGCTGCAGGCCTTTAGTTCATATGTTCTAGAAAGTTGTTTATTGAGATGTTAGGATCATTCTTGTAGTTGACTGTTTCCTTGAATTTTGAACGGTTTGCTACCTATGGACCTGAACAGGGGAAAAAAGGTAAAAAAATTGAATTTTTTAAAGTTTTTTGCGATTTTGACTTTGAAGATGGAGTTTTTTTTTTTGATTTTATATGTTTACAATTTTTGTTCTTTATGACAAGAGCTACAACTTTGCCTCAGAGAGTAAATCAAAACTCCGAGCGGTTTGCAAGATATGAGCTTGAGAAAATGATCACTTTTTTGCAAAAATTACACCGAGGCCCCACTTTTTTGGGGGCCCATAAAAAAAACATGGAGGACTTTGGGCAAAACTGGGAGACAGGGGTATTTTTTTGGTCTTTTATCACGTAGTTGTGTCCGTATATGGTTATTTTGCCATGACTTAAAAAATTACACACTGTGTAATTTTACCATGGGTCCGACTTTGTCAACTGTTGTTTATAGCAATTTCCAAGATGTATCTAGTACAGGTGGAAGCGTTACTATGACTCAGTGGAAATAAAATGGAAGCACTTTTTTATATATCAAAATGGTCTTTATTGAAAATATTCACTTTCCGGATGATAATTTAACGTGGTTTCTATTGAGTTATACGTTACTTGTATTATACGGGTTTTGGTTACAAGCAAGCGATTATAGCTTGCTAAGTTGCAAAGAAAATGGCTATTTAGCGATAAGTAATTTTATTCAAAAATATGGAAAAGGATTGAAAACTGTTAAAGAAGTCAAAAAAAAACTTCTTTAAACTTCGCGAAAATGATTCGCGTCGCTAAGTTCTCGCTAAGTGCTTCATACAAAACAAGCGATTACATAAGCAAGCGGTGTAACCAAAACACGCTTATTATTTCCATGATTTTGTTTTACAATTCATACAATAATTACAGCAATTGTATTTTATTAACCGATTTCTTTTACGTTGCCCAGACTTTAATTCTTCTTCTTCATCCACTTTTGTTTAATTATGCGCAACAGATGATTGTGGTTGTTCATTTGCAGTTGAATAAATCATGACTATTAACAATGGCTCGTTTTCTAATAGAAAAAACACGTTTAAAAAAATATGTTCGTATTCCAAAATAAAATCGATAAAACTATTCCACGTGGAATGTAAAACATGGGGGATTCGCATGAGTGAAATTCATACACCACCGCTCACTTGAATAACGCCCACTCTTGAGTAAGTTTTTTCCAGCTTGCTTTCTCCTAAAATAACAATACCTATGCATTGGTTGTTTTTTTTACAGAATAGTTCGTTTAATTACAAAAACTATAACACAAGATTGTTTCCATTTTATTAGCGTGACTCGTAAAACAATAAACCAAAATAACATTCAAAAACTCAAGTTAATTTTTTGGCTCACTGAATTGCCCACCCATATTTATTTCGGTTTATACACGAGGAATTATTATTTAATAAGAAGTGCTTCCGTCCTTATTTAGAATACATTCATATATCCTGCTTGGTAGGGAATCATATAAATTATTAATTAGGTCTAGGGAAAAGCATGACCGGACGTGCTTAGTCGCATCAATGAGTTCAGTTTTATTAGAATATTGCTCCTCTGGCTCGTGCACCTCGCGAACAATCCATCCTCAGACATTTTCGATAATATTGAAGTCAGGCGAGTATGGCGACAAGTTCAACACATAGAGTAGTAAACATAGAGTACGCAACAGCTGTTAAAGCTTTGACCGGATGTCCCGTCGCAAGTTGGAATTCCATCGAGTTGGAGTTGCAAATGACAAAACTATCGTCAAACATAATTTAAAACTCATTATGATCAATCAAACATAATTTAAAAGCCATTAGTATCAATCGAGCACGATATAAACGACATTAGTATCAATCAAACATAATTCAAATCTAGGTTGCCTATCGCTGATTCATTCATCCACTTCCTTTTGCATAATTTTCCAACTTCATACACTGAACGGAAAAGCATCGTCACACGGACGAAAATGTGCATCACCCCAACAATTTTTGTCATCGAAAGTGAGCTAACGTAACGTTTCATTACCGCTATGAAAATGTGTTCATCAACTGCAAATTGTTCGTTACTGTGGTGAAAGTATGGTTGTTGCCGCAATGAATTTGCTTCATTATTGCAACACATTTGTTTCGTTGCTGCAATGTATTTGTTTCATTGTTGCAATGAATAGGTATCGTTCTTTCAAGGAACTTGGTTCATTGCGGCAACACATTTGTTTCGTTGCTTCAATGAATTTGTTTCATTGTTGCAATGAATAGGTATCGTTCTTTCAAGGAACTTGGTTCATTGCGGCAATGAATTTGTTCATTGCTGCTATGAATTTGTTTCATTAGCGCAACGAATTTGAGTCATTGTTGTAACGAATATATTTCATTACTATAATGATTTTGTTTCATTGCTGCAATGAATGCTTTGAAGTGTGTTTGAAAATATTTATTGACAAGTGTACGTAAATATACTGTTAGTATTAAATTGCAGGTGTTTTAATAACAATTTTTTGAATTTTTGTTTTCCAAAATCTATTTTCTAAATATGTAGATTATATTCATTCCATGTTGAAACACTCGTCTGGAGAAGATTGTGGTAGTCGAGAGGTTGAGTGTTATTGTGGCCGTCATATTTAAGTCCTGCAATTAAAAACATATACGAGGAATTTATTGTTAAGATTTCTATTTAAGATACATATGTACATATCTATGTCTGTACTAACATGAACATAAGCTCTACTTCCCTATGCTCTACTCCTTTAACATAGAACCACATTATTGTTTTGTTAAATCATGCAATTGTTGTATTGAGGGTTTTGATATTCAATTGTAGCGCCAAATATCTCCGTCATTAAGCCAGTGATCGCCCTGTAAGCATTTTCTTCGACTGCTCCATAGACTAATACTTATAGTAGACCCACTAGTTCTCCCACCAAATTTATGACATTTGGCCTGGTGTGATATTTACGTTTGATGTTGAAAAGAATTGCTTTACTAATACCAGATAGTAGCAATGGATCAAAACACAGAACAAAACAACAACAACAACAGCATTTCGTTTTGTGTGTTAAAATTATTGTGTTAAATACAACACAAATGTATGCTAACAATAACAGTCAATAAAAAAGTTTAAAACACATTTAAATTTCACAGTTTTTCACCAAAATGGCATGAAAAATTAAAGCAAGAAGTTATTGGAATTCCACCTGGTGTATATCACTTTTCGTCAAACATCTCTCTATCACACCGACCGCATCACGAAGAGTGTGAAAGGATACGTCAGATGAGCCAAATATTCTCTCTAGTCTGAGATTACTCTATGGACTGCTCTATTATTTATTTTAACCAAATTTGTTAAAATTTCGATTGGATTCATTTGACTGTACGTTAAATTGTTATTTTTTTATGTTCGTCGTACTTGAAACACTTTGTTTCTTGGACTGTCCGCACAAATGTATAGATGGCTTCCGTTTTTTTCTGAATCCAAATACCAACACAATGAAACAGGCGCGACCGAGTTTTGATTAAAACACAAAAACACGAACATTATGTTGCGACTTGTACCGTCAAGCGCAAAAACACACACAAAAGTTCAGTTACATATTTCGGGGTAGTTTTTCTGCTAACGATGCGTCACTTTCTTTGCTGTCGTGTTGCTCCTTGCATTGTTTATTTATCTATTTGATTTATAGATTCGAAAGTTACACAAACGATCACAGCAAACACATAAATTAACACAATTTAGTTTTCACAATAAAAGATTATTACTAAGTGTAACCAATTAGTCTGTTTTAACAAATTTATTTAAATTATTCCGGCGGAGAAATATGTCTACCACTTACGAGTGTTGCAATGGAACTGATTTAAGATATGTACGTGACCCACCACCAGTGTTGCCACTTTCTGGATAATTATTCAAAAATGGGACAATTTCCAACTTTTTGAATAATTTTTGGATAATGATATTTTTGTGCAATTTTTGTGTAAATTCACTTGTCAGAACATGTCACGTGTTGCAACTTTAAATTTCCATATGCATAACCCTTTTGATAACTCCGTCATAAGCCTGGTGTTCAGTTTTTATGCCATTTCTGTTGCCATAAGAAGTACGTGTATAAAAAAAAAAAGAACGAAAATTTCATGAACCGCAAACTTCGCTCACGTTTCATTTGCTTGGAACTCAGCTCTGCGAACGTTTCGCAGGCAAAATCAATTACAGGGTTGCTACACCAAAGTAATTTCGTACGAAAACAATTGAATAAGAATTGTTTGGTAGCGAAATTTTGGACATTTCAAACAAAAAGTACCACCACATGCGTAAAATTGAGTGTAAAACTAGAATATGCAGTAAAAATAATATGGAGTGCGTAGAGAAAATATAAAGGAAATTTTTGCAAGGTAAATCAAAGATAGGTGGTAACTCTCCGCAACAAAATGTTCCGTTTAGAGATAAACAAAAAAAATGCTTACGAAAACTTCGTAAGAACTGAATACGGGGCTATAATATCTCCTTTTGCAGGTAAACATCCACAGACCCACAGGTTGACCGCAACATGCTAATTTTACTATACTATATTTAAAATATTGTTCGATGAATAGTGATGGTATTTCTAAGTGTTTTCTGGTGGGAATTTTTTCGATATACGATATCTATTTTATTTTTAACGTGAGAGCTCGTTGTACCAATTTATTGGTCTAGAAAGGTGGGATATAAAATCTCACGTTTATTCGCTGTATATTGTCAAATTTGAAAAGTATCTTCAGTGTAGAAAGCTTGAAAAAATACTATTAAAACTTTGGAATTTCATTATTCTACTGCAAGCAAAATTCGAAATATTTAATTTTGGGAAGTGACTTTTTGGCAAACAGTACAATAATTTCAAAATATGACCAACGGAAAAAGTCTTTGTATGAATGAGGTTATATCCAAGACTTTAACCCTAGAACGTCATCCTTATTTTTTGTACACTATCGTCATCCTTAGTCATTAGAGCAAAAATGAAAAACGTTATTTTTGTATTTAGTTAATTTTTAATTAATATTCAACAAAAAAGCAGTTTGCAAAGGCGCCACGAAATAACCCTCAATGAAATAACCCCCAAACTCAAAAATGAAATAATCCCCAAAAACATCAGGAAAAACGAATTTGGGGATAATTGCCTAATTTTCGAGAGTAACTCCAATTTTACGTATGTAAAAAGCCCCAAATTTTATTTGGTTTTATTTTTATTTATTATTATTATCTTATTTGGGTTTATTTCATTTCCGCAAGAAATTACCCTTTTTACAATAATGAATTCCTATAAATCCTTTAATAATCATATTATAATTAATAATAACTATTTTGGGGTTTATTCCATTTACTTGGGGCTTGCTTCATTGGGTGATATTTCTTTTCTATTTTGGGGGTTATTTCATTAGGCGGTAGTACCGATATCTGTTGAGGTTCTTTCATTTCTAATTTGGGGTTATTTTCATCTTGGTTGGGCTTTATTTCATTTTTCATTTTGAGGTTATTTCATTTGCTTTTGGGGGATATTTCATTGGGGGTTATTTCGTGGCGCCGTTTGCAAACAACCGAAAAAAAACATATATAAGCCCGAAAATGAAATCACGCGTCGTCGTTTTGACGAAGGATGCCGGTGCAGGGTTGTGGACGGTCAACATTTCAAAGCCCGTAAATATTATCTATGCAGCAAGAAAGATGCAATGGATGGTAGCAATTAATTTTGAATTAAATCGAAAATTGTTTTATTCATTGGAAAAAAAATAAAAATAAATTGTGTAATTTCAAGTGATTTTGAATAATTTTTGAACATCCCTTGTGTAACTTTGGCCTACACTGGTGGCAACACTGCCCACCACTCACACTCACCATTTGCTCTTGCTGGCCTCTTTTTTACGCTCGTTCATTTTTTCGACTATAAATAATAAATATAAACCATTAAAAGTAAGATATAAACCAAATAGCATTTTTTTTTACAAAATTCAAATTAAATAAAATTGTTGCAGGAATGAAATGTAAGTTGTTGCAGCAACGAAATGAAAAATTGTCAAAGAAGTCAAGTATGAAATTTTTTGTTGCAGCGACTACCAAATTTTCGTATACGACACTTTTCACTATAACAACGTAAAAACATTAACGAAAATGTTTCATCCATGCGACGAAGAGTTTTTCTTTCAGTGTAGTCAATGAGCTGTGGCATCGAAACCTCCTGGTTCAACCCCTCATAGTCTTGACGTTCAATCCGCAATTTAACGGCTCTGGCGGTGTGGATAAGAGCGTTATCTTGCCCAAATTTCTACTCCAAGTCTTCAAAAATTGTGAAAAAGCGGCTCCCAGTACGACTTTATGCAACATCGCATTCATTAGTGATGACACAAACTTCAGTTGTATGGAGCCATAATCCACATGCCATAACACCACCTGCGCGGTTCAGTAGTTACTACTCTTCCTTTCGTAGGTCATGTAAGTAATAATTATAATCATCTGGACCCTCTAAATTACATTTTCGAAAAAATTACTTGACACCACACCATGTCGGTGGTGCAATGGTAAGTGTGCGCGCCTCTTGTACGTGAGATCCTGGGTTCGATCCCTGCTCTGACTACCTTAAATTCCTTTCGGCGGCGGTCGCCTCGCATAGTGCGGCGACACTATCAAGTAAAAGTTTATCTAAATACCGTTCGGAATCGGTGTAAAAACTGTAAATCCCAATCAGTGAGTGTAAAACTAGAAAGCACACAGCTCACTGGTTGTGAGAAGCTCTCCCCAATTCCTTCATGTGATGTAATGGGAAACCATTTATTTATTTTTTACCACATCCTGTTGCAGCGGCAGCAAATAAGGCGACGTTCCTTTCGGAGATCATCTCTAGGGGTGTTGTTTTTACTTTCATGCGTTTTAGATGTGCAGCTTTGGAAAAAGTTATTTGTACTATGGTTACGCTTGCACATACACCGTACTTTTCCTTTACTTTGGCAGCAGAGTTCTGTGAATTTTATGCATGCTCCAGAAACGCTCTCTTATCGGCCGCCGTAGCCGCACTTACGGCACGACTTTTTATATTCAGCCTTATTACGAATGTCGTTCTCGTATTTTGACTACGACAGTTTTGTAAAAGAGTAAAGACAAAGTTGGCGTGTTATCTTTAATCTTTTACGAAACTGTCGTAATCGAAATACGACAATGGACATTCGTAATAAGGCTAAATGTCCGCATAGTTTATAGTATCGCGTAAAAAATTGGATATAACGTTGCGGCTTTTATCGATTTTTTCGATATTTGCTGAATGGACAGTGCACACACCTTATAAGTTTTAATTTTCGCTCTCTCCTCCACACTCAATGACGTAGCTCGGCCCATTCCCTTTAAAACTAATAGTTTTTAATTTCAAACTTGATGTTGATCCGTAGCAGACTGCCATACTAAAACTGAAAATGGCTTGAGGGGCGCTATTCAAATGAACCAAAAAAATAACTTGATGGTTTGAATGTTATTTTGTTTTAATTTTTTTTTTTACGAGTCAGGCTAATAAAATTAAATCAATCTTATGTTATAGTTTTCGTATGAAACGAACTATATTGTAAAAAAAAACAACCAATGCATTGGTATTATAATATTAGGAGAAAAAATATGGTGTCCCATAACATCCCATGAAGGGATTGGTGAGAGCTTCTCACAATCTGTGAGATGTGCGCTTTCTAGTTTTACACGCACTGATTGGGACCTACAGATTTACACCGGTTCCGAGAAGCTTTTTCATGGCTATATACTCGATAGTGTCGCCGTCACTAAGCGAGGTGACCGCCGCCGAAAGAAATTGAAGGTTGTCAGATCAGGGATCGAACCCACGTTATCATGTACAAGAGCCGCGCACACTAACCATTGCACCACCGACGGCCAATGGTGCAAGCTGAAAAACATACTCAAGATGGGGCGCTATTCAAGTGAACGGCAGTGTATGCCAAGTGAATCAAATTCACGGTGGAAGACAGAACAGGGGTGAATAGTTGGGTTCTATAAACAGAAGTTTCAAAACTCAGGCGCCAGTGCACGTAAATAGGAAAGCGGCGTGCAAATAACAGACAAGAGCCGCTATCCCTCTCTTCACGTTATCTTAATGATGACGACGTAATAGGCCATTTCATTGTGTTTGATTTGCTATTGTAATTTAGTCTTTGGTTGAATATAATAGCTTTGTTTCTTTACTTTTTGGGTAAAGTTCGGGTAAAAGAGAGTAAAAGCCAAATTCTCTCTTAAATACTCAATATTACCCAAAAGTAAAGAAACACAAAAAACCACTTTTCTAGCCCGCAAACAAATGTCAAAACACAAAACATATGCTTGACAACAAATCTTGCACATCATGTTCATTTTCACTGTTCATTTGCACACTTTCCATCTTCTTTAAATATGCACTCTCAAAGTAATCCAATTCAAATTAATAAAATTGTAAATTCAATAAATTTTTTTTACTTGTTTTATTTTTTTCACAAATAATACATATGTTTTATGTTGAAGTTTCGAACAGCTGATTGTTTGGCACTTTGCCCAAACTTACCCGAAGAAAATGTCTGGGTAAGTTCGGTAAAAAGAGAAACGCATTTTGCCGTTAAGAGAAACAAACAATCGTTCTCATTTGCCCAATTTGTGAGTAAAGCGCCGTGGCCACACATCAAACTGTTTGATCAAATTTATGTATGTACTATTGGTAATATTTTGTTTGACTTAGCACAGAAACACATCAAATTCATACCATCAAATTTCATTTCATAGTTGGTGTGAAAACGAAAAAACCGATGATTTTTTGGTCGGAAAAAGTTTCATTATTTGTCAAATTATATATTGATTGTTGAAAATATTTTTTTTTGAATTTTCAAGTGTTTTTTTTCAGAAATATTTTTTATCCATTTTTCATAACACCGCGTCACCAACAAAAAATAATGTTGTCACTGCCAAAACTAAAAAGAAATAAAGTTTGACGTAATTACGCGCACACACATCAAACCGGCTTCAAATCTCTGCAGCAGCGGCAGAAATATCTAAACTGTTTAGATTTTCGTCAAACTCACATCAACCTATCCGTGTGAGTTTTTTTCCACTAATACAATCAAAATTATGACAGTTTAATGAGCCAGTTTGATGTGTGACCATTCCGCTTAAAGAAACGCATTTGAGTAAGTTTGTGTTCCCGCGAGATCCCGCGGTAAAATAAAGAAACAAACCTAATAATGACAGAAGTAAAAGGGAATGCGTATTTTCGTTCGATACAAACAACATAAAACATAATTTAGCTGTCATTAGTATCAATCAAACACTATTTAATATTAGTTTGCTGCATGGCCTATAATCTCTATGTCTTCTTTGGCCTCTCATTCTACATCACTTCCCTAGTACCTTTTCGATCAGCTGTGCCATAGAAACCCCCTGGTTAGTGATAAGTTTGAACAGGCAGTCCGGTGGCATATCGGGCTAGACGCTGCTGAGGATGATCCTCAAAAATATTGAAACGTTCGTCCAACGAATCTGAGTTCGAATCCTACACACGACAAATCGAAGAACTGATCTATTAGATTAAAAGCAATTACAAGTTAATTTAAATTTCCTCAGATTTCAGTAATATAAATTTGTTTTTGGGATTTTTCGTAATGACCTTATTTTTGTTAGTTTTGAATGGTAATGAATTAGAATTTTAATTTTGTTTTTGATGGGCCGAACAATTTTCAGGTGGAGGTTTTTTATGATGTTTAGCAGATTAGATTTTTCATGGTGAAAAATTTCACTAATTTCGAATTCGTTATAGGGGACATTCGAAACAACCCATTATTGGCCGGTATGACATATCACTAAAAGTTTGTTAGTTTAATGAATTTTAAAAAATGGAAATTGAGATGGCATCATTTTGACAGTATGAAAAACCATTCCATGATTTCAGAGATTTTCGATGCTATGAACAAAAATGTACACATTAATATCTTGTACGTACGGACAACTTTACGTCACTACTGCAATTCACTCACGATATACAGTCAGTTTTCATAAAACGAATTGGAAGGAACGAACACGAATATTATACGTTAAACGAGGTATTTATATAGGATATTGATTCTTCACATGTTCCTTTAATAAATTTCTAAAATAATCGCCACATTTGACCCATGTAATCCAGTAAATTTATGTCTTTAGGTTTTGGTCGATTCATTCGTTCGTTCAAATTCGTTTTATGAAAATAATTTCACTACACCCTAATGTCGATTAATATATCGATGGCTTAATATAAAAAGGGCCTAACTCGATTTTTTGTTACTTGACAGGAGAAGGAAAACACTTAATAAAATCCATAAAATTTTAGATACAACAAAGTGTTTTAATGCAATTTCCAAAAATGTGTTGCCTCTTTTTTGTATCTAAAATTTTACGAATTTTATTAAGTTTTTTCCTTCTCCAGTCAAGTAACAAATAATCGAGTTAGGCCCTTTTTATATTAAACCATCGATATGTAGTTGTTCTCGTTTGTAAAATGTCACTGGACTTGAGATAAATCTTCGTATAATGTTTATAAAATTCACATCAAACACCACATACCTGGACTGTATAACTTTGCCAGCTCTTGAGCTCCTTTATGCTGTGGTCCCCATCTTGGTACTGTTTTTTCGGTAAATATTTGGTCCAACGCAGAATTGCCATTCGGATCATCTTCATGCATTGAGTTTTCCAAAATTTCCTGATCACTCTTTAGGGTCATCTGCAAAGAGAAGTGTTTCCAAGGACTGGATTAGTCAGTTGTAACAATTCGCTCTTGTGTGTATAACTGCGCTGTAATGTGTGAATGAACGAAATCGTAAGACCTTCATTTTAAACACATCCAGGGTCAAATTGAAATCACGTGGTGTGGGAACTTTTCTGTTAGCAACTCACCTGTTGTACACCACTTTGGGAATTGGACATATGTATGTTTGACTCACCGAGAGTGTTTCCCAACTATTAACACAACAAGGGGGCTACATACCCTTATACAAATAACGCGGTCTAAGAATGGGTGTTAAATTACCCTTTTTTAGCGAGAGACAGAGTCCTTCATAATCTATACATATAATTTGTGGTCTGCGTGTTAAATTAACCAGGGTGGCCCGTATTTTGCAAATAAATTGTCGTTTTGGAGTAATATGTATGTGTGTATTAGGTTAGGATGATCCACATTACAAAACCTGAGAGTATGAATGCAACATCCAGCACCTTACAACTATATATTTCTTTCATAAGTGATAACAACTCCACACGCAACTGAACTTAATTTATCTTGTGATAAGTAAATAAAATCAACAGACGCTGAGCCATCGCATTAGTGATGCACAGAACCATGGAACCATTTTTTATTTTTCTTTGCGAAGACCAACGCTCAGGGGATGTCCCCCATAAATGCAGTGCATTGCATTGGACTTAGGAAAATGGAATAGGAGTAGGGGGAAGAGAGAGAAGTACTTGTTAATATTTGACCATAGATAAAGGAAATAAATAGATATCGCACAGGCGTTGTCAAGTACTGCCACTAGGTGCTGTGTTGTCGTTTTGTAACTTTCATTGACGTTTCTCATAACATTCACTGACGTTTATTCAACAGTGTGGGACATTTTGCAATACAAAAATAGAATCATTTTCCAGGTAGTGCTATTCGAACAACTAATTTAGTTTTTTTATGTCGTTGTGTTTCCCATATTCTAATTCAAATGCATTTTGGTTATGTGCTTTTTTTGGTGTACTGTTATTGTTGGTATTCGTTTATGATGACTTGTACATCATCGGTCCACTAAACAAAACAAAATCCCTGTTGATGTTGCCTACCACACCTTTTGTTAGCACCTGTTCTAAATACATCTTACAAGGTGTATTTTGTTTGGGATCAAACGTTGTAATTATTGCATTCAGCTCCATCTAGAAAATATCCCATTGAACAAGAAATTTTCCACGGCACATGCGATATCTAGTTAATTCCTTTATCTATGTATTTGACTTAAACTTGCTGATGTTGTAAGAAGTGGGGAATACGCTTGCCGGAAGCTTATTCCACATACGGACTGTTCGGCAGAAGAACGAATTGTTTCTGTAATGCGCAGTTCGATCCAACGGCCTGGAAACAGAAAAGGGATGAGTTCCACTTGAAAACCGCGTCGTACGGTTAAATAAACTAACTGCTGGAATGAGGCCAAGTAACTCGGCGGAACACTTTCCATGGAAATACCTATAAAATACCGAGACATGGCTAACATTTCGTCGATGCTCCAAGGAGGCAACAGTGCTGGATACACTGCTGTCGCCTATCAGCTTCAAGGCTCTCTTTTGCACGCGGTCTAGAAGCTTCAAGGTGGACCCTGGAGCCTCAGCCCAAATATGAGAGTTGAATTCCATTTTTGGCCGAATATACGTGGTGTAGATATTGAGGAGATCGGGTGACAGATCTTTTACACCGTTTTAAAAAGCCCAGGCACTTGAATGCTTCTTTCGACACGTTGAAAATGTGCTTATTCCAACGAATGTCACATTGTATCTTCATGCCCAGAACATCAAGAGCTTCCGATTCACCGACATCTAAACCATCCATTGAAATCATTGGCTGGGTCGAGTCACCAGTTTGCTTGTGCGATATTCTGCAACACTGTGTTTTGCGTGCATTAAATTCGACTCGGTTTTCCCTGCCCCACTCACTAATCAGATGCAAGTCATGATTAAGCGTGTCATTCATTGTTCGTCTCTTTGCTTGCACTACGGAAAGATTGGGTCGACGATCGAACGAGTATGAGTGACATAAATTACTATCATCAGCGAAGGAGTAGATGGGATTGGTAGTCCGATCCAGAAGGTCGTTGATGAAAATAAGAAAAGAGAGGGAGAAAGCACAGAGCCTTGAGGTACTCCCGCATTAATTGTATACTGATCGGAAGAGATACCGTCTATTACTACTCGTATGGAACGGTCTCTGAGAAAACTCGAAATAAATCGAGAGAAGTTTCTACCTAAACCAAAAGCATTAAACTTTGTTATGAGTGCCTGGTGCCAAACTCTATCAAATGCTTTAGAAATATCTAAAGCCACTATTTTGCTCTCACCCAGTCTATGCACGGACCGATTCCACTGTTCCGTGAGGAACACCATCTGGCCGCCAGTTGAACGTTTTCTGCGAAACCCATGCTGACGATCACTGAGTAGACTGTTAACTTCCAGGTAACTCACCAAATGGTAATTTACCATGGTCTCCATCACCTTTGAGAGCGTAGAACATATCGCAATTGGCCGGTAGTTATCGGGATTAGTAGTCTTTCCTTTTTTGGGGATCGGCTGGACATTTACAACCTTCCATCAAGTAGGGAAAACACATGTACGGTATGACAGACTGAAAATGTTGCGCAGTGGACGAGCAAGCGTCGAAGAACACTTGCTCAAAACTAGTGCCGGAATTCCATCCGGAGACTTTCCTACGTTGAGCTCCTTAAGGACCTTTTTAACTCCTCGCGTACGAAAAAATATCTCAGGCATGGAGCTAGATATATTTGCGATGACGGGGAGTGGTTGAGAGCTAATCGGCAGAGAGGAGTTTTCTGCAAATATTTCGGCAAAAAGGTTAGCTTTATCTACCGGGTTAGAACTTGTTCTTTACAAGAACTGACCGGATCGGTGCTTACAAGAAAGGAACAACGGTTCCAAAGAACCGAAAACGATTCTAAAAGAACCGAAAACGGTTTCAAATGAACCGAAAGACAGGTCCAAATAAACCAAAAATTAAGACGTTTCGTAAAAGTTCAAAAGAACCGAAAACAGTTCCAAATGGACCGAAAAACGACTAAAAAAGAATTGGAAAAACTTTTGAAATCAGCAATAAAACAGAATAACAGCGACTCGGTTCCAAAGGAACCAAACGTGTACAATACGGTGGAGTGAAAAAATCGATTTCGCTCGAATCAAAAATAGCGAGTGCGGAAAAGTAGAATTTTCTATTCAATACTTTTACTACTCAATACTTTTTGTCGTCGCTCTGTTTATGACAAAACAAAAACAATTATTTCAGTGGGCTAAATATTGTTTTATTAGTTTTAACAAAATTACATCAAATGTTAAAGCAGATGTAAGAAAAAAGAAAGTGCACTAGCAAAAGAGACTTCAGCACAAAAAATATTCTTATTTATTTTCCCCAGGTAACATTTACTAATGTGTTCATAGAAATCGAAGGTGTTAACACATCGCCCGCGAGTTCGAACACTCATTGGTTTTATTTTTTTTTTTGAAATTTTAAGTTATGACGCTCTTGAGCTAAGGGTACGATATGTCGTTTGAAAGAAACCTTAACAATTGAAAAATAGATTTTAATTTTGTTTTATAAATGGTTTTCCAATTTGAGTGATATTATTTCTTTAAAAAAAACACACTAATTGTTAAGGAAATTCAAATGTTTTTTATTTAATGTGAAGTACAATCGATACAATTAAGTTCTGAATAAAACGTCTCTCAGGTTGCCTCCACGTCTTCTTTTTCAGGAACGGATTCGATGAACCCAATTTTCGAGCACTTTTTCCACTAAATCAAGTCGTATGTCATGAATAGCACGTTCAATATTGACTTGTAAAGCTTGAAGAGAGTCTGGTTTATTGCTAAAGATCAATGACATCAAATAACCCCACAAGAAATAGTCTAATGGTGTTAAATCACAACTTCTTGGAGACCCATTCAATGTCACAATTTCTTGAAATAATCGAATCCCCAAACTTTTCTCGAAATAATTCGGTTGTTGCACGTGCAGTGTGGCACGTAGCTCCGTCTTGTTTGAAACAGATGTTTTCAACTTCTTCCAATTTCGGCCATAAAAAGTTGGTTATCATCGATCTATACCGCTCTCCATTGACAGTAACAGCACTTGCCTGAACGTCAGCAATATTTTCATTACTTCTAGCGGCTCTTTATCTTATTTGCACTTGAACATTATGTGCCGAAAATGTAATTCGACCAATAGCGAGCACAAGTGCACAATTATTACACCATTAAGAAGGCAAAAGCGCACGAAAAGTTCCAATTGGAGATCGATTATTTTGATAAAAAATTTAATAATTTGTAATTAATCTCCATGATCAAATTGTAAACAATACTGAATACAATGAAAACACAGTACACAAAAGATCGATTGTAGCGTTGGCTGTGTGTCACTTAGCGCCATTCTGTTAAAACCATGCGTCGTTGATGTCATCCTTTTGAACTTATAGGAACAACAAATTACATGAGGTGTCAGGGGACACCCGGTTGGAACGAAGTTCCTTTCGCTATATATTATGTACTAGTTAGTTCCAACACGCCTAAGGCGCCTGTTGAAAAATACTATAATTTAAATGGATCTTTAAGAAAAGGCACTTTTATTAGAATGTATTTTTTTTTAAAAAAAAAAGTATATTTTTAGGTCCTTTTTGTAAGAATATGTATTATATTTTCCCTAAAAGGTCCTTTCTTTAATGAGAGGTACTTCTTTTATTAAAAGCTAATGTTTTTTTTAAGAAAAGGTAAAATTTTTAATAAAAAGTACTTTCTGTAAGAAAAAGCCTAAGAGTATGAATTTTTTTTATAAATAAGTACTTTTTTTAAGAACAGGTACTTTTTAAAGAAGTGGTACTCTTTTTAGGAAGGGTTATTTTTTTAAGAAAATGTACTTATTTTTAGAAAGGCTACTTATCCCAAGACAAGAAAAGAAAAGTTGTTATTATATTTTTAAGAAAATGTACTTTTAAGAAGAGGAATTTTTGTAAGAAAATTAATTTTTTTTAGAGAAGGTATTTTTTTGAAGAAACATTTTTTTTAAAAAATGGGATTTTTTTTTTAGAATTGTCCCTTTTTTCAAAAACAGGTACTCTTAGATACTTGTCTTAAGAAAAGTTATTTTGTTTTACATAAAAGCTACTCTTTAAAGAAAAGGTAGGTTGTTAAGAAAAGGCAATTTGTTGTAAGATAATGTACTTTTTTAAGAAAAGGTACTTCTTTAAGATATTGTTTTAAGAAAATGTACTCTGTTTAGGATTTCTTTTTTTAAGAAAACGCACTTATTTAAGAAAATTTTATTTTTTTAAACTTCTTTCCCAATAAACAAGAAATTTCTCCCCATATATTAGTCTAGACCCAAACCAAACCAAAAGTGAGAGTTTAAGAGTAATGCCGTGCACACACGTAACAAGTAGAGTTGCGTGACAGTAAAAAGGCACTTGGCCGAGAGAGTTGTGCGGGTGAGTGAAAGCGAGTATTAGTTCACACGCATTTTGTCACGTGACGAGACAATTAAGTTGAACAACAATAATTTTTTGAAATGAATCGCGGTAAACAAAGTTTTAAACGGATTTTTAAGCAACTCTTACCGCTGATAATAGTGGAATTATTGGATTTATTAAACGAGGAAAATAAGAGGATTTGGACACGACCATGGATGTTGCAACGGTCCGCCATCTTTTTAGAGAACTGGAAACAGAGGATCCAGCAGAATTCAAGGTTCTTTTGAGAATAAACGTAGAAAGTTTAAACACGTTGTTGGATAACATCGCTCCACATATTCAAAGAGCAGATACAGTCATGAGAGAAGCAATACCTGCGCGGGAAGAAAAGTTCGATAAACACTCATGAATTTTATATTGATGAATAAATTTCACTGTAGTTTCGTAGTTCCACTTGCTTCCCATGTTGGTGCACAAAATAAAGTAAACAAACAAAACACTTTCAACAGAGTGGAGAGTGGCTACCGAGTGTGTGTACATGTGACGAGCGAGTCAGTGAATTGTTGCTGAGAGAAAAGGAGTACAGCGACGCAATAGTACTCGGCCGAGTAAACAAGATGTGATTCTAATGACTCTCTCGCCACTATACTCGGTTAACTACTCGCTTCAGTGTTTAGACGAAACGAGCACTCGGCCGAGTTACTGTCTCGCCACTCTACTCATTACGTGTGACCTAGGCATGAGTGTGTTGCAAAATGTAATTCCATGCTCAGGGTTGTATTTCATGGATTTGCCAGTCTTGCACTTTGACATTTCTAAATTTACTTTTTATTGGGTTCAAAACTACAATATTTAATAAACAGGCTCCACCTAGAAAACTTCCCATTAAACCAAACCAAATAATGGGTTGTAATAAAGAAGTTTAAAAAAGTTGTTTAACATTTTTTCATTCATCCCGCAACTTGCGATAAGGAACTTCGTTCCAAATATCGCTGAGCATGGCATTTTCGAAGAAAAATGGGCCTATGATGCCCCTGTGTCAAAAAACGCACCAAACAGTCACTCGTTGTGGGTGCATCGCCTTTTCCTCGACGACGTGTGTATTTTCCGAGGTGAAATTGAGGTTCATCGGCAAAAAGATGATTTTTCGGAAAAAATACCCATTTACAGCCAAGCGATCTTCAGCTCATACAGCGAAGCGAAAACGCATCGGATGGTCACGAGGCTTCAGTTCATGGACTAATTGCACTTTATATGTCTTCATGCCTAGGCCTTTTAGAAAATTCTGCCCAATGAAGTTCGAGAAATCTTCACTCTCTGCGAACGGTGGTGGGTTCATGTTGATGACTTTTCGAGCACACTTTCAGCTACAGCGGAATCGGATCGCACTGGATGAGCACGTACACGATATCTTTTGTTCAATAAGGACACGTATTGACAAAGTTGCTTCACAAATTGATCCACAAGATGGGTGATGCCACTCCATTTCTATCGAATTTATTTCGTAGATTTCTTACAGTTTGAGTTGAAGACTCAGAACTTTTGTGACGGAGTTCATGCCAGTGAGTGGAGAGTGTACTTATCTGAATTGTCTATTATTTCAACAAAAACCAATCTGAGCTTGTAAGCTTGTAGTATAAATTTCTCATACATTAATTCAAAGTTTTTAATATTTCCCAATTTTCTTCAGGCGTAAACCGACCCAATGAGTAAATTTCTAACCTTTAATAATCTGTCACTTCATAAATGTCAAACTGGCCTTCTGCTTCGAAATAATGTTCAAATGCCAATTTTGTGTTATAATATTTGCCTTACACAATTAGGTAAAATCACCGTCGAATAAAAAATCCTTTGGGCGTTTTGTACTTAGTTTTGGATTGTGAATAATGTTTATTGTTTTACGCATTTCTGCTAACATACTACCTGTGTTGTCATTAGTTCCGGAACTTACGCCTAAATCGGAGTTGGCAGATATGACTTACATTGCCTTGGACAACGTATTTCAGCGAATTATCGTCGAACTAATTCGTTGGCTAAATCTTTTGTGTCTCTCTGATGGGCCAGTAACCAAAATGAGCTAACGGGTTTTTCAATAAGAGCGCTACAAAAGTTTTTTTTAAATAAAACAAAACCGGTTTTAGATACCAATGAAATTCTTTATTCCTGTGAAAGTACGTTCGATGCCATTATGTATGGAACTCGATTTCTTTTGCATGGTCACCACGGGCACGCTTGCAGAAGTCCAGACGCTGAACCCAATTTTCGACGGTTTTCAAGCATAAATCGGCCGATACTGCTGCAATTTCGCGTTCGATATTCGTACGAAGTTCATAAATCGTCGCTGGCTTGTTGGCATAGACCATAGACTTGACGTAGCCCCACAGGAAATAATCTAACGGCGTCAAATCGCACGACCGAGGCGGCCAATCGACTGGACCATTTCGTGAGATAACACGTTCACCAAACTTGGTTTCCAATAAATTGATTGTGGCATTCGCTGTGTGGCTTGTGGCGCCGTCCTGTTGGAACCACATGTCCTCCAAATCCGTATTATCCAATTGGGGCCAAAAATATTCGGTTATCATTGAACGGTAGCGATTCGCATTCACAGTAATGTGCCGGTCTTGATCATCACGAGAAAAGTAGTACGGCCCAATGACGCCGCCGGCCCATAACCCGCACGCACCAAACCGTAATATTTTCGGGATGTAATGATGACTCATGGATTACGTGTGGATTGCTATCTGACCAATAACGCATATTTTGCTTATTGACGAAGCCATTCAGCCAGAAATGAGCCTCATCGCTGAAGATGATTTTCCGATGAAAATCCGAATCATTTTCAAGTTGTTGCTCGGCCCAATTCACGAACATACGACGCTTATGGTGGTCAAGCGGCTTCAGTTCTTGCGCCAATTAGATCTTGTTCGGATGTAGGCCAAGATCTTTTCGCAAAATTCGTCACAGCGACGTCACAGAGTTGACCAACGCTTGAGAATGACGTGTGAGAGACACATTTGGGCTTTCTTGAACTGAAGCAATATTCTCGACACTACGGGCACTTCTTTGTCTCACTGGCACGGGAACATTTTGTACTGTGCCTGTGGATTCAAATTTTTCCACTAGACGCTAAATTGTTGATCTGGTAGGACGAATATGACGAGCATAAATTGGATGTAGCGCTCTTAAAGTTGAGGCCACTGACTCCAAATTTTAATAATTTCGACACGTTGTTGGCTCGTATATCGTTCCATGATGAAATGGCAAACCTTACTGAAGAGAAATGCCAAAAGAGCGGGAAAAAATATGGCGTCGTTTGCTGTCCCTATCGATTTACTTTTGTAGCGTCTCTGTTGAAAAACTCTTTATGAAAAAGGATTTACGTTTGAAATTCTGCGATGATATATCATTTGTGTGACTTGAACTAGCCGGTGAAACCGGTTCTTCGAAAAGAGGAATTTTTAAAAAACCGACGTACGGTTAACCGCTATCGGCTTAGAATACACTATATAGATCACACCAGCTACAAGTCTTCGATATACTATTGCAGAGAACCATCAGAAAAGACGAAGGTCATCAACCAGCTAAATTCGACCAATATGCCCATTAAAAATATAACGATAAGTAAGCCAGTTGAGGCGAACTTTCCTTTAAGGAATGAAAAGAGTGATTGCACTCGTAGCTGTGAAGTTTCTCATCAATCTGTTCAATCATATAACAAAATTTATTTATCTCCCTAATTTGGTGGAAAACTACCTTAGTAAATTTGGTATTGAAGCCTAGAAAAGATAAAAGACTTCCTTCATCATATAGACCTATAAGTTTATTACCGTGTGTATCAAAAATCTTTGAATTTGAAACTTCCTGTCTAGGTTTACATCTTGATCACAGGATGACGTGAATAAGTCATATTGAGCCTCATCCACATCAACTTCATTGGCTGCTCAATTCGAACTCTAAACTTAATCTGCTCAAATGACAACCTCTCCTCACCTATTTTCAATGAATTTTGTGCTTCCTGTTTTCGCTAACGAGGCTCTGTCGACCTAAATTGCTGGAAGCTCCGCGAGATAACCTCAGAAACTAAACTTATCTGGATCTGAAAATATAGATATAGTAGTGGTTCAACTCAAATTAAACCCCCTAATTCCGGAGTGTTGTACGACCCGTGCTCATCGGAATTTTCGGTACGCAGCCAGGGGATACGGCAGACTGTGACTTAAAGATGACCTTTGCTAATACCTGGACCCATCAGTTCCTAGCACCCGCAATCCTGTGATCAAAATGAGTGGAATAGAATGAAAACAAGAACACAGACAAATACTAAAGCTTACTGGCACCACTACGCACCTGGAAAACTGTACGAAGACTGAAGCGAAAACGAAGACGACGACAACGGATCGATACCTATGTCTGACAACAGGCCGGGTGATCCAACTTCTTCCAAGGCGGTTGTACTATTTGGAACTTCGGTTCCTGATGGCAAGCACTCCCTTCATTCGAAGAAGAAGCAAAACGATACAAAGAAACCTGTGCCTAACTACAGGTCCGGTGACCCAAAATCTTCTAAGGCGGTTGTACTACCTGGTACTTTGGTTCCTAATAGTAAGCAGTCCCGTCCATCAACGAAGAGGTACAATGATCGGCGCCTTTCTCTCAGAATCTTTGAGAGTTTTGACTCGGCTGAAACTTCGACGCTGAATTATAAGCAGAGCCAATCTTTAAAATGGGCACGTAGTATGGCTGAACAACAGGGTACTTCGTCCAGTTCCAAGGAGCAGCAGTCTTATAAAAAGCTGCGCTCGCCTGATAAACCGCTGGTTTCCAAACTGCCCAAAGTGGTCAGTGGAGACGCTGGTCCACGATCCCTTGCGAAATAGCTAAGCACGACTTGGTACCGACAGTCATTGACAAGGGAAAATTAAGTCGGCAACATCACTAAGACCAAATAAAAAGGGGCTATCCTCGGTATACCCTAATGTAATCAGGAAGCTGCCGGGTCCAACTGCACATTGTGACGGCCGCATAAAATTAATGGGTTTCAGCGATGACTGCTATCGCTGCGTTGTGAGGAAATTGGGTGAAATCTGGCAAGGTGCGGCACTGGATATTGTCAAAAAATATGGCATCCGTCGTGGCCTTGGGCCCACGCATGAATTCCGGCAATAAAATCCGACGCACATTCAATCATAAAGCGGCTACAAAACTACACTACCGGTCTTCCGAACACAAAAACTGGAAGGTCAGTGGATTGTATGATGTAGGTGGGGGTCTGGCATGCAGTTTATATGCTGGATGCTGAATCTCTGCCTCACCTCGTTACCTCGGCCGGGTCTCATACGAATTCAGTAGGATCCAACTCAGGGTGTACAAGAGCGATAAGGCAGGCAACGCTGAATATACTCCACCACATTATCGTCGTGCAGTTTCCTTAGGGGAACCTGTCCTATCGCAAGTATCTGATATGCATCTTGAGGATACTAGCGTTTCTTCCTATTCGAAAGAAAATAAAAAGGTCCTGATAGTGTGCAGCGATCTCAACGAAATAGGTGATCACTATGAATACATTTTAGAGATATCACTGGAATATCATATGGAAGATAGAACGAAGATATCGCTACATAAACTCCCAAAAGATCAAATGAAGACATCTTTTAATTTGGACATTATTTTCGATTTTGTAATTTTGAAAGTAATGATAATTACAATGTATTATCGAAAATTTTTTGTTTGATTTGATTTTTTCCTTGCGGTAGATCCAAAAAGTTGTCGCAGTTTCTGGCCCAGAAATTTTCTTCGGTGTGGTAGGCTGAACGCCGGCGCCTTGGCTGTAGTATAGCAACAACACTGTTTTTCTAATTATACCCTCACCCATAGGACGGGGGTATATATCATTTAATAAGGAAAAACATGTAACGCATAGAAGGAGCCATTTTAGACCCTCAGTATCTTTGGACGAAATTCATTTTGGGACTTTTTAAGACCATTGAGCCATGTACGCCCGTCTGTCTGTCTGTCAGTGACTATTATTTGTCCATGGTTAGTTTGGGATTGAAAATGGGCGCTTTCGCCACGCTCCTTCTGGTTCCTCTCATATAAATCGACACATTTAGTACGAAATCATATTTCTTCTAAAACCTTTTTCTGGTAGATGTGATTAGCTTCAACTCAAACATTGTTTAATAATCTGTAAATGTCTACTTAACCGGAGAAAATTGGCGAGGTTGCCACGCCCATTCTGGTACCTTCCACACAAAAGCTTCATGGTCCTCCGGGTTGTCAATGCAATAAGTCGCGTGAAAAATTTCCGATCTTAATAAAATTAGGTTATAGGCTTCATGTCATCAAACGGGAATCACCAAGTAAGACAAGGATGATTTTGCCACGCCCATGGTGGTACCTCTCATACATAAGTTGTTCGGCCGGCTGGTTGTTCGGCAAGATAACTCCCGCAAAACCAAACCAATCTTTATGAAATTTGGTGCTAGACAAAATTTAGTCAAATGCCACTCTTCTATGGAAAATGAACCGTTTTGCCACGCCCATTCTGGTAACTGCCATACGAAAGCTTGGAGGTCGTCCGGGTTGTCAATGAGATAAGTCGCGTGAAACAATTCCGATCTTAATGAAATTAGGTTATAGGCTTCATTTCATCAAACGCGAGTCACCGATTAAGACAAGGTTGATTTTGCCACGCTCTACCAAGATAGGTTGTGCGGCCGACTGGTTGTTCGGCAAGATAACTCCCGCAAATCTAAACCAGTCTTTTTGAAGTTTGGTATTAGACAAAATTTAGTCAAATGCTCACAAAAGTTGGGCGGATGACCGGTTGATCGACACGATAACTCTAGTAGACTACAAGCGATCTTAACCAAATTCACTACTCGCCAATGTTTTTGTAAAAATTAAAGATTAACTTCTGCCCACTCCCATTTTCGTACCTACAATACAGAAGTTGGGCAGCTTTCCGGCTGGCCGAATCAATATCTCCCGTATACCACAACCGATCTCAACAAAATTATGTACTGATCAATATTTTGTGTAATACTGTGTATAAGCAGATGAACAACTTCGCCATGCCCATTTTTGAACCTCCCATATAAATATTGGGCGAACAATTGGCTGGTAGTCAGGATAAATCTCATAATCACTTTGGACCGTAATTAAGTTGGGTATTGAATAATATTTAGCGCAATGCCACTCTGCTATTGAGTATTGTCACATTTGTCAATATTCAATAGAACTCGGTCGCAATGGTTGACTTCGGGTGAGGGTATGTTTGAGTCGGTTCACCCGACTGAAATTTCTGCACTGGTTTTTAAATGATTTTGTGCTTAATAAATCTTTCCGGTGGACTGATCTGTGGCATAGCATTCGGATTTTCTCTTCTGAGAATATGGAAAGTCGAGGTGTGGAATAATGAATAAATTCCTTTGATTAAGTTTACTTACCTCATACTATAGGTCGGCTTATTTAAAGTCTGTTGGCCATTCTGATGGTGTCCAATTTTTATATTTTCCCTAGCATTATAGTCCTCATTAAGTCGTTTTGTCTTTAGTTTTCCCAATGACAAAGAATATTTTTTTTTTGCCTGAGAATTTGTGAAATATGAACCAAAGAACGATGCATAAAAACCCAACCCGTAAAAACATAGTTTTTGACTAAAAATTCGTTATATATGACCACCCCCCTTTGTCCAATCCCGCCCATATTTGCAGCAGATCTTAGAATATGTAAACCTAACCAACATACCCAATTTTGTTCAAATACCGTTAACAGGAGCAGAAATAATGGATTTTTAATTTGTGATTTGTATGGGAAGTACCACACCCCTTTATCCAATCCCTCCCATATTTTTGTCATCGCCATTAGTTAGCCTGCGAAGTTTCAGCTCAATTGGATCACGGGAAAAGGTTTAAAAATCAACCCAAAGTGTTTTCGGCATACATACATGCGTGCAGACAGGTGAAGTTAATATAAAGAATTTAAAAATACTACTGCTTTATATTTTTTATGACGATAAAAATGTGATATTTCCGAAATATCGCTACAGAGATATACAGCTGATGTCAAAATAATAGCACCACTGTTATGGTTATTTTTAATAATATGCTAAACGAAAAATTAGAAGCAAAATGTATTTCAAAATTAACTTAAATTAGACACAGATAAGTAAACAAGACTTGTGCGACAAAAAAATATACTTTGAATTCACATAAACACAGAAAAATTCATTGTTTTATCCAAAAGTCAAAAAATGGGCAGTCAAAATAATAGCACCGCTTATACTGTAGCTAAAAATGAAAATTTTAAATAATTAAAAATAAGTGTTATTTTGTAAGATTTTTGTTGGAATATGATGACAAATTAAAATCGCCTTATTCGAAATAACGGCTGAGCAACGTCTTCCGCATCTGTCACTTGGTATCGAATACCAGAACTATTCCACAGTACTCCACAAATCATTATTGTTGGTGGGTTTGACTTCAGACACCCTGCCCATAAATGTTCAATGGGGTTCAAGTCTGGCGATTGCGCAGGCCATTCCATTTATGGGATTCTTTTTGTCCTTAAACCACTTTTTAGCCTTTCGGCATGTATGTTTAGGGTCATTGTCCTGCTGTATAATCCAAATTAGTGGCATTTCTTCAGATACATACTGAAGCATCACCTCCTCAGGGATTGGAACATATACGGAACTGTCCATGATCGTATTTATACACGGAAAGAAAAAACTCGTTCCTCCCAAACGAAATCTCAGATAACTGAAGTTCGTTTGGGGACTGTAGTTGGGAGAAACGAACTTCTGTTAAGCCATACATATCATTTCGTTTGGGAGAACCGAAAAATGTTTGCAGCAAACGAGGTATGAAAAACATAAGCTGAGAAAAACGTTTGCGAGAAACGAAAAACGGTTCAGCCAACTGTTCCTTCGGTTACAGCAACCGAGTTGTAGTTGATCCTAACGAAAAAAACCTTTGCGAGAACTGAAAAACGTTTGCAGTAAACGAGTTATGAAAAATTAAAGCTGAAAAACGTTTGTGATAAACGAAAAACGGTTCCACCATCTGTTCTTTCGGTTACAGCAACCGAGTTGTAGTTGTAGTTACTCTATTCAGTTCATTACTTATACATTAAAATTTATATTTATGGCTTCCGTAAGATTTTTTTATTTAAATTTCCAACTTTTACGATTTTTGATTTACCCATAAAGTTTGGTTTAAAAAAAGTTGGCATTTTTGTCTATTTTTTCAGTGTCTACGAACACGTCCGTCTCGACTTGCATTCAAATAACAACTAAAGGCGCAGCAAACTACAACGCGCCAGTTGTCCATCCAAGATATATTGACAAGGCAAAAGCATAGACTAATACATACCTAGATAAACTTATTCTCTCATCTGATGTTTCATTTCACACTCTTCGTGATGCGGTCGGTGTGATAGAGAGATGTTTGACGAAAAGTGATATACACCAGGTGGAATTACAATAACTTCTTGCTTTAATTTTTCATGCCATTTTGGTGAAAAACTGTGAAATTTAAATGTGTTTTAAACTTTTTTATTGACTGTTATTGTTAGCATACATTTGTGTTGTATTTAACACATTAATTTTAACACACAAAACGAAATGCCGTTGTTGTTATTTTGTTCGTTGTTTTGAACCATTGCCTCTATCTGGTATTAGTAAAGCAATTCTTTTCAACATCAAACGTATACATCACACGAGGACAAATGTCAGAAATTTGGTGAGTGAAAGATTTTCTCTACGTATGTATTACTCTATGGGCAAAAGCCTTTTATGTGTATGCGTGAGTGTGTATGTCAAACGAGGGGACTGTGTATACAGTCGACAGAAAGAGAGAATGAGAGAATTTACGTTCTTCGTACTCATTAGAAAAATGGCTAATTTCAGTTATCGCAAACGGTTTTTAACTTGCGACAAATGTTATTTTGTACGCGTTTAATGCAAACGAGATCTCGTTTGCAACAACATGATACACATTTGCGATATATGAATTTATTTGGGAGAACTACATAAACGGTTGCGATTAATAAATTAATACAAATCATTCAAAGTATTGTTGTGGCAACAGGGCAATAAACGTTTTTTTTCTTTGCGTGTACGATGAATCCGGCCAACGCCATAATAAGAAGAGCATCCCCAGACCATGATGCTGTAACCTCCATGTTTGATCATCTTTGAGGTATATATTGGGTTAAACTCTGAATTTGGTGGCCTATGAACGTACGATCGAGATTCCTTTCCATCGTATAAAACAAATTTGGATTCATCTGTCCAAAGAATATTGCAACCTCTTAGTCACATGCCTCTTTGTCAAAAGCGGCACTTTTCTTGGGATGTGAGCTTTTGCGTTATGTTCCCTTAACCTTCGGCATATGGTTCCAGTGCTTACTGTCAAATTCAATTGTTTTTTACTTCTGCTGCCTACATAAAGGGATATTTTTTGATCTGCCGCACTATTCTATTGACCGTAAATGGCGAAGTGGACGTTGTACGACCACGTGTTTCAGCTTTCTATTATTTGTAGGTTATCGCGTTCCGAACCATCTTATTCGAACAACTTTAAATTTCTCTAATTTGAGAATAAGTTTTACCCTTGGAAATTAATTTTTTTATGAGATCTCGGTTCTCCTTTGAACAATGATTAGCACGTCCCATTGCAAACAAAATAAAGCGAAAATTATGTTAGCTTTTTAAATTTTTATTAAATCAAATCACCATTAACCACCTTAAACTATTATAAACTAACATTTCAGGTCCGCTTTATTTTTTTATACAAGGTGGCGCAAAAGTAAACTTCCGATGTTTTTTGGCTGTAATTTAAAAAAAAAATGAAAAACTTTGATTCTTCTTGTGGATTATTTTTATTTGGTCTTTTAATTTTTTTTACATCAAGTCGAGAATATGATGTCATGTAAATGGCCGCCGCCACAGTTGATTGTCATTTGAGCCCTTTTTATGGCATTTTCCATCACTTTGGCCAAAACTTCCGGCGATAGGTCCTCACATTCTTGACGGATATTGTCTGTAAGAGCTGCAAGAGTCTGAAGCTTGTTGACATAAACCCGCGACTTCAAAAAGCCCCACAAAAAGAAGTCTGGAGCGGTCAAATCAGGCGATCTTGCTGGCCAGTGCAAATCGCCAAAACGGGAGATTAGGCGCCCGGGAAATGCATCCTTCAGCATATCGGTTGTGGCACGTGCAGTGTGTGCCGTTGCACCGTCCTGTTGGAACCACATGTTTTCCAATCCCAATTCATCAAGTTGCGGCAAAAATAACTCGTTTATCATTGCTCTGTAGCGTGGCACGTCGTCTGATCGATGTCGACGGCGCTTCCAAGACATCGAGGCGAGGCGAGGCGAGGTGTTTCACCAGTAGGCGTTGGACGGCCAGGAAATCTGCGACGAAATTCACGTTGTGCCAAAGTCACCGACCGATTATTGGTCAAATAAATAGTCAGCAATATTCCGCGTTCTGGAGCAGTGTAGCGTAACATTGTTTATTAACGTGTATTTCGCATACTACACAAATGTCAAAACAAAACTGACATTAGGGGCCAATCGCAAAATTTATAGCATTTTCTGATAGGAGGATTACTTTTGCGCCACCTGTTACAATCGTTTCAAATGGTGCTATTATTTTGACAGCTCTCTTGACATCTTATTTTACAAATTTATATATTTCAACAGTATACACAATATTAAAACTCAAAATAATTTAAATAAATAAGACGGCAGACATCAAACCAGAACCTTTAGGTGGTGCTATTATTTTGACAATAACTGTATCTTCCAAGGGTTATAACCGACTTACAAAATTGTTCACATTTGTATTGGGGTTGTCTGCACGTATTGCCGGGTGATGAAAGTTTGTTTGTAGTTTTAAAAGTTTCACATACCTTGTGTGTTTTCTCATGTATTGGTGGGGCAAACTATTTTGTATGTATGTAGGTTAATGCGGTTTAATTAATCTTTGGGATAATAAAATCTCGTATAAATTATTTATATATCTATTAGAAAAGTTTTTAAAACGAAACAGTTCTAACATTAAACATAAACTTTTATTTGAATTGTAATTTTATGGCCGGTTTTGTATGAAAAGTTCATACTACAAACTTCCAAGGTGAAAACTATTTATCTAAGTGAAAAATGTTTGTTGGAATAATAGACAGTCAAGGAAGGCACCCTCACTGGCACGACTAGTTTCGAACTCCATGACAAGTTCATCATCAGATAACCAACCACTGTTCCTGAATTGACACCATCGGTAGATCATCAATCGCCCAATGTGCACAAAAACGGATGCGGATTCGTTACGGACCCGTTCCGGATCCGTAATAGACTTAAAAAAAAGGAATCAGTGCAATCACGAATTTACGGATCCGTTGCGGACCCGTTTCGGATCCGTGAAAAATTTAAAAAAGGAATCAGTGTAATCGCGAATTTACGGATCCGTAACAATTTTAAAACGGAAGCAGTGTAATTGCGAAAAGGAATCAGTGTAACCGCGAATTGAATAATCCATTTCAATCCCAATTGTCTCCGTAAAAAAGTAAAAAAGGAATCAATGTAATCGCTAATTGAGTTTTTTTTAAGAAAAGGTCCTTATGTGGGACCCAGAAAAATCTATTTTTAATAATTTTTTTCTTAAATTACAACTCAATTGAAATCTATTTTCTTTAGAATAGGTGAAAAGCATTGAAAGTCAAATTTCATTTCATGTCATTTATTATACAAAATTGTAACTTTAAGGCATATTGGCCAATTAAACAAGTACAATATGTCACTTATATAAAATACTACTCAACAAAATGTGATGCCTAATATGATGTCCGTAACGAGTCCGTAACGGATCCGAAAAACGGACATAAAATCGGTTTTTGAATCCGTTTTTTTGAGAGGAATTTCTCCCGCTTGCGGATCCGTAACGGATTCCGCTACGGATACGTTTTATTAAAATACACGGGTCCGCAACGGATCCTAATATGATGTCCGTAACGAGTCCGTAACGGATCCGAAAAACAGAAATACAATCCGTTTTTGGATCCGTTTTTTTGGGAGGAATTTCTCCCGCTTGCGGATCCGTAACTGATTCCGTTACGGATAGAAAGTACAAAGAAGTGGATCCGTCTGACACACTGGGCGTATACAAATTCGCATACATATGAAATACATATATGCGAAGTAGTATCGATCGAAGATCCAACCAACTTACCAACCTACAAACTAAAAGCCAATTATTCCAACCAATATCAGTAGGGTTTTTCCTCCATGTGCTTCATTCTTAGAGGTTAGTTTATACTGTAATACACAGTGTTGCAAGATTCTGTGAGCAATTTTCTTTTGTGACCGATTTCATTAGTTTACATGTTAATGTATAGGAAGTTTATTCCACTAGCTTGCAGGTCAGAAGCGTTTTATTTGAAGTGAAATTATTATTTCGAATTTAATTAGCTACTGAATTTTGTTGTGCATGTTTCAATTATTGATATGATAACATCTATAGGCGCGGGTAGGGACTAATTTCACAAAGTGAATATATCCGAACACAGTTTGTCCGACTGCGATCACACAGTTGTCCGACTGCGGTCACCCAAACGACTGGACCGATTTGTATGAAATTTTGTTTGCATATCGGGTAGGTCTCAGAATCGCCCAACATCTATTTTTGATACCTCTAAATGATATGGGTGACCCACCCCTATATAGAACACAGATTTGTCCGATTGCGAAACACAGATTTTCAAACTGCGAAAAAAACACACACTGATGTAGCGGCAGCGAATAGTTGTCTTGAGTGGGAGCGGAGCACTCTTAGAGCAAAGAGAATAATGACGTAGTTATACGTATATAAAAATGAGATAGCAAGAGGCAACGAAAATTGTGTGAACTTGTGTAGCGTATGTACGAACATAACAATAGTCGTGTTTTGGTTACAAGCAAGCGATTATCGCTTGATAAGTTGCAAAGAAAACGGATATTTAGCGAAAAGTCATATTATTCAAAAATATGGCAAAGGGTTGAATATGGTGAAAGATATCAAAAAAGAAAAATAAGAAACTTAGCAAAAATGATTCGTGTCGCTAAGTTTCCGCTAAGTGCTTCATACAAAACAAGCGATTATATAAGCATGCGGTGTAACCAACACACGCATAATGTATGAATGTTCACGTGCCTGTTGCGTAGCATTCTCGTTGTTTATTGCGAGTATAAAATAAAAAGTATGAAGCAAGAAAATAATGACAGATGTGCTTGCACTGGTCTTCAAATAATTTTAAGTATTAATATTATTTAAATGTAACGTCATCATATGATTGAACGATGTTTTTTATTTTCCAATGTAACATTTACTAATGTGTTGGTAGAAATCGAAGACGCGCCGTGTAACAAAAAGGTGTTAAGACATCGCCCGTGAGTTCGAACACTCATTGGATTTTTTAATGCATTGGGCTATGCAGAACTGAAACCGGTCAGCCGAATTTTACTCCATTAACAGTATGCGCGTTATTTTTCCCAAATTTGCCATTTTCGAAGAACCGATTTCTCCGGTTATTTCATGTCAATAACACGTATTTTGTTGTGGTTTTAAACTTTATGGAATTGTTTGTTACAAATTTTATATGTTTTAGTACATGTTTTAGGTAAGAATTTCTGAAATAATCGCAATTGGTTGCATTGTCCACTTTCTTTTTCTCTGCGGATATTTTCGATGCAGGTGAGCAACAAACGCATCAAACGCGTACAAAATTACATTTGCCGCCAATTTAGAAAGCGTTTGCGATAACTGAAATTAGCCATTTTTCTAATGAGAGCACAGATTACGAAGAACGTAAATTTCTCTCATTCTGTCGACTGTATACACAGTGTATGTCAATTGACATACACACTAACACATGCACATAAAACTGATCACACACACTAATGCTTCTTTCAACCATAGAGTAATCTCAGACTAGAGAGAATATTTGGCTCATCTGACGTTTCCTTTCCCACTCTTCGTGATGCGGTCGGTGTGATAGAGAGATGTTTGACAAAAAGTGACATACAACAGGTGGAATTACAATAACTTCTTGCGTTAATTTTTCATGCCATTTTGGTGAAAATCTGTGAAATTTAAATGTGTTTTAAACTTTTTTATTGACTGTTATTGTTAGCATACATTTGTGTTGTTGTATTTAACACAATAATTTTAACACACAAACCGAAATGCCGTTGTTGTTATTTTGTTCGTTGTTTTGAACCATTGCCTCTATCTGGTATTAGTAAAGCAATTCTTTTCAACATCAAACGTAAATATCACACCAGGCCAAATGTCATAAATTTGGTGGGAGAACTAGTAGATCTACTATAAGTATTAATCTATGCTTTCTACCTTGTCAATATATCTTGGATGGACAATTGACGCGCTGTAGTTTGCTGCGCTTTTAGTTGTTATTTGAATGCAAGGCGAGACAGATGTGTAAGTAGATAGTGAAAAAATAGACAAAAATGCCAACTTTTTTTAAAACAAACTTTATGGGTAAATCAAAAATCGTAAAATTTAAATTAAAAAAAAGCTTACGGAATCCATAAAGAAAAGTTTTAATTGCAACTCGGTTGCTGTAACCGAAGGAACAGTTGGCGGAACCGTTTTTCGTTTCTCGCAATCGTTTTTTCAGCTTGTATTGTTCATAACTTGTTTACTGCAAACGTTTTTCAGTTCTCGCGCACGTTTTTTTAGTTTGGAGCAATTACAACTCGGTTGCTGTAACCGAAAGAACAGTTGGTGTTACCGTTTTTCGTTTCTCGCAATCGTTTTTTCAGCTTGTATTTTTCATAAGTCGTTTGTTGCAAAAATTTGTCGGTTTTCCGAAACGAAATGACATGTATGGATTAAAAGAAGTTCGACAGTCCCCAAACGAACTTCAGTTATCTGAGATTTCGTTTGGGAGGAACGAGTTTTTTCTTTGCGTGTAGGTAAAGTTTAAAAATTTAAGAAATGAGTCGCTTTAAGCTTGGAGAAAATTGAGAAATGTAAACTTTCATCCAAATTTCTAAGCCTTCAACTCAAACTGTAAGAAATCTACGAAATAAATTCCATCAACGCCGTTTGTGGATCAATTTCTTTCTGAAGCGAGTTTGTCAATCCGGGCCCTTAGTGAACAAAAGAACTCGTCCACATGCTCGTCCTGTGGAAAATATTGCCGCTGTAGCTGAAAGTGCGCTGGAACAGCCATCAACATCAACTCGCCACCCTTCGCAGCAATTGAACATTTCTCGCACTTCTTTGCGCAGAATTTTGCATAAAGACCTCGGTAAGAAGGCTTAAGTCCAAATAGTTCAAGCACCGAAGCCTCGTAGCCATCCGATCCGTTTTCACTTCGCTGAATGAATCGCATGGCTGAAGATGAGTATTTTTACCCAAAAATAATCTTTTCCGATGAAGCTAATTTTCACCTCGAGTATACGTTAACAAACAAAATAGTTGCATTTGGGACTCGAAAAATCCACACGTCGTCGAGGAGAAGGCGATGCATTCATAACGTGTGACTGTTTGTTGCGGTTTTTGGCATGGCGAGGTCATAGGCCAATTTTTCTTCGAAAATCAGCACGGAGCCACTGTTACCGTCAATGGCGAGCGTTACCGTCCATGCTCAGCGGCTTTTGTTCCAAAAAGTTGAAGAGGCTGACATGGACGAAGTGTGGTTTCAAAAGTATGCCGCTAAGTACCACACAGCCAACGTTACAATAGATATTTTGCGCACTGTGTTCGAAAACCGAATACTCAGCCGAAATTCGGAAGTTAATTTGAACCCGTTAAGCAATTATACATAAAAAAGGGAAATTTCAGTGCAGATTTTGTTGAAACATACGAGATGCACTTAATTTCAATCACCAGAACAATTCAATCTACTGAACAAAAAATGGGTGTCAAATATAATGTGTAAAATCGTCTAATGGATTGGAAAAATAGAAGACGTGAAACTATACCATTCGGTATCCCAATGACTTGGACTAATCCTGGCGACGGTCACAATCTATTGAATTGCTAAATAAATTAAAGAGCCACATTTAGAAATAGGGAAAGAAAGTCGTATAATTCCGTTGGTGTTGCAAGTGCCGCAACACCATTGCCTCATTCGGACCACATTCCTGTGACAAAAGCTTCTAGCCCAGATAATGTATCTTCTATGAATGCTGCGAGTTTTGCACCAACATATGGTTTAAGTGATGATACCTCTGTATCCAATCACCCTATTTTAATAAACCAAAATAAGCTTGATTCAATTTGTGCCAAATTGGAATTACCACATCATAAATCAGAAGAGTTGGCTTCGTTTTTGAAATCAAACAATCTTTTGGCACCCGGTGTGAAAGTCACAGTTTATCGAAGTCATCAGGCAACACTCCAAGCTTTATTCGCTGTGAATGATGAAAAAACTTCCGCATATTGCCGGATGTAGGAAAATTGATGGACGCAATGGAAATAAAATATGAAGCAGATGACTGGAGATTATTTATTGACAGGTCAAAACTCAGGTTGAAGGCGGTTTTACTGCATAAGACTAATAAAAAACCTTCGGTTCCAATCGTGTGTAGTGAAGAAATGAAAGAAACATGATGCACTGGAAAATATTTTAACAATGGTTAACTACGCGAAACATATGCGGCGCATATGCTGCGATTTAAAAGTTGTAGCAATGCTTTGCGGTCTTCAAAGCGGGTATATAAAATATATGTGATTTTTGTGCGATTGGGACACACGATTTACTGGTGACCAATATGCATGACACGAATGGAAACTCAGAGAGCACAGCCAATAATATTCGTGAGCCTGCCGAAGGAGAAGATATTGGTGCGTCCACTGCATATTAAACTTGGAATTGTTAAGGATTTCATCAAAACTGTCGCCAAAAGTAATGGAGTTTTCTGGTGATTGAAATTAATTTACCCGAGACTCAGCGAAAGTAAAATTAAAGAAAGTAAATTATAATATCACATTCATTTCTCATGATTTTCCATCTTAACAAGTTATTTTTTTTCCATCAGGCGAACTAAATGTTCCAGATATACGAAAGCTAATTAAAAGTAACGCATTCAACAATATTGTGATTGACGCTGAATTGAATGCTTGGAAGGCAATCAAAGAAGTAATACAAGGCTTGTTGGGAAAGCATCGTTCTAGCAACGACGATGTTTCTGTCGCAAGCATGTTAACATCGTTCTCGGGAATTGATGTCTACATGTCATTGAAAATCCATTATTTACATCATCATCTGGACTACTTCAGCAAACAATTGGCTAACGAATCTGATGAGCAAGGCGAACGTTATCATGAAGTTGCTTTGCCATTTTCGAAATTCATTCAGTACGTTTATTCATATTCATTGAAACAAATATCAATATTCTGGTCAAAATGAGATACCTTCACTTAATTGTTAATAAAAGGGAAACGACTCCATCGATTCTCATGATCTATGTTTCATTTTGATCAGTTGCGTGAAAGTTATAACACTTGACACTGTTTTCCGTTTTGGATTTTGTATGATTTAGAAAAAAGGAACAATTTTTAATTTTTTGACAAAAAATTATTTTGTTTTCTTCATAAATATATTTATAACTGCAAAACAGTTGATTATGTAGCGCATAGAATAACACATACTATAGAAGAACTTATTCTCTCATCTGACGTTTCATTTCACACTCTCTCGGTAGGTCTGTGGAAATGTTTACATACACCAGGTGGAGTTACAAAATATGTTCACTTAACTATTTCCTGTCGTTTTGGTGTAGAACTGAAAAATTTAAATGTATTTTGCACTTTTTTGTTGACTTTTAACGTTGGTATTCATTTGTATTGCATTTAACACAACTAGTTTGCCACAAAAACACGAAATTCGGGTGTAGTTCCTTTGTGGATCGCTGTATACTATTGCCACCATCTGGTATTATTGAACCCATATTTTCCACCCTCCACTGTGTAATTTCCATCGTACCTATGACGTTTAATTTATTGAGCGAATAAAACCTTCTACGTATGTGTTATTCTATGATGTAGCGAAGCAGTATATGAATAGATTAAAGGAAATGTAATTCTTAATTATTGTTTTTTGGAAGTAGTGAGCTGCTTGGACTGCCCAATGAAGGAATCATTTCTGGTCAGTTGTTACAGCTGCCCATTATTGGGGCATACGCCTTCAAAGGATAAAGTAATATATCCTCTAGTTCGAAGAGCTTCAGTGAAAGGAACTCCTATTTAACTTGAGACGCATCAGTGATCTCATAACCAATCAGGCTGCTAATTCGTTTCATCGTCTCACTCTAGCTAGGGACCGGAAGTTGTGAGATGTTTAGTCTGCCCTATAAAGGGCTCATTTCTGGTCACTCCCAAATGAGTGGCTATCAGAAACTTTCCACCTCCAGGGTCAGTCCCATGCTATCTAAGTACATTTACATCAAAATGTCTGCAGTAAAAACAAACGGTTTTTATGAATTGTTCTAAACCGAATCCGATCATAACTCGGGGTTTCCCCTTTGTTATACCGAAACCCAATTTGGCCAAAGTTTGAATTTTCTAAGAGATCGAAAGCCGAAATTTTTAAAACCCCAGGTTTTAATGCACTAGTAGGCATTTTTCTCTACCTGTGTTGTGCTGTCGTGTCCTTGTACCTGCCCAAATTAAAACGCTAAATGACTCCACGTGTATAAAATAACGTCTCAAAAATCCCAATAAAGACAAATACTTTCTGCGCTAGTTCGTAATGTACCCACATACATATATGTATAGTTCGTATAGTTCATTATCATTAAACCCATTAAAACCTGCCAGTGTAACGTTCGTACTTTGTAAAACAAGTTAAAGTTTTCTGTGGTCAAATACTGTTAGAAAAAATTCATTAGAATTGTTTAAACTACTATTTGAATACCAAGTGAAGGTTGGTGGTTGTTAATGTATTACAATACTTTTGATGGCCATTTTCAAATCGTTTGGGTGTGGGGGGGGGGGGTTATATAACAAAGCAAACATATCGTTAAGAATTTACGAATTGTCCTTTTTGGTGCTGTTTTATTTATCGTAAATTGAACAAGTTTTTCTCTAAATTACTATAGTGGGCAATAACACTATTCTGCACAAAACTCAGCGTTAAACAAAACTTTCCGATGTTCTTTTTATTTTATCGATCTTTAAAACTTTAAGTTTTTCAATCATAATCCAGTTCAACATCAGGTTTCTCCATTAAAAGTAATTTTGAATAGAAAAAGTTTATAACAGAAGTGAAATTGATTATTTCGTTGGATGGTTGGGAATAAAGTATAGCTATTTCGATCCCCACCAAGGCATCTCATCAGCTCCCTTCTCCACAAGTATTTAGGTATATCATCACACATTATAGGGATCATAGAATAATACAAACGGAGATAAACTTATTCTCTCATCTGACTTTTCATTTCACACTCTTCATCGTAGGTTTGTGGAAATGAGAGCAATTAGATTTAAAATTATCTTACACCAGGTGGAGTTATAAAATATGTTCACTTATCTTTTTCCTGTCGTTTTGGTGTAGAACTGAAAAATTTAAATATATTTTGCACTTTTTTGTTGACTTTTATCGTTGATCTACATTTGTATTGTATTTAACACAACTAGTTTCCCACAAAAACACGAAATTCGGTTGTTGTTCCTTTGTGGATCGCTGTATACTATTGCCACCATCTGGTATTATTGAACGCATATTTTCCACCAACCAATGTTTACTTTCCATCGTACCTATGACGTTTAATTTATTGAGCGAATAAAAACTTCTATGGTATGTATTATTCTATGATAGGGATAAGCAATTCTCAAATTAACGAGAATTGTTTCAACAACACCTACTGGTGCGAAAACGTCCAAAAAGGAATATAAGTAATAGCTAATTCAGACGGTGATGTGAAACACTTGTTTCGTTTACTCAACCATGATTGTGAATCGCCCTGTTCACAAGACGCATTCGTGTTTCTATTGACAGTTGTGATTTGTGTCAAAAAAAATTGTTGTTTTTGTACGTTTTGGTTATAAAATGGAAAATATTAAACCAAATGTTAAGTATTTTTACCAAAATTTCTTATTTTTTAGTAAATAGAAAAAGTGCCAGCAAATGTTTTATTTGTGTTAACAATCAAGGCTTTGCTTTTTATTTATATTTAAACACAAACTTCACTTTCGCTCTATGTTTATTTATTTTTTGCTTTTTTTTGCTTATTCTGACAACTAGTTCAGATAAAAAAGCGATAGCATACTAAATAAATTAGAGATGGTAGTAAATTATTCATGCTTGGTAAGATGTTTCGAATTGAAACGAGATGGTTCGCTCTCAAAATTTTGTATGGCGAACCATGATGTTTCAAACATGATTGGGGGGCCAAACACGAATGAGAGAACGAAACACGAAAAAAGCCAGCCGTCTGAACTTGCTATAAACAAAAAAGTATAAAAAATATATGTTTGAGAAACAAGAAATACCTAAGAAATGAGAAAAATAAATAAGTCGGTTATTCTAGTGGCACCACCACATCAATGCACCGTGATTGAAATGATTGTTAACAAACGTACTATTCGTGCGTAGTGTGAGATAAAACAGCGTTGCATAAAGAAAATCAAACATCTTTTTCCTGATTCTCAGACAAATATGAAAAACTACCCGGTTTGACGTCTGTCAAAACGTATGGGAAATCAAGCAAATTTTCTTGATTTCCGCTTAAACTCAATAAAAGTGACAAAATCAAACAAATCGATCCCAGTGCGAATCCTGTAGTGTACAGCTTTCTTTGAGTACATTATTCGAAAACCTTCGGCGCTGGGGTCGTCTTCATCCATTCTACTGGGATATCCTAGAGTTCATACTAGATTCTATAGTCGACACAAGAAGTAGACTTTTCGATTATTTCAAATTTAAAAAATTTAGAGTTTTAGACTATTTCAAATATACAGCTTGGTATTCAGTTTTTATGAAATTTTCGTCGCCGTAAGAATTAGGTGTATGAAAGATTGTGAACCTTCTGGTCTCACTCAAGTGCCTATGACTTTTTCCTCCATGTGGTGGTTGAAAATTGAAAAGAAGTCAGCAAATGTTGGTCTGAAAGAAAATACAAAATTAATGGTTGCAACGAGCAGGGCATCCACGCCGTCAATAAAAGCAACAACGCCAGTCGCCTTGAGATCAAGCTGAGAATTGTCCTTGCAAATAGGTGTTATTTTGGGCTATGCAAGCGCTTTAGAAATAAAGCTCTCTCTCGAGTAACAAAAGTCCAGCTATACCAGACTCTCATACAACCTGTATTTATTTAAGTTTCAAAATCCTGGGTCTTATCGCAAGTAGACGAAACATCTCTAGGAGTCTTCGGGAGAGACATACTCCGAAATATGTACGGCCCTATAGTGCACGATGGCGAGTATCGGCGACGCGTGAACCATGAGCTGTAGGAGCTACATATATCCCGACATTGACATAGTTAAGCGGATGAAAATAACGCGATTGCGCTGGCTAGGCCATGCCAGTAGAATGGATAAAGCCGACCAGCACGAAGGGTTTTCGAAACCGAATTCGAATAAAGGCGAAAACTAGGAAAACCAAGACTCCGATGGAGGGATCAGGTTGACGAATCCCTACGTACACTTGGTATTTCCAACTGGAGAGATAAGGCAAAAGGTAGAACTGGTTGGCGAAATATGATATCTTCGTTTTGTAAGGTTCCTGACCCCTCGGGGTTGTTCGAGACCGGATAAGTAAGTTTGAATGGTATGAAATGCCTAGAGTTACGCATAGGAACATTAAATGTTATTTTAATTAACAGATAAAATGAATCAATGTCCCCATTGACCAAACTCAACATAAAAACAACAAATGACATGCGGTCCAGAGTTGTCCATTCTCATATGGCGGTAAGTCTAACAAACTATTTCATCCAAGACTACGACGGGCGAAGATAAGAAATTGCTTCTGAACTGACTCATTTATAACTTGGGTACCATACAACAACGGCTTACTCAAGGACTGGTGTTACTAAGCTCCTAAACAGACGCATCATTAAGTATGAGTTTTGAATTTTTTCGACTATTTATAGCCCCAATAAGAACTTGGGCCTACCTGCACGAAGAACATAAAAAGACACGACATTCCCCAATTGATAATTGTCAATAAATTACTGAGTCTGCAATAAAGATACTCGCTAAAAATCAATTATCTTGCGCTTTTTCAAATTTAATGTCATATTTTGTCGTTACAATAATCTACAAGATTATCCAAATCTGCTTACAGACTTCCGAAATCTTTAATATAATTACAGGACGAGAATGGCTTAACGTCATCAGTATATGAGATGAGCGGATTATGGACGGTTATTAATTTAAGTATTATAATATTTAAGTATAAGATCATTTAAGTAGATATGTATACATATGTATGTATACATATATACAATTATCACTCGAGAAAGGGACGATTTAAATTTTTCCCTTTGAGTTCAACCCATAGAGTCACGGTTGCCACAGTTGGTAATATTCAACCAAAATTGGTAACATTTAAACAGCTTGGTAACATGGTAACATTTTATTCATTTTGGTAACCTTTTGAAATGAAATAATTAGCGTAAGAAAAAACATTTGATTTCATACTTCCATTAGAAAATTTGACGAATTGTGATCTAAAATGTTACTTACAAACAGAAGAAAACATGAAGCAGTGGCAACACTATTTGGGAGAATTGAATCATTATGGGCCTAACTAAAATACGCGCTTGTTGTCGTTCGCACTAAATAACCAAATATATTCGTCTCTTTCGCACTAACGAACTCTTTGTGCTTTGATTGGTCTGAATATAAAAGTTTTAGAATACCTGTGCACTAAATAATTTTGCATTGCAATTGAAAGGCAATAAAATCTAAAGAAAGTGAAGATTATGTTTTGTTATGCCATATTTTATGTTTTGCTTTTGGCTTTTTTTAATCTTTATATAGATGTATGATGGTGAAATAGGTTCTCAAAATACCGTTCGGAACCGGAGTAACACCGTAGGTCCCAATCAGTGAGTATAAAACTCGAAAGAGCACTGCTCACTGGTTATGTAAAGCTCTCCCCGATCCCTTCATGGGATGTAATGGAAAACAATTTAGTTATTTTTTATTGATGTATGTATGTAATATGACTTTCTGTAACGAATTATTTTAAATAAACATTTAATGTTCTAAATAAAAAAAATTTAAAAATTTGGTAATTTTTGGTAACTTTTTTGGAAAATTCTGGTAATTAAAAAATTATCCCTGTGGCAACCGTGCATAGAGTATGATATGCATGTGTGTTTCAGTTCCACCAAATTCTCGGCGGAAGTCACTTGTCTAATGACAGTTTTGATCCGGTTTTTTTATGCCAGATTTTTCTGCCAGAATTTGGATGTAATACAAATAAAAATTACAGAAAAATATGATACCAGATAAATATGAAATTAAACCAGAGGGAATTCCTATGAGAGTATCAAATGCTATACTAAAGTACGTATAAATAGCATCCGTTTGAAGTCGGAGGACTAAGATTTCAAGGACCACCGAACTGAATTCCAAGAAGTTTGTAACATTTGATGTGCCCTTAACAAACTATTGGTGACACTGTGTATAATTCCAGCAATTTGGTATACAATCCTACTGGTGACAAGTTTTTGGGATTGCACTTAGTTTTGTAATGCCCGCCCCTGTAATTTCAAATATAAAATCTGCTCTCAATTTTGTATAGGGGAACAATAAAACTTTCATTCCACAAATCAGGAAAGTATCCAGTAGATAAAGACGAATTAAACATGTCCGTTAATGGAATAGAGAAAAGAAATTTGTCCGAATTTTTCCGAGTTGCCGGAATTCTGTCGGGACTGGGACCAGGAGTGAAATTAGTTTGAAATGATTGTAAACGTTTAAAAAACTTTCTCATAAGTAAGTGAAATTTTCGATGTTACATTGTACTTCTGCATATGGTACAAATATATTTGATCATCGTACAGTGGGGCCAATTGGAAAAACAGGGTTATAATGTCATACCTTTTAACCTATTGTTCTGATCATTTTGGAATGTAAAACACATTTGTAGAGAATGAGCCATGCTTTTAGAATATTGTATTTAGAGGTACCCTGTGCCAACACAGTTGTTGCTAGAGGGTGTCAAAGTTTACCAGTTGCTGTTGCAACTTTCAATGGCTGGTACTCCTACACTTTAAATAAATAAATAAATAAATGGTTTCCCATTATATCCCATGAAGGGACCGGGGAGAACTTCTCACAATCACTGAGCTGTGCGCTTTCCAGTTTTCACTCACTGATTGGGACCTACAGCTTTAAACACAGATTCCGAACGGTATTTTGAGAAGCTTTTTCATGGCTATATACTCGATAGTGTCGCCGTCACTATGCGAGGTGATCGCCGCCGAAAAAAAATTTGAAGGTGGTCAGAGCAGGGTTCGAACCCAGGATCTCATGTACAAGAGCCGCGCACACTAACCATTGCACCACCGACGGCCACACTGCTATACTTTAGGCCGATTAAAAGGATTTTTTACTTTTGCGAATCTACTATGAAAGAAAAACAAAAAGTACGCTAACGTTTTGCGGAATATGTTTTATCGTTATTTAGATATTCTCCATCAAAGTTTAAAATGGCTAATTTTTCTACTGAATTTTTTCAGTTTTTTATTAATAACTCGGCCATTTGAGGGAATATCTTAAAACTTTCTACAGTGTATTCTGTACTGAAGTGTTTCCAATTTAGATATTCGTTTCCTCAAATGGCCGAGTTATTAATAAAACACTGAAAAAAATCAATATAAAAATTGGCAATTTGAAACTTTCATATAGAATATCTTAATCACGATAGAAAATATTCCGCAACACTTAGAAAATTTTTTGTTTTTCTTTCATAGTAGATTCGCAAAGTAAAAACTCTTCGTAATCGGCCTATAAGTGCAGAAGTACCGGGCTTTGAAAGTTGGTCAACTTTGACACCCTACAGCAACAACTGTGTTGACACAATATTCTAAAATCCTGACTCCTCCTCTACAAAGGTCTATTACTTTCCAAAATGATGAGAGCAATAGGTTAAAAGTTGTGATAATATTGCCGTGATAATCGGCCCCACTGTGCATCATTGGAAGAAACCATATAACCAACTCTTGAATAATTTTGAAATACACTCGTGTTTCTTTAAATTGACAAATTCGAAAAAAGCTCTTGACTAGCTATTGGGACATGGGACTGTCCTTGGAGGTGGAAAGTTTCTGATAGCCATTCACTTGGGAGTGGCCAGAAATGATTCCTTCATTGGGCAGTCCAAGCAGCTCACTACTTCCACGCAGTATGTCCTGGGCAATGGCTTATCGGAAACCTCCGTTATCTAGCTAAAGTGAGAAGGCGAAACGAATGAGCAACCTGAGTGGTAATGCGATCACTGATACGTCTCAGGATTATTAGGTGATCCTGTCACTGAAGCTCTTCGAAGTAGTGGACATATTCTTCTGTCCTTTGAAGGCGGATGAGCCAACACCGGATCAAAATTGAAGAAACCAAAATCCAGTTTCGACACACTGCATTCTGGTCAGCGTCTGATCCATAATAGGCGGCTGAAACATAATCATCCTGGCAGTAGGTAAAATGCAAACCACGGTGGGCTGGGTTTGCCTCCCGCCACCGTTATATTGGCAATGAAACTACACAGAAAAGATAATGAACAAAGAAACCCCCCAACTGTTGACGACCCTCGCAATCGTTATAAGGACCATGATTTTAGGATATGTACCTGGAATGTTCGAACGTTATACAGGACTGGTGCCACTTTCCAACTGGCGGATGTCCTCATGAAATATAAAGCTGACATCACAGCGATCCAGGAAATGCGATGGACAGGATATGGTTGCATCAGAAAGAAAAACTTCGATATTTACTCCAGCTGCCATGAGCGTAAGCACAAATTTGGGTGCGGATTTATAGTAGGCAAGAGACTGCGACACCTAGTTTCAAGGTTCAACCCAGTGAGTGACCGCATAGCCACAATTCGCATCAAAGCGAAATATTTCAACATCTCGTTAATTTGTGAGCACGCACCGACAGAGGATAAAGATGATGAGGTCAAAGAAACATTTTATGAGCGTCTGGAGGAAGTATGTGAACGCTGCCCTGAGCACGACATTAAGATTATTCTAGGCGATTTTAATGCCAAAATTAGGAAAGGAAGTGTCTTTCGACCAACCATCGGTAATCACAGTCTACATGATACCACCTCCGATGATGGAATAAGACTGATAGACTAGACGATTCCAGCATAAGGACATACATAAGGCGACCTGGATATCTCCTGATCAGCGGACGAAGAACCAGATTGATCACTTGGTAATAGATGGCAGGCACTCTTCTAGTGTAATGGATGTACGTGTGATTCGAGGTGCCAATATCGACTCGGATCATTACCTGGTGGCTGCGAAAGTTCGCACCAGATTGAGCAGGGCGAAAAACAAAAAGTGACATACAACAGGTGGAATTACAATAACTTCTTGCGTTAATTTTTCATGCCATTTTGGTGAAAATCTGTGAAATTTAAATGTGTTTTAAACTTTTTTATTGACTGTTATTGTTAGCATACATTTGTGTTGTTGTATTTAACACAATAATTTTAACACACAAACCGAAATGCCGTTGTTGTTATTTTGTTCGTTGTTTTGAACCATTGCCTCTATCTGGTATTAGTAAAGCAATTCTTTTCAACATCAAACGTAAATATCACACCAGGCCAAATGTCATAAATTTGGTGGGAGAACTAGTAGATCTACTATAAGTATTAATCTATGCTTTCTACCTTGTCAATATATCTTGGATGGACAATTGACGCGCTGTAGTTTGCTGCGCTTTTAGTTGTTATTTGAATGCAAGGCGAGACAGATGTGTAAGTAGATAGTGAAAAAATAGACAAAAATGCCAACTTTTTTTAAAACAAACTTTATGGGTAAATCAAAAATCGTAAAATTTAAATTAAAAAAAAGCTTACGGAATCCATAAAGAAAAGTTTTAATTGCAACTCGGTTGCTGTAACCGAAGGAACAGTTGGCGGAACCGTTTTTCGTTTCTCGCAATCGTTTTTTCAGCTTGTATTGTTCATAACTTGTTTACTGCAAACGTTTTTCAGTTCTCGCGCACGTTTTTTTAGTTTGGAGCAATTACAACTCGGTTGCTGTAACCGAAAGAACAGTTGGTGTTACCGTTTTTCGTTTCTCGCAATCGTTTTTTCAGCTTGTATTTTTCATAAGTCGTTTGTTGCAAAAATTTGTCGGTTTTCCGAAACGAAATGACATGTATGGATTAAAAGAAGTTCGACAGTCCCCAAACGAACTTCAGTTATCTGAGATTTCGTTTGGGAGGAACGAGTTTTTTCTTTGCGTGTAGGTAAAGTTTAAAAATTTAAGAAATGAGTCGCTTTAAGCTTGGAGAAAATTGAGAAATGTAAACTTTCATCCAAATTTCTAAGCCTTCAACTCAAACTGTAAGAAATCTACGAAATAAATTCCATCAACGCCGTTTGTGGATCAATTTCTTTCTGAAGCGAGTTTGTCAATCCGGGCCCTTAGTGAACAAAAGAACTCGTCCACATGCTCGTCCTGTGGAAAATATTGCCGCTGTAGCTGAAAGTGCGCTGGAACAGCCATCAACATCAACTCGCCACCCTTCGCAGCAATTGAACATTTCTCGCACTTCTTTGCGCAGAATTTTGCATAAAGACCTCGGTAAGAAGGCTTAAGTCCAAATAGTTCAAGCACCGAAGCCTCGTAGCCATCCGATCCGTTTTCACTTCGCTGAATGAATCGCATGGCTGAAGATGAGTATTTTTACCCAAAAATAATCTTTTCCGATGAAGCTAATTTTCACCTCGAGTATACGTTAACAAACAAAATAGTTGCATTTGGGACTCGAAAAATCCACACGTCGTCGAGGAGAAGGCGATGCATTCATAACGTGTGACTGTTTGTTGCGGTTTTTGGCATGGCGAGGTCATAGGCCAATTTTTCTTCGAAAATCAGCACGGAGCCACTGTTACCGTCAATGGCGAGCGTTACCGTCCATGCTCAGCGGCTTTTGTTCCAAAAAGTTGAAGAGGCTGACATGGACGAAGTGTGGTTTCAAAAGTATGCCGCTAAGTACCACACAGCCAACGTTACAATAGATATTTTGCGCACTGTGTTCGAAAACCGAATACTCAGCCGAAATTCGGAAGTTAATTTGAACCCGTTAAGCAATTATACATAAAAAAGGGAAATTTCAGTGCAGATTTTGTTGAAACATACGAGATGCACTTAATTTCAATCACCAGAACAATTCAATCTACTGAACAAAAAATGGGTGTCAAATATAATGTGTAAAATCGTCTAATGGATTGGAAAAATAGAAGACGTGAAACTATACCATTCGGTATCCCAATGACTTGGACTAATCCTGGCGACGGTCACAATCTATTGAATTGCTAAATAAATTAAAGAGCCACATTTAGAAATAGGGAAAGAAAGTCGTATAATTCCGTTGGTGTTGCAAGTGCCGCAACACCATTGCCTCATTCGGACCACATTCCTGTGACAAAAGCTTCTAGCCCAGATAATGTATCTTCTATGAATGCTGCGAGTTTTGCACCAACATATGGTTTAAGTGATGATACCTCTGTATCCAATCACCCTATTTTAATAAACCAAAATAAGCTTGATTCAATTTGTGCCAAATTGGAATTACCACATCATAAATCAGAAGAGTTGGCTTCGTTTTTGAAATCAAACAATCTTTTGGCACCCGGTGTGAAAGTCACAGTTTATCGAAGTCATCAGGCAACACTCCAAGCTTTATTCGCTGTGAATGATGAAAAAACTTCCGCATATTGCCGGATGTAGGAAAATTGATGGACGCAATGGAAATAAAATATGAAGCAGATGACTGGAGATTATTTATTGACAGGTCAAAACTCAGGTTGAAGGCGGTTTTACTGCATAAGACTAATAAAAAACCTTCGGTTCCAATCGTGTGTAGTGAAGAAATGAAAGAAACATGATGCACTGGAAAATATTTTAACAATGGTTAACTACGCGAAACATATGCGGCGCATATGCTGCGATTTAAAAGTTGTAGCAATGCTTTGCGGTCTTCAAAGCGGGTATATAAAATATATGTGATTTTTGTGCGATTGGGACACACGATTTACTGGTGACCAATATGCATGACACGAATGGAAACTCAGAGAGCACAGCCAATAATATTCGTGAGCCTGCCGAAGGAGAAGATATTGGTGCGTCCACTGCATATTAAACTTGGAATTGTTAAGGATTTCATCAAAACTGTCGCCAAAAGTAATGGAGTTTTCTGGTGATTGAAATTAATTTACCCGAGACTCAGCGAAAGTAAAATTAAAGAAAGTAAATTATAATATCACATTCATTTCTCATGATTTTCCATCTTAACAAGTTATTTTTTTTCCATCAGGCGAACTAAATGTTCCAGATATACGAAAGCTAATTAAAAGTAACGCATTCAACAATATTGTGATTGACGCTGAATTGAATGCTTGGAAGGCAATCAAAGAAGTAATACAAGGCTTGTTGGGAAAGCATCGTTCTAGCAACGACGATGTTTCTGTCGCAAGCATGTTAACATCGTTCTCGGGAATTGATGTCTACATGTCATTGAAAATCCATTATTTACATCATCATCTGGACTACTTCAGCAAACAATTGGCTAACGAATCTGATGAGCAAGGCGAACGTTATCATGAAGTTGCTTTGCCATTTTCGAAATTCATTCAGTACGTTTATTCATATTCATTGAAACAAATATCAATATTCTGGTCAAAATGAGATACCTTCACTTAATTGTTAATAAAAGGGAAACGACTCCATCGATTCTCATGATCTATGTTTCATTTTGATCAGTTGCGTGAAAGTTATAACACTTGACACTGTTTTCCGTTTTGGATTTTGTATGATTTAGAAAAAAGGAACAATTTTTAATTTTTTGACAAAAAATTATTTTGTTTTCTTCATAAATATATTTATAACTGCAAAACAGTTGATTATGTAGCGCATAGAATAACACATACTATAGAAGAACTTATTCTCTCATCTGACGTTTCATTTCACACTCTCTCGGTAGGTCTGTGGAAATGTTTACATACACCAGGTGGAGTTACAAAATATGTTCACTTAACTATTTCCTGTCGTTTTGGTGTAGAACTGAAAAATTTAAATGTATTTTGCACTTTTTTGTTGACTTTTAACGTTGGTATTCATTTGTATTGCATTTAACACAACTAGTTTGCCACAAAAACACGAAATTCGGGTGTAGTTCCTTTGTGGATCGCTGTATACTATTGCCACCATCTGGTATTATTGAACCCATATTTTCCACCCTCCACTGTGTAATTTCCATCGTACCTATGACGTTTAATTTATTGAGCGAATAAAACCTTCTACGTATGTGTTATTCTATGATGTAGCGAAGCAGTATATGAATAGATTAAAGGAAATGTAATTCTTAATTATTGTTTTTTGGAAGTAGTGAGCTGCTTGGACTGCCCAATGAAGGAATCATTTCTGGTCAGTTGTTACAGCTGCCCATTATTGGGGCATACGCCTTCAAAGGATAAAGTAATATATCCTCTAGTTCGAAGAGCTTCAGTGAAAGGAACTCCTATTTAACTTGAGACGCATCAGTGATCTCATAACCAATCAGGCTGCTAATTCGTTTCATCGTCTCACTCTAGCTAGGGACCGGAAGTTGTGAGATGTTTAGTCTGCCCTATAAAGGGCTCATTTCTGGTCACTCCCAAATGAGTGGCTATCAGAAACTTTCCACCTCCAGGGTCAGTCCCATGCTATCTAAGTACATTTACATCAAAATGTCTGCAGTAAAAACAAACGGTTTTTATGAATTGTTCTAAACCGAATCCGATCATAACTCGGGGTTTCCCCTTTGTTATACCGAAACCCAATTTGGCCAAAGTTTGAATTTTCTAAGAGATCGAAAGCCGAAATTTTTAAAACCCCAGGTTTTAATGCACTAGTAGGCATTTTTCTCTACCTGTGTTGTGCTGTCGTGTCCTTGTACCTGCCCAAATTAAAACGCTAAATGACTCCACGTGTATAAAATAACGTCTCAAAAATCCCAATAAAGACAAATACTTTCTGCGCTAGTTCGTAATGTACCCACATACATATATGTATAGTTCGTATAGTTCATTATCATTAAACCCATTAAAACCTGCCAGTGTAACGTTCGTACTTTGTAAAACAAGTTAAAGTTTTCTGTGGTCAAATACTGTTAGAAAAAATTCATTAGAATTGTTTAAACTACTATTTGAATACCAAGTGAAGGTTGGTGGTTGTTAATGTATTACAATACTTTTGATGGCCATTTTCAAATCGTTTGGGTGTGGGGGGGGGGTTATATAACAAAGCAAACATATCGTTAAGAATTTACGAATTGTCCTTTTTGGTGCTGTTTTATTTATCGTAAATTGAACAAGTTTTTCTCTAAATTACTATAATGGGCAATAACACTATTCTGCACAAAACTCAGCGTTAAACAAAACTTTCCGATGTTCTTTTTATTTTATCGATCTTTAAAACTTTAAGTTTTTCAATCATAATCCAGTTCAACATCAGGTTTCTCCATTAAAAGTAATTTTGAATAGAAAAAGTTTATAACAGAAGTGAAATTGATTATTTCGTTGGATGGTTGGGAATAAAGTATAGCTATTTCGATCCCCACCAAGGCATCTCATCAGCTCCCTTCTCCACAAGTATTTAGGTATATCATCACACATTATAGGGATCATAGAATAATACAAACGGAGATAAACTTATTCTCTCATCTGACTTTTCATTTCACACTCTTCATCGTAGGTTTGTGGAAATGAGAGCAATTAGATTTAAAATTATCTTACACCAGGTGGAGTTATAAAATATGTTCACTTATCTTTTTCCTGTCGTTTTGGTGTAGAACTGAAAAATTTAAATATATTTTGCACTTTTTTGTTGACTTTTATCGTTGATCTACATTTGTATTGTATTTAACACAACTAGTTTCCCACAAAAACACGAAATTCGGTTGTTGTTCCTTTGTGGATCGCTGTATACTATTGCCACCATCTGGTATTATTGAACGCATATTTTCCACCAACCAATGTTTACTTTCCATCGTACCTATGACGTTTAATTTATTGAGCGAATAAAAACTTCTATGGTATGTATTATTCTATGATAGGGATAAGCAATTCTCAAATTAACGAGAATTGTTTCAACAACACCTACTGGTGCGAAAACGTCCAAAAAGGAATATAAGTAATAGCTAATTCAGACGGTGATGTGAAACACTTGTTTCGTTTACTCAACCATGATTGTGAATCGCCCTGTTCACAAGACGCATTCGTGTTTCTATTGACAGTTGTGATTTGTGTCAAAAAAAATTGTTGTTTTTGTACGTTTTGGTTATAAAATGGAAAATATTAAACCAAATGTTAAGTATTTTTACCAAAATTTCTTATTTTTTAGTAAATAGAAAAAGTGCCAGCAAATGTTTTATTTGTGTTAACAATCAAGGCTTTGCTTTTTATTTATATTTAAACACAAACTTCACTTTCGCTCTATGTTTATTTATTTTTTGCTTTTTTTTGCTTATTCTGACAACTAGTTCAGATAAAAAAGCGATAGCATACTAAATAAATTAGAGATGGTAGTAAATTATTCATGCTTGGTAAGATGTTTCGAATTGAAACGAGATGGTTCGCTCTCAAAATTTTGTATGGCGAACCATGATGTTTCAAACATGATTGGGGGGCCAAACACGAATGAGAGAACGAAACACGAAAAAAGCCAGCCGTCTGAACTTGCTATAAACAAAAAAGTATAAAAAATATATGTTTGAGAAACAAGAAATACCTAAGAAATGAGAAAAATAAATAAGTCGGTTATTCTAGTGGCACCACCACATCAATGCACCGTGATTGAAATGATTGTTAACAAACGTACTATTCGTGCGTAGTGTGAGATAAAACAGCGTTGCATAAAGAAAATCAAACATCTTTTTCCTGATTCTCAGACAAATATGAAAAACTACCCGGTTTGACGTCTGTCAAAACGTATGGGAAATCAAGCAAATTTTCTTGATTTCCGCTTAAACTCAATAAAAGTGACAAAATCAAACAAATCGATCCCAGTGCGAATCCTGTAGTGTACAGCTTTCTTTGAGTACATTATTCGAAAACCTTCGGCGCTGGGGTCGTCTTCATCCATTCTACTGGGATATCCTAGAGTTCATACTAGATTCTATAGTCGACACAAGAAGTAGACTTTTCGATTATTTCAAATTTAAAAAATTTAGAGTTTTAGACTATTTCAAATATACAGCTTGGTATTCAGTTTTTATGAAATTTTCGTCGCCGTAAGAATTAGGTGTATGAAAGATTGTGAACCTTCTGGTCTCACTCAAGTGCCTATGACTTTTTCCTCCATGTGGTGGTTGAAAATTGAAAAGAAGTCAGCAAATGTTGGTCTGAAAGAAAATACAAAATTAATGGTTGCAACGAGCAGGGCATCCACGCCGTCAATAAAAGCAACAACGCCAGTCGCCTTGAGATCAAGCTGAGAATTGTCCTTGCAAATAGGTGTTATTTTGGGCTATGCAAGCGCTTTAGAAATAAAGCTCTCTCTCGAGTAACAAAAGTCCAGCTATACCAGACTCTCATACAACCTGTATTTATTTAAGTTTCAAAATCCTGGGTCTTATCGCAAGTAGACGAAACATCTCTAGGAGTCTTCGGGAGAGACATACTCCGAAATATGTACGGCCCTATAGTGCACGATGGCGAGTATCGGCGACGCGTGAACCATGAGCTGTAGGAGCTACATATATCCCGACATTGACATAGTTAAGCGGATGAAAATAACGCGATTGCGCTGGCTAGGCCATGCCAGTAGAATGGATAAAGCCGACCCAGCACGAAGGGTTTCCGAAACCGAATTCGAATAAAGGCGAAAACTAGGAAAACCAAGACTCCGATGGAGGGATCAGGTTGACGAATCCCTACGTACACTTGGTATTTCCAACTGGAGAGATAAGGCAAAAGGTAGAACTGGTTGGCGAGATATGATATCTTCGTTTTGTAAGGTTCCTGACCCCTCGGGGTTGTTCGAGACCGGATAAGTAAGTTTGAATGGTATGAAATGCCTAGAGTTACGCATAGGAACATTAAATGTTATTTTAATTAACAGATAAAATGAATCAATGTCCCCATTGACCAAACTCAACATAAAAACAACAAATGACATGCGGTCCAGAGTTGTCCATTCTCATATGGCGGTAAGTCTAACAAACTATTTCATCCAAGACTACGACGGGCGAAGATAAGAAATTGCTTCTGAACTGACTCATTTATAACTTGGGTACCATACAACAACGGCTTACTCAAGGACTGGTGTTACTAAGCTCCTAAACAGACGCATCATTAAGTATGAGTTTTGAATTTTTTCGACTATTTATAGCCCCAATAAGAACTTGGGCCTACCTGCACGAAGAACATAAAAAGACACGACATTCCCCAATTGATAATTGTCAATAAATTACTGAGTCTGCAATAAAGATACTCGCTAAAAATCAATTATCTTGCGCTTTTTCAAATTTAATGTCATATTTTGTCGTTACAATAATCTACAAGATTATCCAAATCTGCTTACAGACTTCCGAAATCTTTAATATAATTACAGGACGAGAATGGCTTAACGTCATCAGTATATGACATGAGCGGATTATGGACGGTTATTAATTTAAGTATTATAATATTTAAGTATAAGATCATTTAAGTAGATATGTATACATATGTATGTATACATATATACAATTATCACTCGAGAAAGGGACGATTTAAATTTTTCCCTTTGAGTTCAACCCATAGAGTCACGGTTGCCACAGTTGGTAATATTCAACCAAAATTGGTAACATTTAAACAGCTTGGTAACATGGTAACATTTTATTCATTTTGGTAACCTTTTGAAATGAAATAATTAGCGTAAGAAAAAACATTTGATTTCATACTTCCATTAGAAAACTTGACGAATTGTGATCTAAAATGTTACTTACAAACAGAAGAAAACATGAAGCAGTGGCAACACTATTTGGGAGAATTGAATCATTATGGGCCTAACTAAAATACGCGCTTGTTGTCGTTCGCACTAAATAACCAAATATATTCGTCTCTTTCGCACTAACGAACTCTTTGTGCTTTGATTGGTCTGAATATAAAAGTTTTAGAATACCTGTGCACTAAATAATTTTGCATTGCAATTGAAAGGCAATAAAATCTAAAGAAAGTGAAGATTATGTTTTGTTATGCCATATTTTATGTTTTGCTTTTGGCTTTTTTTAATCTTTATATAGATGTATGATGGTGAAATAGGTTCTCAAAATACCGTTCGGAACCGGAGTAACACCGTAGGTCCCAATCAGTGAGTATAAAACTCGAAAGAGCACTGCTCACTGGTTATGTAAAGCTCTCCCCGATCCCCTCATGGGATGTAATGGAAAACAATTTAGTTATTTTTTATTGATGTATGTATGTAATATGACTTTCTGTAACGAATTATTTTAAATAAACATTTAATGTTCTAAATAAAAAAAATTTAAAAATTTGGTAATTTTTGGTAACTTTTTTGGAAAATTCTGGTAATTAAAAAATTATCCCTGTGGCAACCGTGCATAGAGTATGATATGCATGTGTGTTTCAGTTCCACCAAATTCTCGGCGGAAGTCACTTGCCTAATGACAGTTTTGATCCGGTTTTTTTATGCCAGATTTTTCTGCCAGAATTTGGATGTAATACAAATAAAAATTACAGAAAAATATGATACCAGATAAATATGAAATTAAACCAGAGGGAAATCCTATGAGAGTATCAAATGCTATACTAAAGTACGTATAAATAGCATCCGTTTGAAGTCGGAGGACTAAGATTTCAAGGACCACCGAACTGAATTCCAAGAAGTTTGTAACATTTGATGTGCCCTTAACAAACTATTGGTGACACTGTGTATAATTCCAGCAATTTGGTATACAATCCTACTGGTGACAAGTTTTTGGGATTGCACTTAGTTTTGTAATGCCCGCCCCTGTAATTTCAAATATAAAATCTGCTCTCAATTTTGTATAGGGGAACAATAAAACTTTCATTCCACAAATCAGGAAAGTATCCAGTAGATAAAGACGAATTAAACATGTCCGTTAATGGAATAGAGAAAAGAAATTTGTCCGAATTTTTCCGAGTTGCCGGAATTCTGTCGGGACTGGGACCAGGAGTGAAATTAGTTTGAAATGATTGTAAACGTTTAAAAAACTTTCTCATAAGTAAGTGAAATTTTCGATGTTACATTGTACTTCTGCATATGGTACAAATATATTTGATCATCGTACAGTGGGGCCAATTGGAAAAACAGGGTTATAATGTCATACCTTTTAACCTATTGTTCTGATCATTTCGGAATGTAAAACACATTTGTAGAGAATGAGCCATGCTTTTAGAATATTGTATTTAGAGGTACCCTGTGCCAACACAGTTGTTGCTAGAGGGTGTCAAAGTTTACCAGTTGCTGTTGCAACTTTCAATGGCTGGTACTCCTACACTTTAAATAAATAAATAAATAAATGGTTTCCCATTATATCCCATGAAGGGACCGGGGAGAACTTCTCACAATCACTGAGCTGTGCGCTTTCCAGTTTTCACTCACTGATTGGGACCTACAGCTTTAAACACAGATTCCGAACGGTATTTTGAGAAGCTTTTTCATGGCTATATACTCGATAGTGTCGCCGTCACTATGCGAGGTGATCGCCGCCGAAAAAAAATTTGAAGGTGGTCAGAGCAGGGTTCGAACCCAGGATCTCATGTACAAGAGCCGCGTACACTAACCATTGCACCACCGACGGCCACACTGCTATACTTTAGGCCGATTAAAAGGATTTTTTACTTTTGCGAATCTACTATGAAAGCAAAACAAAAAGTACGCTAACGTTTTGCGGAATATGTTTTATCGTTATTTAGATATTCTCCATCAAAGTTTAAAATGGCTAATTTTTCTACTGAATTTTTTCAGTTTTTTATTAATAACTCGGCCATTTGAGGGAATATCTTAAAACTTTCTACAGTGTCTTCTGTACTGAAGTGTTTCCAATTTAGTGGTGTTTTCAGAAATATTCGTTTCCTCAAATGGCCGAGTTATTAATAAAACACTGAAAAAAATCAATATAAAAATTGGCAATTTGAAACTTTCATATAGAATATCTTAATCACGATAGAAAATATTCCGCAACACTTAGAAAATTTTTTGTTTTTCTTTCATAGTAGATTCGCAAAGTAAAAACTCTTCGTAATCGGCCTATAAGTGCAGAAGTACCGGGCTTTGAAAGTTGGTCAACTTTGACACCCTACAGCAACAACTGTGTTGACACAATATTCTAAAATCCTGACTCCTCCTCTACAAAGGTCTATTACTTTCCAAAATGATGAGAGCAATAGGTTAAAAGTTGTGATAATATTGCCGTGATAATCGGCCCCACTGTGCATCATTGGAAGAAACCATATAACCAACTCTTGAATAATTTTGAAATACACTCGTGTTTCTTTAAATTGACAAATTCGAAAAAAGCTCTTGACTAGCTATTGGGACATGGGACTGTCCTTGGAGGTGGAAAGTTTCTGATAGCCATTCACTTGGGAGTGGCCAGAAATGATTCCTTCATTGGGCAGTCCAAGCAGCTCACTACTTCCACGCAGTATGTCCTGGGCAATGGCATATCGGAAACCTCCGTTATCTAGCTAAAGTGAGAAGGCGAAACGAATGAGCAACCTGAGTGGTAATGCGATCACTGATACGTCTCAGGATTATTAGGTGACCCTGTCACTGAAGCTCTTCGAAGTAGTGGACATATTCTTCTGTCCTTTGAAGGCGGATGAGCCAACACCGGATCAAAATTGAAGAAACCAAAATCCAGTTTCGACACACTGCATTCTGGTCAGCGTCTGATCCATAATAGGCGGCTGAAACATAATCATCCTGGCAGTAGGTAAAATGCAAACCACGGTGGGCTGGGTTTGCCTCCCGCCACCGTTATATTGGCAATGAAACTACACAGAAAAGATAATGAACAAAGAAACCCCCCAACTGTTGACGACCCTCGCAAACGTTATAAGGACCATGATTTTAGGATATGTACCTGGAATGTTCGAACGTTATACAGGACTGGTGCCACTTTCCAACTGGCGGATGTCCTCATGAAATATAAAGCTGACATCACAGCGATCCAGGAAATGCGATGGACAGGATATGGTTGCATCAGAAAGAAAAACTTCGATATTTACTCCAGCTGCCATGAGCGTAAGCACAAATTTGGGTGCGGATTTATAGTAGGCAAGAGACTGCGACACCTAGTTTCAAGGTTCAACCCAGTGAGTGACCGCATAGCCACAATTCGCATCAAAGCGAAATATTTCAACATCTCGTTAATTTGTGAGCACGCACCGACAGAGGCTAAAGATGATGAGGTCAAAGAAACATTTTATGAGCGTCTGGAGGAAGTATGTGAACGCTGCCCTGAGCACGACATTAAGATTATTCTAGGCGATTTTAATGCCAAAATTAGGAAAGGAAGTGTCATTCGACCAACCATCGGTAATCACAGTCTACATGATACCACCTCCGATGATGGAATAAGACTGATAGACTAGACGATTCCAGCATAAGGACATACATAAGGCGACCTGGATATCTCCTGATCAGCGGACGAAGAACCAGATTGATCACTTGGTAATAGATGGCAGGCACTCTTCTAGTGTAATGGATGTACGTGTGATTCGAGGTGCCAATATCGACTCGGATCATTACCTGGTGGCTGCGAAAGTTCGCACCAGATTGAGCAGGGCGAAAAACGTACGGAGTCGAACGCAGGAAAAGCTGGATATTGACAAGCTGCAAATACCGGAGATATCAATGTCCTATCGACAGAAACTCTCTCTCCTGCTGGAGCAGAATACCCCCCGTCCCGAAGACCCAGATGCGCAGTGGAAGCACATCTCCCATTCTTTGGAAATCGCTGCAATGACTGAACTTGGCTATCAAAAACCGCAGAAGGATAAGCCATGGTACGACGAAGAATGTCGCATTGCAACTGATGAAAAAGATGCTGCACGTATGGCAACGAAACAGTCAGTTACAACGCGTGCTGCGAGTGAGCGGTACAAGAGGCTGAGAAGGGAGGAAACCAACTATTTAGGCGAAAAAAATGGCAGTGGGAGCAGAGAGAGCGTCAAAGAACCGAAATGTGCAGGATGAATAGTGAATCCCGTAAGTTTTTCCAGAGGGTAAGAATATCGAATAACGGGCCTAATAATGGGCTGCTCTCCTGCAAGGACGAGAATGGGAATCTGGTGACTGAGAAGCAGTGTGTGCTCAAAATGTGGAGAGACCACTTTTCATACTATGATAGTGGAAGATAGTATAGATTATATCCCCCCCCCCCACCACCCCAAGACGAGATTCGGACGGCGATCTCCCGCCTGAAGAATAATAAAGCCGCTGGTGCGGATGGCCTACCCGCTGAACTTTTTAACGCAGGTGGCGAAGGACTGATAGCCCACATGCATCAACTGATATGCGGTATATGGCTGGGGGAGGGAATCTATGCCCGACGACTGGAGTCTCAGCGTACTATATGTCCTGTTTTCAAAAAGGGCGATCCGTGTGTCTGTTCCAACTATCGCGGTATCAGTCTTTTATCCATCGCGTATAAGGTCTTGTCGAGCGTATTATGTGAAAGACTAAAGCCAATTATTGAAAACCTGATTGGACCTTATCATTGTGGTTTTAGACCAGGCAAGTCCACAACTGACCAAATATTCACGCTACGCCAAATCCTGGAAAAGACCCACGAAAAGCAAATCGATACATACCACCTTTTTGTCGATTACAAAGCTGCTTTCGATAGCCCCATACGGGGAAAACTGTACGAAGCTATGTCTGAACTTGGTATTCCGGCAAAACTGATCCGCCTCTGTAGAATGACGCTGACCAACACCAAATCAGCAGTGAAAGTGAGGAAAGATCTCACTGAACCATTCTGTACCAAGCGAGGACTTAGACAAGGCGACACACTTTCGTCCAATCACTTCAACATCTTAATGGAGATAATAATGAGAAAGGCTGCAGTAAATACGAACAAGACCATTAACATGAAAAGCCATATGTTGCTGGCGTATGCTTCTGATATAGACATCATTGGGCGAAATTTGCGAGAGGTTACTGCAGTATTTCCAAGAATCGAAAAGGAATCAGCGAAGGTGGGTCTTGCTGTTAATGAGGGCAAGCCAAAATTGATGGTGTCAACGACTAGAGAAACCTCTCGACTTGGTCCGCACTTGAACGTTGACAACCGATTTAATTTTGAAGTGGTAGATGAATTTGTGATGATTTGATGGGATGAATGGAATTACATCCTATGAAGGGACCGGGGAGAACTTCTCACAATCACTGAGCCTGGAGATGGAGAATTGTGCTTGCGAACAAAGCCCTCTCTCGACGGACAAAAGTCCAGCTATATCAGACTCTCATTTTACCTGTCTCGACATATGGCTCCGAAACTTGGGTCATATCGCAAGCGGATGAAAAACACCTGGGAGTTTTCGAGAGAAAAATTCTCCGTAAAATATATGGTCCTGTTAGGGAAAACGGCGAGTACCGACGTCGCTGGAATGCAGAGCTATATAATCTCTATTCTGACGTGGACATAGCTAGACGAATGAAAGTGTGCCAATTGCGTTGGCTAGGCCATGTTATCAGAATGGATGAAGATTAGACAGCGCGAAAGATTTTTGATAACGTACCCGATGGAAGCAGGAAAAGAGGACGACCAAGACTCCGCTGGAAAGACCAGGCAGAAGAATCCCTCCGTATCCTTGGTGTTACCAACTGGCGAGAAAAGGCGAAGGATAGAGCCAGTTGGAAGAATATGTTGAAATTTGTTTAATTTGTTTGTTTATTTAATATGTGTAAGACGTCTGACCTCATGAGGTTGTACTATAGTCAACAAAAGTAAAAGCTATTTAGTTTACTTTTAATGCGTTGTCAGATATTAAACATTTGGCACGATTGGACCGGTTTTGTAACTCACATAATTTATATAAAGTCTGTTTCTCATATTCCTTAAATATCTTAGTTGTTTAATTTCGCTACTAGTGAATACAGATGGAACAGATGCGATAAAGCATACGGTCGTTTTGTATTAAAAGAGGGCCAGACTATACGACATAGTGAATCATAGAGTCAATACGACTTGTGCGATTATTATTTCCAGAACACGAAGATGCTCAAATAACACAAATTGTTATATTCTTCTATGAGTAAGAACTGGGCCCCTACTATGTAATTCGATTCGAAAATTAAAACTATTCGAAAGTTCTTTCCGATCCGTATTTGAAATGGTACCATGTACAACTTTCGGAAAATGTTTTTTTTTTGGTTGGCAACATTTCATGTCAAAATTATATTTGGTTTGTTATTGTTCATAAATAAGTTTTAGAAATATCCTAGATAAAGTAAATTAGGGGTCCTGGGGTTAATTATTTCATTGGAAGGGTAAGGAAAAAAATTACAATTTCTTATTATGCACTAGTTTTAACCATTTCGCCCGTCCCTAGTTCTATACTGGACTATGCCTTTTTGCACCCTATTCATATACATTGAACATTTACAAAATAATGCGACTTCGGCAGCAGTCAACGACATAACCACATTCCCTACATTCAAAATTCATTTAGTGAGTGAAAAGCATTACTGTCGTTATAAGTATATGCAGACTATCTCACGAAGGCTCTAATAAACGAAGGAAGAGGCAGTGGCACAAAGACACTAATACTATGGTTTAGTAATAGGAGATTTTTTTGTCGTCTTATTCAGTGCACGAATTCCTTAGAGTCGCTGTTTTCCGAAGTATACCGATACTGGTCATGGGCACTGCAATAAGATGAAAATTACCATATAACCTTGAATAATAAAATTTTTTAAAAGACATTTAGCCATTAAAATAAGTTTTTGATACAAAAAATCATTCTTTCTCTTATTGTGCATAAAAATTCCTTAATTAATAATATAAATTTTTTTTTTTTTATAAAAATCAAATATTTTATATCTTTCCGCTTTCTCAAGAGCAACCGAATAAGAATCTCAAAAATCGAGTTCATTTCTGTTCGAAAATCGAGATACATGGTTCAATCTTTCCGTAAATCGAAACTAGAATCCGACTTTCGGGTATCGCTCATTCGAATTCGAGATCCATGGTACCAAAAATTCAGTTCCGTTAAATTTTTCTTTCGAATCGAGTTACATAGTTAGGGCCCTGATGCTTTAAGCCCGGTATTCAGTTTTTTCGTTTGTCATAAGAAATACGTATATAAAAATAACGAAAATTTCGCTCACTTTTCATTTGCTTGGTACTCAGGGCCCCTACTATGTAATTCGATTCGAAAATTAAAACTATTCGAAAGTTCTTTCCGATCCGTATTTGAAATGGTACCATGTACAACTTTCGGATTGAGCAAAAAGTGTTACCAATACTTTCGGAAAATGTTTTTTTATTGGTTGGCAACATTTCATGTCAAAATTATATTTGGTTTGTTATTGTTCATAAATAAGTTTTAGAAATATCCTAGATAAAGTAAATTAGGGGTCCTGGGGTTAATTATTTCATTGGAAGGGTAAGGAAAAAAATTACAATTTCTTATTATGCACTAGTTTTAACCATTTCGCCCGTCCCTAGTTCTATACTGGACTATGCCTTTTTGCACCCTATTCATATACATTGAACATTTACAAAATAATGCGACTTCGGCAGCAGTCAACGACATAACCACATTCCCTACATTCAAAATTCATTTAGTGAGTGAAAAGCATTACTGTCGTTATAAGTATATGCAGACTATCTCACGAAGGCTCTAATAAACGAAGGAAGAGGCAGTGGCACAAAGACACTAATACTATGGTTTAGTAATAGGAGATTTTTTTGTCGTCTTATTTAGTGCACGAATTCCTTAGAGTCGCTGTTTTCTGAAGTATAGCGATACTGGTCATGGGCACGGCAATAAGATGAAAATTACCATATAACCATTAAAATAAGTTTTTGATACAAAAAATCATACTTTCTCTTATTGTGCATAAAAATTCCTTAATTAATAATATAATTTTTTTTTTTTATAAAAATCAAATATTTTGTATCTTTCCGCTTTCTCAAGAGCAACCGAATAAGAATCTCAAAAATCGAGTTCATTTCTGTTCGAAAATCGAGATACATGGTTCAATCTTTCCGTAAATCGAAACTAGAATCCGACTTTCGGATATCGCTCATTCGAATTCGAGATCCATGGTACCAAAACTTCGGTTCCGTTAAATTTTTCTTTCGAATCGAGTTACATAGTTAGGGCCCAGCTCTGCGAAAATTTCGTACGCAAAATCAAGTACAGGGTTGTAACGACAACTTATTTCGTACGAAAACAATTGTTTGATAACTGTTTGGGCCGGAATTTTTACATATTGGTTATTTTAATAAACAAAAGTAATACCACATGCGTTAAAAATAAAAAAGTGTGCAAATATGAATTATTAATGAAATGTTCGCAAGGTACATCAGAGATATGTGGTAACTCTCTGTAACAAAATTTTCCGTTTAGAGATAAATGACAAAATTCCTTACGAAAACTTCGCAAGAACCAAAACTTCGCAAGAACCATAATACCAGATCTAGTAATTTACCATTCACATTGACAATTTTATTAAACTGTTTCAAATATATTTCAGATAAGAAATAAAAAAATGTTTCATAACTACCCAATGAGGACGTAACAAGGCATCCTGAATCAGGGCAGAGCGTCCATAATAAACTTGGAACGTTAAATTCTCCAAAAACAAGGATGTAGCCTGACCAGAAATATCCCCTATCAGTTGAAGATGTTGCATGTAAACCCCAATGCCTAAATTTGGTAGAATGTGTGAACATGTTATAAAATTCTTAAAATCACTCAAAAACAAATGAAGCGTTTATTTCAGAAACCACCTAAGTCCGCTTTTTTCAACTTTCGGAAAACAAAAAAAACTGGTTTGCAGCTTAAGTGTAATAGGTCTAGTCATCTTCAAATTTTTTTTTATCAAATCAAAAACATGCTATTGGGATAATCTATTTTTTTAATTTTGTTTTTCCTTCAAGATTTTGAGTTATACATTTTTGAAAAAATTGCACTTGGTGGTTTCTGCAATAAATGAATGTGTCCAAAGAGATTTTTTTAAAATTATTATTGAAATTGAGTCAAACCATTAATTTTTATCTGTTTTGGTATCAAAGGCAAGTAATAGACACACTTATGTCTGAAAAAGAGTGTTTTTACTAGGCATAAATCGAAAAAAAACAAGTAGACAACACGCTACAGTATGTCTATATACAAAGATCTGGCCTTATTCACTTGTAAGTCAAGGCAAGTCTTTTGGCAACTCCGGGTCAGTTGTTGGCCATTGGATGATAGTATCATAGAAGGCTTCATATCCAACAGTGCATTCCATTAACTTTTTTTATATCGTCAATCTTCTTTTTGTTGTTTGGGACCTAAAAGTAAAATATAAACGTTTGGTAAAATAAAAGTAAACATTTCCCAAAGGATAAGCTTTCGCTGTTGGTAGTTCCGGAGAGCTGGCAGTTTTTAGCAATGTGAATGTAGATGTTGTTATTAAATAAATAAATGGTTTCCCATTACATCCCATGAAGGGACCGGGGAGAACTTCTCACAATCACTGAGCTGTGCGCTTTCCAGTTTTCACTCACTGATTGGGACCTACAGTTTTACACCGATTCCGAACGGTATTTTGAGAAGCTTTTTCATGGCTATATACTCGATAGTGTCGCCGTCACTAAGCGAGGTGACCGTCGTCGAAAGAAATTTTTTTTTTTTTTTAAGGTGGTTGGAGCAGGGATCGAACCCAGGATCTCCTGTACAAGAGGCGCGCACACTACCCATTGCACCACAGACGGTCAGATGTTGTTATTCCTCCAATGAATTTGCTTGCGACCACTTTGCCCGGTGTATCCTTGTTGTAGAGAAAGTGCTTGTACTTGGACACTTTAAATGGCTGCTTATTTTCTTTGAGTACTCTCCTGCCAGATGTTTCGTCCGAATTTGGTATTTTCTTATATGAATTGGGCCAACACTTTTTGAAACTGAGAACATCGTCTGATGTAAGGTGATATACAGTAAATCGGCCAGACTTACTAGCTTTTAGTATGAGCTCTGCATATTGATCAGGAGTATAAATCCTGTCCATATTTCTCAAGAGGCGCTTTATGCTTACAAAATCTCTGTCACATGGGCAAAATGAGTGGCCACGTACAGAGTAGTTATGAGTTATTGTCTCAAACCGACCTGAGCCACAGAGGTTTAGTAAAAAACGCACAACTGTATGATTCTTATTTTGGCCTGATGGTCCATCACAAAACAGTATGAGATGCTTCACATTAACTGGAATGTCATTGAAATAGTTCAGTAGCATTGAACATACTTCATCTGGGCCTTTGTTTGCTTCGCCCTCATGATAGACATACAGTTTGGAAGAATTAGTTTTCAAATCGTGTATGGAAAACACATTTACCCAGAGCTGCCTCATTAAGGTGGCCCTAATTTTGAAAAGTGTTCCTTTTCCCGATCGATCCCCCTAAAATTGTTCGAATAGATAAAAAACTATTAAATATTAAGTTTTAGGCCGATCCGATGTTATTTAGAGGTCGCTACATCCTCTTGAAATTTCAGAAAATAGCGTTTTTTGCATTTCTTCCCATTTACCAACCTTTCGAGCCCAACTAACTAATTATAAACATAAAAGAAATACTATCACATGTTCTTTGATGAATTACCTTTCCAAAAAGTTACAAATTATAGAAATCCGACAAAAAATACGGAAGCTATGACGTTTTATATTATATAAAACCTCAAGATATTTATGTTTTTCAACAGCCGGCAATTGGTTTTTATTATACGATATTATTATTTGTTAAAATCACGAATTGTTATTTATGTATGTAAATAAATATCCAATATTTTTTTTTAATTATATTTTTAATAAAAAAATATTTGAAATTAGAAATTTTATATTAAGATTATTTATACAAAGACCAAATTAAATTTAGCTTTTATTTCCAGACAAAGATTTTTTAGTGTGATGTTTGAAATTTTTTCGATATTCAGCAACAACTTGCAATAAATAATGCTTTTCCTCTTCTTTTTTAGTTAAAACTTTATTATATTCTTCAATTAACTTTACTCCGCGTTCTGCTGTATCGTTTACTACATTTAAATTGTTAATTAAGTTTTTACCTTTATTATAGGCTTCATTTTTGTTCCATTTAAAGGGGTCTTCATTTAAAAAATTTGTGGAAATTTCAAAGCGATCAAAAAATTTATGGGTGTTTGCGGTTACGAAATCATGAAGATCTTTTTGTACAAAGATTTTAACTGCGTCGGGCTTAAGCTGTATACGCTTCACATTTACAACTAAATCATTACTGTCACCATCATCATCCTGAACATTGGCGTTCTTCAGAGCTCCTATTTTGTAACTTATTATTTTTTTTGTTTCGTATGGAACACTTTCATCGAATAAACTCAAGGCAATACATTCATCTGACAGGTACCACAAATGATTTGAAAATTTTTTGATCACAGCTTCAGATATTTTATAATCAAATGACTTGAAATTATAAATTTCACGTATAAAGGAAAAATCTTGGTATGGCGCTAATGATGCCACCGGACAATTAAGCCAAGCCTTCACATAAAAACGAACAATAAATATGCAAATATCTTTTAAATTATTTTCCTCAAGTTCCGATAGAGCAAACTCTGTTCGGAAAATAAATATTTTTAAAGAGTATAATGCTTTCGACATCCATCGGGCGTGGTGTATTGGTCCTGGGGATCGAAACGTTGCTTTAGTATTAGTGCCTAAAAATATTAAAGTTAGCTCCAACAGTTCTTGATAATCGTCTCTAGCAATCTCCTTTTTTAATTGTTGTTTACAAAAATTGGAAATATCGTCCTTCACACTATTTAAAATCGTAAACACCTTTTCATCTTGAAGTGCTGGTTCAAAATTTTTCTTATTGATGTTTGGCCATTGCACTTGAAATTTTTTAAATAAGGGAACGTCATTACTTGTAGTAGGTCCAAATTTACATTCAAATACACCTCTTAGTATGACTTCATATATGTGATGCCGGCATGGTAAATAGAGTAAATCTCTTTCAAGTTTTTTTTTCTAAAAGCGATGCTGCTCCATTGATTCTTCCGGTGTTTGAAGCTGTTGTATCACAACATAACGCTACGATGTTTTGGTCAACATTCCAATCCAACAAATGCTCATATATTGCATCACACATATCAATTCCTTTCTCCGTATGCAGTTTAGGAACACCTAAAAGCTGTTCACCATTATTGTGACTGATTATAATAGGTAACCTGTCTACCTTTACATTTCCCATTATATCAGGTAAGAGTTTTCCATCCCAGTGTAAGATACCATGTTGTATCTAGAGAAACAGAATTTTATCATATAGCATACAACTAACAAGAAATATAGAAGAACAGCAATTAACAAACCTTAAATGCTGTTTTGATTTCCATTGCTTTTTGTTTTCGTTTCAATTCTCTCTGACGTTGTAACGTTGAACGATTAATAATAAGATCATTAATATTATGACCCAACGCCTCTGCAATAGCTACAATTACATGCATAGCAGAACGGTCACTAATTTTACATTTATCCAAAGCGGACACAATTCTGGAATTAATAAAGTTTATTTTGCCCTTTGTTTCTGCTTGGGTTGATCCAGGAGTATCTTCACATATAGATGCGTCGGTGCTTTCATTATCAGTTTCACATAACGATGATAGATCTAATTCTAATGTCAATCATTCAAACAAAATTAAGAGTATAGAAAATATAAAGATATAATAATTATATAAAAAAAGCTTAATAACAGCGTAATACCTTGAGAACTATTAAGAGCTACATCCGCACAATTTGTAACTCTGTTTCTTCTGGCTTCCTCTGCTGTTAAACGCTCTGTTTTTCTTTTTGCTTTCTGTAAAGATTTCATGTCAACGCCTGCCATGGATCCTTGACGGCCTTTTTGACGTTGTGCAATTAGAAACTGTTTATCTTCCTCACATTTAATCATATTAAGTGCGTTAGCATGTGCGATGTCAAAAAGATCATCCAGTTTTTCGGTAAAAGCCCTTTCCTTGTTCCGCTGAGCTTCAGTTCTGTTGTTTTTGTTTTTACCAATAGCTACCCATGTTTTATGCAAATTTTCCAATTTGTCAATGCATCGTTGTTCATCTCTTATTGGAATCTTCGCTTTTGACCAAAATATTGAAACCTCTCTAATGGCTAAGCGTGCACTTTCACGAATAGTTAACTTTACAATATTGTGGTTGTAAAAAAACACAGACAGCACTTGTTTGTTTGACGGGAGCTATGCGCCGAAAATTTGAGAAATCTCACTTCCAATCAAATATATATTTGAGCGAATACTTTTTTTAGTATTAGAGCTCATTTTCTTTTAATTATTACCAAAAGTAAAGTTCATTCACGATTTTGTTTTTTTTATGACTTTATGTTGTTATGGATTTTGTTTACTAACATAACAGCACAACATATGGTGACAATCAAGTTCAATAACGGAACAAAACCTATGTTGATGGTTGCCACCTGAGCTTTTATGCCAGCAAAAAGAGCAAACTGCCGGTTGTTTTGTAGCATTAAAATGATGAGGTTTTGAATCATATAAAACGTCGTAGCTTTGTTACTTTTTGTCAGATTTTTATAATTATTGATTTTTTGGAATATATGTTAATATTTTTTTATGTTAATAGTTAGTAAGTTGGGCTCAAGAGGTTGGCAAATGGGAAAAATGCAAAAAAAACGCTATTTTATGTAATTTCAAGAGGATGTAGCGACCTCTAAATCACATCAGATCGGCCTAAAACTTCATATTTAATAGTTTTTTATCTATTCGCACATTTTTAGGGGGATCGATCGTGAATCCCATGGAAAAAAAATTTTCCCATACAAACGAGGGCCACACTACTGCCTCATATAAAATACCTCCTGTGCAACTATGTGCGGCAAGGGTAAGTTTTGCATATAGTCGAAGGCTAGTGCGACCGTGTCGTCATCTTTGTTTTTGCTTGCCTCATCCATAGCTTTGTAAAACATTTTTGCTAGCCTTGAGTGTATCATTTTCTAAGCAGCTACATTTCTTTTAGCATTGTCACTCAAACCCTTGTCTCTCAGTTTGGCTGACAGTATTTCGCAAGTTGAACACGCATCAACTTGTGGTCTTCCAAAACAGTAAGCAAAGTTCTCTTTAAAGTATGTGTTGTGGAAACTATACTTTACTATATTTTTCAGATCAGGGTTGTCTAAAATAAACATTGCATGCATTTTTGCAACATCAAGTGTAGCGTCAAGATATTTTTTAGGTTTTCCCCCATAATGGGTTTCCTTGACATCAAATGTCTCAATGTGCTGCTGTATTCTCACACAAACGTTACCTGGAACAGCGTTTCCACTTCTAGATTTTCCCCTCATATCTATAGGGCTTTTGTGAAGGACAGAACATTTATTTATTCTCTTGATTCTATTTTCAGAAATTCCAAACACTTTCAAGAAGTGTGTTTTCATTTACTTCCAAGTTATACATTTGTTAATGGGATTTTTTGTTTGGCAAGTCATCAGTAGGCACGTCAGGGTTTTCTTGAGCTTGCTCATTATTTACATTAGGCCTGCGGTTTTTGCGTCTACGTTTCACAGGCACAACCTCCACTAAAGCTTGGAGGTACGTGTCTTGGGTGTTTTTATTTTCCAAAGAGTAAAATGTTTCCCATAGTTCTCGTTTTAATTCATCCGTAAGTTTCAAATTGCACTTACAGTTTAATTCATTCAGCGGGACTTTGCTGCGAACGAACTTCTTTTCCTTGGTACGAGACGTACTGCAGCCCTTTGAACCTAGCATTCCGAATAATGTTCCGTTTGTATTTTTCTTCGTGCACAACTCCACGCCTACGCTTGGGATTAGGTTCACCATCTGAACTATCCGACATGGCTCAAGAACTATATAATGTAATAATAAACAACGAAATAACACCTAATTTTCACCGAAAATTCACGAAAACTAACCACTCAGTGTCTCTTTCACTCAATCTTTCAATCAAACAAAACAGCGAGTTACAAAACATGTGATGTCAGCGAGACAAAACATCGAGTCACAAAACAAGGCCGCAGAAAGAACCTAAGTGACGGCGCTTGGGTGATGGTGGTAGTTCGATCAGCTTCAGTGACTGTTGTAACCTGATTAACTGTAGCGCAACAGGGTTATCATGCCTTTTGGGTTGCTCATCTAATCGCCTTCGCACTTTAGCTACCACTAGAAATTCTATTACCAGAGATTACTTGGCATAATATCGGAAGTAGTGTGCTTGCTTGGGATAATTTTAGAAAGGAATCGCTTGTGGTTATTTCGAAATTAATAGCAGTCAGAGAGTTTTGGGCACAATGTGAATGACCCCACGCCTGCTGTTAATGCATATGTATGTGCTGCTAATAAGTGGTGGTGATTTAAATTTATTGCTTGCCGAACTCACCACCGAAGAAAATGGTTGAAGATGGGGAGCCGCTTAATATCGCTTAGCTCACCATACAAAGTGGTCGAAAAATTAGTTAAGCAGGAATTAAAAGAACAGGCTTATTAAACATACAGTTGGTCAAGAATGAGTTTTCACACTAAAAAAAATTGTCTTTCAAACTTATATACGAAAAAAAGCTACTTTTTATTTCAGTACTTGTTTTTTTTTTGTTAATTATATTTATTTACACCGTTTTAAATAAATTCCATAAATAATTAGTTCAATGTTTATGATAAAAAAACAGAAACTTAAACAAAAATAATTTATGTACCAAATTTTAAGTGTCAAGAAACTGTTTTCACTCATGTACGTTTTCATTCCTTTATGAACCAATTTGGAAACGAACGGTATATTTACCGCTATCCAAGCTTTGCATTGATTCTTGATTGATGCTTAAATGGTCACTTGTTGAATAGTTTTTGTTTTGAACACATGCTTAAGATCAATTTGATGATTTGACAATGCCTGGCAAAATATTAACCGTCAACTGGGTAAAAGTGTATCTGAATTGTCAGAAATGTTTTCTGTAACGCGTAGAACTGTATATAATGCGTTAAATCGTGCTGAAAATGAGGGTAGATTGGAACCAAAGCGCGGAGGTGGCCCTAAACCGCAAATATCAAAATGGGCAGAGCGCTTTTTAATAAGGAGATTGGCTGAAAATCCTCAGATTTCGACTAGAACGCTTGCCCAAGAGCTCAAGGAAGAGTGAAATATTGTTGTTTCTCATGAAACCGTGAGCCAGACCATAATGCGGAACAAATATTCTTCAAGAGTTGCTCGTAAGAAACCACTGCTTTCTGCAGAAAATGTCAACAAGCGTCTTTCCTTCGCTACAATGCTTGTTTCTCAGCCACCTGACTATTGGGATGACGTCATATTCTGCGATGAGACAAAAATAATGCTATATTAATTACAACGATGGACCATTTAGAGTGTGGCGCAAGGCATTAACCTCGTTAGAAGCCCGAAACATTATTCCGACAGTTAAATTTGGAAAGTTGTCAGTAATGGTTTGGGGTCGCGTCTCGAGCAAAGGAGTAGGAGAGTTGGCTTTTATAGAAACAACGATGGACGCACAACACTACCTCAGTATTTTGAAGAGCCACTTAATCAACAGTGCTAAGAAATTTGGGTTTATTAGCAACAACAAACCGTATTTCAAATTTTATCAGGACAATGACCCGAAACATAAAGCTCATATGGTGCGGATGTGGCTGTTGTATAACTGCGGGAAAGTGATGGATGCACCAGCCCAAAGTCCCGATTGAAACCTAATAGAAAATTTGTGGGCCCATTTAAAAAAAAATGTTGCTAAAAGACAACCAAAAAATAGAACCGCACTAAAAACCACAATACAAGAAGAGTGGCTGGCAAAAGATACCCAACAATTATGACTTGGAAAAGTTGGTTCATTCCATGAGAAAACGGCTGCAATGTGTAATTGATGCTAATGGAGGTCATACTAAATATTAATTCTAAAAAAAATTAATTCTTTTTATTCTTAACCTTATTACTTTAAATGTTAATTTGATATAAACACATTTTTTATCATATGTGAAAAGAGTTTCTTGACACTTAATGTTTGGTACATGAATGGTTTTTGTTTAAGTTTTTGTTTTTTTAGTATTAACATTGAACTAATTTTTTAAGGAATTCATTTGAAATGGTGTAAATAAATATAATTAATAAAAAAAAACAAGTACTGAAATAAATATTATCTTTTTTTCTTACATTATGGTGAAAGATTGATTTTTTTCAGTGTAAAAACTCATTCTCGACAAACTGTATATAAGTTAACACATAATTTGTTCAATAGTGGTGGGTAACGCAGGCAATTTTGATGCGCTGATACACTAACGCAAGCGCAATGATACCCTCAATGATCGATGTAAACAAATCCGTGCGATTTTTCTTGTGCGCGCCGTCAATAGGGAGTCGCCTGCTTCATATAATTTTTTATATATAATATTTTAAACGAAAGAACTAAAAGATTGTTGACTGAAGTGAAAAATAAATTATTTAAAGTTTTTTATGATTACTATATTAAAATTTAAGAAAACGAGTACACTCTTCATGAAAAGTAAATTCGAAAATATAATTTTAAAATAATAAAATAATAATAATAATATTATTAATACTTTTTTTTTTAATTAAAATTATGAATATTAATTTTTTAAATATTTTTTTCATAATTTATTAAAATAATAATAATATTATTAATTTTTTTTTAATTAAAAAAAAAAACAATATTGTTTTTATTGAATTTATTTGATAACTGAAAATTATTCAACAGAATAAATTTCCACGGCTAGAAATTCAATAATGAATGTCGTTTATTTTTTCCTTTTTTTTTCTTGCCTGGCGCTGATCGACTTTAGAGGCGCAAAGCAAATCCAAATATAAGGGTGGGTTGTTGTGATCGTTATAGTGTGAACACAATTGGCGCGAACGACGAATATCGCCCTACGCGGCGACAAAATACGCCGCGTAAATTCGTCATATGGAACGCAATACCGACGAAAAAATAAAACAGCTGATGAAGTTGTTTACTATTTGTGCATTTGTTGACTAATATGAAGAGAGAATTGTAAATCTTGTTAAAATTGTTAAAATAATAAACATTAAAATTGTGCAAGCATTCATGTTGCTTAATTTCACTAAGGCGCAAGTACACAAATAAATAAACAAATTGATCAATTTTTCTGTTTTTATACGAGTAACAACTGATAGGGTGACCATATGCAAAACAAATACTTCACAAATTAAACATTAACAACAACTCAACTAAAAAGCTTCTTTATAGTTAATTTTTTGTTTGTATTATTATCTTAAATGTTAATAAGTAATAATTTAACAATTTTTAAAGTAAAAAGTTACTGAAACACTTAAAATTTTAAAACAATATGGTCATCCCGTATTGTTTTGTCGTCGTATGCTCTCTGCGTTATAGGCTTCTTTGCGCTGTATGCTCTCTTTGAGTTACTGGGTTAATTACTCCGACCCATTTGCGCTGCATGCTCTTTGCGCTGAAACTGAGTAGTGACGCAATAGTAACGCAATTGCGTTACTACTACTTTTCTTAGTGTATCAGCGCAGGTAACGCAACCGTGGGTATCAGCGCAATAGCGCAATGCAGCGCTGCGTTACCCACCACTAATGCTTATTCAAGTTAACATAAAATTGGTTCAATACCCCAAAAGCGGCGCGTAGACTAAAAGTGCAACTTAAGCTTATTCATATTCGGTATTAGTTCATTTACCTTAAATAATTAATTGGAAACTTTATTTTCGTTCCATTTAAATTGCAGCGTCTGTCTTCAGATCAAAGATCAAAATAAGCAAAAAAGTAAAATAACAAAATCGGGACAAATGCATCCATTTAAATTGCAGCGTCTGTCTTCAGATCAAAGATCAAAATAAGCAAAAAAGTAAAATAACAAAATCGGGACAAATGCATAGTTTCGGAGTTATGGGACCCGAAATTTCGGATATGTGAGAGGGTTATGGCGTTAACGTACCGTGTAAAGCAATTGATTTCAGTTTTTTTTATAAAACAATTCAAAACAAACTCATAGAATAATGTAGCTCTTTTCGATAAGTCGCTTAGTTATCGGAGTTATCGGATGTTGATATTAGAAAAATTATCGATTTTTATTTACTTTTCTCAAACTAACTAAAAATAACATGTTTTACCCGATGAAAAGACATATGCCAAAATTAACTTACGTTAAGATGTGTTATTAAACCTTTTGTAGAGCCGCCATTGGTTTTTAACCCCTTTTTGCACAATTTGCATTTTGCTTGAGGTCCACCTTTCGACTCTGCCAAAAAATAACACCACGCTGAACTTTTGTCATTGCTTTTAGTTTTATGTTCTTCAAAATTAATAATAATCCTGAAAAATCCCGGGATTTTAATAAATAATTCATCAGTCCCGAAAAATCCCGGGATTTCCCGTTTGGCATACCTAGTCCAACGACCTGTCAAAAACCCGCATAGTATGTTTTTCGTAACCTATACAGTTAACATCAACTGTTACGAAAAACACGCATAGATGTTGAGTATGTTTAACTTGAATTCATCCAATACGATAATATAGAATTTTTTGTCAATTTGTTTATCAAAATGTCGAAAACAAAACGAAATACTAAAGAATACAATGTAATAAAATGAGGGTGATTCAGGAAGTTCCGGTCAAAATTTCTCCAGCGTATTCCTTGGCTCATTTCATGAAGAAAAGTCCACTAGGACCATGTCCGAAAATGCAAGGGTGCAAAATGGCAGCGGGTTCAAAATTTTCGGATTGGTGGTCGGAGGGTAGTAGGGTAGAGTTGCTAACTTCTGAGCCAGTGGTCGGATTTTTTGGGCTTGTTGGAAAGGTCTTTAAGGGGCCTTTCAGAATCAATAAAAAAAAAGTAGAAAAAAGTCAAATCGCCGAGATACAGAGCTTTCGGAAAAAAATGGGGGGAAAAAAATTCACATAACCTCAATTTGCTCAGCCAGATGGCAGGTAACTTATGTGTTCCAAAGTTATGACCATTTTACTGAAATGCAAAAATGTTTGTTTTTGTTTTTGGAACATTTATTTGTTTGTGTAAATTAACACGTTTAAGATTTTATTTCCGAGCCCATTTTCCGGTCCATTCATCAGTGCCTAAAAAAGTAAGTGGTATTTATAGGTATTCATTGATAGAATTTTGTCATTCAACAAGTGTCTACGAACGCGAAAAGTACAAGTGATTTTTGTCCGGTTTTTTAAAAGTGAATAACGACAAAAAAAGTAAAAGTTTACGCCAATCTCTGCTGCTGCAACAGTTTCGAGTACGTTGTGTTTTGAATTAGTAAAAATGGCAACTTATTCAAACGAAGAATTAGCAGACATTCATTACATGTATGGATTCTGCGATGGTAATGCAAAATCTGCTGCACGTGAATATGCATTACGTTTTCCTAATCGACGACCACCAAACCGAACAACATTCAGTGAGACGCACCGCCGATTTCGTGAAGGTACGTTGGTTACACAAATGGAGCGTCCCGGAAATGAACAACACGACGTTGCAGTTGAAGAGTTAATTTTGGATGCGATAGACGAGAACCCAACGACAAGCACAAGACGAATCGCGGTCCAAGTTGGTGTGGCACAATCAAAAGTATGGCGCGTCCTTCACAAAGAAAAAAACATCCATTCCATTTCACACCAGTTCAAGAACTCTTGGCGGCCGATTTGCCACTATGCGTCAACTTTTGCCGTGAGATGTTGCAACGTGATGTACACGCATTTATGGTTTTACGTTCGATTGTGTGGACCGACGAAGCGCAATTCACGAGAGACGGCATAACTAATTTCCATAATTTGCACGAATGGGCCCATGACAATCCCCACAACAAGAAAGAAACAGTACTTCAACACCGATTGAAATTGGCATCATCGACAACACCTTGATTGGGCCAAAATTACTTCCGCCCAGGTTAAATTCGCAAAATTATTTGGTTTTTTTGCAAGAAGTCATGCCAGAAATCTTAGAGGAAGTACCTCTTGCGGTACGAAATCATGTTGTCTACCAACAAGATGGTGCTCCAGCGCATTACGGGCTTATTATGCGGAATTGGCTTAACACCAATTTCCCTCGACGTTGGATTGGACGAGCTGGACCAATCGCCTGGCCGCCACGGTCTCCAGACCTCACACCACTTGATTTCTTTTTGTGGGGCTACATGAAAGATTGTATGTATTTTGTGCAGATCCACAATCGTGAGCAGTTACTTGCACGCATTGAGGAAGCTGCGGTGAAAAGATGAGTGAACTAAACGTGGCGGATGTGGTTCGCAAACGGCTGCAATTGTGTTTAGTAGAAAATGTGAACCACATTGAAAACTTCCTTTAACATCAAATGTTTTTTTTTCCTCATGTGTTTGATTCTTCAGCCAAAAATTTCAATAAAATAAAATCTTAAACGTGATTTGTTTCTAAGTTTTCGACCTTTATTTTAATTATTCTTGACTAATTATTCAAGCTTAAGGTCACTTCTGATTTTATTAAACTTTTGTTTTTCTATTTTTTCTCTCGATATTTCGATTTCCTTTGGAAATCTTCTGCAGGATTGTTTTTAATATTAAAAATAACAAACAAACATCAATACAAATTAAAATGAAAATTTTTGACAAATTGTGAAAAGTAATACTATTCATACATATTATAATACAGTAATGTTCACATAAAGTAGAAATCGAATCGAACAAAATTTTAAAATATTTTAAGACCATTTAAGCTTCCAATATTAACCTATTTGTCCTCATTAATTAAGATTCTAACATTTTCAGTGAAGTTGTACGTATCTACTTTCTTATCAAATCGCGAAAACTGTTAAAAACTTGCGAAAATTAGCGAAAAATTACAAAATTTTAAACAAGCTACAAAACCCTAATAATCACTAAAACCAAAAGAAATGGCAAAAATTCCGTTAAATTCGCGAAAATCCGCAAAACCTTGTCAACCCTAGTATGACAACGATCTCCAACATTACTTAAAAATCGCCAAAGCTGTAAAGAGTAAGAAAGCTTACAAAATCGCTAACAATGCAAACATTGCAAAATTCCAAGATATTGCAAACTTGATAATAAACTCTACAAATTTCGTAAATAGTTAAAAATAAAACCGCGAGACCGCAAAAATTCGCGACCTTTGTTTTAATTTCCCCTGTTATTAATATTTTTATTTTTATTTAATAAACATCTATAATTTTGAGCTAAGTTATCTGTGTCTGCTTTAAAATTTATTCTCTTTTCCAATGGAACATTATTAATCTGTAACATTTCTAACATATATCTACGTTTTTTATAATTTTCTGTGTTTAAAATAGATGTATTTTCGAAATCTGGATAGTGATTGAAATCTCTACAGTGAGTTGATAACGCTGTTTTTGTTGTTGAATTATAATTCCTATACTTTTGGTCATGTCTGTGTCCTGCTATTCTCGTTTTTAATTTTGTCCCTGTTGTTCCGACATATACTTTCTCACATTGTTCAATATCATTACCACCACATGGTATTTTATATACTAAATTTGACCTATCTGATTTTTTTATTCTATCTTTAGTTTTTGTAAATAATCTTCCAACATTATTATTTATCCTATGTGCCATTTTATATTCCCTTTTGTTATATATGTTTGAGTTTTCTATCCTTTCCGAAAACCCAGGTACATAAGTTAATGATTTATAAACTTTTGGTTCTAAAATTTCATCTCCATTGCGTGATTTTCTAATATCGTATTGTCTTAACAATTTGCAAATGAGTTTATTAGGAAAACTATTATCTACTAATATATTTCTAATTATTTCCTTATTTTTCTTATGGAATCTATTATCACTTATTTTTAATACTCTATCTATTAGATTTTTGGCTGTGTTAATAATAATTCTCTTTGGGTGTTTTGAAAAATAATTTATAATTCTACCTGAGGAAGTTGGTTTTAGATACCAATCTATTAATAATTCATTTCCCTTCCTTATCACCAATGTGTCCAAATATGAAATTGAAGAATTCCCTTCTTTTTCAAATCCTTCAATAAATAATCAAGTTGGGAAGTATATTGGAAACCTGCAGAACAAGATTCTTAATTCCTCAATTAAGCAAAAACATTATCTCCTAAAAAGTCATCAAGATGAATTAAATTATATACTTTACAATTTAAGCAGGTTTTTGGATAATGAAAAATTGAACAATTTTTTAAAATATGAGGACATAACTGCGGAAAAATTAATGAGAAAAGAAAAACTGGTACATAAGAAGAAGTTTGATAATTGCGTTAATTTGCAGAAGAGAGAATTAGGAATTAAATTTAATAGAAAATGGGTTGTTAATAAAACTGGTATAGATATCCCAGAAGATGTACAGTGGATTTTGTCTTTAGGACAAAAACACGCACTCCCGGTTAATAGAGAAGAGTTTCCAATGCTTAAGGTAATAACAGAAGGAGAAGATTTAATAGAAACTATTGAGAACAAAGAGGAACAAGAAATAGCAAGGTCAAATTTTGTAACAGTAATTGATAATCATATAAATAAAATGACATTAAATAGTAGAGACAAATTTACAATAAATAAAGTGAATAATAGTCTAAAGTTTCTTAAACATAATAGGGAAATAATGATTTAAACGCAGATATGGGAAACACGACTGTAGCAATTAATAAAAGAGACTACATATCTAGAATTCAAAATATTTTAAGCGATAGTACAACTTTTCAAGTATTGGATAAGGATCCAACAAACAGATTTCAGAAACTTAACAATAATTTTATTGAGGAACTTTTTAAATTAAATATGATAACATCAGTAGATAAGGTGAGACTAAAAACTACAGTAGCGGTTGTACCAAGATTATATGGTTTACCTAAAATACATAAGGAAAATTTTCCATTACGACCAATTTGTTCATCAATAAATTCACCTTCACACAATTTATGCAAATACATAGTAAATTTCCTTAAAAAATTAACAGAAAATTCTAAATATAATGTTAGCAATTCGGTACAATTTAAAGATAAATTGAGGGGTCTTTCGATTGAAAATAATGAAAAATAAATATCACTGGATGTTGTGTCGTTGTTTCCTAGTATTCCAGTTGATTTGGCCATTACAATTATAGAAGAAAATTGGAACAAGATTTCAGAGTTAACAAATATGAATAAAAATTTATTCATGCAAATTATAAAATTCTGCATTGTTGATAATAGATATTTTCAATATGATGAGAAAATATATACACAACTAAAAGGACTTCCTATGGGTTCTCCAGCATCTCCAATAATAGCAGGTATCATAATGGAAAAATTATTAGATACATGTTTGGAAAAATTGACAGTAAAACCTAAGATAATAACAAAATATGTTGATGACTTATTTTGTATAGTGAAAGAGAATGAGATTGACATTTTATTGACAACTTTAAACTCATTTGATCAAAGCATCAAATTTACTATTGAAAAAGAAGGGAATTCTTCAATTTCATATTTGGACACATTGGTGATAAGGAAGGGAAATGAATTATTAATAGATTGGTATCTAAAACCAACTTCCTCAGGTAGAATTATAAATTATTTTTCAAAACACCCAAAGAGAATTATTATTAACACAGCCAAAAATCTAATAGATAGAGTATTAAAAATAAGTGATAATAGATTCCATAAGAAAAATAAGGAAATAATTAGAAATATATTAGTAGATAATAGTTTTCCTAATAAACTCATTTGCAAATTGTTAAGACAATACGATATTAGAAAATCACGCAATGGAGATGAAATTTTAGAACCAAAAGTTTATAAATCATTAACTTATGTACCTGGGTTTTCGGAAAGGATAGAAAACCCAAACATATATAACAAAAGGGAATATAAAATGGCACATAGGATAAATAATAATGTTGGAAGATTATTTACAAAAACTAAAGATAGAATAAAAAAAAAATCCAATGAGTGTTCGAACTCACGGGCGATGTGTTAACACCTTTTTGCTACACGGTACCTGTTCGATTTCTATGAACACATTCGTAAATGTTACATTGGAAAATAAAAAACAGCGTTCAATCATATGATGACGTTACAGTTAAATAATATTAATACTTAAAATTATTTAAAGACCCAGTGCAAGCACATGTGTCATTATTTTCTTGCTCAATACTTTTTGTTTTATTCCCACAAAAGTCAAAGAATGCAAAGCAACAGACACTTGTACATACACACATACATTGTTATATTCGTACGATATAACCGAAGATAAACATAAAATACTTTTTTAATATTACTCCACATTAAAACACTTCAAACTCGGCTCGCCGATATCGGATCGCCTTAATTTTTGGCCTAAACTCTTCGTCGAAACCCGCACTAGCTTTTTAATCCAAAAATTAATAAAATCGCCTATGAATTTCCGGAGCAAATCGCGTGGGAAAATTATATGAAAATCGCCCAATAATCACTTTCAATACCGACTGCAAGCAACGAACAAACAAACGATGATAAGACAAAACCGAAGATCAACATAAAACACTTTTTTAATATTACTCCAAATTAATACTCCAAATTAAAACACTTAAATCTCGGCTCGCCGATATCGGATCGCCTTAATTTTTGGCCTAAACTCTTCGTCGAAACCCGCACTAGCTTTTTAATCCAAAAATTAATAAAATCGGCTATGAATTTCCGGAGAAAATCGCGTGGGAAAATTATATGAAAATCGCCCAATAATCACTTTCAATACCGACTGCCAAGCAACGAACAAACAAACGATGATTTACTCTTACAAACCTAACACTTGTGTATGTATTAAATTTATAGTTTACTGCCCTAGAGGCGCGCGTATAGATGTTAACACATCAAAAATCAGATAGGTCAAATTTAGTATATAAAATACCATGTGGTGGTAATGATATTGAACAATGTGAGAAAGTATATGTCGGAACAACAGGGACAAAATTAAAAACGAGAATAGCAGGACACAGACATGACCAAAAGTATAGGAATTATAATTCAACAACGAAAACAGCGTTATCAACTCACTGTAGAGATTTCAATCACTATCCAGATTTCGAAAATACATCTATTTTAAACACAGAAAATTATAAAAAACGTAGATATATGTTAGAAATGTTACAGATTAATAATGTTCCATTGGAAAAGAGAATAAATTTTAAAGCAGACACAGATAACTTAGCTCAAAATTATAGATGTTTATTAAATAAAAATAAAAATATTAATAACAGGGGAAATTAAAACAAAGGTCGCGAATTTTTGCGGTCTCGCGGTTTTATTTTTAACTATTTACGAAATTTGTAGAGTTTATTATCAAGTTTGCAATATCTTGGAATTTTGCAATGTTTGCATTGTTAGCGATTTTGTAAGCTTTCTTACTCTTTACAGCTTTGGCGATTTTTAAGTAATGTTGGAGATCGTTGTCATACTAGGGTTGACAAGGTTTTGCGGATTTTCGCGAATTTAACGGAATTTTTGCCATTTCTTTTGGTTTTAGTGATTATTAGGGTTTTGTAGCTTGTTTAAAATTTTGTAATTTTTCGCTAATTTTCGCAAGTTTTTAACAGTTTTCGCGATTTGATAAGAAAGTAGATACGTACAACTTCACTGAAAATGTTAGAATCTTAATTAATGAGGACAAATAGGTTAATATTGGAAGCTTAAATGGTCTTAAAATATTTTAAAATTTTGTTCGATTCGATTTATACTTTATGTGAACATTACTGTATTATAATATGTATGAATAGTATTACTTTTCACAATTTGTCAAAAATTTTCATTTTAATTTGTATTGATATTAAAACTATCCTGAAGAAGATTTCCAAAGGAAATCGAAATATCGAGAGAAAAAATAGAAAACAAAAGTTTAATAAAATCAGAAGTGACCTTAAGCTTGAAGAATTAGTCAAGAATAATCTTAAACGTGTTAATTTACAAAAACAAATAAATGTGTGCCGTTATTTCGCTTCCAAAAACAAAAACAAACATTTTTGCATTTCAGTAAAATGGTCATAACTTTGGAACGGTAAGACCTCTGGGGTTCGTTTAGGTCATTTTAGAAAGGTAAGAGGTATGGCTATCTTTCATCATAAAAAAACATAGGTTACCTGCCATCTGGCTGAGCAAATTGAGGTTATGTGAATTTTTTTTTTGAAAATGTTGAACCTGCTGCCATTTGGCACCCTTGCATTTTCGGACATGGTCCTAGTGGAATTTTCTTCATGAAATGAGCCAAGAAGGAGGAGAAATTTGTCCGGAACTTCCTGAATCACCCTGTATGTAACATAATATATGGAAAAACAGAATTGGAAATAGTACGTACGTTGTTTTCTAGATTTTCAAATTTAAATTAATTGATGTTACTACAAAATATTTTTGCTTAATCAGCTAAATGTTTTACAGTTAGTTCAAATAAAAAACTTCGTGAATGAATTAGTAAAATCAATTCAAACTTTAGAAGTTTTAACCACCTCATATTTGTTGAAGTTTTATCTCGAAATATATGATTATACCCTCACCATAGGGTGGGGGTATATATCATTTAATATGTAAAAAAATGTAACACATAGAAGGAACCAAATTAGACCCTTAGTATCTTTGGACGAAATTCGTTTTAGGACTTTTTAAGACGTTTGAGCCATGTCCGTCTGTCTGTCTGGCTGGCTGTTCTGGTCAACACGATAACTGCCGTAAATCTTTACAGATGACAATGAAACTTTGTCAGTGACTATTATTTGTCAATATTGAGTTTGTGATTTAAAATGGGCGTTTTGACCACTCCCCTTCTGGTACCTCCCATACAAATCGACACATTTAGCACAAAATCATATTTCTTTCAAACCTTTCTTCTGGTAGATGTGATTAGCGTCAACTCACACACCGGTTAATAATCTGTAAATGCCTACTTAACTGGAGAAAATGGGCGAGATTGTCACGCCCATTCTGGTACCTCCCATACAAAAGAGGGTGTTCGACCGGATTGTCAATCCGATAAATCGCGTGAAACACTTCCGACCTTAATGAAATTAGGTATAAGGCTTCACGTTATCAAAAGCTAATCGCCGATTAAAACAAAGGTGATTTTTCCACGCCCATTGTGGTACCTCCCATACAAAAGTTGTTTGGCGTCCAAACCAATCTTTATGAAAGTTTGTACTAGTCAGTATTTAGCCAAATAAAGCTCTCCAATAGAAAATGAGCTGTTTTGCCACACCTATTCTGGTACCTCCCATATAAAAGTTGGGCGGATGACCGGTTGATCCACACGATACTTCTCATAAACACCAACCGATCTTAACAAAATTCGGTACTAAGCAATATTTTACTAAAAGCTACTGTGTAACTAATAACTGACTATTGTGCCACGCCCAGTTTCGTACATCCCATGCAAAAGTTGGGCGTATTTGGGGTTTGCCCAGTCGATGTCTCCAATAAATCATAACCGATCTTAATAAAATTTGGTACTGATCAAAATTTTGGCAACAACTTGCCATGCCCATTTTTGTACCTCGCATATAAATATTGGGAGGGAAACTAACTAATTTGGGTATTCAATACTATTTAGCGCAATGTCCTTAATCTGCTTTTGAATATGTTCACTTTTGAGTATGGGCGTTTTTTAACAGAACTCCCACGCAATGGATGAGGTACGGTATGGTGAGGGTATGATTAACAGCCTAGCTCCGTAAGTCGAAAGGAAAGCGAAGCGAAGCGAAGCGAATCAAAGCACTCACTTTTTCGTTTAATTTGCGCTCCATATCTACGATTTCTTCTTTCTCTTCGCTTATGTATCGAAGCGAAAGTCATTCAACAATTGTCAAACAAAAATGGTGCCAGATCTACAATTCTAAAAAAAGTGCAAAATTTACAAGAAAAAATTGCTATATTCGAATAAAAATCGCTTGAATGCACCAAAAAAATACAGCTCTATGCGACTTCAAATTGTCAGCTGGAAATAATTGACAACATATGTAAATGTAAATAAACAAACACGAATAAAATTAGTAAATACATTTACGGGTTGTTTTGTGTGTGCTTTTTTTATATGTGAAAATGATGTTTCCATACACAATCGCTGTGCATTTTTTGGAGGAGAGCAGTGTGGAATCACAGCAAGTACCCCGGAGACTTTTTGTTGCTGAAATACATATATGTTAATAAAATATAAATAATTTTTTATAAAATACTTACCATTTATCCATTGTATGTCTTCGTTCTCTTTACAAAAATAAACAATGCGAAAGCTAAAACACAAGTGACTGTTTTTGACATTTGTGTTTACGCAAATGACATAAAAAAAAGTTACGGAAAAAAGTTAAGTTCACTTCGTTTTCATTCTTTTTTCATTTTCTTTTGATTTGTCATTCTCATACTTTTACAGAGCGCAACAGGAAATATTTTCGCTTATACGACGAAAGACCGTAAGTATTCGACATACGTAGCTAGGCTGTAAGTCGGTTCACCCGACTGAAACTTATGTACTGGTTTTTCAAAACATTATGATGAGTTCTTTATGACGTCACAGCCTACGAGAGAAATTTGTTTTTGATGATACTTAGGGATCTTCGATCGATACTAATTCGCATATGTAAAGAGAGAGTAAGAGAGAACAGAGAGTCGTAACGCTTCACTGTTTGTTTGGTGGCATATTAGGTCTGCATTACATTATGGCTTTCACGCGCGTGTTCGACACGTGCCTAACGCGTTCTGCCATTTTGTTTCATATTAATTCTCATGTCGAAGTGAAAAGGTGTAGTCGATCGGTACAAATATTAAATTTTTAATAATTTAACTGAGACTACACCACTTTTACAACCCGTTATGATTTGTTGGTTGCTTGGTTATTTTTTTGTGTTGGAGCAGGGGGATTCTATGGCACAGCTGATCGAAAAGGTACTAGGCCGATGATGGAGAATGAGAGAGCAAAGAAGACAGGAACTAATTTCAAATAGTGTTTATTGATACTAATGACAGCTAAATTATGTTTTATATTATGTGCATTGAACGAAAATACGCATTCCCTTTGATTTCTGTCCGTTTTATGTCCAACGAAAGTGTAAAAGTGGGAAAATACAGCAGCAAATAAAACTCTATGAAATAGCCTACTACCTCGTCGTCATGAAGAGGCATCGAAGAGAGCAATGGAAACTCTTAAGTACTTCTGTATGGTTGGAGTCAGTTGCTATTAAACGTTCGTAGAAGTATCATCGTGAGTTAGAAGTATGGTACGTAGGTTAGAAGTATAAAAAAGTGAATTTTACTATTTAGAACGGTAAAATGACAAGCAACAGACAAACGAAACGCTTAATAAAGAACGAAAAGGAACAAATTGTGCAAAAGTTTGTAAATTTAGAAAATGAATGGGGTGAAGATAATGAAAACGATATATTCATAACATTAGTCCGGCGAATTCATCAAGCGGATTGTACTAGTCAAGTAGTTAGTAGTTACATTGTTAGATATTTCGTCAATTCCATTTAACTAGCGATCTGCATTGTACATGGTAGTACAGAGGGTAGCCACTGACTACCGTCAATAACATCCCCATGTTAAATTCGTCAGTGCAAAGCATTGCATGGCTGGTAGTTAATGGTAATTATTGGTAGTTAGGAAAATAACTAAAAATTAGTTAGCTACGTCGACTGCAGGGTTACACCAACTGATTGCTAGGAAAAAACTAAGCACAAACTTTGTTTTTTATTTATTAAAATTGTATTTTATTAAATTAAATTACACTAAAGATTTGTATTTCTTTCATTTCACAGTAAATTCCAAAAATTCTATGTAATTTGTAGTTTTCCGCTTTTCTCTTCGTTTATTCTCTCCGGCATTTTATCTTTCGCTCTCTGATTTAGAGATAACGCTTCAAACTGTTTTGAAGACCATCAGATTTATCTGACGACAGCTGTTCATATTGACAATTTTTCTTCAGATTCGACAAATCGTCAAACCCGTCTGATAATCTGAACTCCACTTTATATAATTTTTGTTATCATTTCCTGTGAAGGAAAATCAGAGAGTAAGGAATTTTAAATAGAAAAGAAAATTTACTCATGGAGTGGAATGCCAACAAAGACAACGAGTAAAGCACCTCGTTTCTTTGCTCTATTTCTCTTACTCTCGTCGTTTTCTGATGATGCTACAGTATCTAACTATAGAAATTCCAACCATGTTTAAATAAAATTACACAAAGTATGTAAAAAGTATGAAATAATCAAGTAATGGCTCGAGATAGAGGGTTGCCAAATTGCGCCGGTTTTTTCTTCTCTGCTTGTGCATCCTTTTTGGGAAAATGTTATCAAGAAGGAGAGACTCAAAAACAGAAATTTCCAAAATGGCTTACACAAGGTAAGTTCATTCAAATTATTTTGTGTAATGGAGACTACGTATATTTTTACATATCAAAATTTGAAGGATAGCTTTTTAGAGGGTGGATCAGTAGGTCCGTGACTTTTCGAACTTCCCTCATAGTTATATGAAATGCAACACTGCTCCCATCAAGTACCACCTGTTAATAAAATACTGTCAAATTTTGAGCAATTTCCGTCGATTACTTTGCGTTTAACAGCTGTTCAAAATATACAACCTCGTGCATATTTTTAAAATGGAAAAAAGTGAATTTCGAGTGCTCATTAACCATTATTTTTTGCGAAAACAAACCGCCAATCAAACCAAGGAAAAGCTTGATAAATACTATGGGGACTCTGGCACCATCGATTTCAATGGAAAAAAGTGGTTTAGTGACTTTCGTTGTGGTCGCACAAGTACAAATGACGCTGAACGTTCTGAACGGCCAATTGAGGTCAATACACCCGAAAATGTCGAAAAAATCCACGATATGGTGTTGGCCGATCGAAGAGTAAAAGTGCGTGAGATTGTTTATGCCATAGACATTTCATATGACAGTGTGGTTTCGATTTTAAATGATCAGTTGGGTCTCAACGTAATCGTGTGACAACTTCAAACAATTGTTTGGAGTTGTTTAACCGCAATTCGAAGGAGTTTTTTTCCACGTATTGTAACTGTGGATGAAACATGGATCCATCATAACAAACGGAGACCAAGCAGTAGTCTAAACAATGGGTTTCTCCAGATGAATCGGCTCCGAAGAAGGCCAAGGTAAGTTTGTCGGCCAATAAGGTGATGGCAAGAGTTTTTTGGACCGATTTACGAGGAGATAATGAACGGGCGCACACGTGTGTTGTCTCAATGGCAAAATTCCATGAATTGGGCTACGAATTGGTACCTCATCCGCCACATTCTCCGGACTTAGCCTGCAGTGACTATTTCCTATTTCCAAACATAAAGAAATGGCTCGGTGGAAAGAGATATAGATTTAGATTGATCAAACAAATGTCTATTTTATGGACCTCGAAAAGTCCTATTTTTTGGAAGGGATACAAAAGTTGGAGAAACGTTGGACTAAGTGTATTGAGCTAAATGGAGATTATGTTGAAAAATAAATTATTTTTTTGCAAAAAAAAACTGTGTTTCATTCAAAAAGTCACGGACTTATTGATCCGCCCTTATTTCCGCTTGAAAACAGAATTGGAATGAAATTGTTCACAACAACGCGCGTTACAAGTTGTACATATTCTGTGCGCCCTTTTAGTCCGTGGTAAAACTGGGTAAATAAATTTTGGTATGGTAGATTAAAATATTGTCATGAACAAAATTTTGGCATTAGTCGCCTCAAGAAATTACAAAAATAAATAAAAAAATGTTCCACTTATTTTTAATTGAGGAAGTTGTAGTTCAGACAAAGGCCGATTTTTATTTAAAGAATTTTTTTTAGTTTCCAAATAAAAAACAAATGACAAAACAAATAAACAATTTGTGTCCCTGTTGGGTTAAAACGTATTTAATAAGATGGAGTTAGCAGTAGATGTTGTTGCTGCTGTATAACAAACTTCGATTTTAATATGAACTGATTAAAATGAAAATATAACTGTAAAAATTACTTAAAATTGCAAATCATATTTTTCAATTTAAACAATTCATACACAAGTGTTTAAACAACATTTGAAAATTTTCGTTGGCCAAATGAATTAAACATTGTTTATGCATCACCTTACTAAATACATCTTGTTGTTAAACAAATTGCGACCTTAGAACAACAAGATCCTAAGTACACCAAGTTATGATTGGAGAAAAATAAGATTGAATGTTTATGATGCTGTAGTTATTATATATTATTTTATTTTGGTAACAATTATTATTTAGTTTGGTTCAATTTATTTAAATAATGTAATGCCTCAGCTATATCCACGAAGAAATCTTCGGATTTCTAGAATACGTGTTTAAAAAAATTTATATAACTTTAAAAAAAAAATAATGTCTGCGCAAAATGTAAAAGATATATTCGATAACTTTTAAAAATCTCATTTAATTTTGTTGTTTTGCATCATATAAAAAACTCTGCCCAATAAGTCCTTTAATACATTAATAGTAACCCCGTATATCCGAAATTTGGAGGCCCATAACTCCTTAAATAGGATTTTTCTCAAATATGTATACTTAGCATTTTGTGCTTAAAATCTCCCTCCACAACTTTTTTACGCGAGTGGGACCTAAAATAGGTGTTCCGTCGGATCACAAAGCCAAGGAAAGAATTAAAACAGTTGTTCTAACGCTTCCACCTGTACTAGTTACATCTTGGCTTGATACTTTCTGATTAGTGGTGCTGTTTATCGTTTTGAGTTACAGATACAGTTTTTACTCACATATCGAGAAACGGTGGAATTATTTGTTTCACACTTTCTCGATGTGAGATGCTTTCACATAAATTACAGAACATGGGTACAGGACATTAACGCGTGACACGGCAAATTCGGGTCACGCACGCACTTTTTCTTATCTATTATTTTTTATGTTAGTTGGGCAACTCGGTAAACCACAAAGGACAGTGACAGCTTTCATGAACTAATGCAAGCAAAAACGATGTACAAATAGACAGTCAAAATTTCTCTTCACTCAAATGCCAACAAACAAAACGAGTGAAACCCTAGTACTTCTCTACTCTCTCTCTTACTCTCTTCATTGAATATTACAATACACGAGCGGCTTTTTGATAGTGTTATTGTATATAACTATACAAATTCCAACCGTGTTGAAATAAAATTTCATAAACTATGCAAAAAGTATGGAATAATCAAGATATGATACGTTGCCAAGTTGCGCACATCTTCTGGTCGTCTAATTCTAAATCGTGTTTGACGCAAGCGCGAAGTGATGTATAAACCAGTACCTCGTTTCTGTATTTCTCGAATCGAAAAAGTTTTCACATTAACACCCCTATTCTGTGTATGTGGTAACAATCAAATTGTAACCACAAAATTGTTACAAAGTTGTCACCATTGTTTGTATCTGGTATTCCGGCAACACAGTGACAACGAAAAATTCACCTCGTAACAAATAATTCACCTCACAATAACAGGTTGTCAAAAGCACGGCCAAAAAAACAAAAACATATGGTTTTATGCACAAAATGAACGCGGTAAAAAAAGGAAAAGTAGGTATTTAATATATTTATTTTTTATTGAATTCAAATAGGTACATTATTATTTAGGGAATTTGTGCGCACCACAAAGGGACAGCTGGAATGCTATATTGCCATCCTCAAGGATTTACTTTAGCGCCAACTCTCTGATCTACATCAAAATTTCACCACCGACAAAAGCTTCTGTGCTGAGTTCAAAAAGTTGTTTTCCCCCCGCGGTCGGTCCAACTTCTTGAGATATAGGCCTTTAAAGCTTGAGTATATAATCGTTCCTATTTCCGGGATTTATAATCCGATCTGATTGAAGTGGGAATCATTACAAAGGTCTTTCTAAGCTCTATAAATCAGTGCATAAATATATTTATTTTTATTAGCCCATAGGGGAGCTAATTAAAAAAAAGTTTTTTAACCCCACTTTTCTGCTAAAAATTTATTTATTTTTTCAAAAAAATGCCCTATTATACTTATTTTTTGGCAGGTTTCGATAATACATAAGACCTTAGCCTTTTTTAAAGGTATATTACTCAATATCCCTTGAAAGACCGGAGATATTTACGTTAAAAGTTTTGTAATACTTTTCGCACTTTTTCAATCTTTAATCTTTCTAACACAAAATCAAGTTCTTTCTTCTTTCTGCTCCATTTCCATAGGGCAAAGTAACAAAAGTCCTTCCTTCATTTAGTTATTCCCTTTTGTCGTTTTGGTACAAAATAATATATTATTATTTTTTCCCATATACAGTTTTATTGTTTACTTGCAGAATTTATAAAATGATTTTGTATCAACTTTTCGGCAAATAAAACAGCTGTCACGCGCTGTTATCTCCTCTTTGGCAGGTAACAATTTTTGTTACCTTTGTCACCAAAAAAAATGTGTCAGAATACCGATTTGTGACAATTGTCACATTGCTGTCAAATAGTAACCGTGGTGACTTTTGTAACCCTGCCAGAATAGGACTGTAAGCATGAAACAAAAATTCCATCGTTTCTCAATTTGTGAGTAAAAAGTGTTTCTTTATATCAATGCGAAAAGAAGCAACACTGCTGACGTTTGTATTGGAATATTCCAAGAAAGCTGTCAAGTATTAAAAAAATATAAACAAACAAAATAAGGTAGATGGAAAAGTAACAAAAAAACAGAAGTTGTTTTAAGGGATTCCCACTGCTCCTTACAATTTGTGTTGGAATTTAACCCACCAAATCGTCTCTTGCAAACTCCGAATTAGTTGGCATATATTCAACTAAATTTTCTTTTTGTTTTTTAGATTTTTCTGTAATATTTAGGAAAAATTAATTGAAATACATAACAAAAAGATATAATTGTTGTCTTCTCCACTTAAACTATAACGGCGTTATTCAAAAATACATACAAAAATCGTCTCTCATAACTTTTTATGAATAAGGCCGTAAATTTTTAATTTCTTAAAATGCTTTTTTATTGAAACAGTATCAAAATCTCGCACCGTTTTAATTTTTGAGTTGTTTTGACGTTTAATATTTAAATTTTTTCGACTTCCTACTTTTTAGAAACGGGGGTTCTCGCATTATTCCAATAAACATAAAGAAAACAGAAAGTGACAGAAAGTTTTCGCAAAGCAAATGTTGTAGAAACAGTCACGTGTGAGCAGCGAATTTTATACCGATTCGTAGTGATTTTGTTTCAATTCACATTTTCATGTGAAAGCCTTTTCGATTCGAGAACTACAGAACTACCATTTTTTACTTTGGCGTTCGCGTTGACTTTTGCGTTTACGTTGAGTTTTGGGACTTTTAGAATACTACTCTAAGTCATGACCTTAAGAAATTCGTTTATGTGGTTCTATTTTACGTGGGTTGCCATGCCTCGCAATGCTTTCCGATCTATTGTAAACTAAATTGTCTGAACAACTAATATCCAATACACACCACCAACCGGAAAACTTTAATTTAACTTATGTGAAACGAATTTTTCGTAACTCACGTATTCGCACGTCGTCTTTTAATTCATCTTTATTCTATTCATTTCAATCCTACAGAGCGACAAAATTACATTATACAAGGCTTGTGAACAGCGAAGAGTAATTTCAGCACGACTGTTTAAAAATTAATTATATTAAAGCTAAATTAAAAAAAAACTAATGACTTTTTTACATTTTTACGCATGTAAACTCGAGTAGACTACAACATCAAGACGCGCTCGTAAGAATGAACAAGCTTCACCCTCATTCTCGATTTTAGATGACAAATATTGTTGAAACCGACATAATGAGGGACACCCTAATATGCGTATATACATATAAGTACTTATACATATGAATGTTTGTACAGGAGGAGTGTAATAATAAATATGATTATACATCACATCAGAGATAGTCGTCCTGTTAGATTGCTGAATCACACTTTTACCTCTTGTTAGTCGTAATAGTTATATTTAATTTCACCATTGTTATTTTATAACTCGTGTCATTTTAGATTATAAGACATACGGGTATGAATTAACACGTCAGCAGCGGAAAAGGAGGGATCAAAACACTTGCGCACTGCTGGAATTTAATTATTATCATTAGGGACTACCCTATGACGTTCAATGACAGAACTACTTGTCTGAAAAGAGGTTGTAGCAACAATAAATTCGGTTATAGATTTTTCTGAGTTGATCAATGCGACTGTTAATTTCGATTTCTCACTTTAGTTAATTACGCCTATAATGCTCCTAAGTAAAAATTCCTTCTTATTTAATTTTCCCAACGTTTCGTCTATATTTCTGTGTCAAAAAGGGATAACGTCTTAAGTAGGAAAATATTACCACTGGGGTCTCAATTACCTCCAGATCCATTTTTTGTTTAATTTGACTTATGTATCAGGAAGTCATGCACCAGATATTGTTTTCATATACATATAATGAAATGTCAGAACTTCTTATGGAAAATAACTCCTAAAGATGCTCGCCTAAAAAAGTTGGAAATGCACATAAGTCGTTTTTCCTTTTCGGCACAGATTTGTAGACTTCTTCAGGGGACTTCGTCTAATAAATAAATTACAATTATTATTTTTTATATACTTAAAGACATCAACTAAAAATTAATATCACAGGAATATTGACAGCCGAATTGAGGATATCTCAACTGAATTTAGTCCCAACAACTGAAATTCGGTTGTGCCGTCCTCTACTTTGCATGCGATGCCATTTAATGTGGTTGTGACAACCGCTAAATTCAGCTACGGTAAAGTCGGATTTTCCCTATTCTAAAATATGTCGATCATTTCAGAATTACTATTTGAATCGACATATTGTTACGTGCCCTTACTAGACGGTGTGAGGATGACTGGCAACACCGGCTGGCCCAGTCGACAATCTCTGGGAGGTTCCATTCCGCCATCCTGGCCCTAAGATAAAAAAAAAAAAAACCGTTTCCCATTACATCCCATGAAGGGATTGGGGAGAGCTTCTCACAACCAGTGAGCTGGGCGCTTTCTAATTTTTCACTCACTGATTGGGACCTACAGTTTTTACACCGATTCCGCACGGTATTTTGAGAAGCTTTTTCATGGCTAAATACTCGATAGTGTCGCCGTCACAATGCGAGGTAACCGCCGCCGAAAGTTTTTTTTTTTTTTTTTTTTTTTTTAAGGTGGTCAGAGCAGGGATCGAAACCGGGATCTCAAGTACAAGAGGCGCGCACACTACCCATTGCACCACCGACGGCCACAAGATACGCATCAATTAATTCATTTTAGTTATAAATACCACAAAAACTACATTTCAACAATTACATTTCTCCGAGTGAGAGACAGGATTTGGTCTCCAACCACCCTACCCTACCAATGCTCATACGGCTGGCCGCCTCAGTTTTCTTATGATCCCTTTATTCCGCTCACATCATCACTTACCTCACTTCACTTCCCCCTCTACTATGATGCTCTAGCCTTCCATTATAAAAAAATATTAAACTTTCAAAAATAAATCATTATAATTTTATTAATGGTTTCTAATCTAAACTTGATTCTATTAAATACATCAAAAAAAATATTTCTAAACAAACAGTTAAAAAAAACGTTATGTTTCCATATGAACCGTTAAACGGCTTTAACAATTGTCGAACGGTCTTTTGACCAAATCAAGGTTTTTTGAATAAATCGAACCCTAGGATGTAGGAATGTAAAACACATAGAATAATACATACATAGGACGTTTTATTCTCTCATCTGACGTTTCATTTCACACTCTTCGTCGTAGGTTTGTGGAAATGAGAGCAATTAAATTTAAAATTACCTTACACCAGGTGGAGTTACAAAATATGTTCACTTAACTTTTTCCTGTCGTTTTGGTGTAGAACTGAAAAATTTAAATATATTTTGCACTTTTTTGTTGACTTTTATCGTTGTTATACGTTTGTATTGTATTTAACACAACCAGTTTGCCACAAAAACACGAAATTCGGTTGTTGTTCCTTTGTTGATCGCTGTATACTATTGCCACCATCTGGTATTGCCACCATCGTTTTTTGAATTTGAATTTTATGACCGATTTTGTTAGTTTTCAGTTAATGTATGAGAAATTCATACTACAAACTTAAAGGTCAGTAACATTTTTGTAATTCAAAAATGATTGGTTTTTGTTAGAAATAATAGACAATTCAAATTATTTCCAACAAAACCCGACCATTTTTCAATTAGAAAAATGTTCCTGGCCTGTATGTGTAGTATGAATTTCTCATTTTTTCAACTCATCAACTCTTTTTTTTGTTGAACAGTGTAATCAAATGATTGCAACTTCCTTCCATTTGTTGGAAAGAACAAATACTATTTTTAATCCATTTGCACAGTGCATTCGGTGCAATATTACATTTTTATTTTGTTACACAAGATAATCGATGCAATAAACTTTTTGCCGTTGCAAAGTGTAACCGATTTGGGCGTTGAACTATTTACTATTATTTCCTGTCTGATCTAGAAAAAAACCACGAAAAATATTTGTGGTAGTTTCTATATAATTAAGACATATATTTTTGGAAAGTGTGCTTGTAGTTTTTCACCATATTTCTCAAAAATTAAAGTCTTATTTTATACATATTTTTGAATTTAACGTTTAGTCAAGTACTCGTAAGCAGAGAAACAAGCCGAGGCCAAATCGTCGGCGGCGGCGGCTCTGAGATTTTTAGCCGGTCGGCGGCGGCCGTTGTGAAGTTTTGCCGGCGGCGGCTCAATTTTCGGCTTGCAGTCAACAATTTTTTTGGTCGTGTAAAAACAGTTATAGTGCGCATGTTAATTGTAATTGTTAAATAACAAAAGAATCGCAATTGCAAAAAGGCACAAATAATTACACACTGATTTAAAAGTTAAATTTAAACTTCATTCCCTTTTTCAGGTGATCTTTAGCGTCTTGTTCGGAGCTACAGCCATCATAGACGAATTTAGCATAGAGTAATTTATTCTCTCATCTGACGTTTCATTTCAAACCCTTCGTCGTAGGTTTGTGCGAATAAGAGAAATTCGACGAAAATTAACTTACAGCAGGTAGAAGTACAATAACTGTTGACTTAACTGTTTTATTTCGATTTTGTATAGAATTGTGAAATTTAAATTTATTTTTCACTTTTTTGTTTAATTTTATCATTGGTATACATTTATATTGTATTTAATACAACTATTTTGCCACACAAACACGAAATGCGGCTGTTGTTGCTTTGTTGGACGTTGTGTTCCAATGCCTCTATCTGGTATTTAAACTTTTTATGAATAAGGCCGTTAATTTTTTGTTTCAAATGTTATTTCATGTTTACGCTTTCTTTTAACTTTTTATTTTATTTTGATTGAGGTATAACTTGAGGTAAATTTTTCAAATTAATATTAAAATATAGAGTTCGAAACAAAAATCTATATCAGAAAATGTGAGAGAAGATTTATGATATAAAAATGTTGAACAATACAAAAGTTTTTGTAAGTCAGTGCAAATTTTGAGAACAAATGCACTTTAACCACATAAGCCCGAGCGTTGTAGGTTTGCTCATGGTGAGTGAAAACAGTTAAAAATTCCGGAAAACGCATAGTTTTGAGGTATTTAGGTCTATATCTAAAGGATCGGGTCGAAATTGGTAGCGTTGTAAACGCTCTGTTAACCCACTGAGGAGAGATTTAAAGTTTTATGTTTTTTAGTCCTAAGTTTTTACGAAAAATGTTCATTATGTCAAAATATAATCCATGTGAGGTGTATAGTTTTACTTAGTAGGGACATAAATGTTGTTACTAAATTGAACATACCCATTAGAATAGTAAAATTTAACACACCCTTTTATTATCATATGTTTTTTGAAAGTTAACGTCTATAGCGTTAGTCAGTTGCGGGAATTTGAAATTGTGTCAATTTTCACCATGGAGTGGTCAGATAAGAAAAACCGTATCGCAGATATAGCACTATTTAAGTGTGGAAAGAAAAAAAAAACGATATTTTCAAAACGCTCCGCCCGCTCGGCATTAGTCGCATGTTCGTCTACAGGTGCATACAATTGTTCGAGGCGACTGGAAATATAAAAGACCGCCCCCAGTCGTGCCGCCCTCGAACCGTTCGGACACAGCAAGTCATCAAATCTGTCAAAGCAAGAATTCAACGAAATGCTCTCCGGAAACAGAAAATCATGGCGAAATGAAAATCACGGAAAAGTCCATGAGCCGAGTAATTACAAAAGACTTGGGACTTGGACCTTTAAAACGGCGTACAGGACATTTGTTGACTACAGCTTTAAAAAAAATAGGATAGAAAAATCCAAACGTCTTTTGGAGAAGTACGCTGATAACTTGCATAGAAAAATCTTGTTTACGGATGAAAAAATTTTTACAGTACAGGAAAAATTTAACAAACAAAATGATAGGGTTTATGCATGCTTATCTAAAGAAGTATCTGAGCTCATCCCACGGGTCGAAAAGGGTCATCATCCAGCTGAAGTCATGGTTTGGTGGGGTGCCTCTTATGATGGGGTAACTGACTTGCATTCCTGTCAAAACATCGGCCAAAGTTTACGAGGAAACTGTTTTGGAAGCAGTTGTGAAGCCGCTTAACTATTCCCTGTTCCAAAACCAGCAGTGGAACAAGATTTAGCACCAGCTCATAAGCTTTTATATACTCTAAAGATGTGATCTGGACCCTCTGGATTACAATTTGTGGACCGTTTTAAAGAACATGGTCTGCCACAAACGAAACCCCAACATTGATTCTCTTAAGACAGCTTTGGTTCGTGCCAATGGATGAGGTGCGTGCAGCTATTGATGATTGGCCAATGAAACTGTACACAATACATATCAATAAATATATAAAAAAAAATTTATCGAAAAACGTTCATTAGTTTTTGTTTTATGGCCCAAAATAACAGTAACAGTATTTATGTCCATACTAAGTATAATATATTCTGAAGGTAAAATTTCAAGCTTTAATTTGCGGTATTAATTGTCTCTTTAACTATTTAAACACCAGAATGATGATGATATACTTTTTTGTTCTAAAACTATTAGGAAAACTGGAGCCGGTGGGACGAGTTTTAAAATGTAAATAACATGAGGAACGACGAAAAACAACCATTTTGTAAAATTATTTAAAAAAAATTGTTCGAATTTGTTGAAATAAATTTCATAATATGGGTTTCCAGGTTTAATGAGACATATTGTACCATGGTTCATATTTTGACAGAAGTGTTCTCCCAAAAAGTTTGAACCAAAACTTGAAACCGCCCCATAGTGGGTTAATGAAACCGGAAAAATTGGACGTTGTTTCAAAAGGGTTTACATAATCTTCCCAATGAAAGGCGATCCGATAATAAACAGCGCAGATATGTATGTATGTACATATATTTTATTTTGAAAATTGGAACGACCAAATCTCGGAAACAAAATTTACTTTGTTTTACACGTTTCACAGGAAAAACAAAAAAAAGTTAACTTAAACTTACGCTTTAAGAAGGATATTTTCTTCGAAGCAGTGAAAACAAAATCTATTACCCTTTAAAATGGTTCTGCCTCCAATGATGAAGGTTCCAAAATGATTCCAGCATTCGGAGCCGGCGCCGTAGCATGGAAAAATTGTTGGTTGTTCTTTCGCATATTACTTCTGTGTTACCAATTTCTGATAAAACGCCAGGTTATGTTCGTTCCCGTGCCATTTTCACTATTTTTATATGTTTGGCATTCTCGTTTTACAACGGAACTTGGCGTCATGTTAGACAGTGTTGTACAAATCATCATAATGAGTACAAGTACATACCAAGTACCTCGGTACTGGGTATTCGTTATTGGTTACATTAAAGTACTTAAGCTTTTAAGTACACGTAACGAAAAAATCGGCGGCTTCGAGTTAATCGACTCATATTTTAAGCCGATTGTAGCCGATTAAATCGGCGGGCGCTCGGCTTGTTACTCTGCTCGTAAGCTCTTTTGGAAATAATATGTCTTTGCATTAATATTATTCATATAAATTTCTACATTTTTATTATAGTATTATTTTTTATAGCAATCATGATGAGACCACCACCAACAATATTATTGCAGGGAAATTAATAAATATTGACAACGAAACTTTAAATCTGTATAAACTCAAGGCATCTAACACTGTAAAAGCCGTTACTTTTCTGAAGTACCTTGGACTTTTAATCAAACCAGGCTGTTTTGTATACCATGACAAAAACAAAACGGCTTGTATAGATTTCATTGTTAAATATAACGACAAGTTTTTTGTATTAATTTCCATCCATAATGTAGTATGTTGTTTCGAGCCTCATTTTTATATGTTTGTAGTTGAAAAAACTACGAATATTGTACTGTTCCAATAGAATCATTAAATGTATCATTTATTTGTAAATTTATAAGAAATAATATACCTGCTATTAATATAAACAAAATTCAATTTGAATCACTTTTGTACGATGACTTACAAATAGGAATATAAGTATGATAATCAAATATTTTTCTATATATTAAATATAATCAAAACTATTTGAAGTTATGTAAATATTTGTTTTTTCTTTTGTTTAGCGGTAATATGTTTCATTTATAGCTGCTTTTTTGAGTTTGGGATGGCCAAAAACTCGTTAGTGACAAACGATAAAACCAATAGTCATAAACGTTTCTCGTTCATAACTAACGCGTTTTTATGTTTGGGATAGTCATTACTCATTAGTGTCAAAAGTAAAACCCTATAGTCATAAATGTCTTTCTTTTACAGCTAACGCGTTTTTACGTTAAGGATACTCATAACTCGTTAATGTCAACCGAAAAAAACAATAGTTATAAATGTTTTTCGTTCATAGCTAACGCGTTTTTATATTTGGGATAGTCATAACTCGTTAGTGTTCAACAAAAAACCCTATGGTGATAAATGTCTTTCGGTCATAGCTAACGTTTTTTTATATTTGGGATAGTCATAACTCGCTAGAGTCAAACGAAAAAAGGTATTGTCAAAAATGTTTCTCGGCTGTATCGAAAATTTTTCTAATTTTGAGATACCCATAGTTCGCTAATGTCAAATGAAAAATCAAATCTTCGCAAAATAACTTCGTTACTACTTTAAATTAATTATAAATGTTTTTCAGTTGCCGACAAAGTTTTATTGAGTTCTGTATACTGAAATCTATTTGCTTTAATCGTAAAACTACCCAGTACAATACTTGGTCTAAACGAAAATCATTGTCTGAAATTTAACTCCGTAAACGAAGTTAAATTATCTGAGATTTCGTTTCTGGCTAACGTTTTTTTTTCTTTGCGTGTGTATACTATTGCCACTATCTGGTATTATTGAACGCATATTTTCCACCATCCAATGTTTGCTTTCCATCGTACCTATGACGTTTAATTTATTGAGCGAATAAAAGCTTCTATGGTATGTATTATTCTATGGTAAAACAGAACTATTGTCAATGTTAAAAATTTCTTATCAAACTAAATGTATAAAAATAAATATATAAAGGAACAATTACTTAGAGCAAAAACACAAAAACTTTACTTCTTATGAGGCGTTGACACGATGTTAGGCGTCGCTTTCATGCTTCACATCATTTTCAGCTGTTGTCGCGACAATGAAATAATATAAATTTACTTTTTCTTCCAGATTCCTAACCTTAAAGGAGCTCCCTGAAGATAGATCTTTGATCGATGAGTACTATTTTATTTAATGCGACTTTATTTTATTGTTGAATTTCAAATTTTATTTCATACTACGCATACTCTTTAAAAACTGCCTCTTAAGATTACAATACACTAAATAAACTACATATATCTAAAAAAAAGAACTATATTTTTTTGTCTTTATTAAAATTAATATTTCCTATTTTTTCCCCCTAAGATTTTGATTTTCCTCAATGTTAAAAATTTTTCATAGGTTAAGAATTCTCTTAGGTTAAATTTTCTATATAAGTTTAGGACTTCGTTAACAGTTTAGATTCGGTTTACAGGTTCCGATTTTTCCGTAATTTCAGATTTCTTTATAGGTTTCATTATCAACACAAAAAATAAACGTCCATAGAACGAAATTGGTCTCTCATAAATTGAGAAGACTATCCAATTATTTCGGTGGGTACGGAAGCAGTAGCGTCAGCATTAGGCTGGCATTCACTTGGCACAATATTCTTAATTGGTAAACTGGCCTTGATATCCTTTTTTAATTTAGAGATACCTTGATGATATTTAGGGTAGTCGGTTGTTTCGTCAGCCTCCACTTGTTGTTGGTGTGATCCACAAATTAACTTCGCCTCTTTTGATGACACGGTATTTAAAATTGTCATCCCCTATCAGATTGAGGTCTCTCCGAATCCTGGTTTGTTTTTCGGGTCAAATATATATTTAAAATGATGTTGATTTCGACACCAATGGCCACTAGGAATTTGAAACCTGATTTCGAACTGGACCGCTAACAACGGACTATCACTTAACCCACGTAAAACCGAGCTTATCTTGTTCTCTCGCAAAGATAAAATACCCGCATTTGAACTGCCGTCAGTTAATGGGGTGCAATTACAATTGACGGAAAAGGTGAAGTATCTGGGAATAATTCTCCACAGAAAACTGTCTTGGAAACCGAATGTGGAGGAGAGGGTGAAAAAGGCGTCTGTTTCTCTTTACTGCTGTAAAGGAGCGATAGGAAAGCGCTGGGAATTGTCTCCTAAGATCACCATGTGGATTTATACGGCAATAGTCAGACCAATACTTCTCTATTGCACCGTGGTGGAGGTCCCTCCAAAAGAAATATATTCTGAATTCCTTGTTGAAAATTCAAAGATCAGCACTGATTAGCGTTAGTGGGGCAGGTACTGCACTTAGTACTATCCTGAACATCTGTACTCCTGATATCATGGCCGAATCGGCAGCCGCTACATCCAGAGAATCAGAGATTGTGGCTTTTTGATATCGGGGCATTCCGGACACGCTGAATTACTACACCGGATCAACTCTATTCCCGTAAAAACGGACTACTGCATCCCCTACCTTCTACCAGCGACAAATCTAAGGACTTCTATTCCGAACAGGAATACCTGGGAAAAGTCACTGAAGTCATACTACTGGTATCAGATTTTTCACGGATTCATCGGACCTAAATGTAAATATCTCCTTCAAGCTGCCTGATCACTGTAGTGTATTTCAGGCGGAAATTACCGCCATACTGGAGGTTACTGAACTACTGAAAAGTAGTGTCACAACCCTCCCGAGAATATGTATCTACACCGACAGCCAGGCTGCCATAAAATCCCTGGAAGCCATGTTTGCTACGTCCCTGACGGTGAAAGAATGCCACTCATCACTTAGGGTGATGGCAGAGTATTTTGACATCCAGATGATCCGGTTACCGGGACACAGCGACATTCCAGGCATTTGCGTAGCAGATGCGTTAGCTAGACAGGGCACTACGGCACAAGTTCTTCCGGCAAAATAAGGTGTTAGTATGCCAATCTCTACCTGCCGTTTGCAGATCAGGCAGTGGGCCGATAATATGTTCAAGGACAAGTCGAAAAAAAACATAAGTTACCTGCCATCTGGCTGAGCAAATTGAGGTTATGTGAATTTTTTTTCCATTTCTTTCCGAAAGCTCTGTATCTCGGCGATTTGACTTTTTTCTACTTTTTTTATTGATTCTGAAAGGCCTCTTAAAGACATTTTCAACAAGCCCTCAGAAGTTAGCAACTTTACCCTACTACCCTCCGACCGCCAATCCGAAAATTTTGAACCCGCTGCCATTTCGCACCCTTGCATTTTCGGACATGGTCCTAGTGGACTTTTCTTCATGAAATGAGCCAAGGAATACGCTGGAGAAATTTGTCCGGAACTTCCTGAATCACCCTGTATTTGTGGCATATTTACACAAAAATGTCAACTCACAAATCGAAATGCCGTTGATGTTTTCTGGTTGGTTGGTTTGAGCCATTGCCTCTATCTGGTATTATTAAAGCAATACTTACCAACCGTCCATTTGCAACATAGCAAATGTCATCAATTTACTGAGAGAGTTGACTACTCTATACGTCATCACTCTATGGTGGAACCCAAATCAACTTTCTTTCGTCTAGAACACGAACGAAAGCTTTCGTTCGAGATGGGTATATTTTCTGAATCGGCAACCGCTCGCAGAACAAAAGTGCAATCAAGTTTTATTCCATATTATGCGTTAGGGGTACAAACTACTATTCACTTACCTTTTTTTTTGGGCGTCATACTCTGTCGAGATCAAAATAATAAAAGAGGTTCAACGAGAGATTGTTCTCCGCCGAAGTTAATGTTATTGCAAGTGTATAACTGTATTTTTTCATTATTCTTTCAGTCAGGGATTCATAAATATTCCTGAATGCTTGTGAAAATGAATTGAGTGATTCTTATGTTGACTGATCTGTTGTGTTTTAGATTCATGCATTCAGTTGTAAATTGTTGGTTTCTGACGTTTGGGAGGAAACACACGAATGCTTCCACGTAATAATATGGATGTTAGGGGTGAAACCGTGTTCCGTGTAAAAGTATGCGTCTTTGCAAGTAATCATGCTAAGGTTTGCATTTAAATATATTTAAATTGTGTTCCAAACATATACAGGGTTCCTGTATAATATTTTGAGAGAATGTGTTACAGAGGCCAATTATTTTAAGCGTGTACATGCCATGAAGGGATTGGGGAGAGCTTCTCACAACCAGTGAGTTGTGGGTCTTCTAGTTTTACGCTTACTGATTGGAATCTGTAGTTTTGCAACGGTTTGGAACGGCATTTTGAGAAGATAGTGTGATAGTGAGATAGTGATAATGGAGGTTAAAATCCAAAAAATATTTACATTTTCTGTTTGGACAAGGAACATACTTTTTTTATTTCTTTAAAGAATCGATTCATGTATTTATTCTAGTTTATAAATACTTCAAAAATATATAAAGAGAATGAGAACCATAAAAGCCCTATATTTGTTGACGACCCCAGCAAACGTTATAAGGACCACGATTTCCGGATATGCACTTGGAATGTTAGAACACTATACAGTTCCGGTGATACTATCCAACTGGCAGATGTCCTCGAGAATTACATTTACAACTGGCATTACTGCTATCCAGGAAATGCGATGGACAGGTCATTGCTGTCCATGGAAGAAGAACTGAGGCATATAGCAAAGATACCATGAGAACAAGTATGAATTTGGTCGCGGATTTGTAGTTGGCAAAAGATTACGACATCTGGTCTCAAGGTTCAACCCTGTGTTCAACCCACCACCATCCGCATAAATGCGAATTACTTTAACTTATCGCTAATTTGTGCGCATGCCCCGACATATGAAAAAGACGATGACACCAAGAATATGTTCTATGACCGCCTAGAGGAAATATACGACCGCTGCCCTGGCCATGACAGTAAGACTGTTCTAGGTAATTCAACTGCTAAAGTCGGCAGGCAAAATGTCTTATAACCAACTGTCGGTAAATTCAGTCTACACTCCATCACTTTCGATACCGGAAAGAGACAGTTAGATTTTGCCGCGGCGAAAACATGCTTGCCAATAGTACGAGGTTCCAACATAAAGACATCTCTAAGTCTACTTGGATATCCCCCGGCCAACAGACGAAGAACCGAATTGATCACCTGGTAATTGAAGCACGACACTATACTAGTGTAATGGACGTCTGTGTTAGTCGAGGAGCTAATATCGATATAATATCTACCTGCTTGCAACCAACGTTCGCAGAAGGTTAAGCAGAGCGAAAGTCGTACGAAACCAGTCATATAGCAAGTTGGACATCAGAAAGCTGCAATTACAAGAGATAGCCACGGCCTATGCAGAGAAGCTTACTCAGCTACTGGCACAGAGCACACCTCCGTCTCGTGATCCTGAAGCGCAGTGGAAGTACATTTCCTACTCTATGAAAACTGAATGACTGCTTACGGACGAAGCTTGGTATGATGAAGAGGTTCGCTTGGCAGGTGATGAAAAGAACGCGGCACGTATAGAATCGCTTCAGTCTGTTGCAACTCGAGCCGCGACAGACCGGTATAAGAAAAAGAGGAGAGAGTAAACCCGTTTGTGTAAGAAGAAAAACCGGTTGTGAAGAAAATACGAGAGTGAGGCAAATTGAATCTTCCAGAAGGAAGAAAGAGGCCGGGAAATTCTACCTAAGAGTACAAAGCCAAACTAACGGAAATGGATCAGGGCCTCCATTTTGTAGTAGAGATTTGTGGAGAGATAAAAAAATATATGATTTCCCATTACTTCTCATGAAGGGATTGGGGTGAGATTCTCACAACGAGTGAGCTGCGCGCTTTCGAGTTTTATACTCTCTGTATGGGACCTACAGTTTTTACAGCGATTCCGAAGGATATTTTGAGAAGCGTTTTCATCGCTTAATACTCGATAGTGTCGCCGTCACTATACGAGGTGACCGCCGCCGAAAGAAATTTAAGGTAGTCGGAGCAGGGATCGAACCCAGGATCTCATGTACAAGAGGCTTCGCACACTATCATTGCACCACCGATGGCCAGATCACTTCTCTGATTTACTTGTCCCATGAGACTGCAATATCAATATTGATGAGGGTGTGAGCACGATGGACGATAGAGTCGACTGTCCCCCTCCTAGCCGAAGTGAAGTTAGAATTGCAATTTCCCAGCTTAAGACCAACAAAGCAACTGGTCTGGGACTACCGGCTGAGTTGTTTAAGGCTTTCGGCTATGAGTTGGAAAGGTTCATGCATTAGTTCATATGCAAAATCTGGCTAGACGAATGCATGCCCGACGATTGGAGTTTTAGCATACTGTGTATTGTTTTCAAAAAAGACAATAAAGGTTTATGTACAAACTATCGTAGAATAAGCGTTTTATCCTCTAGAGCTGCATATCTGATAGGACCTTATCAGTGTGGCTTTAGGCCTGGAAAGTCAATTATCGACCAGATATTCACATTACGACAAATTTTGGTGAAAACCCAGGAAAAACAAATCGATGTCTACTACCTCTTTGTAGATTCTAAGGCTGCATTCGATAGCCCGATACGGGGAAATCTGTACCTAGCTATGTCGGAGCTTGGTATTCCTGCTAAACCGACACATCTTTGTAGAATAACACTGACCGACACGAAATCATGCGATCTCTTCATATTAATTGAGATCATCGTGAGAAAAGCTGCACTCAACGCGAATAAAACTATCAGCAGCAAAAGTCACATGCTGCTCGCGTATGCTGATGATTTAGAGTTCCCGTAAACACCATGTGGAATATTGCCTACGAGAGCCTTCGAGTGAAAGGCTGAAGATCGAGCCGGTTGGAGAAACATGCTATCCTAATTTTGTAAGGCCCTTGACCATTTGTGTAGTTTGAGGCAACCGAAGTAAGTAAGGAAATATATTTATCCCAGCTAGGAAACATATTTATTTACACTAGTGAAACATATTCATCGTTGAAGTAAAACATTTTCATTGTAGTGACGGCACTATTTTCATTGTAGGGACGAATCTGTACATCAATCAATAAAATAAATATTATAAATCAATAAAATAATATTAAATTAACTCAGGTAATCATTTGTAACCGCTGTTTTAGATGTTACCACGTCATTGTTAATTGAACCATTAATGACAATAAATATTTATTTTGAATTGTCAAACCCAAAAAGCAACAATTTCCAGAAAAGTTGAATAAAAATAATTAAATGTACAAAGAATAACACGCGAATAGAATATAAATGTATGAATTCTTAAAAATTAATTAATTCACATCGAATACATGGCCTTAAAAGGACAGATGCATACACAACATAGTAAGTGTTATTGGATCCAGTGCCCAGCAAAACAATTTCTGTGGAAAACTCATCCTTGAATTTAGTGATTAAGGATTAGATAACAATTAAGAAAGCTTGTATATTTGTAATAAAACCTTTAAAAAATAATATTCCTTGTGACGTATTTGAATTCGTAAATTACAATTCACGATTTTTAATCCTTAATTTTTGTCAAACTTTTATAGGTTTCTTGGAAAAACCTAGAGAAAATACTGAATGAATCCTGGTACCATTTTGGGAAAATATTGTGTTTCTTTCTTACAGGTTGAAAAAAAAATTACAACTTTGAGAAGTCGGCATTTCCAAACGCCTTGAGATAAGTTAAACATTTTTATCGTGTGTATTTTACTGAGGTGTTTCCAATTTAGTGGTGTTTTCGGAAATATTCGTTTCCATAAAATAAATAAATAAATGGTTTCCCATTACATTCCATTAAGGAATTGGGGAGAGCTTCTCACAATCAGTGAGCTGCGCGCTTTCTAGTTTTATACTCAGTGTTTGGGACCTACAGTTTTTACACCGATTTTTCATATCTTAATACTCGATAGTGTCGCCGTCCTTATGCGTGGTGACCGCCGCCGGAAAAAATTTTAAGGTGGGCAGAGCAGGGATCGAACCCACGATCTCATGTACAAGAGGCGCGTACACTAACCATTGAACCACCGACGACCATAAAATGGCTGAGCTATTAACAAATAATTTAGTAAAGTCAATGAAAAATTGTCCATTTTTAACATTGATAGAGAATATTTTAATAGCGATGAAAGATATTTCGGATATCTGCATACACTCCGATTCACTTATTTAAAGGCACTAAAAATTCCATATTCAGCAGTCTGTATCTTTTGCAATTTGTAACCGATTGCAGAATTTTAAAATGGATATGGAAGCTAGATATATTGAGATTTTCAAAAAATCATGACAATAGTGGTTGTTCATCGTAATATCATCCAAATATATTTCTCTTTCTAACTCACATTAATCGTATAACTATGTATTTGCAAACCAAAACAAACACTAATGAATATTTACCTATCTATAATATTGTATTATTTTCTATCAGTATTTTCAATACTATATATTTTAAACTCACCCTGTAAACCAGTATTTTAGTGCTTTATCTAAGATTGGCACCACTTTATCTTGAGTTGTCATATTGCACTCAAACCGAGTTTTCATGCATCGTTACATTCGCCAAATCGGCGTCTTTCTCTCCTACCAACGCAAGAAGTTAAGTCGTAACCTATACTCTCCGTATCACCCCAATAAAGATTACCTACATTTAAGTTATATTTATGTGAAACGAAAGTCAAATCCTCTTTTATTTCTGAATCGGAAAGAGGTCCATTTTGACTAATTAAAAGTTGCAGAGATTAAACAAAAAACCTGGAATATTAAGAGAGATTTGAAGCCCTCTAATCTTTAACAGTGGTTTCTTAACTAAAGAACTTTTTTTGACCAATTTATAAAAAAAGTCAAAAATGTGTTATTTTTTTGGTTCACTTGAATAAAGGCACTTTAACTAATTTTAATGAAAAACGGGGTTTCTTTTTTTTTTATTTATTTTACTTTATTTAAGAACTATTAGTAATGGGTACAACCCTCTTTGTTTTTAATAACTCCAAATATACGGGTTTTCATTTTCAATTTGATTCCAAGCATCCTTAGTGGCCTGCATTAATGACTGATTGTCATCAAATTGTCTACATCCTTCATAGACCTTACGAGATAATCAACCCCACACATTTTCGATAATGTTTAGATCTGGCGAATAGGGTGGCCAGTCTAGAATATTAAAATTTTGGCTTGCAATGAACTCCGTTACTACTCTGGCGTTGTGTATATGGGCATTATCCTGTTGCAATATCCAAGATATGTTACCAAATAGTTCACTGAACTTCGGAAAAGCCGATTCCAATAACGTTTTATACCTTGCACCAGTCATTTCTGCACTTTGAAATTCAAGATCGATGGTGCCATAGTACGTAATAGCAGCCCACACCACAACGCCGCCCTCTCCGCACTGATGTCGGTTCAAAAACGCTTTTCTTTGCGCAGATCATGGAAATAGTAGTTGTTGCCATCATTCCCATCCAAATTGAACTTCTTCTCATCCGTAAATACAACGGTCCCATACCATGTAGTCTCTTGCGAATTCAAGCCGCTTTTCCTTACGAGAAGCATTAAGTGGAGGCTTTTTTAGTAATTTCAGGTATTTAAGATACTCACAGCTCTTAGTTACTCTGCCTACTGATGACTTGCTCGCTTCCACTCCAGCTTGAGCTGTTATTTTTGACAAGGATAAGGCAGAATTTGAAGCAATTCTGATGATTTGTCTTTTCTTATACGTAGATAAAGACAATGAAACCCTTCCTTTAAAATTTTTTCCATACCCCTCGGGGTCCTTGATGTAATTGTCGACAACTGTTGGGCTCCGTCCAATTTTTTTAGCTATTGCGCGGTTAGAATATCCTTCAGAACGGTAAACATCGATTTTAGTTTTTTCCGATAGATTTAAAATTTGTTGTTTTGCCATTTTGACTCGTAAAATGATTAAGATGTAATAAATTGTAATAAACAAAGGCTCCGTACAAAAAATCATCTTACTTACTTATCCGGTCACGGACTACCCCGAGGGGTCAGGGACCTTACAAAACGAAGATAACATATTTCGCCAACCAGTTCGATCTATTGATTTATTTATCCAGTTGGCAATACCAAGTGTACGCAGGAATTCGTCACGCTGATCCCTTCAGCGGAGTCTTGGTCTTTCTATTTTTCGTCTTCCTTCGAGTTCGGTTTCGAAACCCCTTCGTGCTGGTTCGTCTTCATCCATTCTACTGACATGGCCTAGCCAGCGCAATCGCGTTATTTTGATCCGCTTAACTATGTCAATGTCTGGATAAAGCTCATACAGCTCATGGTTCATGCGTCGCCGATACTCGCCGTTGTGCACTATAGGGCCATACATTTTTCGGAGTATTTTTCTCTCGAAGACTCCTACAGATGTTTCGTCTTCTTGAGGTTGTATAAGAGTCTGGTATAGTTGAACTTTTGTTACTCGAGAGAGGGCTTTATCTCTAAAGTGCTTGCTTAGCCCAAAATAACATCTATTCGCAAGCACGATTCTCCGCTTGATATCAAGGCTGACGTTGTTGTTCTTGTTTACGGCTGATCCGAGATATATAAATTCGTCTACCACCTTGAAATTATGACGGTTATCAATGTTCACGCTTTGGTCTAATCGCGTGGAGGCCCTGTTCGTTGAAACCATTAATTTTGTCTTGTCCTCATTTACCGTCAGACCCACTTGATATCTATATCGTCATATCCAATGATATCTATATCGTCAGCATACGCGAGCAGCATGTGACTTTTGCTGCTGATGGTTTTATTCATGCTTTTCTCAGAATAATCTCTATTTAGATGTTAAAGAGATCGCAAGATAGGGTGTCACCTTGTCTGAGGCCTCGCTTAGTTTCGAAAGGTTCGGTAAGATCCTTACCAACTTTCAATGAGGATTTGGTGTTTGTCAGGGTCATCCTGCAAAGGCGTATGAGTTTTGCAGGAAAAAACCGTCGCTTACTTTAAAATTATTAAAAAAATAATAAAGTGCCTTTATGCAAGTGAACCAAAAAAATTTGCACATTTTTGGACTTTTTTTTATAAATTGCTCAAAAAGGTTCTTTAGTTAAGAAACCACTATTGTCATGATTTTTTTTTATATCTCAAGATGTCTAGCTTCCATTTCCATTTTAAAATTCTGCAATCGGTTACAAATTGCAAAAGATACAGGCTGCTGAATATGGAATTTTTAGTGCCTTTAAATAAGTGAACCACAGTGTATGTTTTGTTTGTCTTCCATAGTAGATTCTCAAAAGTAACAAATCTTTATAATCGGCCTATAAGTGTGTGTAGAACACATTTGCAACAGCGCCAAAGTGGTCAACTTTGACACCCTGTAACACAAAGTGTGTTGACACAGGGTGCCTCTAAGGACAATGTTCTAAAAGCCTGACTCCTCCTATACAAATTTCTAGTACATTCCAAAATGATCAGAGTAATAGTTTAAACGTTATATTATTACCGTGTATTTTTCAATAGTTAGTCATAGTTAGTTTCAAATCAACATCCAATTTATTTTTTACCACTTAGTACTTGGTTATATTATTAATTTGAAAACTTCTTCACTTTGCGATTGTTCACAACAAATTTATTTTTCATAATCGTAGTTATCAGTTAACAATCCATAACAACTACGGAATTGTCGGAGGAATTTTACCTACGAGGTGGTTACAGTTTGGTTATTTTAACTACGTAATTTTTTGGGTGTACGATTGCTCTCTTTTGATGAAAATATGGCGAAGCTTTTCCACTCAGTGTATGCATACGTATACATATTCGTGCACGGATGTATATCATGTTTCCTTACATTAACTTAACCGTCATTGACTACTCACAACAAGAGTATTAGACTAACAAAACTCACTCTCAAAGTTGGTGTAGAAATAGTTTCCTTCGTGATTTTATATGTGGCCGTCTTCGTGTTATATTCATTATATTCTGGGAGTGTTTAGTTTCGGCGACATGACCACAACCACAATTCCGACTATCACTTCTATGCACATGACTATGACAACGAACTTTTTACTGTGCAGGTTGTCTTCAAACAACCTTCGTACGTACAAATGTATGTAAATAAATCCTTAGGCTTGTAGAGAATACAAGTAGTAGATTGACCAAAACCGAAACCGGGTTTTTTGCTCATAAACATTCACACTGCTGCAGGATTCTCTCATTTGGAGATTTCGAATAAATTAACAGCTGATTATTGTTGTGGAAAACAAATGTTTGGTGAAATGAAATAAGCAAACTCGAGATTTTGATCGTTGTTGTTGTGTGTTCAGGGCTTTAACGAAATCCACGAAATAAATAGTAACATGATTCCTACTTTCTACTCTATAAATGATTTTATGATTTGATTTAATTTTTTTTTTAAATATATGTAGTTTGGAATATAAACACAATTTTTAAATCTAATAAGATTTTCATATAATAAAACCTGTTTCAAATTTAAATAATATTCTCCAACTTAATTTTAAAATTTAACATGATTTTGAATACTGTTGTCAAAAATTAAAACTTATACAGCATTCGTACGCTTGTTTACAACCATTTCAATCACGGCGCATCGATGTGGTGGTACCACTAGAATACCCGACTTATTTATTTATCTCATTTCCTAGGTATTTATTGGTTCTCAAACATATTTTTTATACTTTTATTCCTGGATTACATTTCTACTGAATTTGATTTTGGAAAAATACCAGACAAAGCAAAATGCCTACTGTTGTCGGCTTGGTGTATTTGCTGTCGTAGTAATACTACCTCGTCAAAGCGTCTTGACGTTCAATCAAATCAGGAAAAATCCCAATTCGAACACTTCGGATTTTGTTACGACATTTGATACGAAATCGGGAAAATATTTTGTAGTGCGAATGAGCTATTAGGCCTCAACCAAAGTTAAAAATTGTCAACCCGTGCGGAACATATTTTGTCGTTTTCCCCGCAATTGACACATCTGTTTGATGCGTTAAAGACAAATTAAACCGTAATTGCGACATTTTTAACAGATGTCTGCAATGCCAGAAACATATTTCTTTGAATGTTACATAGAGCGTTGTATTTTCTATATTTATTTATTTTATTTTAGAACCATAAGCCAAGTTTCAAAGCAACATATAATGTCACATTCACATGTCACACACATGGTAAAATTATCTATCGGGTAAACGCGTCAGCCCAGCTGATTTGTGGTTTTTTCATCTTTTCCGTCGGTAAGCTGTCAAATTCGATTTTGTTTCTCTTTGTTTCTTAATAAAATTCAAAGAATTTCAACCAAAATGCAATTTAATAGCATATACTTTGTATCAAGTAAAACAATCTTATAAAATTTGTGTACATAGTGGTTTTCATTATTCAGCTTAACGACGGAATTTCTAATGCGACTACCTAATAGATAATTCTACCATGGTCACACAAGTCACATTCACTCAGGGGGATTCTATGGAACAGCTGATCGAAAAGGTACTAGGCCGATGATGGAGAATGAGAGAGCAAAGAAGACAGGAATTAATTTTAAATAGTGTTTATTGATGCTTGTGTGACTTGTGTAAATACACACCGCAGTGGCTTAACGGTCTAGACGCTGCTGAAGATGATGCTTCACAAACATCGAAACGATCGTCCAGCGAATGTGAGTTCGAATCCCACCCGCGGCATTTACATTTTTTCACTAACCGGAGAAAACATGATATCTTACAGCCTTAAAGGAAATTACAACTTTAAACATAACGAGGATCTAAAACAATTAAATTTGACAGCTAAATTATGTTTTATGTTGTTTGTATTGAACGAAAATACGAATTCCTATTGATTTCGGTCCGTTTTATGTCCAACGAAAGTGCAAAATTGGTAAAATACCGCAGCAAATAAAACTATATGAAATGGCCTACTACCTCGTCGTCATGAAGAGACAGCGAAGAGAGTAATGGAAACTCTTAAGTATTACTCTATGATTCACTTAACTTGACATTATCGGCATCACTTAATAAACAAACTAAGTACTTCGTCTTCCATAAAAAGTGGGAATATTTGGTATTTCTAATAAAGTTATAACACTGTGTCACAATTTTGTTTACCAAATGTATCTGACACCTAATCTGTACGTAAAATTGTCGCTGAATCCGAATGTGAAGTCAGAATGGTCAAAAGTAGCACCGTTTTCGAAACATTGCACAGATGGTATGCGTTTAACGAAAACACACCAGCGGACAAACAAGCTGTGTAAAGCGAAACCTAACTAGCACCGTCTCCGATATTTCTATTGCGGTGAGGCGCCGCCGAAGTGTTTTAGATACTAATTTGGATTATGATGACTCAATCAATTTACATAAATATATTTGTCAGTTTTTTCGTATTTACCTGCATATTTATATTTTGTGATAACATAAATTTGTTTTTAATCATCGGTTTGATCCAACGCCGTTCGAAATTTTTGTCTGGCGCCGCCGCTAAGATTTATGTCGACTTGTAGTTCTGGTCATCATTTATTTGTAAACGAAACAAAGAAAGACGAAGAAATTTGGTAGCAATTTGGATGAAATTTTCTAGCAATTTGGAAGAAATTTTGCAGATTGAAAATATTCATGGTAAAAGCAATGGCAAATATTTTCTTAAAATATTCAATGCGCAAAATTATATTTCAATACTGTGTTAAGCCTTCTTATGATTAAGCTGTCAAAATTTACAATCGTCAAAAAAGATATCGATTGACACAGTAAAAATAGAAATTTGTCTCACTATAACAAATTTTTTATTCACCATAGTACTTTGATACCGATTGGTGCAGGCTCTAATTAGGAATAGCCGCCACCAGGTAAACCACCACCGCCGATTTTTCCAGGTCCCTACGCCGCCGACGAAGCAGGAAGAATCGGCGTAAGCCCCTAATTTGGACACCCCTGTATATGTGAAACAAAGAGTATAGCATGGTACAATAATATCTACATGGTAATAGCAGCACGCGTTGTTGTAGTTGTAGGCAGCAACAACAGGCATTTTGTTTTTGTTCTATTCGCTTCAACTGTCAAACTCTACACAAATACATACCAAGAACACAAGAATGCAAAAGAGTACAAAAACAAAATACATGTAAATGTGACAGCCGAAGCGAAGAACCTCATGATGAAAAAAAATTAAAACATCTGTTCTTACGACTTTACTATGTGCATGGAGTATAGAATTTTAAGTAGAGGAGAAAAAAAGTGCACCATTTGGCAACCGTCGTAAAAGAGAACCAAAAAGTCGACACGATGCACTCAAACGCATTTCTCTCGCGTCATAACTTGATTATTTCATACTTTTTACATACTTTATGTAATTTTATTTAAACAGGGTTTGAATTTCTATAAGTATAGTTAGATACAATAACATCATCAAAAAACTGCTCGTCTATTGAATTATTCAACAAAGAGAGTAAGAGAGAGAGAGAGAGTAGAGAAACGAGGCGCTTCACTCGTTTTCTTTGTTGGCAGTCCATACCATGAGTAAATTTTCTTCTCTACTTAAAATTTTATACTCTTTGTGTGAAATACCCTGAGTGAGCAGGATGGGAAAATTGTAACGAATTCGGCTGCTAAATATGAAACGGGCACTAAATTTTTTCAAAAAAATGGTGAAACCAGTTTCATAAGTAGTTATAAGTATAATAAATTGAAACCGGTTTTATAAAAAATCCGGTTTCTTTGTGCACTTTAGGAAAAGTTAAATAAACAATAACCTCCAACACCACCGACGACAACGGCATAGTTGGTGTTGGTATTAGTATCAAGAGTATAACGCCTGTTCGTGTAATACAAATGACTGGCTAAATGAATGACAGGTGGGACAGCCATATCACGCTGCACCGGTTCGTACACACAAACCCATGGACACCGGCAGAACTGACCATCATAATTCGCAGAGATTTTTATCAATGAATGTTGAGTTTTACGTTATAGTTATTTACCCTGATTAAGTCAATATTTATCAATTGATTTTATGTTAGATAGACATATATGGATTAATATGGATGGATGTGTGGAGACAAAGCTACCTCCAGTAACTAGGTACGTACATATATTAGATAGTGTGAAAGCTTTTACAAGGATAAATATGTATGTATGTATATACTGCAAATGGAAATTTGCCACAAATCTGTATGTGACTACAACGTTACAATCTGTCGCTAACACATAAATTTGCTAATGATTCCTTAAAATCAGAACAGAATTAGATGTGATTTATCCACGAGGAGAATCGCGCGACATTTTAGATTGGCAATCATACATGACATTTAACTGTGGAATGAATGATAATAAAATCGACTAGATTTTAATACAAAACTGTTTGGAAAGTTTAGTGTTTTCAATAAAACTTGAAAAGGAAGAACTCCCAAAGTCAAGATTTGAACCGGAACCAAAGAAGTGATTTTTTAACATCGCATACTTTTAAACATCTATGGGAGAAATTCACAAACTAAAGCATGAAACACATAGACGACGACAGGCTTCATGAACACACGACTACAAATGCCGCTGAATGCAAATGTAGACGTGTGGCAGCTACTGAGTTATTTTCAAGACGGCAACTACAAAGTAAACAGCTGATCTGTAATGTTGTCGTTTGTGTTATTGTGTTATTTGTGTTAGAAGAAAATAAAATGTCTGGAGAATATTTAATAAATATTATTACAAACATAACAAAAATTGTGAAAACAGTTGATTATTCTGTCAGTGGTGCCACTTCAGGCATTGACAGCTCTAACCCATAGACTAATACATACCTAGATAAACTTATTCTCTCATCTGACGTTTCATTTCACACTCTCATCGTAGGTTTGTGGAAATGAGAGCAATTAAATTTAAAATTACCTTACACCAGGTGGAGTTACAAAATATGTTCACTTAACTTTTTCCAGTCTTTTTGGTGTAGAACTGAAAAATTTAAATACATTTTGCACTTTTTTGTTGACTTTTATCGTTGGTATACATTTGTATTGTATTTAACACAACTAGTTTGTCACAAAAACACGAAATTCGGTTGTTGTTCCTTTGTTGATCGTTGTCTACTATTGCCACTATCTGGTATTTTTGAACCCTTATTTCTACCATCCAATGTTTACTTTCCATCGTACCTATGACGTTTAATTTATTGAGCGAATAAAACCTACTATGGTATGTGTTATTCTATGCTCTAACCTGTTGATTGTCGCCCACACAAATAGAAATTAGTTTAATTCAACTACAGCTACATAAGTAGCATAGACAACAACCTGCAGTCGTGTCGCCTTGCCGTCGTTAAAATATTCACTTGCATTTAAACGCATGTATTTTATTTTTGACAGGTTGTGGTCGGTAGCCTGTCGTCGTCTATGTGTTTCATGCTTAATATGAGCCATTTTTCTGGGAACGGAAACCTTAGAATGACACTGTAATAGTTGGTCTTCTCATACTGTTCGACTTAAAGAAGATAAAACAAGCATCAAACTTAATTTAAAAGACATTTATCATTAATAAAGCGTAATCTCAAATGCATTATCACACGGAAAAAACAGAATTGGAAAAACCAAATAATTTAAAATTCTATGAATAAAATTTCTGGAATTCAAATATGCATTTCTTTAAATTGAAGAAAAAATTCTTGAAATCAAAATACTTTGTTTTCTAGATTTTCAAATTCAAATTATTTGATTTTACTACAAAATATTTTTGCTTAATCAGCTAAATGTTTCACAGTTAGTTCAAATAAAAAAACTTCGTTAATGAATTAGTAAAATCAATTCAAACTTTAGAAGTTTTAACCACCTCATATTTTTTGAAATTTCATCTCGAAATATATGATTGTTCAAAACATTATAATGAGTTCTTTATGACGTCACAGCCTACGAGAGAATTTTGATGATACTCAGGGATCTTCGATTGATACTAATTCGCATATGTAAATTGCATAATTCAATTTGTATATATAAGATTGATGATCAACCGATGGTATCAATTAAGGCACAGTAGTTAAGCGTCTGATAATGAACTTGTCACTGAGTCATGCCAGTGAGAGTGCTTAACAGAATTGTCTAATTATTCCAACAAAACCCAACCATTTTTTCAATTAGGGAAATGTTCCTGACCTTGTATGCTTGTAATATGAATTTCTCATACATTAACTGAAAACCAACGCAATCGGTCATAATAAAATTCAATTTAAAAACGGCAATATTTGCTCAAAAATATTCCAGAAAGCAAATTAAGTTTAAATTAAGTTGTATGTATCCAACAAAATCACTTGAAAATTGTAGGACTTAATTGAACAATTTCTTCAATACTGAGAAAATTTGTTGTCTAAAAGCCAGAAATATTACCTTAATTTGACTAATTTTAATTTTTGTTATTCGTTGAATTTTCAAAATTTATGAATAATATTTCTAATTGTAATTCGTTAATCCATACATAAAATTAATTAAACCAAGGAATGTTTTCGTTGAATCAAAGATTGACAAATAGAATTCTTTGAAAGTAAGAATTAAAAATTTGTAATATTTACAAATGTTTTCTTGAAACTAATGAATTAATTTTCAGTTTTAACAACAACTCCTTAGGGGTATTGGAATTCCCTTTTCTGGGAGCGCCAAGTACTTAGGCATTTTACACAATAGTCCGGAAAGAGCCAAAAAGGTTGTGACAGCGCTATATACCTGTAAAGGGGCAATAGGAAAACGTTGGGGTCTGAATCCGCATATAGTTCATTGGATATATACGGTGGTAGTTAGGCCTATAATGTTGTATGGCGTTATCGTCTGGTGAACGGCTCTGCAGAATTCCACCTACTGCGCGATACTGCATAAAGTTCAGCGAATGTGTGTCACTAGTGCGTTGAGAACGATACCGACTGATGCACTAAATGTCCTACTACATTTTCTGTCACTGGTCAGCATGCCTCGACTGATGCTGTTAGGCTTAGGGAACTTTTTCTTTGGTCACAATATGGCATCGGACACAAAGTCATTCTCAACACAATGCCTGACTTTCCACGTATTGTCGAATACACTTTGGCCGAACCCCTTTTACGCAAGACGTATAACACTCTTATACCTGATAGATCAGAGTGGAATGGTCGCATCCATGGACGTAAGAGATTCCTCAACTTCTATACAGACAGTTCAAAACTTGGCGATAAAGTAGGCTTTGGTGTCTTTTTGAGGACCTAGGGTTATCCATTGCGAAAAGATTGCCTGATCACTGTAGTATCTACCAAGCAGAAATCATGGCTATTAGAGAAGTAACGGAATGGCTGAGAAGTAATGTTCTGACTAAAGTCGGAATCAATATTTTCTCTGATAGTCAAACTGCCATTAAGACCTTGGAAACTGTCTTCCTGAATTCCATAACTACCCTCGACTGTAGCTGATCTGTTAATGAGATAGCTGAACAGATTAATATTCATCTTATTTGGTTGCCGCGTCTCAGGCAGATACCACGGAACTGCAAATCATATGAACTTGCGAGTCTGGTGACTAGCTTACATGCTCCAAGGGAACTGGAACAAGTGGGCATGCTTCTTGCAAGTTGCAGGCTCTTCGAGAGAAATTGTGATGTTATTGCAACTAACGGTAGGTAGTCACTAGTAGGGAACTGTATCACAGTCACAGTGTGATGAGGCCTCGCCTAAAGTTGAATCGCATTAACACCCTGCTATCGTTATCGAGACCGAACGTCTAACTAATCGTGTCTGTCATGACGGGTCACTTGCCTTATTGGACGGCACGCAGAGACACTGAAAGTCTGCAGAAATTAATTTTTCAAAATCTGTGGTGAAAAATGAAAATTCATAAGGAATACCCTTATTGTACATGGTATTTAAGTTGCTGTCCTGTTTTTCTTTTTATATTTTTCAACAGACGTAAAAATGTATGTCAAGGTTCATTACTTGCATTCGCACTTAGGTTGAAACAGGCGGTCTTCGATGAAACAGCTGATCGACCTCCTAGTGGCAAATTTGATACAGGATAGAAGCTGAAGGATAATGAGCAATAGGCGAATTAAAACATCGGACTTTAAATTTGATTTTATTAGCACTTGACTTTTAAAACAACTTTATATACAATAAATGAGTTTTGATTTGAACGAGCACAACAATTTTCTTTTATTTATTTTATCTGAGTTTCGTCCAAATTCTGGCATAAATACAAACTGTATCAAAACAAAACTGTTATTATCCCAGTGACTTTCGACGAGAATTTGATGGAAATAAATCACTCATGCACACTCTTTATATATTACTCTATGAATTGAATTCCATCGACAGCGATACGAGAGATTTTGGGATGAGAGATTATATTTGGTTCCTCATAAGCAGCTATGGGCACCACTACCATAGACTAATACTTATAGTAGACCCACTAGTTCTCCCATCAACTTTATGACATTTGCCCTGGTGTGATATTTACGTTTGATGTTGAAAAGAATTGCTTTACTAATACCAGATAGAGGCAATGGTTCACAACAATGAACAAAATAACAACAACGGCATTTCGTTTTGTGTGTTAAAATTATTGTGTTAAATACAACACAAATGTATGCTAACAATAACAGTCAATAAAAAAGTTTAAAACACATTTAAATTTCACAGTTTTTCACCAAAATGGCATGAAAAATTAGACCAAGGAGTTATTGTAATTAATAACTGAGATTACTCTATTTATCGGTGTGTTTATCACTTAATGGTAGAAATATTTACGTTACTTGTTCATATATTCCACCTAACTCTAATATTGACTTGTACATGCACCACTTTAGATTTTTACACGAAATTCACGCTGGTCTTTCGCCTTGTGATGAAATTCTTTGTTTAGGCGATTTTAATTTACCCTTAGTGTCTTGGCGATTTAATTCCGAATCTAATTGTCTACTTCCCTACTCTACATCTAATTCTGCTACTGAATTCCTTGAGGCTATGTCGGGATTATGTTTGTATCAAATTAATGATGTCTCTAATTGTTGTGAGAGAAGTTTAGATTTAGTATTCTCTAGCTCCCTAGAATTTTCTTTACGTGGTATTGATCCCCTAGTTTATCCTGAGGATAAATATCACCCTACATTAATTCTCATTGTCGGTAATGGAACACATGCTACTAATTTGAAATTATATAACTTTCGTCTCTCTAATTTTCCTATCTTAAAGTCAACTTTATATGATACCAACTGGTCTAATAGTGATGACATTGAATTGCAGGTCTTAGATTTATATAATACTTTCGATAATGCTTTCTGTTTATCTGTTCCCTTGGTAACTGATGGACCAATATCTGGTCCACCTTGGTGTACTAAAGAACTGAAAAGGTTGAAGAATGTGAAAAGTAGATTGTATAAGAAATATAAAAATAATGGTTCTGTGGTAAATTATGTCAACTACACAGTTGCCCGGAGTAAATATAATTTATCGAATCAGAGGTGCTATTCGAATTATATTCCAAGGATGAGGTCTAAGATTAAGACAAACATTAAATGTTTTTTCCAATTTGTAAACTCCAAGAGAAAGGTTCGTGGATTTCCAACATCGATGAAATATGGGGACATTGAGTCTTCGGTTGATTCCGAAATATCTAATTTATTTTCTGAATTTTTTCAACGAACATATTTGTCTACTTCATTTAATACCGATTATTCCTACGAACTCCCAATGTATGAGGCATTCACTAATTTAACTGTTAGTGAAGATGATGTATTAAATGGTCTGACAAGATTGAAGTATTCTAATTCGCCTGGAGACGATGGCGTCCCTGCGTCGGTGCTAATAGCATGTGCTGATGAATTACACTGTGTGTAATTTTTTAAGTCATGGCAAAATAACCATATACGGACACCACTACGTGATAAAAGACTAAAAAAAAGACCCGTGTTTCCCAATTTTTCGAAAAGTCATGCACTTTTTTTTATGGGCCGCCAAAGATTTGGGGCCTCGGTATCATTTTCGTAAAATGTGATCATTTTCTCAGGCTCATATCTTGCAAACCGTTCAGAATTTCGATTTACTCTCTGAGGCAAAGTTGTAGCAAAGTTGTCATAAAGAACAAAAATTGCGAACATATAAAATCAAAAAAACTTCACCTTCCAGATCAAAATCGCAAAAAAACTTAAAAAAATTCGATTTTTTTTACCTTTTTTCCCGTGTTCAGGTCCATAGGTAGCAAACCGTTCAAAATTCAAGGAAACAATCAACTACAAAAATTTACCTAAGATCTCAATAAACAAATTTCTAGAACATATAAACTTCCTAGAGATGATTCTTAACACTGTTTAGGTAGCACGCAAAAGTGAAAAATTTGCCGAAAATTTTTTAATTTCATTTTTCTTACCTTTTTCTCCTGTTCAGGTCCATAGGTAGCAAAAAATGAAATATGCCTGGCCAGAACCATGTGCATTCTTCAGTCTATGTTGTTGTATTTGTTCATCCACACTTCCTCTTGGCCTCCACGAGTTACATTGGAATTGATTCAGAGGTGAGCGTGAATCCCAATTACAAAGAAAACAAAAGAATTTTGGGAAGCCGCCCTTATCGATGATCCCTTGCAAAATGTTGATGACCTTCAAATCACAGCAAATCTTCCATTTATTTTCGTAATATTTGATTTTTTCCATTATATCTTTCAATGTTTCATAGCTTTCTTTCATGTTGATACCCATTGCTAGCGGAATGGAAGGTTTTCGGTTCGACACATGCAACAACACTGCTTTCTAGCTTGAAACGGAACCATCAATAAATAATCTCCACTCACTAGCGATGTAGTTCATTCCCATTTTTACCACCAAAGCTTTTATATCGTTGCAGTAAGCGAACGAATTGTCATCATTTAGAGTGTAGAGCATCTGAAATTCAGCTTGTCGTTTGCGGTACGCCGTAGAGTTAACATTAGCATGTGTGAGTTTTCTTTGCTTAAAAAAAGCTGTCAAAAATATTGCAAGTCGCTGCGATAATCCCAATATGGCCACAATGAAATCCATTTCCATTTGTGTTATTAATTGTGGTCCATCTCTTCCCTGTTGGGGCTCATAATCGGTATCAAATGGATCTTCATAAGTAACACCACTTGCTGTACTCATTGCTGTAAATTCTGTAGTACGATCTGGAGTTGGCGGCCTTGGTGATACAAAATTTTCAGGTGCAAGCACTGGTAGTGTGGCTGTTGCAGTTGCTTTATAAATTTTGTTCTTCTCAGAATGTCGATTTAGACGACATGTGTAATTTACGCATGCATAGCAACTGGTTGCATCATGATCACCTGGGCGATTAATCCAGTTTACCGGCTTACAATACTTCATAGTACCTCTGCCTCCACTCAACCATGCCATGAGATTGTTATAACATTGGCGACACACTGTATTAGGTGTGTAATTTTCACCGGTCAAGTCCACTTCGTCGAAAAACAATGTATATGCTCTTTTGAATTCACTAGTTAAAAGATTATTTTCCTTCTGAAATCTTGTAGATGTTTTTTTTCTGGTTTGATGACCGCAAACGTAGCAAAATAAATCAATATTTTCACACTGCATATTGAAATTGTCAGTTGCCAATGTTGTGTGCGAATTATACTGTAGCACTTTCACTTTTTTTACTTTCACTTTCACTTTATAACTTTCACCGCTGAGCTCTCGTTGACGTCGTGCTGAGTAATGCCTCGATGTGAGCGTCGTGTCGCTTTTATATTGTGTGCTGCGTCCCTTGTTGCGTGTGCTGAGCTTACTGCATTGCCTGTGCTGCTGCTGTCGGTGCATGATCGCGTGATACCTAAGCGCTACCTAAATGGTGTTAACCCTTGGACAAACCCATGGTTCTGGCCAGGCATATTTCATTTTTTGCTACCTATGGACCTGAACAGGAGAAAAAGGTAAAAAAAATTAAATTAAAAAATTTTCGGCAAATTTTTCACTTTTGCGTGCTACCTAAACAGTGTTAAGAATCATCTCTAGGAAGTTTATATGTTCTAGAAATTTGTTTATTGAGATCTTAGGTAAATTTTTGTAGTTGATTGTTTCCTTGAATTTTGAACGGTTTGCTACCTATGGACCTGAACACGGGAAAAAAGGTAAAAAAAATCGAATTTTTTAAGTTTTTTTGCGATTTTGATCTGGAAGGTGAAGTTTTTTTGATTTTATATGTTCGCAATTTTTGTTCTTTATGACAACTTTGCTACAACTTTGCCTCAGAGAGTAAATCGAAATTCTGAACGGTTTGCAAGATATGAGCCTGAGAAAATGATCACATTTTACGAAAATGATACCGAGGCCCCAAATCTTTGGCGGCCCATAAAAAAAAAGTGCATGACTTTTTTTTTTAGTCTTTTATCACGTAGTGGTGTCCGTATATGGTTATTTTTTTTCGTGTTGCACTGTGTTATGCATTCCTCTCATGAATATTTTCAATAAGTCCCTTCGCTTAGGTTATTTCCCATCTTTATGGAAGAGGAGCTATATCATTCCGTTATATAAGAACGGTAATAGACGATGTGTTGATAATTACAGGGGAATAGCTAAATTAAGTGTTATTCCAAAGTTGTTTGAATATTTAGTAACTCAGAAGATTATTCGATCGGTTTGCGCTGTCATTTCACCCTACCAACATGGTTTTATTAAGAATAGGTCGACTAGTACAAATTTATTGGAATTAACGTCCCATGTTTTTAAGGCTTTTTCCAATCGTTGTCAGACTGATGTCATTTAGACTGACTTTAGTAAAGCGTTTGACACTGTTGTTCATGATTTCCTCATATTTAAATTAGATAAGTTAGGATTTCCTCCAGGTCTATTGAAGTGGATATCTTCGTATCTTACAGATCGTACACAGCGAGTTATGTTTAGAGGTTGTTTGTCTAAAAACATATTTGTTACATCTGGCGTTCCCCAGGGAAGTCATTTAGGACCCCTTCTGTTTGTTTTATATTGAAATGATTTACCTTCAGCTATTTCGTTCTCGAAGATTTTAATGTACGCTGATGACGTTAAACTGTTCTTGTCATTTAAAAACTTGGATGACACCAATCGATTACAGTCTGACCTTTCTAGCTTGGTCAAATGGTGTACTATTAATGGTATGTCCATGAACTTGAAAAAATGTAAAAAACTGTCTTTCTCTCGAACATCTATAATGCCTTGTGAGTATACTGTTGGATCTTGCATTTTGGAAGGAGTAAACTCTTTCATGGACTTGGGTGTAGTATTAGATCAGAGACTTCGATTTCATCTCCACATTGATAATATTAATAATAAAGCCTTATCTATTTTGGGATTCATCAAAAGGTGGTCTAAGGAGTTTGCTGACCCATATATAACGAAAAGTCTTTTTGTTGGTCTAGTTAGGCCCTCCCTTGAGTATTCATGCGTAGTTTGGAGCCCATACTATAACGTGTATATAGATAGAATTGAATCAATCCAGAAAAAATTTCTCTTATTTGCTTTACGTGGTTTAGGCTGGAATCAATCGGAAAATTTACCACCTTATGAAACCCGTTTAAAACTTATTGACCTTCCTACACTTGAACGAAGGAGATATATGTTAAGATCTATGTTTATTATAAAATTGATAAACGGTCAAGTTGATTCAAAATTGTTGCTCAGTAAAATTCGTTTTAATATGCCATCTCGCGTTACTAGAAATTTTCGTCCTTTAAAATTGTCTGTGTCAAGATCTAATTACGATTATTATAACCCGGTCCGCATTCTATTTCTTCTTTATAATGATCTTTATATTTATCTACCGTTTTTTGAACCATTAGCCAGGGTGAAAAAGTATATTATTTACGAATTTACACATGCTATGGTTGCCAGTTCATATCATTCGAATCGTTAAATCAATGTAACGCTTGTAATGCCGTTAGGATTGAATAAAGTCGTTGCATTTTATTACCTCAATTCTTTTGCCTGCAAGAATCATTTCTCCGACGATTCTTGAGTTCTATATGCTGATATATATATGTTCCTGGTTGCTGAGAATTTCTTCTACTGATGATGTCGTGTCCAATTATTGCTGCTCCTTATTCCTGTTTTCCTGTTGAGTTGATAGCACAGCGTCTTCTAATTACATTTTTTTGGTGTTGTTCCTGGTTTCTTGATGTTTTTCCAACTCTGGTGTTTTAATGTATGTTCCTGGTTCCTGGACTGATGATGTCGCGTCTAATTATTACTTACTTACTTATCCGGTCTCGGACAACCCCGGGGGGTCAGGGACCTTACAAAACGAAGATAACATATTTCGCCAACCAGTTCGATCTTTTGCTTTATCTCTCCAGTTGGCAATACCAAGTGTACGCAGGGATTCGTTAACCTGATCCCTCCAGCGGAGTCTTGGTCTTCCTATTTTTCTTCTTCCTTCGAGTTCGGTTTCGAAAACCCTTCGCGCTGGTTCATCTTCATCCATTCTACCATTCCATTCTAAAAAGGTTACGCACCAAACGCGTTAAAGTTTTGAATCAAACAAAAATAAAAATAGTACAAGATATATTTTTGCTTTGTAAAACATCGCGTACTTTGGACCTAAAGTTTATATCTTACAATACCTACTTTTAATCATTTATTGTTATTATTTGTTTACATACTTACATATGTATAAACCATATTTTAAAAAAATTGGTATTTAAAAAAATATATTAAAGGCATTTTAGAAATCGCACCGACAGCGATTTCTAAAATGTTTTTTTACCAAATTGAACTGAAATAGTTTTTTTTTTATCATTAATACAATATTTGCCATTAGAAAAGCCCTGGGCAGAATGTTGTCTAAAAAAAGTTATCACCCTAATGATCATAGTGAATGCACAAAATTAAAAACGGAGAATTTTGTTCGATGATACATCAAAACAGCTGACAGACGTTCGATTCCCCTCGGAACGAGCATAAAGTGAAACGTCAGATGAGAGCGTTGGAGCATTCCACGTTTCAAAAGTTATTAGCGGTATTCATGCAAACGTGAAAGCCGAGAACTTTTGCTCAGCGCAAGTTTCCCTCGCACAGTTGCATGAGTTGCTCAGCGTAAGTTGCTCAGCGTAGTTGTGCTCAAAACCATATCAGCTGACCAAGATGGATACATAAGGTGGTAGCAGTAGCAATTTCATGTATTATGTATGTGTACTTTTCTACTGTTCTAGTGCTATCACCTTATTTATCCATCCTAGTCAGATGACAACGAAATGTCAAAAGTTTACACGGTTCTCCATCCCACGTTTGCGCAGCAAATTTGCCTCGAAAACTTTCCACTTTTGAGCAAGTCGCTTTGTATGGGAAATTTGTTTGTTTTGACGTTTGCTGTGCAAGTTTACGATGTTTTCGAGATTACGAGGTTCTTTCGAGCTTTCATGAAGACCACTATTATGTTAATACGAGTATAAGGCGTAAGTAATTTTTTAATCAAAATATTTAGAAATTTTAAGAAAATATAATGGAATTTTTATTACAATTTTTCCAGAAAAATTCCAAAGATTTCGTTTAACCAAACATATGTTTTCAAAATCGAAATCAAACTATTCATCCATAGAGAAATATACTTTACTAAGAATGTGCAACAGCTGTTTTTCATTTACCGCAAACCTTTGAAAGTCATTGAAGTAGTTGGAGCTCGTATAGACTTCGAATTTTAGGTGGCAAAACAAGCATCAAATATAATTGAAACGACATTATCATTAATCAAACGTAATTTAAAATGCATTGTCATCAATCTAACGTCCAAACTATCATTTAAATGTATTAAATACATTGTTTACTTCCAGCCACTTATCGCTTATTTGTTCATTACACTTTATTTTCTACTAGTATTCCAACTACCAAGTCGAACAGCTGTTTTATCGAACCCCCTGAGTACAACCAGTTCATATATTACATTATATTTTTTTACAATTTTGTTTTGTACAAATTAAAAGCATCTTCGTCATGGGTTTGTGCAAATGAGAGATGTTCGACGAATATTACCTTACACCATAGAGTAATACTTAAGAGTTTCCATTACTCTCTTTGATGTCTCTTCGTGACGACGAGGTAGTAGGCCATTTCATAGAGTTTTATTTGCTGCTGTATTTTACAAATTTTACACTTACGTTGGACATGAAACGGACAGAAATCAAAGGGAATGCGTATTTTCGTTCAATGCAAACAACATAAAACATAATTTAGAGGTCATTAGACGTCGGTGGTGCAATGGCTAGTGTGCCCGGCTCTTGTACATGAGAACGTGGGTTCGATCCCTGCTCAGACCACCTTACATTTCTTTCTACGACGGTCACCTCGCTTAGTGATGGCGACACTATCGAGTACTTAGCCATGAAAATGCTTCTCAAAATACCGTTCGGAACCGGTGTAAAACTGTAGGTCCCAATCAGTGAGTGTAAAACTAGAAAACGCACATTTCACTGATTGTGAGAAGCTCTCCCCAATCCCTTCATGGGGTGTTAAGGGACACCATTTTTTTTTAGAGGTCATTAGTATTAATAAACAATATATAAAATTAGTTCCTTTCATATTTGCTCTCTCATTGTCCATCATCGGCCTAGTACCTTTTCGATCAGCTGTGCCATAGAATGTTTACACCAGTTGGGATCATAGATTAACATATATGAGACACGTAAACTCTCTCATCTGACGTTTCACTTTATGCTTCTTCCGAGAGGAATCGAAAGTCTGTCAGCTGTTTTGGTGCAACCACCTCCAGTCACGATTCTTATATATTTACACAAATTGCACATTCAGAGTAACAATTTTTGCCTTGTTTTTCAAACCTCAGCGACAAAATTCTTCTGTTAAATTTAAAATTTGTAAATTCCAGACATTCGATTTCCGTCAGTCAAACAATTAAGAGCATCTCGTATAATATTAATCTATGGGTAGAGTTACAAGAACTGTTGACTTAACTTTTACATGTCGTTTTGGTATATAACTGTGAAATGGTACCTAGTTTATACGACGCTGTAATACAAGTTGAATCGAGCCGCTTTGGTTTGACACGCACGTATAAACACTTGCCATAACCGTATCCAAAAAATTAAGCGTATCAACAAGAAGAAGAATTTTGTCTTTGAAGGGCTATTGCACAGTATTATACCCTAAAAAAAAGCTTGCAGTGTTGTCTTTAATCTACCTACAGAAAAAAAAAGTTTACTAAGGGCGAGTTCCACAGTTGTCATTTAAAAGCTCACAGAAAAATTTCATATTAAATGATAAACGTCGGGCATTTAAATTAAATTTAAATGGAGAATTTTCAACTGTGAAAGGCAGTTTACTAGGAGATTTTTATCAAAAAAATGAGGTTAAAAAAAATCGTAATTTTTTAATTTGCACCCCAATGCGTTAATTAAAATTATTATTTTTTATTGTGTAGGTTTAGAAAATCCTGATCTGTGTAGCTCGTAAGAAATAGAAAAATATTCTTCTTAAAAATTAATCGCCCTTATTCCCGTTGTCGTCGTCGACGTCAATACAATATCGACACCATTTTTATCGTCGACTTGAAGGCATTTGGAAAAAAAAATATTGCGTAATGTTTTAAGAGGGTTGTTTTTGGATCATTGACATCAAAAACATTGTTGTAGTCGATGTGACAATACATTTATAACGTTCCAAAGTTGACAAAAATCTAATGACGACGACGACAACGGGAATAAGGCCGAATATATTTATATAGGGCCTTCGGTAGTGCAATGGAAGTGTGTGCGTCTCTTGTGCATAAGATTGGGACCAACAGTTTTACACATGTTCCAAAGGGGATTTTGAGAAGCTATTTCATGGCTTAGGTGGCCGTCGTCGAACGAAGTGTAGGGTGGTCAGAGCGGAATCGTCGCACAACATCCGGAGACTCTAACCGTTGCACCACCGACGGTCACGGCCGATTATATACTCAAGCTTTATAGCTTATACCCTTTTCACATTTACCGCGTTTCAGCTGGGACGCCGGCGTTTCGCTCTCTTGAGATCATTTCGAAACCATGGTGTTCATATTGTGCTTTTGTTAACTACTGTGGTTTCATGTGACATTTCTCATTTCTGTTTTGTGTTTTCAGTATTGACTGTAAACAACACAAACGCACATTTGTGAATACAGAAATATAAAATAATATCAAAAAATTAATGTAATTTTTATAATATTAGAATTTATATCATTGTATGATAAAGCAATGAATGCATTCAAAGATGTAAATGATTATATTCATAAATCACATTGCAATAAGTACTTACCACCACAAAGCAAACTAGAAATGTAAACAAACAGATTTGTTTTCCCTCATTTTTCTGACATTTGCTTTGAACCAGCAATGGAAATTTTTTCATTTTACTCCTTTTTTTAACTACTATTGGAGTACAACACTGTGCTCTCTCTCATTTTTACTGTGGTTTCAAACAAACTACAGTAAAAAGAGCATAATGTTTGCGTTTTTTTTGTATGGAAATAAGTGCCAATTAAAGTGTGTTTCGCTGAAATCATCGAAAGAGAGCGAAACGACGGCGTTTCAGCTGAAACGCGGTAAATGTGAAAAGGGTATAAAGTGTGTTTCGCTGAAATCATCGAAAGAGAGCGAAACGACGGCGTTTCAGCTGAAACGCGGTAAATGTGAAAAGGGTGTTAAAGGCCCATATCTCATAAAGTTGGGTCGAGCGAAAAATTTTTTTGTTCAATTTTTATCAGCTTCTTAGGCGTATCAGGTCACAAAAATCAAAGAAAAAAATGCGCGAATTGTAGCCAGTGTATTTCATTAAATCTTGATTTACTTAGTATTATCCAAAAACCATTAACTTCTTATTGGATTATAAACATAAAGTTAAAAAATAAAATAATTATTAATCATAGCGACTACAGTTTTTGACAATAGTTGACTACGAAGCTGACAACATTTTTAACGTCGACATTATATTTAGGTGAATAGAAACTGATACAAATCGTCGTACCGGAGATATCTGCACATACATCCAAAATTGTTTTTTTTTGGGAAATTGAGTTTAAAGTTACAGAAAAGTATATCAAAAAAATGGTATGAAAAAAGTGGTCCAATATTTTGTTTACATGCAATGGTGGGTATTCTGCATTGTTGTATGGAAAAATATCAATGGTCATGGAGAAAACTTTTCACCTTTTTGGACTTTTTTTATAAATTGCTCAAAAAGGTTCTTTAGTTAAGAAACCACTATTGTCATGATTTTTGTTATATCTCAAGATGTCTAGCTTCCATTTCCATTTTGAAATTCTGCAATCGGTTACAAATTGCAAAAGATACAGGCTGCTGAATATGGAAATTTTAGTGCCTTGAAATAAGTGAACCGGAGGAGTGTATTTTAGTTTATAATAAATGCTGTTCTATGGAGTATTGAAATTGCAAAATTATTTAATGTTTAAGTTATGATTAGAATTCAGATTTTTTTATTTACAACAAAGTTTGTTAAAATAATACTTAACATGCTTTCTTTCATGAGTAAATACGTATTGCTTGCACATACATACGTGGAGATAACGTAACAATTTTTGAATTCGCAAATTTCATATATTTTTCATTGTATATCCGCAAAATTGTTATGTACGATGTTATAACGCGTTTTATTTTTTGCTTTTATTGATGTACAATTATAAACCGCCTAAATATATAATCTATAAGAGGTAGCGACCTGGAGACTACACAGATTGATAGATCTTGAAAAATTACCTTAGAAAGTGTTCTAATCTCACATTTTTTGATTTTGTGATATACGTGCAGATAACTCCGGTACGACGAAATGTCAACAGACACAGTAGACTAATGTAGGCAACCTTGCGTGCATGACAAACCAGTATTGCCGTTTGTGATACTAAAGTATCAAAATGATACTTTTTTTCGCGCCTTGCCCCTTTTTTGATACTTTTCTTCATTGATACCAATTATGATACCTTTTGCAATGCTGTGCCACTTTTTATATTTTAAAGAGAAACAACGAAAACATGCAATAATAACACTAGTCAACAGTCAAAATGTACTCCGGATGCGATAAGTCACTGTTGAAGCTATGATGGGGGACTATATCTGGTTCCTGATAAGAGAAACAGACCCACAACAATATAAAAGAGAGACAAAAGCACATAATTATTTTTAATTTCAAGCTTTTTATTTTTGTGTTTAGATATTCTTTTTTAAAACTTTTTTATAATTAATTAATGTTGATATCCTTAGGATAATTTCTTGTACATATATCGAATTGTTTTTTAATTTAAAGTCATATATTTTTGTCACCCAACAAATTTAAATTTTTTTTGTAATAAAAAAGAAAAAACCTTACCATAGACAAAGTCTTTGTTGTATTTTTCGAGCTCATCTGAAGATTATCTACACAGAAAAAAATACTTCATTAGAAGTACATGACATTTTTTCATTTGGTAATAATTTCAAAGGTAAAATGCAATGTTCGAACTAAAAAGTAGATTCTGAGGGCTTTAGCAAAAAAAATTCACAACTTCATTATTAATTGATGGATTTTCTTAAAAAGTAGCTTGTTTGATTTCTAAAACCTGCCATATTGCGCATAAAATACAAAAAAAAAATGCACTCTGTGAATTAATATTTTTTTAAAATGCTTTAAGGGGCTTTCACTTGTAAATTTTCGGTAAAACTTTTTAAAATTCCTGATTCAACAACCGATTACGACCGCTGTAGCTAGTCGCTTTAGCAAAAAAAAAATTTTTTTTTTTTTTTTTATACTTTTTTTTTAAAATGTGCCACTTTTTGAAATTTCTCAACGGCAACACTGTGACAAACTATTTTAATTTATTCGTGTTCGTTTTCGCATTTCTCTGTTAAACTGCTCCAATATTTGCCGATGATCGTTTAGATACCGCGAAAAGAAATTTACGTTTTTTCGCATTCGCTCAATTAAAATAACAAAAACTTATATTTTATAGCACAAATATTAAATGACCGATAATAAAAATGTGAACAAAAATCAGCTGTTTCTACACGTATTGTGTTTACACAACACTGTTTTCTTGCTTCGTATAAACGGGCGTGTTGTATGTGTGCTAAGCAAAAACGCTTGTAATCGAAACCGTGTTTAGTGCCGTATAAATGACGTAAATGTTGGATTTATCACAACTATTCTACCTTACAAACATGAAATGCTATTGGTGTTGTCTTGTTGGATGTTTTGTTCTAATGCATCTATCTGGTATTAATGAACCAATGCATTCCATGCATATTTCAAACAAAGTTAAAAAAATATTTGTAACAAATGATTTTTGTGTTTGTGTGCTTCCGATATTTTTTGAACATTTTCATAGTAAAGAATTCTCAATGCACTTCAGCCTTCGTTCACATTTAGTTTGGTGAATTTTTCAATAGTACCATTCCAAACAATTGCTGAAGAAGATGTGTGGCTAAATCTGCAATAGCAAAACAGGAATCACGCCAGGAATCACGAGGATGCATTTAAAGACCATTTGTTCAAATTTTATTCGAGACATTTTGATTTTTAGTCATAATACCTTTTATTACCTTTAAACTATATTTTGCTTTTTCAAAATACAACCCAATACAAATTAATTTGTTATTTAGAATCCGCATAAAAGCGAAACGTTTTTATATTTCCCTCATTTCTGTGCATGCCACAACAGAAGAGAAAGGTGATGATGCCAAAGACATATTCTATGAGCTCCTAGAGGAAACGTATGACCGCTGCCCTGGCCATGACATTTAGATTGTACTAGGAGATTTTAATGTGTTTCATCGAACTATTGGCAATTTCAGTCTACATGCTGACAGTTCAGACAATGGTATGGCAAGAAACACATCCACAAGGCTACATGGGTATCCCCTGATCAAAGAACGATGAACCAAATTGATCACGTGGTAATTGATGGAAGGCACTCACACATCCAGTGTAATGGACGTACGAGTGATCAGAGGAGCTAACATCGATTCTGATTACTACCTGGTAGCAGCAGAGGTTCGCACAAGATTATGTAGAACGAAAATCGTACGAAACTAGACGCAGAGGAAGCTGGCCTTCGGAAAGCTGCAATTACCAGAGGTAGCCACAGCCTACTCAAGGTAGCCACAGCCTACTCGCAACTTTTAGCACAGAACCCACCCCCTCCCGATGACGATCCTGATGCGCAGTGGAAACCCATTTCCGACTCTATAAAAACTGCCGCAACAACCGTACTTGGTTTCGAAAAACCGCTTCGCAACAAACCGTGGTACGATGAAGAGTGTCGCATTGCAAATGATGAAAACAACGCTGCACGCATGGTAAGCTTCAGTCAATTGCAACGCGAGCTGCGACTGAGCGGTATAGGGAGAAGTGAAAGGAGGTAAACGGTCTCTTTAGGCGTAAGAAACGGCAGTGGAGAAAGCGCGAGAGTGAGAAAATTGAGGCATACAGAAGGAAGAACGGAGCCCGAAAATTCTACCTAAAAGTCAAAAACGGAACTAATGGACATGGTTCAGGGCCCCCTTCCGTAAAGACAAGGACAAAAATCTCATCGCAGATGTGCAGAGTATGTTTGGAATATGGAGAGATCTTTTTCCCGCGCTACTGGTACCTGAGAAATCCAATGACGAGACAATCGATCTAAATTTGGAAGACGACGTCGATTGCCCCCTCCTAACCAAGACGAGGTCAGAACAGCTTTAGCCCGGCTTAAGAACAATAAAGCCGCAGGAGCCGATGGATTACCGGCGGAGCTGTTTAAGGCTGGCGGCGATGAGCTGATAAGGTGCATCAGCTCATTAGCAAAATTTGGTTAGATGAATGCATGCCCGGCGATTGGAGTCTCAGTGTACTATGTCCCATATTTAAAAAAGATTACCCGAGTATCTGTGCCAACTACCGTGGAATAAGCCTTTTATCCATAGCATATAAGGTTCTATCAAGCATAATGTGCGAAAGACTAAAACCGATTATCGCTGATCTGATTGAACCATACCGGTGTGGCTTTAGGCCTGGAAAATAGACAACCGACCAGATTTTCACGCTACGCCAAATCCTGGAGAATACACACGAAAAACAAATCGACATCTATCATCTATTTGTCGATTATAAGGCGGCCTTCGATAGCCCGATACGGGGGAAACTCTACGAAGCAATGTCTGAGCTTGGTATTCCTGCAAAACTCATACGCCTCTGCAGGATGACCCTGACGAACACCAAATCCGCAGTGAAAGTTGGCAAGGATGTTACCGAACCTATTGAAACTAAGCGAGGCCTCAGACAAGGTGACACCCTAATGTGCGATCTGTTTAAGATCTTAATAGAGATTATTCTGAGAAAAGCTGCTGTCAACATGAATAAAACCATCAGCAGCAAAAGTCATATGCTGCTCGCGTATGCTGATGATATAGATATCATTGGGCGCACAAAAGTGGGTCTGACAGTAAATGAGGACAAGACAAAATTAGTGATTTCCACGAGCAGGCTCTCCACGCGATTAGACCAAAGGATGAACGTTGATAACCATTATAATTTCGAGGTGGTGGACGAATTTATATACCTCGGATCTGCCGTAAACAAAAACAACAACGTCAGCCTTAAGATCAAGCGGAGCATTGATGTTAGTTTGGGCTAAGCAAGCACTTTGGAGATAAAGCCCTCTCTCGAGTAACAAAAGTCCAGCTATACCAGACTCTCATATAACCTGTCTTGCTTTATGGCGCAGAATCCTAAGTCTTATCGCAAGCAGACAAAACATCTCTAGGAGTCTTCGAGAGAAAAATATTCCGAAAAATATATGGCCCTACAGTGCACAACGCCGAGTATCGGCGACGCATGAACCTTGAGCTGTATGAGCTATATCCCGACTTTGACATAGTTAAGAGGACCAAAGTAACCCGATTGCGCTGGCTAGGCCATGTTAGTAGAATGGATGAAGCCGAACCAACACGAAGGGTTTTCGAAACCGAATTCGAATAAAGACGAAGAATATGAAGACCAAGACTCTCCGCTGGAGGGATCAGGTTGACAAATCCCTGCGTACACTTTGTATTGTCAACTGGAGAGAAACGGCAAAAGATCGAACTGGTTGGCGAAATATGTTATCTTCGTTTTGTAAGGTCCCTGACCCCCCGGGGTTGTCCGAGACCGGATAAGTAAGCATGATTGTTAAATGGGCTTGATATTGATCATTTGAAAAAACTTGGAAATGGCAGCATGAGTTTAATTTTTAAATGGGGTGTAATGGATCTTCTGGCCAGAAACAATACAAACAATCTAATGCCGAAAATTCATTAGATTCTAATTTATTTATGGTATACTTCGTTCCATTGCGCTTAATAAAAATGTATGCCGGCTTCGAGCCGTCAACAAGTAAAGCAACAGAAATTAATGTATGGAAAAATTAAATACCCTCTTCAACAAAGAATTGCAGATCAATAAAATTTGAATTCAAAAAGGAAACAAAAGATTCCATAAGAGTTGAAGTTGGAAAAATATAAGATCAAATTAAAGAACTTCAACCGTTAATATTTAAATTTGACGACCAAGACATCAACGTAAATTTTAAAATGTGTCTCACAATGATTGATGGAAAAGTTGCACAAGCTCAAGCTTTAACTGAAACATAGTCATTGTCAAGTTGCATTAGCTTTGTTCGTTTACTTTCTCAGTAAAAATTTGAAAGAATTTACTTTTGAACGATTTTGCTCTCTTTATGCAAATTTGCACTAAAAGTACGCAAAGGACTTCCAGTAAAAATTTGCAAGAAAACAGCTGATGTAGTTTTATCCTTTGGTACATACAATTTGGCTTGTAGTTACATTACATATCTACTGCCTCAGTTGTCCAATTATGAAGTCGTCGGTTCACCAGAATTTGCTGAATGCCACTACATATTATAGCTTTCCATTTTCTTTCCAAATTTCAGTAACATTTTAAATAAAACATTAAAGAAATCATTTGAACTTTATTTGGACGTTGTTAATTTATTGTACACTTTTCTTTGTTTTGCAAATTTTTTTGGCTAAAATTTCTCCAACCAAAATTCGCAAGAACTCTAATATCGAACTATCAAAATTATCGGTCCTTGGCTCTCATTTACTGAACTTTTGGAGTAAAAGAACACGATCCAGTAAAAATTTGCACAAATTTTCGAGTACTCGAACAGAGCTATTATATGTCAAGAGACATCAATTCAATTAAGCCAACGCCAATCACAAGACAATAGTTTTAAGGAAGCTTACGCATTTGGATTGTCCCCTCTTCATTCCAGAATTCGTTTTATACCGAAATGTGCATGAATGAACCGCGAAAATTGTTCCAGAGGGTAAGAGATAGAATAACGGTCCGGATAATGGGCTGCCCTCTGCAAGGACGAGAATGGGAATCTGGTGACTGATAAGCAGTGTGTGCTTAAAATGTAGAGAGACCACTTTTCAGCACGACACCACTCAGATTCTTCCATTGAAGATCAGAAGGTAATGATTGTGGAAGACTGTGTATCCGGTCCCCCCCCCAACCAAGACGAGATAAGAACGGTAATCTCCCGGCTTAAGAATAATAAAGACGCTGGTGCGGATGGAATACCCGCTGAACCTTTGAAGGCAGGTGGCGAAGGACTGCTAACCCACATGCATCAACTTATATGCGGTATATGGAATCTATGCCTGACGATTGGAGTCTCGTGTATTATGTCCTGTATTCAAAAAGGGTGATCCGTGTGTCCGTTCCAACTATAGCCTTATCAGTCTTTCATTCATCGCGTATAAGGTCTTGTCGAGCGTATTATGTGAGGGACTAAGGCCGATTATTGAAAACTTAATTGGACCTTATGAGTGTGGATTTAGAACTGCCAAGTCCACGACTGACGAAATATTCACGATACGCCAAATCCTGGAAAAGACCCACGAAAGACAAATCGATACATACCACCTTTTTGCCATTTACAAAACTGCTTTCGAAACTTGGGATTCCGGCAAAACTGATCCACCTCTGTAGAATGACGCCGAACAACACCAAGTCAGCAGTGAAAGTGGGGAAGAGCTCACCACACATTTCTGTACCAAGAAAGGACTTAGACAAGGCGACACACTTTCGTGCAATCTCTTCAACATCTTAATGGAGATAATAATAAAAAAGGCTGCAGTAAATACGAACAAGACCATTAACATGAAAAGCCATATGTTGCTGGCGTATGCTGACGACATAGGCATCATTGGGCGATATTTGCGAGAGGTTACTGCAGTATTTTCAAGAATCGAAAAGGAATCAGCGAAGGCGGGTCTTGCTGTTAATGAGGGCAAGACAAAATTGATGGTGTCAACGACTAGAGAAACCTCTCGACTTGGTCCGCACTTGAACGATGACAACCGATTTAATTTTGAAGTGGTAGATGAATTTGTCTGCCTTGGATCCGCCGTGAAGAAGGACAACAATGTCAGCCTAGAGATAGATAGGAGAATTGAGTTTGCAAATAGATGCTATTTTGGGCTCAGCAAGCAGTTTAGGAACAAAGTCCTCTCTCGACGGACAAAAGTCCAGCTATATAAGACTCTCATTTTACCTGTCCTGATATATGGCTTCTATAGGGAAACTACGACTCGACGCTCTGACGGCAGAGCGAGTCGGTCTTCCTCGAATCTTCCAGATATACAGGGAATCAACTTTACCCTACTACCCTCCAACCACCAATCCGAAAATTTTGAACCCGCTGCCATTTCGCACCCTTGCATTTTCGGATATGGTCCTAGTGGACTTTTCTTCATGAAATGAGCCAAGGAATACGCTGGAGAAATTTGTCCGGAACTTCCTGAATTACCCTGTATAGCGCTTGGACAATATGCCAGAATGGAAAAGAGCTTAATGAAAAATCATGACTTACAGACTCATTATAATTCAGTATTGGATGAGTACATAACACTTAATCATATGGAAGAATCCTCTCCAAACGAGGTGGCTACTAATGGTAAATTTTACTAATTCTACCTCCCACACCATGCAGTGGTTCGACCTGAACACAAAACTACTAAGGTAAGGGTTGTGTTCAATGCATCTCGCAAATCAAAGTCTGGGTTTTCTTTAAATGACGTTTTATACACTGGTACTATCATCAATTGGAGACGGTACAAATATGTATACAGTGGCGACATCCAAAAGATGTACCGCCAAATTTTAGTTCACCCAACTGATAGACCCTTTCAGAGAATATTATACCAACCAGATGCAAAAGGCCCCATTAAAGACTACCAATATAGTACGATTACTTTCGGTGTAAATTACGCGCCGTTTCTGGCAATCCGCACCCTACTACAATTAGCTTCAGATGCTGAATCGAGTTATCCAAAGACGGCGTCTATGTTGAGAGTTGAAATGAGACATATGTGGACGATATGCTCTCTTGTGGCTTCGCAATTGAAGAAACTCGCGAGGCACAGCTAGAACTTATATCCGTTCTTAAATCTGCTGGACTTCCACTGAATAAGATAACTGCCAATGACACCCAGCTACTGCATCATTTGCCACCCGACAATTTATATGATTCCCAATTTTTGCGTTTTCATGACACTAGCTCCACTAAAACTTTGGGGATAAAGTGGGATGCGTTATCTGATACCTTCATGTATCACCTCGCCATCACCGCTTCAAACTTTGTTACGAAAAGAGAGGTCCTATCAATCGTAGCACAGTTATTCGACCCAGCACGGAGGATAACACCTATTATCATAAGGGCAAAAACTTTTATGCAACAGCTTTGGCTCGATGGTGCTACTTGGGATGAACATCTAAGCCAAGAATCTAGTGATATGTGGAAAATCATTCTCTCTGAGTTACCACAGATCGATACGATCATAGTACCCCGGTGGATTCAGTATACACCTTCGGATCTCGTTCAAATCTACGGATTTCCAGACGCTTCAAAAGCGGCTTATTGCGCATGCGTGTACGTGGCGTGTCAGTCTTCCACCTTCATTAAATATTGCAACTTTAGTCGAAAAGTAAGGTTGCTCCACTTAACACCGTATCTTTGCCCAGACTAGAGCTCAACGGTGCAGTATTGCTTGCAAAACTTGTAAATTATGTAACTGCCACCATGAAGTTCAACGTGACCGACACCATATTGTGGACAGACTCGTCCATTGTTCTCGGATGGCTGTCTAAGCCCCCATGCTCATGGGAAACGTATGTTGCAAACCGTACGGCAAGATTCTCTTCATATCCCAAAGCTTTGAGAGTTTTATCTTACGTATTCCGATTTTTTTCCCGCACACATCCCGAGTACAAATCAGATACTTCGTACTCCACCGTTTCCCTATCTCAAGGTGAAATTTCATTTGTAAGAATACGTCTCATTACTCTGGATCAAAAAATGTACTATGGAGAAGAATGTAAGGCTCTGTTAAGCTCACAATCAATATCAGGCAAAAGTCCTTTGAGTCCGCTCAATCCCATTTTGGATGACCATAAAGTTTTTCGCGTGAACGGTCGACTCTCGGACTCGTCGCTTCCATACAACGAGCGATTTCCGATAATTCTTCCCGGCAACTCTCGACTTTCAACGTCCTATCTTTCTCACCTACACACTTTCCTGGTACACACAGAGTGCAATCAAATGTGTCGAATAGTTCAAACGGAGTTCTACATATCGCGCTTCAAGCCTCGAATTAAGGCGATCATTCGTAAATGAAAAGTGTGTTATATTCAAGCTAAGGCCATGTTTTCAACTAATGGCACCCATACCACTTGACAGATGTACACTTCCACTACCCTTTCATGTCACTGGTGTTGACTTCGCCGGACCATTTGAGCTAACAAGCTCTACTCTACGAAATGCACCACTTATAAAAGGTTACGTTTGCGTAGTCGTATGCTTCGCAACAAAGGCGGTATACCTAGAAGTCTGCTCAGACTTGTCTTCAGAGAAATTTCAAGCTACTTTCGCTCGGTTTGTTTGGAGGCGGGGACTCCCCCATCGGGTGGTATCTGATAACGGCCGTAACTTCGTTGGTGCTAGTAGAGTGCTGTTCAGAGAATTCAATAAATTTCTAAGGTCCGCATCGAGTGAGCTTGCTGATAAATATGCAACGCACGGATTTGAATGGAACTTTATCGCACCTCATGCTCCTCACATGGGCGGTCTTTGGGAAGCCACCGTCAAAAGTTTCAAATTTCATTTAAAAAGAATCGCTTGTTCTCATAAATTCACATTTGAGGAAATCGCTACTGTTCTGGCGCGGATAGAGGGAGTATTGAATTTCCGCCCAAACTCCGCAGTCTCTGAAAATTCAGAAGATCTCACCGCATTAACACCTGGTGATTTTCTAAGAGGTGCTCCAATAATGGCTATGCCAGAGCTGCAACCCTCAAACTTATCCCTGAGTAATCACTGGGTAAAACTCAAAGCTTTGCATCATCAGTTTGCGATAAAATGGAAGGAGGATTATCTCAAATCCCATCACAAGCGTTACAAATGGAAAAATTCCATGCCAGATCTCAAAATTGACGATTTGGTTGTTGTAATGGATGACCTTTTACCCCCAAACGAATGGCGTTTAGGCCGCGTTGAAAAGGTCCACAGGGGTTCTAATAGTAAAGTTCGCATAGCAGACGTTAGAGTTGCTATCGGTATCTATTATAACTCGGCCGATAGTAAAGTTATGTTACTTGCCATATGAAAACGATACTTAGAAACCATGAAACTCATCTGATAACTTCATTTCATTAACATTATTAGACTATCACTAATAACGAGCGTTCTCGTTGTTTGTCGTTTTATTTATTTTATATCTCACCTATTTAGACCTTCAAGACAAAGCAACCAACGGGAGTTAACCATCGCCCGACGAAGAAACAGAAGGGACTCTGATACATACCAGTGCGGGCTATGCGAGCACTTCCACTCTATTCGGTACTGCAGGAAGTTCCTCAAAATGAGTTCCAAGGAGCGGAATGTTGTCATCCGCAAGCACCAATATTGCTTGAACTGTCTGGCGAAGAGCCACACCGCACACGACTGTCAATCAAGGGATAGATGCCGAAAGTGCAATCGCTACCATCACATATTGCTCCACTTAGAACATCCGAGGGTTAGAGGTCCGGCGAGGTCTAGGTTGACAACCCCAAAACAGCCACAGCGGAAGAAGACCAAGTCAGAAAGGAGACCGAAGGTAGTCACTCCAGACCAAACCATAATCTCTGAGGCCATCAGGTCATTGGCTACTGTCTTGTGTGCCTCCACAGCTGCGACATCTAAGCACCCGAGAAGATAATTGGTGGCGGGAGTATGTATAAACCCGTAGTTTATACTTAATTACAACTAGATATACCATGAAAATTCAACTTATAATTCTAATTTCTTAATTTGAATATCGACGATGAGCTCTTTTTTAATATAAATTTGCACCCGCACAGGGTTAAACAGAAAAATATTAGTGGTCTTCATGAAAGCTCGAAAGAACTTCGTAAACTCGAAAACATCGTAAACTTGCACAGCAAACGTCAAAACAAACAAATTTCCCATACAAAGCGACTTGCTCAAAAGTGTAAAGTTTTAGAGGCAAATTTGCTGCGCAAACGTGGGATGGAGAAACATGTAAACTTTTGACATTTCGTTGTCATCTGACTAGGATGGATAAATAAGGTGATAGCACTAGAACAGTAGAAAAAGTACACATGTATTATGTATGCAATTGCTACTGCTACCACCTTACGTATCCATCTAGGGAAACTTACGCTGAGCAAAAGTTCTCGGCTTTCACGTTTGCATGAATGCCGCTATTGTGAATTGTCTTATGCTCGTTCAATATGCTGAATTATTAACATAAGTACACATATAAGTTAGATGTATAAGTAGGTGTAAGCAGAAGTACGGCTGAGTGCCCAAAAGGCTTTTTGCGTCAGTCGCCTTTTCACCATACACATCATAGTCTAATAATATAAGTCGACGCGTGGCGTGTTGTTGTAATATGGAACGATTTTGACAGAATTTTGTTGTACTATTGTTATGACAATACACTCGATATGTCAAAATCATTTTATATTCGAAGAAGAGGCAAAGGAAAAACGCCACAGTAAATAATTACATGCATAGAATTACATGTATTAAAAAAAAGTAATAGGCAGAAAGTTGGAACGCATTTAAGATCCAAATTGGTAAGTATCCAACGGTAAGTCCATACATATGTAGGTAACTTTATTTACTTCTTCTATATATTTTTAGCCATCAAAAAAACTACAGGCGGTGAAACGACCAGCGTAAGCAAAGAGGGCAAGGAAGATTCGCTTGACAAAGCTCCACCAGTTGCAATTAAGACGGAGCCAGTGGAGAATGGCTCTAACCATCGGGCCATTTTGGTCTAAAATTGGATCAATATGCTAAGAGACCGATGCTATAAAAAATCGTACTGCAGCCAGTATGTCAAGAGTGGACTAATCAAGAGACACTGTTGTTGCTGGAAGGTTTGGGGTTGTATAAAGATGATTGGAATAAAGTTTGCGAGCACGTTGGCACTCATACACAGGATGAATGTATACTACACTTTTAACGCTTGCCCATAGAAGATCCTTATTTTGAAGACGATCGCCGCATTTTAGGTTCACTTGGTTGCTAACCAATACCGTTTAGTAAGTCAGGTAATCTCATTGTGTCCACATTGGCTTTCTTAGCTTCAGTCGTAGATGCACGTGTGGCCGCCGCAGCCACTAAGGCTGCTATGGAACAATTCGCTGCCATTAAAGATAAAGTTACAGCCACTAGAATGGACAACAACATGAAGAATGTCGAGAAGGCTTCGGATGCGGGGAAATTCAATCCATCATTCGGCTTGGCATGCAGTGGTATTGCTGGGATAGGCACATACAGAGAGGATTCAATTTATTCAATTGATTTCAATTTATTCGAACTTATTCGCACTTTACAATTATATTTATATTTCAATTTAATTTGCACAACACTTTTCAAACGTTTAATAACGAACAATAAGAATCAAAACAAATGATGAGACAAGTTTGACACTTCGAGTGTACTACGTAATCAAAGAATGATAAAAACAACCCAATAACAAAATGCCTGATCAGCTGGGCTTATGCTTCCACTTATATTATTACACTATGATACACATCAACAGTTGACACTTAAAGCCAGACATAAATTGAATTCTAAATATCTAAATCTCAACCCGATTTTCTTACCATTCTAATGGCCAGTTTTTAAGTGGGTAGTTAACTATCGGATTACTTAATCTTAATTCTAAGTTAATTAGAGGTTAACTTTGCATTTTGTTTTTCAGTGGTGAGTTAATTTTAGTCGCCATATTGTCAACGAATATGGCAACACTTGTATTCTTATTGAAAAAAAAACGTGTGTTTTGGGATAAATACCAAAACAACAAAGGGGAACAAACAAAATGGAATTATGTAAAATAAGAAAAAGATGCATAAAAACGAAGTCATTTTAACAAAAATGTGTAAAAAACTATATAGGCGCAACAATTTAACGATCTAGACTATAGAATATAACATACGTATTATAACGTTTTTAAAACGCATCGTGTTTTTTATTCCTCGCAATCAAGGTGCTCTCTCTCTCTCTAAACCCTAATGCTAATTCTTCTCTGTAACTTTCTTCCTCTTTAAACGCAATCGTCATATTCGATATTCTCCGAGGAGAAATCGTATAAATCCCTGAAAGTTATTATTTGATACCCTTAAGATAAGCCGTGACGGGCTTATTCACTTGGGTTATAACGCAAGCGGATGAAAACACCTGGGAGTATTCGAGAGAAAAATTCTCCGTAAAATAAAAAGAAATCGGAGATTGCCGACGTCGTTGGAATCAGGAGCTGTATCATCTGTATTCCGACGTGGACATAGCTAGGCGAATCAAATTAGGCCGGTTGCGTTGGCTAGGCCATTTTATCAGAATGGATAAAGATGAACCAGCGCGAAAGGTTTTCGATAACGTAGCCGATGGTAACAGAAAAGAGGACGGCCAAGACTCCACTCGAAAGGCCAGGCCGAAGAATCCTTGGTGTTGCCAACTATCGAGAAAAGGCGAATATGTTAAAATTTGTTTGTTTAATTAATATGTGTACGACATCTCTAACCTCATGAGGTTGTAAAATAGACAATAAAAAAGAAGAATGCACTTTAAGATCCAGATTATTTCTTCTACTTATGGCCGTGGCATTCAGTGGAATGTCTTGTGGCCCATAAATGTGATGACTTTATGGCCAAGGTAAACAGACGGAAATAATTCGAAAAATGAGATTGATTACTTTAAATAATTGCATGATATCCTTCCCAAACTCGTTTTTGTTACTCTAATATACATATATAATTTCTTTCGCTGCAGGACCTTTCATAATATATTTATATTCTGAGTATGGTCACTCTAAACGTTGTGATTGAATGAATTAAAACGAACTCATACCTCCTCTTCCTCCTCGGTTATGATTGTTGATGATGTCGTGGTTTGAATATCCTGATTTCGACCAACACTCGTATAATTTTCGTCATCGTTTGTATTTTTAAACGGTGAAGTGTTCAAGAACGGGTTAGGCGGCGTCGACATTTGAATAAGCTTTGATTCCAATGATGGTGTTGGTGATGATGATGATGTCCTCTATGTGGAGTTTGGTGGAACGTGAGTGAACGAGTGAGTGTGAGTGTTTGTGATTGGACTGAATGAGTTTAAACGATTGACTTGTGGAGAATTTGTGTTTGGCTGTTTGTGTTATGCGAGTGTTGATTTTATTCGTTTTACCGTTCAAATTAGTGCTAAGTGGATGATAAATGTAGGAATAATTTCTTGATTTTCATCGAAATATATTTTTAGCGAATTCCGTTGTCCATGTAAACAAACTGGAATTGGGTGGTTGATGGTGTTATTAACACCAGTGACTGTTCCATACACAACAGTCAATGATTTCATTTCGGATTGGCACACAAAACAGCCGTTAACACCATCCTTGTGGCGACACGACCCAAGAATGCACTATATGGAAAAACTGACTCACTCACCTCCCCACTGGCGTCGTCCGCTAGTCGCTACTGGCGGCTTGATAAAAGGCTCCTTTGGACTCCCTTCCGACAAGTACGTTACTGACACACACACACACGCACGCACGCACGCAAGAACACACACTATACCGGGCCCAATCAACAATGCCCAGCCAATATCCACCACTCGCGTATTGTATTATATTGTACTTTATCAATTCGTGTGACGGAAATGTGGAATTACAGAGGAAAATCTAGCACTTTTCTTTTTTAGATGTTTACGAATATTGATTAATAACAATGGAGTCATTCAACAACGCTTAATACTAGTAACTCCATCCGTTGAGCGGTGCCCCACAGCCACAAATGCAGTCAGTCAGTCCCGTTGTATGGCTTTACGAACAAAATGAACAAACGAACTGGCATACGAACACGCAACATACAACACGACGCATGGAATGAATGTCAGAAACAGTTCACACGTGATATCCGACAATGTTTAGGTATCGCCGCAAAAGTGTCCTTTCACAATGACTCCAAGACTGTTACTACTACTACAGCTACTCCTAGTGTTACTTGCGACCGACTGAATGAGACTAGTTTAATGTGGCCCTAAAATGATACTTTGAACTGAAGACCTACCACTCGCTAGGGATGATAAAATTGGTACATTGGTACTTTTTTTTATATACATGTGACTGTGTCCATTAAATTCCGTAAAGAGATTAGGGAGAGCTACCACAGTCAATGGACAGTGGGCTGTGCGATTTCAAATGGCTGTGATTTGTGAAGTCTTTTATTGCTTATTCCTGGATAACATTTGAATTAAATTTGAATTCTAGGATCATGTAAGCTACTCCATTTGATTATGCAAGTTAGTCTTGAAACAAAAACACCTTGACAGCTCACAATTTCTCCTTAAAGAGAAAACATAATTAAATAGTTTGCCACTACGTCCCATGAAAGGGCTGAGCAGAGTTTCTCAAAACCAGTGAGCTGTGCGTTTTCTAGTTTTGATTGAGACCTACAGTTTTTTACCGATGTCGAACGGTTTCTTGACAAGCTTTTGATGACAAATTCCTCGATAGCGCCCTCATCACTAAGTGGGAAAACCGTCGTCGAAAGAAATGTAAGGCGGTCAGAGCAGGGATTAAACCCGCATTATAATATACAAGATTTCCTTGAAGTATTAATTACACTGTAAGTAGGTGAAAATGACACACCAAAACGCCGAGACACGTCAACCTAATTTTGGATCGTAGAATCCAGTGGTGTACCCCGTTTTGAAAAGTAAGCTCGAAATCACGAGATGTTTCGATTTTAAATTTGTAGTAGATTTAAGGTTTGATTTTGATTTTATTTGAATGAAAAAAGTTTAAAAACTTGTTTAAAATTTGTTAATTGTCAAAATTTATATCTAGAAATAATGGACGTCCATTTGCAAGCGGACATGGAACTATATTTGCTCTAATTTTGATGATTTTATAAATTTTTTTTGGATTTATTCAATTTTTACTCTTTGTTTGCAATCGACCAGCAGAAATCAGCAAGCATTGAGTCTATTATTTTTCCAGCGAAACCGTCTTCGAATGCCATTATGGTTTGATGAAATCTTTCGCCAGTTTCGTCTGTTTCTGTGGACAACTGTCGCACAGTGGTCGATTTGGGTCGAAAAGGCGCGCATGGGGTATTGGTGGCCCCCAAAAAGCTTTGGCGGCATCTTGACTTATCAAAACCTATGGAAAAACCTTGAAGGATCCTTGACCAAGGTTGAACGTCAATACGGAGACATTATCTAATAATGTATATGGCCAATTCCACGGCAAAAATGTCTATTCAGATTAAAGGTTCGGAGAATTTTTTCATGATATTTAAGCAAATAATTAGTGTTTTTGATGAGCTTCAACGAATTTATTGTACCGTTGCGAATTGAAGATCTCCTGAGAGTTTGGTACTGATGTTTTGTTGTCTTACAATCAATGCTGAGGGCTAATGCTTCATCAGCTGTAAAAGGTCTTTGAGGCCTGTAAGATTGTTGCTCTTGGATGGAGTATCCGCGGAAAATTCTAGCGGGTCTGCCGGGAGATTTGAGTGCCTCCTGCATGAGGCGCACCATAGATGAATTACCTTCTTTCCTATATTTTGATTGTGCGGGAAAAAAAACAATTCTGCTGCATCGTTTTGCTCACGTAAAACTGGAGAAGAAAGAATGTCACAATGAATTTTTGAAATTGTCACACAGAAAAACCTGAGTTTTTTTTAATCACCAGTTGTCCGTCTTCTATTTTGAGGCAAGCTCAGATTTTGGAAAGGCTTCAAATTCTTGGGAAAGGAGCAAGTGGGAAGCACCGGAGTTTCAAATTGCTCTAAATCGGTAGCCAACCATGTCTCGAATCGGGAATCCATATAAGTTTGAGATCTTTGGCATTGTATCCACTTTCTTTTCCAAGATTTAACAAAATTAACGATCCTCGAACGGTCAAGTTTTTTTCCATTAACTTGATAGTGATCGTGGATTTTCTGGATGACCATTTGGTCAGATTGTGTCTGGTTTCCTTCACAAACGACAAACAGCCTGCCGATTGACCTCCGAGTCCAGTCTTGAAACAAGGTACACTGTACGTCATGAAAGGCTATAAAAACTAAGTTTTCTTTTATTACCTGCGTCAGACATTTTCAAAATCAATGTGATGAAGTTCACTGCGAAAAATAGAAAAAATATACAATTTGTATTTTCTGTTCCACGATTTGTCACACAGCTGTTGCCCAAACAGTGCTGTAAAGTTATTGTGGACAACAATGATGCCAAGTTCTTAATTATTAAAAACATTATTGACTCCAACGTTAACTTATATAAATCTATGAGTCGCCCCGTTATTACAGCAACCCGCTGTGTGTTGTATGTGTAACCCTGTGTTCAGCCCGGAAATCTTCGATATCTTCATTAGTAGCAACTTGTTGCAACCAGAAGAAGTGACAAAGTGTAACCAAAGGATCTACCTTTAAGGTGAAATTGGTTTCAGAGTGTTCCGAGATGTTCCAAATTAGTGACACATGTTTGAAAATTGTCAAACGGGATTTTCAGTCTTCGACGAATGCTTTCGGGTATTTTCGGGTTGCAAAATAAAAATCGACCCTCCAAACAGTGGAATTATCTTTGAGGAATGTTTAAAGAAGTAGAAAAACAATCTAGAAGATCGAAAGTGAAACAATTGGTTTTGGACTACCTTAGACTATCAAGGAAAGGTAGACATAGTTAGAAAAAGGTTTCTGGAACTTCCAAAAATGACCCTCATGCGCGCCTTTTTGAAGGAAATCGACCACAGTGTGTCGTTCGTAAAAATCGAAATCGAAAAATGTAACATGTGGATTTTCAACGACATATTAACGCCAAGTTTATCGAAAGACTTCATCATGTTGTCCATATAATCATTTTTGCAAAGAACGTTTTCAATTACCGCTCGAATTGAGTTCCATGCGTTCATCTAACATTTCAGAAAAACTCGTATCGCTTAAAAGTTTCCGTATATCTGGACCGTTAACTACACCTGTTAAAAAAAATTGATATAAAATATATTGCAGTCACACACTTTTAGTTACACAAAATTACTCTCTTTTAATTTTTCAATTGATAATTTTGGAAAAGCGTTGTTTTTCAAGTATGGTAATGCATTTTCGTTAACGCGAACCAAAACGCTTTAAAAATTTTTTTACAACTCCCAGCTTGATATGAAAATCCGGAAGCATCAATGGTGAACGAATTACATTAAATTCGCCAACAACTCGCGAATCGCGTTTTGGCCAATCTCGCTTTTCGTACTGGTTGCATATTACACGGCTGTCCCATTTACAAAAAATACACATGTACTTTGTATAGCCAGTTTGCATTCCAGCTAACAGTGAAAGTACCTTCAAATCACAATTTACGCGCCAATTGTGTTCGTCATAACTGATGCGTTCCAGAATTAATTTCATGGTATCATACGACTCATGCATTCCAAGAGCATACTTCAATGGCACTGGTTTAACGCTGCTGTTTTCAAATAGCAAGACTACTTTTAAGCTTCTGGTTGAAGAGTCTATGAAAAGACGCCATAAAGATGGATTATAATTGCAGATTCCCATTTCATTCATTAAACCGGGAATATCTTGACAATACACTCAGAGAACTAATTGTTTGAAAAGAGGTTGTAGCAACCATAAATTCGGCTGTTACCACCGAATTGAGGTTGCCACAACCGAATTGAGGTTGTTACGACCAAATTTAGTCCCCACAACCGAAATTCAGTTGAAGCAACCCCGTTTCTTATTTGATTCGGTTGTGACAACTGAATCTTCAATTATATTCGATCAGTCAACTAAATTTTCTAAAATTTCGGTTGGAACAACCGAATTTGAAATAAATACGGATGCAAGAACCGAAATTGGTACCAAATTCAGTTGGAGTAACCGAATCTGGCATTAATTCGGTTGCAACTATCGAATTTGGTATCAATTCGGTCGCAACGACCGAATTTGGCGTCAATTCCGTTGCTGTAACCGAATTTCTCATGAATTCTGTGGGTACAACCGAATTCATATTCAATTCGGTTACCACGACCTAATGCCATGTATTTAACATATGTCGTTGAAAATTCTATAATCCAATGTTATTTTAAAAAGAATTAAAAATTTCCAAAATTGTTTGCTGCTATTAAGAAAGGTAAGTCAAATATGTTTTGTATTACAACGTCTTATTTTGCAGAAATTATTGAAGCAGAAATCAATAGTTTTCAAGTTTTTCATGGTCGGTCATGTGAGATGTGCTGCAATCGTCTGTATACAAAATTGTTTAGGACCTAAATCAGCCGATACATCAACCGAATGTCAGAATTAGTGCGGTGTCCTGTGATGGCCGGGACTTGAAAAATGTCGGAAGAGGCATGTAAAACAAATCTATTATTATATAGATTACCCAATATGTATGACTTTATTTTCTCGCTTTTTGAATTTTTTATAGGAACACAGGAAAATAAATCATCATTTAATAATAAAAACACTATCTAAATTCGGTTGTAACAACCTCTAATTCGGCTGTGAAAACCTATGATGAGGTTGTGACAACCTCTAATAAGGTTCTGTCAACCTCTAATGAGGTTGCTATAACCCCTAATGAGGTTGCGACAACCCCTAATGAGTTTGTGTCAACCTCTAATGAGGTTGCGTCAACCTCTAATGAGGTTGTGTCAACCTCTAATGAGGTTGCGACAACCTCTAATAAGGTTCTGTCAACCTCTAATGAGGTTGCTATAACCCCTAATGAGGTTGTGTCAACCTCTAATGAGGTTGTGTCAACCTCTAATGAGGTTGTGTCAACCTCTAATGAGGTTGTGTCAACCTCTAATGAGGTTGTGTCAACCTCTAATGAGGTTGTGCCAACCTCTAATGAGGTTGTGCCAACCTCTAATGAGGTTGTGCCAACCTCTAATGAGGTTGTGCCAACCTCTAATGAGGTTGTGCCAACCTCTACTGAGGTTATGTCAACGTCTAATTCGGTTACGGCTAATTCGGCTGGTTCGACCGAATTTTTCTGTGAGTGTATGCATAAGCTGCGTCCGCGGAAAGCATGAAATAAGGCATATATGGTTCTTGCCGATATTTTTAGGATGTAACTTTTACACCTGGTGCCAGCACGTTGACGCTTCTTAGTTCCGAAGCCAAAGTCATTGCATTATGTTGAGATAGCTTCAGATTTGGAACGATTCTATCTAAATGTTCGTGCGAAATTAATGATGGATATTGTATAACTGGCTGAAGGTAATCAGAATCAGCATGATGTAATGATGTTGCTGAAGTTTGTGATTGTACTTCATAGGACGCAGTATCATATTGGTATGTCGATGGATGTACTGGGACAGGCAATTCATAGTTATAGTTACCCCCATCTTATAACGCCACTGCATTTGTAGAATATCATACGATACCACAGTTACTCATATCTGCGTTGTCGTATGAGTTCAGTTACTATTGTTTATGAAATTAGTTCGAAAACATCTTCCAGCTAATACAAAGAACATGATCGAACATGCTCGTGCATGCACAAGCACGCAGAGAGGCAAATAGACAGGCGAGAACATGCCTCGACGTTTTGATGACGATTAATTCAGTTCGAGCGACTATAGAAACAAGTTATAGTTATTTTTAAGCCATTTTTGTAAAATAATAAACAATCTTGGTTGACAGAAAGAAGAATCGCACTTCACCATAAAATAAGAAATTAAACCTAAAAATAAAAGTTAGTGTTTTTTTATTAAGCGAAAGATATCAAACTCAAAACTATTCATCACTGTGTGGAACTAGTGCGTGAGCACTTGGCACACCTTTGTGTATAAAACCGGATCCTTCTATAAGAATAAATTAATAGTGGTCTTCATGAAAGCTCGAAAGAACCTCGTAAACTCGAAAACATCGTAAACTTGCACAGCAAACGTCAAAACAAACAAATATCCCTCCCATACAAAGCGACTTGCTCAAAAGTGGAAAGTTTTCGAGGCAAATTTGCTGCGCAAAAGTGGGATGGAGAAACGTGTAAACTTTTGACATATCGTTGTCATCTGACTAGGATGGATAAATAAGGTGATAGCACTAGAACCGTAGAAAAAGTAGAACAGTAGAAAAATTGCTACTGCTACCACCTTATATATCCATCTTGGTCAGCTGATATGGTTTTGAGCACAACTACGCTGAGCAACTTTACCTGGTGCCTCATGCAACGGTGCGAGGGAAACTTGCGCTGAGCAAAAGTTCTCGGCTTTCACGTTTGCATGAATGCCGCTATTGTGTATTCCATTTATAGTCTATCTAAGTGAACTTACTGTTTCGATTGAGACCATTTACATCGTTCTTGCACACGTAGCAATTTTCTGTATCATGTTCCCCGGGGTCGGTTCATATCATTGGAAGTCCAAATGCCATCGAATATCGCGGAAATTTTCAGGTGCATGATCAACATTTCGCATGTCTTCAGCGGGGATAAACAAAAAATACTGATTGTAAGCTTTGAGGGCATCTTCAACCAAATGTCGTCGATGATTTTTCGGTGTACATTTTCCACACACAAAACAAAACATATTTAATTCTCCGCAATGTGATCTGCATATTTCGTCAGTCATTTTTAAATTTTTTCAAAATGGTCAATAAAATGCTTATGTTTTTGATGTGTTAACATCTCTAGCGGCGGGTAGGGACTAATCTGTCAAAGTGAACACTTTGATATATATGTTGTAGCATCTGTTTGTAATAGGGATGCCAATTCCAAAATCCCAAATCCCAAAATTATTATAATTATTATGACCCCAAATTGAAAGAGGTAAACTAATTATACTTCCAAATAGATGTCTATTATTTCAACGGTTAAATTTTGTCGAAAAAAATATACAAATTGATTTAACAAGAGCTTTTGCAGGTTTTTTCCTCAAATAAAATCAAAAATCACCTTAAATCTACTACAAATTTAAAATCGAAATATCTCGTTATTTTGAGCTAACTTGTTAAAACGGAGTATACCACTAGATTCTATGACCCAAAAATTAGTTGGGGTGTTTTTGTGTGTCATTTCAAAACTTCAAATTTTTCTTACAGTGTTATTGAATTGCAGTACATTGTTTGCAAGTACATTGTTTGTATTACTTGTCGAACTAATAATTGCAGACTGTCAAGCTGGGCTTTTCCAGGTCCATTTAGATGTGGTTCTTTAAAATACATCTGAGAGTTCCTCCTATTTATAAAATCAATTACGTGCTCTCTGGACAGGTCACGTTGGCGTCCATTCGGATATCTACAAAACAAATTTGCAAGAATGGTGACAAATTACCCTGTTGGGCCTCGGAAATCCCATATAGCGTATTTTGTATGGTAAACTCTTTCTGTGCTCGTGCAAGAGAAGGGGGAACAAAGTCATAAAGTGTGTTTTTTGTTTACCCCGCTAAAGCTAATTAAAGCTTAATTTGTATGGGACAGCTAAGCTATATTAAGTGGCATTTCAATTTCCCACTTAAATTCCGACTTCAGCAATGACAATGTTGCCACATGTTCAATTTCAAGAAATCGCAACAAAAAGTTATCTTAGATAAATTTTGTTATCATTTCTTGCGAATGAAAATGTTATCAAGCAGAGACCAAAAGCAGAAATTTGCAAAATGGCTTATACATTTTCAGTTCATTAAAATTAATATATTTAGTTTTAGGTTAATGTATGAGAAATTCATACTACAAGCTTACAAGTCATGAACATTTTTGTAATTGAAAAATTATTGGTTTCTGTTGGAAATAATAGACAATTCAGTTAAGCACACTCACTCACTGGCATGACTAGTTTCGAACTCCGTGACAAGTTCATCATCAGATGTCTAACTACTGTGCCTGAATTGATACCATCGGTTGATCATCAATCGTATATATGGGCTTTTTCAAAAATTATCGACATTTTGATATTTTTTTTTGGATGACACGAATGACGCTTTGATCAAGTGAAGGGTAATATTTTAGCATACCAAAACAGTTCGCGTTAATCATTTATTGCAAACGGCGCGAAAGTAATTAAGGTTTTAAGTTTATTTTTGAGGTTAGGATTTTTTTTTATCTGTAAAATTTAAAATCATGAAAATTTTTAATGCCTATTCGGTTTTATTATCAAGCTTAAAAAAACCTTTCATTTCGTGTCAATCGCGGCGGAATCTATACATAACTGCAGATGTCACAAAGCAAATTGTGTTTGAAGGAAAATGCCGCTGTACCCGCTAAATATGGACCGAATTGAACCATATTTATATATGATCTTTAGTTTACCACCGCACTTCATTTCCAATACTTTACATTGATTTTAAACCACGGATTAATTAAAAAAAACGCGAAACAAAATCATGAAATTTCGCAAAATTTTTATTTTCTTTATACAATTTTTGCGTTTCAAAATATTTTAACGCCTTCTTGACGTTGAGGTGCCATTTACTAAGAAGTTTAGATCACGCAATACATAAACCAGTTTTAAATAATATTGCAAATGCCAGGCGCGAAAAACTGTCATTTTTGACAAATTTACGCCAATTCTATAATAGTTTGAGGTCATCGTTCTCAGCAACTAGCAGCCTGACATCGACTTGATATGGCGCAAATTTTAACAAATTACGCCATCTATTAAATACTGTTGACGAAATGCAATTTTCTTGATCGGCGCAAAAACGCAATAGAAAAAATCAGAAAATTTTGGTTTTAAAAATGAACCGCTGTACACATTTTTTTCCAAATAGTAGTATGGGCATAACTTTTATAGTGTAAATATTTACTAAGTCTAGTGACTTTATTTTATATCAGTGGGCATCGGAAGTTTAAAACTAAAAGTAGAAAAGTGATGAAATATGAAAAAACTCTTGTAAATTTCAAGCCTTTGTTTGAGTTTTTCCACATTTGAGTGCCCATAACTTTTAGAGATAAAGAACTGATGGTCTGAAATTTTGAATTTCCGAGTTTTCTAGTGTGCCCTACCATTCCCTTTTACCGTTTTGGTCAATTCGAAAAACTAGAGAAATAATAAGCATCTGAACTTAGTTTCAACAAATGTTGAAAATTATTGAAATAGCCCATATACAAACTCAAGTCTGCAATTCACATGTTCGAATTAGTATCGATCGAAGAAATTTTTCCACCATGTTCTTCTTTTCCTCATGCATTCTCGCATTGTTGCAGTGCTTTGAGGTGAGGTTTAATCTCTATCACAGAGTTGTATTTTTCCGTGGTGTAGCATTTTTAGTGATAGAGATTAAAACTCACCTCAAAGCACTGCAACAATACAACAAACTTGTCACGGAGTTCGAAACTAGTCATGCCAGTGAGTATGTGTTGAACAGAATTGTCTATTATTTCCAACAAAAACCAACCATTTTTCAATTAGAAAAATGTTCATGACTTGTAAGCTTGTAGTATGAATTTCTCATACATTAACCAAAAACTAACAAAAATCGGTCATAAAAATTCAAATTCAAATAAATTATTTTATTTAACTACTTTTATATCTCTAAATTTGAAGGATAGATTTTTATTTGCAATTGAAATCAAAATTGGAAATAAATTGGTCACATAGTCGTTTAAACAGGTGATGTAATTTTTTCCATGTCATTTTTCGTTTCACTTGTCAAAATCATATGTATTTTGATTTTATACAAAAGTAATCCCCCTATCAGAAAATGCTATAAATTTTGCGATTGGCCCCTAATGTCAGTTCTGTTTTGACATTTGTGTAGTAAACACATGCGAAATACACGTTAATAAACAATGTTACGCTACACTACTCCAGAACGCGGAATATTGCTGACTATTTATTTGACCAATAATCGGTCGGTGACTTTGGCACAACCTGAATTTCGTCGCAGATTTCCTGGCCGTCCAACGCCTAATGGTGAAACACTGCGACGTTTAGCCGCTCGCCTCGAAGAGACTGGCACAACACGAGATGCTGCCAGGCGTGGCAGACCCCGGAGTAGCCGTTCTGCAGAGAATATTGCTGCTGTAGCCGAGGATGTCATGGAAGCGCCGTCGACATCGACCAGACGACATGCCACGCAAATGGGTATCAGTCGACGGTCTTTACAGCGAATTTTGGTGCAAGATTTGAAGATGTTTCCGTACAAAGTCCAGACGGTGCATCAGCTGTTAGCTGCTGACCGCCAATCGCGTCTAACATACGCTCAAGCCATCCTTAATCACCACAAAGAGGAAGATGATTTTTCATCAAAAATAATCATGAGTGATGAGGCCCATTTCCATCTTAGCGGGTACGTAAATAAGCAAACTTTACGCTTCTGTGGCACTGAAAATCCGCGTGTAACCCACGAAGAGCCATTATACCCGCTCAAAGTCACTGTATGGTGTGCTGTTTTCGCTGGAGGAGTCATCTGACCTTTTTTCTTCGAAGACGTCGCGGGCCAAACGGTTACTGTGAATGGTGAGCGCTACAGAGCAATGATCAACGAGTTCTTTTTGCCGCAACTTGATGAATTGGGATTGGAAAACATGTGGTTCCAACAGGACGGTGCAACGGCACACACTGCACGTGCCACAACCGATATGCTGAAGGATGCATTTCCCGGGCGCCTAATCTCCCGTTTTGGCGATTTGCACTGGCCAGCAAGATCGCCTGATTTGACCGCTCCAGACTTCTTTTTGTGGGGCTTTTTGAAGTCGCGGGTTTATGTCAACAAGCCTCAGACTCTTGCAGCTCTTAAAGACAATATCCGTCAAGAATGTGAGGACGTATCGCCGGAAGTTTTGGCCAAAGTGATGGAAAATGCCATAAAAAGGGCTCAAATGACAATCAACTGTGGCGGCGGCCATTTACATGACATCATATTCTCGACTTGATGTAAAAAAAATTAAAAGACCGAATAAAAATAATCCACAAGAAGAATCAAAGTTTTTAATTTTTTTTTTAAATTACAGCCAAATCGGAAGTTTACTTTTGCGCCACCTTGTACTTGTTTGTATTCTTGTATTGTTGGTATATATTTGTGTAGAGTTTGATAACTGAAACGAATGAACGAAAATAAAATGTCTGTTGTTGCTGCTTACAACTATAACAACATTTGCTGCTACCATATATTTGTTGGTACTGGCGACTAAAGTGTTGCCGTATCGGATTTTTTTAATGGAATAAAAAAACAGCCTTATGATTGTGCTGTAGATCCAGTATTACACCGCCGCCATTGAATGCTATGGATCTAGTCTAACAATAGTCCATATTTTACTACACTTTGGATATCGCCGGGCTGGTTTAACTACACGCTGAAAAATTATTCTTCTTTTGTTGTTTGTATGCAAATATAGCGTGTTTGAAGCTTGTCGCAAATATAGTATTCTTGTGTCCAAAAACATTGTGTTTGCTATTCAATATAACATGTTTGGGGCACAATGATTACTATATATATATTTGTGAGCCAAATGCAGCTTTGGCTGCTGAAAACAAAAACGTGACAGATAATACAAAAGCAAAAAGCGGCAGACCTTATATTCACGAAAACAATGCTAGCAAACATGTACATGATTCCTGCAATATGGTGATGGGCCGTTATTTGTCAACGTGTAGTGCTATTTCGTCGACCTCTCTACAAATATACGCCGAATATTTCAATATTATCCCATTCATTCATAAGACATATTTCATAGCTTCACATATTTACCTAGTCTGACTTGCGCAGACCAACCATATTTTACCCGCCCCATTTAATCTGGAAACCTAGATTGGTAATACACCAAACTTTTTCCCATATATTTATACTGGGTCTACTGAGGCCCAGAAGCAATATGACCCCATCCGGATTAGTACATAATCGCATTCTAGAAAGATTTCCTTTAAATGTCATTTCGGCTTGGCAGTGTTGCCAATTTGACCCATTTAGGTAATTGGTAACTCTTATCGCAAAGCTGCAATAGGTCTCTTTTTTTAAATTATTGCTCTTTAAATAATCAATATTCTCCGAGTTTGAGGTCAGATTTGCTTTTGTTGTATTTATTTTCCTCGATATTTCGCTACTCTATTGAATTTAACAATATTAAATATAACAATATTTAAATATTGTTTATATCTCCTGATGATGATACACAATGGAGTAGAGAAATATCGAGGAAAATAAATACAACAAGAGCAAATCTGACCTCAAGCTCGGAGAATATTGATTATTTATTGATAAAGAAAAGGTCGAACAACAGAATACAATTATTATTGCTCTTTTTTACTTTAACAACTTGTGACTTAAGTAAGCACTTTTCAATGTAAAGCTGATGTTTTACACTGCGAATCACTTAAATATGGAAAAATATTTTTTTATCTTTTTGGAAAAGATATAGTAATAAACAATGATATAGTTATAGTATAGTAATAAAATAATATATCACTATTTCATCTGAAGGACCGCACTCTTTTTTCGAATTTACTTCACTAAATCCCAAGCACTTTAAAAATTTGGTTTGAAATTTTTGACCATCTGTACCTCTTTCCTCATTTCATAATTCTTTTTAATGTCTATCAGGAAATCATGATTATGAAACGTCGAAGCATATTGGAAATATTTAAAGTTTGCCATTTTGCGGCTCACTGTAGAGAAATTGAGGTAACGCTCTTCGAAGGAAGTGTAGCCTATAAAATTCATGACAACTTTGCTAAATACAAATATTAATCAACAAAAATTATACGGCATTTACACTGACCAAGATTAGCGCACTTCAGAGGTTAACTCCGTGAACCCGCGCCAACCCAGAAGACATTATTTTAAACTAGTGTCCAATTGGATGCAACACTGCTAAATACCAAAAATGCAACCTCACCTCTAAAATGTGAGCCGATTTAATCGAGTGACCTGATTTGACCCACTGATCCAATTTTAAAGGTTCAGTTATTTCAAACCCATCACAAATTTGTGAAAAACTGGTCAAACCAATAGCCGCCAATTCAATTTTTCTGTTGTGTTTCCGTAATTTTGTCTCGGCGCGGAGTTGCTCTAAATTGTTCTAATCACCAAGTTCCCACCTGAAATGACAATTTAATCTCAAATTGGTTGGTGCAAACGGCTAAAGTTCGAGACCCGGTCGCGATAAACTGCGATGTAAATGCGTTATAATGGTGAAAACTCCAAATCCACGATTATTTTACGTTATCTCCTTCATCATATTTAAAGAAATTCGGAACGATGATTCCACCAGTCCATAAAAACAACACCAGACAGTGCATTTTTGTGGATGCTGACGAGCGCCCAAATGCGACACTTTTGTTTATTTAAGTATCCCTTTAGACAGAAATGTTCCACCATATCTAAGAATATTCTGCTAAGAAACATGAAACCTCATCCTACAAAGCAATATATTTTAAAACTGGGTCTAAACTGACTGCTATCACTACCAAATAGTTTTAAATTTCATATAACTGAAATACTAAGGTTGCATTTTATGTTTCGGGATTTGGCAACCCTAGTGTTGCAATCTGGCAACTGACAACTCTATCGTAAAGTTGGACATTTTTGAGGTTATGCGTACTCAGAACGTTTTGACATACGAGGGCTATTTGTGTTGTTTACAGTAACTTAAAAGATTCATCTCGGCCCAAAAATGGAATTAAATCGTGAACATTTTCGTGCGATTATTTTGTACAACTTTCGACGTGAATTAACTCAGCAACAGTGCATGGATGAACTTAATTCAATTTTTGGCGACGAAGCTCCATCAAGGACCAGTGAATGGTGAATTCAATCGTGGTCGTAGTTCACTCCAAGACGAATTTCGTGAAGGTCGTCCAAAATCAGCTGTTGTTCCGAAAACCATTGATGCTGTGCGCGAACTGATTTTGCAAGATCGTCATGTGAGCTGTCGTGAGATTGAGACAACCTTAGGAATTAGTGGGACCAGCATACATTCAATATTGCATAAACATTTGACTGTCAAACAAAATTGTTCGCGTTGGATCCCACACAATTTGTCAATCGCTCAAAAAAAGGCTCGCGTCGATTGGTCGAAAGAAATGCTCCAAAAATACGATCGCAGTGCTTCGAAACACGTCTATGACATCGTGACAGGTGATGAATTCTGGATTTTCGCGTATGAGACCGAAAGTAAACAGCAGTCAACTGCATGGGTGTTTCAAGATGAGCCAAATCCAACAAAAGTAGTTCGCGCTCGAAGCACTTCCAAACAAATGGTCGTCTGTTTTTTCGGAAAAACCGGACATATCGCAACCGTACCACTAGAACAACGCAGAACAGTGAATTCTGAGTGGAACAGAACAGAACTACACAGAACTACAAATTCAATTGCATTATGTGGAAACCAATTTAATGTCGCTCATAATATCACTATACATATATCACTATATAACTATATACACCAGAATTAATTAAAATAATTTTTTCCATACCGTCGAAAACTATATTCAACTAACCAATGTCAATAACAGTCCTGTCACTAATAATGCCAAGCTCGGGTAGAATTTAATTCCTTCAATGTCATTGTGCCAATTCTCAAATTTTTAATAATTTTATAGTCTGACTGAAGAAATCGATAGTGATGTCTCTCTTTTGATACCGAGCAGCGCCATCAATGTCTCAAGTTCTATTTACTTACAACTAGAGATGGGCACGTGAGTACGTTTTGACTCACGCACGAAGATTTTTTCGTTACTCACGTTGACGCACGCTCTCGTGAGCAAAATTTGGTCCTGCTCACATTGACGTGTGAATCACGCGTGAAAAATTACTCACTTTATTTTCAAATTACTTACTTTATTTTCAACTATTATTAAAAAATATATCCGAAACCATTGTTCGTAAAAGTAGGTTGTTAAGTTCCTTAATTAGGATCAAATTCAGGCATTAGACACTACTACACTTAAATGCAAATCCTTAAGTGAAATAGAGCGCCGTTTTTAATAAATCTAGCAAATAAACTAAGCCCTTTTATACAGGAACAACATGTTATTACCTGTATTTCAAAGAAGTTTACCTCTTTTTTGCATTAGTATTCTTCCACAAGCAACATAGTGGTAATACTAAGACTGTTTTTTTATTCTATTAAGCTATCGCCACTTACGACTTTCCAAATAAAACGATCCACACTTAATACTACGAAATGTGGCAACATTTGCTGTAATGGGTGAAAAAAAATCGATATGGCAACACAGTGCCAACAAATACATGGTAGCAGCACATGTTGTTGTAATTGTAAGCAGCAACAACAGACATTTTATTTTCGTTCATTCGTTTCAGTTATCAAACTCTACACAAATATATACCAACAATACAAGAATACAAACAAGTAGAAAATCAAAATACATATGATTTTGACAACTGAAACGAAAAATGACATGGAAAACATTACATCACCTGTTTAAACGACTATACCTGATAGATAATTCCACCATGTTCAATATGTATAACATTTACGCACGTTGTTGTGAACAATTTTGTTTTCAATCGCAAATAAAAATCTATCCTTCAAATTTAGAGATATAAAAGTATACGTGGTCTTGCATTAAATAAAATAGTTTTAATGCTCTTAAAATGTGTAATCCATTTTGGAAATTTCTGCTTTTGAGTCTAACCTTTTTATTAGCAAGAAATGATAACAAAATTTATCTAAAAGATAACTTTTTGTTACCATTTCTTGAAATTTAACATGTGGCAACATTGTCATTGCTTAAGTCGGAATTTAAGTGGGAAATTGAAATGCCACTTAATATCGCTTACGGTGCGTTTACACGGGACAGTTTGAGACAAGATAGTTGAGAATATGTATTAGTTGTCACAAAGAGAAAAATTGTTTGTGTGACGTACGCGTCCAGCCAGTTATAAAGACAGTGCAGTTTTAAGCAACCGCCGACAGTGTCATATCGTTAAATTCCGTGCTCTGATTTTTTGTTTCTTCGCTCTTTTGCCATTGTGTTTTGTCTTACTTCTCCAAATTACAATGGAACTGATGTACTCTGCAAAATTAGACATGTATTCATGTTTATATGTTTGTATTGTCAAACAATATTTCAATAAAAATTGGCATAATTTTCAAATACAAATACATTTCCCAATTTGTAAAGTCGTTTGCGCTGTTTTGTTTTTTTTCTCAAATTGCTACGAAACGTCACCGATATGGCCGATGGCTGAACTAGTAGAGGTTGACGCAGTAGGATTGGTTGTAATTGTGTGAACCAACAACAGGCATTTAGTTTTTGTTTCATGACTCTAACCGTCAAATTCAACACAGATCCATATGAACAAACACAGTAAACAAAAAATACAGCACAGTTGTCCGAGGCCCTCGGCCACGGACTGTCCCTGCAGGCTGTGTCAGAGACACGGCCATTAAGTTTAACGTAGAATACGCCATCCGATAATACAGAAAACATATATAACAATAAATGATAAATAACATAAGCAAATGAATTTATTTATTTGATAGTTACTTTTGATAATATACATAAGCTTATGGTAGGGAAAATAGGATAAATATGTTTTTAAATTAAAAGAGTAAGGATTAATGATAAATAACAGACGCAAATCAATTTGATTTATATTTTTTATAATTATATATCCATGTTAAATTCAAATTCACATTTAACATTTTGTTTCACTTAAATACATAAGTAAATATACGAAATTTCAATATTTCATCAATCAAAACAACAGCCGAAGGTTTGTGTCCACACTGAAACAGCAGCATAGTTTGTGTCATAGATTAATACTTATAGTAGATCTACTAGTTCTCCCACCAAATTTAAGACATTTGGCCTGGTGTGATATTTACGTTTGATGTTGAAAAGAATTGCTTTACTAATACCAGATAGTGGCAATGGTTCAAAACAACGAACAAAATAACAACAACGGCATTTCGTTTTGTGTGTTAAAATTATTGTGTTAAATACAACACAAATGTATGCTAACAATAACAGTCAATAAAAAAGTTTAAAACACATTTAAATTTCACAGTTTTTCACCAAAATGGCATGAAAAATTAAAGCAAGAAGTTATTGTAATTCCACCTGGTGTATATCACTTTTCGTCAAACATCTCTCTATCACACCGACCGCATCACGAAGAGTGTGAAAGGAAACGTCAGATGAGGCAAATATTCTCTCTAGTCCGAGATTACTCTATGGTTTGTGTTCACGCTACAAACTCAAACACTCAACCAAACACCACACATATGTTTGAGTGTATGTGTTTAAACAATTTTCATTTCAGAAATTTAAATATTAGGAAGATATCAACCAATATGAAATGTATATCAAACGAAAGATAACATCTTCATTTACCAACAAAAAAATTTTTAAAAAAAGTTATCTCGCCGTTTACTCATAATCAATGAAATAAAGATTACAACAATAACAATCTGACATGACTCCCTATACCGTAAGGTAAGACGTATTCTACGCCAAAAAGTACAACAACAAAATACACTGAATTTAACAGATGGAGTCACAAGAAAGCAAAATCAGTTCTTCTATTGCGCCAACCTTTACTAGTTCAGCCATGATCTAGCCGCTTATGTCAGATCTCTTGCCGAAGTTACTGTCATTGAAAAATCAGAGACAGTGGCGAGGCAATAGAGTAAATTTATAGTAGAGCCGCCATTTGTCTCATCTGACGTTTCCTTTCGCACTCTTCGTGATGCGGTCGGTGTGATAGAGATATGTTTGACGAAAAGTGATATACACCAGGTGGAATTACAATAACCTCTTGCTTTAATTTTTCATGCCATTTTGGTGAAAAACTGTGAAATTTAAATGTGTTTTAAACTCTTTTATCGACTGTTATTGTTAGCATACATTTGTGTTGTATTTAACACAATAATTTTAACACACAAAACGAAATGCCGTTGTTGTTATTTTATTCGTTGTTTTGAAACATTGCCTCTATCTGGTATTAGTAAAGCAATTCTTTTCAACATCAAACGTAAATATCACACCAGGCCAAATGTCTTAAATTTGGTGGGAGAACTAGTAGATATACTATAAGTATTAATCTATGGGCGAGGCAAGTGAGAGAAGTGTAAGTGTGGTAGTAAAAATGTGTGAATGTATTTCTACTGTCGGAGCAAAACTGTCCCGTGTAAACGCCAGGTTAGCTGTCCCGTACAAATTAAGCTATAATTAACTTTAGCGGGGTAAAAATAACACACTTAATATCAGAAAATCTAAACTAATTGTCAGAGTATTTTAGAATGTGCCAGGTTTTTGTAGAAGATTAGTCAGGCTTTCAGAATATTTTATCTAGAGGCACCCTGTTTCACCGTACGTTTTGCTACCGGATGTCAGGTTGTTGGTGATGTTCAAACTTTCACGGTATGTAACTTCTAAACTTGTAACCAGATGTTTTACTTTTGAGATTATACTAGGGTACCCATTTAATCGGTTTTTTTTCATTAATCGGTTAATCGTTAATCGTAAATTTCAATCTGACAATTAACCGAACAAAACGCAATCAAATTATTCGATTATTCGAATAAAATAAAACAAAAAAAAAAAGGAAAACAGTGTTCAAACATTTTACTACGCACATTTATTAAAACATAACGTAACAAAAGCAACTTCATTATAAAACATATGTAGATACAATTCACAAATCATAGATGCAGCAACATGAAAATTAGTGACGTTTGGTACCCAGCCAAAATTAAAACAAAATCTCAAAGTTTGGACCCAAAAGTGCCACGCTTTTCGGTACCTCCGATACAAAGGCTAGGGTCGCTCTGAAACTATATCACACTATAACACCCTATTGGATTGATTAATTTTTACAACAATTTTGCAAAACGTAATTTTCTGACTACACACAGGGAAAAGATTAGTTGGAAATCAATTCAGCCAGGCATTGTAAATTCCATGATAAAGTCTATATTTTGATCAGAATTCGTAATCGTCAAACATCAGAATTATTTGTCGATGTTATGATAGATTAAAAATCGGTCTTGCTAAACACAAGTTGCTACTACCGAATTTTAGTTGTATTAACCAATTTGAGTTTTTCAAAAACCTCATTCATCTGAAATGGAAGATACAACTAATAAAAAGTACAATATTAGAATTCGTGTTCAAATATTAGTTACTGTAATCATAATTTAGTTTCTGTTTCAAAAACACTTGTTACAAAGTTATGTATTCGATTTTTCATAAGAGGATTTGTTGTTAAAGAGAAACTGCGTATATTGGAATGTTACACGAGGACTTTACAGAAAAACTATTATTTTAAACAGAAAGTGATAAACAAAGTTGTGAAAAAACAATAAAGTGTATTGTTATAGGTGTCAGCCAGCAAAGAATACATATTATCATAAATTGAGTGAAGTGAAGTGAGATTTTCTTATTTTGGCGATTTTTTGAAAACAATTATTTTATGCGAATGGGAACTCTTTGTGAGAAACCTTTAGAAACCCGTAAAAATTTGTTATTTTTTCGATTGGTCGCTCCGTTTTCGAGATATAGAAATTTTTTCATATTTTCGATCAAAAATGGTCACGAAATACGAACCCTGGTTATAAATAATAATAATTGTGTTTATATTTAAATATAAACTACACAATTTTAATAAAATATATTTTTTTTAACTTTTTTTCTATAAAATTCATAATGGGTTAAATCATCACCAAATGGTTGTGACAGCCATTAAATTCAAGTACATAATTAGTTGAGCATACCAATATATTATTTGGTACAACCGAATTAAGTTTTATATTTTTTCCGATCATCCAACTAATACAATATTCTCCACTACAGGATAATTTTATTCCTAGAACAAAATCTTGATTGACAGATAACATTTATTTCTTGTTGCAAAATAGTTCAGTTCTTGCAACCAAATTGAATTACAAATCAATTGATATGCACAACATTTGGTGATGCTGAACACAATTATTGGTAATCACAAGTGAATAATGTGATAGTCCAAGGAATCGCAAAATTGTAGTTGGCTGTAAATATAGTTGTGACAACGAATCTATTCTCTGTGTGTATTATCCTTATTTTATGTAGTTTGAGCAGAATCGGACCAGGTATTTTGATACCCCCCATACAAAGTGATCAGTGGGTCTTGAAATTTCATCAGACTATTACTTACACCCAATTTAAAGAACCAATTTGCTTATGTATGTATTTATCTATGAGCCAAAGCACTGTGCGACGCTTTCTCTCAACAAACTATCAAATCTGTTCGAAATGTATGTAAAGTTATGAAATTTGTTCGCAAATCGTTGTCATATGAGTTGCCACATTGTGGGAGTGTTTCAAGACGGACTGCTTGCCATAAACACGTACTTATTTTATTAATCGATTAATCGCTATGATTTGTTCGAGTTAATCGTTATTCGAAAAACTTAATTATTAAAATGTTCGGTTAATTTTATAGCACGATTAATAGATTAACCGAATAATGATTAATTGAATGGTTACTAAGCAGTAGAAACAAAAACACACGGGATCTAAGTCTAAGATAGTTGGAATCAAATGTTTAAAATGTAAAGTTTTCGACTAACTTTGTTAGGACTTCAACCAGTCGACCGTTCGGCAACGACAGCTTCTCAAAGCTAAAATATTTTTCAATCCGAAAAAAAACGGAATTTCCAAGAAAAGGTACCATCAGCCAAAAATCGACCCATTTCATTATCTGAATGGCCAAAATCTTTTTATATTACATTTAATACCTTTCGCAAGGCCTTTGCCTAACCAATTTTATATCCTTTTCACAAAATATTTAAGGAACTACTGCAAGAATGACGGTACTCTTTCAAACAAATTCGGTTTTTTTTCAGATTGAAAAACATTTTAACTTTGAGAAGTTGTCGTTTTCGAATGATTCGAAAGAATTTAAAAATTTGTTAAACTTATTATTGGTTGAAGTCCTACCAGTACAGCACTTTGACACAATGAAATGAGTCGATTGACCCAATGAAAATTATCGATTTTTTAACAAAATTTAAATTTTTCGAGTTTCGGAAAAGTTTTGGTTGTTGATTTTTACAGCCAAAGTCACGATCTCGAAAGAAAACCTAAGCGAATGAAAGCCAGTCACTCACTTTCGTTCTTATCCCAGGCTTTAAATGTTATTGTGTGATTGTGTGTTTGCAAAATCGGAAGCCACTAACTATTTTCGCTGTCCTCTATGTGAACGAAAATGTCAAAACCAGTCACTTGTATTTTGGTTGTCGCATAGCTGGAAATCAAATAAAAGCTTGAAACAAAAACAATTTATATAGAATTCAATGGAAGAAACACAATGGACAGAAAATAATGTCATTATAATAAATTTGTTATTAAAATATATTTCCATTTCAGCACAAAAACGCCAACTTTGCGGCACCTGCAGATACTGGTTCTTCGTACTCTTCTCTCTCGCTCCGAAATTAAATGGCGAACGTCAACTTTATGTTATTGCTTTGAACAGCAACCACACAAACACACGTAAAACCATGCCAACGACAAGTCGAAAGATAGTGACTCGCTCTTTGAAATGAAAGTGAGTGACTGGCTTCGTTCGTTCGCTTGGATTTTGTAGGAGAGAGTGTATGTGGGGTCCGATTTTGTACTGATTTCTATATGTTTTCGTTCGCTTGTTAGTGACTCCCAAATCAGCTGTTTGTCGCATAGAAAGAAAGCGAACGTTAATGTTCGACATCGTGACTTTGGCTGTTATACTTTTTTAAACTAAATTCTAGACTGAAATGCTGTTAACAACATGGGGAAAAAATCTTCACCGTACGCATAATCTTGGTCAGAAAAGCTAAATTGTTTCGAATTTTTATAAAAGACTTTTTGGGAGTACAAATCCCACACTTGTGTCACTAATTCTCAAATAATATTAATTGCATTAAATTAAACATATGGGCTTTAATTTGTGAAAAACTAACAAGATTACAATGTCTAGTAGTTACATACTTAAAATCAAATTTGCGTACAATTTGAAAAAAACATTCTTTTAAAATTTTTTTCGTAACTTTTCCAAGAATGCAGTGCTGTGGAGCCAGAGTTTTGGGGTCGGATTCTGGGATATACGCATGAAGTCGGAGTTTCCGTCGTACAAATTTGTACGACTCCGACTCCAAGTTCCGTATTTCCATTGGAAAAGAATGACTTGTTGACCGATTTTTTCGCATGATATACCTTTATCCCCGTATTATATAAAATCTGTTTACTTTAGGTCTGAATCAATTTGTCGTAGGTCTCCTGGAGTCCCATGATATACTTATGGTGGCCATACCTCGCAACACAACCGATGTATTTTATTGATATCATTCCAAAACATTCCAAATAACATCTAAATTATACTTGCAAATAGACAACGGAAGTGCTATATTACAATAATACAAATAAAAATCTAACATTTTGAATGTGTTAACATCTATAGGCACGGCTAGGTCAATCTATCAAAGTGAACACATGCAAACAACAGCTAGCGTTAGCATCACATACATACGTGGTTGTTGTACAACAATAATCTCTACCTGAAACTAAGTATGATGATATTGATGTAGAGGCAGCAAATAAATAAGCAGGTCCTCGCCGTCAAAGAGTATTGAATGGTATAGAGAACTCATGGAACGAAATGTATGACTTAAAAGCACTGGCGACATATGGCGAATGATTCAAAACGTATTACTCTTTTTTTGTCATAATTTGGTCCATTCATAATTTTGATGTGAAACATTGATTCCTTTGAAACATTAATGCTTTTTGTATTGTTTTAAGTAATAACATTGTTGAAATGGTGCATTCAAGACTGCTCAAGAAGGTTGTGTTATAAGAACAGCTGATTTGTTTTTTTTTCATGCCGTGGTGCGCACTAGCTGTCAAATGCTGTTTACCTTTATTTTGTGTACATTGTTCGTAAAACGTCGTTATTGACATAAACTACGCACCAAACAAAAACAGAATGCCGGTTGTTGTTGCCTTGTTGAAATTTTTGTAGTATTGCTTCTACCTTTTCAAGCTGCCGGGGGTGCATTTATATTGAAATAGTCTGAGTCTTTTACTCAGACTCTCTACATGGGAGCGGAAAAAAGTGCAATAAGTTCTCTATACTATTCAATACTTTTTGTTGTCGCTCAGTTTATGACAAAACAAAAACAATAATTTCAGTGAGCTAAATATTGCTTTATTTATTTTAACAATATTACATCTAATGTTAAAACAGATGTAAGAAAAAAGAAAGTGCAATAGCAAAAGAGCCTTCAGCACAAAAACTATTCTTTTTTTATATTCCAATGTAACATTTACTAATGTGTTCATAGAAATCGAACAGATACCGTGTAACAAAAAGTTGTAAATACATCGCCCCTGAGTTCGAACACTCATTTTTTCAACTCGAGAGTATGGGCACTTTATTTTGAAAAGTGAATTCATTTTATATTATTTTGAATACGGGATCAACTGTTGTTCAATTTATAAAAATGTGTCTTCTAAAACAAAGTTCATATTTGTATGTTGTACTGCCAACAGTGACATATTATACGCAGTTCAAATTATTTCGTTGTTAATGAAAATGATACCTTGGAGTGGAGTGGTGTATTTTCAAAATGGTGGAGTCGGAGTGGGAGCTAAGTCCTGGATTTGCAAATTGCTGGAGTCGTAGTCGTCCAATTTTGGCCAGACTCCACAGCCCTACAAGAATGTGTAAGAAATATTCGAAAAATAATTATATTTAAAACATAGTAGAGAAAGACAACTCCTTTCCATGGCTAGGTAACGCACGCAAAATCAACATTTCGGTTTGAATTTACAGATTATGTACCCTGCCTGGTATGTTGGTCAATATGACAACTTCCCGTAAAGCACTGCCGATCTGAATGAACTTTGGTATTAAGCTATATTAAGTCAAACGTCAATCAACTGTGGAATTTCGAAAAACAAAACACCTATTATTTTGCAATATGCCAATGAGCATGGGAGGTACTTTAATGGGCTTAGCAAAGTCTTCCATTTTTCAAGTTTATAGTTACGGTTAACAAAATATTGGTCAGAGCCCTATTTCATTAATTATCTTGATAACATTAGAGCCCAATGTATGTTTAATTTACTGATATTAAAATTATTTGAAAAAAATTGGAAAAATTCCTCCAAAAAAAATTACAACTACAACACATTATTTCTTTCTTTCAAAAAATTACCAACCGGTTTTAAATAATTTAAAAATGTTTTCAAATTACATTTGGTTGAAGTCTTGCCAATGTAGCTGCGTGTTTAGAAGTAAATTTTGGCTCAAAACGACAAAGTTTACATTTTAAACTTTTGATTCCACATATCTTTGTAGCGGTTAGAGACGTGAGTCTGCAAGATTTTTGCTTGTGCAGCTCTAAAACCACACTGATAAGGTCCAATCACGTTTTCAATAATTGGCTTTATTCTTTCACATAATACGCTCGACAAGACCTTATACGCGATGGATAAAAGACTGATACCGCGGTAGTTGGAACAGACATACGGGTCACCCTTTTTGAATACAGGACATAATACACTGAGACTCCAATCGTCGGGCATAGATTCCCCCAGCCATATACCGCATATCAGTTGATGCATGTGGGCTATCAGGTAGGTCATCTGCACCAGCGGCTTTATTATTCTTCCGGCAGGAGATCGCCGTTCTAATCTCGCTTTGGTTGGGGGGGGGTGCAATCTACACTATCATTACCTCCCGATCTTCAGTGGAAGAATCTGAGTGGAGTAGTGGTGAAAAGTGGTCTCTCCACATTTTGAGCACACATTGCTTCTCAGTCACCAGATTCCCATTCTCGTCCTTGCAGGAGGGCAGCCCATTATTAGGCCCGTTATTCGATCTTCTTACCCTCTGGAAAAACTTTCGTGGTTCACCATTCATCCTGCACATTTCGGTTCTTTCACTCTCTCTCTGCTCCCACTGTCATTTTTTCCGCCTAAATAGTTGGGTTTCCTCCCTTCTCAGCTTCTTGCATCGCTCACTCGCAGCACGCGTTGTAACTGACTGTTTCGTTGCCATACGTGCAGCATCTTTTTTATCAGTTGCAATGCGACATTCTTCGTCGTACCATGGCTTATCCTTCTGCGGTGTTTGATAGCCAAGTTCAGTCCTTACAGCGGTTTCCATAGAATGGGAGATGTGCTTCCACTGCGCATCTGGGTCTTCGGGGGGGAGGGGGGGGAGGCGGTATTCTGCTCTAGTAGGAGAGAGAGTTTCTGTTGATAGGACATTGATATCTCCGGTATTAGTAGCTTGTCAATATCCACCCTTTCCTGTGTTTGGCTTCGTTTCGTTTTTCGCCCTACTCAGTCTTGTGCGAAATTTCGCCTGCTATCTATTACCAAGTGATCAATCTGGTTCTTCGTCCGTTGAGCGGGAGATATCCAGGTTGCCTTATGAATGTCCTTATGCTGGAATCGTGTGCCAGTAACTATCATGTAGACTTTGATTACCGATGGTTGGTCGAAAGGCACTTTCCTTTCCTAATTTGGCCCAGAATCGCCCAGAATAGTTTTAATGGCGTGTTCAGGGCAGCGTTCATATACTTCCTCCAGACGCTCATAAAATGTTTCTTTGACCTCATCATCTTTATCCTTTTGACCTCATCATCTTTATCCTTTCGCTTTGATGCGAATTGTGGCTATGCGGTCACTCACTGGGTTGAACATTGAAACTAGGTGTCGCAGTCTCTACTATAAATCCGCACCCAAATTCGTGCTTTCACTCATGGCAGCTGTAGTAAATATCGCAGTTTTTCTTTCTGGTGCAACCATAACCTGTCCATCGCATTTCCTGGATCGCTGTGATGTCAGCTTTATATCTTCCGAGGACATCCGCCAGTTTGAAAGTGGCACCAGTCCTGTATAACGTTCGCACATTCCAGCTACATATCCTTAAATCATGGTCCTTATAACGTTTGCGAGGGTCGTCAACAATTGGGGGGTTTCTTTGTTCATTAATTGTATAGTGTATTTTCATTGCCAATATAACCCAGCCCACCGTGGTTTGCATTTTACCTACTGCCAGGATGATTATGTTTCAGCCGCCCATTATGGATCAGACGCTGACCAGAATGCAGTGTGTCGAAACTGGATTTTGGTTTCTTCAATATTGATCCGCCGTTGGCCAGAGGTGTTGGCTCATCCGCCTTCAAAGGACAGAAGAATATGTACACTACTTCGAAGAGCTTCAGTGACAGGGTCACCTAATAATCCTGAGACGTATCAGTGATCGCATTACCACTCAGGTTGCTCATTCGTTTCGCCTTCTCACTTTAGCTAGATAACGGAGGTTTCCGATAAGCCATTGCCAGGAAACACTGCGTGGAAGTAGTGAGCTGCTTGGACTGCCTAATGAAGTAATAATTTCTGGCCACTCCCAAGTGAATGGTTATCAGAAACTTTCCACATCCAAGGACAGTCCCATGTCCCGTACGTTGAAACAGGGTGCCTCTAAATACCAGATTCGGAAAGCTTGACTCCTCCCCTATAAATTCTTATTCCGAAACAACCAATACATTCTGAAACAATCGAACCTATAGTTTAGAAGTTCTGACATTATATTATTACCACCTTTTTGATAACGGCCCACTCTTAAACGTAGAAAATCTCCTTCGCTTGTACCACAGTACCTTAATACAGGGAAGATAATTAACGACGCTTTTTTAGAGGGAAATGATATTAGAAGACTTCCAAAAATACTACTTTGGTTAACAAAGTAGTAAGAAAATCGAAATTAAATAATATCAAATATTCGGAAATATTCGTGACTCACGCGAAATAGTACTCACGCAAAGATTGGACTCATGTTCACGCACGCACACGGGAGCAAAATTTGGTCCTACTCACGTTTACGCGTTATTCACGTGAATCACCCCAATCACGTGACTCGCGCCCCTCTCTATCTACAACTGGGGTAAAATCCAACTCTACCGGGCGAAGTTGCAGTTCTCTCAATCAATTAATTGTCATAGGTACGTACGGTGGAAAGGAAACATTGGATGGTGGAAAACATGGGTTCAATAATACCAGATAGAGGCAATAGTAAACAACGTCTAACAAAGGAACAACAACCGAATTTCGTGTTTATGTGGGAAATACAATACAAATGTATACCAACGATAAAAGTTAACAAAAAGTGCAAACTACCTTTAAATTTCACAGTTCTACACCAAAACGATATGAAAAAGTTAAGTGAACATATTTTGTAACTCCACCTGGTATAAGTTAATTTTAAATATAATTTCTCTCCTTTCCACAAACCTACGACGAAGAGTGTGAAATGAAACGTCAGATGAAAGAATAAATGTATCTATACCTATATTCGCCTATGGTCATATCGAACAAATAATAAATTATACAGGTATCGACACATCATACATCATTGTGTGCCCTTATATTACCGACCCATTCAAATGCTTTTTTTAAATTATAGAGAAGATTAAAAATCGGATTCGGTAGTCAAAACCTCAACAAATTCGGCCATGAAAACATCTAAATTTGAATGTGAGAACCTGTAATTCAGTTGTGACAACACCTAACTTCGGTTGGGACAACCTCTGTTTGTGTAACCTCTATTTCGATTATGAGAACCTCTAAATCGGTTTGGGGCATCGTCTAATTCGGCTGTACCAATCTCTAATTCGGCAGAAACGAAATTTAAATATGTATCTAAATTCGGTTTCGGCTGATTCAGTTATCTCTCATGATTTGTCCTGTGGTTTCAGTGGTAGCCAAAATTATTTGGGATACTTTTTTGCCCTCAGAGTACTAATATGCCATTATTTGTTTTTAATTTTTATTAAAATCGGTAAATTAAAACTGTTATTTTTAAAAGAATAGTTCATCTCATGTAAATATGTACTTAAGTAATCTTTATTGCCAATTTGGGTGTTCTCTCGTACCAAAGACGCACGCGCTTCGTTCATTTTGCGACGAGGCCCATTTTTTGATGAACGGGTATATCAGTAAGCAAAATTGTCGCATTTCGGGCGATACCAATCCACATGAGGTCCACCAAATAGCAACGCATTTGCATAAAGTCATTGTTTGGAGTGGATTATGGGCCGGCGACATCATCGGCCAGTACTTCTTCAAAAACGATTCGGTTCCGATCGGTGATTACATATTTCTTTTGGCCAAAATTTGATGATACAGATGTGAGTGACATGTGCTTCCAATAAGACGGCGCTACGTGCAACACAGCTAAATCCACAGTCGGAATTCTGCACGAGCGATTTGAGGACATGTCTCTCTCACGCAGTGCCGACGAGAACTGATCACCAAGATCATGGGATTTGACCCCGTTAGATTATTTCTCATTGCGTTCCTTTTGTCGCAGGTCTATACCAAAAAGCCACAAGTGACTGGTGCCCATAAAATCAACATAACTCGTGCCATGGCTCAAATTCAGCCTGATATATTCCACAGTCATCGAAAATGTGACATCTCGGGTGCGCAACACCCACCCAAGTCGCGGCGACCATTTGAATGATGTCATTTTGCACATATAATTACATGGTACTTTGATGATATGATGTGCAGTTCCGCGTATTATAAGAACCGGTTATGTCGTATCTGGTTCCGAGAATAACCGGGTATTCGGACGGTTCCCATCAAGTTGCTGTCCGAAAGAGTTTTAAGTAAAATATCTTATAAGAATATGAAATTTGATAAAAATACACATATTCTGACGAGTCCGGTTCCGAGAAGAACCGGGTATTTGGATCGGTTCCAAGAAGAACCGCGTATTCCGACCGGTTGCGAGGAGAACCGGGTATTTGGACCGGTTCCGTTTCTCAAAAAATAGCTGTCCCTCAGAGGCTTAAGTGAAATATCGTTTATAAGATTCTTGCTGGACCCGGCAAACTACGTTTTGCCTTCCAAGTTTTTGGAAGCCATAGGGTGAAGAAAATTTGTTGTTCCATTACGTTTCAAACTATACTTATGGCTGTTATATCGGTTTCTTTCAAAGGGGCGTGGCATCGCCCTCTTCCACCCTGGCTGTAATTCATACTATTCCAATAACATATATACCAAATCTCATCTTCATATCTCTGACAGTTCATGAGATATAGCCATTTTAAATGTCAAGTTGTATGGGCGGTGTCACGCCCATTTATCCAATCACAACCAAGTATAGCCAAAGAGTATCAGCAGGTCGCCAGTACCACATTGTGAAATCTTCATAGCAATCGGTCTATTGGTCTATTAAAAAATCCGTCAGAGCGATTTTTGGCACCGCCCACTTTCACCATGGCTGTATAGCCTATGTCACCCGCTAGATGATTCTGAATATTGTCTGAAAATTTCATCAAAATCGATCCAGCCGTTTTCGAGTCCATTCGTAACATACACACATGCATACATACATGCATTTTTATGTATACAGATATAAAATTTTATAAAAATCACATTTCCGTACCCTCATTCGAAGGTTAACACTTTTGGTTCCTTTGGAAACGAGTTCTCTTAGTCAGGAACCGTTTTACGGTCCTTTCCAACCCGTTTTTCAGTTCCAGTGGAATCGTTTTTCGGTCTTTTTGGAACCATTTTCGATTCTTTTGAACCCGTTTTTTGGTCCATAAAGAACCGTTTCCTGTTCATTTGGACCCGTCTTTCGGATCTTGTAAGCCCCGGTCCGGTCGGTTGTTGTAAAGAACCGGTTTTTGCGACCGGTTGCTCGATTCTGTGCATCACTACGTTGATGGATTAAATTGTATCAAAAAAGTACAATTGTTCCAACGTTGCCATTCCTGGGTTGTATCACCCTTACAAAATTCCGTGTTAAAATCATAATATGTACATCCCTCTTATTATGCTCAAGTTGGCGCTAAGTTATCTGCTTTGCTTTGGAAAAGGCACATGACTCAAAATGGGTTCGAAGCTACAGTAAGTACTATTAGCAAAGTATTTTCTCCACTGCATTTGTCATCCCTGGTGCAACACGACTTCTTTACATTGTTCGTTGAGACTACCAGTGGGACACACTCGTAGACGGTTCGTTGTAATCGTCCATTGACAGTTTGGTAGTTCAGTCGTGTTTATGTCTGACACGCCAAGAGCTTTCGATTAGCGTGTTGTCTCACTTTGTATTGTTTGGCGTTGAAGCTTTTCCTTTCACTTTGTTTTGGTATGTCTCACTTTTACCGTTACTATACTTATACATATACTCGGAATGGAATTTCATATTTGTATATTAGATGTTACAGTTGTTGAGTCGGTAGTTTCCAGGACAACACGTTCAAAATATACAAAAAAGGTGGAAGACATTTAAATTTTATTGCCGTCTTCTAGTCGACCGACACTGCAATTGTGCGTGCCAAAGAGTAAACAAACAAAATGAACAAAACATGATAAGTGAGGAGACACCTGTATGGCATTCGTAACTCATTTGACAGTTTATGACCTACTGCTGACGCATTTGTATTATGACTTAATACTATTTCTGCTCTAGCGGGAACATCTGCAATACTCGTACATGTTTAGGTGTTTAGCATAATAGTGATGGGTAAGAGGACAGCCAGCAAATAGACCTTGCGTATTCTGTAATATAAAGGTAACAAGATCCAAAGAAAAGGTCCAACTCCAACTTAAACAACAACAACCGCAAGCAATAACCAGTGCTTGACCTTGAAAGAGAACGCAAAAGATAAACAATCAGGTGTGGTTAATATCCTGGGATATAAAACCGATAAAGACGATGTCCATGTGGCGTTATCCGACTTAAGCCGTTCGGTGGATTTTAAAATTAAAATCCAGATCTGGCAGTTTCTTTTGATCCAATTTTACTTACTGCATCTAATGTAGGAGGAATATTTGTTTAAGATTTGGACAATTTCTTTACTTCGTAATACATTTTCAGAGTATCATCTTCGTTAAAATCTAGAAATACCTTTGTCCCATTCCCGTAAAATCGTACAGATATACACCCCGAGAAATAAATATAAAGGCAACACCATTTTTTGTTTTTTCCAAATGTTGTGAGGAATTTTCAAGTTTTTATTTTATATTGTATTAGTCCTTTCAAAATTAAATACTTTTCGGCAAAAATACTTTGAGTATGACTTCTTGAAGGTAAAACAACAAAAATAAACTAATTACTAGTGCGAAATATTTATAAAGGCAAAAGTTTTATTTAAATATTCTAAAAAGTTTCGTCCATTATCGCTGATAACTTCTACTAAGCATCTTGGCATTGAGTTTATCATCGAATGAATATGCGCAGGATCGGTTATCTTCCATTTTCTTGTATTGCTACTCTTCGATCCTTGACATTCTTCAACTGGCGTCCAGAATATTAACTACGACGACATCCAATAGTCCAATATAATACTCGGAGTCCATTTTTGTGGAAACGGAACATATTGGAGCGGTTCCTCTATAACTCATACCTGCCTAAACCATAAGGGAGCCACCACTAAAATTTCGCCGCTGACGCATAATTTTGGAACAATCTCTAGAGCGACAATATTTTTCCGAGCCATCAGGTCCTTCCAAATTTAATTTTTTCCATCGGAAAATATTACCCCTCATCCAAAAATATGTATATGGGCATTTCCGCAGAAAGGTCAACCTTTTGTCGCATCACGTCACACTCGTTAATTACTTATATCTTAGGACCAATTGGTTTGATTGTCTTCTTTTCTTTTACTAAATATATAGTTACTTACATTCTGTATTTAGGAAAAGAATATGAAACAATCGAACCACATGGTCCCAAACTATCATCAATTAACGAGGGTGACGTGATGTGGGTGGCAATTTCTCTGGAAATACCCATATTTCAGCGAATTTAAATCCGGCTAATTCGTGTCTTGGCATGAGCCCAAGTTTTGCATACTTTTTCCCATATGACAGTTTCAAGTTGCGTTTCATTATTTGTTGAACACGACGCAACCCTGCTCCCAAGCTCAATTCAGCAATAATTTCCTTATCGGCTCTGCCACTGATCAGTGGTGTCCTTCCTGGTCGTTTTGTGATTCCATATTGGCCATCCTATTTCATAAAATTGTCAATGACATAGCTAGGTCTTTTCAATCGCCTCGAAATTTCGCGATTGGACAGCCCTTCATCATGATAATCTTAAATTTTTATATTTTCTTCTTAACTTAGGTATTCTTTAAAAATTATTTTTTTTTTTAATTTGACCTACGTTAATTTTAAAACAATAAAATAACAACCAAAGAAAATTGACTTCTGTTTAAGTTCCTATTTACTACTGATCGAACTCGGTTTCATTTCCATGTTGCCTTTATATACATATATTTGGCACCAAGAACAGAAAAATCAACGTCCTTTTTCATTTAAGTTGTAAAAGAGATCGAATGGTTACATTCTCTGACATAATATACCTAATGACACACATATGCATTAAAATTCTATTCCATAAATCCAGTGCATTGAGAGTACCGAGAACAAATATATTGCCTTTATAATTATTTCGCTGGGTGTATGTTAGTAAGAACTCCTTTGTCCCTTCATGCGATGTAATGGGCAAATATTTATATACTTATTCGTTAGCTTTAAACAAGGTCACTTGTATGTGGGTAGCTTTTAAATCGTCAACCACTCTAATGTCCTTACACGCAAATTCACTAGATAACTGTAATGTTCTCGGATCTAAGATAGGATGCTATGCAATGCATTGTACTACTCTGGAATTTTATTGCTTTCGAAGACAAGGTATTTTGGAGCTTCGAAGATGTACTCAAACCTGTAACTGACAGAAGGAAATTAAGCAGCTTGCTAAATCTTTAGCGTAAAAAATACTAGGTAGCCTCATAGAGGAATTGCAGCTTCATTACTAAACTCACAAAGTGAACACATTCAAACACAGTTTGTCCGACTGCGATCACAGGCGTTAAACTCCTCCGAAATGGCTGGACCGATTTGTATGAAATTGTGTGTGCATATCGGACCTACCCAGACCTAATCGGCCAACATCTATTTTCCATACCCCTAAATGATAAGGGTGACCCACCCCTATATAGAACACAGATTTGTCCGACTGCGAAGCACAGATTGTCAGACTGCGAAAAAAACACACACTGATGTAGCGGCAGCGAATAGTTGTCGTGTGTTGGTGCGGAGCACTCTCAGAGCAAAAAGCCTAATGACGTGGTTATACGTATATAAAAATGAGATAGCTAGAGAGCAACGAAAATTGTGTGAACTTGTGTAGCGTATGTACGAACATAACAATGTATGTATATATGTACATTAGGGATATAACTTTTTGCAATTTTTTGTAAATATCAAAATCTTACTAGCATAGTCAAATATACCATTAAAAATTATGGTATTACTTTTTTCATATCGTTAAAAAAAAAGTGCACGCAGACAACGCGGTGAGTTAGAAAGGTTAGAATCTAACCCTTTAGCATACCGACCCAATCAGAATCAAAATCATGTTATAATTTATATATTTATACAAATAGTGCATTTACATTACACTGAAATCCAGTTTTGAAGTCGTGAAACCGGGTTACGTGAAACCGGATTTCGATTTCACAACACTCAAACAGCTGATTAAGTTTTCACCAATTCTCTTTTGTGTGTTCGCTTATTATAATATTAATATATGAAGTTTGTTTATTGTGTTTAAATTTATAAAAAAAAATGTCTTCTAAAAAAAGTGGACTAACCGTCCAGGAAAAATCGCAAATCTGGACGAAGTGCTTGACAAGATTAGGAAATAGCATAACACTCAAGCGAAATATTGCAGATATTGACGAGCCATTGTATCAATTGGACAAAATACCAAATGGAAAAAATATTATTGGAAGATTTCATGCACTAGCCAGAACAAAAAAATCAAAAAAAAAGAGGTACACAATTATCTCAAATGAACTATACGCGTTATGGAATAAGATGAATATCCCAAAAGTTGGTTTATTGTACGTGAATATTAAAGTTAGAAACTTAATTCGATTGTATGAGAATAGTTTGAAATATTCATATGGTACTAATTTCGAAAATGTTTTTAGTATAACAAAAAAAAGGTACAGATTTAAATTCAGATTTAATCAGTTCGGAAGAAATAATGTCTGACACAAACTCAGTGTCAATGTACGAGTCTGAAGAACAATGCACATCCGAGGAATCCGACTACAAGCCCCCGGCAAGAATGAAATTTAATGAATCTTTATTAAACCCATCAGTAGCATTAGTAACCAACGTCAATGTCAGTACAAGGAAAGCAGCAAAAATCTGTAAAGAATTGGCGGTATCAGGAGTAAAAATTGCAACACCATCAATACCGTCTATTTATAAAGCGGTTATCAAATCGTCCAATCAAAAAGAAGAAATCTTAAAAGAAACTTTAAAAAATTAAAGCTGGTGCCTCTATTTTGATGGCAAAAAGATTAATAAAAAAGAAATCCAAGTAATAGTTTTAAAAAATGAATGTAAAGAAATCAAATTAGCAGTTTTCGTTTTGGAAAATCGAAAAGCAAATACAATATTTAATGGAATAAAGGAAACATTACACAGTAATAACAGATAATTGTTTGTGAAAATAGCCCCAAAAAGAAGAAGTTCTGCATCATTTGTTTGTCAAGTAACCTCAAATAATAATTTAATAATTAATTTGAAGTTAGTAAGTATCGTATAGGGGAATTTGTCACGTTTTAGGTTCTCTTGTTTATTATAACTCCAAAACCACTAGTCCGAATAAGCTGAAACAAATTTAAGAAAATTAAGAATTACAATTTCTTTAATCTGTTCATACAACGTTTCGGTGCATAAGCAACAGTTTCGAAGTTATAAATAAATGTATGAAGAAAAAAAAATATTTTTTGCCTAAAAAATTAAATTTTTTTTTTAATTCATAAGAAATACAAAACGGTAAAAAGTGTCAAGTCCTATTACTTTCACGTAAAGTCACATAACCTATGAACAAAATGAGACATAGATCATGAAAATCGATTTACGCGTTTCGCTTTTATGCACAATTAAGTGAAGGTATGATTTTCAAAAATTTGCTAGATATGTTCAAAATTCTTTGGAAAAAAGGTTGATGAGTTTTTTATGGTTCTCACATTTAAAAACGTGGTGAATCAGGTAAGTATATAGCCACCCTTAAAATATGCGCCGTTCACACTCAATTAAAGGGGGAAAAGGATGTGTGTCAGTACCTGACTTTACTTTTACTTGTACTTCAGTTGACAAATAAATAGTATTTATAGCTGTGCATTGATAGATTTTTGTCATTTAACAAGTGTCGGCGAACGCGAAGAGTACAAGTGCATTTTTCTCCGGTTTTTAAAAGTGAAGAACAACAAAACTAATAATATATTTCAATATGGAAAATAACAAGTGCCCAAAATTGGATAATTTTTGTTACGTTTGTGGTCATATCGTCCCAAAAAGAGGCCAACTGGATCGAAAAAATTGATTACTGAGGAATTCAAAACAGCGTATTGTCATTATTTTGATGAAGCGGATTTAATTGCTGCAAATTTTACGCCGAACACAATGTACAAAAATTGTTATAATACCCTTATAATGTGGATACATGGCTTTCTTTTATGAAGCCAGTAATTTGGGTGGAAGACCTAACTGGACATGATGAATCCAGGTGCTAAGCATGCATAAATTCTCGTAATGGATTAAACAGACAACAATTGAAAACAAAAGTATACACTGCTGCATTTACTGCCACACTTCCAGTTAACCGCCCTGTTGATGTCGATGCACCTAAACCTCCGAGTCTGTATACTGTGTCCCTGCAAGCCGAAACCGTTTGCACCAATCCGACCAATTTGAATGATGCTGATTGGACACCCGATATTGACAATAATGGATCACAACCGCTAACACAAATGGAAATGGATTACATTGTGGCTAAGATGGGACTATCACAACAATACTCCGAATGGTTGACATCATTTTTGAAGAGCAGAAAACTCACACAGCAAAATGTCAGCGCAACATCATACCGACAACGCCAAGCTGATTTTCTCAACCACTCAAACTCAGACCACGAATATCAACAACCTACGAAGAATTGAAGATCATCAGAACCACAAGCGTCAACTTCAACGAGAATGGATATTGACAATAATTATAATTATAATTGAAAATGTTCTAAATTTTGTTTTTATGCATAGATTCCATAAATTCCATATTTTCTGTGTAAGAATAGCTGCAATACAAATCGGAATTTTTATTTTAAGTTTTGTGTATATTCATTCATAACATTATTGGAATTGAAATAAATTTATTCATCGATTTTCTCAAAAAATGTCTCACTTTACTCACAGGTTACGTGGCTTTATGCGAAAGTAATTAGATTTGACACTTTTTTCCATTTTGGATTTTTTATGAATTTTGAAAAAAAAAAAATGTAAATGACAAAAATCGATCAATGCACACCTGTAAATACTACGTATTTTTCAATATTTTACTGCCAGGTACTTATAAATGGGCGCATATTTTAAGGGTGGCTGCCTATATACCAGATTCAGCACTTGTACGTTTCAAATTGTGCAAAACTTTCCATATAATGACCACCCCTAAATGTGGGTGCAATTTCTGTAAAAAAATCATACAGATAGTCACCGGAAAACCCCAAATAATTAAAAAAGTCCACTTTACTTTTTGCCTTTTAATTGTTCACGCACATTTATTAGCGTTTATTGCTTTGCTTACGCAATCATAAAAATCAAATAACCTTTTGTTTATTCCTTTTTTTTTAATTCTCAGAATCATAAAAAAGGTGATTTTTACATTATTTAATTGTGAATACATTTACTTAATTGTGAATAAATGAGAAACGCGTGCATCGATTTTCATGATCTATGCCTTATTTTGCTCATAGGTTATGTGACTTTACGCGAAAGTAATAAGATTTGACACTTTTTTCCATTTTGAATTTTTTATGAATTTTTAAAAAAAAAATTTTAATTTTTAGGCAAAAAAAATTTTTTATATCCTTCATATATTAATTTTTAACCTCGAAACTGTTGCACACATAGGAAAACGGTATAAGAATTGTAATTCTTAATTTTTCTAAATTTGTTTCAGCTAAATCGGACTAGTGGTTCTGGAGTTATGACAAACAAAAGAGCCTAAAACGTGACAAATTCCCCTATACGATACTTACTTACTTACTTATTCGGTCTCGGACAACCCCGGGGGGTCAGGGACCTTACAAAACGAAGATATCATATTTCACCAACCCGTTCGATCTTTTGCTTTATCTCTCCAGTTGGCAATACCAAGTGTACGCAGGGATTCGTCAACCTGATCCCTCCAGCGGAGTCTTGGTCTTCCTATTTTTCGTCTTCCTTCGAGTTCGGTTTCGAAAACCCTTCGCGCTGGTTCATCTTCATCCATTCTACTGACATGGCCTAGCCAGCGCAATCGCGTTATCTTGATCCGCTTAACTATGTCAATGTCAGGATAAAGCTCATACAGCTCATGATTCATGCGTCGCCGATACTCGCCGTTGTGCACTATAGGGCCATACATTTTTCGGAGTATTTTTCTCTCGAAGACTCCTACAGATGTTTCGTCTGCTTGCGATAGGACCCAGGATTCTGCGCCATAAAGCAAGACAGGTTGAATGAGAGTCTGGTACAGCTGGACTTTTGTTACTCGAGAGAGGGCTTTATCTCTAAAGTGCTTGCTTAGCCCAAAATAACATCTATTCGCAAGCACAATTCTCCGCTTGATCTCAAGGCTGACGTTGTTGTTTTTGTTCACGGCAGATCCGAGGTATATAAATTCGTCCACTACCTCGAAGTTATAACGGTTATCAACGTTCACGCTTTGGTCTAATCGCGTGGAGGCCCTCTTCGTTGAAACCATTAATTTTGTCTTGTCCTCATTCACCGTCAGACCCACTTTTGCTGACTCCTTCTCAATTCTCGAAAAAACCGCAGTAACTTCTCTAATTGTGCGCCCAATGATATCTATATCATCAGCATACGCGAGCAGCTTGTGACTGTTGCTGCTGATGGTTTTATTCATGTTGACTGCAGCTTTTCTCATAATGATCTCCATTAAGATGTTAAAGAGATCGCACGATAGGGTGTCGCCTTGCCTGAGGCCTCGCTTAGTTTCGAAAGGTTCGGTAAGATCCTTACCAACTTTCACTGCGGATTTGGTGTTCGTCAAGGTCATCCTGCAAAGGCGTATGAGTTTTGCAGGAATACCAAGCTCAGACATTGCTTCATAGAGTTTCTCCCGTAGCGGACTATCGAAGGCTGCTTTATAATCGATAAATAGATGATAGGTGTCGATTTGTTTTTCGTGTGTCTTCTCCAGGATTTGGCGTAGCGTGAAAATCTGGTCAGCTGTCGGTTTTCCAGGCCTAAAGCCACACTGGTATGGTCCAATCAGGTCAGCGATAATTGGTTTTAGTCTTTCGCACATTATACTTGATAGAACCTTATATGCTATGGATAAAAGGCTTATTCCACGTTAGTTGGCACAGATACTCGGGTCACCTTTTTTAAATATGGGACATAGTACACTGAGACTCCAATCGCCGGGCATGCATTCATCTAACCAAATTTTGCTAATGAGCTGATGCATGCACCTTATCAGCTCATCGCCGCCAGCCTTAAACAGCTCCGCCAGTAATCCATCGGCTCCTGCGGCTTTGTTGTTCTTAAGCCGGGCAATAGCTGTTCTGACCTCGTCTTGGTTAGGAGGGGGGCAATCGACGTCGTCCTCCATATTGTGATCGATTGTCCCATCGTCATCGGATATCTCAGGTACTAGTAGCGCGGAGAAATGCTCTGTCCATATTCCCAACATGCTCTGCACATCTGCGACGAGATTTCCGTCCTTGTCTTTACAGAAGGGGGGCCCTGAACCATGTCCATTAGTTCCGTTTTTAACTTTTTGGTAGAATTTTCGGGCTTCGTTCTTCCTTCTGTATGTCTCAATTTTCTCACTCTCGCGCTTTGTCCACTGCCGTTGCTTACGCCTAAAGAGACGGTTTACCTCCTTTCTCTTCTCCCTATACCGCTCAGTTGCAGCTCGCGTTGCAATTGACTGAAGCATTACCATACGTGCAGCGTTCTTTTCGTAATTTGCTATGCGACACTCTTCATCGTACCATGGTTTATTGCGAAGCGGTTTTTCGAAACCAAGTACGGTTGTTGCGGCAGTTTTTATAGAGTCGGAAATGGGTTTCCACTGCGCATCAGGATCGTCATCGGGAGGGGGTGGGTTCTGTGCCAAAAATTGCGAGAGCTTCCTTGAGTAGGCTGTGGCTACCTCTGGTAATTACAGCTTTCCGATGTCCAGCTTAGTCTGCGTCTGGTTTCGTACGATTTTCGCTCTACTTAATCTTGTGCGAACCTTTGCTGCTACCTGGTAGTGATGAGAATCGATGTTAGCTCCTCTGATCACTCGTACGTCCATTACACTGGTGAGTGCCTTCCATCAATTACCACGTGATCAATTTGGTTCTTAGTTCTTTGATCAGGGGATACCCAAGTAGCCTTGTGGATGTCTTTATGCTGGAATCTTGTGCCACTAATGACCATGTTTTTTGCCGCGGCAAAGTCAATCAGTCTCATACCGTTGTCGGAACTGTCAGCATGAAGACTGAAATTGCCAACACATTCTCCCTTCCTACTTTGGCATTAAAATCTCCTAGTACAATCTTAATGTCATGGCCAGGGCAGCGGTCATACGTTTCCTCTAGGAGCTCATAGAATATGTCTTTGGCATCATCATCTTTCTCTTCTGTCGGGGCATGCACACAAATTTGGGAAATATAAAAATATTTCGCTTTTATGCGGATTGTGGCTATTCGTTCACTCACAGCATTGAACCTAGAGACCAGATGTCGCAGTCTTTTGCAAACTACAAATCCGCAACCAAATTCATGTTTTTTTTCATGGCAACTGTAGTATATATCGCAGTTTCTTTTTCTTGTGCAGCCATGTCCTGTCCATCGCATTTCCTGGATAGCGGTAATGTCAGCCTGGATACTTGCACCGGATCTATATAGAGTTCTTACATTCCAAGTGCATATCCGTAAATCGTGGTCCCTATAACGTTTGCGGGGGTTGTCAACAAATAGGGGTTGTTTATGTTTTCTGTTTCGTTTTTGTATTTTCACTGCCATTATGAACGGTGGCGGGAGGCAAACCCAGTCCACCGGTACTTACTAACTTCAAATTAATTATTAAATTATTATTTGAGGTAACTTGACCAAACGAATGACGCAGAAGTTCTTCTTTTTGGGGCTACTTTCACAAACAATTATCAGAATTGAGTCCCGAAATCATGTGTTGTACTGTGTTATCCAAGTTTGATTTTTTGATCATTTGTGATACCACAAGTGTTAATACCGGCAGCAAAAATGGCGTTGTTACCCAATTGAAAAATTATTATTATTCAATTCATCTATCTCCACCGCAATATGTTGGGTGCCAACATCATATATTAGACTTATTACTGAGACACGTTATGGACGAATTACTGGATGAAAAAACATCCTCCCCCGAAATCTCTTATAATTTTGTCGAAGAACTAATAAAGAACTACAGCAACTCTACAAACAAAATGAGGAACAACTTGAAGTGCAAAATATAAAGTGGCGTGATGACATGCAATTTTTTTATGAGCATGGAAGTGCATTTAGGTACTTTCAGAAAAATAAAAAAATCCCTAAAATAAAATCCAAAACCATACCGTTATTGAGCAACGCTCGTTGGAATTCTAGGGGCATTCTGGCTATTTTAGCATTCATTCTTCTGCCAAAGTACCAAACTGAGCTATACCAAATTTGTCAGTTTATATGCGGAAAATGGTTCGACATATGGTTTTCTGATCAGTGTTTTAATGAAGAAACTTACGAAGCTTTACAACTTTCATTGACGCAATTTAAGAGCGCACATGCGTGTTTTGGAAGACACTGGGTAAAAGAAGTTTCAATAATTCCCATGCAGCAAAGAAGTAACATATGCCCTGAACGTGCTATAAAAGTAGTACGTGATATTTATCCATTATGTAAATCAACCCGAACATTAAATTTGAAGTTTATTTCGTTCAATAATTAAACATTTTTGTATTAATAAAACAAATATAAATATGTATTGAATTTTCGTAAAATGTTTTTTTTTTCTTGATGATTTTAGAAAATCGATTCCCTGCGTGAGGTTTTTTTCCAAAATTACCGGAAAAAGCTATTTTCACTAATAAAACAATGTCGGCCATCACGTGGTAAATTTGGTTATAGCCCTAATGTACATGTGTCTGTAGCTTTGCATTCTCTTTGTTTTTTGTGGGAATAAAATAAAAAGTATTAAGCAAGAAAATAGTGACACATGTGCTTGCACGGATCTTTAAATAATTTTAAGTATTAATATTATTTAAATGTAACGTCATCATATGATTGACCGCTGTTTTTTATTTTTCAATGTAACATTTACTAATGTGTTCATAGAAATCGAACAGGTACCGTGTAGCAACAAGGTGTTAACACATCGCCCGTGAGTTCGAACACTCATTGGATTTTTTTGATTTTATATTCTTTTTATTTCCTGGAAATGATTTTATACAAGGGTTTAATATGAATCTATCTACTAATTTAGGTGATATTGTAAGTGACAACAGATTTTTATATTCCCAATTTTATAATACTCAGAGTAATCGTAATATTGTTCACTTCAACTGCCAAAGTTACAAAGTGAATCAAAACCCCACAAAGATTAATGAATTCAAAAATGTGTTGGAAGGTAGTAACTTGGATGTTGTTGGAGTTAGCGAGACATGGCTTAAACCATGGCATACCATACATTAAACCAACCATACATTGTCTGTCATCGATCTGATCGCCCAGAGTTAAGACGTGGAGGTGTAGCGCTTTACATTTCAAAAATATTAAACATAGGGTTGTGATACGGGGCGGGAGCTATGGTGTGGCTGAGTTTATATTTTGTGAAATTATTATTAATAGTGTCAAAGTGTTAGTGGGCACTGTATATTTGCCACATGGTGATATTCATACACTGGAGGCACAAATTTCTAATATTGTTGTTCGCTACTCTAGCGTAAAAGTCATGGGAGATTTTAATAATATTATGTTTGAGTTAGGGAAGTCAACTCTGGTGAGAAATGTTTGTAGCAAATTGAATTTATCTGTCGTTCACAACTCGATGCCAACTCGGTGCCAACTCATTACGACGTCGCGCATGAGCCGACATCCTTATTAGATAATTTTTTGTTCTCATCTCCTGGTGATTTAAGATTTCGTAATCAATTTCTGTGTCCTGGAAGGTACAAAAGGCTGAGAAGGGAGGAAAACCAAATATTTAGGCGAAAAAAATGGCAGTGGGAGCAGAGAGAGAGTGAAAGAACCGAAATGTGCAAGATGAATGGTCTAATAATGGGCTGCCCTCCTGCAAGGACGAGAATGGGAATCTGGTGACTGAGAAGCAGTGTGTGCTCAAAATGTGGAGAGACCACTTTTCAGCACTACTCCAATCAGATTCTTCCACTGAAGATCAGTAGGTAATGATAGTGGAAGATAGTATAGATTGTACCCTCCCCAACCAAGACGAGATTAGAACGGCGATCTCCCGCCTGAAGAATAATAAAGCCGCTGGTGCGGATGGCCTATCCGCTGAACTTTTTAAGGCAGGTGGCGAAGGACTGATAGCCCACATGCATCAACTGATATGCGGTATATGGCTGGGGGAATCTATGCCCGACGATTGGAGTCTCAGTGTATTATGTCCTGTATTCAAAAAGGGTGATCCGTGTGTCTGTTCCAACTACCGCGGTATCAGTCTTTTATCCATCGCGTATAAGGTCTTGTCGAGCGTATTATGTGAAAGACTCAAGCCAATTATTGAAAACCTGATTGGACCTTATCAGTGTGGTTTTAGACCAGGCAAGTCCACAACTGACCAAATATTCACGCTACGCCAAATCCTGGAAAAGACCCATGAAAAACAAATCGATACATACCACCTTTTTGTCGATTACAAAGCTGCTTTCGATAGCCCCATACGGGGAAAACTGTACGAAGCTATGTCTGAACTTGGTATTCCGGCAAAACTGATCCGCCTCTGTAGAATGACGCTGACCAACACCAAATCAGCAGTGAAAGTGGGGAAAGACCTCACTGAACCATTCTGTACCAAGCGAGGACTTAGACAAGGCGACACACTTTCGTGCAATCACTTCAACATCTTAATGGAGATAATAATGAGAAAGGCTGCAGTAAATACGAACAAGACCATTAACACGAAAAGCCATATGTTGCTGGCGTATGCTTCTGATATAGACATCATTGGGCGAAATTTGCGAGAGGTTACTGCAGTATTTTCAAGAATCGAAAAGGAATCAGCGAAGGTGGGTCTTGCTGTTAATGAGGGCAAGACAAAATTGATGGTGTCAACGACTAGAGAAACCTCTCGACTTGGTCCGCACTTGAACGTTGACAACCGATCCGAGGTGAACAAGGGCAACAACGTCAGCCTGGAGATAGATAGGAGAATTGTGCTTGCAAATAGATGTTATTTTGGGCTCAGCAAGCAGTTTAGGAACAAAGCCCTCTCCCGACGGAAAAAAGTCCAGCTATATCAGACTCTCATTTTACCAGTTTTGACATATGGCTCTGAAACTTGGGTCATATCGCAAGCGGATGAAAAACACCTGGGAGTTTTCGAGAGAAAAATTCTCCGTAAAATATATGGTCCTGTTAGGGAAAACGGCGAGTACCGACGCCGCTGGAACGCAGAGCTATATAATCTCTATTCTGACGTGGACATAGCTAGACGAATCAAAGTGTGCCAATTGCGTTGGCTAGGCCATGTTATCAGAATGGATGAAGATTAGCCAGCGCGAAAGATTTTTGATAACGTACCCGATGGAAGCAGGAAAAGAGGACGACCAAGACTCCGCTGGAAAGACCAGGCAGAAGAATCCCTCCGTATCCTTGGTGTTACCAACTGGCGAGAAAAGGCGAAGGATAGAGCCAGTTGGAAGAATATGTTGAAATTTGTTTAATTTGTTTGTTTAATTAATATGTGTAAGACGTCTGACCTCATGAGGTTGTAATATAGTCAATACAAGTAAAAGTAAGTAAAGGAATATCCCATCATGCCGTTATTTGTGTATCCATCGAGTTTGAGCTGCCCCCTGCGCAGGATTTCTATGAATATCATGATTATGCCTCTGTCAGTCCAAGTTCAATAGAGGCAATTTTACCTGATTGTCACTTTGATGATATTTATAATGCGGATAATGTTGATGAACAATTATCTGTACTTCATAATAAGTTGCAGATCATACACACGCTTGTTCCTGTTAAGAGGCGGTTATGTGCAACTTATGTGGAGGATTGGTTTAACTGTTCGGAGATAAAATATCATGTTTCCCTAAGAAATCTTATCCTTCAAGCTTACTTGTTTGACAAGAGTAGTACCGATTGGAGATCATATTGCAGATGCAGAAACCGTGCTAAGAGGGTAATTATAAGAATAAAATTTCCAAGACATAGTAAAATATTTGAAGGTAAGTCGACCAAAGAAATTTGGAATATATTGAACGGCAAGGGGTTAAGTGATGGAAATGAAGGGGTTGTTGATTTTGATGTTGGACAGTTAAATCGTATGTTTTAGTCCTGCCAACCAGAGTTATCCGAATATTCCTAAGGATGCATTTGATGGATTTTCCTTTCATGCAGTTGATTATATTGAAGTTGTTAATGCTTTTCACATGATCAAGGTAACAGCAGTGGGATGCGATGGCTTGAAATTGCAATTTTTACGATTAGTTTTACATTCGTTGGGAATTATATATTATGGCATATAACGGGTTTTTCAACAGAGTCGCTACAAAGTAAGGTTTGGCATTTAATCATGGAAAGATATACGAGCCAACAACGTGTCGAAATTATTAAAATTTACTACCGAAATTTGGAGTCAGTGGCCTCAACTTTAAGAGCGCTACGTTCGGATTTTCATCGGAAAATCATCTTCAACGATGAGGCTCATTTCTGGCTGAATGGCTTCGTCAATAAGCAAAATATGCGTTATTGGGCAGAGAGCAATCCACACTTAATCCATGAGTCATCATTGCATCCCGAAAAAATTACGGTTTGGTGCGGTTTATGGGCCGGCGGCGTCATTGGGCCGTACTTCTGCCGTGATGATCAAGACCGGCAACTTACTGTGAATTCGAATCGCTACCGTTCAATGATAACCGAATATTTTTGGCCCCAATTGGATAATATGGACTTGGAGGACATTTGGTTCCAACAGGACGGCGCCACAAACCACACAGCGAATGCCACAATCAATTTATTGGAAACCAAGTTTGGTGAACGTGTTATCTCACGTAATGGCCTAGTCGATTGGCCGCCTCGGTCGTGCGATTTGACGCCGTTAGATTATTTCCTGTGGGCCTACGTCAAGTCTATGGTCTATGCCAGTGGTCACCGTCCATAGCCCCCAGGGGCCGAACACGAACGGTTTTTTACACGTACACAACACGAACGTCAACAAAAAGCATATCAAAGAGCGTATGAGAGAAGAAAATTTCATTCAGTAGCACATTAGCTTTCAACGAAGAATGGTTATGCCGCTTTGTTCTGGATTCAGTACAAATACACCAATACATTCACATTTGATTAGTATTCTCTTTTTGGTTTGGTGACCACTGGTCTATGCCAATAAGCCAGCGACGATTGATGAACTTCGTACGAATATCGAACGTGAAATTGCAGCAGTATCGGTCGATTTATGCTTGAAAACCGTCGAAATCGAGTTCCATACATAATGACATCGAACGTACTTTCACAGGAATAAAGAATTTCATTGGTATCTAAAACCGGGTTTGTTTTATTTAAAAAAACTTTTGTAGCGCTCTTATTGAAAAAACCTTTAGTTAATAAAATATTAACTACATCTGTATTCTCTAGTACTTATCCCAATTCGCAAAAAGGGAAATCTGAATTCAATGGAGTATATCCGTCCTATTTCTATAATGCCAATACTGTCGAAAATGGTTGAGAAAATTCAGATTGTAGATCATTTGGAGGCCCATTTATACTACATGACTGTCAGTCGGGATTTAGAAGTAATTGAAGTACAACTTCGTTGATGATTGGCCTGACAGATAAGGTAAGAGAACATATTGGTCATGGGAGCTGTTGTCTCTTGATATCGCTTAACCCTGAGAAGGCGTTTGACAAGATTGATCACACGATACTTGTGGAGAAATTGAATTTTTTGTTTGGGTTTACTTACGCAGCATGTAGATTAATGTATTCGTATTTGTTTGGTAGGAAACAATAGTGGTCTTCATGAAAGCTCGAAAGAACCTCGTAAACTCGAAAACATCGTAAACTTGCACAGCAAATGTCAAAACAAACAAATTTCCCATACAAAGCGACTTGCTCAAAAGTGGAAAGTTTTCGAGGCAAATTTGCTGCTCAAACGTGGGATGGAGAAACGTGTAAACTTTTGGCATTTCGTTGTCATCTGACTAGGATGGATAAATAAGGTGATAGCACTAGAACAGTAGAAAAAGTACACATACTTAATACATGCAATTGCTACTGCTACCACCTTATGTATCCATCTTGGTCAGCTGAAATGGTTTTGAGCACAACTACTCTGAGCAACTTTACCTGGTGCCTCATGCAACGGTGAGAGGGAAACTTGCGCTGAGCAAAAGTTCTCGGCTTTCACGTTTGCATGAATACCGCTGATATGTTTATTGTAATAATATTTTTTTAGTATTTGTCTAGTGAGAAGTGGGAAATCCCAGGGTTCGGTTTTGGGACTGCTGCTATTCAACTGTCTCACTTTTGCTTTTGCCGACGATTTGCAAAAAATTGTTGATTTGCTAAATTTCCAAATTTTTAGATGTTCTACAGAAAACTATTGACTTCACTGTCAATTTATTGGTTACCTGGATGAATGAAAATGTTATCAGTATTAATAGCAATAATACATAGGGTATGCTATTTGGGGAGTTTGAAAAGTGATCAAGTTAATATTTCCATCTATGGCTGTAAGATTGATGTTGTGGACAGCCTAGACTGGTTTGGTATAATTATTGATAGTAGGCTCACTTTTGAATTGCATGTGAACGCCATAACTTCTAAAGTAAACTACATTTTAAGAAAATTCCACAATATCTACCCCTAGATATCAAAAGACAAGTAGTTCATGCACTTATAGTGCCGATTTTTTTTATATGGGATGGAGGTATATTCTGGCACTTTGGGTTATACATTGAAGAAGGTGCGTTTGTTATTTAATAGAGTTATAAGGTATATAACGGGTTTTTCAATAAGAGCGCTACAAAAGTTTTTTTAAATAAAACAAACCCGGTTTTAGGTACCAATGAAATTCTTTATTCCTATGAAAGTGCGTTCGATGCCATTATGTATGGAACTCGATTTCTTTTGCATGGTCACCACGGGCACGCTTGCAGAAGTCCAGACGCTGAACCCAATTTTCGACGGTTTTCAAGCATAAATCGGCCGATACTGCTGCAATTTCACGTTCGATATTCGTCAATCAATCAATCGTCGCTGGCTTGTTGGCATAGACCAGGGGTCACCAAATGGCGGACCGCGGTCCGAATCCGGACCGTATACCTATTTTATGCGGACCTTGTGTTAACAATATAAAATATTTAAAGTTATGTAGTGCTCGGCAAAACCGAAGGCACGTACACAAACATATTATGTGTTTGTATGCGGGTGCAAACCGAAGCGATGTCACTGTCCCAAGAATTTTAAACATTGTTGTTGCTCTGTGTGTTGAATGCTGCTTTCGCAACGCACAAACAGAGACTGGCTGATGTGTACATGTAAATTGCCGAACGTGTCGGTGCGTGTCCAATTTCATGAGAAATATTATCTTCATGGACATCAGCATTCGGTGAATGATTTGAGGCTTTCGCTCGCTTATGGGTTCAGTGTTTTGTTTTTAAGTTGAGTGACGGACGCTTACACGGAGTGCGCTAAATACGATTACCTACATAGCTACGCTAAGAGTTAAGGCACCTGTGTAAATTTCTAGTTATTTTTTTTTATAATGGAACCGAAGAAAAGAAAGGTGGAAGTCGAAAATAGACAGTTTTTGCCAGAATGGACCGATTTGTATTGTTTCACGCTGCCAAACCATAGACCATAGACTTGACGTAGCCCCACAAAATAATCTAACGGCGTCAAATCGCACGACCGAGGCGGCCAATCGACTAGGCCACACTCACAGAAAAATTCGGTTGAGACAGCCGAATTAGCCGTAACCGAATTTAGAGGTTGTCACAACCTCATTAGAGGTTGACACAACCTCATTAGAGGTTGACACAACCTCATTAGAGGTTATCACAACCTCATTAGAGGTTATCACAACCTCATTAGAGGTTATCACAACCTCATTAGAGGTTATCACAACCTCATTAGAGGTTGACACAACCTCATTAGAGGCTGACACAACCTCATTAGGGGTTGACACAACCTCATTAGAGGTTGACACAACCTCATTAGAGGTTGACACAACCTCATTAGGGGTTATCGCAACCTCATTAGAGGTTGACACAACCTTATTAGAGGTTGACACAACCTTATTAGAGGTTGTCGCAACCTCATTAGAGGTTGTCACAACCGAATTTAGATAGTGTCAGAAATGAATTTCGGATTTTTTTTTTATTAACTAATGATTTATTATCCAGTATTCTTATGAAAAACATTAGAGAGCGAGAAAATAAAGTTATTTACACAGGATAATCTTTAGAATAACACATTTATTTTACATGTCACTACCGACCTTTTTTGAAGTCCCGAACATCATGGGTCACCGCACCAATTGTGGCGTGCTCTATCTATTGATTTAGGTCCTAAACCGTTTCCTACACAGATTTTTCCATCATTATTGCCGACCGAACTTGGAAAGCTTCAAAACTCTTAATATCGGCTAGGACATTCCCTAAAAAATAAGACGATTTAACACAAAAACCACAATTACAATATTTTTACTTACCTTACCGCCAACAACACCGTGACGAGAACAGTTATTCACTTGTTAACTTCTTTTAATATAATATTTGTTTTCATAATTTTAAACGTCAAATTTTAAATACATAGAATTATGTTGTGGTAACCGAATTGAAAATGAAATTCGGTTGTACCTAAAGAATTCATGAGAAACTCAGTTACAGCAACCGAATTGACGCCGAATTCGGTCGTTGCAACCGACTTAAGGATTAATTTGGTTATTGCGACCGAATTGATACCAAATTCGGTAGTTACAACCGAATTCATACCAACTTCGGTAGCTACAACCGAATTGATGCCAAATTCGGTTATTCCAACCGAATTTGGTATAAATTTCGGTTGTTGCATCCGAATTAATTTCACATTCGGTTGTTCCAACCGAAATTTTAGAAAATGTAGTTGGCTGAACAAATATAATTGAAGATTCAGTTGTCACAACCGTATCAATTATGAAACGCGGTTGCTTCAACAGAATTTCGGTTGTGGGGACTAAATTCGGTCGAAACAACCTCAATTCGGTACAACCGAATTCGCTACAACAACCGGATTCAACAACCGAATTGATGCCAAATTCGGTTATTCCAACCGAATTTGGTACAAATTTCGGTTGTTGCATCCGAATTAATTTCACATTCGGTTGTTCCAACCGAAATTTTAGAAAATGTAGTTGGCTGAACAAATATAATTGAAGATTCAGTTGTCACAACCGAATCAATTATGAAACGAGGTTGCTTCAACAGAATTTCGGTTGTGGGGACTAAATTCGGTCGTAACAACCTCAATTCGGTTGTGCCGACCTCAATTCGGTGTGAACGGCCGAATTTACGGTTGCTACAACCTCTTTTCAAACAATTAGTTCTCTGAGTGCATTTCGTGAGATAACACGTTCACCAAACTTGGTTTCCAATAAATTGATTGTGGCATTCGCTGTGTGGCTTGTGGCGCCGTCCTGTTGGAACCACATGTCCTCTAAGTCCATATTATCCAATTGGGGCCAAAAATATTCGGTTATCATTGAACGGTAGCGATTCGCATTCACAGTAATGTGCCGGTCTTGATCATCACGGAAGAAGTACGGCCCAGTGACGCCGCCGGCCCATAAATCGCACCAAACCGTAATTTTTTCGGGGTGCAAGGATGACTCATGGATTACGTCTGGATTACGTCTGGATTGCTGTCTGACCAATAACGCATATTTTGCTTATTGACGAAGCCATTCAGCCAGAAATGAGCCTCATCGCTGAAGATGATTTTCTCATGAAAATCCGAATCATTTTCAAGTTGTTGCTCAGCCCAATTCACGAACATACGACGCTTATGGTGGTAAGCGGCTTCAGTTCTTGCGTCAATTTGATCTTGTAAGGATGTAGGCCAAGATCTTTTCGCAAAATTCGCCACAACGACGTCACAGAGATGCCCAACGCTTGAGAACGACGTGTGAGAGACACATTTGGGCTTTCTTAAACTGAAGCCTCAGCGGCAGCAATATTCTCGACACTACGGGCACTTCTTTCTCTCACTGGCACGGGAACATTTTGTACTGTGCCTGTGGATTCAAATTTTTCCACTAGACGCTCAATTGTTGATCTGTTAGGACGATTATGACGACCATAAATTGGACGTAGAACTTAAAGTTGAGGCCACTGACTCCAAACTTCGGTAGTAAATTTTAATAATTTCGACTCGTTGTTGGCTCGTATATCTTTCCATTATGAAATGGCAAACCTTACTGAAGAGAAATGTCAAAAGAGCGGGAAAAAATATGGCGTCGTTTGCTGTCCCTATCGATTTACTTTTGTAGCGTCTCTGTTGAAAAACCCTTTATGTATATTCAGTAAGAATGCACCAGCACATTGCTTCTTATGTCAAAGACTTTCTAGGTTGTTCATTTTCGGGATTTGTGCAAGTTAGAAGTTTACTGTATTTTTTTAAGATTATTGTTAGAGAAACACATTTATTCTTAGTGGAATTATTTGAGTTTGGAAGGTCAACGAGGAATGTACAAATTATTATTCCTAGAATGTCTTCTCAATTGGAACGTTCTTTTCATGTTAGGGTAGCAAGATTTTATAACAAACTTCCGTCAAGCCTTAAAATTGTTAATCATTCGTTAGATGCATTTAAAAAAAAAAGACTTTGCCAGCATATGGAAACAAATGAATTGTAGTGTTGTAACTTCAGTGTATTAATATGTGTCCACTTACTTTTTGCATGTTTCAGAACACTCCACGCCATAATCTTTTAGTTATATTAACTTTTGCTCCATGTCACAACTCAAGCGCTTGACAAGTGAACATTTGTATTGTCACTTGTTCTTTAAATGTCACCGGTATTCTTATTTAATACTAAATTTAAACTTTTTATTTGGGAAAGGGATCAATCTGTTATCAATATTATCAATTATTATCTATATTAATTGTTTTATAATCAATCTGTTATCTAGAATGTTTGATTAAATTCTGTGTTTTTCATTATTATGTATTAGTTTTTTTTATTTATATTACTATTACCTATTTGATGTTAGTTTATATACAACAACTTTATTTTAATTTTGTTAAATTTTTATTTGAGTAGAAATGTGTTGCAGAAATTTTGTAACCATATGAATCGGTTATTGAATTGTATAGAATAAATAAATAATGCAAAGGTCCTTCATAAATTAAGCAAATTAATCCTTCACCATCCCATAGTTCCTAGGAGCAACTTAGAGCCGTAACAAATACTTTCCGTTTTATTTTATCTAAAGCTAAATTCTTAATTTCACGCCACATAAAATTTAGTTTCTTAACAAGGTTTAACGTTTTAAACTTTTCTACCAAACTTTTCTACCAAAAATTAAAAGTTTGAGAAGTTTGTTTCGTAACCATACATGATTTGTTAGGACCTCAAAAAAAACTTCGTTTAAAAAAATCTATATCATTACGTTTGACATTTTCATCATCGTCGTCTTCGGAAATTTCGAAATTTTAGTTTGAAATTTCGAAATTTTAGTTTGACATTTTATGGTATTGTCAGACCTATATTCCGACAGAGTAATGTATTTAACTTTACAGTGAAAAAATCTATTTTTATATTTAAATATGAAATCAAAAACTGGGTCAAAGTTTAGAAAAAAATGTTCTTCAACAAATGGTAGTAAAGGGTAACGATATAAAATCAGTGACTCCTAGTTGGTCCTAATTTTGTTTTGGTCCACAAAACATTACAAAATTTAATATCTTTAGTCAATTACTTTCATTGCAATTGAACTAAAAACGTTACGTAAATTAAATTAGCTTAATGTTCGTTTTTGTAGCCCTTATAACACAAAATAAATAAAAGAAGTTTAAAACATCCAGAAACATAACCTTCATATAACACACATCTACTAAAAATAGCCCAAAGTTAGGCTGCATGCATGTATTGAAACAATACTCAATTTTGGGCCCCTTGCCCGATTAGCAACGTGCAGGGAACCTTCAAAACAGTTATTTTTCGACCTCAGTGGTTAATTGGCCACTGTTTAAGTCACTTATTTTATGTGGATGACTGGTTCGATTTTTGGAAATTTGTCCCAGTGTGCAGCGGTTGTTAACAGCTTGCAAGGCCTGCAATTCTTTGTTGGCTGCGTTCCATGTCTCGCAGTCGTAAATTACCACCGATTTTATTCTAGCTTTAAATAGATTAATTTTGGTGATTCTTGTGGTACATGTGAGAGAGCCTTTATAAATTCGTCATCTGAGGTCTTCGGCTGTTCCACCTTTGGCAGCAATGAGGCTGCCTAAATAACAAAATCAGTCCACAATTGTATATTGGGTTGTCATCTATGGGAATTATTTTGGCGTTATTTCTGTTTATGCTCATTAATTTGGGTTTAGGTACACACTGCGTAATAATGGCCCCAGCAACATAGATATTGCAGGAAACATCTACATGTTTGCCAGCATTGTCTTGATGAACTGAAGATCTGCTGCCTTTTTGTTTCTTTGTTGTCTGCCTCGTTTTTGTTTCCACCGGATTTCAACAAACAAAACCACATTTTGGCCTCAAAAATATTTATTATAGCCTATTAATCATTGTGTCTCAAACATGTTATATTGAATAGCAAGCACGACGTGTTTGGCCACAAGTATAGTATATTTGTATCCCAACAACAAAAGAAAACAGATTTTTCAGCGTGTATGTTTACTGACAACCCTGATAACGCAGCATACTGTTTGACATCGGTCAGCACACCAGTTATATCCGTGTGCTTGTGTGCTTGTGTGCAAAGGGGCAGATGTCATCGACATATGCTATAGTCCCCACATAATTCCTCTGTTATCTTGAGATACACAGATCATTACGGCGTCAAGTACGATGTTGGAAACTAGGGGTGATAGAACACATCCATGACGCACACCTTTCTCCATTTTAATTCGGCAACTTAGTTGTTGGTCGTGCCGTATTCGGCTGGTGGCACCGTTTTATCAGACGGATGATTTTGCTCGGGACTCCTTTGCATTCTAGTGATTTCACGATTACATTGTGGTTCATAGTGCCGAACGCTTCCTTGAAATCTATAAATCACAAGTAGAGAGGTGTGCGCCATTTGACATGGTTGACGCAGGATCGATGCGCTCTAAAACCAGCTTGGTCGTTCCTCAGACTAGGTGACACATTATCTGATAGTCGCTTGCGGATAATGTGCACCGCTATTTTATTCACCATGTTCAATAACGTGATTCCTCTCCAATTCTTGCAGAGGTTTTGCCTTTCTTTGGCATCAGAGTTATGATTCCTTCCTTAAACTAATTCCGACGGCAGTGTTTCGCTATCCCAGAAGTCTGATATGACCGGATGCAGGAGCTCAGCACTTAGCATGCAGTCTGCTTCCAGTCACTCTGGAGGTCTGTTGTCAAGACCAGAGGCCTTGCCGGGCTTCAGGGATGAAATCGCGAATGATATTTCGGGGATATTCGAGAATGTGGTGTAGAGTTGATTGTCCTCCAGGTGTTGCAGGCATGTGCATAGGCTTGCTATCGATGATTGATGTAATGCTGAGAGAAGTTTTCTGTAGTATTCTTCCAATATATTGATCATTTCACCGTAGTCATTTCACAGTTGCTATCCATTAAAGGTTTGATGCTGGAGAATATTGAGTTCGTTAATTGAAGCACTGCTCGGGAGGCGTCTCCGCTACTATGGGTATCTGGAGTTGCTTGCACTTTTATTGCAATTTGTTGGCTCCATAGCCTTTTATCCACCCTTGCGCTTTTCTTCACCATCTTCTCCAATCTGGCGTTTTCTTGTTGGGCTAAAGCTTTCTTAGTACTGGTTTTGGCACAGTTTGCGCCATTTTTTCTTTGGATCGCTGATTTATAAGATCCCATGTGTTTTCCGTAATCTATGGCTTCTTGGGTGTGTGTACCCATCTATCACTCTCACTGTCTAGTTCCTCTTGGTAAGAGTCCCTGATGGAATTGGTAAAACGGCTTCTGATGACAAGATCATCTGGTCTGTCGGTATTAAATTTCTTATAGAAGATATTTTTACCATTTTTTATGCCAACGACTTTGAGCCGGACGGCGGCGATTAAGAGATGGTGATCACTCATATATCCGCACCTCGTTTGTTACCCACATCCTGCAGGGACCCATATATATCCATATGTCCGCACCTCGTGTGTTACCCGCATCCAGCAGAAACCCACGCCATTTTATGCTGATGCCGATGCGGTCGATTTAATTTTCGGTTGTGCGGTCGAGTGATATCCATATCACTTTACGAATCCGCTTATGAGGGAAGAGTGTGCCACCAATGACAAGACTGTGATTGAGGCAGAGACCCGATTGGAGTTCGCCGTTCTTGGTAATAGATCCAGTTCCGTGGCGACCCATTATCGATTCCACGCCAGGGTGGTTTTCACCCAGTTGTGCACTGAAGTCACCAAGAAGGTTGACAATGCCGCCTCTTCTGATATTAGGAAGCACTTTGGTAAGACTGTTGTAAAACTCCTCTTTCCGTTCGAACTCCGCTGAATCAGTTGGTGTGAATCATTGGATAACTGTTGGAGTACTGTCGTAATAAACAATAATTGAATATTTCATTGGCGCTGTCGGTAGGATCCAAATTCAATTAGAACTACTACGAAATGAATATGTGGAGATACAGCAAAGACACGTCTCACATCTACCAACATTTACTAGAACGAACGATGTAACCATAAATTCATTTCTCAGTAGTATGGAGTACCTACTGTCAACAATAGAAGACGAAGCGTTAAAGAAGGAAGCCACAAAGGCCGTATTTTACAAATCCATTCAGGGAGAAGCTAAAAACACCGTGATCAATATACAGCAGCCAGATAATTGGGAACTAATTAAAAGAATGCTGAAATTGCGTTATAGGCCAGACATCGAACCCCATCAAATCTACTGAAAAATCAGCAACCTAAGAATAAATACAGTAAGTGAACTAGCAATAGAGATACAGAAAGAGACTTTGGAACAATTGAAGATATGAGGATAGTTGCATCCGATCAGAATTTAAAAGATATAGAAGGGAAGACAGAACGGAAAAAACTAATAACAATCATAGAAATCAAAACCATGACAATTATCAGAGAAATCAGGGAAATAATAACCGACAAGATTATCAAGCACAAAATTGATTTAAAAATGATTCACGAGACAATAGGTACACCAATAATGGTACCAACAATCATAATAACACTTTAATAACTCAGGACGTTACAGATATCAAAATTATAAGGATAACAATTCTGGAAATTTGTCAAGGTTTCAACCAGAGGCAAAATTCGGACCAATATCGTCTGAATCAATCTAGTCTAGACAAGACCAGTTAGAGCCAATGGAAATAAACAATACAGAAGTTTTTAATTTTCAAACGGATGGAAAGTCTGAGCTAATCTTACGTCAGGACTGTGGAGGCCAACTAGGACAAGACCAAAATGAAAATGATATATCCTTTCAGAAGACAACCTCAGACTATTTATCAATGATAAATATTACAATTAACGGGAGAAGATACAACGCCTTGATAGATACAGGTGCAAGTAGTAGCATTGACAATTTTAGAAAATTTTTATTGAAAAAACCAATCGAATTTAGTACAATTAACAAAAAATTACAGCAGACAGTTGTCCGAGGCCTTCGGCCACGGACTGTCCCTGCAGGCTGTGTCAGAGACACGGCCATTAAGTTTAACGTAGAATACGCCATCCGATAAGACAGAAAACATATATAACAATAAATTCATTTGCTTATATTATTTATCATTTATTGTTATATATGTTTTCTGTCTTATCGGATGGCGTATTCTACGTTAAACTTAATGGCCGTGTCTCTGGCACAGCCTGCAGGGACAGTCCGTGGCCGAAGGCCTCGGGCAACTGTCTGCTGTAATTTTTATATTTACCAACGGCATTTGATTCAAGTCCGTTTAAAAAAAAAATATTATGTTCAATTTTTTTAAACTTAATTTAATTTATGTATTTTAATTAATATTTTTATTGAAATAAGTTCTGCGAATGTTGAGAGGGCCGCCCTAATATTAAAAAAGGTTTACATTATCGAGTCTTCGCATTAGCATTCGAGCGTTGTGTGAAAGCTTTACGCTTTACAATTCAAAATTAATGTTACAACAGCTTTATTGAAGCTTTCGCAAAAAAGCTTTATTACGTTAGCTTACTATTTGTTTCACTTTTTACTAGATACATGTTGCCAAGCAAAATTAGCTTGCTGTTCGTTTCACTTTTTACTAGATACATGTTCCTAAGCAATGTTGAGCAACCAAAAACACTCAACCAAACACCACACATATGTTTGAGTGTATGTGTTTAAACAATTTTCATTTGAGAAATTAAAATACTAGAAATATATCAACCAATATGAAATGTATATCAAACGAAAGATAACATCTTCATTTACCTACAAAAAAAATTTTAAAAAAATTCATTTAGCCGTTTCCTCAAATTCAATGAAATAAAGATTACAACAATAAAAACCTGACATGACTCCTCATACCGTAAGGTAAGACGTATTCTACGTCAAAAAGACGTAATAAGGTATGAGGCGTTTACTGATGCTCCCGAGGAATTTAATTTACCAGCAAATTCGGAAATAATCTGGAAGATGACCGAGTTGAGAGGACGAAAATACAGCTTTATCATGGGTATTGACGTACTGAACTGTCTCAACACGATGGTTAATATAGTAGACGGATATATTTCTTTCAACGGACGAATTACACATTTCATACAGAACCCATATTATAACCTTCAAGTATGCACATTAGAAGGAACAGAATTCGACTGGAACAGAATACAATCAGAACATTTAAACCCAGAAGAGTACAAAGAAGTGCTTTTGTTTATTACGACAGTACTTGTCAAAGATTTTTTACAAACTGAATTTTACATTTCTTATCACTTATCAACTAAGTTATTCAATAATAATATAAATATATTGATAATGTCAGCATTAATATTACCGCAACTGGCAATGCAATGTATTATATAGAGTTCAATAAACTAACCTACTTTATTGTTTTAATAAAGTCATCGAATTTGTCAATAGGGTTGTCAGCATTTATATACATATGTAACTCGCGTGTTCGAAATCTGGCCGATATAATACATTCTGTGTGGATTTTCCATTCTGTGAGAGCTCCATATGTTTCTTTAGATAGAAGAAGCCCAAGGAATCGGGCCATCTGGCTTCGGCTGTTCCAAGAAGTAGGAGTATGCATTTGCGAAATACATAGATAATTCCTGTAGTGTGCGTACATTCCATGTTGCAATTCGTGATCCATATTTCAGGCTGAAGGTCGACATGGATTTTTCAGTTCGTTTTGATTTATTTTTAGTGAGTGTCAAAAAAGTGCACTGCTTACTGGTTGCGAGAAGCTCTCACCAAACCCTTCGTGGGATGTAATTGGAAACCATTTTTGGTAGTGTTTCTTTCGATTTCGTTAATCGTTTGAGGTTTAAAGCGACCGCATGATTGATCCACTACGTCCGATTCTGGTGCCAAGGCTGCCGAGCATTTATGCTTGCCCTTTTAGCGCTGTTTTATTTCCCGTTAAACTTACCATAATTACAACAGTTTTACTTCCTTTTTAGTTGCAATTTTCTTTAAGGCTGTAAGAGATCATGTTTTCTCCGGTTAGTGAAAAAAAATGTAAATGCCGCGGGTGGGATTCGAACTCACATTCGCTGGACGATCGTTTCGATGTTTGTGAAGCATCATCTTCAGCAGCGTCTAGACCGTTAAGCCACTGCGGTGGGTATTTACACAAGTCACTAACCGATTTTACCCTTTTTCTTTTTTTTTGTATCTATCATGAATCTAGGTAAAAAAAAAATAAAATATATTTTTATATACATAAGTTTGAGATTTTATATAATGTATTACGAAAAATTTAAGCTAAATTATACATGAAAGCCACAATTTAACGTTTTTCGTTTATAGGGCAAAAAGATAGTAAAACCCCAATATTTATTATAGAAATGTATTAAGATATATTAGTTAGTACAACTTCCTTTCAGAAGTAATCAATCAAATCAAACACACATACAAATTTCTTATTTCCTCAAACCGCGCATTATTTCAATTATATGCGAATCTCCGTGACAATTCGTCAAGCCGGGTACTAAGTACTTTCTGATTGCATTTTTCGTGTAGACGAAATGTTGGAAATCTTCGGTGTAAGTTGCAGATTACTTTCAAGTTTTTGTTTTGCATTATCTGCAATTTTGTGACGACTGCATGCAGCCGAATCTCAGAATAAAACGACTTTTATTATCGGCGTGAAGTTAACAAACCAAAGTTAACAAACTAAATTATTTGAGAGAGAAAAAGAGACTAAATTGTGAGAGATTTAAAACCCTCTCTGAGTATGTATGATTATTCTCTCTTAGGTACTGCCAGGCCATAATGATGTTTTGTTAACTTAATTAGATGGTATCACTGTGGTTCTATAAGGAATTGCCATTTAAATAATTTTTTTCCGTAAAATTAATAAATATGGTAGCACAATTACATTTTGACATTTCTTTGCCAATAATTCCGAATTTCTTTTTCGAGCCAAAGCGTGAAGTTAACAAACCAAAGTTAAAAAACCAAAAAGGTAAACAAATGAGGATTTATTTAAAAAAAGTGAATAATATGGTTAATAAAACCAAAATAAATAATCATTTGATAATAAAAACGTGTTGAATGTGTTTTATTTATTGGGAGACATACATATACTCTCTGTGTTTCAGGTGTTTTGTATTCAGTGCATTGGACAAAATTTTTGTGGACTGACTTTGAAAATTCCTGGACACTTGTTTCCCAGACCTGAGAGAAAGGTAATGATACCAATTGATAGCGCCAGGTCTGGGCTACATTTGGGTATACTCCATGTTGTGTTCGGAGAACTAGGGAAAAAGTTTCTAGAACAAAAACTTTTTCCCTATAGTGAAAAAAAAAATTGTGATGACTTTGCAAATCCCTGGACACTTGTTTCCCAGACCTGAGAGTAAGATAATTATATGGATTGATAGCGCCAGGTCTGGGCTACATTGCGGTATACTCCATGTAGTGTCCGGAGAACTAGGGAAAAAGTTTCTAGAACAAAAACTTTTTCCCTATAGTGAAAAAAAAATTTTAGAATGAGTTTGGAAATTCCTGGACACTTGTTTCCCAGACCTGAGAGTAAGATAATTATATGGATTGATAGCGCCAGGTCTGGGCTACATTTGTGTATACTCCATGTAGTGTCCGGAGAACTAGGGAAAAAGTTTCTAGAACAAAAACTTTTTCCCTATAGTGAAAAAAAAAATTTCGAATGAGTTTGGAAATTCATGGACACTTGTTTCCCAGACCTGAGAGTAAGATAATTATATGGATTGATAGCGCCAGGTCTGGGCTACATTTGAGTATACTCCATGTAGTGTCCGGAGAACTAGGGAAAAAGTTTCTAGAACAAAAACTTTTTCCCTATAGTGAAAAAAAAAATTTCGAATGAGTTTTTAAATTCCTGGACACTTGTTTCCCAGACCTGAGAGTAAGATAATTATACGTATTGATAGCGCCAGGTCTGGGCTACATTTGGGTATACTCCATGTAGTGTCCGGAGAACTAGGGAAAAAGTTTCTAGAACAAAAACTTTTTCCCTATAGTGAAAAAAAAAATTTCGAATGAGTTTGGAAATTCCTGGACACTTGTTTCCCAGACCTGAGAGTAAGATAATTATATGTATTGATAGCGCCAGGTCTGGGCTACATTTGGGTATACTCCATGTAGTGTCCGGAGAACTAGGGAAAAAGTTTCTAGAACAAAAACTTTTTCCCTATAGTGAAAAAAAAAATTTCGAATGAGTTTGGAAATTCCTGGACACTTGTTTCCCAGACCTGAGAGTAAGATAATTATATGTATTGATAGCGCCAGGTCTGTGCTACATTTGGGTATACTCCATGTAGTGTCCGGAGAACTAGGGAAAAAGTTTCTAGAACAAAAACTTTTTCCCTATAGTGAAAAAAAAAATTTCGAATGAGTTTGGAAATTCATGGACACTTGTTTCCCAGACCTGAGAGTAAGATAATTATATGTATTGATAGCGCCAGGTCTGGGCTACATTTGGGTATACTCCATGTAGTGTCCGGAGAACTAGGGAAAAAGTTTCTAGAACAAAAACTTTTTCCCTATAGTGAAAAAAAAAATTTCGAATGAGTTTGGAAATTCCTGGACACTTGTGTCCCAGACCTGAGAGTAAGATAATTATATGTATTGATAGCGCCAGGTCTGGGCTACATTTGGGTATACTCCATGTAGTGTCCGGAGAACTAGGGAAAAAGTTTCTAGAACAAAAACTTTTTCCCTATAGTGAAAAAAAAAATTTCGAATGAGTTTGGAAATTCCTGGACACTTGTTTCCCAGACCTGAGAGTAAGATAATTATATGTATTGATAGCGCCAGGTCTGGGCTACATTTGGGTATACTCCATGTAGTGTCCGGAGAACTAGGGAAAAAGTTTCTAGAACAAAAACTTTTTCCCTATAGTGAAAAAAAAAATTTCGAATGAGTTTGGAAATTCCTGGACACTTGTTTCCCAGACCTGAGAGTAAGATAATTATATGTATTGATAGCGCCAGGTCTGGGCTACATTTGGGTATACTCCATGTAGTGTCCGGAGAACTAGGGAAAAAGTTTCTAGAACAAAAACTTTTTCCCTATAGTGAAAAAAAAAATTTCGAATGAGTTTGGAAATTCCTGGACACTTGTTTCCCAGACCTGAGAGTAAGATAATTATATGTATTGATAGCGCCAGGTCTGGGCTACATTTGGGTATACTCCATGTAGTGTCCGGAGAACTAGGGAAAAAGTTTCTAGAACAAAAACTTTTTCCCTATAGTGAAAAAAAAAATTTCGAATGAGTTTGGAAATTCCTGGACACTTGTTTCCCAGACCTGAGAGTAAGATAATTATATGTATTGATAGCGCCAGGTCTGGGCTACATTTGGGTATACTCCATGTAGTGTCCGGAGAACTAGGGAAAAAGTTTCTAGAACAAAAACTTTTTCCCTATAGTGAAAAAAAAAATTTCGAATGAGTTTGGAAATTCCTGGACACTTGTTTCCCAGACCTGAGAGTAAGATAATTATATGTATTGATAGCGCCAGGTCTGGGCTACATTTGGGTATACTCCATGTAGTGTCCGGAGAACTAGGGAAAAAGTTTCTAGAACAAAAACTTTTTCCCTATAGTGAAAAAAAAAATTTCGAATGAGTTTGGAAATTCCTGGACACTTGTTTCCCAGACCTGAGAGTAAGATAATTATATGTATTGATAGCGCCAGGTCTGGGCTACATTTGGGTATACTCCATGTAGTGTCCGGAGAACTAGGGAAAAAGTTTCTAGAACAAAAACTTTTTCCCTATAGTGAAAAAAAAAATTTCGAATGAGTTTGGAAATTCCTGGACACTTGTTTCCCAGACCTGAGAGTAAGATAATTATATGTATTGATAGCGCCAGGTCTGGGCTACATTTGGGTATGCTCCATGTAGTGTTCGGAGAACTAGGGAAAAAGTTTATAGAACAAAAACTTTTTCCCTATAGTGAAAAAAAAAATTTCGAATGAGTTTGGAAATTCCTGGACACTTGTTTCCCAGACCTGAGAGTAAGATAATTATATGTATTGATAGCGCCAGGTCTGGGCTACATTTGGGTATACTCCATGTAGTGTCCGGAGAACTAGGGAAAAAGTTTCTAGAACAAAAACTTTTTCCCTATAGTGAAAAAAAAAAATTCGAATGAGTTTGGAAATTCATGGACACTTGTTTCCCAGACCTGAGAGTAAGATAATTATATGTATTGATAGCGCCAGGTCTGGGCTACATTTGGGTATACTCCATGTAGTGTCCGGAGAACTAGGGAAAAAGTTTCTAGAACAAAAACTTTTTCCCTATAGTGAAAAAAAAAATTTCGAATGAGTTTGGAAATTCATGGACACTTGTTTCCCAGACCTGAGAGTAAGATAATTATATGTATTGATAGCGCCAGGTCTGGGCTACATTTGGGTATACTCCATGTAGTGTCCGGAGAACTAGGGAAAAAGTTTCTAGAACAAAAACTTTTTCCCTATAGTGAAAAAAAAAATTTCGAATGAGTTTGGAAATTCCTGGACACTTGTTTCCCAGACCTGAGAGTAAGATAATTATATGTATTGATAGCGCCAGGTCTGGGATACATTTGGGTATACTCCATGTAGTGTCCGGAGAACTAGGGAAAAAGTTTCTAGAACAAAAACTTTTTCCCTATAGTGAAAAAAAAAATTTCGAATGAGTTTGGAAATTCATGGACACTTGTTTCCCAGACCTGAGAGTAAGATAATTATATGTATTGATAGCGCCAGGTCTGGGCTACATTTGGGTATACTCCATGTAGTGTCCGGAGAACTAGGGAAAAAGTTTTTGTTCTAGAAACTTTTTCCCTAGTTCTCCGGACACTAGAAACTTTTCCCTAGTTCTCCGGACACTACATGGAGTATACCCAAATGTAGCCCAGACCTGGCGCTATCAATACATATAATTATCTTACTCTCAGATCTGGGAAACAAGT